>OZ020481.1:32453500-33720184 GCA_963971345.1 Andrena flavipes
GATATTTTTGGATTTTGATAACATTTTTAACTTGGAATAGCTGAATTTGTGCAAATTTAGATGAAATTACCATCTATTTTTCGGATTTAGTTAAAAAATTCAGTTCCAGGAGGTGAATTTATGTAAGTTGATTGATGAAATTTTTAGTTCCAGGAGGTTAATTTACGTAAATTTACTTGAAATTGACTACTATTACTTGGAGTAACTGAATTCGTGTAGTTTCATTTGAAACTGAGTTCGATATTTTTGGATTTTGATAACATTTTTAACTTGGAATAGCTGAATTTGTGCAAATTTAGTTGAAATTACCATCTATTTTTCGGATTTAGTTAAAAAATTCAGTTCCAGGAGGTGAATTTATGTAAGTTGATTGATGAAATTTTTAGTTCCAGGAGGTTAATTTACGTAAATTTACTTGAAATTGACTACTATTACTTGGAGTAACTGAATTCGTGTAGTTTCATTTGAAACTGAGTTCGATATTTTTGGATTTTGATAACATTTTTAACTTGGAATAGCTGAATTTGTGCAAATTTAGTTGAAATTACCATCTATTTTTCGGATTTAGTTAAAAAATTCAGTTCCAGGAGGTGAATTTATGTAAGTTGATTGATGAAATTTTTAGTTCCAGGAGGTTAATTTACGTAAATTTACTTGAAATTGACTACTATTACTTGGAGTAACTGAATTCGTGTAGTTTCATTTGAAACTGAGTTCGATATTTTTGGATTTTGATAACATTTTTAACTTGGAATAGCTGAATTTGTGCAAATTTAGTTGAAATTACCATCTATTTTTCGGATTTAGTTAAAAAATTCAGTTCCAGGAGGTGAATTTATGTAAGTTGATTGATGAAATTTTTAGTTCCAGGAGGTTAATTTACGTAAATTTACTTGAAATTGACTACTATTACTTGGAGTAACTGAATTCGTGTAGTTTCATTTGAAACTGAGTTCGATATTTTTGGATTTTGATAACATTTTTAACTTGGAATAGCTGAATTTGTGCAAATTTAGTTGAAATTACCATCTATTTTTCGGATTTAGTTAAAAAATTCAGTTCCAGGAGGTGAATTTATGTAAGTTGATTGATGAAATTTTTAGTTCCAGGAGGTTAATTTACGTAAATTTACTTGAAATTGACTACTATTACTTGGAGTGACTGAATTCGTGTAGTTTCATTTGAAACTGAGTTCGATATTTTTGGATTTTGATAACATTTTTAACTTGGAATAGCTGAATTTGTGCAAATTTAGATGAAATTACCATCTATTTTTCGGATTTAGTTAAAAAATTCAGTTCCAGGAGGTGAATTTATGTAAGTTGATTGATGAAATTTTTAGTTCCAGGAGGTTAATTTACGTAAATTTACTTGAAATTGACTACTATTACTTGGAGTAACTGAATTCGTGTAGTTTCATTTGAAACTGAGTTCGATATTTTTGGATTTTGATAACATTTTTAACTTGGAATAGCTGAATTTGTGCAAATTTAGTTGAAATTACCATCTATTTTTCGGATTTAGTTAAAAAATTCAGTTCCAGGAGATGAATTTATGTAAGTTGATTGATGAAATTTTTAGTTCCAGGAGGTTAATTTACGTAAATTTACTTGAAATTGACTACTATTACTTGGAGTAACTGAATTCGTGTAGTTTCATTTGAAACTGAGTTCGATATTTTTGGATTTTGATAACATTTTTAACTTGGAATAGCTGAATTTGTGCAAATTTAGATGAAATTACCATCTATTTTTCGGATTTAGTTAAAAAATTCAGTTCCAGGAGGTGAATTTATGTAAGTTGATTGATGAAATTTTTAGTTCCAGGAGGTTAATTTACGTAAATTTACTTGAAATTGACTACTATTACTTGGAGTAACTGAATTCGTGTAGTTTCATTTGAAACTGAGTTCGATATTTTTGGATTTTGATAACATTTTTAACTTGGAATAGCTGAATTTGTGCAAATTTAGTTGAAATTACCATCTATTTTTCGGATTTAGTTAAAAAATTCAGTTCCAGGAGGTGAATTTATGTAAGTTGATTGATGAAATTTTTAGTTCCAGGAGGTTAATTTACGTAAATTTACTTGAAATTGACTACTATTACTTGGAGTAACTGAATTCGTGTAGTTTCATTTGAAACTGAGTTCGATATTTTTGGATTTTGATAACATTTTTAACTTGGAATAGCTGAATTTGTGCAAATTTAGTTGAAATTACCATCTATTTTTCGGATTTAGTTAAAAAATTCAGTTCCAGGAGGTGAATTTATGTAAGTTGATTGATGAAATTTTTAGTTCCAGGAGGTTAATTTACGTAAATTTACTTGAAATTGACTACTATTACTTGGAGTAACTGAATTCGTGTAGTTTCATTTGAAACTGAGTTCGATATTTTTGGATTTTGATAACATTTTTAACTTGGAATAGCTGAATTTGTGCAAATTTAGTTGAAATTACCATCTATTTTTCGGATTTAGTTAAAAAATTCAGTTCCAGGAGGTGAATTTATGTAAGTTGATTGATGAAATTTTTAGTTCCAGGAGGTTAATTTACGTAA
The DNA here is from genome assembly GCA_963971345.1 of Andrena flavipes. Taxonomy (NCBI): domain Eukaryota; kingdom Metazoa; phylum Arthropoda; class Insecta; order Hymenoptera; family Andrenidae; genus Andrena; species Andrena flavipes. The sequence goes on from OZ020481.1 coordinate 32,456,061, forward strand.
ATTTACTTGAAATTGACTACTATTACTTGGAGTAACTGAATTCGTGTAGTTTCATTTGAAACTGAGTTCGATATTTTTGGATTTTGATAACATTTTTAACTTGGAATAGCTGAATTTGTGCAAATTTAGATGAAATTACCATCTATTTTTCGGATTTAGTTAAAAAATTCAGTTCCAGGAGGTGAATTTATGTAAGTTGATTGATGAAATTTTTAGTTCCAGGAGGTTAATTTACGTAAATTTACTTGAAATTGACTACTATTACTTGGAGTAACTGAATTCGTGTAGTTTCATTTGAAACTGAGTTCGATATTTTTGGATTTTGATAACATTTTTAACTTGGAATAGCTGAATTTGTGCAAATTTAGTTGAAATTACCATCTATTTTTCGGATTTAGTTAAAAAATTCAGTTCCAGGAGGTGAATTTATGTAAGTTGATTGATGAAATTTTTAGTTCCAGGAGGTTAATTTACGTAAATTTACTTGAAATTGACTACTATTACTTGGAGTAACTGAATTCGTGTAGTTTCATTTGAAACTGAGTTCGATATTTTTGGATTTTGATAACATTTTTAACTTGGAATAGCTGAATTTGTGCAAATTTAGATGAAATTACCATCTATTTTTCGGATTTAGTTAAAAAATTCAGTTCCAGGAGGTGAATTTATGTAAGTTGATTGATGAAATTTTTAGTTCCAGGAGGTTAATTTACGTAAATTTACTTGAAATTGACTACTATTACTTGGAGTAACTGAATTCGTGTAGTTTCATTTGAAACTGAGTTCGATATTTTTGGATTTTGATAACATTTTTAACTTGGAATAGCTGAATTTGTGCAAATTTAGTTGAAATTACCATCTATTTTTCGGATTTAGTTAAAAAATTCAGTTCCAGGAGGTGAATTTATGTAAGTTGATTGATGAAATTTTTAGTTCCAGGAGGTTAATTTACGTAAATTTACTTGATATTGACTACTATTACTTGGAGTAACTGAATTCGTGTAGTTTCATTTGAAACTGAGTTCGATATTTTTGGATTTTGATAACATTTTTAACTTGGAATAGCTGAATTTGTGAAAATTTAGTTGAAATTACCATCTATTTTTCGGATTTAGTTAAAAAATTCAGTTCCAGGAGGTGAATTTATGTAAGTTGATTGATGAAATTTTTAGTTCCAGGAGGTTAATGTACGTAAATTTACTTGAAATTGACTACTATTACTTGGAGTAACTGAATTCGTGTAGTTTCATTTGAAACTGAGTTCGATATTTTTGGATTTTGATAACATTTTTAACTTGGAATAGCTGAATTTGTGCTAATTTAGTTGAAATTACCATCTATTTTTCGGATTTAGTTAAAAAATTCAGTTCCAGGAGGTGAATTTATGTAAGTTGATTGATGAAATTTTTAGTTCCAGGAGGTTAATTTACGTAAATTTACTTGAAATTGACTACTATTACTTGGAGTAACTGAATTCGTGTAGTTTTATTTGAAACTGAGTTCGATATTTTTGGATTTTGATAACATTTTTAACTTGGAATAGCTGAATTTGTGCAAATTTAGTTGAAATTACCATCTATTTTTCGGATTTAGTTAAAAAATTCAGTTCCAGGAGGTGAATTTATGTAAGTTGATTGATGAAATTTTTAGTTCCAGGAGGTTAATTTACGTAAATTTACTTGAAATTGACTGTGACGTCCCACTATTTTTCGCTCGGTAACAGTACAAGTCCGCCATAAACTCACTCCACCAAAGTCTTCCAGAATCAAGTCTTACCCTTTCCCCAAACCCCTGATCACCTTGGCGATGTACCTTAGCGGTCCCCATCTCAAGATGGTCAACGCCGACCCCCAAATCCACTCTTAACCTTACGTGGCACGACCACATCACTCCAAATCTAATAAATACAAGTCCCTCGTCCCTAAAAACCCCTCTTAAATCGAGACCACGTCTCACAACCTCCCCATGACCAAAGAAGTCATTACCCCTTTTCCCTCTTTCTAATCAAACCACCCACAGTCCATCCAATGGGTTGAGTATCCCCTTTCAAAACTCTATGCAAAAGAACCCCGGAAGTCTTAACGACAAATATTCATTACAAGGCCATATAAAAACCCCGGAAGACCAAATCTATTAATAACCTGTACTGCGACACGTGCCGAAATAGGTCAAGGTTGCATACCGCAACCGCCCTTCGCCCCTAACAATCTTTTGATTTTACATAAATACGAGGACCCAAGAGGTCCTCGTCCTCTTCTACGGAAACTCTCCTACGGAAACTTTATACGAAACTCTTCTACGGAAACTCTCCTACAGAAGCTTTTATACTCAACATAAGTATTTCTAAAGTTCAAATCAGTTCTACGAAACAATTACCTACGGCAGCTACTGTAAGCTACTATCATTATTATAAATAACATTGTATATCACCCACATTCCATATTACTATTCTTATTTACTTTTCATATTAATCATCTTATTAACGCTCATTGCGATCATACTATTTGCTTGCTAACGCTTATTGCAACCATTCTATTTGTCTTATTAACGCTAAAAGCTTATTACATATTATTTTACTATCTTTTATTGTATCGCATGTCCATCCATAAACATTTTATTTTATGTACATTTATAAATGTCATACGCCAACGATCATCGCTACTGCACTATTAACGCAGTGCATGATAACGTAATTGTTTAACCAGAATAAACCACCATTTAAATCCATCGTGAAGTTATTGTGTTAATCCTTCGGCAACGAAGATCCCAAACGTAACGAACTGCTGCAACAGCTGATCTCGGTTCGCGAGCGAGTGTTCTTACAGTGTTTACAAACGTTCTTCTGCACGGGCCGCGTACCGACGTATGCCTAGACGGATTTCGCGGAACCATTACGAGTGACTTCTTATGTATATGCAGCGGTAAATCCTATTATCGAACCGGTATAAAAACCCACAAGGGTCTAACGGGTGTTCATTGGGTACAATTTCATTCTTTAAACCCTCCTTGGTCGCTCAGCGTGTAGGATTCAAGATCCTCGCCTAAATTCCCTCTACCCCAGTGTGCAGGATTCCAGATCCTCGCCTAACCTCCCTCAACTCTCAGTGTGCAGGATTTCAGATCCTCGCCTGTGTTCAAAAACCCCCACAGTGTCATTGTCCCCCAAAGACCTCCACCCGGGACGTGACATAAAATTGGTGACAGCGGTGGGATCTTCGTCTACCGTTGATAAGAAATAGGTTTTCTGACACGGTACCCACAAGGTCCCTACATTAGCATGTGTATTAACCTTCCTAATCAGTGCGAAGCATCATATCGTAGCCGTAGATTACAGAGCCTAACTGCATACATGCAGTGGATGATCTGCATCACCGGAACAATAGCAACGACTTACGAGGGCGACGATATTTGTCTGAGTTGCTCCCAGAGAGACCCCACAAAAACGGTGACAGTATATAAAATCCACTATTGCCAAACGCCATATAATTTCGGTAGTTGCCCTCGTTGCAACACAGGGTTACTCCAAACGCGCCCAGCGAATAATTGTGCCGAGTGTACCGAGTGGTACCTCCTTTCAAATAGGAGTTACGACCAATTCGACAACGAGTACCCGCGTTTTGAAACCTCAGACTTCTAAATAACAAAACCTGCCACGACATAATTTTAGTCGCCCAAGGTAGGACGTTCACTCGCTTCTAACCAAAGTAGACCCTCCGACTAAGGACCCGATATTTAATATGTGCGATCGGCATCAACGTCGGGACACACTATACTATCCGAGTCGCAGGCTGCCGGGCGTCTTGTCGAATTCAAACGCATCAATTTGTGTTTCGGGGGGCGTAGCAACGACCACGGAGGGCAAGAATATTTGCCTTATCTGTTTTGATTCGGACCCTGTAGAAGTAGACGAGATATACCAGGTGCATTACCACCAACCAAACGATACATTTCCCGAATGCCCTCGCTGTAAAAACCTGTTGTTCAAATTACGCGTCGTGTGCACAGAAAGTGATCGTCGAATGAGTAAAAACCGTGCTAGGTTCGACACTAATTACCCGGGTAGAGAGCTCGGTAGACTTTAAATAACGGCTGTCAGGCACCCAAAATAAAAAAAAACCCTTAAATAGTATAAACAACAGTATGTCTGAATACGGTGACGCTGGCGACCCTCACGTAATAGACCAAGACGCGGGCCAAAATAATAACCTCATAGATACCGCGACGACCGAATTATTGGAAAGGGTACAAATATTAAAACAAAAGGGAGCGGTAATCGAAAGCTTGCACGCGAACTTTGCCGAACCCAATATGCATTCGGACGCGAATACCAATTCGGGCAACCATTCGTGGGAAGGTCTTTCCGACAAAGTACGAAACATCGAGAACATGATGGAGAAACTTCTTGCACCCCCGCCATCCGCGAATAATTTTGCCACGCCGGGTTCCTCCCGTTTTGACAGGAAATCGGTATTAAATCGTAACCACGTTCCGGAAGTACCCCATTGTAACCATATCCCGGACCATGGCCCAACGCCCCAGATCACGCTAAGAGACGCTATAGAAACGGTCCCAACTTTTAATGGACACAACATATCCGTCGAACAATTCGCGAGAGCCTGCAACAGGGCTAAGGCTCTGGTTCCCCCGCAAGCCGAACCCCAGCTGGCGAGGGTATTGCGAAACAAGCTGCAAGACCACGCATGCTTGGCCGTAGAGGATAGGGTCTTCGACTCCGTCAATGGCTTAATTAGGCAGTTAAAAACTATATTCTCCCCTGCAAAAACGTCAGACCACTATCGCGGGGAACTCGCAAACGTCATTAAGGGACCCAACGAACACATATTGGAATACATTTCGCGTGTCAAAGATCTCCGATTCGCCATTTTAGAAGAGGACAGGGAATATTACCGCGACTTCGCACGAAATCGCCCTCAGGACCTAGATCGACTAACTCTGGATTCATTCATCGATGGCCTTCCTCCCCATGTAAGCTCAAGACTATTGCTACACTCTTTCGCGACGCTCGAGGAAGCGTTCAATTTAGCCGTCCTTGTAGACAAAAAGATTGAAAGGGACCGCCTTAGATTCGCCGAACAGAAGATCCCAAAGCTAACATGCCAACTCTGCAATAAAACCGGTCACGACGCACGGACATGTCGCAACAGTCAAGGTCCGATGACCCAAGCATATGAGAGACAATCTCCAAATCCTGCAGCGGGATACAGGAACCAAACACCGAATCCACTGCTCCCCTATTGGGATAAGACGCGACCTCCACCCCTAAGACCTACCGAATTACGAATCTGTGGGTATTGTAGGAAGCCCGGACACCTCATCTCTGAATGTAGGAAGCGCATGTATAATTATACCGCGAGAAATCCTGGAACCTTCCAAGAAACAAATTCGGGAAACGCCCTGCCCCCACGGACAAATATGGATGCGTACCGTGGAGCGGGCCAAGCGGGAATAAAGCGTACAAAAAACGAAATCGCCACCGCACAGGTGAATCCAGTAACCAAGGCCCCATCAGTAATAATTAACTCCCCAGACCTCGAAGATGCACAAGAATTTATGATAGACACCGGGGCTGAAGTAAATTTATTGAAGGTGCAAGCCGTAAGACGAATTCAAGACGTCGACAGGAAGAATAAACTACTACTTAAGGGGATCTCGCCGGACCCTGTCCCCACTCTCGGAACAATCAAAGTAAACCTTTTGGGCGACGATGCCACGTTCCACGTAGTTAGTAACAACTTTCCAATAAAACCGCAAGGGATATTAGGGGCCGAATTCTTAATAAAGAGGAATGCGACCATCAACTACCTCAATAAGCAGTTGGATATTCAGGGAAATACTATCCCATTCGTAAACGAGGATCAAGTCATTCTACCCGCAAGAGTCAAAATCAAAGGTCACTTCTTTCGTGCACGTATCTAACCCAAACATAGAGGAAGGATACTTGCCCCGGCTAAACTTGGGCGCGGGAATACACGCCGGTAATGCCCTTGTCCGTAACCAAGACGGCAAAGCGTATCTACAAATGGTAAACACCAACGAAACGGACATCACCATCGCAATACCCACTCTGGAGTTAGAAGACTTCGACCAAGTGATTCCGGAACATAAACATAAATGCACAAAAGAGACTACCATGCCTATAAGCATCACTCCCATCCACCCCCTAATAAAAAACAAGTCCCTCTTATCCCCGGATCCGTCGATCCGCGATCTCGAGACACCCGTTAAGGTGCACTCACTCTCGCCCCCTACGCATCACGCCAAAATAATCCTTCCCCCAAAATCCCCTGAGTCTCTTACAGCAAAAATTGTTACGGAAGTACTGGAGAATTCTGAAGAAACTCCTTCGAGAGTGAGACGAATACAGAACGCAATTTCTATGGAACACATGAATCCAGAAGAGGAACGCCACGTCCAAGAAATTGTAAGGCAAAATCACGACCTCTTCCATCTACCAGACGAGAAGCTAGGTCATACAAACGCCATTCAGCACGGAATCCAAACAACGGAGCCCACGCCAGTTAATACGAAACAGTACCGTTTCCCTCCAATACACAAGAAAGAAATCGACAATCAGGTACGCAAGCTGCTGGAAAACGAAATAATCAAACCGTCGCTATCTCCCTACAATTCACCCATCTGGATTGTTCCAAAGAAACCAGGACCCGATGGTGAACCCTTGTGGCGAGTGGTGATCGATTTTAGGGAGTTAAATAAGCTGACCGTTCCCGACGCGTACCCGCTCCCAAATATCAATGAGATATTGGACCAGTTAGGAGGAGCTAAGTACTTCTCCGTATTCGACCTCGCTTCAGGATTCCATCAAATCCCTATGAAGCCGGAAGACGCGCCAAAAACAGCCTTTTCTACACCCTATGGACACTATGAATTCGTAAGGATGCCATTCGGACTTCGAAACGCACCTGCCACTTTCCAACGTCTAATGGACCACACCCTTACAGGGTTACAGGGCACCGAAATGTTCGTATACTTGGACGATATCGTCCTCTATTCAAGTTCCCTCACCGAGCATTTAATCAAATTTAAAAAGCTCGCCTACCGCCTGCGAGAGGCGAATCTTAAACTCCAACCTTCAAAATGCAAGTTCCTACATAAGGAAGTTGCATATTTAGGCCACGTAATCACCGAGGAAGGGGTAAAACCGGACCGACAGAAAATTCAAGCCGTCCGAGACTACCCAGCACCTCGCACGCAAAAGGGTATTAAAGAGTTCCTTGGATTAACCGGATATTATCGACGATTTATCCCAGACTTCTCCAAAACTGCTCGCCCTTTGACCTCATTATTGAAAAAGGACACAGCCTTTGACTGGGGACCGTCCCAGCAAAAAGCTTTCGACCTCCTAAGGTCAGCTCTGCAGGAAGAACCTATCCTGCAATACCCAAATTTCGAGTTAGAATTCCATGTTACTACGGACGCCTCCGATTACGCTATAGGAGGGATATTGAGTCAAAATGTAGCTGAAAAGGAACTACCGATTGCTTACGCGTCCCGCCTCTTAAATAAAGCGGAAACCAATTATTCAACAATCGAAAAGGAACTCCTAGCGATTGTTTATTGCGTTAGATATTTCCGACCATACCTTTACGGGAAGAAATTTATTTTATACACTGACCATCGGCCTTTAATTTGGCTACATAAAGTAAAGGACCCAACATCGCGCCTCGTTAGGTGGCGATTAAAGTTGTCAGAGTACGATTACGAAATCTGTTATCAACCGGGAAAGAGCAATAAACTTGCTGACGCACTATCCCGTAATCCCCCTGCAGTGGAAACATATCCTATACGACCACGAGAGGTAGCCGATGACGACTGGGAGGACCAACCCCCGCCTAAACGAGGGCCAGGGAGGCCTCGGGCCACTAAAATACCCACTTTGGCGACAAAACCCACATGGAAAACCCGCCCAAGGAAGGCGCCTACGAGGATTCAACCAAGCAGAAAAGCACGTAACACCCCGACACCTACAATAGTTCCGCCGGAACCGATGAGTAGCGAAGAGGAAATGGACCAGGAAGAAGAAAAAGAACTAATAGACACGCCTTACCAAATTATTTCACCCCCACGATCTCCAGCACCGCAGGAACCAGAAGACGACGACTCTGACGTGGAATCCATAGCATCAAACGAATCGACAACAGACTCAGAAGCAGAAATAACGGAGCCGGATAATCACCTCGAAGAGGCATACGAAGTAAGGCCTGGTCGAGATATTAAAATAACACCGTCAATCAGTCGCGACCCATTGTCTCTACGAAAGGAAACACTTGTTTTCTTCCTAAGTGCCGACGGAAGAGGTTGCGACGACGGAGCCAAACAGTTGCAAGAAACAGGGATTTCAATAACATCAGGCGAACTCACCGTGGGCAAGGCCCACGTAACTTATATTAAGGGACAAATTTTTATAGGACTAGTTATCAAAGAAACCCATAATACTCCAATAACTACGACGACTTGGAACAAGGTTCTCTCCTCTTTTAGGGACGTAATACGCGAGCTCCTAATATTTTCGTTCAGCATAGCTAAAACGGCAAGTATCGATCAACTAAACTGGCAGGATATCATTATGGATATTCTCGAAGCCGTCAACGAAGAAGACATTAGTGTCACCATATGTTTACAAATAGTCCGAATCCCCGAAGAATCGGAACGACGAAACATAATTATAGAAAACCATGCGTCCGCTTTGGCTGGACATAAAGGAGTAACAAAGACGTACAACCGGATTCGTCACAGCTATTTTTGGAAAGGCATGAAGAAAGCCGTGGAAGACTACATTCGAAGCTGCACGGACTGTCAACGGAAGAAACTCGTACGCGTTAAGACCAGGCAACCGATGATCCTTACCGACACGCCTGGACGCGCCTTTGATAAAGTTGCATTGGATATAGTGGGACCCCTACCTACTACAAGAGAAGGAAATACCTACATACTAACCATGCAAGACTTACTGACTAAATACTTCGTGTGCGAACCCCTTAAGCAATCCATTGCTACGAAAATTGCAGATGCCTTTATAAAACGATTTATCTGCCAATTCGGAGCTCCTAGAGCTATTCTCACGGACCAAGGAGCAAATTTTACTGGTAATTTTATGAAAGCTATCGCGAAAAAATTTAAAATCGAACAAGTGCGAACCACAGCCTTTCACCCACAAACTAACGGTTCATTAGAACGATCACATCTCGTCTTAACCGAATATTTAAAAATGTTCATTAATAGACACAGTGACTGGGACGAATGGACTGACATGGCCGCGTTTTCTTACAATACTAGTGTTCACGAAGGCACAGGGTATACTCCACACGAGTTAGTATTCGGGAAAATAGCCCGGGTACCCAGTCGGAATCCGGTACCAGAGGATTTCGAAAACGAAACATACAATCGTTACCTTTCGAAACTAAACGCTAGGGTGCAAGAATTACAAACCGCCGCAGCCGAAAATTTAAATCAAGCTAAGCAAAAGTACAAAAAATATTACGATAGACACATACACGAAGAGACCTTCAAACCAGGTGACCCCATATTCGTATTAATAGAACCGCGAAAAGGAAAGTTTGGAGACCAGTACTCCGGTCCCCACACGATATTAGAGGTTATACCTTCCCAAAATCTAAGGATAACGTGGAAGGGTAAAACTAAAATCATACACGCCAATAAAGTGCGTCTTGGTCGCATGCGTGAAAACCCCAGTTGACAGCCCCCCACAGAACAAATGTACTAATTCATATTATCATAGATCGTTACCCAAAAATTAACGCAACATGCCACACAAAAGGGCCACCCACCCCGACGTGCCTAGGCGGACACGACCTGGCACCGAGGGAAAGCTCGCCCACATGAGGTGGCTGCGCCGGAAGGCGATAAGGGAAGGAAGGAGCTTATCGCCCCTCCTCCCAAAGATCACCTCCACGGTCACCCTACAAAGAGCCGCCACCGAGACCATCATCATCGATGACTCCCCCGCCTCACCCATCTACGAGGACGAGATGCAGGAGGCAATCACCCCGCGGCTCCCGGAAAGCCCTCCCCAAGACCCTGAAGGGGTACTCACCCCCACACCATCCCAGTCCAACCCCTCCACCATCCCACCTTGGCCAGGATGCGTGGAAATTTTAGACACGGGGTCAGCCACGAAGGTCTCCGACCACGAACAGCTGACGCCCGAGTTTTTAAAATGGTTTGATGACCTCTATCAGGGGGGTCAAGACCTCACGCTCCTCCTGGACGACGCCACATTCCAGGACCTCTCCTACTCCTACTCCTATTCCCCGTAATCCCCGTTCTTCCCTAAACCCTGTACATAGATCCCTGTAAATAATTCCCAAATTCCCTGTACATAGATCCCTGTAAATAATTCCCAAATTCCCTGTACATAGATCCCTGTAACATAATCCCCAAACTCCCGCAAGAGAATCAGTTTTAATTTTATATTTTTGCCAAATAGGCACTAAATTCTGTTTTTTTTCCTTTTCTCCACCACACACCCTAATGTTAAGAAATGCATGCATTTCTTCCCATGAGGGGGGAGGTGTGACGTCCCACTATTTTTCGCGCGGTAACAGTACAAGTCCGCCATAAACTCACTCCACCAAAGTCTTCCAGAATCAAGTCTTACCCTTTCCCCAAACCCCTGATCACCTTGGCGATGTACCTTAGCGGTCCCCATCTCAAGATGGTCAACGACGACCCCCAAATCCACTCTTAACCTTACGTGGCACGACCACATCACTCCAAATCTAATAAATACAAGTCCCTCGTCCCTAAAAACCCCTCTTAAATCGAGACCACGTCTCACAACCTCCCCATGACCAAAGAAGTCATTACCCCTTTTCCCTCTTTCTAATCAAACCACCCACAGTCCATCCAATGGGTTGAGTATCCCCTTTCAAAACTCTATGCAAAAGAACCCCGGAAGTCTTAACGACAAATATTCATTACAAGGCCATATAAAAACCCCGGAAGACCAAATCTATTAATAACCTGTACTGCGACACGTGCCGAAATAGGTCAAGGTTGCATACCGCAACCGCCCTTCGCCCCTAACAATCTTTTGATTTTACATAAATACGAGGACCCAAGAGGTCCTCGTCCTCTTCTACGGAAACTCTCCTACGGAAACTTTATACGAAACTCTTCTACGGAAACTCTCCTACAGAAGCTTTTATACTCAACATAAGTATTTCTAAAGTTCAAATCAGTTCTACGAAACAATTACCTACGGCAGCTACTGTAAGCTACTATCATTATTATAAATAACATTGTATATCACCCACATTCCATATTACTATTCTTATTTACTTTTCATATTAATCATCTTATTAACGCTCATTGCGATCATACTATTTGCTTGCTAACGCTTATTGCAACCATTCTATTTGTCTTATTAACGCTAAAAGCTTATTACATATTATTTTACTATCTTTTATTGTATCGCATGTCCATCCATAAACATTTTATTTTATGTACATTTATAAATGTCATACGCCAACGATCATCGCTACTGCACTATTAACGCAGTGCATGATAACGTAATTGTTTAACCAGAATAAACCACCATTTAAATCCATCGTGAAGTTATTGTGTTAATCCTTCGGCAACGAAGATCCCAAACGTAACGAACTGCTGCAACAGCTGATCTCGGTTCGCGAGCGAGTGTTCTTACAGTGTTTACAAACGTTCTTCTGCACGGGCCGCGTACCGACGTATGCCTAGACGGATTTCGCGGAACCATTACGAGTGACTTCTTATGTATATGCAGCGGTAAATCCTATTATCGAACCGGTATAAAAACCCACAAGGGTCTAACGGGTGTTCATTGGGTACAATTTCATTCTTTAAACCCTCCTTGGTCGCTCAGCGTGTAGGATTCAAGATCCTCGCCTAAATTCCCTCTACCCCAGTGTGCAGGATTCCAGATCCTCGCCTAACCTCCCTCAACTCTCAGTGTGCAGGATTTCAGATCCTCGCCTGTGTTCAAAAACCCCCACAGTGTCATTGTCCCCCAAAGACCTCCACCCGGGACGTGACATGACTACTATTACTTGGAGTAACTGAATTCGTGTAGTTTCATTTGAAACTGAGTTCGATATTTTTGGATTTTGATAACATTTTTAACTTGGAATAGCTGAATTTGTGCAAATTTAGTTGAAATTACCATCTATTTTTCGGATTTAGTTAAAAAATTCAGTTCCAGGAGGTGAAATATGTAAGTTGATTGATGAAATTTTTAGTTCCAGGAGGTTAATTTACGTAAATTTAGTTGAAATTGACTGCTATTACTTGGAGTAACTGAATTCGTGTAGTTTCATTTGAAACTGAGTTCGATATTTTTGGATTTTGATAACATTTTTAACTTGGAATAGCTGAATTTGTGCAAATTTAGTTGGAATTACCATCTATTTTTCGGATTTAGTTAAAAAGTTCAGTTCCAGGAGGTGAATTTATGTAAGTTGATTGATGAAATTTTTAGTTCCAGGAGGTTAATTTACGTAAATTTACTTGAAATTGACTACTATTACTTGGAGTAACTGAATTCGTGTAGTTTCATTTGAAACTGAGTTCGATATTTTTGGATTTTGATAACATTTTTAACTTGGAATAGCTGAATTTGTGCAAATTTAGTTGAAATTACCATCTATTTTTCGGATTTAGTTAAAAAATTCAGTTCCAGGATTTGAATTTATGTAAGTTGATTGATGAAATTTTTAGTTCCAGGAGGTTAATTTACGTAAATTTACTTGAAATTGACTACTATTACTTGGAGTAACTGAATTCGTGTAGTTTCATTTGAAACTGAGTTCGATATTTTTGGATTTTGATAACATTTTTAACTTGGAATAGCTGAATTTGTGCAAATTTAGTAGAAATTACCATCTATTTTTCGGATTTAGTTAAAAAATTCAGCCTGGAACTAAAAATTTCATCAAAATCCAAAGAAATCGAATAAAATTACACAAATTCAGCTCCTCTTAACGATAATATTAAGAAAATCCAAAAAAATATAAGACAATTTCAATCAACTTACATAAATTCACCTCCTGGAACTGAATTTTTTAACTAAGTCCGACAAATAGATGGTAATTTCAACTAAATTTGCACAAATTCAGCTATTCCAATTTAAAAATGTTATCAAAATCCAAAAATAGCGAACTCAGTTTCAAATACAACTACACAAATTCAGTTCCTCCAAGTAATAGTAGTCAATTTCAAGTAAATTTACGTAAATTCACCTCCTGGAACTAAAAATTTCATCAAAATCCAAAGAAATCGAATAAAATTGAACAAATTCAGCTCCTCTTAAAGATAATATTAAGAAAATCCAAAAAAATATAAGACAATTTCAATCAACTTACATAAATTCACCTCCTGGAACTGAATTTTTTAACTAAATCCGAAAAATAGATGGTAATTTCAACTAAATTTGCACAAATTCAGCTATTCCAATTTAAAAATGTTATCAAAATCCAAAAATATCGAACTCAGTTTCAAATGAAACTACAGAAATTCAGTTCCTCCAAGTAATAATAGTCAATTTCAAGTAAATTTACGTAAATTAACCTCCTGGAACTAGAAATTTCATCAAAATCCAAAGAAATCGAATAAAATTACACAAATTCAGCTCCTCTTAACGATAATATTAAGAAAATCCAAAAAAATATAAGACAATTTCAATCAACTGACATAAATTCACCTCCTGGAACTGAATTTTTTTAACTAAATCCTAAAAAATAAATGGTAATTTCAACCAAATTTGCACAAATTCAGCTATTCCAATTTAAAAATGTTATCAGAATCCAAAAATATCGAACTCTGTTTCAAATAAAACTACACAAATTCAGTTCCTCCAAGTAATAGTAGTCAATTTCAAGTAAATTCACCTCCTGGAACTAAAAATTTTATCAAAATCCAAAGAAATCGAATAAACTTACACAAATTCAGCTCCTCTTAACGATAATATTAAGAAAATCCAAAAAAATATAAGACAATTTCAATCAACTTACATAAATTCACCTCCTGGAACTGAATTTTTTAACTAAATCCTTAAAAATAAATAGTAATTTCAACTAAATTTGCACAAATTCAGCTATTCCAATTTAAAAATGTTATCAAAATCCAAAAATATCGAACTCAGTTTCAAATGAAACTACACGAATTCAGTTCCTCCAAGTAATAGTAGTCAATTTCAAGTAAATTTACGTAAATTCACCTCCTGGAACTAAAAATTTCATCAATCAACTTACATAAATTCCCCTCCTGGAACTGAATTTTTTAACTAAATCCGAAAAATAGATGGTAATTTCAACTAAATTTGCACAAATTCAGCTATTCCAAGTTAAAAATGTTATCAAAATCCAAAAATATCGAACTCAGTTTCAAATGAAACTACACGAATTCAGTTCCTCCAAGTAATAGTAGTCAATTTCAAGTAAATTTACGTAAATTAACTTCCTGGAACTAAAAATTTCATCAAAATCCAAAGAAATCGAATAAAATTACACAAATTCAGCTCCTCTTAACGATAATATTAAGAAAATCCAAAAAAATATAAGACAATTTCAATCAACTTACATAAATTCACCTCCTGGAACTGAATTTTTTAACTAAATCCGAAAAATAGATGGTAATTTAAACTAAATTTGCACAAATTCAGCTATTCCAATTTAAAAATGTTATAAAAATCCAAAAATATCGAACTCAGTTTCAAATAAAACTACACAAATTCAGTTCCTCCAAGTAATAGTAGTCAATTTCAAGTAAATTTACGTAAATTCACTTCCTGGAACTAAAACTTTCATCAAAATCCAAAGAAATTGAATAAAATTACACAAATTCAGCTCCTCGTAACGATAATATTAAGAAAATCCAAAAAAATGTAAGACAATTTCAATCAACTTACATAAATTCACCTCCAGGAACTGAATTTTTTAACTAAATCCGAAAAATAGATGGTAATTTCAACTAAATTTGCACAAATTCAGCTATTCCAATTTAAAAATGTTACCAAAATCCAAAAATATCGAACTCAGTTTCAAATAAAACTACACAAATTCAGTTCCTCCAAGTAATAGTTGTTAATTTCAAGTAAATTCACCTACTGGAACTAAAAATTTCATCAAAATCCAAAGAAATCGAATAAAATTACACAAATTCAGCTCCTCCTAACGATAATATTAAGAAAATCCAAAAAAATATAAGACAATTTCAATCAACTTACATAAATTCACCTCCTGGAACTGAATTTTTTAACTAAGTCCGAAAAATAGATGGTAATTTCAACTAAATTTGCACAAATTCAGCTATTCCAATTCAAAAATGTTATCAAAATCCAAAAATATCGAACTCAGTTTCAAATAAAACTACAAAAATTCAGTTCCTCCAAGTAATAGTAGTCAATTTCAAGTAAATTTACGTAAATTCACCTCCTGGAACTAAAAATTTCATCAAAATCCAAAGAAATCGAATAAAATTACACAAATTCAGCTCCTCTTAACGATAATATTAAGAAAATCCAAAAAAATATAAGACAATTTCAATCAACTTACATAAATTCACCTCCTGGAACTGAATTTTTTAACTAAGTCCGAAAAATAGATGGTAATTTCAACTAAATTTGCACAAATTCAGCTATTCCAATTCAAAAATGTTATCAAAATCCAAAAATATCGAACTCAGTTTCAAATAAAACTACAAAAATTCAGTTCCTCCAAGTAATAGTAGTCAATTTCAAGTAAATTTACGTAAATTCACCTCCTGGAACTAAAAATTTCATCAAAATCCAAAGAAATCGAATAAAATTGCACAAATTCAGCTCCTCTTAAAGATAATATTAAGAAAATCCAAAAAAATATAAGACAATTTCAATCAACTTACATAAATTCACCTCCTGGAACTGAATTTTTTTAACTAAATCCTAAAAAATAAATGGTAATTTCAACCAAATTTGCACAAATTCAGCTATTCCAATTTAAAAATGTTATCAGAATCCAAAAATATCGAACTCTGTTTCAAATAAAACTACACAAATTCAGTTCCTCCAAGTAATAGTAGTCAATTTCAAGTAAATTCACCTCCTGGAACTAAAAATTTTATCAAAATCCAAAGAAATCGAATAAACTTACACAAATTCAGCTCCTCTTAACGATAATATTAAGAAAATCCAAAAAAATATAAGACAATTTCAATCAACTTACATAAATTCACCTCCTGGAACTGAATTTTTTAACTAAATCCTTAAAAATAAATGGTAATTTCAACTAAATTTGCACAAATTCAGCTATTCCAATTTAAAAATGTTATCAAAATCCAAAAATATCGAACTCAGTTTCAAATGAAACTACACGAATTCAGTTCCTCCAAGTAATAGTAGTCAATTTCAAGTAAATTTACGTAAATTCACCTCCTGGAACTAAAAATTTCATCAATCAACTTACATAAATTCCCCTCCTGGAACTGAATTTTTTAACTAAATCCGAAAAATAGATGGTAATTTCAACTAAATTTGCACAAATTCAGCTATTCCAAGTTAAAAATGTTATCAAAATCCAAAAATATCGAACTCAGTTTCAAATGAAACTACACGAATTCAGTTACTCCAAGTAATAGTAGTCAATTTCAAGTAAATTTAGGTAAATTAACCTCCTGGAACTAAAAATTTCATCAATCAACTTACATAAATTCACCTCCTGGAACTGAATTTTTTAACTAAATCCGAAAAATAGATGGTAATTTCAACTAAATTTGCACAAATTCAGCTATTCCAAGTTAAAAATGTTATCAAAATCCAAAAATATCGAACTCAGTTTCAAATGAAACTACACGAATTCAGTTACTCCAAGTAATAGTAGTCAATTTCAAGTAAATTTACGTAAATTAACCTCCTGGAACTAAAAATTTCATCAATCAACTTACATAAATTCCCCTCCTGGAACTGAATTTTTTAACTAAATCCGAAAAATAGATGGTAATTTCAACTAAATTTGCACAAATTCAGCTATTCCAAGTTAAAAATGTTATCAAAATCCAAAAATATCGAACTCAGTTTCAAATGAAACTACACGAATTCAGTTACTCCAAGTAATAGTAGTCAATTTCAAGTAAATTTACGTAAATTAACCTCCTGGAACTAAAAATTTCATCAATCAACTTACATAAATTCACCTCCTGGAACTGAATTTTTTAACTAAATCCGAAAAATAGATGGTAATTTCAACTAAATTAGCACAAATTCAGCTATTCCAAGTTAAAAATGTTATCAAAATCCAAAAATATCGAACTCAGTTTCAAATGAAACTACACGAATTCAGTTACTCCAAGTAATAGTAGTCAATTTCAAGTAAATTTACGTAAATTAACCTCCTGGAACTAAAAATTTCATCAATCAACTTACATAAATTCACCTCCTGGAACTGAATTTTTTAACTAAATCCGAAAAATAGATGGTAATTTCAACTAAATTTGCACAAATTCAGCTATTCCAAGTTAAAAATGTTATCAAAATCCAAAAATATCGAACTCAGTTTCAAATGAAACTACACGAATTCAGTTCCTCCAAGTAATAGTAATCAATTTCAAGTAAATTTACGTAAATTAACTTCCTGGAACTAAAAATTTCATCAAAATCCAAAGAAATCGAATAAAATTACACAAATTCAGCTCCTCTTAACGATAATATTAAGAAAATCCAAAAAAATATAAGACAATTTCAATCAACTTACATAAATTCACCTCCTGGAACTGAATTTTTTAACTAAATCCGAAAAATAGATGGTAATTTCAACTAAATTTGCACAAATTCAGCTATTCCAAGTTAAAAATGTTATCAAAATCCAAAAATATCGAACTCAGTTTCAAATGAAACTACACGAATTCAGTTCCTCCAAGTAATAGTAGTCAATTTCAAGTAAATTTACGTAAATTAACTTCCTGGAACTAAAAATTTCATCAAAATCCAAAGAAATCGAATAAAATTACACAAATTCAGCTCCTCTTAACGATAATATTAAGAAAATCCAAAAAAATATAAGACAATTTCAATCAACTTACATAAATTCACCTCCTGGAACTGAATTTTTTAACTAAATCCGAAAAATAGATGGTAATTTAAACTAAATTTGCACAAATTCAGCTATTCCAATTTAAAAATGTTATAAAAATCCAAAAATATCGAACTCAGTTTCAAATAAAACTACACAAATTCAGTTCCTCCAAGTAATAGTAGTCAATTTCAAGTAAATTTACGTAAATTCACTTCCTGGAACTAAAACTTTCATCAAAATCCAAAGAAATTGAATAAAATTACACAAATTCAGCTCCTCGTAACGATAATATTAAGAAAATCCAAAAAAATGTAAGACAATTTCAATCAACTTACATAAATTCACCTCCAGGAACTGAATTTTTTAACTAAATCCGAAAAATAGATGGTAATTTCAACTAAATTTGCACAAATTCAGCTATTCCAATTTAAAAATGTTACCAAAATCCAAAAATATCGAACTCAGTTTCAAATAAAACTACACAAATTCAGTTCCTCCAAGTAATAGTTGTTAATTTCAAGTAAATTCACCTACTGGAACTAAAAATTTCATCAAAATCCAAAGAAATCGAATAAAATTACACAAATTCAGCTCCTCCTAACGATAATATTAAGAAAATCCAAAAAAATATAAGACAATTTCAATCAACTTACATAAATTCACCTCCTGGAACTGAATTTTTTAACTAAGTCCGAAAAATAGATGGTAATTTCAACTAAATTTGCACAAATTCAGCTATTCCAATTCAAAAATGTTATCAAAATCCAAAAATATCGAACTCAGTTTCAAATAAAACTACAAAAATTCAGTTCCTCCAAGTAATAGTAGTCAATTTCAAGTAAATTTACGTAAATTCACCTCCTGGAACTAAAAATTTCATCAAAATCCAAAGAAATCGAATAAAATTACACAAATTCAGCTCCTCTTAACGATAATATTAAGAAAATCCAAAAAAATATAAGACAATTTCAATCAACTTACATAAATTCACCTCCTGGAACTGAATTTTTTAACTAAGTCCGAAAAATAGATGGTAATTTCAACTAAATTTGCACAAATTCAGCTATTCCAATTCAAAAATGTTATCAAAATCCAAAAATATCGAACTCAGTTTCAAATAAAACTACAAAAATTCAGTTCCTCCAAGTAATAGTAGTCAATTTCAAGTAAATTTACGTAAATTAACCTCCTGGAACTAAAAATTTCATCAATCAACTTACATAAATTCACCTCCTGGAACTGAATTTTTTAACTAAATCCGAAAAATAGATGGTAATTTCAACTAAATTTGCACAAATTCAGCTATTCCAAGTTAAAAATGTTATCAAAATCCAAAAATATCGAACTCAGTTTCAAATGAAACTACACGAATTCAGTTACTCCAAGTAATAGTAGTCAATTTCAAGTAAATTTACGTAAATTAACCTCCTGGAACTAAAAATTTCATCAATCAACTTACATAAATTCACCTCCTGGAACTGAATTTTTTTAACTAAATCCTTGTCACGTCCCGGGTGAGGTCTTTGGGAACGATGACAATTGGGGAAGGAATGGGTGTCAGGCGCGAATATTAAATCCGTCACGCTGTGGGGTTTTGTGGGAATGCCAGGCGCGAATATTAAATCCGTCACTCTGTGGGGTTTTGAGGGAATGCCAGGCGCGAATATTAAATCCGTCACTCTGAGGGGTTTGTGGGAAGTCCAGGCGCGAATATTAAATCCGTCACTCTGTGGGGTTTGAGGGAAGTCCAGGCGCGAATCTTAAATCCGTCACTCTGTGGGGTTTGAGGGAATGCCAGGCGCGAATATTAAATCCGTCACTCTGTGGGGTTTGAGGGAAGTCCAGGCGCGAATCTTAAATCCGTCACTCTGAGGTTTGGGGTAGGAATTTAGGCGCGAATCTGTAACCCGTCACTCTAAACGTTAAAGGGGAATCAGGCGCGAATGTCAAATCCGTCACACTTAGAATTTCTGGAGGCGATCAGGCGCGAATATTGAATCCGTCACTCTAATCGTTAAAGGAAGGTAAATACACACTTGGAGAGCACCCGTTATATTACTTGTTTTGTTTTGGTTTCGGTAATTGGATTTACCGTTGCAGTTATATATATAAGAAACCACGTTTAGTTTTTCATGGATTGGACGGCTCATGCAACAGTATGTTTGTAAACACTAGAGCCTTTCTCGCGTTCACGAACGGGAATCAGCTGTTGTGACAGCTAGATTCCGTTTGGGAATTTTCGCAAACAGATGACTAGGCACAATAAATCGTAACGTGATTTAATGGAAATTGTTTATTCAATTCGATGCACTGTTGGTGATTTTTACGTTATAATTATGCTCCAGGAATTTATCATTAGTACATGGCATTCATTATATACAATGGTTATTGAAACGTAAGAGTATGAATATGAGTTACATATGAATAAGTAATAATCAATTGTTATTGAAAGAAATAATATGAAATCGCAATAAGCGTAAACAAGACAATGCAATAAGCAGTAAATAAAGTAAATGATATGAAATCGCAATAAGCATAGACACGAAAATGCAATAAACAGTAAATAAAGTAAATGATATGAAATAGCAATAATATGAAATAGCAATAAGCATAGACACGAAAATGCAATAAACAGTAAATAAAGTAAATGATATGAAATAGCAATAATATGAAATAACAATAATAATACAAGATTATGTGATGAGGATGATATGCAATGAAAAATCGTATGGTTATTAATGCTTACAATGAGTTTCGAGATGATTATAACACTAGATATAATAAACTTTCTTGTTTTAACAATGATTCTCTGTTGAATTGTTATCGTTGAAAGAGGACTTCTGTCTCGGTCCCCTCATATTTATAAGGACGTTGCGGGGGTACGCGCGGTAGTGGCCTTGACACATTTCGGGATAAGGCGCAGTAGGACTTCCGGGTTTTTTGTAACGGTATAACTATTAATAGACATATTTATGTCACGTACGCCAAATATGTGTCGCAGTTAGATTTTTGGGGTTTTATGACTGTGAAAGGAGATACTCAACTCATCGAATGAATTTTTGGGTGTTTAATAGGAAAGGGGTTAAAGTGGCTTGGACTTCATGAGTCGTAAAGAGGGGATTGAGACTTGGTCTCGATTTAAGAGGGATTTGTAACGAAGGATTTGTTTGAATTCATATAAGAGGGAATGATTCGTGCCTTGTAGGACGAATAGGCGAAGAGGGTTTTGTAACGATTATCTCGCGATGGGGATCTCTAAGATACATCAGCGAGGTGGAGTTTGTATCGATCATCTTGTGTTGGTGACCGCTAAGGTATAACATCAAGGTGATCGACGCTTGAGGAGAATGAGGTAGGAGTTGAGTTTGTTAGAGTTTGATGGAGTGATACTGAGGTTTACGAATAGAATTTGGTATAGAACCGCGCGAAAAATCGTGGGACGTTACATCCTAAAAAATAAATGGTAATTTCAACTAAATTTGCACAAATTCAGCTATTCCAATTTAAAAATGTTATCAAAATCCAAAAATATCGAACTCAGTTTCAAATAAAACTACACAAATTCAGTTACTCCAAGTAATAGTAGTCAATTTCAAGTAAATTCACCTGCTGGAACTAAAAATTTCATCAAAATCCAAAGAAATCGAATAAAATTACACAAATTCAGCTCCTCTTAACGATAATAATAAGAAAATCCAAAAAAATATAAGACAATTTCAATCAACTTACATAAATTCACCGCCTGGAACTGAATTTTTTAACTAAATCCGAAAAATAGGTGGTAATTTGAACTAAATTTGCACAAATTCAGCTATTCCAATTTAAAAATATTGTTACGTATATAGAATTTCTATACGCCGCTTTCATCGAGCTCGCGTCTGTGAAGGGAAGACGTCCTAAAACCCTTTCGTTTATCAAACATTTCACTTAGGGGGTCATGATCTCGACCATCTAGATAACGACCACGTAAACGGATGTAACACGACGATAACCCCGAAAGATTTCCTTATATGGAAAATTCCTAATGAACCCATTTTTGGGAGTATATAAACCCTTCGTTTTCTACCCTCTGCGGTTAAAAGTTATAGAGTCACGCGTAGAGTCACGTCGTGTCACGCTCGTACAGAGTTGGTTAAATCTAGCAAGATCGGGCAAAGTCTCCGTCAGAATCACAGTTAACCTCATAGAATCCGCAAGTCCGGTTTATATTCTATTTGGCACGTTGAAATAGCCGCTCGTACGCCCCGCATCGCCAGTGTGTCAACACCGTGCAATTATTGGTAAATTATACACTTTATATAATTAACTAATCGCGACACTTACATTTGTACAATAACTGATTATTGAATATACGAATGGTGTTCACTTGTAAATCGAGTAGATTCGTTAAACCCATCTTTTACCCAGCGATCCTTATAATATTGGTAGCACTCACCCACTGATACAACTTTACCGCTCGAGTTGTATTAACTTTAATTAAGAGTTACGAGGCATTACTAACATTTCCCGCGACTCCCTGATTTCGTATCAGGTCCGTTCGCAAACCCTTTACCACAACAAACCATCTTCTCCAACCCAGTGGCTCCCCGATTTAGCATCGGGTTCGTCCACGAAACCTCACCCTCCTACGGCTCCCTGATTTAGCATCAGGTTCGTCCGTATCCTACAGCTCCCTGATTTCGCATCAGGTTCGTCTGTATTTCTACCAACTTCCGAACAGCTCCCTGATTTCGCGCCAGGTTCGTCTGTAAATAATCCGCCCTCCTAGCAGCTCCCTGGTTTCGCACCAGGTTCGTCTGTGAATTTTATCCTAGTGACTCCCCGATTTCGCATCGGGTTCGTACACGACATTTCACAATCCTGCGGCTCCCTGATTTCAAATCAGGTTCGTTCGCGCTTGACTCCATTCCTAGAGGCTCCCTGATTTCGCATCTGGTTCGTCCTCACCGTCAATTATCCTAGCGGCTCCCTGATTCCGCATCAGGTTCGTCCGCGCACCTAACTAATAAACTCAAAAACCATATTCCCTAGAAAATATACCTCTCGCCGGCCTCTCGCGTTGCCGCAGCCCCGGCTCGTAACAGAACTGGTGACAGCGGTGGGATGCTACTGCATTAGAATCGCCGTAAAATTTGGGTTTTTAAATACGTTAAAATCACTCGTAATTTAGTATCGACAATACACTAGTTTTCTCTAGTTAAGTCACTTAGTAAATTTTCAAAATGATAAACGCACAGGCGAACGTCTCTTCTAACGACATTATGAACCTGACAGTTTCTATTGCAAACACAATGTCACCCTTGACGCGCTTTGCACAAAATGTGGAAGACGGGTTAACTTTGATTCCTGAGGGTACGGAAGCTTAGTTTCTTGCGATAATATTGACGAAACTGATCGGTCCTGCACGCAGTTGCACGTTAGAACATAAATTCAATTCTGTTAAGACATTAGTCCAACATTTGAAAAAGAGTTTGTCGTATTTTCAAGTTGAAATCGCGAAACTACGAATTCGCGAAGGAGAAAGTCTGCGACAGTACGTCGACAGGACTAGTCATCTTCGTTTATTGTGCGCGCGGAGCTATTCGGGAAAGGTATCTGGATCACTTCGAAGACCTTGTCAAAGAAATGGAAAAAGACGTTAAAGAAAACTTCATCGATGGTTTACCGGATCGAATTTCCTTGAAAGTGTCGGCTCAGTCTCAAGACATCAAAACACTTGAACAAGCTTACGACGCCGTGCTACAGATAGACAGAAAATTAAGGAATCGGCGACAGTCCCCTCGTAATGAATCATCCTCCAGGTGGTCTCGTCGAGACCATTACGCCGAAGATTCTCGCCATCACGACCGTGAAGTGTCGTACCCACTTTCTCCGAGTAGATATGACCAAAACAGGGATCGGTCTACAAGAACATCTGGATTTGAAGAGGAACGAGAAGGACGGGCACGCACGACGGCCTGGACCTTGCGTCACCGGAGCCCTTCGAAGTCCCCTTCTTATCGCTCCGACTCACCGCTTCCAGATGATGGGGAAAAGCAATATTCCATTCTAAAAAATCATGATAAAAATCGCAAGCCGAGTTTATATTGTTGGCATTGCGGTACAACTGGACATGACGGAAAATCCTGTAGGAAACAACCGCGTAGTCCGAGATATCGACGAGATTCGCGAGATTCATCTGCCGAATCAAATAAGTCTTTAAACTTCGATCGCGCTCAACGTACAGGCGAAACGATGAGCGGAAACAAAGAAGTTCGCCAAAGGACAGTCCGCTTCGAAGAGGAACTCTCATCAAGGAAGCACCTGCCCCACGCATCAACATCAAGGTTCCAGAACTGGAGACAGGAACGGGAGAATTCTTAATCGATGGTGGAGCATCTGTTAATTTAGTAGTCATTAACGCCTTGGGAGAAAAAGCCGAGATAAACTCTCGGGAAGAACTCGAGCTAACCGGAATTACTACTAACCCAATTCATACTTTAGGAACAACAATTCTCTATATCCACGAAGCTCCTGCGCTTTTCTATGTGGTGAAAAAGCTTGCAATAGAAGCAGACGGACTTATAGGAAGCCCATTTTTAAAACAGGAGGAAGCCGAAATTTCCTATTATCATGGGACCTTGGTGTTAAAAAACAAACCAACCCGACCTATACGTTTTTCAAATTATCAGGACCTACCTCAAACAAAAGAACTACTGTCGTCGACCAAACATCGTATCGAACCTAGGACGTCGCAACAGATTGCTATAACAATTACAAACCTGAGGATTAAGGAAGGATATTTACCGCGTATCAAGACCCTTGAATATCTTTACATAGGAGAAGCAGTCGTGAGGAACAATAAAGGGAAGTGCTACGTTATGGCAACGAATACCAGCGATGCACCTCTAGACGTAGAGATAGAACCACAAACATTGGAGCCGTTCGAAATCTTCGATTCATCAGACGAGGATTTTTACCCAGCTGCGGAACATCCGTCGAAATTCCAATCACACGAAGATAGAATACAAAAAATCTTAGAAGCCTTAAACACTAAACACTTGAATAAGGAGGAACTAGATTTCGTTACTAATTTAGTTAGAAATTTTCCTGACCGTTTTTATCTTCCTGGAGATAAACTTGGGAAGGCCCGTGATTTTAAACACTCAATCCATACATCCAACGATATTCCAATCAACACAAGACAATATCGCTACCCTCTTATACATCAAAAGGAAATTCAAAAGCAAATCAGCGCTTTATTATCAAATGGTATAATTACACCTTCAAAATCTCCATACAATTCACCTTTGTGGATCGTACCGAAGAAAGAAGACGAAAACGGAGTAAAACGTTGGCGTCTGGTAATAGATTTTCGCGGTCTCAATGATATAACAATTTCTGATAAATATCCATTACCTCAAATCACAGAGATTTTAGATCGTTTAGGAGGAGCCAAATATTTTTCAGTCTTTGACCTCGCCAGTGGATTTCATCAAATAGAGATGGATCCAAAAGATAAAGCAAAAACAGCATTCACTACTCCAAATGGACATTATGAATTCTCCCGAATGCCTTTTGGATTAAAGAATGCACCACCCACCTTTCAACGCCTGATGGATCAAGCACTCACTGGACTTCAAGGAACAGACCTCATTGTTTACTTGGACGACATAGTGATCTATGCATCATCGTTACAGGAACACAATATCAAAGTCAACAAGTTGTTAAATCGCCTTCGAGAACACGGATTAACACTCCAGACCAACAAATGTCAATTTCTTCGAAAAGAAGTTGCATACCTGGGACACATTATTTCAAAGGAAGGAGTAAGACCTGATCCTAGGAAATTAAAAGCTGTTAAAAATTTTCCTACACCTACAACGCAGAAGAACATTCAACAATTTTTGGGACTTGTTGGATATTACCGAAGATTCGTACCTAATTTCACCATAAAAGCAAAACCTCCAATTAATTTATTAGGAAAAGGCGTCAAATTCAAATGGACAGAAGAACAGGACCAGAGTTTTAAGCAATTACGCAATGAACTCTGCCAACAGCCCATATTGCAATACCCTGATTTCAGTAAACCTTTCATCGTAACAACAGACGCATCTGATTACGCAATTGGAGCCGTACTTAGCCAAGGAGAGATAGGAAACGACCTGCCGATTGCCTACGCTTCCCGCAGCCTAAATAAACCTGAGAAGAATTATTCGGCTACGGAAAAGGAATGTTTGGCCATGGTTTACGCCGTAAGATACTTCAGACCTTACATCTACCGAACCCCATGCACTCTCGTTACAGATCACAGACCGCTGGTCTGGTTACATTCTGTTAAGGATCCAACTTCTAGACTTATGAAGTGGAAGCTCCGACTTTTAGAATATGAGTATCAGGTTGTACATAAATCTGGAAAAACGAATAAGAACGCAGATGCATTGTCGCGCAACCCCACGTCTGCCTGCCTGCCACTTATTCCCCGAGAGCTCCAGGATCCCGAATACAAAGTCCAGATACCGAAAACAGACGCCAACCTCGAAACAATCGGACACCGTATACGACAGTTACGACGAGATAGGGAAACCCGACCCAAGTACCGAGATACAAGCAGCAGCTCGGATGAAATCGAAGAAACCACACGTGGAAACGTTCAACATTCTCCAATAACACACAAGAATCGATCTTTTCCCAGCTTATCTCAAGAGGTAACAATGCCAGACGAACGCCAGGAAACCATAAACAGTTTTTTGCCTGCAGCAAATTCCACTCAAATCGTTCCTTTAGATAAGGACCAGACCATGTTTGATAATCTGATATCTTTTGAAGAGCCGTTCGAAGATACAGTCATAGAAAATACAAAAAACTTTCAACCAGATTTACTGTGTACACCGCGAGTATCATCGGAAGTAATGGAAGAATCTTTACGACCTTCAATAAATCAGCTACCTGCAGAAACTATGACCGAAGCAAGTGTGGGACAACCACTTGACAACAGGTCAACTCAACCTAGGGTCTTTGACCACACGCTTGACCCATACCCATTCTCCACTACCGAAGTCGAGAATATAAACGACCTTGATGATTTGGAAGAGATCCCATTAGATCAACCACATAAAATTATTGTTTCTTCAAATACCTTTACCGCTGAAGAAGGACATTATGTACATTTCATTTCCGCAGACTGCAACTTAGTAAACCCCGTTGGAAAATTACTGCTGGACACTGAAATGATTAATAAACCAAATCTTCTAGCAGCACAACCAAAAAGGGGACAGGTGATAATTACAGATAACGGACTATTTAATACTTTCAGCGTAATAATCTCAGACAACTTCTTTGATAATATTAAAAGAGTAGATGTGCTCGATGGATTGAAAACTCTTCGACATACTTTGGATCAGAAGCAAATTAAATCAATTCGGATCTCAGCTACGGGGGACCTTCACAAAATACCATCCACTGAATTCGTCAAGATGTTAGAAGAAGTTTTCATAGGAACAGGCCTGCAGATTATTCTATGTAACTGTACCATCACAACTCCATCCGAAGAAGACAGACAGCACATCATCTGCGAAGCTCATGACAGTTTAATTGGAGGACATAAAGGAGTAACGAAGACATATAAACGCATCCGATCAAAATTCCATTGGCCGCACATGCGCAACGACATCCAAGACTACATCCGAAGATGCCAAAGCTGTCAAGAACAAAAATTAGTTCGAGCGAAAACTCGTCAGCCGATGTTAATCACTGACACACCTATAGGAGCCTTTGACAAAATTTCCCTGGATACAGTAGGACCTTTACCGATTACACCCAGTGGGAACAGACACATTCTCACCATTCAAGACAACTTAACTAAATATTGTGCAGCTGTAGCAATACCTAACATTCGAGCTGATACCATTGCCGATGCTTTCGCCAGACATTTCATCGCGATTTACGGTACACCCCGCGCAATACTGACAGACAAAGGAACTAGCTTCATCGGAACACTTATGACCAATCTCTCTGAAATATTCACAATCAAGCAAATCACAACCTCAGGATACAGACCACAAACCAATGGATCTTTGGAACGAAGTCATATCGTCCTCACTGAATACCTCAAGCATTACATGGATAATTATGAAGACTGGGATTTATTAATACCGTTCGCAATGTTCTCTTACAATACATCCGTTCACGAAGCAACAAATTTCACCCCATACGAATTAATCTTTGGAAAACCTTCTCGAGAACCAACCTCTTTTCCAACCGGTGAAAAACTAAAATCGTATGGAGACTACCTAGTAGAATTAATAACACATATAACTAATATTCGCAATATAGCATCCGATAATTTAAATAAAGCAAAAATCCGTTCGAAAAGCTATTATGATGCTCATGCAAAACCAGCAACATTTAACGTAGGCGACTCTGTCTATGTACTCAAGGAACCGCGCATTAGTAAATTTGATCCACATTACATTGGACCTTACCAGATAGTAGACGTGACAGACCTGAATAATGTAGTATTACGAACGCGTAATAAATTAATCACCAAGCATCAGGATAAACTAAAACATGCTTATTTTCCATAGATAGTTGAAAATCAAGCATGATTTTCGCATATTTGCTCCTGTTGCCTCTCGCTGTCATTAGCGACGATCAAACCATAACACCACTCGAAGGAGACACTGGACTCTTCTACGAAAAACTACCTGAAATAAGGACCTTTCAATCACAATGGCGACTAGTCACATCTCTAGATGTTACTCGATATCTTAGCTATGCTCCACATGTAAAGCATCATATCTCATCGATGAATCAACTCTGCAACCGTCACAATTCTATCAATTGCCTCAGTAAAGAATTAGGACCTCGATTAATCAAGAAAGAAGAAAACACCATGCATTACAGTAACCTAATACTGTTTGAGATTCCATTAGTTCTCTGCTCTGCCGCACGCTTGCTCACCGCAGCACCTACCGTGCTGCAGAATACGCCGCTGATCGACGATCGATGCGGCGATCGATTGTCGCTATCGCTTGCTCAGCCAATCACCGGGCGCCACGTGAAACGAGCGGCCCAATCACAATGCGTACTTTCTTGATCGATTCTCGAGGATTGTTCGAGAAGACGCTCAACCGTTTTTTCGGCGTGCCCTTTGTTCACTCTTGTTTCATACCGCTTGTCGTAATAACGTGTCTAACATTGTTCGTTGCGCAACGTACGAAATTCTTTAAAATAGTACTTTTCAGTGCTCGGCTCACGCCTAATACATCTTTTGTGCTCACCTCTTTAGTTCTGTTCACGCGAGTGAGTTAGATAAATTCTCTCGACCTTTCTATCGTTGTGCGCGATACGTGTGTTCATCGCGTTTCACGTGACCGCGTGTTCGTGTTTGTCGAAAGATAAGTGAACCAAACACAATTGTGCTCATCCAAGCTCATCGTGAGCTCTTTCAATAAAGTGACTTGGTCAATTTGACTCAACCTTTCATGCACCGCACATAACTTTCTCACCGTCCTAACCTCACTTTTGAACCACGTGCTCAATCGTGACTTTCGCGAACAAATACGCACTGCAATAGGTGACACCACACATCTTAAAACATCATCGCCACGTCGTAGTATACCTTTTGGATTTATTGGATTTACTGTCAGTAAAATGTTATTTGGAACCTTATCACAAGAAGATGCAGAATATTATAACCACGAATTAAACAAAATCTACAAGGATCAGCGC
The DNA here is from genome assembly GCA_963971345.1 of Andrena flavipes. Lineage (NCBI taxonomy): Eukaryota > Metazoa > Arthropoda > Insecta > Hymenoptera > Andrenidae > Andrena > Andrena flavipes. Next base: position 32,485,850 of record OZ020481.1, read on the forward strand.
GAAATTACCGAAATCATAGCAAACCAGACGCATATCATAAAGGGAGAATTCTCAATCACGCATGCAAGGCTAGTTAATCTAACTCGAGCCATATCCCAATTAACTAAAACAATGGTTGAACACTCCAAAGCATTACAAGAGACACAATCCGATATCAGCAAACTACGTTTTGAAGCAATCATCAGAGACTCAGTAATTGAAATCGAAAGGGGTTTAGACGACTATAACACCAACCTACTGCTGCTAATAGACGCAATATTATTAGCGAAGCAAGGAATTCTACACCCCGCTATTCTTTCACCAGATCAATTATTAAGATCAGCGCAGAAAATTAAGGAAACACTAGTATACGAATTCCCTCTAACGCCCGAAGAATTACTCACAGAACAAATTGAAAAAATTACAAACTTAAACGTAGTATTTACCAGAGGAAGGATACTCTTTGAAATCACCATACCTCTTTTAGAGCGAAAAACCTATAGCTTATATAAAATATACCCCTGTCCATCAACACACAACATTGGAGGAAAAACGGTAATCTCTTATATCCAGCCACAAATTCAGTATATTGCGGTCTCATCAGATGAACAACAATATTTTTCTCCAACGGAAGAATACTTAAAGACTTGCCGTTTTCACCACAACCAATTTTTGGGACCAGCTAACCTACCTATATACCAAGCAGATCGACAACCAACTTGTGAATCTACTCTGCTACTGAACCCCACTTCAATAAATTGGAACTCTTGTACCATTAAATTGACCACACAAGTGAAACCGTATTGGCAGACTTTAAATACACCAACTACATGGCTTTATTTCATGCCAGAAAATAAAAAAGCACAAATTTATTGCAAGGGAAAGAAACCTATAACACGAAACATTACTGCTATCGGAATCTTTAAATTACAACCCGGTTGCCAAGCAACAATAGACTCGGTACAACTAAAATCATTGGAAAATATTGATACACCGCAAAACATTGAATATTACCCCTCTAAACCTTATAATATATCAATAATTATACCGGAGGTTACTGAGCATCACTTCGAAGCCTTGAAAGTGAACGAGCAAAAACTTGCAAAATGGGAGGATCTTCCAACAGCCTTATCCCTTGCCGAAATAGAACAACGAGCTAGGAATTTTGCAAGCCACCGAACATCTATTAGGCAGGTACAGATTTCAACGTTTTCCTCTATTGGAAGCATAATAGTAATACTGGTCATAGTAAATATAATATTGGTCATGAAACGAAATTCTCGTCAGCCCAACGAAAAATTAGAATGTCCCAAAGAAAATCAGGAAATAACGATAAATTTACCAAGTACATCCGAAAACCACAGCCCATGCGCTACAGTTTTCTAAGGGGACGAAACCACTCCCACAAGAATCCCTCCTTTGGGACATGTATAGTTCCAGGGTGGGGGCGCGTTAAGGGTTCTTCCCTATAAAAGCTGGGCATCAGGCCCCTCAACTCAGCACAAGTTCAGTCTCTCCATGTCAAAGAACATCTCCACACAAACGTCACCAGACGAAGGTACAAGGACCATAGCCGTGCAAACTGGACACCACGGATATTGGGAAACTTCTTCTCGAGTGGGTACCACCATAACACCAAGGCCGTATCACAACAGCACGGGAGGAATCGTCGTGAAGGGCCGAAGCTCCTCTACTAGGAAGCCCCGCATCATCTCGGTGGGAACCCAAACTAAAACAACTAAAGCTCGTCGACGTATCCCGGACTGCCTGGTGCTCCAGGAAATAACTGACGACAACATTCGGGATTGGACCCCTGGAGAACCCATCCTCGCAAAGAAGAAACGGAAAAATGAAAACCATGTCGGCAAGTGACCTCAGGAACATGTCCCGTTGCCTGGTCATGTACGTGGAGGACCCCACCACATTCTGGGTCTCTTTGGACAAGTACGGCGAGGCAGCAAAGGTTATGCTGAACGAATTAAGAATATACATGAAGTCCAGACAACACCTATGTTTGCCAGCAATGGACAGTATCAGGCCGGGACGATATGTGACCGTAAGGTTTCCTAGGAAAGGGTGGCTTCGCGGTGAAGTCACCGCAGTGAATGGGACCACCTGTACCATCTTCCTTGGTGACTATGGCATAGCAATGGACTGCCCAGTCACAGAATTGCGATCTCTGCCACCCCGGTTCCACGCCCTCCCCTGGCAGACAGTGAGGATTCGTCTGAGGGGTGTCAAGCTCCGTTCCTGCCGACCGCTCCAGAGGACTACACAAATTGCAGAGATGGTCATGGCAAGGAGGAAGGGCCTCCTCGCCAACGTAGAATCAACGCTGGATGGCCTCACAGCCACACTGACGCTTGACCGGCTACCGGGACAACCTCCATTGGACGTCATCGAGCACTGGTTGCAGATGGGCTACGTGGTGCCCAACGACGGCTAAACACTCCCACACCACAACACTTAGCGATAAGTACACTAATTACACTACACTACACCCGACAATTCTCTTTTACACTTTGCTTATAAAAGGATTTGTAGGGCGTTTTCCCTTCTCTTGAAAAGCATCACGAGAATCGCGATGTTTTATCTTAGGGGGGAGATGTTACGTATATAGAATTTATATACGCCGCTTTCATCGAGCTCGCGTCTGTGAAGGGAAGACGCCCTAAAACCCTTTCGTTTATCAAACATTTCACTTAGGGGGTCATGATCTCGACCATCTAGACAACGACCACGGGAACGGATGTGACACGACGATAACCCCGAAAGATTTCCTTATATGGAAAATTCCTAATGAACCCCCACTCATTTTTGGGAGTATATAAACCCTTTGTTTTCTACCCTCTGCGGTTAAAAGTTATAGAGTCACGCGTAGAGTCACGTCGTGTCACGCTCGTACAGAGTTGGTTAAATCTAGCAAGATCGGGCAAAGTCTCCGTCAGAATCACAGTTAACCTCATAGAATCCGCAAGTCCGGTTTATATTCTATTTGGCACGTTGAAATAGCCGCTCGTACGCCCCGCATCGCCAGTGCGTCAACACCGTGCAATTATTGGTAAATTATACACTTTATATAATTAACTAATCGCGACACTTACATTTGTACAATAACTGATTATTGAATATACGAATGGTGTTCACTTGTAAATCGAGTAGATTCGTTAAACCCATCTTTTACCCAGCGATCCTTATAATATTGGTAGCACTCACCCACTGATACAACTTTACCGCTCGAGTTGTATTAACTTTAATTAAGAGTTACGAGGCATTACTAACATTTCCCGCGACTCCCTGATTTCGTATCAGTCAACTTACATAAATTCACCTCCTGGAACTGAATTTTTTATCTAAATCCGAAAAATAGATGGTAATTTCAACTAAATTTGCACAAATTCAGCTATTCCAATTTAAAAATGTTATCAAAATCCAAAAATATCGAACTCAGTTTCAAATAAAACTACACAAATTCAGTTCCTCCAAGTAATAGTAGTCAATTTCAAGTAAATTCACCTACTGGGACTAAAAATTTCATCAAAATCCAAAGAAATCAAATAAACTTGCACAAATTCAGCTCCTCTTAACGATAATATTAAGAAAATCCAAAAAAATATAAGACAATTTCAATCAACTTACATAAATTCACCTCCTGGAACTGAATTTTTTATCTAAATCCGAAAAATAGATGGTAATTTCAACTAAATTTGCACAAATTCAGCTATTCCAATTTAAAAATGTAATCAAAATCCAAAAATATCGAACTCAGTTTCAAATAAAACTACACAAATTCAGTTCCTCCAAGTAATAGTAGTCAATTTCAAGTAAATTCACCTCCTGGAACTAAAAATTTCATCAAAATCCAAAGAAATCGAATAAACTTACACAAATTCAGCTCCTCTTAACGATAATATTAAGAAAATCCAAAAAAATATAAGACAATTTCAGGACTTCCGGTTCCGGACGCGAGCGTGAAAAGTTGTGTGTTTGGTGCGGTGAGGTGGGTGAAGGAAGAGAGAGTGAAAAAGTGAAGGAAAGGAGAGTGAGTGAGTGGTGAAGGCAGGGTAGAGGGGAGGAAGTGAGATAGGTCAAGGGAGTGTAAAGGGAATAGGGCGTGAGGGGAAACAGAAGGAAGAAAAGGATAAATTTGGAGGTTAGGTGGGGAGAGAGGTGCTGCGTGGCGGGAAGAGAAAGGCAGGAGGTAGAGGGATCTGTCGGGCAGGACAGGAACTAGGAGTTGGAAAAAGGCGGGAGTTTTGAAAAGGAGTAGGTAGGAAGGAAATAGAAGAAAGGATAAAGAATAGGAGGGCAGCAGAGGGTGGAAGTGGAGGAAGAGGTAAATGGAGGGGAATAAGGGGCCGGAGAGAAGGGAAGGGGGGAGGGGGAATGGAGATGGAATAAGAAAGGAAAAAGGGAAGGGGGAAGGGGAGGAAAGAAAAAGGAAGGAGAGCGTGAGTAGTGTGGGGAGCAGTGCGGGGAGTCTGGAAAATTATTGGGGGAAAAAGAGGAAGGAGAGGGAGGGGGAGGAAGAGACGGAGGAGGAGGGGAAGAGGACTGGGTTCAAAAGGAGTACAAAGACGATGCGTTCACCGGTGGACAGGAAGAAGAGGGGGGGGGGGGGGAGCAGGGAAAAAGATGAGATGGGAAAGATGAGGGAGATGATGAGGGAACTGATGAAGGAGGTGAGGGAGGAGAAAGAGGAAATGTGGAAGGAGATGAGGGAGATGTTAGGGGAGATGAAGAAGGAAGGGGAAGAAAGAAGACAGGTGATGGAAGAGTGGAGAGAGGAAAGGAGGAGATGGGAGGAGGAGAGGAGGGAGGAGAAAAAGAGGAGGGAAGAGTTGGAGGAAAAGATAGAGAGGTTGGAACGGAGGGACGAGAGGGTGGAAGAGATGATAAGGAAGGTAGAGAGGTGGGAAGAGAAAAAGGGCGGGATAGGCAGCAGGGTGAAGGATAGTGGAGGGGAGGAGGAAGAGTATATGTTGAGACTGAGGAGATTGGAATTAAGACAGGACAGAACAGAGAGGGAGGAGAGAAGGAATAACGTAGTGGTAAGGGGGGTGGGGGTGGAGAAGAGGTGGAAAAGGAAATAAAGAAGCTATGGGCGAGGATGGGAATGGAGGACGAAGGAATAAGACAGGTGAGGAGGGTGGGGAGAACGGGAAAGGAAGTGAGCGGAATGGTTGTGGTGAAGCTGGCGGGGAGGGATGAGAAGAGAAAAGTGATGGAGGCGAGGAGAAAACTGAAGGGCAGGAGGGAAAGGATATATGACGACGTAACGGAGGAAGAAAGGAGGGCAAGGTGGAAGGTGGAAAGAGAGGCGGAGAAGGAAAGGGAAGGGGGAACAAGGTGCAAGTAGGATATATGAAAATGTGGGTAAACGGGAAGATGAGAAGGTGGGATGAATTATGGGAAAGGTGGTGTGATGAACAGGGAAACGAATATTAAGGGAAAGGGGGGAGAGGGAGGGGAGATTAGGAGGGGAAATAAAAGAAGGAAAAGGGAGGTATAAGGTTTCATTTTGGAACGTGGCGGGGGTGAGGAACAAAGATGAGGAATTTTGGAAGGGTTTAGAGGAATGGGAGGTGGTGGTGATGAGTGAAACGTGGGTAGAGGAGAGGGAATGGGAGTATGTAAGGGCCAGATTGCCGAGGAATTATGTGTGGGAAAAACAGTGGGCCAGGAGAGAAAGCCAGAAAGGAAGAGCGATAGGGGGAATGATAATGGGGGTGAGAAAAGGAATCGAAATAGGGCAGGGGGAAGAAGGGGGAGGGGAGGGGGTAATGGTGAGGAAGGTGAAATTGGGGGGGGGGGAGTGGTGGAGAGTTATAGGGATATATGTAAATAAGGACCTGCAAAGGAAGCTGGAGGAACTGGGGGAGTGGATAGAGGAGAGAGAGGAGGGAGTGAGAGTGGTAATTGGAGGGGACTTTAATGCGAGGACAGGGAGGGAAGGGGGAAGGGTATGGGGGGAGGGAGAAGAGGCGGGGGGAGCAGGGGGGAGCAGGAGGTCGAAGGATTGGGAGGTGAATGGGAAGGGGAGGAGACTATGTAGATATCTGGGGGAGAGGGGGTGGGGAATTATGAACGGAAACGTAGAGGGGGATGAGGAGGGAGAATGGACATATACAGGTGGGAGGGGGAATTCGGTGATAGATTATGTAGTGGGGAATGAGGAAACAAGGGAGAGGATAGAAAGGGTGGAAGTGGCGGAGAGAATAGATTCGGATCACCACCCGGTGGTGGTATGGGTGAGGGGGGGAAGGGGGGAGCGGGAAGATAGGAGGAAGAAGGGTGGGGGAAAGAGGGGGGGAGAGGAAACTGGACAGCGGAGGGAAGGGAGGAGTTTGCAAGGAAGTTTGGTAAAAGAGACGGGGAAGGGAGAGGAATAGAGGAGGAATGGGCGGAACTGAAGGAAAGAGTGAAAGGGGCAATGGGGAAGGCAGGAGAGGGAGGGCAGAGGGGAAACAGTGGGGGGTGGTGGGACAGAGAGTGCAGGGAGGAGAAGGGGAGGGTGAGGAGGGAACTTAGGAGGTGGAGAAGGGAAGGGGGGGTTGGGAAAGATTATAAGGAGAGGAGAAAGGAATACAGGAGGATATGTGAGGAAAAGAAGAAAAAGGAGGTGGATAGGTGGGAGAAGGAAATGGAGGGGATAAGAACGGAGGGGCAGGTTTGGAAGGTGGTAAATAGGGAGAGAAAGAGGAGAAGGGGGATAAATGAGGAGATAAAAACAGAGGAATGGGACGAGTATTTCAGGGAGTTGCTAGGGGGGGTGGAGGGGAGGGTAAGAAAGGGGGCAGAAGCAGGGAGGGGCGAGGATGAGGAACGGGACATAGATAAGGAGGAGATAAGGAGGGTAGTGAGGGGGTTGAAGGATGGGAAGGCGATGGGAGGGGACGGAATACCCAATGAAGTTTGGAAGTATGGGGGGGTAGAGGTGGAAGAATGGTTAGGGGAGGTTTGTAATAGGGTGTGGAAGGGGCGGGGAGAGAACCCAAATGGGCCGGCGAGGGAGGTGGTTATTCGCCAGGGAGCGTGGGAGCAGAAATCCCATAAGCTCTCCTCGCAGGTGCAGGCCTTGATGGAGCAGGCGCACACCCTTGGGAGGGAACTGCACGCCAAGGAGAGGGAACTGGAGTCTCTTCGCGGGAGATTCGCGGGGCACGAGGCACGCGCGTCTCGCGCGGGGGTTGGCGTCGGCGAGTCTGAGGTGCTGACCATTCGCCCCGGCGTCCCGTTACGCGCCCGCGACGAGCTCCTCCCGTCTTGCGTGCCCCCCTGGACCGACCCTTGCGTCCAGGTGGAGGTGGCACCTACCGCGGGACCCTCGTCGGCGGCCAAACCCGACCCCCTGCCGAGTGATCCGGCTGGGAGCGGGGTTAAGATAAGGGGGAGGAAGAGGAGGAGGGTGGTGTCCCCTCACTCTTCTTCCTCGGAGAACCCACCACCCAACAGCGCCGCCCCCACGGCTGTGGAACAGCCGTGGGATTTAGTGCTTCGGCGTATGGAGGACCTCGAGAGGAGGGTAGACAACCGCCTCCTCTCGCTGGGCAAGGTCCTGGGCCGGGGTGGCCCGGTTTCGGGTGCGGCCGAGCCGCAACCCGTCCGGTCGAGGGCCCCTCCCACAGCCCTTGCCCTCGAATGGGCGGATGGGAAAGAGGCCCCGAGTAATAATAAGAAGAGGGGAGGGGAGAAACGGGCAGCTGCTTCCGCCCTTAAGTCGGCGGCGCGCGCTGGCGACACGGATAGGATTGTTCCCCCCGTCGCGCCGTTGGCGCCCACCGTGGGGAAGGGGATTAGGGGGGAAAGAAGAAAAAGGGGAAAGAAGGAGGAGGAGCGGAGGAACATCGCCCCGGGCGCTCCCAGCGGAACTGGGAGCAAGCCGTCGGGTGGCGCGGTGAGGGGTAGAGCTAGTGCTCCCCCCCCCCCCCCCGCCACCGAAGAAGCTGTCTAGGGGACAGAGAAGGAGGGCTGCTAAGGCAGCCAAGAAGGAGAGCGCGCGAGGCATGGCGACGGTTCCAGACGCCCCGCGCGCCCAGGCCTCTGCCCCTGGGCCTCGCGATGAGCCGCAGGCGACGTGGGCGCAGGTTGTTGGTCGCGGAGCCAAGCGAGCGGCCAGGAAAGAGGATGCGCCCGCTAAGGCGGCCCCGAAGAAAGGGGCCACGAGCGGTGAAGGGAGGGGGAGGGGCTTCACGACGCCGGCGCCCCGTAGGTCAGGTGCACCCGTTGGACCCCCGGTGGCAGTGCCGCGCACCCCCAAAACAGCGGCGGTGGCTATCACCGCCCCGACAGGGGGGGAGGACACGTTCTCCAAGCGCGTGGCCGGCGCGATGGCGGCCATAAAGGTCGCCGATCTCGGCATCACCGCTATGCGGCCGAGACGCGCCGTTACCGGGGGCCTAGTGCTCGAAATTCCGGGAGCACAGGGCTCGGCCAAGGCTGCCGCCCTCAAATCGAGGCTCGCGGAGCAGCTAGAGGGCAGTGGCATCAAGGTTCACTGCCCTCAGAAAATGGCCGAGTTCCGGGTGTGCGGCCTGATCGAGCTGGCCTCGGAAGAGGCGGTTCGCCGGGCCATTGCTGCGCAAGGCGCCTGTCCGGCCGAGGATATCTCGGTCGGCGAAAGGCGCCACGATGCCACCGGGCTTTTCTCGGCCTGGGTCCGAGCTCCGGTGGCGGCCGCTGCGAGGCTTTTGCGGGCCTCCACCCTGGTGGTGGACTCCCTGGCGGCCCGCGTCGTGCCCCTAGCGCAGCGGAGATTACAGTGCTTCCGCTGCCTAGAATTCGGGCACGTACAGGCCAAGTGCAGCGGCCCCACGGACAGGAGCCGCGCCTGCTATCGGTGCGGCGAGGAGGGGCACGTAGCGCGAAGATGCGCGTCCGCCCCAAAGTGCCCGCTCTGCACCGATGCAGGCCTGCCCGGTGGCCATCGCATGGGTGGCCCGGCGTGTCGCCCCCCCCCCCCCAGCGAAAGAGGGCGCCGCCGAAGAAGGGGAAGGGAAAGGAGGCAACGGCGGCGACCGATGGACCGGCGCCTGTGGCGTCACCTGCCCCCGCGCTCGACGCTACTCCGGTGGCCATGGAGACCGGGAGTCTGGTCTCCACGTCGGCGGCCAAGTCTGGCCCCGGCAAACGCAAGGAGCGCGGGGAGTCGGGGTCCGCCAGCGGCGGGGAGTCTTCGACGGCGCCGGGACCTGGGGCACCTCCGAAGGTGCCCAAGAAGAAGAGGAAGGAGAAGGTGGGGGGCGATATAATACCCCCCACTGCTGGGCCCCAAGCGGAGGGGAGGGGGGCCTTCCTCAAAACGAGGAAGAATGTGCCCCCTCCCTCCGAGGTGATCGAGGTGACGGAGGCGGCGCGCGAGGAGACAGGCGCGCTGGCGCGATCGGTCGCCGCCGCATACGGGGGAGGGTCCTTCCTCTCAGAGGATGTCGACCCGGACACCTCCCCCGCAACGAGGGAGACGGCCCGACCAAGGCAGGAGCCGGAGGAGGCCGGCACCGCGACAAAACGCGATGCCTAGAGGCCCCCCGCTCCTGCTAGCCAATATCAACCACTCCATGCGGGCGCACGATCTGCTTGAGCAGGCCCGCGTGGAGCTGGGGGTCGGGCTGGCCGTCATCGCCGAGCCGTATCCGCTGGTGGACCGGTGCTTTCGGTCCACCAACCCGGATCGGCAAGTGGCGATGACGTGGGCGGTGGAAAGAGGAGCCCCGCCGTGCTCGGTCGCCCGGCACGGACGGGGCTGGATGGCGGTACGCTGGGGGGAATTTCTCGTGGTGGGCTGCTATTTCGCGCCCAGGTTCACAGTCCCGGAGTTCGAGGACCGGCTGAACGAGGTGGGGGCCTTTATCGCCCCCCAGTCATCTCAGCCGGTCATTCTTCTGGGGGATTTCAACGCCCACGCTGTTGAGTGGGGCTCCCCCAGAACCGACTCCCGGGGCGAAGAGCTCCTCGAGTGGGCGGAGGCGAGGGGGTTCACGCTTAAGAACCCCCATGCAGTGACGACGTACCGCGGCCTGCGGGGAGAGTCAGTAATTGACTTAATTTGGGTCAACCCCGCGGCCGCCGCTAAAACGTCGCGCTGCTGGGTGGCGGAGGACACCGAGACCCTCTCGGACCACATGTACGTCCTGTTGGACACCTCCGTCGCCCCGCCTCCTCGGGCCCCTCGAGACCGCGCGCAGCCCCCACGATGGGCGCTCGGACGCTTAGACGTCGACGCGGCCCAATTAGCTTCCTCCGTCGTCGCCTGGCCGCCTTTGCCGGGCGACGTGCTGGACGACCCCGTTCGAGGCGCCCTCTGGTTCCGCGGCGCGTTGCAGAAAATCTGCGACGCAACCATGCCGCGGGTCGGGGCGCCGTATAGGGGTCGGAAGGCGGTGTATTGGTGGACGGCCGAGATCGCTGCGTTGCGTTTAGCGAATCAAGTGGCCCGTCGCCGATACACCAACACCCGTCGCAAGGATCCGCGACGGGTGCCGGAGGGGCTACTCCAGGAGCTGCGCGCCGCGTATGCGACGGCGCGCAAAGAGCTCCGTGGAGAAATCGCCCGGGCCAAAGCCCGTTCGGCGGACGAATTCGTCGCGACCCTCAACCAAGACCCTTGGGGGCGCCCATACAGGGCCGTCTCTATCAAGCTCGGTCCCTGGGCGCCCCCCGTCACCGAGGGTCTGGATCCCCAATTCCTCGTAGAGGTACTGTCGACGCTCTTCCCCCCTCCCCCAGTTCCAGGGGAGGGTGGCGTCGACGAGTCTGGGGATCCTTGGTTGACCCGGGGCGCCGATACATCCGACGCCCCGGAGGTCAGCGACGAGGAGCTCGCGTCCTCTGTCGCGCGAATGCGCGAGAGGAACGCGGCTCCAGGTCCGGACGGAGTGCCCGGGCGTGTCTGGGCCTGCGCCATGAGCGCCCTGGGAGCCGGACTCAAGCGGCTGTTCACTGCCGTCTTGAGATCCGGTATATTCCCCCCGGCGTGGAAGGAGGCGCGGTTGGTCCTGCTTCGCAAGCTCGGCAAACCCGCAGAGTCGCCCTCGTCGTTTCGGCCGATATGCCTACTGGACGAGGCGGGCAAGCTCCTGGAGCGTATCGTTGCTGCCCGCCTCTGCGACCACCTAGGTACCGTGGCCCCGGATCTATCCGACCGCCAGTTTGGCTTCAGACGGCAGCGTTCGACCATCGACGCCATTCGATTGGTTCGGACGCTGTCCAGCCAGGCGGCCGAGGGAGGCGGTGTGAGCGTAGCTGTTTCGCTCGATATAGCGAACGCGTTCAACACCGTCTCCTGGGCACGATCGAGCGGGCGCTGTTGTATCACAGCGTCCCGCTCTACCTTCGCCGCCTGATCCGGGACTATCTCCGCGGACGGGTGGTCGCGTACGACGGCCGAGACGGTAGGGGGGCGACCGAGGTGCACCGCGGCGTTCCACAGGGGTCCGTGCTGGGACCCCTACTGTGGAACTTGGCGTACGACGCGGTGCTGCGGGTGGAAATGCCATCACCGGGGGTGTCCCTCGTCTGCTACGCGGACGATACCCTGGTGGTGGCGTCCGGGCAGCGGTGGCAGGACGCGATCAACCGCGCGGAAGAGGCACTGCGACGTGTCATCGTCTCGATCGGGACGCTCGGTCTGCGAGTCGCCGTGGAAAAAACACAGGCGATATGGCTCGCGGACCGGGTTGGGAGTGGTGTCCCCAACAGAGCGTCCCTGAGGATCGGGGAGGCCTGCGTAGGGGTCGGCCGAACGATGAACTATCTCGGCCTGACCCTTGACACCTACTGGCGATTCACGAGTCACTTCAGGACCCTCGGCCCCCGACTGGAGCGGCAAGTCTTCGCCTTTAGGCGAATCATGCCGAACCTCGGGGGCCCTCACGAGGGTATTCGGCGACTATACGTCACGGTCATCCGGTCCATGGCGCTGTACGGCGCGCCTATATGGGCCGGTGACCTGGAGGAGTGTCGCGTGGGGCGGGAGCTCCTCGCGAAAGTTCACCGCAGAGCACTCCTCCAAGCCGTGCGAGCGTATCGCACGGTGGCGTACGCCGAATTGTCCGCTCTGGCCGCGTCCCCCCCATTCCATCTGCTCGCGGAGATGGAGGCGGAGGTGTACTCCGCCGTTCGCGAGCTCCGCGACGCGGGGGACCCAGCGGTCAACGGACACGTAGTGGCTCGAGGCCAGGCCCGGCAGCGCATGGAGGCCAAATGGCTCCAATGGCTATCCCTCCCTGAACATCGGGAGCGGCGCGTTGTCGGGGCGCTTCTGCCCATTCTGGATGAATGGGCGGGGCGTGGGTATGGCAGGCTTACCTTCCGCCTGACACAGGTGATCACCGGTGTAGGGTGTTTCGGGGATTACCTGTGTCGTATTGGGCGGGAGGCCACGTCGCGGTGCCACAGCTGCGGCTCGGGCGACGAGGACTCGGCCGATCACACTCTGGCCAGATGCCAGGAGTGGCTGGACGATCGCCGAGTCCTCGAGGCGCAGCTGGGCCCCGACCTCGACCTTCCGACTGTCGTGCGTCGGATGGCGAGAGATCGGGGCTGCTGGGAGGCCATGTCCCTCTTCGCCGAGCAAATAATGCTCGAGAAGGAAGAGGCGGAGAGGGACAGAGTGCGGGAACAACACCCGTCCCGCCTCGGGGCCCCCAGGAGGCGACGAGCGCGACGTGGATGACCCGGAGCCGGGGGAGGCAGAGCGGCGACGTAGTTCATAGCGTCGCCCCACTCCCCCGCTTAGGCTCCGGCCGCGCCGTCGCCTCACCTCCCCCGAAACGCGGGGGAGGGGTAGACAGGCCGAGGGCGTACACCGGTCCTCGGCCGCCGCCCCCCCCCCCCAGTGAGAGTGGGGGGCGTGACAGCGGAAGGGAGCAGGGGGGCCCACCCTTGTACGTGGGCCACCCCACCGTTCGTTTGGAGCCGTCGCGGCCGCGCGGTGGCAGCGCGCGTGTTTCGCGGTGGCGGTGAGGGGTGGAAATGGGAGGGCCCCGAAATAAAAACAGCGGGTCCTCCCCGCAGGAGCGGCGCGTCTGGCCGCTCCGTGTTGCGATCGAGGCTTGGGGGACGAATAGGCGGCCCGTCAAGGTGGGCCGCCACCCACGCCCTGCAGCGGCCCCCCTGGGCCTGCCTGTGCCCCCGCCCGGCCCCTTGACTATCACAAAGCGGGGTCGGGTTCAGCCTCGATCGCGGGGCCGTGGGGTGCGGGGTGTCGGGGGACACCACCCACCTTTGCAGCAGCGGCCCCCCCAGTGGCGACGCGGGCGTGTGATCCGTCGCGCGTCGCCGGAGAAGATCTGGGGGAGGAGTTATCTCCCCCAGGGAAGACCCCGACAAGCCTGTCGGGGATGTTAGGGGCGGAGTGGCGAATGCGCATGAAGGGGGGGCAAGCGAATGAAATCACTAGCTTGTTCTCGTGCAAGTCCTCCCCTTCAGGCGCGCAACTCCGTCCCCTGAGGTAGATCACCTAGGAGGTTTTAGTGGGTTCGAGTCCCACATAACCCCCGGCCCGCCCCCGCGGGCCGAGAGTATCCGTGGGGATTTCCTCCTAGCCAAAAAAAAAAAAAAAAAAAAAAAAAAGGGTGTGGAAGGGGGAGGGGTGGTTGGAAGATTGGAGGGTAGGAGTGGTGGTACCGGTGGTAAAGAAAGGGGTGGGAAATAGAGTAGAGGAATATAGAGGAGTGACGCTGACACAGACTGCATATAAGGTGTATGCGTCTGTGTTGGCAGAAAGGCTAAGAAAAGAGGTGGAGGAGAAAGGGCTTTTACCACCAAGCCAGGCGGGATTCAGGAGGGGGATGGGGTGCATAGATTGTATTTATGTACTGAATTACCTCATTAACAGGCAGGTGGAAAGGAGAGGGGGGAGGATGATAGTGTTGTTCTTGGACATGAAGGCAGCATTCGATTCAGTGGATCGGGAGGTGTTGATGAGGGCAATGAGGGAGAGAGGGGTGAGGGAGGGGTTAGTGACGAGGTGTGAGGAGGTACTGAAGGAGACGGTAAGTAGGGTAAGGGTGGGAGAGGAGGAAGGGAAGGACTTCTGAACGGCAAGGGGGGTGGGGCAGGGGTGTCCTTTGAGCCCCAACCTGTTCACCTTGCTGTTAGCAGATTTAGATGAGGAGTTGGAGAAAGAGGGGTGGGGTGGGGTGAAGGTGGGGGGAAGAAAAATATACAGGGTGTCCCAAAAATGCTGCGGTTCCTTGAAGGGGGTTATTCAGGGGGTGATTGCAAACAACTTTTTCCTTTGCGAAAATTCTCTCCGAGGTTTCGTTAACGAGATATTAACAAAAAGCACCGACCAATCAGAGCGCGCGCCTTCCGTCCGAGCTCCCGCGGTAGCGTTGGCTACGCGGTAGGCGACTGCGCTTGTACTACGAACGTACGAACAAGCAAGTCGGCATGCAAACCGCGTTACACATTTTTTTTTAAAGTATAATCTTAAATAAGAATTATTTGAAGTGAGAGGATAAGAAGTATGTAAATTTCGATTTTAAATAAGGCATAAACGAAAAGGTAATGTAGCAGAAAATGTACGACATGTGATCGTAATTCGTTATTGACGTAAAAATTCGTAGTTTAATAACGGCCAACACACCTAAATTTAAACAATAATATTAGGTGTATGAATAAATTTTTTCCGACTGGATTTACATAATCAGTACAAAGGTACTGAATTTCTATCGCGGTGGTATTCATAAGCTGCCAGAAAAATGGCAAAAGGTAATGAACAATAATGGAAATTATGTCGACGATTGAATTGTTTTCATATTTTTTTAAATCGAACTGTTATTGTACCCTAAAATCGGAAAGAATTTATTTCTACACCTAATAATCACCAATAAATTAAATAAAACTCACCCATTCGGACATTCCTTTCCTTCCTTTTCGGAAACCTGTGTCACTGGGTCACTGTACCGATTCTGGTCATCGGTGGACGAAAAGATTTATGGTAGGGTAGCGCCCAGTGCTCAGCTGATCGCAGGTATTCGCAGGACACCACCCGAAAGTAAGGGTCGCAACGTCAAGTGCGTCCGGGTTAATGTATCGAATATTCACTTCACTGCACTGATACTAACACTGATCACATAATTTATTTTCTACGGAACGTGTTGTTCCTACGTTCCACTGTCAACGCTCGCACGGTAGCACTCGCGTCCCCGTCGTTCCGCGCGTACACCCAGAACATAGCGTAATACTCTTCGACGGAGTACATTTCTGGGCCGAGATTACTAGCTGACTGACAGGATTTTTTCCCAAACAACTTCCTCTACCCCCAAGTAGTTTCTCTCGTCCTATTATGAGTTTACTCCCACCAGGACAAGAGGCTTTAGGTAAAAAGAATCCAGCACATTTTCGAAACACACGTGTTTTGCAGAAGTGCAAGGAACGAACCATCTTACACTTTCACAAAAGCCCGCGCTCCGTCCTTCTACTGCCAATGTACCCATTGCTTCGAGATAGAAAACAGACACCATGTGTATCGGTTGGAAAGGGTCCGAAGGGAAGACAAGCAGAAAGTCTTCGAGTTGCTATAAAGAAGAAAATTCACGTCTGCTACGAGGCGGAACCAATTAAGTCATAAATTATCCGAAACTGTAGGAAACCGTTCTCTAGCGCCGACTTGCGGGACAATACGGTCATAAACCGCGACCCTGACGAAATGGTCTGGCTGATCAGTCTGATTAATTTTGGAGAACTAGAAATTACAAAGTATTATCCAGCATCAATACGTCTCGCGGAGAGACTCATGAAAAGAAGGGTAGTCCGCTGAATGCGCGTAGTCCCGCCTGCTTCGTCCTACCCTCAAATTAAAGACGGATCCCTTATCTCTCGAGTATAAACACGCGCTCGAATTTCAAAACGCAAGCACGCGTCGACGTATTCGGTGCGAGGGACTGCGGGCTTGAAGTCCCATTGGCCGCAAACTAACCAATCGGGCCTGCTTATCTCTCGTGTCTAAACACGCGCTCGGATTTCAAAACAAAAGCACGAGTCGACGTATTCGGTGCGAGAGAAGGTGGGCCTTGGGGAGGAGATATTGCTGTGAAGAGGGCCTCTTCAGGACAGTGGCCATTTGGGGGGATGCAGGGCAGATTGGTTAGTTTGTGGCCAATCGGACCTGCTTATCTCTCGTGTCTAAACAGGCGCTCGAATTTCAAAACCAAAGCACGAGTCGACGTATTCCATGCGAGAGAAGGTGGGCCTTGGGGAGGAGATATTGCTGTGAAGAGGGCCTCTTCAGGACAGTGGCCATTTGCGAGGGATGCAGGGCCAATCGGGCCTCAAGCCCACAGTCTCTCGCACCGAATACGACGACTCGTGCTTTTGTTTTGAAATCCAAGCTCGTGTTTAGACACGAGAGATAAGCAGGCCCGATTGGTTAGTTTGCGGCCAATGGGACTTCAAGCCCGCAGTCTCTCGCACGGAATACGTCGACGCGTGCTTTTGTTTTGACACGAGAGATAAGCAGGCCCAATTGGCTAGTTTGGGACCAATCGAACTTCGGGCCCACCTTCTCTCGCACGGAATACGTCGACGCGTGCTTTTGTTTTGAAATTCGAACGCGTGTTTAGACACGAGAGATAAGTGATCTGTTTCGAATTTGTAGGGTGGACGACGCAGGCGGGACTACGCGCAGTCAGCGGACTACCCCTTTTCTTCCTGTCTCTCTCCGCGAGGTGTATTGATGTTGAATAATACTTTTTAAATTATAGATCCCCAAAATTAATCAGACTGATCGGCCAGAGCATTTCATCAGAGTCGCGGTTTATGACCGTATTGTCTCGCTAGTCGGCGGTAGAGAATGGTTTCCTACAGTTTCGGATAATTTATGACTTAATTGGTTCCGCCGCGTAGCAGACGTGAATTTTCTTCTTTATAGCAACTCGAAGACTTTCTGCTTGTCTTCCCTTCGGACCCTTTCCAACCGATACACGTGGTGTCTGTTTTCTATCTCGAAGCAATGGGTACATTGGCAGTAGAAGGACGGAGCGCGGGCTTTTGTGAAAGTGTAAGATGGTTCGTTCCTTGCACTTCTGCAAAACACGTGTGTTTCGAAAATGTGCTGGCTTCTTTTTACCTAAAGCCTCTTGTCCTGGTGGGAGTAAACTCATAATAGGACGAGAGAAACTACTTGGGGGTAGAGGAAGTTGTTTGGGAAAAAATCCTGTCAGTCAGCTTGTAATCTCGGCCCAGAAATGTACTCCGTCGAAGAGTATTACGCTATGTTCTGGTTGTACGCGCGGAACGACGGGGACGCGAGTGCTACCGTGCGAGCGTTGGCAGTGGAACGTAGGAACAACACGTTCCGTAGAAAATAAATTATGTGATCAGTGTTAGTATCAGTGCAGTGAAGTGAATATTCGGTACATTAACCCGGACGCACTTGACGTTGCGACCCTTACTTTCGGGTGGTGTCCTGCGAATACCTGCGATCAGCTGAGCACTGGGCGCTACCCTACCATAAATCTTTTCGTCCACCGATGACCAGAATCGGTACAGTGACCCAGTGACACAGGTTTCCGAAAAGGAAGGAAAGGAATGTCCGAATGCGTGAGTTTTATTTAATTTATTGGTGATTATTAGGTGTAGAAATAAATTCTTTCCGATTTTAGGGTACAATAACAGTTCGATTTAAAAAATATGAAAACAACTCAATCATCGACATAATTTCCATTATTGTTCATTATGTAAATCCAGTCGGAAAGAATTTATTCATACACCTAATATTATTGTTTAAATTTAGTTGTGTTGGCCGTTATTAAACTACGGATTTTTACGTCAATAACGAATTACGATCACATGTCGTACATTTTCTGCTACATTACCTTTTCGTTTATGCCTTATTTAAAATCGAAATTTACATACTTCTTATCCTCTCACTTCAAATAATTCTTATTTAAGATTATACTTTTAAAAAAAATGTGTAACGCGGTTTGCATGCCGACTTGCTTGTTCGTACGTTCGTAGTACAAGCGCAGTCGCCTACCGCGTAGCCAACGCTACCGCGGGAGCTCGGACGGAAGGCGCGCGCTCTGATTGGTCGGTGCTTTTTGTTAATATCTCGTTAACGAAGCCTCGGAGAGAATTTTCGCAAAGGAAAAAGTTGTTTGCAATCACCCCCTGAATAACCCCCTTCAAGGAACCGCAGCATTTTTGGGACACCCTGTATACACTGGCGTACGCGGATGACATTGCGGTGCTGGCGGAGGACGAGGAGGGGATGAGAGGGATGATGGGAAAGATGGAGAGATATCTGGATAAGAAGGGGATGCAGGTAAATGTGGAAAAAACAAAGATGATGAGGTGTAGAAAGGGGGGAGGGAGGTGGAAGAAGGTGACGTGGAGGTGGAAGGGAAAGGTGGTGGAGGAGGTAAAGGAATTTAAGTATCTGGGGTACACGCTGATGAGGAACGGGGGGCAGGAGGCACACATAGGGGAAAGGGTAAGGAAAGGGGCAGCAGTGATGGGTCAGGTGTGGGGGATAGGGAAGAGGCGGTTTGGGAAGGATTGGGGGAGGAGAGTATGGTTATTTGATAAGTTGGTGTGGGCTACGGTGAGTTATGGAGTGGAGGTATGGGGGGTGGAAATGCAGGGAAAGAGTTGAGGGATTGCAGGAGAGGTATTTGAGGTGGGTGCTGGGGGTGGAAAGGTGTACTCCAGGATACATGGTCAGGGAGGAGATGCAGAGGGAGATGTTGAGGGGGAAGGCGGGGATGAGGGCATGGGGGTATGAAAGGAAGCTAGAGGAGGGGGGTGGGGGGGAACTGGCAAGGAGATGTTGGGAGGAGATTAAGGGAAGGGCAAAGAGGGGGAAAGTGCTGGGAGGGTGGGAAAAGGAAAGGAAGGAGTACTATGAGGAAAGGGGGTGGACAATAGAGGGAATAGAAAGAGCGAGGGGTGGGGGGGAGTTGAGGGGGGAAGAATTGGTGACTAGGGAAAGAAGAATGCAGGAGGAGGAAAGGTGGAAAAGGATTAGAGAGTCGGAGTACAACAGATGGTACAGGGTGGTGAAAGGGAAGGGGGTGCAAGGATACCTGAGGAAGGGGTGGGGGGAAAGCAGGTGGCAAAGGGTGGCGAGATTTAGACTAGGGAATGGGATGAGGGGAGGGAAATATTGGGAGGATGAAGAAAAGAGAAAGTGCAGGGTATGCGGGTGGAAAGAGGAAACGTGGGAGCATGTTTGGGAAGAATGTATGGGTTGGGAGGAAGGAGGGTGGCAAGAGAGGGTAGGGGAAGTGCTGGATGATGAGGGTGGGGGGGAGGAGTGGATGAGGAGGGTGGAAGGAAGGAGAGGGGAGGGAGTGGAGGAATGGGAGAGGAAGGAATGAGAGTGAGTGGTGGCGTGCGGAAGCGGAGGTCAAAGGATAGGGAAGGGGGGCGGGGGAGGTGTATGCGGCGGAGGAGAGCGGGCGAGCGAGCGGAAATAGATTTAAGAGAGTAGATTAAGGTTTAGGTTAAGGGTTAGGTTAAGGTAAATGTACTGAAGAGAGGAAGGAGAGAGGATTGTAATCCCCGAGGGGAAACAAATAAACAAGTATATATATAAGACAATTTCAATCAACTTACATAAATTCACCTCCTGGAACTGAATTTTTTATCTAAATCCGAAAAATAGATGGTAATTTCAACTAAATTTGCACAAATTCAGCTATTCCAATTTAAAAATGTTATCAAAATCCAAAAATATCGAACTCAGTTTCAAATAAAACTACAGAAATTCAGTTCCTCCAAGTAATAGTAGTCAATTTCAAGTAAATTCACCTCCTGGAACTAAAAATTTCATCAAAATCCAAAGAAATCGAATAAACTTACACAAATTCAGCGCCTCTTAACGATAATATTAAGAAAATCCAAAAAAATATAAGACAATTTCAATCAACTTACATAAATTCACCTCCTGGAACTGCATTTTTTAACTAAATCCGAAAAATAGATGGTAATTTCAACTAAATTTGCACAAATTCAGCTATTCCAATTTAAAAATGTTATCAAAATCCAAAAATATCGAACTCAGTTTCAAATAAAACTACAGAAATTCAGTTCCTCCAAGTAATAGTAGTCAATTTCAAGTAAATTCACCTCCTGGAACTAAAAATTTCATCAAAATCCAAAGAAATCGAATAAACTTACACAAATTCAGCGCCTCTTAACGATAATATTAAGAAAATCCAAAAAAATATAAGACAATTTCAATCAACTTACATAAATTCACCTCCTGGAACTGCATTTTTTAACTAAATCCGAAAAATAGATGGTAATTTCAACTAAATTTGCACAAATTCAGCTATTCCAATTTAAAAATGTTATCAAAATCCAAAAATATCGAACTCAGTTTCAAATAAAACTACAGAAATTCAGTTCCTCCAAGTAATAGTAGTCAATTTCAAGTAAATTCACCTCCTGGAACTAAAAATTTCATCAAAATCCAAAGAAATCGAATAAACTTACACAAATTCAGCGCCTCTTAACGATAATATTAAGAAAATCCAAAAAAATATAAGACAATTTCAATCAACTTACATAAATTCACCTCCTGGAACTGCATTTTTTAACTAAATCCGAAAAATAGATGGTAATTTCAACTAAATTTGCACAAATTCAGCTATTCCAATTTAAAAATGTTATCAAAATCCAAAAATATCGAACTCAGTTTCAAATAAAACTACACAAATTCAGTTCCTCCAAGTAATAGTAGTCAATTTCAAGTAAATTCACCTCCTGGAACTAAAAATTTCATCAAAATCCAAAGAAATCGAATAAACTTACACAAATTCAGCGCCTCTTAACGATAATATTAAGAAAATCCAAAAAAATATAAGACAATTTCAATCAACTTACATAAATTCACCTCCTGGAACTGAATTTTTTAACTAAATCCGAAAAATAGATGGTAATTTCAACTAAATTTGCACAAATTCAGCTATTCCAATTTAAAAATGTTATCAAAATCCAAAAATATCGAACTCAGTTTCAAATAAAACTACACAAATTCAGTTCCTCCAAGTAATAGTAGTCAATTTCAAGTAAATTTACGTAAATTCACCTCCTGGAACTAAAAATTTCATCAAAATCCAAAGAAATCGAATAAAATTACACAAATTCAGCTCCTCTTAACGATAATATTAAGAAAATCCAAAAAAATATAAGACAATTTCAATCAACTTACATAAATTCACCTCCTTTTTTTTTTTTTTTTTTTTTTGCCGTGAGGGGGAAAATGCTTAATGCATACCCAGAGCGCGAGTCTCTGGGTTATGCGGGACTCACCCCTAATGGGTATACCCGCTAAAAACCCCCTCCTAAGGGCTCTCTTCTCAGTTACACCTTGGCTGCAGGGGAACTGGGCGAGACTACTTCCCTTTAGCCTGCTGTTCTGCGGTGATCCACTTTCTTCCGGTGTCTTTGTTGTTCACGTCTCCTCCTCTTGGGCCCTATATTTTTTTTCCGGGGTTCTCCCCTTGCAATACATTGTGGTAGCCTTTTTGCTGCCATGGCATCGCTGGGGCTGCCGCGATGCCGCTATGCCAGGGGCCACCGGCCTCCTTATATTGACCGTCATAACATTATATATAATAAAATAAAAAGAAGGGTTAAAATTACACTGGACATTACGTGTCAGGGTATTAAAACATCTTTTTTTTTCTTTTTCTTTGGGTCTCTCAGTCATTCCTCGTCATATGGTAAAAATAGATAAATAAATAAATAAATAAGTAATACTTAAAGTAAATAAATAAATAAATAAATAAATAAATAAATATCTTAGTCCACCAGTGAATTATGACGGCGCAAGTTAATAAATAATATATTATAAATTAATATAAGTTACTACGTCGGTATGTTAAGCCCCCTGTGGGCTAGTCCATTGTGGGGGAGAGGTCCCCACCGCTCCTCATGCTCATGCCTTCCGAACTCCTTGTCTCAGGGACGGAGCTCTTCTTTTTCTTTTCTTCTTTGTGTTGGGTCCCGCATCATCCGCACCCGTCCTCTTCCTCTTTCTCGCGAGCCGAGCCCTTTCCCTTCTGGCCCTATCGGCCTCTTCCCTCTTGGCCCTCATCCGCTCCTCCCTTATTCTCTTTTCTATCGCCCTCTCTTTTTCCTCCTTATCCCTCATTACAGACCTGGCGAATTCCTTGAGGGCATTCCAGGCTCTCTCGCTCTTGGTGGCCTTCTCTATCAGGTTTGTTTTATTCAAACCCTCCCCCACCACGCTCTTTAGGGCCTCGCGCTCCCTCTCGTACGCCGTACATACGAAGATGACGTGCTCGGCGTCGTCCTTGAGGTCCTCTTTACAATTTAGGCAGCTCTCCTCTGTTACCTTGCCTATGCGTTTTTTATAGGCCTGGAAGGCCCCATGGCCTGTGAGGATCTGCGTCAGGTGATAGTCGACAGTATGGGGGTTCGAACTGTTGGTGGTGCTCGTAAAGGTCACTACTGAGCCGACTAACACCCTAGTCCAGCAGGACTCCCCAACACTATTCCATTCCCTTTGCCACTCGGCATTTGCCCTTTCGAGGGCAGCTTTTTTATGGGCCGCTTCTCTGGAGGCCAGGATCTTGCGGTTGTCGTTTATAGCCGGGTCCCCCCTATCTCTCTCCTTCTCGCAGAAGACTTCTCCCCACATTTTGGCCTTTATGTCGGTGGGTAGTCTCCCCGCAAGGACACACAGGGCCATGTGCGAGACCGTCCGGTAGGCGGTTGTGGTGCGTATCAGGGCCGTCCGCTGTGCCCTCCTAACCGCTACCTCCATCGCCGGAGCCCAAGTGGGGCATGCGTATAACACCACGGACTCCCACACCGTGTAGTATAGCCTTCTGGCCTGTCTGGCGGGTCCCCTGGTGCTCGGGAGGAGTGACCCCAATGCCCCCACCATTCTGCCCGCTCTCTCCACGACATCACTTAGGTGCGGCCAGAAACTCCTCCTTCCGTCCATAAGAACCCCTAGGTACTTTAGTCTCTTACCTATAGAGACTTTAGCTCCCAGGATATCCATATCCTTCACCGTTTCTTTCATATTACCTCTAAGGAATATTACCTCTGTTTTTTCTGTCGCAATTGTCAGGCCGGTTTCCAAGAACCACGTCCTGATTCTCTCCATAGCTATCTCAATTATCTTCAGGTTTCTTGCCGAAAAAAGGACCGCGAGGTCGTCCGCGTAGGCAACAGCCACGATGTTCTGTAGCTTATTTACGCTCTCCAGGACGCCGTCATACACGATGTTCCAGAGGAACGGGCCTAACACGGATCCCTGTGGGACTCCCGCGGTGATGTTCACCTCAACTACCCCATCGTCTGCATAGATGGCTGCCCTTCTTTCCCTGAGGTATTCTCTCAGAATACCCCTCAGGGTGGGTGACACGCTTCTCTTTTCGAGCTCCTAGTGTATTTTTTCCCACCTTAGCGCATTGAACGCGTTCTTTACGTCCAGAGCTACCAACACGCACGTTCTATTTTTAGCCCTACAATTTTCGGCGAAACTGGCTACCTCGCGAGTCGCGTCCACCGTGCCTACCCCACGCCTAAACCCGTATTGTTTGGGGTGGAACGGGTCCTGCCCTAGCTCTATCTCCAACAGGGCCTTAATAGCATACTCCCAGGCTTTGCTTAGCGCTGGGAGTATACTAATCGGCCTGTAAGCCCTGCAATCGACTAGGTCTTTCCCCGGTTTTGGCATGAGAACGACTCTGGCGAGCCTCCACGACGCCGGGATCGTTCCCCTCTTCAGGGTATCAATAATCGCTGCCCTTATATCTTCTCGGAACTCCTTACCGATGATGGTCACAACCTCCGAGGGCACCAAGTCCATTCCCGGGGCCTTCCTGGCCTTCAGTTTGTTCACGGCCTCCACTACCAGATCCAGGGTTACCCTCGCGATGGTATCGTCCGCCGTGTTATCCCCTCCATGTGCCAGTCCTTGACCACCTGGCGGCTCTCTGTCCACTTCCCGAGTGGTGACGAAAAGGGCTTCTGCGATCTTCCTGGCCTTTTCCTTCTTGATCACCGTCTTCGGGCCTTTGCCCTTCAAGGTGGCCATCACCGCCTTATATGGCTTGCCCCACGGGTCCCCGTCGACCATGGAGATTAGGCTCGCCCATCCTTTTTCCTTCGCCCTCCATATGGAGGTTTGGACGGTCCTTTTAGCTTCCCTGAATTTAGAAAGTTTCTCATGACGGGTAATCGGGTTTACCCTGGGTCCCTTCTTCCTTGCCCTCTGTAGGGCCCTTCTCGCCGCGTGCATCTTAGCCCTGTTCATGTTGATCTCTTCCGACCACCATTGGTTGGGTTTTTTTGCTCCCTTTGGTACTTTCTTCTTCTTCAGGGTTCCCGCTGTTGTTAACTCCATTAGTCCCTGGAGGATCTCAGCCACCGGTTCGCCACCATGCCCCAGGGTGGGCTCTTCAAACTCGGATCTCCTCAGATCCCTGTACTTTCCGATCACGTCCTCCGCTATGAGATCTTCCACCTCATACGGAGTCCAACTCTGGCCCCCCGGACGCTCCCCCCTGCCTCGGAACACGTGCAAGACGTATTTATGGTCCGATTCAGTGGGTTTCGGGAGTATACTGCTCTTGATATGTCTATTCGCCATTGGCCTGTCAACAGACATGACGTCAATAAGGGACCTTCCGCCGTTCCTCTTGAACGTATAGCTCCCCTTTAGCCTTATAGGGTCCAGTCCCTGTCTCGCCATAAGGCCCATACAGAGGCGTCCCCTCTTGTCCGTCCTGGTGCCCCCCCAGTCCGTGGACTTAGCGTTCAAATCGCCTGCCATAATCAGGCCCTTGCACGGGGTCCACACCTCTCTGATTATGGCCTCCAGTTCGTCCATAAATGTGGGGAAGTCCGTTTTCTTATTATTCGGCGAGCAGTAGCAGCTAATGACGATGGTGCTATCCACTTCCACCGTTACAATCCCCGCCGATCTAACGTTTCCCTCCACGCTTGTGAACCTGCCATTGAACCCTGTAATCCACAGGCTCGCGTCCCCTATACCGTCGTTGTGCCATTCTGGGAGTTGCCTGGCCGGTTCCGAGATGACGACGACATCGACAGACAACTCCCACGCATTCTGAATCATAAGCTCCTGCGCCAGCTTACATCTGTTCAGATTTATCTGCAGTAGTCTGAGTGGCTTGGCGGGTTGCTTCCTTTTAGTTCTATTAGCTCCTCTAGCTCCTCTAGTTGGTCCTTGGGGCATTTCTTGTACCGGTTTTAAGGCCCCCCGCCACCTGCTTCCCCCTACTCAGCGGGCATGCAAGGGATGCCGTCACGTGCGCGGTCCTATTACCTATAAGCCCCGCCTCCGAGCAGATAATGCACCTGGGTGGGTTTGTGCATTCTGTTATTGCGTGGTTTACTTCCCCGCATCGTCTGCACCTCTCACTCCCCTCTACCTGCATACGGCAGTCCCTCGCTAAGTGCCCAAGGGTATGGCACCTAAAGCATCTCGTGGATTTCTGCAATATTCCAATCCTCGCCATCGAGAGCCCCGATCTAAACTTAGTACCCTCGGCCTGTTTATTCAAGGCATTGGTGGGCACCACTGCCACCGCAACCTGAGTCCCACCAGGCCCCATCCTGAGGGCTTTTATAATCACCTCCGCTGGGTCTATTTTAAGGGCATTGCCCAAGTCCAGAGCGAGGGACTGCGAGTCCGCCAGGGGGCACACTTCTCTAATTTCTAGTGCCGTGCGCTCCTGAAGCGCCTTTACCTCCAGCGAGCCGCCCGCCAGTCTGCGCAGGTCGTCGGCCACCTCCTGCGCCCTGGAATCCTTGCCCAGTTCCACCAGGATATGCCCCAGCCTGGTCCTCCTTACCGCGGTCACCCCCTTCAGGGCCTCCCTGCTCTTAGTGACCATCGTTCTGTAGGCCTCTATGTAGGTGTTCGGAGGGACCACTTTTATCATTATTGCCTCCGGTCTCCTTCTAATCCTAGGTTGGGTGTCCTTCCCTCGCCGGGGCCGCTGTTGGCCTCCTGGTGTACGGTTTTCCCCCTCTACCTGTTCGTTCCGCTGTTGCTGTTGGGCCTGCACATGTGCCCCCTGCGTCCTCTGTTGTAACTGCCGCGGTTGTTGTTGCTGGGCCCGGTATTGCTGCTGCTCCCGATGGCGCGGCTGTCCCGGATCCCGTCCGCCCGGTTCGCTCTGTTCCGGCGGCCCCGGGAAGTCCTGAGCCCGCCTTTGGGCCAGCTGGTCATCTCGCCTCTTTTCTTTTCTGGCCCTTCTCAGTTGTCCTTTGGACATCACCTGGCCCCATTGGGGGTCAGTATTCTTGGGGCGTGGCGTGCTTCTCCCCACCGCCTCCACTGGGGCCTGCTCCGCCCCTTCTTCCTGGCGGGCTGGGACTTCCGTTTCAGTCCCTTCCCATGCCCTTCTCTTCGTATATTGGGTCCTATCCCTCTCTTCCAGTGGGGACGTCCTCGGCCTTTTGGCCGTTGCTGGCGGGGGTGGGGGGGATTTTCCTCCCTGGCCACCCTGGTGTTTGCCGGCCTTATTTCCTCCGTCTTCCCCCTTTTCCGACTCGCACTGCGTTGCCGCGTCTATTCCCGTCGGACCTGGTACCTTCGGGGCTCCACTGTGGGTGCCCTCCTCATTGGGTTTCCCCTTCCCTGTGCTTTCACCTATCAGAGATTCGCCTGCTCTCCTCCGCTGGTTCTTTCCTCCCTTATCGAGTGCCGTGGCGGTCGCCACCTCCGCGACTCCGTCCCGTACCCACTCACATCCCCGTGTAATCCTACCCACAAAAATCTGCATGACCTTTGTGGAGACCACCTTCGACGAAGACTTCCTGGCGGCCAGTTCTTCCGTGGTTGTGTTGCACAGATCTAACATGCGGGTAAGTCTGGCTGTAATCTCGGCCAGCCTGGTGCCTATCGTGTCTTCACCCAGTGGCTCCCTTGTTTGTGTGCGGATTGCGGCTGCCACCCAGGTTTTAAGTCCTGGTACCACTGACAACTCCTCCGCCGCCTGTTTGGGGGGTGCCGCAGGGTCGGGTCCCTCCTGTCTTCCTCCCTGGTCCACCAGGTTACCTCCTTCCCCTCCACCCAGGGCAGGGGGGCTGTTCTCCCTGTCGCTCTCAGCGACTGCTCCCACATGCGCCCCCGTCTGGGGGGGGTGTCCTCAAAAGCGCTCTCCCCTTAAACACGCCACTCGGGGAGATCTCCACCACTTCCGTGGGTGAGCTTCCCAGGGCCCCACTCCTTTTTCTCCCCATACCCCCGTATGGTGGTGTCTCCGGGATTATACCCTTCTCTAACGGGATGTTTCTTGTGGTCCATTCCATTTCCTTCTCTAATTCCTTTAGTCGTATGCCGAGGTCCGCAGCTGTTGCTTTTTCCGGAGAGGCCTCTCCGGTGGCACCGGCCCGCTGCTTCAGCCTGGTGTCGTTGGTAGCCATAAAACCCATCGCACTACCAACTTCGCGCGATGGACCTGCCATTATCACAGGCTTCGCCGGGTTTAAATCATCCGAGGCCCGGCTAGTGTCTGTCATAGTGTCATATTCATGTCTCTAGGGCGACGGCCCTACCGCCCAGCGGGTTTACACCTACCCGGGCACCGGTCTTACTGCCCTGCGGCCGATTCCTTCCTAGCTCGCCAGCTGGGGCGGACCGAATTCTGGCCGCTCGGTCCCTCTTTCCTCCTCACATCCCTGGAGGGAACATCCAGGGCTTCCCCTGGTAGGTCTTCTTTCCAGAGGGCAGGGGTGGGCTCGACAGGGTTCCCCGTCTCCACCCCTAAACCGCCTTTCTCTCCTATCGCACGCCAGTCTTTCGGACCCTTTCTACCCTAGCTCTAAGTCTAAATGCGTCGAATTCAATCGATACTGGGTGAAATCGTTCGTTCCCGGAGTATGCCCCAAAATTCACCGGCCCCGCTACTACGGGTTGATGCAGCTGGCTATTTTACGGCTATTCCCCGGGGTGCGCACACCCTTTCATTTTTCTATACGGGCTCGCCGGCCATCGAATTGACTAACATCTCGCCGCGGAAAATGTATCAAATCAAATCAAATCAAGCGACTCACCGATCTTCTTTGTCCTTTCCTTCTCTTGTGTGCGTTTATTATGTTTAATTTTTTATCACAGAACATTCACTTAATTGCTCTTTCTTTTCACTTCTGATTCACTCCATTTTAATTTCTTCTTTTTTTTTTTTTTTTTTTTTTTTTAATTTGTGCCTCTTCTAATACTTCTTTTTTTTTCTTTTCCAGGTTCCAGATTCCCGGTTTCAGGTTTCCGATTCCCGTTTTCCAGGCTCCAGAGCCAAATCGGCGCCTCCACCTTCTTCTTCCTCATCTTCCACGGGCGTTGACCTCTGGGATCCGCCACCCTCGTCCGCCGATCCAGGCAAGAACAGCTGATTCGTGTATGAACAGCTGATTTTCTGGGGTTTGTAAAACCACCTATAGTTCCTTAACCCTTTACCCCAGGGGGGGAGATTTTTCTGCAGGTGGTGTCACCAGGACAGTCACACCCACTCACTAAGTTTCGTGTTCCTAGGTGTCTTCCTTTTTCTTCCATAGGTACGTGAACTAGTCAATATAACTCTACCTGTCACTTTTCACTTTCCAGCGTTAAAAGAGGGTTAATTTTTAAAATTCGGTAACTCCACCGTCCCTCCACCCAGAGAGTTAGGCGATGGATCAAAATGTTTATCTAGGGGGCCTCTAGCCTCCTCTTCCTTAGAAATTATGGGTCG
This sequence comes from Andrena flavipes, assembly GCA_963971345.1. Classification (NCBI taxonomy): domain Eukaryota; kingdom Metazoa; phylum Arthropoda; class Insecta; order Hymenoptera; family Andrenidae; genus Andrena; species Andrena flavipes. Next base: position 32,514,523 of record OZ020481.1, read on the forward strand.
TCGGGACCCCAAAAATTTCACATTCTCGAGGCCCCCCTTGACCCCCGAAGCTCCCCAACGGGGGTATTTCCGCTTCTTTCCGAACCCCTATTCCGGTTCCGGGATGTGCAGGGGCAACCTGTGGACCGAGCACGACAAGCTCATTGATCCACGTCGGTTGTTTGTGGAGAAACTCCACCTTCTTGTTTTCACCTGTCACTTTCAGGCTAAAAGTATATTAAATTTTAAAAATCTATATCTCCGCCGTCCCTCCACCCAGAGGGATGTCCAACGGCTCAAAATGACTGTCTGGGGGTCAGGTATCCTCTTCCTCCTTAAAAAATACAGGATCATTGGGGCTCCGAACTTTATATTTTTGGGGCCCCCCTTGCCCCCCGAAACTTCCCTAAGGGGGCATTTCCGAATCTTTCCGAACCCCATTTCCGGTTCCGGGATGTGCAAGGGCAACCTGTGGACCGAGCACGACAAGCTCGTTGATCCACGTCGGTTGTTTGTGGGGAAACTCCACCTTCCCGTTTTCACCTGTCACTTTCAGGCTAAAAGTCGACTAAATTTTAAAAATCTATATCTCCGCCGTCCCTCCACCCAGAGGGATGTCCAACGGCTCAAAATGACTGTCTGGGGGTCAGGTATCCTCCTCCTTAAAAAATACAGGATCATTGGGGCTCCAAACTTTGTGTTTTTTCGGGGCCCCCCTTGACCCCCGAAACTCCCCTACAGGGGTATTATACACTAATTAAAATTCTGGGGCTCGACACTGGGGTGCGCAGGGATGCCCTACGAACCGAGTACAGCCAATTCGCTGTTCCTTGACGCTTATTTTTTCCTGAAAATAGGCGTGCTGTCCCAGGTCGAGGTCACCGCATGTCGCTTGGTAAAATCCTTAATTTTCTAAAATTCTGTGCTCTCCCCCGGAGAGTCCCACTATGCGGGTGCAGGGTATCGAATTACTCGCGCCGACGAGCCGGAGGTGATCGTGCCCTCCAAATATGGGGTTCTGGGCCCTTCCTGCGACCCATCTACTCCACAGCACTAAGTCGGCTTCGGGAATTTCAAGTTTCCCGCCTATTAATCCGATCCCTGCTGTTTCCTCATTGGCTGGGCTGGGGTTCTCGCTTCGCACCCACCAGTCGCGTGTGTCTTCTCCGTTTCCAGCTTACTCCGATTGGCCGGCGGGCCTTCTTCTCGGCCCCCATTGGCCCGTCTCTTTCAACGGCCACCGATTACACGAGGCCACCGACAAATTACGCCTTTTACTCGCCACTTTCCGACAGCTCTTACTCTCTTGGAGCATCGAGGTGGACAAGATGGTCAACCACAGTCCTCCGCTGCTTCACCACGGGCTTTTCTCCGGGGAGTCTCACATCCCGTTGGACCTCCACCGTCGAAAAACCCCGGCCCGCCGTTCGATGACAGGGCAGCCATCTTCCCTGCTCTTACGCCTTCGCACGCACTGCACATAAACCACATAATCCTGGTTTTCGTTGGGGCTATTCCAGGTACCCTTTCACTCATTTCACTCGCGGACTTTTCATGCGCCCTCCGCACAGCCCTTGCGGGGGCTCCCGTCCACTTTTCGCCCCGAAATCTTTACAAGAAACGGAGCGACGTACGGCACCCACCGACCGGGTTTAGGTCGGTTACGCCCACCAATAAAAAATAAAATTACACAAATTCAGCTCCTCTTAACGATAATATTAAGAAAATCCAAAAAAATATAAGACAATTTCAATCAACTTACATAAATTCACCTCCTGGAACTGAATTTTTTAACTAAATCCGAAAAATAGATGGTAATTTCAACTAAATTTGCACAAATTCAGCTATTCCAATTTAAAAATGTTATCAAAATCCAAAAATATCGAACTCAGTTTCAAATAAAACTACACAAATTCAGTTCCTCCAAGTAATAGTAGTCAATTTCAAGTAAATTCACCTCCTGGAACTAAAAATTTCATCAAAATCCAAAGAAATTGAATAAAATTACACAAATTCAGCTCCTCTTAACGATAATATTAAGAAAATCCAAAAAAATATAAGACAATTTCAATCAACTTACATAAATTCACCTCCAGGAACAGAATTTTTTAACTAAATCCGAAAAATAGATGGTAATTTCAACTAAATTTGCACAAATTCAGCTATTCCAATTTAAAAATGTTATCAAAATCCAAAAATATCGAACTCAGTTTCAAATAAAACTACACATATTCAGTTCCTCCAAGTAATAGTAGTCAATTTCAAGTAAATTCACCTCCTGGAACTAAAAATTTCATCAAAATCCAAAGAAATCGAATAAAATTACACAAATTCAGCTCCTCTTAACGATAATATTAAGAAAATCCAAAAAAATATAAGACAATTTCAATCAACTTACATAAATTCACCTCCTGGAACTGAATTTTTTAACTAAATCCGAAAAATAGATGGTAATTTCAACTAAATTTGCACAAATTCAGCTATTCCAATTTAAAAATGTTATCAAAATCCAAAAATATCGAACTCAGTTTCAAATAAAACTACACAAATTCAGTTCCTCCAAGTAATAGTAGTCAATTTCAAGTAAATTCACCTACTGGAACTAAAAATTTCATCAAAATCCAAAGAAATCGAATAAAATTACACAAATTCAGCTCCTCTTAACGATAATATTAAGAAAATCCAAAAAAATATAAGACAATTTCAATCAACTTACATAAATTCACCTCCAGGAACAGAATTTTTTAACTAAATCCGAAAAATAGATGGTAATTTCAACTAAATTTGCACAAATTCAGCTATTCCAATTTAAAAATGTTATCAAAATCCAAAAATATCGAACTCAGTTTCAAATAAAACTACACATATTCAGTTCCTCCAAGTAATAGTAGTCAATTTCAAGTAAATTCACCTCCTGGAAGTAAAAATTTCATCAAAATCCAAAGAAATCGAATAAAATTACACAAATTCAGCTCCTCTTAACGATAATATTAAGAAAATCCAAAAAAATATAAGACAATTTCAATCAACTTACATAAATTCACCTCCTGGAACTGAATTTTTTAACTAAATCCGAAAAATAGATGGTAATTTCAACTAAATTTGCACAAATTCAGCTATTCCAATTTAAAAATGTTATCAAAATCCAAAAATATCGAACTCAGTTTCAAATAAAACTACACAAATTCAGTTCCTCCAAGTAATAGTAGTCAATTTCAAGTAAATTCACCTACTGGAACTAAAAATTTCATCAAAATCCAAAGAAATCGAATAAAATTACACAAATTCAGCTCCTCTTAACGATAATATTAAGAAAATCCAAAAAAATATAAGACAATTTCAATCAACTTACATAAATTCACTAAATTCACCTCCTGGAACTGAATTTTTTAACTAAATCCGAAAAATAGATGGTAATTTCAACTAAATTTGCACAAATTCAGCTATTCCAATTTAAGAATGTTATCAAAATCCAAAAATATCGAACTCAGTTTCAAGTAAAACTACACAAATTCAGTTCCTCCAAGTAATAGTAGTCAATTTCAAGTAAATTCACCTACTGGAACTAAAAATTTCATCAAAATCCAAAGAAATCGAATAAAATTACACAAATTCAGCTCCTCTTAACGATAATATTAAGAAAATCCAAAAAAATATAAGACAATTTCAATCAACTTACATAAATTCACCTCCTGGAACTGAATTTTTTAACTAAATCCGAAAAATAGATGGTAATTTCAACTAAATTTGCACAAATTCAGCTATTCCAATTTAAAAATGTTATCAAAATCCAAAAATATCGAACTCAGTTTCAAGTAAAACTACACAAATTCAGTTCCTCCAAGTAATAGTAGTCAATTTCAAGTAAATTCACCTACTGGAACTAAAAATTTCATCAAAATCCAAAGAAATCGAATAAAATTACACAAATTCAGCTCCTCTTAACGATAATATTAAGAAAATCCAAAAAAATATAAGACAATTTCAATCAACTTACATAAATTCACCTCCTGGAACTGAATTTTTTAACTAAATCCGAAAAATAGATGGTAATTTCAACTAAATTTGCACAAATTCAGCTATTCCAATTTAAAAATGTTATCAAAATCCAAAAATATCGAACTCAGTTTCAAATAAAACTACACAAATTCAGTTCCTCCAAGTAATAGTAGTCAATTTCAAGTAAATTCACCTACTGGAACTAAAAATTTCATCAAAATCCAAAGAAATCGAATAAAATTACACAAATTCAGCTCCTCTTAACGATAATATTAAGAAAATCCATAAAAATATAAGACAATTTCAATCAACTTACATAAATTCACCTCCAGGAACAGAATTTTTTAACTAAATCCGAAAAATAGATGGTAATTTCAACTAAATTTGCACAAATTCAGCTATTCCAATTTAAAAATGTTATCAAAATCCAAAAATATCGAACTCAGTTTCAAATAAAACTACACATATTCAGTTCCTCCAAGTAATAGTAGTCAATTTCAAGTAAATTCACCTCCTGGAACTAAAAATTTCATCAAAATCCAAAGAAATCGAATAAAATTACACAAATTCAGCTCCTCTTAACGATAATATTAAGAAAATCCAAAAAAATATAAGACAATTTCAATCAACTTACATAAATTCACCTCCTGGAACTGAATTCTTTAACTAAATCCGAAAAATAGATGGTAATTTCAACTAAATTTGCACAAATTCAGCTATTCCAATTTAAAAATGTTATCAAAATCCAAAAATATCGAACTCAGTTTCAAATAAAACTACACAAATTCAGTTCCTCCAAGTAATAGTAGTCAATTTCAAGTAAATTCACCTACTGGAACTAAAAATTTCATCAAAATCCAAAGAAATCGAATAAAATTACACAAATTCAGCTCCTCTTAACGATAATATTAAGAAAATCCAAAAAAATATAAGACAATTTCAATCAACTTACATAAATTCACTAAATTCACCTCCTGGAACTGAATTTTTTAACTAAATCCGAAAAATAGATGGTAATTTCAACTAAATTTGCACAAATTCAGCTATTCCAATTTAAGAATGTTATCAAAATCCAAAAATATCGAACTCAGTTTCAAGTAAAACTACACAAATTCAGTTCCTCCAAGTAATAGTAGTCAATTTCAAGTAAATTCACCTACTGGAACTAAAAATTTCATCAAAATCCAAAGAAATCGAATAAAATTACACAAATTCAGCTCCTCTTAACGATAATATTAAGAAAATCCAAAAAAATATAAGACAATTTCAATCAACTTACATAAATTCACCTCCTGGAACTGAATGTTTTAACTAAATCCGAAAAATAGATGGTAATTTCAACTAAATTTGCACAAATTCAGCTATTCCAATTTAAAAATGTTATCAAAATCCAAAAATATCGAACTCAGTTTCAAGTAAAACTACACAAATTCAGTTCCTCCAAGTAATAGTAGTCAATTTCAAGTAAATTCACCTACTGGAACTAAAAATTTCATCAAAATCCAAAGAAATCGAATAAAATTACACAAATTCAGCTCCTCTTAACGATAATATTAAGAAAATCCAAAAAAATATAAGACAATTTCAATCAACTTACATAAATTCACCTCCTGGAACTGAATTTTTTAACTAAATCCGAAAAATAGATGGTAATTTCAACTAAATTTGCACAAATTCAGCTATTCCAATTTAAAAATGTTATCAAAATCCAAAAATATCGAACTCAGTTTCAAATAAAACTACACAAATTCAGTTCCTCCAAGTAATAGTAGTCAATTTCAAGTAAATTCACCTCCTGGAACTAAAAATTTCATCAAAATCCAAAGAAATCGAATAAAATTACACAAATTCAGCTCCTCTTAACGATAATATTAAGAAAATCCAAAAAAATATAAGACAATTTCAATCAACTTACATAAATTCACCTCCTGGAACTGAATTTTTAAACTAAATCCGAAAAATAGATGGTAATTTCAACTAAATTTGCACAAATTCAGCTATTCCAATTTAAAAATGTTATCAAAATCCAAAAATATCGAACTCAGTTTCAAGTAAAACTACACAAATTCAGTTCCTCCAAGTAATAGTAGTCAATTTCAAGTAAATTCACCTCCTGGAACTAAAAATTTCATCAAAATCCAAAGAAATCGAATAAAATTACTCAAATTCAGCTCCTCTTAACGATAATATTAAGAAAATCCAAAAAAATATAAGACAATTTCAATCAACTTACATAAATTCACCTCCTGGAACTGAATTTTTTAACTAAATCCGAAAAATAGATGGTAATTTCAACTAAATTTGCACAAATTCAGCTATTCCAATTTAAAAATGTTATCAAAATCCAAAAATATCGAACTCAGTTTCAAATAAAACTACACAAATTCAGTTCCTCCAAGTAATAGTAGTCAATTTCAAGTAAATTCACCTACTGGAACTAAAAATTTCATCAAAATCCAAAGAAATCGAATAAAATTACACAAATTCAGCTCCTCTTAACGATAATATTAAGAAAATCCAAAAAAATATAAGACAATTTCAATCAACTTACATTAATCCACCTCCTGGAACTGAATTTTTTAACTAAATCCGAAAAATAGATGGTAATTTCAACTAAATTTGCACAAATTCAGCTATTCCAATTTAAAAATGTTATCAAAATCCAAAAATATCGAACTCAGTTTCAAATAAAACTACACAAATTCAGTTCCTCCAAGTAATAGTAGTCAATTTCAAGTAAATTCACCTCCTGGAACTAAAAATTTCATCAAAATCCAAAGAAATCGAATAAAATTACACAAATTCAGCTCCTCTTAACGATAATATTAAGAAAATCCAAAAAAATATAAGACAATTTCAATCAACTTACATAAATTCACCTCCTGGAACTGAATTTTTTAACTAAATCCGAAAAATAGATGGTAATTTCAACTAAATTTGCACAAATTCAGCTATTCCAATTTAAAAATGTTATCAAAATCCAAAAATATCGAACTCAGTTTCAAATAAAACTACACAAATTCAGTTCCTCCAAGTAATAGTAGTCAATTTCAAGTAAATGTATTTAAATTCACCTCCTGGAACTAAAAATTTCATCAAAATCCAAAGAAATCGAATAAAATTACTCAAATTCAGCTCCTCTTAACGATAATATTAAGAAAATCCAAAAAAATATAAGACAATTTCAATCAACTTACATAAATTCACCTCCTGGAACTGAATTTTTTAACTAAATCCGAAAAATAGATGGTAATTTCAACTAAATTTGCACAAATTCAGCTATTCCAATTTAAAAATGTTATCAAAATCCAAAAATATCGAACTCAGTTTCAAGTAAAACTACACAAATTCAGTTCCTCCAAGTAATAGTAGTCAATTTCAAGTAAATTCACCTACTGGAACTAAAAATTTCATCAAAATCCAAAGAAATCGAATAAAATTACACAAATTCAGCTCCTCTTAACGATAATATTAAGAAAATCAAAAAAAATATAAGACAATTTCAATCAACTTACATAAATTCACCTCCTGGAACTGAATTTTTTAACTAAATCCGAAAAATACATGGTAATTTCAACTAAATTTGCACAAATTCAGCTATTCCAATTTAAAAATGTTATCAAAATCCAAAAATATCGAACTCAGTTTCAAATAAAACTACACAAATTCAGTTCCTCCAAGTAATACTAGTCAATTTCAAGTAAATTCACCTCCTGGAACTAAAAATTTCATCAAAATCCAAAGAAATCGAATAAAATTACACAAATTCAGCTCCTCTTAACGATAATATTAAGAAAATCCAAAAAAATATAAGACAATTTCAATCAACTTACATAAATTCACCTCCTGGAACTGAATTTTTTATCTAAATCCGAAAAATAGATGGTAATTTCAACTAAATTTGCACAAATTCAGCTATTCCAATTTAAAAATGTTATCAAAATCCAAAAATATCGAACTCAGTTTCAAATAAAACTACACAAATTCAGTTCCTCCAAGTAATAGTAGTCAATTTCAAGTAAATTCACCTCCTGGAAGTAAAAATTTCATCAAAATCCAAAGAAATCGAATAAAATTACACAAATTCAGCTCCTCTTAACGATAATATTAAGAAAATCCAAAAAAATATAAGACAATTTCAATCAACTTACATAAATTCACCTCCTGGAACTGAATTTTTTAACTAAATCCGAAAAATAGATGGTAATTTCAACTAAATTTGCACAAATTCAGCTATTCCAATTTAAAAATGTTATCAAAATCCAAAAATATCGAACTCAGTTTCAAATAAAACTACACAAATTCAGTTCCTCCAAGTAATAGTAGTCAATTTCAAGTAAATTCACCTACTGGAACTAAAAATTTCATCAAAATCCAAAGAAATCGAATAAAATTACACAAATTCAGCTCCTCTTAACGATAATATTAAGAAAATCCAAAAAAATATAAGACAATTTCAATCAACTTACATAAATTCACTAAATTCACCTCCTGGAACTGAATTTTTTAACTAAATCCGAAAAATAGATGGTAATTTCAACTAAATTTGCACAAATTCAGCTATTCCAATTTAAGAATGTTATCAAAATCCAAAAATATCGAACTCAGTTTCAAGTAAAACTACACAAATTCAGTTCCTCCAAGTAATAGTAGTCAATTTCAAGTAAATTCACCTACTGGAACTAAAAATTTCATCAAAATCCAAAGAAATCGAATAAAATTACACAAATTCAGCTCCTCTTAACGATAATATTAAGAAAATCCAAAAAAATATAAGACAATTTCAATCAACTTACATAAATTCACCTCCTGGAACTGAATTTTTTAACTAAATCCGAAAAATAGATGGTAATTTCAACTAAATTTGCACAAATTCAGCTATTCCAATTTAAAAATGTTATCAAAATCCAAAAATATCGAACTCAGTTTCAAGTAAAACTACACAAATTCAGTTCCTCCAAGTAATAGTAGTCAATTTCAAGTAAATTCACCTACTGGAACTAAAAATTTCATCAAAATCCAAAGAAATCGAATAAAATTACACAAATTCAGCTCCTCTTAACGATAATATTAAGAAAATCCAAAAAAATATAAGACAATTTCAATCAACTTACATAAATTCACCTCCTGGAACTGAATTTTTTAACTAAATCCGAAAAATAGATGGTAATTTCAACTAAATTTGCACAAATTCAGCTATTCCAATTTAAAAATGTTATCAAAATCCAAAAATATCGAACTCAGTTTCAAATAAAACTACACAAATTCAGTTCCTCCAAGTAATAGTAGTCAATTTCAAGTAAATTCACCTACTGGAACTAAAAATTTCATCAAAATCCAAAGAAATCGAATAAAATTACACAAATTCAGCTCCTCTTAACGATAATATTAAGAAAATCCATAAAAATATAAGACAATTTCAATCAACTTACATAAATTCACCTCCAGGAACAGAATTTTTTAACTAAATCCGAAAAATAGATGGTAATTTCAACTAAATTTGCACAAATTCAGCTATTCCAATTTAAAAATGTTATCAAAATCCAAAAATATCGAACTCAGTTTCAAATAAAACTACACATATTCAGTTCCTCCAAGTAATAGTAGTCAATTTCAAGTAAATTCACCTCCTGGAACTAAAAATTTCATCAAAATCCAAAGAAATCGAATAAAATTACACAAATTCAGCTCCTCTTAACGATAATATTAAGAAAATCCAAAAAAATATAAGACAATTTCAATCAACTTACATAAATTCACCTCCTGGAACTGAATTCTTTAACTAAATCCGAAAAATAGATGGTAATTTCAACTAAATTTGCACAAATTCAGCTATTCCAATTTAAAAATGTTATCAAAATCCAAAAATATCGAACTCAGTTTCAAATAAAACTACACAAATTCAGTTCCTCCAAGTAATAGTAGTCAATTTCAAGTAAATTCACCTACTGGAACTAAAAATTTCATCAAAATCCAAAGAAATCGAATAAAATTACACAAATTCAGCTCCTCTTAACGATAATATTAAGAAAATCCAAAAAAATATAAGACAATTTCAATCAACTTACATAAATTCACTAAATTCACCTCCTGGAACTGAATTTTTTAACTAAATCCGAAAAATAGATGGTAATTTCAACTAAATTTGCACAAATTCAGCTATTCCAATTTAAGAATGTTATCAAAATCCAAAAATATCGAACTCAGTTTCAAGTAAAACTACACAAATTCAGTTCCTCCAAGTAATAGTAGTCAATTTCAAGTAAATTCACCTACTGGAACTAAAAATTTCATCAAAATCCAAAGAAATCGAATAAAATTACACAAATTCAGCTCCTCTTAACGATAATATTAAGAAAATCCAAAAAAATATAAGACAATTTCAATCAACTTACATAAATTCACCTCCTGGAACTGAATGTTTTAACTAAATCCGAAAAATAGATGGTAATTTCAACTAAATTTGCACAAATTCAGCTATTCCAATTTAAAAATGTTATCAAAATCCAAAAATATCGAACTCAGTTTCAAGTAAAACTACACAAATTCAGTTCCTCCAAGTAATAGTAGTCAATTTCAAGTAAATTCACCTACTGGAACTAAAAATTTCATCAAAATCCAAAGAAATCGAATAAAATTACACAAATTCAGCTCCTCTTAACGATAATATTAAGAAAATCCAAAAAAATATAAGACAATTTCAATCAACTTACATAAATTCACCTCCTGGAACTGAATTTTTTAACTAAATCCGAAAAATAGATGGTAATTTCAACTAAATTTGCACAAATTCAGCTATTCCAATTTAAAAATGTTATCAAAATCCAAAAATATCGAACTCAGTTTCAAATAAAACTACACAAATTCAGTTCCTCCAAGTAATAGTAGTCAATTTCAAGTAAATTCACCTCCTGGAACTAAAAATTTCATCAAAATCCAAAGAAATCGAATAAAATTACACAAATTCAGCTCCTCTTAACGATAATATTAAGAAAATCCAAAAAAATATAAGACAATTTCAATCAACTTACATAAATTCACCTCCTGGAACTGAATTTTTAAACTAAATCCGAAAAATAGATGGTAATTTCAACTAAATTTGCACAAATTCAGCTATTCCAATTTAAAAATGTTATCAAAATCCAAAAATATCGAACTCAGTTTCAAGTAAAACTACACAAATTCAGTTCCTCCAAGTAATAGTAGTCAATTTCAAGTAAATTCACCTCCTGGAACTAAAAATTTCATCAAAATCCAAAGAAATCGAATAAAATTACTCAAATTCAGCTCCTCTTAACGATAATATTAAGAAAATCCAAAAAAATATAAGACAATTTCAATCAACTTACATAAATTCACCTCCTGGAACTGAATTTTTTAACTAAATCCGAAAAATAGATGGTAATTTCAACTAAATTTGCACAAATTCAGCTATTCCAATTTAAAAATGTTATCAAAATCCAAAAATATCGAACTCAGTTTCAAATAAAACTACACAAATTCAGTTCCTCCAAGTAATAGTAGTCAATTTCAAGTAAATTCACCTACTGGAACTAAAAATTTCATCAAAATCCAAAGAAATCGAATAAAATTACACAAATTCAGCTCCTCTTAACGATAATATTAAGAAAATCCAAAAAAATATAAGACAATTTCAATCAACTTACATTAATCCACCTCCTGGAACTGAATTTTTTAACTAAATCCGAAAAATAGATGGTAATTTCAACTAAATTTGCACAAATTCAGCTATTCCAATTTAAAAATGTTATCAAAATCCAAAAATATCGAACTCAGTTTCAAATAAAACTACACAAATTCAGTTCCTCCAAGTAATAGTAGTCAATTTCAAGTAAATTCACCTCCTGGAACTAAAAATTTCATCAAAATCCAAAGAAATCGAATAAAATTACACAAATTCAGCTCCTCTTAACGATAATATTAAGAAAATCCAAAAAAATATAAGACAATTTCAATCAACTTACATAAATTCACCTCCTGGAACTGAATTTTTTAACTAAATCCGAAAAATAGATGGTAATTTCAACTAAATTTGCACAAATTCAGCTATTCCAATTTAAAAATGTTATCAAAATCCAAAAATATCGAACTCAGTTTCAAATAAAACTACACAAATTCAGTTCCTCCAAGTAATAGTAGTCAATTTCAAGTAAATGTATTTAAATTCACCTCCTGGAACTAAAAATTTCATCAAAATCCAAAGAAATCGAATAAAATTACTCAAATTCAGCTCCTCTTAACGATAATATTAAGAAAATCCAAAAAAATATAAGACAATTTCAATCAACTTACATAAATTCACCTCCTGGAACTGAATTTTTTAACTAAATCCGAAAAATAGATGGTAATTTCAACTAAATTTGCACAAATTCAGCTATTCCAATTTAAAAATGTTATCAAAATCCAAAAATATCGAACTCAGTTTCAAGTAAAACTACACAAATTCAGTTCCTCCAAGTAATAGTAGTCAATTTCAAGTAAATTCACCTACTGGAACTAAAAATTTCATCAAAATCCAAAGAAATCGAATAAAATTACACAAATTCAGCTCCTCTTAACGATAATATTAAGAAAATCCAAAAAAATATAAGACAATTTCAATCAACTTACATAAATTCACCTCCTGGAACTGAATTTTTTAACTAAATCCGAAAAATAGATGGTAATTTCAACTAAATTTGCACAAATTCAGCTATTCCAATTTAAAAATGTTATCAAAATCCAAAAATATCGAACTCAGTTTCAAATAAAACTACACAAATTCAGTTCCTCCAAGTAATAGTAGTCAATTTCAAGTAAATTCACCTCCTGGAACTAAAAATTTCATCAAAATCCAAAGAAATCGAATAAAATTACACAAATTCAGCTCCTCTTAACGATAATATTAAGAAAATCCAAAAAAATATAAGACAATTTCAATCAACTTACATAAATTCACCTCCTGGAACTGAATTTTTAAACTAAATCCGAAAAATAGATGGTAATTTCAACTAAATTTGCACAAATTCAGCTATTCCAATTTAAAAATGTTATCAAAATCCAAAAATATCGAACTCAGTTTCAAGTAAAACTACACAAATTCAGTTCCTCCAAGTAATAGTAGTCAATTTCAAGTAAATTCACCTCCTGGAACTAAAAATTTCATCAAAATCCAAAGAAATCGAATAAAATTACTCAAATTCAGCTCCTCTTAACGATAATATTAAGAAAATCCAAAAAAATATAAGACAATTTCAATCAACTTACATAAATTCACCTCCTGGAACTGAATTTTTTAACTAAATCCGAAAAATAGATGGTAATTTCAACTAAATTTGCACAAATTCAGCTATTCCAATTTAAAAATGTTATCAAAATCCAAAAATATCGAACTCAGTTTCAAATAAAACTACACAAATTCAGTTCCTCCAAGTAATAGTAGTCAATTTCAAGTAAATTCACCTACTGGAACTAAAAATTTCATCAAAATCCAAAGAAATCGAATAAAATTACACAAATTCAGCTCCTCTTAACGATAATATTAAGAAAATCCAAAAAAATATAAGAAAATTTCAATCAACTTACATTAATCCACCTCCTGGAACTGAATTTTTTAACTAAATCCGAAAAATAGATGGTAATTTCAACTAAATTTGCACAAATTCAGCTATTCCAATTTAAAAATGTTATCAAAATCCAAAAATATCGAACTCAGTTTCAAATAAAACTACACAAATTCAGTTCCTCCAAGTAATAGTAGTCAATTTCAAGTAAATTCACCTCCTGGAACTAAAAATTTCATCAAAATCCAAAGAAATCGAATAAAATTACACAAATTCAGCTCCTCTTAACGATAATATTAAGAAAATCCAAAAAAATATAAGACAATTTCAATCAACTTACATAAATTCACCTCCTGGAACTGAATTTTTTAACTAAATCCGAAAAATAGATGGTAATTTCAACTAAATTTGCACAAATTCAGCTATTCCAATTTAAAAATGTTATCAAAATCCAAAAATATCGAACTCAGTTTCAAATAAAACTACACAAATTCAGTTCCTCCAAGTAATAGTAGTCAATTTCAAGTAAATTCACCTCCTGGAACTAAAAATTTCATCAAAATCCAAAGAAATCGAATAAAATTACACAAATTCAGCTCCTCTTAACGATAATATTAAGAAAATCCAAAAAAATATAAGACAATTTCAATCAACTTACATAAATTCACCTCCTGGAACTGAATTTTTAAACTAAATCCGAAAAATAGATGGTAATTTCAACTAAATTTGCACAAATTCAGCTATTCCAATTTAAAAATGTTATCAAAATCCAAAAATATCGAACTCAGTTTCAAGTAAAACTACACAAATTCAGTTCCTCCAAGTAATAGTAGTCAATTTCAAGTAAATTCACCTCCTGGAACTAAAAATTTCATCAAAATCCAAAGAAATCGAATAAAATTACACAAATTCAGCTCCTCTTAACGATAATATTAAGAAAATCCAAAAAAATATAAGACAATTTCAATCAACTTACATAAATTCACCTCCTGGAACTGAATTTTTTAACTAAATCCGAAAAATAGATGGTAATTTCAACTAAATTTGCACAAATTCAGCTATTCCAATTTAAAAATGTTATCAAAATCCAAAAATATCGAACTCAGTTTCAAATAAAACTACACAAATTCAGTTCCTCCAAGTAATAGTAGTCAATTTCAAGTAAATGTATTTAAATTCACCTCCTGGAACTAAAAATTTCATCAAAATCCAAAGAAATCGAATAAAATTACTCAAATTCAGCTCCTCTTAACGATAATATTAAGAAAATCCAAAAAAATATAAGACAATTTCAATCAACTTACATAAATTCACCTCCTGGAACTGAATTTTTTAACTAAATCCGAAAAATAGATGGTAATTTCAACTAAATTTGCACAAATTCAGCTATTCCAATTTAAAAATGTTATCAAAATCCAAAAATATCGAACTCAGTTTCAAGTAAAACTACACAAATTCAGTTCCTCCAAGTAATAGTAGTCAATTTCAAGTAAATTCACCTACTGGAACTAAAAATTTCATCAAAATCCAAAGAAATCGAATAAAATTACACAAATTCAGCTCCTCTTAACGATAATATTAAGAAAATCCAAAAAAATATAAGACAATTTCAATCAACTTACATAAATTCACCTCCTGGAACTGAATTTTTTAACTAAATCCGAAAAATAGATGGTAATTTCAACTAAATTTGCACAAATTCAGCTATTCCAATTTAAAAATGTTATCAAAATCCAAAAATATCGAACTCAGTTTCAAATAAAACTACACAAATTCAGTTCCTCCAAGTAATAGTAGTCAATTTCAAGTAAATTCACCTCCTGGAACTAAAAATTTCATCAAAATCCAAAGAAATCGAATAAAATTACACAAATTCAGCTCCTCTTAACGATAATATTAAGAAAATCCAAAAAAATATAAGACAATTTCAATCAACTTACATAAATTCACCTCCTGGAACTGAATTTTTAAACTAAATCCGAAAAATAGATGGTAATTTCAACTAAATTTGCACAAATTCAGCTATTCCAATTTAAAAATGTTATCAAAATCCAAAAATATCGAACTCAGTTTCAAGTAAAACTACACAAATTCAGTTCCTCCAAGTAATAGTAGTCAATTTCAAGTAAATTCACCTCCTGGAACTAAAAATTTCATCAAAATCCAAAGAAATCGAATAAAATTACTCAAATTCAGCTCCTCTTAACGATAATATTAAGAAAATCCAAAAAAATATAAGACAATTTCAATCAACTTACATAAATTCACCTCCTGGAACTGAATTTTTTAACTAAATCCGAAAAATAGATGGTAATTTCAACTAAATTTGCACAAATTCAGCTATTCCAATTTAAAAATGTTATCAAAATCCAAAAATATCGAACTCAGTTTCAAATAAAACTACACAAATTCAGTTCCTCCAAGTAATAGTAGTCAATTTCAAGTAAATTCACCTACTGGAACTAAAAATTTCATCAAAATCCAAAGAAATCGAATAAAATTACACAAATTCAGCTCCTCTTAACGATAATATTAAGAAAATCCAAAAAAATATAAGACAATTTCAATCAACTTACATTAATCCACCTCCTGGAACTGAATTTTTTAACTAATTTCAACTAAATTTGCACAAATTCAGCTATTCCAATTTAAAAATGTTATCAAAATCCAAAAATATCGAACTCAGTTTCAAATAAAACTACACAAATTCAGTTCCTCCAAGTAATAGTAGTCAATTTCAAGTAAATTCACCTCCTGGAACTAAAAATTTCATCAAAATCCAAAGAAATCGAATAAAATTACACAAATTCAGCTCCTCTTAACGATAATATTAAGAAAATCCAAAAAAATATAAGACAATTTCAATCAACTTACATAAATTCACCTCCTGGAACTGAATTTTTTAACTAAATCCGAAAAATAGATGGTAATTTCAACTAAATTTGCACAAATTCAGCTATTCCAATTTAAAAATGTTATCAAAATCCAAAAATATCGAACTCAGTTTCAAATAAAACTACACAAATTCAGTTCCTCCAAGTAATAGTAGTCAATTTCAAGTAAATTCACCTCCTGGAACTAAAAATTTCATCAAAATCCAAAGAAATCGAATAAAATTACACAAATTCAGCTCCTCTTAACGATAATATTAAGAAAATCCAAAAAAATATAAGACAATTTCAATCAACTTACATAAATTCACCTCCTGGAACTGAATTTTTAAACTAAATCCGAAAAATAGATGGTAATTTCAACTAAATTTGCACAAATTCAGCTATTCCAATTTAAAAATGTTATCAAAATCCAAAAATATCGAACTCAGTTTCAAGTAAAACTACACAAATTCAGTTCCTCCAAGTAATAGTAGTCAATTTCAAGTAAATTCACCTCCTGGAACTAAAAATTTCATCAAAATCCAAAGAAATCGAATAAAATTACTCAAATTCAGCTCCTCTTAACGATAATATTAAGAAAATCCAAAAAAATATAAGACAATTTCAATCAACTTACATAAATTCACCTCCTGGAACTGAATTTTTTAACTAAATCCGAAAAATAGATGGTAATTTCAACTAAATTTGCACAAATTCAGCTATTCCAATTTAAAAATGTTATCAAAATCCAAAAATATCGAACTCAGTTTCAAATAAAACTACACAAATTCAGTTCCTCCAAGTAATAGTAGTCAATTTCAAGTAAATTCACCTACTGGAACTAAAAATTTCATCAAAATCCAAAGAAATCGAATAAAATTTCACAAATTCAGCTCCTCTTAACGATAATATTAAGAAAATCCAAAAAAATATAAGACAATTTCAATCAACTTACATTAATCCACCTCCTGGAACTGAATTTTTTAACTAAATCCGAAAAATAGATGGTAATTTCAACTAAATTTGCACAAATTCAGCTATTCCAATTTAAAAATGTTATCAAAATCCAAAAATATCGAACTCAGTTTCAAATAAAACTACACAAATTCAGTTCCTCCAAGTAATAGTAGTCAATTTCAAGTAAATTCACCTCCTGGAACTAAAAATTTCATCAAAATCCAAAGAAATCGAATAAAATTACACAAATTCAGCTCCTCTTAACGATAATATTAAGAAAATCCAAAAAAATATAAGACAATTTCAATCAACTTACATAAATTCACCTCCTGGAACTGAATTTTTTAACTAAATCCGAAAAATAGATGGTAATTTCAACTAAATTTGCACAAATTCAGCTATTCCAATTTAAAAATGTTATCAAAATCCAAAAATATCGAACTCAGTTTCAAATAAAACTACACAAATTCAGTTCCTCCAAGTAATAGTAGTCAATTTCAAGTAAATTCACCTCCTGGAACTAAAAATTTCATCAAAATCCAAAGAAATCGAATAAAATTACACAAATTCAGCTCCTCTTAACGATAATATTAAGAAAATCCAAAAAAATATAAGACAATTTCAATCAACTTACATAAATTCACCTCCTGGAACTGAATTTTTTAACTAAATCCGAAAAATAGATGGTAATTTCAACTAAATTTGCACAAATTCAGCTATTCCAATTTAAAAATGTTATCAAAATCCAAAAATATCGAACTCAGTTTCAAATAAAACTACACAAATTCAGTTCCTCCAAGTAATAGTAGACAATTTCAAGTAAATTCACCTCCTGGAACTAAAAATTTCATCAAAATCCAAAGAAATCGAATAAAATTACACAAATTCAGCTCCTCTTAACGATAATATTAAGAAAATCCAAAAAAATATAAGACAATTTCAATCAACTTACATAAATTCACCTCCTGGAACTGAATTTTTTAACTAAATCCGAAAAATAGATGGTAATTTCAACTAAATTTGCACAAATTCAGCTATTCCAATTTAAAAATGTTATCAAAATCCAAAAATATCGAACTCAGTTTCAAATAAAACTACACAAATTCAGTTCCTCCAAGTAATAGTAGTCAATTTCAAGTAAATGTATTTAAATTCACCTCCTGGAACTAAAAATTTCATCAAAATCCAAAGAAATCGAATAAAATTACTCAAATTCAGCTCCTCTTAACGATAATATTAAGAAAATCCAAAAAAATATAAGACAATTTCAATCAACTTACATAAATTCACCTCCTGGAACTGAATTTTTTAACTAAATCCGAAAAATAGATGGTAATTTCAACTAAATTTGCACAAATTCAGCTATTCCAATTTAAAAATGTTATCAAAATCCAAAAATATCGAACTCAGTTTCAAATAAAACTACACAAATTCAGTTCCTCCAAGTAATAGTAGTGAATTTCAAGTAAATTTACGTAAGTTCACCTCCTGGAACTAAAAATTTCATCAAAATCCAAAGAAATCAAATAAAATTACACAAATTCAGCTCCTCTTAACGATAATATTAAGAAAATCCAAAAAAATATAAGACAATTTCAATCAACTTACATAAATTCACCTCCTGGAACTGAATTTTTTAACTAAATCCGAAAAATAGATGGTAATTTCAACTAAATATGCACAAATTCAGCTATTCCAATTTAAAAATGTTATCAAAATCCAAAAATATCGAACTCAGTTTCAAATAAAACTACAGAAATTCAGTTCCTCCAAGTAATAGTAGTCAATTTCAAGTAAATTCACCTCCTGGAACTAAAAATTTCATCAAAATCCAAAGAAATCGAATAAAATTACACAAATTCAGCTCCTCTTAACGATAATATTAAGAAAATCCAAAAAAATATAAGACAATTTCCATCAACTTACATAAATTCACTAAATTCACCTCCTGGAACTGAATTTTTTAACTAAATCCGAAAAATAGATGGTAATTTCAACTAAATTTGCACAAATTCAGCTATTCCAATTTAAGAATGTTATCAAAATCCAAAAATATCGAACTCAGTTTCAAGTAAAACTACACAAATTCAGTTCCTCCAAGTAATAGTAGTCAATTTCAAGTAAATTCACCTACTGGAACTAAAAATTTCATCAAAATCCAAAGAAATCGAATAAAATTACACAAATTCAGCTCCGCTTAACGATAATATTAAGAAAATCCAAAAAAATATAAGACAATTTCAATCAACTTACATAAATTCACCTCCTGGAACTGAATTTTTTAACTAAATCCGAAAAATAGATGGTAATTTCAACTAAATTTGCACAAATTCAGCTATTCCAATTTAAAAATGTTATCAAAATCCAAAAATATCGAACTCAGTTTCAAGTAAAACTACACAAATTCAGTTCCTCCAAGTAATAGTAGTCAATTTCAAGTAAATTCACCTACTGGAACTAAAAATTTCATCAAAATCCAAAGAAATCGAATAAAATTACACAAATTCAGCTCCTCTTAACGATAATATTAAGAAAATCCAAAAAAATATAAGACAATTTCAATCAACTTACATAAATTCACCTCCTGGAACTGAATTTTTTAACTAAATCCGAAAAATAGATGGTAATTTCAACTAAATTTGCACAAATTCAGCTATTCCAATTTAAAAATGTTATCAAAATCCAAAAATATCGAACTCAGTTTCAAATAAAACTACACAAATTCAGTTCCTCCAAGTAATAGTAGACAATTTCAAGTAAATTCACCTCCTGGAACTAAAAATTTCATCAAAATCCAAAGAAATCGAATAAAATTACACAAATTCAGCTCCTCTTAACGATAATATTAAGAAAATCCAAAAAAATATAAGACAATTTCAATCAACTTACATAAATTCACCTCCTGGAACTGAATTTTTTAACTAAATCCGAAAAATAGATGGTAATTTCAACTAAATTTGCACAAATTCAGCTATTCCAATTTAAAAATGTTATCAAAATCCAAAAATATCGAACTCAGTTTCAAGTAAAACTACACAAATTCAGTTCCTCCAAGTAATAGTAGTCAATTTCAAGTAAATTCACCTCCTGGAACTAAAAATTTCATCAAAATCCAAAGAAATCGAATAAAATTACTCAAATTCAGCTCCTCTTAACGATAATATTAAGAAAATCCAAAAAAATATAAGACAATTTCAATCAACTTACATAAATTCACCTCCTGGAACTGAATTTTTTAACTAAATCCGAAAAATAGATGGTAATTTCAACTAAATTTGCACAAATTCAGCTATTCCAATTTAAAAATGTTATCAAAATCCAAAAATATCGAACTCAGTTTCAAATAAAACTACACAAATTCAGTTCCTCCAAGTAATAGTAGTCAATTTCAAGTAAATTCACCTACTGGAACTAAAAATTTCATCAAAATCCAAAGAAATCGAATAAAATTACACAAATTCAGCTCCTCTTAACGATAATATTAAGAAAATCCAAAAAAATATAAGACAATTTCCATCAACTTACATAAATTCACTAAATTCACCTCCTGGAACTGAATTTTTTAACTAAATCCGAAAAATAGATGGTAATTTCAACTAAATTGGCACAAATTCAGCTATTCCAATTTAAAAATGTTATCAAAATCCAAAAATATCGAACTCAGTTTCAAATAAAACTACACAAATTCAGTTCCTCCAAGTAATAGTAGTCAATTTCAAGTAAATTCACCTCCTGGAACTAAAAATTTCATCAAAATCCAAAGAAATCGAATAAAATTACACAAATTCAGCTCCTCTTAACGATAATATTAAGAAAATCCAAAAAAATATAAGACAATTTCAATCAACTTACATAAATTCACCTCCTGGAACTGAATTTTTTAACTAAATCCGAAAAATAGATGGTAATTTCAACTAAATTTGCACAAATTCAGCTATTCCAATTTAAAAATGTTATCAAAATCCAAAAATATCGAACTCAGTTTCAAATAAAACTACACAAATTCAGTTCCTCCAAGTAATAGTAGTGAATTTCAAGTAAATTTACGTAAATTCACCTCCTGGAACTAAAAATTTCATCAAAATCCAAAGAAATCCAATAAAATTACACAAATTCAGCTCCTCTTAACGATAATATTAAGAAAATCCAAAAAAATATAAGACAATTTCAATCAACTTACATAAATTCACCTCCTGGAACTGAATTTTTTAACTAAATCCGAAAAATAGATGGTAATTTCAACTAAATTTGCACAAATTCAGCTATTCCAATTTAAAAATGTTATCAAAATCCAAAAATATCGAACTCAGTTTCAAATAAAACTACACAAATTCAGTTCCTCCAAGTAATAGTAGTCAATTTCAAGTAAATTCACCTCCTGGAACTAAAAATTTCATCAAAATCCAAAGAAATCGAATAAAATTACACAAATTCAGCTCCTCTTAACGATAATATTAAGAAAATCCAAAAAAATATAAGACAATTTCCATCAACTTACATAAATTCACTAAATTCACCTCCTGGAACTGAATTTTTTAACTAAATCCGAAAAATAGATGGTAATTTCAACTAAATTTGCACAAATTCAGCTATTCCAATTTAAAAATGTTATCAAAATCCAAAAATATCGAACTCAGTTTCAAGTAAAACTACACAAATTCAGTTCCTCCAAGTAATAGTAGTCAATTTCAAGTAAATTCACCTCCTGGAACTAAAAATTTCATCAAAATCCAAAGAAATCGAATAAAATTACACAAATTCAGCTCCTCTTAACGATAATATTAAGAAAATCCAAAAAAATATAAGACAATTTCAATCAACTTACATAAATTCACCTCCTGGAACTGAATTTTTTAACTAAATCCGAAAAATAGATGGTAATTTCAACTAAATTTGCACAAATTCAGCTATTCCAATTTAAAAATGTTATCAAAATCCAAAAATATCGAACTCAGTTTCAAATAAAACTACACAAATTCAGTTCCTCCAAGTAATAGTAGTGAATTTCAAGTAAATTTACGTAAATTCACCTCCTGGAACTAAAAATTTCATCAAAATCCAAAGAAATCGAATAAAATTACACAAATTCAGCTCCTCTTAACGATAATATTAAGACAATCCAAAAAAATATAAGACAATTTCAATCAACTTACATAAATTCACCTCCTGGAACTGAATTTTTTAACTAAATCCGAAAAATAGATGGTAATTTCAACTAAATTTGCACAAATTCAGCTATTCCAATTTAAAAATGTTATCAAAATCCAAAAATATCGAACTCAGTTTCAAATAAAACTACACAAATTCAGTTCCTCCAAGTAATAGTAGTCAATTTCAAGTAAATGTATTTAAATTCACCTCCTGGAACTAAAAATTTCATCAAAATCCAAAGAAATCGAATAAAATTACTCAAATTCAGCTCCTCTTAACGATAATATTAAGAAAATCCAAAAAAATATAAGACAATTTCAATCAACTTACATAAATTCACCTCCTGGAACTGAATTTTTTAACTAAATCCGAAAAATAGATGGTAATTTCAACTAAATTTGCACAAATTCAGCTATTCCAATTTAAAAATGTTATCAAAATCCAAAAATATCGAACTCAGTTTCAAATAAAACTACACAAATTCAGTTCCTCCAAGTAATAGTAGTGAATTTCAAGTAAATTTACGTAAGTTCACCTCCTGGAACTAAAAATTTCATCAAAATCCAAAGAAATCAAATAAAATTACACAAATTCAGCTCCTCTTAACGATAATATTAAGAAAATCCAAAAAAATATAAGACAATTTCAATCAACTTACATAAATTCACCTCCTGGAACTGAATTTTTTAACTAAATCCGAAAAATAGATGGTAATTTCAACTAAATATGCACAAATTCAGCTATTCCAATTTAAAAATGTTATCAAAATCCAAAAATATCGAACTCAGTTTCAAATAAAACTACACAAATTCAGTTCCTCCAAGTAATAGTAGTCAATTTCAAGTAAATTCACCTCCTGGAACTAAAAATTTCATCAAAATCCAAAGAAATCGAATAAAATTACACAAATTCAGCTCCTCTTAACGATAATATTAAGAAAATCCAAAAAAATATAAGACAATTTCCATCAACTTACATAAATTCACTAAATTCACCTCCTGGAACTGAATTTTTTAACTAAATCCGAAAAATAGATGGTAATTTCAACTAAATTTGCACAAAATCAGCTATTCCAATTTAAGAATGTTATCAAAATCCAAAAATATCGAACTCAGTTTCAAATGAAACTACACGAATTCAGTTACTCCAAGTAATAGTAGTCAATTTCAAGTAAATTTACGTAAATTAACCTCCTGGAACTAAAAATTTCATCAATCAACTTACATAAATTCACCTCCTGGAACTGAATTTTTTAACTAAATCCGAAAAATAGATGGTAATTTCAACTAAATTTGCACAAATTCAGCTATTCCAAGTTAAAAATGTTATCAAAATCCAAAAATATCGAACTCAGTTTCAAGTAAAACTACACAAATTCAGTTCCTCCAAGTAATAGTAGTCAATTTCAAGTAAATTCACCTACTGGAACTAAAAATTTCATCAAAATCCAAAGAAATCGAATAAAATTACACAAATTCAGCTCCTCTTAACGATAATATTAAGAAAATCCAAAAAAATATAAGACAATTTCAATCAACTTACATAAATTCACCTCCTGGAACTGAATTTTTTAACTAAATCCGAAAAATAGATGGTAATTTCAACTAAATTTGCACAAATTCAGCTATTCCAATTTAAAAATGTTATCAAAATCCAAAAATATCGAACTCAGTTTCAAGTAAAACTACACAAATTCAGTTCCTCCAAGTAATAGTAGTCAATTTCAAGTAAATTCACCTACTGGAACTAAAAATTTCATCAAAATCCAAAGAAATCGAATAAAATTACACAAATTCAGCTCCTCTTAACGATAATATTAAGAAAATCAAAAAAAATATAAGACAATTTCAATCAACTTACATAAATTCACCTCCTGGAACTGAATTTTTTAACTAAATCCGAAAAATACATGGTAATTTCAACTAAATTTGCACAAATTCAGCTATTCCAATTTAAAAATGTTATCAAAATCCAAAAATATCGAACTCAGTTTCAAATAAAACTACACAAATTCAGTTCCTCCAAGTAATACTAGTCAATTTCAAGTAAATTCACCTCCTGGAACTAAAAATTTCATCAAAATCCAAAGAAATCGAATAAAATTACACAAATTCAGCTCCTCTTAACGATAATATTAAGAAAATCCAAAAAAATATAAGACAATTTCAATCAACTTACATAAATTCACCTCCTGGAACTGAATTTTTTATCTAAATCCGAAAAATAGATGGTAATTTCAACTAAATTTGCACAAATTCAGCTATTCCAATTTAAAAATGTTATCAAAATCCAAAAATATCGAACTCAGTTTCAAATAAAACTACACAAATTCAGTTCCTCCAAGTAATAGTAGTCAATTTCAAGTAAATTCACCTCCTGGAACTAAAAATTTCATCAAAATCCAAAGAAATCGAATAAAATTACACAAATTCAGCTCCTCTTAACGATAATATTAAGAAAATCCAAAAAAATATAAGACAATTTCAATCAACTTACATAAATTCACCTCCTGGAACTGAATTTTTTAACTGAATCCGAAAAATAGATGGTAATTTCAACTAAATTTGCACAAATTCAGCTATTCCAATTTAAAAATGTTATCAAAATCCAAAAATATCGAACTCAGTTTCAAATAAAACTACACAAATTCAGTTCCTCCAAGTAATAGTAGTCAATTTCAAGTAAATTCACCTCCTGGAACTAAAAATTTCATCAAAATCCAAAGAAATCGAATAAAATTACACAAATTCAGCTCCTCTTAACGATAATATTAAGAAAATCCAAAAAAATATAAGATAATTTCCATCAACTTACATAAATTCACTAAATTCACCTCCTGGAACTGAATTTTTTATCTAAATCCGAAAAATAGATGGTAATTTCAACTAAATTGGCACAAATTCAGCTATTCCAATTTAAAAATGTTATCAAAATCCAAAAATATCGAACTCAGTTTCAAATAAAACTACACAAATTCAGTTCCTCCAAGTAATAGTAGTCAATTTCAAGTAAATTCACCTCCTGGAACTAAAAATTTCATCAAAATCCAAAGAAATCGAATAAAATTACACAAATTCAGCTCCTCTTAACGATAATATTAAGAAAATCCAAAAAAATATAAGACAATTTCAATCAACTTACATAAATTCACCTCCTGGAACTGAATTTTTTAACTAAATCCGAAAAATAGATGGTAATTTCAACTAAATTTGCACAAATTCAGCTATTCCAATTTAAAAATGTTATCAAAATCCAAAAATATCGAACTCAGTTTCAAATAAAACTACACAAATTCAGTTCCTCCAAGTAATAGTAGTCAATTTCAAGTAAATTCACCTCCTGGAACTAAGAATTTCATCAAAATCCAAAGAAATCGAATAAAATTACACAAATTCAGCTCCTCTTAACGATAATATTAAGAAAATCCAAAAAAATATAAGACAATTTCAATCAACTTACATAAATTCACCTCCTGGAACTGAATTTTTTATCTAAATCCGAAAAATAGATGGTAATTTCAACTAAATTTGCACAAATTCAGCTATTCCAATTTAAAAATGTTATCAAAATCCAAAAATATCGAACTCAGTTTCAAATAAAACTACACAAATTCAGTTCCTCCAAGTAATAGTAGTCAATTTCAAGTAAATTCACCTCCTGGAACTAAAAATTTCATCAAAATCCAAAGAAATCGAATAAAATTACACAAATTCAGCTCCTCTTAACGATAATATTAAGAAAATCCAAAAAAATATAAGACAATTTCAATCAACTTACATAAATTCACCTCCTGGAACTGAATTTTTTAACTAAATCCGAAAAATAGATGGTAATTTCAACTAAATTTGCACAAATTCAGCTATTCCAATTTAAAAATGTTATCAAAATCCAAAAATATCGAACTCAGTTTCAAATAAAACTACACAAATTCAGTTCCTCCAAGTAATAGTAGTCAATTTCAAGTAAATTCACCTCCTGGAACTAAAAATTTCATCAAAATCCAAAGAAATCGAATAAAATTACACAAATTCAGCTCCTCTTAACGATAATATTAAGAAAATCCAAAAAAATATAAGATAATTTCCATCAACTTACATAAATTCACTAAATTCACCTCCTGGAACTGAATTTTTTAACTAAATCCGAAAAATAGATGGTAATTTCAACTAAATTGGCACAAATTCAGCTATTCCAATTTAAAAATGTTATCAAAATCCAAAAATATCGAACTCAGTTTCAAATAAAACTACACAAATTCAGTTCCTCCAAGTAATAGTAGTCAATTTCAAGTAAATTCACCTCCTGGAACTAAAAATTTCATCAAAATCCAAAGAAATCGAATAAAATTACACAAATTCAGCTCCTCTTAACGATAATATTAAGAAAATCCAAAAAAATATAAGACAATTTCAATCAACTTACATAAATTCACCTCCTGGAACTGAATTTTTTAACTAAATCCGAAAAATAGATGGTAATTTCAACTAAATTTGCACAAATTCAGCTATTCCAATTTAAAAATGTTATCAAAATCCAAAAATATCGAACTCAGTTTCAAATAAAACTACACAAATTCAGTTCCTCCAAGTAATACTAGTCAATTTCAAGTAAATTCACCTCCTGGAACTAAAAATTTCATCAAAATCCAAAGAAATCGAATAAAATTACACAAATTCAGCTCCTCTTAACGATAATATTAAGAAAATCCAAAAAAATATAAGACAATTTCAATCAACTTACATAAATTCACTTCCTGGAACTGAATTTTTTATCTAAATCCGAAAAATAGATGGTAATTTCAACTAAATTTGCACAAATTCAGCTATTCCAATTTAAAAATGTTATCAAAATCCAAAAATATCGAACTCAGTTTCAAATAAAACTACACAAATTCAGTTCCTCCAAGTAATAGTAGTCAATTTCAAGTAAATTCACCTCCTGGAACTAAAAATTTCATCAAAATCCAAAGAAATCGAATAAAATTACACAAATTCAGCTCCTCTTAACGATAATATTAAGAAAATCCAAAAAAATATAAGACAATTTCAATCAACTTACATAAATTCACCTCCTGGAACTGAATTTTTTAACTGAATCCGAAAAATAGATGGTAATTTCAACTAAATTTGCACAAATTCAGCTATTCCAATTTAAAAATGTTATCAAAATCCAAAAATATCGAACTCAGTTTCAAATAAAACTACACAAATTCAGTTCCTCCAAGTAATAGTAGTCAATTTCAAGTAAATTCACCTCCTGGAACTAAAAATTTCATCAAAATCCAAAGAAATCGAATAAAATTACACAAATTCAGCTCCTCTTAACGATAATATTAAGAAAATCCAAAAAAATATAAGATAATTTCCATCAACTTACATAAATTCACTAAATTCACCTCCTGGAACTGAATTTTTTAACTAAATCCGAAAAATAGATGGTAATTTCAACTAAATTGGCACAAATTCAGCTATTCCAATTTAAAAATGTTATCAAAATCCAAAAATATCGAACTCAGTTTCAAATAAAACTACACAAATTCAGTTCCTCCAAGTAATAGTAGTCAATTTCAAGTAAATTCACCTCCTGGAACTAAAAATTTCATCAAAATCCAAAGAAATCGAATAAAATTACACAAATTCAGCTCCTCTTAACGATAATATTAAGAAAATCCAAAAAAATATAAGACAATTTCAATCAACTTACATAAATTCACCTCCTGGAACTGAATTTTTTAACTAAATCCGAAAAATAGATGGTAATTTCAACTAAATTTGCACAAATTCAGCTATTCCAATTTAAAAATGTTATCAAAATCCAAAAATATCGAACTCAGTTTCAAATAAAACTACACAAATTCAGTTCCTCCAAGTAATAGTAGTCAATTTCAAGTAAATTCACCTCCTGGAACTAAAAATTTCATCAAAATCCAAAGAAATCGAATAAAATTACACAAATTCAGCTCCTCTTAACGATAATATTAAGAAAATCCAAAAAAATATAAGACAATTTCAATCAACTTACATAAATTCACCTCCTGGAACTGAATTTTTTATCTAAATCCGAAAAATAGATGGTAATTTCAACTAAATTTGCACAAATTCAGCTATTCCAATTTAAAAATGTTATCAAAATCCAAAAATATCGAACTCAGTATCAAATAAAACTACACAAATTCAGTTCCTCCAAGTAATAGTAGTCAATTTCAAGTAAATTCACCTCCTGGAACTAAAAATTTCATCAAAATCCAAAGAAATCGAATAAAATTACACAAATTCAGCTCCTCTTAACGATAATATTAAGAAAATCCAAAAAAATATAAGACAATTTCAATCAACTTACATAAATTCACCTCCTGGAACTGAATTTTTTATCTAAATCCGAAAAATAGATGGTAATTTCAACTAAATTTGCACAAATTCAGCTATTCCAATTTAAAAATGTTATCAAAATCCAAAAATATCGAACTCAGTTTCAAATAAAACTACACAAATTCAGTTCCTCCAAGTAATAGTAGTCAATTTCAAGTAAATTCACCTCCTGGAACTAAAAATTTCATCAAAATCCAAAGAAATCGAATAAAATTACACAAATTCAGCTCCTCTTAACGATAATATTAAGAAAATCCAAAAAAATATAAGACAATTTCAATCAACTTACATAAATTCACCTCCTGGAACTGAATTTTTTAACTAAATCCGAAAAATAGATGGTAATTTCAACTAAATTTGCACAAATTCAGCTATTCCAATTTAAAAATGTTATCAAAATCCAAAAATATCGAACTCAGTTTCAAATAAAACTACACAAATTCAGTTCCTCCAAGTAATAGTAGTCAATTTCAAGTAAATTCACCTCCTGGAACTAAAAATTTCATCAAAATCCAAAGAAATCGAATAAAATTACACAAATTCAGCTCCTCTTAACGATAATATTAAGAAAATCCAAAAAAATATAAGATAATTTCCATCAACTTACATAAATTCACTAAATTCACCTCCTGGAACTGAATTTTTTAACTAAATCCGAAAAATAGATGGTAATTTCAACTAAATTGGCACAAATTCAGCTATTCCAATTTAAAAATGTTATCAAAATCCAAAAATATCGAACTCAGTTTCAAATAAAACTACACAAATTCAGTTCCTCCAAGTAATAGTAGTCAATTTCAAGTAAATTCACCTCCTGGAACTAAAAATTTCATCAAAATCCAAAGAAATCGAATAAAATTACACAAATTCAGCTCCTCTTAACGATAATATTAAGAAAATCCAAAAAAATATAAGACAATTTCAATCAACTTACATAAATTCACCTCCTGGAACTGAATTTTTTAACTAAATCCGAAAAATAGATGGTAATTTCAACTAAATTTGCACAAATTCAGCTATTCCAATTTAAAAATGTTATCAAAATCCAAAAATATCGAACTCAGTTTCAAATAAAACTACACAAATTCAGTTCCTCCAAGTAATAGTAGTCAATTTCAAGTAAATTCACCTCCTGGAACTAAAAATTTCATCAAAATCCAAAGAAATCGAATAAAATTACACAAATTCAGCTCCTCTTAACGATAATATTAAGAAAATCCAAAAAAATATAAGACAATTTCAATCAACTTACATAAATTCACCTCCTGGAACTGAATTTTTAAACTAAATCCGAAAAATAGATGGTAATTTCAACTAAATTTGCACAAATTCAGCTATTCCAATTTAAAAATGTTATCAAAATCCAAAAATATCGAACTCAGTTTCAAGTAAAACTACACAAATTCAGTTCCTCCAAGTAATAGTAGTCAATTTCAAGTAAATTCACCTCCTGGAACTAAAAATTTCATCAAAATCCAAAGAAATCGAATAAAATTACTCAAATTCAGCTCCTCTTAACGATAATATTAAGAAAATCCAAAAAAATATAAGACAATTTCAATCAACTTACATAAATTCACCTCCTGGAACTGAATTTTTTAACTAAATCCGAAAAATAGATGGTAATTTCAACTAAATTTGCACAAATTCAGCTATTCCAATTTAAAAATGTTATCAAAATCCAAAAATATCGAACTCAGTTTCAAATAAAACTACACAAATTCAGTTCCTCCAAGTAATAGTAGTCAATTTCAAGTAAATTCACCTACTGGAACTAAAAATTTCATCAAAATCCAAAGAAATCGAATAAAATTTCACAAATTCAGCTCCTCTTAACGATAATATTAAGAAAATCCAAAAAAATATAAGACAATTTCAATCAACTTACATAAATTCACCTCCTGGAACTGAATTTTTTAACTAAATCCGAAAAATAGATGGTAATTTCAACTAAATTTGCACAAATTCAGCTATTCCAATTTAAAAATGTTATCAAAATCCAAAAATATCGAACTCAGTTTCAAATAAAACTACACAAATTCAGTTCCTCCAAGTAATAGTAGTCAATTTCAAGTAAATTCACCTCCTGGAACTAAAAATTTCATCAAAATCCAAAGAAATCGAATAAAATTACACAAATTCAGCTCCTCTTAACGATAATATTAAGAAAATCCAAAAAAATATAAGACAATTTCAATCAACTTACATAAATTCACCTCCTGGAACTGAATTTTTTAACTAAATCCGAAAAATAGATGGTAATTTCAACTAAATTGGCACAAAATCAGCTATTCCAATTTAAAAATGTTATCAAAATCCAAAAATATCGAACTCAGTTTCAAATAAAACTACACAAATTCAGTTCCTCCAAGTAATAGTAGTCAATTTCAAGTAAATTCACCTCCTGGAACTAAAAATTTCATCAAAATCCAAAGAAATCGAATAAAATTACACAAATTCAGCTCCTCTTAACGATAATATTAAGAAAATCCAAAAAAATATAAGACAATTTCAATCAACTTACATAAATTCACCTCCTGGAACTGAATTTTTTAACTAAATCCGAAAAATAGATGGTAATTTCAACTAAATTGGCACAAATTCAGCTATTCCAATTTAAAAATGTTATCAAAATCCAAAAATATCGAACTCAGTTTCAAATAAAACTACACAAATTCAGTTCCTCCAAGTAATAGTAGTCAATTTCAAGTAAATTCACCTCCTGGAACTAAAAATTTCATCAAAATCCAAAGAAATCGAATAAAATTACACAAATTCAGCTCCTCTTAACGATAATATTAAGAAAATCCAAAAAAATATAAGACAATTTCAATCAACTTACATAAATTCACCTCCTGGAACTGAATTTTTTAACTAAATCCGAAAAATAGATGGTAATTTCAACTAAATTTGCACAAATTCAGCTATTCCAATTTAAAAATGTTATCAAAATCCAAAAATATCGAACTCAGTTTCAAATAAAACTACACAAATTCAGTTCCTCCAAGTAATAGTAGTCAATTTCAAGTAAATTCACCTCCTGGAACTAAAAATTTCATCAAAATCCAAAGAAATCGAATAAAATTACACAAATTCAGCTCCTCTTAACGATAATATTAAGAAAATCCAAAAAAATATAAGACAATTTCAATCAACTTACATAAATTCACCTCCTGGAACTGAATTTTTTAACTAAATCCGAAAAATAGATGGTAATTTCAACTAAATTGGCACAAATTCAGCTATTCCAATTTAAAAATGTTATCAAAATCCAAAAATATCGAACTCAGTTTCAAATAAAACTACACAAATTCAGTTCCTCCAAGTAATAGTAGTCAATTTCAAGTAAATTCACCTCCTGGAACTAAAAATTTCATCAAAATCCAAAGAAATCGAATAAAATTACACAAATTCAGCTCCTCAACTCCTTAATATTAACGATAATATTAAGAAAATCCAAAAAAATATAAGACAATTTCAATCAACTTACATAAATTCACCTCCTGGAACTGAATTTTTTAACTAAATCCGAAAAATAGATGGTAATTTCAACTAAATTGGCACAAATTCAGCTATTCCAATTTAAAAATGTTATCAAAATCCAAAAATATCGAACTCAGTTTCAAATAAAACTACACAAATTCAGTTCCTCCAAGTAATAGTAGTCAATTTCAAGTAAATTCACCTCCTGGAACTAAAAATTTCATCAAAATCCAAAGAAATCGAATAAAATTACACAAATTCAGCTCCTCTTAACGATAATATTAAGAAAATCCAAAAAAATATAAGACAATTTCAATCAACTTACATAAATTCACCTCCTGGAACTGAATTTTTTAACTAAATCCGAAAAATAGATGGTAATTTCAACTAAATTGGCACAAAATCAGCTATTCCAATTTAAAAATGTTATCAAAATCCAAAAATATCGAACTCAGTTTCAAATAAAACTACACAAATTCAGTTCCTCCAAGTAATAGTAGTCAATTTCAAGTAAATTCACCTCCTGGAACTAAAAATTTCATCAAAATCCAAAGAAATCGAATAAAATTACACAAATTCAGCTCCTCTTAACGATAATATTAAGAAAATCCAAAAAAATATAAGACAATTTCAATCAACTTACATAAATTCACCTCCTGGAACTGAATTTTTTAACTAAATCCGAAGAATAGATGGTAATTTCAACTAAATTTGCACAAATTCAGCTATTCCAATTTAAAAATGTTATCAAAATCCAAAAATATCGAACTCAGTTTCAAATAAAACTACACAAATTCAGTTCCTCCAAGTAATAGTAGTCAATTTCAAGTAAATTCACCTCCTGGAACTAAAAATTTCATCAAAATCCAAAGAAATCGAATAAAATTACACAAATTCAGCTCCTCTTAACGATAATATTAAGAAAATCCAAAAAAATATAAGACAATTTCAATCAACTTACATAAATTCACCTCCTGGAACTGAATTTTTTAACTAAATCCGAAAAATAGATGGTAATTTCAACTAAATTTGCACAAATTCAGCTATTCCAATTTAAAAATGTTATCAAAATCCAAAAATATCGAACTCAGTTTGAAATAAAACTACACAAATTCAGTTCCTCCAAGTAATAGTAGTCAATTTCAAGTAAATTCACCTCCTGGAACTAAAAATTTCATCAAAATCCAAAGAAATCGAATAAAATTACACAAATTCAGCTCCTCTTAACGATAATATTAAGAAAATCCAAAAAAATATAAGACAATTTCAATCAACTTACATAAATTCACCTCCTGGAACTGAATTTTTTAACTAAATCCGAAGAATAGATGGTAATTTCAACTAAATTTGCACAAATTCAGCTATTCCAATTTAAAAATGTTATCAAAATCCAAAAATATCGAACTCAGTTTCAAATAAAACTACACAAATTCAGTTCCTCCAAGTAATAGTAGTCAATTTCAAGTAAATTTACGTAAATTCACCTCCTGGAACTAAAAATTTCATCAAAATCCAAAGAAATCGAATAAAATTACACAAATTCAGCTCCTCTTAACGATAATATTAAGAAAATCCAAAAAAATATAAGACAATTTCAATCAACTTACATAAATTCACCTCCTGGAACTGAATTTTTTAACTAAATCCGAAAAATAGATGGTAATTTCAACTAAATTGGCACAAAATCAGCTATTCCAATTTAAAAATGTTATCAAAATCCAAAAATATCGAACTCAGTTTCAAATAAAACTACACAAATTCAGTTCCTCCAAGTAATAGTAGTCAATTTCAAGTAAATTCACCTCCTGGAACTAAAAATTTCATCAAAATCCAAAGAAATCGAATAAAATTACACAAATTCAGCTCCTCTTAACGATAATATTAAGAAAATCCAAAAAAATATAAGACAATTTCAATCAACTTACATAAATTCACCTCCTGGAACTGAATTTTTTAACTAAATCCGAAGAATAGATGGTAATTTCAACTAAATTTGCACAAATTCAGCTATTCCAATTTAAAAATGTTATCAAAATCCAAAAATATCGAACTCAGTTTCAAATAAAACTACACAAATTCAGTTCCTCCAAGTAATAGTAGTCAATTTCAAGTAAATTTACGTAAATTCACCTACTGGAACTAAAAA
This sequence comes from Andrena flavipes, assembly GCA_963971345.1. NCBI lineage: Eukaryota > Metazoa > Arthropoda > Insecta > Hymenoptera > Andrenidae > Andrena > Andrena flavipes. The sequence goes on from OZ020481.1 coordinate 32,549,042, forward strand.
TTTCGTCAAAATCCAAAGAAATCGAATAAAATTACACAAATTCAGCTCCTCTTAACGATAATATTAAGAAAATCCAAAAAAATATAAGACAATTTCAATCAACTTACATAAATTCACCTCCTGGAACTGAATTTTTTAACTAAATCCGAAAAATAGATGGTAATTTCAACTAAATTTGCACAAATTCCGCTATTCCAATTTAAAAATGTAGGAGGGCCAGCGGGAAAATAATGGAACAAGGTTATGATATCGTATCCTTTAATAACGTGTGACTCCTCTGCCCATCCAGAAACGACTGGTGCCTCATGACATTCACGCCCTTATATCCTCTCCACGCTCACTCACACACACACACACATTCATCCCTCGCCTTAGCCTAAACGGCAACACACCATGCGGCCACCTCTGAGGCCCCGGCGCCCGAATCCTTCAACACGCCGCTATCGCCTAACAAGGGCCTGCCTGTCCGGGGCGTCTGCACAACGTCACCCGACCCAGCCAGTCCAATGCTTACAATTCGGCCATCCTGACTGTTAATCGTCCCGATTAAACCGAAATAAGAAAGAATACTTAAAACACTACCCACACTAACATACCTTAGATATCTGGAATACAATAGCCTTAACTACCTTACATTAGAATCGTTGCATATAATTTTTTTCACGATTGAGGCGGTACCCACCGACGCATATTCGCTGCTTCCCAAGTCCCTTGATAAGGAAGTCGAGTGGTCTGAAACCCATCAATATCCTTAACTACGTACCGGTCATTCCACAGTACTCTCGCCACCTCATACGGGCCTTTATACATAGGTAAAAGTTTTGTAGAATCGCCGACATTACTAAAATTTCTAATCATAATTCTATCGCCAACCTGATACTCTTCCGCTGGCTTATGTTTCTTATCTTAATATTTTTTATTCGCTTCAAAACTTTTTTTAATTTTCTCCGCGGCCTGATCCCGTTTCCCTACCAGATCTCTAGTCTCTGTAACGGTATCCGCGGCTTCCAACGCATCCTTAAGACTGTCTACCATTTGACCCCGTTGGCGCACCCCATACAGCAACATACTCGGAGTCTCTCCCGTTGACTTGTTTATTGTATTGTTACATGCATATTCGACATCGTCTAACGTCTCATGCCAACACACATTACGTTCATCCGCCAATTTCGCAATCATCGGTATAATCGTGCTGTTAAATCTTTCCACCTGACCGTTGGCTTGTGGTGAAGCAGTGGCAACCTTAACATGACGCACGCCTCGGTCATTAACAAAATGCTGGAAGTCTTGCGCCGTAAAACAACTTCCCCGATCCGAGACAATTTGGAGGGGCCTACTAAAAGTCGCAAAATAGTTGTTTAAACATTTAATAACTTCCGCAGTATTCGTAGTTTTCGTTGCGTACAACTTCACAAACTTCGTAAACCCGTCCACTACTACAAAAATATATCGTTTGCTGACAGCCTGCTTCTTAGTCATCGGACCCAAATGGTCTACATGTATTGTACTAAATGGTTTGTTGTCCTTTGGAATCTCGTGCAACATGCCTTCTTCTTTTCCCGATTTCGGACTGAACGCAATACACTTAAGACAGCTTTTAATATGATTTTTCGCTTTTTCTTTAACTTTCGGAAACCAATAGTTGTTCAGCACATTCTCTACGGTCTTAACCACTCCTACGTGTCCCATCTCGTTATGATATCGATGCAGGACACTCTGTTCCAACGCAGCAGGAACATAAAATAACGCGCGATCCCTAAATTTACGATAAACAAGACCATTTGCCATTTCAAAAAATTTGTCTTCCGATTTTTCTAACTTCTCACGAACCTTAACTATTTCAGGGTCATTATCCTGACATAACGCGAGGTTTCTATCGAACGAATTATCATGTACAACAAGAATTTGCCGACTAAGAGCATCTACATGAGCCATTCTACAGCCTGGTCTATGTTCCAACACGTAGTCATAGTTTTGCAACTCCAAAACCCAACGAGCTATTCGCGGGTTGGTTTCCTTTTTATTTAAAGTTAGACTAAGGGCCTGACAATCGGTGATAATTTTGAACTGTATCCCAATTAGATACGTTCGAAAACGTCGTAGCGCGTAAATAATTGCCAATGTCTCCAGCTCAAAACTATGATACTTGGCCTCCGTCTCCGTTGTTCTTTTCGAAAAATAAAAAACCGGATGGAACTTCTGATCGGTCTTCTTTTGCATTAAAATCGCGCCAAACCCTACCGCGCTCGCGTCGCAATGCAATTCAGTCGTGTCTCGCGGACAGTAAATACATAAGATAGGGGCACGCATTAAACAGTCCTTCAGGCTATCAAACGCATGTACCTCTTCCGGGCCAAATTTAAAATCTGTTGATTTTTTCGTGAGGTCGTACAACGGTTTCGCGATTAATGAAAAACTCTCGATAAACTTCCGAAAATACGAACACAATCCCAGAAAACTCTGCACATCTCGAACGCTTCGCGGGATTGGGAAATCCTTGACACTACTTATTCCCCGCTCTGTGGGCCGAATCCCTTCACCGGTCACGACATATCCCAAATATTCCAATTCCGTCTGTAAAAATCTACACTTATCCAAGCGCAACTCAAGCTTATTCGCGACGCACAACCGGAACACCTTTTCTAATACCCGCAAGTGGTGATCCAAGGTGACCGTCGCAATAAGGAAGTCATCCAGGTATACGGAAACATCCCCTCCGCGATCAAGTCCCTAAATACCTGTGTAATAAACCGCTGGAATTTTAACGGCCCACCCTTCAAACCAAAAGGCATCTTAAGACACTCGTATTGCCCCAATGGCGTAACAAACGACGTATATTTGATAGAGTCCTCATGCATCTTTATATGAAAAGATCCGTCCTTCAAATCTAACGATGTGAAATACTGTTTTCCTTCTAATAGATCTAATTGATCTTCGATCAAGGGTAAGGGGAAATTATCCCGTTCCGTAATTTTATTCAGAAACCGAAAATCTATACAGACTCGAATTTCCCCGTTCTTTTTCCTAATTATAACGATCTGAGACGCGTATTCCGAGAAACTCTCTCTAATCGCCCCTTTCGCCAATAGCTCGTCGATTGCAGCCTTCAATTTTATCTTTTCACTATGGGACAACCTACGCGGCGGGAAATGAAACGGCTTATCGTCTGTTAGGTTTAGTTTCATGATATTTTCCGTCTGCGGCTGCTCGGGTCTAACGGGTTTCTCATACTCGTCGACAAACAAACGGCGAGTCCGTTCTCGAATTTCAGGCGCGATCTGTTCATTAATGATAAGTTTAGACGCTTGGTCTTCGTCGCTTGACACCACGTCGATGCTCATAATCTGTTTGACCTCATCGTTTATACTTAATGTTATTTTCGCCTCCTTCATGAAATCTCTTCCTAGTACCAATGAATGATGCATTGTTTCCTCCGTCACCACGTACAAATTCATAACGTATGTAGCGCTATACAACGTAAGACGCGCCTCAACACACCCGATAATTTGCAATACACTATCATTTATCCCTGCAAACTTATAAGTTTTTGTTGCCGTACGCACGATACTACGCGGCACATAAGCCTCTTTAACAAAACTAATGGGACTACCCGAATCTAATAACGCATTCAACTTAACCGGAAGGATCTTACGTTCAGGGTCACTTAACGCTAAAATTACCGTCGGAAAAAATTCTTTCTCTTCGCTCTGCGGGAGGGTCACGTAGCTGACGTTGTCCTTCACAGCTTGGCACTGCTCAGCCTTATGCCCCATGATGCCGCACTTAAAACAGGACCCCGGCTCCCTCTTCGGCTTCTTGCACTCTGCTGCAAAATGTCCTGGCTTGTTGCAGTTGTAGCATCGAACCTTCTTCGACCCCCAATGCTCCTGGCTGCCCTTCGTCGCTGGTGCATTCACGGCTGGTGAATTCTCCGTTGGCGAAGTCGTCACTGGTGGATCCGTCTCTCGTCGCTGTCCCGTCTTCTGCCTTCGCGTCCCCTCCGGCAGCATCATCCTTGAGTACACCAGAACCACCTCCTCGACAGTCAAAAATCCCCGCGTATACGCCACTGATTTGATATTTTCGTCCGGTATACCCTCAATGATGTAGTCCACTATCTCGTTGTCCGCAATTGGTACCTTATTTCCCAAAATTAGTTTCTCATGGACGTAGTCTGCAAACGTTTCACCATTCTTCCAGGCTCTGCGCTCGAAATCGTGTCTTCTCTCCAAGATGTTTGGTCGCTGTCCGAACATACCTCGCAGCCCCCTGAGCAGTTCATCATAAGTGAGGTCCACACAGTCGGGCTTGGATTGATACCACCTGAGTGCTTTCCCTTTCAACTTGTGGCATATCAACGCCTTCGCGGTGTGGCCTTCGAGCCCATGCACTTCAATTAACCGGCGCATCTGCCTATCCCAGGTTTCCGCTTCAACACTATTTCCATCATAATCCCCGATCATTTCCTTAACGTCTTTCCACACGCTTCGTCTCGATTGCGCTGATGTGGACGAGCCGTCCGATTGGGGTGTCAACCGTGCCAATTCCAGTTCACGACGCAACAATTGTATCTCCCGTGCGGCTACCTGCCGCTCCCTTCTTAATAGCTCAATCTCAGTAGGGGGTCTGTCCAAGGGCATTTCCTGTACCGTCGCCCCAGTCTCGACAAGGGGGTTAAACAACTGTTGGTCAGCTGACTGCGGTCGTTCTTGATGCGTACTGTCATCCATCCTAACTTCTCGAGTGTTTGACTGACCGGCTGTGTTTAGCTGCAACGCTGATTCAGAGACACCATCGTCCAGTAACCGACTCACCAATTCGGCTTTTGTTCCCGACGTTGGCAATTCCCTGTCCTGACATAATTCTTTCAGGGCCGCCAGCTTTAGCGCACTCATCCTCAATAGTCAATCGAAACTTTGGGCACTTAATCGTATACGAGTCACTTCACTCGTAGCATCTATCAACACTAAATCCGTAATTCGCGACCGTATGTCACTTCTTCACCAGATCAACCCACAACCTGTTCCACACTTAATTGTCACACCTGACACGCGCACCGTATCCGTGAACTTCACGCGCGTCCCGTATCCGTGAACTTCACGCGCGTCCCGTATCCCACTTCTGACTTGTAGGAGGGCCAGCGGGAAAATAATGGAACAAGGTTATGATATCGTATCCTTTAATAACGTGTGACTCCTCTGCCCATCCAGAAACGACTGGTGCCTCATGACATTCACGCCCTTATATCCTCTCCACGCTCACTCACACACACACACACATTCATCCCTCGCCTTAGCCTAAACGGCAACAAACCATGCGGCCACCTCTGAGGCCCCGGCGCCCGAATCCTTCAACACGCCGCTATCGCCTAACAAGGGCCTGCCTGTCCGGGGCGTCTGCACAACGTCACCCGACCCAGCCAGTCCAATGCTTACAAAAATGTTATCAAAATCCAAAAATATCGAACTCAGTTTGAAATAAAACTACACAAATTCAGTTCCTCCAAGTAATAGTAGTCAATTTCAAGTAAATTCACCTACTGGAACTAAAAATTTCATCAAAATCCAAAGAAATCGAATAAAATTACACAAATTCAGCTCCTCTTAACGATAATATTAAGAAAATCCAAAAAAATATAAGACAATTTCAATCAACTTACATAAATTCACCTCCTGGAACTGAATTTTTTAACTAAATCCGAAAAATAGATGGTAATTTCAACTAAATTTGCACAAATTCAGCTATTCCAATTTAAAAATGTTATCAAAATCCAAAAATATCGAACTCAGTTTGAAATAAAACTACACAAATTCAGTTCCTCCAAGTAATAGTAGTTAATTTCAAGTAAATTCACCTCCTGGAAATAAAAATTTCATCAAAATCCAAAGAAATCGAATAAAATTACACAAATTCAGCTCCTCTTAACGATAATATTAAGAAAATCCAAAAAAATATAAGACAATTTCAATCAACTTACATAAATTCACCTCCTGGAACTGAATTTTTTAACTAAATCCGAAGAATAGATGGTAATTTCAACTAAATTTGCACAAATTCAGCTATTCCAATTTAAAAATGTTATCAAAATCCAAAAATATCGAACTCAGTTTCAAATAAAACTACACAAATTCAGTTCCTCCAAGTAATAGTAGTCAATTTCAAGTAAATTTACGTAAATTCACCTCCTGGAACTAAAAATTTCATCAAAATCCAAAGAAATCGAATAAAATTACACAAATTCAGCTCCTCTTAACGATAATATTAAGAAAATCCAAAAAAATATAAGACAATTTCAATCAACTTACATAGATTCACCTCCTGGAACTGAATTTTTTAACTAAATCCGAAAAATAGATGGTAATTTCAACTAAATTTGCACAAATTCCGCTATTCCAATTTAAAAATGTTATCAAAATCCAAAAATATCGAACTCAGTTTCAAATAAAACTACACAAATTCAGTTCCTCCAAGTAATAGTAGTCAATTTCAAGTAAATTTACGTAAATTCACTTCCTGGAACTAAAAATTTCATCAAAATCCAAAGAAATCGAATAAAATTATACAAATTCAGCTCCTCTTAACGATAATATTAAGAAAATCCAAAAAAATATAAGACAATTTCAATCAACTTACATAAATTCACCTCCTGGAACTGAATTTTTTAACTAAATCCGAAAAATAGATGGTAATTTCAACTAAATTTGCACAAATTCAGCTATTCCAATTTAAAAATGTTATCAAAATCCAAAAATATCGAACTCAGTTTCAAATAAAACTACACAAATTCAGTTCCTCCAAGTAATAGTAGTCAATTTCAAGTAAATTCACGTAAATTCACCTCCTGGAACTAAAAATTTCATCAAAATCCGAAGAAATCGAATAAAATTACACAAATTCAGCTCCTCTTAACGATAATATTAAGAAAATCCAAAAAAATATAAGACAATTTCAATTAACTTACATAAATTCACCTCCTGGAACTGAATTTTTTAACTAAATCCGAAAAATAGATGGTAATTTCAACTAAATTTGCACAAATTCAGCTATTCCAATTTAAAAATGTTATCAAAATCCAAAAATATCGAACTCAGTTTCAAATAAAACTACACAAATTCAGTTCCTCCAAGTAATAGTAGTCAATTTCAAAGTAAATTCACCTCCTGGAACTAAAAATTTCATCAAAATCCAAAGAAATCGAATAAAATTATACAAATTCAGCTCCTCTTAACGATAATATTAAGAAAATCCAAAAAAATATAAGACAATTTCAATCAACTTACATAAATTCACCTCCTGGAACTGAATTTTTTAACTAAATCCGAAAAATAGATGGTAATTTCAACTAAATTTGCACAAATTCCGCTATTCCAATTTAAAAATGTTATCAAAATCCAAAAATATCGAACTCAGTTTCAAATAAAACTACACAAATTCAGTTCCTCCAAGTAATAGTAGTCAATTTCAAGTAAATTTACGTAAATTCACTTCCTGGAACTAAAAATTTCATCAAAATCCAAAGAAATCGAATAAAATTATACAAATTCAGCTCCTCTTAACGATAATATTAAGAAAATCCAAAAAAATATAAGACAATTTCAATCAACTTACATAAATTCACCTCCTGGAACTGAATTTTTTAACTAAATCCGAAAAATAGATGGTAATTTCAACTAAATTTGCACAAATTCAGCTATTCCAATTTAAAAATGTTATCAAAATCCAAAAATATCGAACTCAGTTTCAAATAAAACTACACAAATTCAGTTCCTCCAAGTAATAGTAGTCAATTTCAAGTAAATTCACGTAAATTCACCTCCTGGAACTAAAAATTTCATCAAAATCCGAAGAAATCGAATAAAATTACACAAATTCAGCTCCTCTTAACGATAATATTAAGAAAATCCAAAAAAATATAAGACAATTTCAATCAACTTACATAAATTCACCTCCTGGAACTGAATTTTTTAACTAAATCCGAAAAATAGATGGTAATTTCAACTAAATTTGCACAAATTCAGCTATTCCAATTTAAAAATGTTATCAAAATCCAAAAATATCGAACTCAGTTTCAAATAAAACTACACAAATTCAGTTCCTCCAAGTAATAGTAGTGAATTTCAAGTAAATTCACCTCCTGGAACTAAAAGTTCCATCAAAATCCAAAGAAATCGAATAAAATTACACAAATTCAGCTCCTCTTAACGATAATATTAAGAAAATCCAAAAAAATATAAGACAATTTCAATCAACTTACATAAATTCACCTCCTGGAACTGAATTTTTTAACTAAATCCGAAAAATAGATGGTAATTTCAACTAAATTTGCACAGATTCAGCTATTCCAATTTAAAAATGTTATCAAAATCCAAAAATATCGAACTCAGTTTCAAATAAAACTACACAAATTCAGTTCCTCCAAGTAATAGTAGTCAATTTCAAGTAAATTCACGTAAATTCACTTCCTGGAACTAAAAGTTTCATCAAAATCCAAAGAAATCGAATAAAATTACACAAATTCAGCTCCTCTTAACGATAATATTAAGAAAATCCAAAAAAATATAAGACAATTTCAATCAACTTACATAGATTCACCTCCTGGAACTGAATTTTTTAACTAAATCCGAAAAATAGATGGTAATTTCAACTAAATTTGCACAAATTCCGCTATTCCAATTTAAAAATGTTATCAAAATCCAAAAATATCGAACTCAGTTTCAAATAAAACTACACAAATTCAGTTCCTCCAAGTAATAGTAGTCAATTTCAAGTAAATTCACGTAAATTCACCTCCTGGAACTAAAAATTTCATCAAAATCCAAAGAAATCGAATAAAATTACACAAATTCAGCTCCTCTTAACGATAATATTAAGAAAATCCAAAAAAATATAAGACAATTTCAATTAACTTACATAAATTCACCTCCTGGAACTGAATTTTTTAACTAAATCCGAAAAATAGATGGTAATTTCAACTAAATTTGCACAAATTCAGCTATTCCAATTTAAAAATGTTATCAAAATCCAAAAATATCGAACTCAGTTTCAAATAAAACTACACAAATTCAGTTCCTCCAAGTAATAGTAGTCAATTTCAAAGTAAATTCACCTCCTGGAACTAAAAATTTCATCAAAATCCAAAGAAATCGAATAAAATTATACAAATTCAGCTCCTCTTAACGATAATATTAAGAAAATCCAAAAAAATATAAGACAATTTCAATCAACTTACATAAATTCACCTCCTGGAACGGAATTTTTTAACTAAATCCGAAAAATAGATGGTAATTTCAACTAAATTTGCACAGATTCAGCTATTCCAATTTAAAAATGTTATCAAAATCCAAAAATATCGAACTCAGTTTCAAATAAAACTACACAAATTCAGTTCCTCCAAGTAATAGTAGTCAATTTCAAGTAAATTTACGTAAATTCACTTCCTGGAACTAAAAATTTCATCAAAATCCAAAGAAATCGAATAAAATTACACAAATTCAGCTCCTCTTAACGATAATATTAAGAAAATCCAAAAAAATATAAGACAATTTCAATCAACTTACATAGATTCACCTCCTGGAACTGAATTTTTTAACTAAATCCGAAAAATAGATGGTAATTTCAACTAAATTTGCACAAATTCAGCTATTCCAATTTAAAAATGTTATCAAAATCCAAAAATATCGAACTCAGTTTCAAATAAAACTACACTCCAAGTAATAGTAGTCAATTTCAAGTAAATGTACGTAAATTCACCTCCTGGAACTAAAAATTTCATCAAAATCCAAAGAAATCGAATAAAATTACACAAATTCAGCTCCTCTTAACGATAATATTAAGAAAATCCAAAAAAATATAAGACAATTTCAATCAACTTACATAAATTCACCTCCTGGAACTGAATTTTTTAACTAAATCCGAAAAATAGATGGTAATTTCAACTAAATTTGCACAAATTCCGCTATTCCAATTTAAAAATGTTATCAAAATCCAAAAATATCGAACTCAGTTTCAAATAAAACTACACAAATTCAGTTCCTCCAAGTAATAGTAGTCAATTTCAAGTAAATTCACCTATTGGAACTAAAAATTTCATCAAAATCCAAAGAAATCGAATAAACTTACACAAATTCAGCTCCTCTTAACGATAATATTAAGAAAATCCAAAAAAATATAAGACAATTTCAATCAACTTACATAAATTCACCTCCTGGAACTGAATTTTTTATCTAAATCCGAAAAATAGATGGTAATTTCAACAAAATTTGCACAAATTCAGCTATTCCAATTTAAAAATGATATCAAAATCCAAAAATATCGAACTCAGTTTCAAATAAAACTACAGAAATTCAGTTCCTCCAAGTAATAGTAGTCAATTTCAAGTAAATTCACCTATTGGAACTAAAAATTTCATCAAAATCCAAAGAAATCGAATAAACTTACACAAATTCAGCTCCTCTTAACGATAATATTAAGAAAATCCAAAAAAATATAAGACAATTTCAATCAACTTACATAAATTCACCTCCTGGAACTGAATTTTTTATCTAAATCCGAAAAATAGATGGTAATTTCAACAAAATTTGCACAAATTCAGCTATTCCAATTTAAAAATGATATCAAAATCCAAAAATATCGAACTCAGTTTCAAATAAAACTACAGAAATTCAGTTCCTCCAAGTAATAGTAGTCAATTTCAAGTAAATTTACGTAAATTAACCTCCTGGAACTAAAAATTTCATCTATTTACGAATAGAATTTGGTATAGAACCGCGCGAAAAATCGTGGGACGTTACACCTTCCCCCTTATATGAAGAAATGCGTGCATTTCTTAACATAAGGTGTGGGGTGGATTCGTTTTTGTAAGAGGGATCTATACGGGGCGAAGGGGTAGTGGTTTCTTGGAGCTGCTTTCAGTTGACTGATGTTGGTGGGGAGGGAGTCATCGATGGTGATTACTGTCTGCGGAGACGCCTCCCTGATGGTGACATATGAGATGACTTTAGGGAGGGGGGATGTGACTTTCCTTCCTTCCCTCTGGACCGCATAGCCGCGTATTTAATTGTGGTAATGAATGTTGCAGTAGCAACTATCTATGATAGAAAAATTGTTACAGTTTGTGTTGACTTGGTGTCAACCGGGACTCTCGCGCACGTAGGCAGGACGATCATAATATCTTTTGCACCGTAGCTCTGTACCTGATTTCGAAAGACAACCAAAGTGTGATTTATTTCCAATGTCTTCAGGTACCAGGTTCCGGCTTGGTACCCGATCCAATTTTCTGAATAATAATAAGTTATGCGGAGTGTATTCAGTATCCTTGTGGACACTGGTTTTATACGAGAACGCGGTCAAGTCGTTCCATTCGTCCCAGTCAGTGTATCTACCGATTAATAATTTCAAGCATTCGGTCACAACGAGATGCAATCTTTCTAAAGAGCCGTTAGTTTGTGGGTGAAAGTCTTTGTTTCGGAATTGTTGCATTTTACATTCCCGTGGTACTGCTTTCGTGAAATTGCGAGTATAACGTGCTGCTTGGTCGGTGAGAATGGCTCCAAGAGCTCCGAAGTGATAAATGAAATTTTTAATGAATGCGTCAGCGGTCTTAATTAATGTTAATAGGCTGAGAAGCACGCACACAAAATATTTTATGAATAAACTCAGTTTGGGTAATTTATACGTGTAGTCTGCTTTTGTCATAGATAGTTGTTCACGTATGTTTTCTGGGGAGGTTTGTAGTGGAATTTCTGCAGATGATATTTTCTGGCGCATCTTTCTGTGCAGTTTAATCCTTTTTTATTCTTTTCTAAGGTGAGCGTTGGATGTGGGAATTGTCAGGTCGACGGAGATGCTTTCACTCGTTGCCGCGTGGATTGGTGAATAGGAGAACCGAGGTCTCTTGGAGCTGCTTGGCTTATGTTTGGGCCTGTCTTCCAAGGCGTCGTCTGATTTTTCGTGTGGTCGTTTGGAGCATGCCTCCACTGCAGGGGAATTACGGGATAAGGCGTCTGTAGTGACGTGGAATTCCCGCTCAAAATTCGAGAATTGCAGGATGGGTTCCTTCTGCAATACTGATGTGAAGTAGTCGAAAGCGGTTTGTTGGGACGATCTCCAGTCAAATGGAGTGTATTTCTTCCGTATTGAGGTCAAAGGCCGAGCCGTGTTAGGCAATCCTGGGATAAACGTTATGTAATATCCGGTCAGTCCGAGGTAATTTGTAATTCTTTTGTGTGTGCAAGGTGCTGGGTAGTTCAGGACGGCGTGGATTTTCTGTTGGTCCGGTTTCAGCGTAACCGCGAGAGACTTATGGGAGGTTAGAGGAAGGGTTGATTTGGCGCAATGCGTAGGGGGTGAGAGTGAGTGCACCTTCGTGGGTGCCTCGAGATATCGGATCGACGGATCCGGGGCTAAAAGGGATTGTGTTTTTATTAGGTCGAGGATGGGAATGACGCATTTAGACGTCTTAGTCTCCTTTGGCAGTACCCGTATTGTTCCAACAGTGGAAACAGGGTTCAGAGAAATGCCACTTAATAGCACTTGCTGCGTCGGATTGGAATCTTCAAATTGCTTTACGTCCGGAAATTTTGGTACATTTACCTCAGTACTGGTGTTGATTCTTACATCGGCTGTTTTCCGAAAATCTGGTGAGTGAATTCTCACAGACGGGGCCTGACCAACGGTGTTTATTTGAATGATACCGGTTTTTACGGTATGGTTGGTGTTTTCGGCTGAATCGTAAGTGGGTGCGCTCCTGTTTGGCCTACTCCACGGTTCACATCCGTCGGTGCCCGACGGGGTTTTTCCTGACTCTATTTCCCACAATGTCCTAGGGTCCTTTTGGACGGGCTTGATGCGTTTTCTGCATTCTGAGATCGCGTGTCCGGGCTTCTTGCAATAATCGCACATACGCAATTCCGTAGGTCTTGAGGGAGGAGGTCGGTTTTTGTCCCAGTAAGGGAGCAAAGGTTGATTACCATATCCCGCAACTCGGTTTTGGGGATATCGTTCGGACGGTTGGGAGGCTATTTTTTGGTTACCTCTGCAGGACAGTGCGTCGTGTCCTGTCTTATTACAAATTTGACATGTTAGCCTGTGAATCTTAGGTTCGGAGAATCGGAGACGGTCCCTGTCAATTTCTTTGTCCACGAGAACAGCTAGCTCGAAAGCTTCATCGAGCGTTTCGAAGTTGCGTTGTAGTAATCTCATCCTAATGTAGGGTGGAAGACCATCGATAAATGAATCTAGGGCTAGGCGATCTACGTCCTCAGGGCGATTCCGTGCAAAGTCGCGGCAATATTCTCCATCCTCTTCTAAGATGGCGAATCGGAGATCTTTAACGCGTGAAATGTATTCCAACATGTGCTCGTTGGTTCCTTTAATAACGTTGACGAGTTCTCCTCTATAGTGATCTGATGTTTTCGCGGGGGAGAATGTTCGTTTGAGTTGTTTTATTAAATCATTCACGGAGTCAAAAACCCTATCCTCAACGGCCAAGCAGGCGTGGTCTTGCAGTTTATTTGTCAACAACCTCGCTAGCTGGGGTTCGGCTTGCGAGGGAATCAGAGCCTTAGCCCTATTGCAGGCTCTCGCGAATTGCAAAACGGATATGTTGTAACCGTTAAAATTAGGGACGGTTTCTATGGCGTCCTTTAACGTGATCTGGGGTGTTGGACCCTGGTCCGGAATATTATTATAATTTATTACGGGTTGTCTATCGAAACGGGAGGAACCCGGTGTGGCAAAATTATTCGTAATTGGCGGGGATGCAAGATGTTTTTCTATCATTCCGCGGATGGCTTGAATCTGACTGGAAAGACCTTCCAATACGGGGCCGTCTGAACCGGACATTACGCCTAAACGCGTATTGAATTTACGGTTCACGACAATTTCCGCGTACGAGCTTTCAATTTCGGCTAGTTTTTGCTGTAATAATTGTATCAGCTCCATTCTTTCGGCTGTTGCTTTATCTACTGCGTTAGGGAAAGGACCCGCGTTTTGGGCCATTATGCGAGAGTCCTCGGTATCGCCGTTCAAAGGCATGTTTATTTTTTATTATATTTTCGGCGTCCAGCAGCCGTTATTTACAAATCAATGTGTACTATACTTATCGTTGATAATTATCAAACCGTCTATAGCTCTTGTTCGAGAGCAGATAGCTTTCAAAGCACTCGATGCAGTTTCTTTTTGGACGTTTTGGAATTAACGAGTTTCTGCATCGAGGGCAATAGACTGGGGTTCTATATGTATAGTAATAATGAGTCCAATATATCTCTACGGTATCTGCGGGTGATAGGCTAGAGCACTTTAAGCAAATCTCGCCGCCGTCAATGGTTGTAGCTACGCCTCCCGAAACGCAGGTTAGCTCATTCAAATATGCCGTCAAACTTTGTAATCTGCGGCTGCAGTAAGATGGTGTGCACCGACTAGGGTGTTCAATGCACATTTTAAATACAGGGACCTTGTGGGTACCGCGTCAGAGAATCTATTTCTTATCAACGGTAAACGAAGATCCCACCGCTGTCACCAAAAATATGTCACGTCCCGGGTGAGGTCTTTGGGAACGATGACAATTGGGGAAGGAATGGGTGTCAGGCGCGAATATTAAATCCGTCACGCTGTGGGGTTTTGTGGGAATGCCAGGCGCGAATATTAAATCCGTCACTCTGTGGGGTTTTGAGGGAATGCCAGGCGCGAATATTAAATCCATCACTCTGAGGGGTTTGTGGGAAGTCCAGGCGCGAATATTAAATCCGTCACTCTGTGGGGTTTGAGGGAAGTCCAGGCGCGAATCTTAAATCCGTCACTCTGTGGGGTTTGAGGGAATGCCAGGCGCGAATATTAAATCCGTCACTCTGTGGGGTTTGAGGGAAGTCCAGGCGCGAATCTTAAATCCGTCACTCTGAGGTTTGGGGTAGGAATTTAGGCGCGAATCTGTAACCCGTCACTCTAAACGTTAAAGGGGAATCAGGCGCGAATGTCAAATCCGTCACACTTAGAATTTCTGGAGGCGATCAGGCGCGAATATTGAATCCGTCACTCTAATCGTTAAAGAAAGGTAAATACACACTTGGAGAGCACCCGTTATATTACTTGTTTTGTTTTGGTTTCGGTAATTGGATTTACCGTTGCAGTTATATATATAAGAAACCACGTTTAGTTTTTCATGGATTGCACGGCTCATGCAACAGTATGTTTGTAAACACTAGAGCCTTTCTCGCGTTCACGAACGGGAATCAGCTGTTGTGACAGCTAGATTCCGTTTGGGGATTTTCGCAAACAGATGACTAGGCACAATAAATCGTAACGTGATTTAATGGAAATTGTTTATTCAATTCGATGCACTGTTGGTGATTTTTACGTTATAATTATGCTCCAGGGATTTATCATTAGTACATGGCATTCATTATATACAATGGTTATTGAAACGTAAGAGTATGAATATGAGTTACATATGAATAAGTAATATTCAATTGTTATTGAAAGAAATAATATGAAATCGCAATAAGCGTAAACAAGACAATGCAATAAGCAGTAAATAAAGTAAATGATATGAAATCGCAATAAGCATAGACACGAAAATGCAATAAACAGTAAATAAAGTAAATGATATGAAATAGCAATAATGTGAAATAGCAATAAGCATAGACACGAAAATGCAATAAACAGTAAATAAAGTAAATGATATGAAATAGCAATAATATGAAATAACAATAATAATACAAGATTATGTGATGAGGATGATATGCAATGAAAAATGGTATGGTTATTAATGCTTACAATGAGTTTCGAGATGATTATAACACTAGATATAATAAACATTCTTGTTTTAACAATGATTCTCTGTTGAATTGTTATCGTTGAAAGAGGACTTCTGTCTCGGTCCCCTCATATTTATAAGGACGTTGCGGGGGTACGCGCGGTAGTGGCCTTAACACATTTCGGGATAAGGCGCAGTAGGACTTCCGGGTTTTTTGTAACGGTATAACTATTAATAGACATATTTATGTCACGTACGCCAAATATGTGTCGCAGTTAGATTTTTGGGGTTTTATGACTGTGAAAGGAGATACTCAACTCATCGAATGAATTTTTGGGTGTTTAATAGGAAAGGGGTTAAAGTGGCTTGGACTTCATGAGTCGTAAAGAGGGGATTGACACTTGGTCTCGATTTAAGAGGGATTTGTAACGAAGGATTTGTTTGAATTCATATAAGAGGGAATGATTCGTGCCTTGTAGGACGAATAGGCGAAGAGGGTTTTGTAACGATTATCTCGCGATGGGGATCTCTAAGATACATCAGCGAGGTGGAGTTTGTATCGATCATCTTGTGTTGGTGACCGCTAAGGTATAACATCAAGGTGATCGACGATTGAGGAGAATGAGGTAGGAGTTGAGTTTGTTAGAGTTTGATGGAGTGATACTGAGGTTTACGAATAGAATTTGGTATAGAACCGCACGAAAAATCGTGGGACGTTACATCCTAAAAAATAAATGGTAATTTCAACCAAATTTGCACAAATTCAGCTATTCCAATTTAAAAATGTTATCAAAATCCAAAAATTTCGAACTCAGTTTCAAATAAAACTACACAAATTCAGTTCCTCCAAGTAATAGTAGTCAATTTCAAGTAAATTCACCTCCTGGAACTAAAAATTTCATCAAAATCCAAAGAAATCGAATAAAATTACACAAATTCAGCTCCTCTTAACGATAATATTAAGAAAATCCAAAAAAGTATAAGACAATTTCAATCAACTTACATAAATTCACCTCCTGGAACTGAATTTTTTAACTAAATCCGAAAAATAGATGGTAATTTCAACTAAATTTGCACAATTTCAGCTATTTCAATTGAAAAATGTTATCAAAAACCAAAAATATCGAACTCAGTTTCAAATAAAACTACACAAATTCAGTTCCTCCAAGTAATAGTAGTCAATTTCAAGTAAATTCACCTCCTGGAACTAAAAATTTCATCAAAATCCAAAGAAATCGAATAAAATTACACAAATTCAGCTCCTCTTAACGATAATATTAAGAAAATCCAAAAAAATATAAGACAATTTCAATCAACTTACATAAATTCACCGCCTGGAACTGAATTTTTTAACTAAATCAGAAAAATAGATGATAATTTCAGCTAAATTTGCACAAATTCAGCTATTCCAATTTAAAAATGTTATCAAAATCCAAAAATATCGAACTCAGTTTCAAATAAACCTACACAAATTCAGTTCCTCCAAGTAATAGTAGTCAATTTCAAGTAAATTTACGTAAATTCACCTCCTGGAACTAAAAATTTCATCAAAATCCAAAGAAATCGAATAAAATTACACAAATTCAGCTCCTCTTAACGATAATATTAAGAAAATCCAAAAAAATATAAGACAATTTCAATCAACTTACATAAATTCACCACCTGGAACTGAATTTTTTAACTAAATCCGAAAAATAGATGGTAATTTCAACTAAATTTGCACAATTTCAGCTATTTCAATTGAAAAATGTTATAAAATTCCAAAAATATCGAACTCAGTTTCAAATGAAATTACACATTTGTGTAGTTTTCAGTAACTGAATTTTCAGTTACTCCAAGTAATAGTAGTCAATTTCAAGTAAATTTACGTAAATTAACCTCCTGGAACTAAAAATTTCATCAAAATCCAAAGAAATCGAATAAAATTACACAAATTCAGCTCCTCTTAACGATAATATTAAGAAAATCCAAAAAAATATAAGACAATTTCAATCAACTTACATAAATTCACCGCCTGGAACTGAATTTTTTAACTAAATCAGAAAAATAGATGATAATTTCAGCTAAATTTGCACAAATTCAGCTATTCCAATTTAAAAATGTTATCAAAATCCAAAAATATCGAACTCAGTTTCAAATAAAACTACACAAATTCAGTTCCTCCAAGTAATAGTAGTCAATTTCAAGTAAATTCACCTCCTGGAACTAAAAATTTCATCAAAATCCAAAGAAATCGAATAAAATTACACAAATTCAGCTCCTCTTAACGATAATATTAAGAAAATCCAAAAAAATATAAGACAATTTCAATCAACTTACATAAATTCACCTCCTGGAACTGAATTTTTTAACTAAATCCGAAAAATAGATGGTAATTTCAACTAAATTTGCACAAATTCAGCTATTCCAATTTAAAAATGTTATCAAAATCCAAAAATATCGAACTCAGTTTCAAATAAAACTACACAAATTCAGTTCCTCCAAGTAATAGTAGTCAATTTCAAGTAAATGTATTTAAATTCACCTCCTGGAACTAAAAATTTCATCAAAATCCAAAGAAATCGAATAAAATTACTCAAATTCAGCTCCTCTTAACGATAATATTAAGAAAATCCAAAAAAATATAAGACAATTTCAATCAACTTACATAAATTCACCTCCTGGAACTGAATTTTTTAACTAAATCCGAAAAATAGATGGTAATTTCAACTAAATTTGCACAATTTCAGCTATTTCAATTGAAAAATGTTATAAAATTCCAAAAATATCGAACTCAGTTTCAAATGAAATTACACATTTGTGTAGTTTTCAGTAACTGAATTTTCAGTTACTCCAAGTAATAGTAGTCAATTTCAAGTAAATTTACGTAAATTAACCTCCTGGAACAAAAAATTTCATCAAAATCCAAAGAAATCGAATAAAATTACACAAATTCAGCTCCTCTTAACGATAATATTAAGAAAATCCAAAAAAATATATGACAATTTCAATCAACTTACATAAATTCACCCCCTGGAACTGAATTTTTTAACTAAATCAGAAAAATAGATGGTAATTTGAGCTAAAATTGCACAAATTCAGCTATTCCAATTTAAAAATGTTATCAAAATCCAAAAATATCGAACTCAGTTTCAAATAAAGCTACACAAATTCAGTTCCTCCAAGTAATAGTAGCCAATTTCAAGTAAATTCACCTCCTGGAACTAAAAATTTCATCAAAATCCAAAGAAATCGAATAAAATTACACAAATTCAGCTCCTCTTAACGATAATATTAAGAAAATCCAAAAAAATATATGACAATTTCAATCAACTTACATAAATTCACCCCCTGGAACTGAATTTTTTAACTAAATCAGAAAAATAGATGGTAATTTGAGCTAAAATTGCACAAATTCAGCTATTCCAATTTAAAAATGTTATCAAAATCCAAAAATATCGAACTCAGTTTCAAATAAAACTACACAAATTCAGTTCCTCCAAGTAATAGTAGTCAATTTCAAGTAAATTCACCTCCTGGAACTAAAAATTTCATCAAAATCCAAAGAAATCGAATAAAATTACACAAATTCAGCTCCTCTTAACGATAATATTAAGAAAATCCAAAAAAATATAAGACAATTTCAATCAACTTACATAAATTCACCACCTGGAACTGAATTTTTTAACTAAATCCGAAAAATAGATGGTAATTTCAACTAAATTTGCACAATTTCAGCTATTTCAATTGAAAAATGTTATAAAATTCCAAAAATATCGAACTCAGTTTCAAATGAAATTACACATTTGTGTAGTTTTCAGTAACTGAATTTTCAGTTACTCCAAGTAATAGTAGTCAATTTCAAGTAAATTTACGTAAATTAACCTCCTGGAACTAAAAATTTCATCAAAATCCAAAGAAATCGAATAAAATTACACAAATTCAGCTCCTCTTAACGATAATATTAAGAAAATCCAAAAAAATATAAGACAATTTCAATCAACTTACATAAATTCACCTCCTGGAACTGAATTTTTTAACTAAATCAGAAAAATAGATGGTATATATAAATTGGGCGTTTTCCGGGCGCTCAGTCCTATTTGGACCATTGTGCCCGAGCCCTTGCGGGCAGTCCTAGTTCAGAGGGCTTGCCGCTAGTCCGGCCTCTCGTGCGAACTCGAGAAGCCCACTCACGGTCCAGTCCTCCAGATTCGCCGTGCGGGGGAAGGCAGCTCCCAGCAATAGCTGTCTTTGGGCCGCCATACCCTCGCACTGCGTCATAAGGTGAAGCGGCGTTTCGTCGCCCACCCCGCACCACGGGCACCCTGGTTCCTGCACGATCCCAAGGCGCGCCAGGTGCTTCCTCGTGTGCCAGTGTCCTGTGACCATCCCCACGAGCAGTCGCAACTGCGACCTGTCCAGGCGGCTGAGTACCGCCCCTATCTTTTTCGAAGGCCGCTTCAGCAAAGCCTTCGCGTGTCCCATCTGTTGGGTCCGCTCCCAGAGTTGTTCGAGTTGCTGTCTAATCCAGCACCTCGTCCACTCCTTCACGGTCCCCATGGAGACACCTACGGTGCAGGACAGGTCCCGATTTGGTTTACGTGCCCCTTCTCGGGCCCTGTCGTTTGCCCCTTCGTTTCCCTTGATTCCGGCGTGTCCCGGAACCCATAGTAGACTGACGCGGTTGCTATTTGCCAATTGCGTCAGTGTGTCCACGCAGTCTAGCACCAGACTGGATCTCACCACTGTGTTGCGTAGGGATCCGAGTGCGGCCCGACTGTCGCTACAGATATAGATGTGCTTGCCCTCATAGCCCCTGTCCAGATTCAATCTGGCACAGGTCCTGATAGCCTGCACCTCCGCCTGAAAGACCGATACGTGTGGGCCCAGGGCGATGGATCTTTCCACCCTGGGCCTCTGCCCACATATCCCGGCTCCGGTTCCGGTTTTGGTTTTGGAACCATCTGTATACCAGATAAGTCCCCCCGGAGAGAGTAACTCCTTCTCGTTTTCTTCCCAATCCTTTCTGCTTGGAAAGCGAACGACGAAGTTATGTTGGAAGCGGTAGGCTGGGTCACATTGGTCTCCTCCGCAGTCCAGAGCCTCGTACGAGTCCCTTACGTGCTGCAGGATCGCCGCGTGCCCATTCCCCGTGCCTTTCCATCTTCCCGCAAAGTGTATCCTCAGGGCAGCCTTCCTAGCCCCGGCCTCCGCAGCCAAGTGCGGTGGCGCCAGGTCCAGCAAGACCCCCATCGCCAGGGTAGGCGTGGTGGGGAATGCACCCGTCATCCCCAGCAGTGCCAAGCGATACACCTTGCTCAGTGTCCTCCTGTGGGTGTCCCTCCTCATGGAGGTCCACCATACCACTGAGGCGTATGTCAGTTGGGGTTCCAGGATGGCTGTGTAGATCCATTTGACCACCCATGGTTTTAACCCCCATGTGCTGCCGAACATCCTTCTGCAGGCCCAGTAGGTGACGAGCGCCTTCTGGGTCTGCTTCGTGATGTGGCTTTTCCACGTGAGCTTCTTATCCAGGGTCACTCCCAGATATTTCACCTCCGTGGAGGTGTGTAGCTCCGCTCCGAAGATTGAGGGGGCCTTAAACTTTAGGTTCCGCTTCCTCGTGAACAGTACCATCTCCGTCTTGCACGGATTTACCCTTAGGTTTTGGTTGTGGCACCATTCCTGAACCAGTGTGAGCGCCTTCTGCATTCTCCTGGCCATGCACGTCGGGCTCGTGCCTCTGACTGCAATCACTATGTCGTCAGCATAGCCCTGTACTATTACACCCTCTTCTCCGAGCCCACGCAGTAGCTCGTCCACCACCAGGGTCCACAGCAGTGGGGAGAGAACTCCCCCCTGCGGGCAGCCCCTGTCGGCCCGAGCCCTTATCGTGGTCCCTTCCCAGCTGGCCATCACGGCTCTAGTCCGCAGCATGTTGCGGATCCACCTTCTGATCGAGTCTTCGACCTTGAAGCTGTCTAGGGCCCTGCTTATGGCATCTAAGGATGTGTTGTCGAACGCTCCTTCGATGTCCAGGAATACGCTCAGGACCGACTGTTTCCGCTCCAGGGCCCCTTCTACCACCCCTACCAGGTGGTGGAGCGCCGTCTCCACGGATCTGCCGGCCTGATACGCGTGTTGGGAGATTTGTACTGGTCTTTCCACCAGCGCATGTTCCCTGATGTGCCTATCCACCAGTCTCTCCAGCGTCTTCAGCAGGAAGGACGTTAAGCAGATAGGCCTGAAGGATTTGGCAGAGTCGTAGTCCTTCTTCCCTGGTTTGGGTATGAATACGACTCTAGCCGTTCTCCATGTTCTGGGTATATACCCCAAAGCAAGGCAGGATTTAAAGATAAGGTCCAGTCGTTTTATCAGGTCCTCCCCCCCTTCCTGTAGAAGGGCGGGGAAGATCCCGTCCACCCCCGGACTCTTAAATCTCTTAAATGAGTTTATGGCCCATCTGATCCTGTCTCGGTTTACCACTCTAGAGGCCATCTCCCAGTCCTTCGGTCCCTCTTTCTCAGGTTCCGGCTCTTCTGTTGGCTGCCCCTGCTGATAGAGCCCCGAACCTGGGAAGTGGACCTCTGTCAGGTGCTCCAAAATCTGTTGTCGGTCCTCCAGATACCTCCCGTCCGGGAGTCTGAGTCCGTTCAGTTTTTCCGAAGGCCCGGATGCGAAGACCCTCCGAAGCCTGGCCACTAGTGGTAGGGCCTCGGCTTCATGGCAGAATTCCCTCCAGGTCTTCCTTTTTGCTGCTCTAATGAGCTTCTTGTAGGATCTATGGGCTTCCCTGTAGTTTTCCCATTCGATCCTCGTATCGAGCCTCATGGCTCTGTTTAGCAGCTTCCGGGTCCTGGTCCTGTGCCTGGTCAGCTCCTGGTTCCACCAGGGTACCCGTCTGCTGCTTTTCCTTTGTTTGGCCGGGCATGACGCCTCATACGATTGGGTGATCGCAGCCTGCAGTTTCTCAACCGCCTGCTCGATCCCCCCACCCGTTCTCGGGGGTCCGAAGTTCCCCCCGAGCCTTCCTTCTAGCTCCTCTTTGTAGAGTTGCCAGTCGGTGGCCCTGGGGTTCCTGTAGACTCCCGTGGGTTCGTGTGCCGCGTCTCCCGCCAGTTTAAATTCGATTAGCCTGTGGTCGGAGAGTGTTACCTCCTCCGCCACATGCCAATCCTTTATTGCTTGAGCCACCTTTCTGGAGCCCAGCGTGATGTCAATTACCTCCTGCCTTCTGGAGGTAACGAACGT
This sequence comes from Andrena flavipes, assembly GCA_963971345.1. Taxonomy (NCBI): domain Eukaryota; kingdom Metazoa; phylum Arthropoda; class Insecta; order Hymenoptera; family Andrenidae; genus Andrena; species Andrena flavipes. The sequence goes on from OZ020481.1 coordinate 32,572,023, forward strand.
GGGCTTGGAACCTCGATTGAGGATCTCCAGTTCCGTTGTCGAGAGGTATTCGAGTAAGCTCGTCCCTCTCTTGTTGATATCGGTGCTGCCCCATATGATGTGGTGCGCATTGGCGTCGCAACCCACCACCAGTTGCAGCCCCCTATTTTTACATGCCTCCACCAGTACTCTGAGTTCTCTCGTTGGGGGAGACTCCTCAGAGTCGTATGGTAGGTATGCTGAGCAGACCACGATCTTTTCCGTGTTCCCACCCATTTTTGGCTCTATTAGGACAGCTGTTAGGTCCCTAGTGCAGAATTCTCCCAGCCTCAAGGCGTTGAGTCTTTTACTCGCGTAGACGCACGCTCTTGGGCCGGGATCACCGGGCCCGTGTATTACCGTGCCCAGTTTCGTGTTCAGTCCTCCTACTCGACCCCTGATCAGCCAGGGTTCTTGTATGAGTACTAAATCTGTTTGCTGCCCCACTATGCGGCGGTCAAGTAGATCCGTCGCTGCTTTGCAGTGCTGCAGATTTATCTGCGAGATGCTGATGCATCCTGCAGCCATGATGGCTGCAGTATTGCTCGCTCTCGCACGTGCTCCGGGGGAAGTAGTGTGTCCCGTGTTACGGTCCACTTCTATTTCCCCCTTCGCTTTACCGTGGCGGCCTTGCTCTCCACCCCGGCGATTTTTAGGAACTGGTCCCTCAGTGACCCCGAGTTGGTAGTCCTTTGGACTCCTCCTCGGGTCCCCGAGGGCCCAGCCCTACCCCACCCCGCGGCCTTCAGGGGTCTCCCCCTTTTTCCGCGGGTGGGTGCCTGCACCTTCTTCGTCATGGGGAGTCGGTCCCCCCCCGTGGGTGCGCCGGGGGTCTCCCTCGCGGTCGCCCCCACCGAGGGTTCCTTCCCTCCCCCCGCTGCTCCGCTCTGGGCTTGGTCCTGAGGGGCCGGGTCGGCTCCGGTGCTGGGTATCGCCCCCGCGCCCGAGGCCTCCCCCACTCCCCCCGGCCCAATCCCTGCACTGGCCTGGGGTGCCGCTGCCGCCGCCCCCTGCGCCGCTCCCGGTTCCCCGCCACCCCCGCCGGTCCGAGCCTGGAACTCCCTAAGGAGCGCCCTGCCCAGCCCCACGTGGATGACGAAGCCCCGCTTGCTTAGCGCCTCGTGCGACTCCGCGTCCACCCCCAGGATCAAGTGCACGGATCGTTCCGCCTCCCTTCTGCCCCACACCCTCCATAGTTGGGTGCGGAGGCCCGGGTTTTGCCGGCCGATCCGTTGTATGATGACTTCCGTCCTCTCCGGAGGTCCGGGGATGACGGTCACCATCTTTCGAAGCCTGGGTAGGCACTCTCTCTCCATTACCTGGAGAGATGCGCCCTCCCAGGGCTTCAGGTTTGTTGCCGCTTCTTTTAGCCATTGCTTGGCTGCGGCGTCCGTGCAGGTTACCCAGAGGATGCCCTGCACGAACCTACACTCTTCGAAGCGGGGGGCCGCCATTTCCTTGGGAATGGCGTCCATCGCTTCTCCGAGCTTCCTAACCACCAGATCCCCCTGCTCCGGTGTTAGCGTGGTTTCGGGGTAGTCAGATGGCGCTATCGCCACCTTCCTACCCCCCACCAACGCTTCCTTGAAGTTGGAGGGCTCTGGGAAGATTAGCCCTTTTCTTTTTGCAGGGTGTTCGGGGGTCGAGCCATCGGTCTGTCGGGCCCTTTTCAGGCCCTTGCCCGTGGTCTCTCCTCCCTTCCCACCCTGCTTTGCGGAGGGGTCTGTTTGCCCGTCATGCGGGCCCACCTCCCCCTCCGTTGCCTTTCCGGAGGTCGGCGCTCCCGCTTGGGTCGCCTCCAAGGTGGTCCCGAGTGAAGCCAATTTGGCTTTTCGGGCCCTCCTCTTTGCCGCCCCGCTGCGGGTCGCCTTCCTCCGCTTAGTCGGAGTGTCGGGCGCTGCTTCGGCTTTGTCACCGTCGCCCGCGCCCGTCCTCCGTGCGGTAGCTTCCGCCACCGAGAGCCCGGTTTCAACCGCCGCGGCTAGCACCGCGTCAGTCTCTGCCGGTCCCTGTACGGTGACTTCCGCCGTGTGTACGGGAGATGTTCCCTCTTTCGAGGGCCCTTCTCCCGCTGTGGTTTTGGGTTTTGGGGTTTTTGTTTCCTCCATAAAGTACCCACGAGTGTGCAGGAAGTATGCGGTCCACCCCCACAGAGCCTGCTATGTGGGGGTAAGGCTGAATACAATGGGGGGTCGCCTGGTACCCCAAGGGCATCGTTCGAGGCACCATACCCCGGTACCATTCATCCCTCGGCACGATAGCTTCCACCTTGGATTGGGGAGTTGGTCCACGACAGGGCCTTCGCTTGCCACGCGGGATTGTTAGGCCCCGGGGTTCGCTTATAGCACCCGCTAACCGTCACGTTCCCCGACACCCCCTTTCGCCGCGGCCCGGTCACCGTGTGGTGATCCAGTCCGCGGCGATCAGAGGAGCCGCTTCACGCTCTGGCCGTTCTCCTATCCGCCACCTGGAGACGCGCTCGGTTGGTGCTCAACCTAGATCGACACGGGCCGATCTAGTCCCCCGCTCCCCTTTACGGGGGTAGGGGGACCGCCGAGAAAATAGATGGTAATTTCAACTAAATTTGCACAAATTCAGCTATTCCAATTTAAAAATGTTATCAAAATCCAAAAATATCGAACTCAGTTTCAAATAAAACTACACAAATTCAGTTCCTCCAAGTAATAGTAGTCAATTTCAAGTAAATTCACCTCCTGGAACTAAAAATTTCATCAAAATCCAAAGAAATCGAATAAAATTACACAAATTCAGCTCCTCTTAACGATAATTTTAAGAAAATCCAAAAAAAAATATAAAACAATTTCAATCAACTTACATAAATTCACCTCCTGGAACTGAATTTTTTAACTAAATCCGAAAAATAGATGGTAATTTCAACTAAATTTGCACAATTTCAGCTATTTCAATTGAAAAATGTTATAAAATTCCAAAAATATCGAACTCAGTTTCAAATGAAATTACACATTTGTGTAGTTTTCAGTAACTGAATTTTCAGTTACTCCAAGTAATAGTAGTCAATTTCAAGTAAATTTACGTAAATTAACCTCCTGGAACAAAAAATTTCATCAAAATCCAAAGAAATCGAATAAAATTACACAAATTCAGCTCCTCTTAACGATAATATTAAGAAAATCCAAAAAAATATATGACAATTTCAATCAACTTACATAAATTCACCCCCTGGAACTGAATTTTTTAACTAAATCAGAAAAATAGATGGTAATTTGAGCTAAAATTGCACAAATTCAGCTATTCCAATTTAAAAATGTTATCAAAATCCAAAAATATCGAACTCAGTTTCAAATAAAACTACACAAATTCAGTTCCTCCAAGTAATAGTAGTCAATTTCAAGTAAATTCACCTCCTGGAACTAAAAATTTCATCAAAATCCAAAGAAATCGAATAAAATTACACAAATTCAGCTCCTCTTAACGATAATATTAAGAAAATCCAAAAAAATATAAGACAATTTCAATCAACTTACATAAATTCACCACCTGGAACTGAATTTTTTAACTAAATCCGAAAAATAGATGGTAATTTCAACTAAATTTGCACAATTTCAGCTATTTCAATTGAAAAATGTTATAAAATTCCAAAAATATCGAACTCAGTTTCAAATGAAATTACACATTTGTGTAGTTTTCAGTAACTGAATTTTCAGTTACTCCAAGTAATAGTAGTCAATTTCAAGTAAATTTACGTAAATTAACCTCCTGGAACTAAAAATTTCATCAAAATCCAAAGAAATCGAATAAAATTACACAAATTCAGCTCCTCTTAACGATAATATTAAGAAAATCCAAAAAAATATAAGACAATTTCAATCAACTTACATAAATTCACCGCCTGGAACTGAATTTTTTAACTAAATCAGAAAAATAGATGATAATTTCAGCTAAATTTGCACAAATTCAGCTATTCCAATTTAAAAATGTTATCAAAATCCAAAAATATCGAACTCAGTTTCAAATAAAACTACACAAATTCAGTTCCTCCAAGTAATAGTAGTCAATTTCAAGTAAATTCACCTCCTGGAACTAAAAATTTCATCAAAATCCAAAGAAATCGAATAAAATTACACAAATTCAGCTCCTCTTAACGATAATATTAAGAAAATCCAAAAAAATATAAGACAATTTCAATCAACTTACATAAATTCACCTCCTGGAACTGAATTTTTTAACTAAATCCGAAAAATAGATGGTAATTTCAACTAAATTTGCACAAATTCAGCTATTCCAATATAAAAATGTTATCAAAATCCAAAAATATCGAACTCAGTTTCAAATGAAACTACACATTTGTGTAGTTTTCAGTAACTGAATTAACAGTTACTCCAAGTAATAGTAGTCAATTTCAAGTAAATTTACGTAAATTAACCTCCTGGAACTAAAAATTTCATCAAAATCCAAAGAAATCGAATAAAATTACACAAATTCAGCTCGTCTTAATGATAATATTAAGAAAATTCAAAAAAATATAAGACAATTTCAATCAACTTACATAAATTCACCTCCTGGAACTGAATTTTTTAACTAAATCCGAAAAGTAGATGGTAATTTCAAAAGAAAGGGCAGTTTTGGGGTTTGTTACATCTCGCCGCCGGGGATAATCTCTCGTCCTCGAGAGATAGAGATTTGGAGATTGGTGTTTTCTTTTTTTCAAAAAGGGTCAGTGGGAGGGCTTGGGCAGTCCATGTCCTCGTCCATGTATTGGAATTTTTGGACTTCGTTATCCACCATCAGTGATCTTGTTCCCGTGGTTGGAGGTGGTACATGTCCAGAGCCGAAGAGAAAGATGTACTTCCATGCTCGTTGTCGAGGGTCAGAGGGAGATAATTTAATATAATCGCACCAATCACTTTGGGGAATATCTATTTTATTTAATTCCCTCCATTGGGTTTCCATTCTTTTTGTTTTATTTCTTTTTATGCCTGCACGATGATGTGTCATTATTATAATAATTTTGAAATTCAGAAAGTCAATAATTCTCGCTATTGATCGCTAAGCTGATCTGGAATAGTCTATTGTAGCTCCGATTTCTTTGAAAAAGGTCGTACCCAGTAATCCATCTTGTGCGATTGGCAATGTTTCGACAACATGAATCTTTACTTCAGTATTTAAAAATTTAACTTTAATATATCCTATAGTGGGAAGAATACTATCGGCTATTCCTTTTAGTTCATACACAGCATCTGTATAAATTAGGGTATCAGGCGAAATAGATTCTTGTTTTATTACGCTTAGGTCGGCACCCGTATCTATCATCATTTGGATTTCAGGTTTGTTAAATTCTGGCCCTGATAGTGTAAGGTTTGGTGATCTTCCAATTCTTAACATTTGCAAGTTAAGCGTACCCTGTTTTTGTGGTGGAGCTTGTTGCGTTTTGTTTGAAGTACTGGTTGTTTCTGGTTTAGTATTTGCAATTCTTTCACGGTTCTTATTATTATTATATATTCTCTTTCGGCATTGGTCAATAGTATGACCCTTGATTTTGCAATATCTACATTCTAATTGTGATGTTGGTCGCGATACTGAATTATTCTGTGGATTTTTTATTCTACATTCTTGAATAGTATGTCCTACTCGTCGGCAATAATCACAAAATTTTGACTGCCAGGATATCTGCGATATTTGTCTCTCAGGAAGTTTGCTACTGCAATTCGTTGTCGTATGCCCGTAACCCGAACAATTAGTACACCGCACAGAGTACGAGAGGCCTTCAGCAAATCTGTTTCTCATTAAATTCTCCTGATTTTCTGCCTCAGCTTTGATCGCGGCGCTAATAGTACTATCCAAATCAGCGAAGTCAACCGTTCGCATTCTCGCATAAACCTCCGGTCTCAGTCCCGTCAAAAATGTCCGAATAGCATTGATTTCTGCAGTTTGATTATATTGTACGACATTCAGGGGAACTTCTGTTTCATGGCACGTTTTTATCTGTTGGAGGATTTCTGACACACGGCTACTGTAATCGACAGTTGCTTCTTCCGGCAGCTGAGCGATTCTGGACATATCTCCGTACAATTGAATTGACGAATGCAGTGGAGCAAAGCGAGAATTAAGTACTTTAATTAGTTCGTCTACGGTATTATAATCTCCATTCAAAACAACTCGTGAGGCTTGGCCATATAATTTGTTTTTTATAATTTGTACTAGCCCATACTCGGCATTTGGTGCGACCATATTTTTCGCGTTTTTGCAACATTTTGTATATTGATACATAGAAATATTCCGTCCATCGAATGCCGGAACTGTATCTGCGGCATCTCTAATTCTAATTTGAGGATGACGCATATTTTCCTGATCTAAGTGCAGGTTTTGCATTTCGGCTACCACATCATTAAAGGATCATTCTGCGCCATGATTGATACTCTAATTTCACAATTGACAAAGAAGAAAAATTCTCGTTCTTCGCTAAAGGAGGGTTACTCCTTTGCCACAAAAATTGCGGTTTTGCAAATTTACAATCCCACCGCTGCCACCAAAAATAACACCTGTAACGGTTTCGGACGTAGCGCAACGCGTCTTACAGGATCCCGGGATTGGTTCGAATGGCGTGCGATAAAGAATTAAAATTCAAGAACAAGAATTTAACTTAAATAGTGTTTATTGTAGAAAACACCTCTAAATGATACATAAAAATGTAAATTAACGCCTTAATATTAAAGAAATTAATTAGGTTGCGACTCTAGGTCGTTACAAAAGTAAAGTTGATCGTCTTGGGTTGCGACACTAGGTCGTTACAAAAGAAATACCCGTTTGAACGATCGATTTGGAGTAATATAACTTAATTAACTATTAATAACGTTTAGTCGAATGATAGGAATTAGTTTATAGGTTATGACTCTCGGTCGATATAAGAATTGGATTGTGGATAATGACTCTCGGTCGATATAAGAATTGGATTGTGGATAATGACTCTCGGTCGATATAGGAGTTAGATTATGATTTAGGAATTAGCTTATAATTCTAGGAAATTGAATATGTTTAGTTTGAGAATCGTTTGAATTGTTTCGTTGTCATCAGGGGCGGTTTTGCCACCTGGAATAGTCTTGTTCCCTCGTCGCTCAGGAGTATTAGTATTAACCTGAGATTAATAATTATTAATAAATTAATAGCTTCATCAACTAAGTGGCCTGCAAAGCGGCCCCCAAGGCAGAAAACCTCTCGTCAAACCTGGCGACTATGGCCTTAGTTTATTACGATCGGCTCGACCAAGTGTCCAGCAAGGCGGCCTCCAAAGTTGGAGCATTAAATTTATGTTGGAATCAGCCAATGGCCATAAATGATTCAGAGTAGTATTCACTTTGGAATTGTAATTCATAATGATCCTCTCTGGGCTTTCTTGCCCGTATTTATACATATTCGGGGTTCTGGGAGCGCACCAATGGGAATGGATTTTGACTATTACGCGTCAATCATTCTCGTCTCGCTCGATCTATTCTCCAGTCGGTCTACTGAGCGACTGGTTATGCGCAAGCGTGTGCGTGGAACGCTCGGTTCCCTTTCTCGTTTGTCACGCACCAATTACAATCACTGCTTCTGATCCTTGCTCTCGTCGATCCGCTGATCGACTGAGGATCGCGCATGCGTTCGATTCTCCCACTCCTTTACACTCTTTCGTCATACTCGCGTTTCGCGGTACCCTAAGCTAATATTAATATTAATCCTAAACACGCTTTATAAAAGTAAGAATAATAAGAATATAATAAGAATATAAGAATATAAGTATTTAAATGATTATTATTTAAGTTTATTAATGTAAAAAGAAAGGGCAGTTTTGGGGTTTGTTACAGGTGGAACAACTTCTAAAGCGAGAATTTTGGTTTACGCGCATGCGAAATAAAGTAGACAACGTTGTTCGAAATTGTATTGCTTGTATACTTGCTGAGAGGAAACACGGTAAACAAGAAGGTTGGCTAAAAACTGTACCTAAAGGCATCGTTCCACTGGAAACATACCATATTGATTATTTAGGACCTATACCGAGTACAAAAAGGAATTATGTACATTTGTTAGTAGTGATAGACTCATTTACAAAATTTACATGGTTATATCCAACAAAATCGACGACTGCGGAAGAAGCGATAAAACGTTTAACTAAGCAAGCGAGTGTATTTGGTAACCCGCGACAGATTGTATCTGATCGAGGTAGCGCATTTACCTCGAATGCGTTCCAACAATATTGTAATAATGAGAAAATAAAACATTCACTAATCGCGACTGGAATTCCACGAGGAAATGGCCAGGTAGAACGCGTTAATCGGATCGTGATTCCCGTGCTTACCAAACTTTCGGCACCAAATCCCGAAAACTGGTACAAATTTGTCGACCTGGTACAACAGTACATTAATTCGTCAATATCCCGTAGCACTGGCGTAACACCTTTCGAATTGTTAATCGGAAAAATCATGCGGCTGAAAGACGATGTTGAATTAAAGCGAATCATCGAGGATGAAACCATCCGAGAAATGCAAGAAGAACGGGATGCGTTGCGTGAGCGGGCTAAGCGAACAATCGAAAACGTTCAGAGAGAAAATCAACGTACTTATAATAAAAAACGAAAACGGGCAAAAGTTCATTCTATAGGCGACTTAGTAGCGATAAAGCGAGTCCAGGTTGCACCTGGCAGTAAGTTGCAACCAAAATATTTAGGTCCGTACCAAATTTCAGACATTTTGCGTGGCGACCGTTATGCAGTTAACAAAGTCGGCGAGCATGAAGGACCGCGTTTTACAACAACGGCGGCAGACAATATAAAGAAATGGACGTCGGGTTTGTTTGATCTAAGTGACCAAAGTAGCGACGGTCATTCGGATGATGACAATGCCGAGATCGAAGGACAACATCGGGGACCGATGTTACAGCAGGACGGCCGAGATGTAGGGCCGCGAAGTCCAATAATTACGCGGGCGCGTGCGGCGAGGTCAAAGCAAACCCCATAGTGCGCAGAAAAGGCATTACTTTTGCCGGCTACCGAAACGCTTGACGATCGGCGCTCGAGGTTGCCGTGCGTTGCCTGACGTTGCCGTGCGTTGTTTCTTAAAAGTGGCCGGGTGACGCGTCTCTCAGGCCAGAGATCGTCGCGAGTCGCCAGCGCGAACACCATTCTTTTATATTCTTTATACATTCTTTATTCCCTATTTGTTTAATAAACGTATCTATTGATTTTAACAAACTGAGAATATCTTTCCTCCTACATATAAGACAATTTCAATCAACTTACATAAATTCACCTCCTGGAACTGAATTTTTTAACTAAATCCGAAAAATAGATGGCAATTTCAACTAAATTTGCACAAATTCAACTATTCCAAATGAAAAATGTTATAAAAATCCAAAAATATCGAACTCAGTTTCAAATGAAACTACATGAATTCAGTTACTCCAAATAATAGTAGTCAATTTCAAGTAAATTTACGTAAATTAACCTCCTGGAACTAAAAATTTCATCACAATCCAAAGAAATCGAATAAAATTACACAAATTCAGCTCCTCTTAACGATAATATTAAGAAAATCCAAAAAAATATAAGACAATTTCAATCAACTTACATAAATTCACCTCCTGGAACTGAATTTTTTAACTAAATCCGAAAAATAGATGGTAATTTCAACTAAATTTGCACAAATTCAGCTATTCCAATTTAAAAATGATATCAAAATCCAAAAATATCGAACTCAGTTTCAAATAAAACTACACAAATTCAGTTCCTCCAAGTAATAGTAGTCAATTTCAAGTAAATTTACGTAACTTCACCTCCTGGAACTAAAAATTTCATCAAAATCCAAAGAAATCGAATAAACTTACACAAATTCAGCTCCTCTTAACGATAATATTAAGAAAATCCAAAAAAATATAAGACAATTTCAATCAACTTACACAAATTCACCTCCTGGAACTGAATTTTTTAACTAAATCCGCAAAATAGATGGTAATTTCAACTAAATTTGCACAAATTCAGCTATTCCAATTTAAAAATGTTATCAAAATCCAAAAATATCGAACTCAGTTTCAAATAAAACTACACAAATTCAGTTCCTCCAAGTAATAGTAGTCAATTTCAAGTAAATTTACGTAAATTCACCTCCTGGAACTAAAAATTTCATCAAAATCCAAAGAAATCGAATAAAATTACACAAATTCAGCTCCTCTTAACGATAATATTAAGAAAATCCAAAAAAATATAAGACAATTTCAATCAACTTACATAAATTCACCTCCTGGAACTGAATTTTTTAACTAAATCCGCAAAATAGATGGTAATTTCAACTAAATTTGCACAAATTCAGCTATTCCAATTTAAAAATGTTATCAAAATCCAAAAATATCGAACTCAGTTTCAAATAAAACTACACAAATTCAGTTCCTCCAAGTAATAGTAGTCAATTTCAAGTAAATTCACCTCCTGGAACTAAAAATTTCATCAAAATCCAAAGAAATCGAATAAAATTACACAAATTCAGCTCCTCTTAACGATAATATTAAGAAAATCCAAAAAAATATAAGACAATTTCAATCAACTTACATAAATTCACCTCCTGGAACTGAATTTTTTAACTAAATCCGAAAAATAGATGTTAATTTCAACTAAATTTGCACAAATTCAGCTATTCCAATTTAAAAATGTTATCAAAATCCAAAAATATCGAACTCAGTTTCAAATAAAACTACACAAATTCAGTTCCTCCAAGTAATAGTAGTGAATTTCATGTAAATTTACATAAATTCACCTCCTGGAACTGAATTTTTTAACTAAATCCGAAAAATAGATGGTAATTTCAACTAAATTTGCACAAATTCAGCTATTCCAATTTAAAAATGTTATCAAAATCAAAAAATTTCGAACTCAGTTTCAAATAAAACTACACAAATTCAGTTCCTCCAAGTAATAGTAGTGAATTTCATGTAAATTTACATAAATTCACCTCCTGGAACTGAATTTTTTAACTAAATCCGAAAAATAGATGGTAATTTCAACTAAATTTGCACAAATTCAGCTATTCCAATTTAAAAATGTTATCAAAATCCAAAAATATCGAACTCAGTTTCAAATAAAACTACACAAATTCAGTTCCTCCAAGATATAGTAGTGAATTTCATGTAAATTTACATAAATTCACCTCCTGGAACTGAATTTTTTAACTAAATCCGAAAAATAGATAGTAATTTCAACTAAATTTGCACAAATTCAGCTATTCCAATTTAAAAATGTTATCAAAATCCAAAAATATCGAACTCAGTTTCAAATAAAACTACACAAATTCAGTTCCTCCAAGTAATAGTAGTGAATTTCAAGTAAATTTACGTAAATTCACCACCTGGAACTAAAAATTTCATCAAAATCCAAAGAAATCGAATAAAATTACACAAATTCAGCTCCTCTTAACGATAATATTAAGAAAATCCAAAAAAATATAAGACAATTTCAACCAACTTACATAAATTCAGCTCCTGGAACTGAATTTTTTAACTAAATCCGAAAAATAAATGGTAATTTCAACTAAATTTGCACAAATTCAGCTATTCCAATTTAAAAATGTTATCAAAATCCAAAAATATCGAACTCAGTTTCAAATAAAACTACACAAATTCAGTTCCTCCAAGTAATAGTAGTGAATTTCAAGTAAATTTACTTAAATTCACCTCCTGGAACTAAAATTTCATCAAAATCCAAAGAAATCGGACAAAATTACACAAATTCAGCTCCCCTTAACGATAATATTAACAAAATCCAAAAAAATATAAGACAATTTCAATCAACTTACATAAATTCACCTCCTGGAACTGAATTTTTTAACTAAATCCGAAAAATAGATGGTAATTTCAACTAAATTTGCACAAATTCAGCTACTCCAATTGAAAAATGTTATCAAAATCCAAAAATATCGAACTCAGTTTCAAATAAAACTACACAAATTCAGTTCCTCCAAGTAATAGTAGTGAATTTCAAGTAAATTTACGTAAATTCACCTCCTGGAACTAAAAATTTCATCAAAATCCAAAGAAATCGAATAAAATTACACAAATTCAGCTCCTCTTAACGATAATATTAAGAAAATCCAAAAAAATATAAGACAATTTCAATCAACTTACATAAATTCACCTCCTGGAACTGAATTTTTTAACTAAATCCGAAAAATAGATGGTAATTTCAACTAAATTTGCACAAATTCAGCTATTCCAATTTAAAAATGTTATCAAAATCCAAAAATATCGAACTCAGTTTCAAATAAAACTACACAAATTCAGTTCCTCCAAGTAATAGTAGTGAATTTCAAGTAAATTTACGTAAATTCACCTCCTGGAACTAAAAATTTCATCAAAATCCAAAGAAATCGAATAAAATTACACAAATTCAGCTCCTCTTAACGATAATATTAAGACAATCCAAAAAAATATAAGACAATTTCAATCAACTTACATAAATTCACCTCCTGGAACTGAATTTTTTAACTAAATCCGAAAAATAGATGGTAATTTCAACTAAATTTGAACAAATTCAGCTATTCCAAATTAAAAATGTTATCAAAATCCAAAAATATCGAACTCAGTTTCAAATAAAACTACACAAATTCAGTTCCTCCAAGTAATAGTAGTGAATTTCAAGTAAATTTACGTAAATTCACCTCCTGGAACTAAAAATTTCATCAAAATCCAAAGAAATCGAATAAAATTACACAAATTCAGCTCCTCTTAACGATAATATTAAGAAAATCCAAAAAAATATAAGACAATTTCAATCAACTTACATAAATTCACCTCCTGGAACTGAATTTTTTAACTAAATCCGAAAAATAAATGGTAATTCCAACTAAATTTGAACAAATTCAGCTATTCCAAATTAAAAATGTTATCAAAATCCAAAAATATCGAACTCAGTTTCAAATAAAACTACACAAATTCAGTTCCTCCAAGTAATAGTAGTGAATTTCAAGTAAATTTACGTAAATTCACCTCCTGGAACTAAAAATTTCATCAAAATCCAAAGAAATCGAATAAACTTACACAAATTCAGCTCCTCTTAACGATAATATTAAGAAAATCCAAAAAAATATAAGACAATTTCAACCAACTTACATAAATTCAGCTCCTGGAACTGAATTTTTTAACTAAATCCGAAAAATAGATGGTAATTTCAATTAAATTTGCACAAATTCAGCTATTCCAATTTAAAAATGTTATCAAAATCCAAAAATATCGAACTCAGTTTCAAATAAAACTACACAAATTCAGTTCCTCCAAGTAATAGTAGTCAATTTCAAGTAAATTCACCTCCTGGAACTAAAAATTTCATCAAAATCCAAAGAAATCGAATAAAATTACACAAATTCAGCTCCTCTTAACGATAATATTAAGAAAATCCAAAAAAATATAAGACAATTTCAATCAACTTACATAAATTCACCTCCTGGAACTGAATTTTTTAACTAAATCCGAAAAATAGATGGTAATTTCAACTAAATTTGCACAAATTCAGCTATTCCAATTTAAAAATGTTATCAAAATCCAAAAATATCGAACTCAGTTTCAAATAAAACTACACAAATTCAGTTCCTCCAAGTAATAGTAGTGAATTTCATGTAAATTTACGTAAATTCACCTCCTGGAACTAAAAATTTCATCAAAATCCAATGAAATCGAATAAAATTACACAAATTCAGCTCCTCTTAACGATAATATTAAGAAAATCCAAAAAAATATAAGACAATTTCAATCAACTTACATAAATTCACCTCCTGGAACTGAATTTTTTAACTAAATCCGAAAAATAGATGGTAATTTCAACTAAATTTGCACAAATTCAGCTATTCCAATTTAAAAATGTTATCAAAATCCAAAAATATCGAACTCAGTTTCAAATAAAACTACACAAATTCAGTTCCTCCAAGTAATAGTAGTGAATTTCAAGTAAATTTACGTAAATTCACCTCCTGGAACTAAAAATTTCATCAAAATCCAAAGAAATCGAATAAAATTACACAAATTCAGCTCCTCTTAACGATAATATTAAGAAAATCCAAAAAAATATAAGACAATTTCAATCAACTTACATAAATTCACCTCCTGGAACTGAATTTTTTAACTAAATCCGAAAAATAGATGGTAATTTCAACTAAATTTGCACAAATTCAGCTATTCCAATTTAAAAATGTTATCAAAATCCAAAAATATCGAACTCAGTTTCAAATAAAACTACACAAATTCAGTTCCTCCAAGTAATAGTAGTGAATTTCAAGTAAATTTACGTAAATTCACCTCCTGGAACTAAAAATTTCATCAAAATCCAAAGAAATCGAATAAAATTACACAAATTCAGCTCCTCTTAACGATAATATTAAGAAAATCCAAAAAAATATAAGACAATTTCAATCAACTTACATAAATTCACCTCCTGGAACTGAATTTTTTAACTAAATCCGAAAAGTAGATGGTAATTTCAACTAAATTTGAACAAATTCAGCTATTCCAATTTAAAAATGTTATCAAAATCCAAAAATATCGAACTCAGTTTCAAATAAAACTACACAAATTCAGTTCCTCCAAGTAATAGTAGTGAATTTCAAGTAAATTTACGTAAATTCACCTCCTGGAACTAAAAATTTCATCAAAATCCAAAGAAATCGAATAAAATTACACAAATTCAGCTCCTCTTAACGATAATATTAAGAAAATCCAAAAAAATATAAGACAATTTCAATCAACTTACATAAATTCACCTCCTGGAACTGAATTTTTTAACTAAATCCGAAAAATAGATGGTAATTTCAACTAAATTTGAACAAATTCAGCTATTACAATTTAAAAATGTTATCAAAATCCAAAAATATCGAACTCAGTTTCAAATAAAACTACACAAATTCAGTTCCTCCAAGTAATAGTAGTGAATTTCAAGTAAATTTACGTAAATTCACCTCCTGGAACTAAAAATTTCATCAAAATCCAAAGAAATCGAATAAAATTACACAAATTCAGCTCCTCTTAACGATAATATTAAGAAAATCGAAAAAAATATAAGACAATTTCAATCAACTTACATAAATTCACCTCCTGGAACTGAATTTTTTAACTAAATCCGAAAAATAGATGGTAATTTCAACTAAATTTGCACAAATTCAGCTATTCCAATTTAAAAATGTTATCAAAATCCAAAAATATCGAACTCAGTTTCAAATAAAACTACACAAATTCAGTTCCTCCAAGTAATAGTAGTGAATTTCATGTAAATTTACGTAAATTCACCTCCTGGAACTAAAAATTTCATCAAAATCCAAAGAAATCGAATAAAATTACACAAATTCAGCTCCTCTTAACGATAATATTAAGAAAATCCAAAAAAATATAAGACAATTTCAATCAACTTACATAAATTCACCTCCTGGAACTGAATTTTTTAACTAAATCCGAAAAATAGATGGTAATTTCAACTAAATTTGAACAAATTCTGCTATTCCAAATTAAAAATGTTATCAAAATCCAAAAATATCGAACTCAGTTTCAAATAAAACTACACAAATTCAGTTCCTCCAAGTAATAGTAGTGAATTTCAAGTAAATTTACGTAAATTCACCTCCTGGAACTAAAAATTTCATCAAAATCCAAAGAAATCGAATAAAATTACACAAATTCAGCTCCTCTTAACGATAATATTAAGAAAATCCAAAAAAATATAAGACAATTTCAACCAACTTACATAAATTCAGCTCCTGGAACTGAATTTTTTAACTAAATCCGAAAAATAAATGGTAATTTCAACTAAATTTGCACAAATTCAGCTATTCCAATTTAAAAATGTTATCAAAATCCAAAAATATCGAACTCAGTTTCAAATAAAACTACACAAATTCAGTTCCTCCAAGTAATAGTAGTGAATTTCAAGTAAATTTACTTAAATTCACCTCCTGGAACTAAAATTTCATCAAAATCCAAAGAAATCGGACAAAATTACACAAATTCAGCTCCCCTTAACGATAATATTAACAAAATCCAAAAAAATATAAGACAATTTCAATCAACTTACATAAATTCACCTCCTGGAACTGAATTTTTTAACTAAATCCGAAAAATAGATGGTAATTTCAACTAAATTTGCACAAATTCAGCTACTCCAATTGAAAAATGTTATCAAAATCCAAAAATATCGAACTCAGTTTCAAATAAAACTACACAAATTCAGTTCCTCCAAGTAATAGTAGTGAATTTCATGTAAATTTACATAAATTCACCTCCTGGAACTGAATTTTTTAACTAAATCCGAAAAATAGATGGTAATTTCAACTAAATTTGCACAAATTCAGCTATTCCAATTTAAAAATGTTATCAAAATCCAAAAATATCGAACTCAGTTTCAAATAAAACTACACAAATTCAGTTCCTCCAAGTAATAGTAGTGAATTTCAAGTAAATTTACGTAAATTCACCTCCTGGAACTAAAAATTTCATCAAAATCCAAAGAAATCGAATAAAATTACACAAATTCAGCTCCTCTTAACGATAATATTAAGAAAATCCAAAAAAATATAAGACAATTTCAATCAACTTACATAAATTCACCTCCTGGAACTGAATTTTTTAACTAAATCCGAAAAATAGATGGTAATTTCAACTAAATTTGCACAAATTCAGCTATTCCAATTTAAAAATGTTATTAAAATCCAAAAATATCGAACTCAGTTTCAAATAAAACTACACAAATTCAGTTCCTCCAAGTAATAGTAGTGAATTTCATGTAAATTTACGTAAATTCACCTCCTGGAACTAAAAATTTCATCAAAATCCAAAGAAATCGAATAAAATTACACAAATTCAGCTCCTCTTAACGATAATATTAAGAAAATCCAAAAAAATATAAGACAATTTCAATCAACTTACATAAATTCACCTCCTGGAACTGAATTTTTTAACTAAATCCGAAAAATAGATGGTAATTTCAACTAAATTTGCACAAATTCAGCTATTCCAATTTAAAAATGTTATCAAAATCCAAAAATATCGAACTCAGTTTCAAATAAAACTACACAAATTCAGTTCCTCCAAGTAATAGTAGTGAATTTCAAGTAAATTTACGTAAATTCACCTCCTGGAACTAAAAATTTCATCAAAATCCAAAGAAATCGAATAAAATTACACAAATTCAGCTCCTCTTAACGATAATATTAAGACAATCCAAAAAAATATAAGACAATTTCAATCAACTTACATAAATTCACCTCCTGGAACTGAATTTTTTAACTAAATCCGAAAAATAGATGGTAATTTCAACTAAATTTGAACAAATTCAGCTATTCCAAATTAAAAATGTTATCAAAATCCAAAAATATCGAACTCAGTTTCAAATAAAACTACACAAATTCAGTTCCTCCAAGTAATAGTAGTGAATTTCAAGTAAATTTACGTAAATTCACCTCCTGGAACTAAAAATTTCATCAAAATCCAAAGAAATCGAATAAAATTACACAAATTCAGCTCCTCTTAACGATAATATTAAGAAAATCCAAAAAAATATAAGACAATTTCAATCAACTTACATAAATTCACCTCCTGGAACTGAATTTTTTAACTAAATCCGAAAAATAGATGGTAATTTCAACTAAATTTGCACAAATTCAGCTATTCCAATTTAAAAATGTTATCAAAATCCAAAAATATCGAACTCAGTTTCAAATAAAACTACACAAATTCAGTTCCTCCAAGTAATAGTAGTGAATTTCAAGTAAATTTACGTAAATTCACCTCCTGGAACTAAAAATTTCATCAAAATCCAAAGAAATCGAATAAAATTACACAAATTCAGCTCCTCTTAACGATAATATTAAGACAATCCAAAAAAATATAAGACAATTTCAATCAACTTACATAAATTCACCTCCTGGAACTGAATTTTTTAACTAAATCCGAAAAATAGATGGTAATTTCAACTAAATTTGAACAAATTCAGCTATTCCAAATTAAAAATGTTATCAAAATCCAAAAATATCGAACTCAGTTTCAAATAAAACTACACAAATTCAGTTCCTCCAAGTAATAGTAGTGAATTTCAAGTAAATTTACGTAAATTCACCTCCTGGAACTAAAAATTTCATCAAAATCCAAAGAAATCGAATAAAATTACACAAATTCAGCTCCTCTTAACGATAATATTAAGAAAATCCAAAAAAATATAAGACAATTTCAATCAACTTACATAAATTCACCTCCTGGAACTGAATTTTTTAACTAAATCCGAAAAATAAATGGTAATTCCAACTAAATTTGAACAAATTCAGCTATTCCAAATTAAAAATGTTATCAAAATCCAAAAATATCGAACTCAGTTTCAAATAAAACTACACAAATTCAGTTCCTCCAAGTAATAGTAGTGAATTTCGAGTAAATTTACGTAAATTCACCTCCTGGAACTAAAAATTTCATCAAAATCCAAAGAAATCGAATAAACTTACACAAATTCAGCTCCTCTTAACGATAATATTAAGAAAATCCAAAAAAATATAAGACAATTTCAACCAACTTACATAAATTCAGCTCCTGGAACTGAATTTTTTAACTAAATCCGAAAAATAGATGGTAATTTCAATTAAATTTGCACAAATTCAGCTATTCCAATTTAAAAATGTTATCAAAATCCAAAAATATCGAACTCAGTTTCAAATAAAACTACACAAATTCAGTTCCTCCAAGTAATAGTAGTCAATTTCAAGTAAATTCACCTCCTGGAACTAAAAATTTCATCAAAATCCAAAGAAATCGAATAAAATTACACAAATTCAGCTCCTCTTAACGATAATATTAAGAAAATCCAAAAAAATATAAGACAATTTCAATCAACTTACATAAATTCACCTCCTGGAACTGAATTTTTTAACTAAATCCGAAAAATAGATGGTAATTTCAACTAAATTTGCACAAATTCAGCTATTCCAATTTAAAAATGTTATCAAAATCCAAAAATATCGAACTCAGTTTCAAATAAAACTACACAAATTCAGTTCCTCCAAGTAATAGTAGTGAATTTCATGTAAATTTACGTAAATTCACCTCCTGGATCTAAAAATTTCATCAAAATCCAAAGAAATCGAATAAAATTACACAAATTCAGCTCCTCTTAACGATAATATTAAGAAAATCCAAAAAAATATAAGACAATTTCAATCAACTTACATAAATTCACCTCCTGGAACTGAATTTTTTAACTAAATCCGAAAAGTAGATGGTAATTTCAACTAAATTTGAACAAATTCAGCTATTCCAATTTAAAAATGTTATCAAAATCCAAAAATATCGAACTCAGTTTCAAATAAAACTACACAAATTCAGTTCCTCCAAGTAATAGTAGTGAATTTCAAGTAAATTTACGTAAATTCACCTCCTGGAACTAAAAATTTCATCAAAATCCAAAGAAATCGAATAAAATTACACAAATTCAGCTCCTCTTAACGATAATATTAAGACAATCCAAAAAAATATAAGACAATTTCAATCAACTTACATAAATTCACCTCCTGGAACTGAATTTTTTAACTAAATCCGAAAAATAGATGGTAATTTCAACTAAATTTGAACAAATTCAGCTATTCCAAATTAAAAATGTTATCAAAATCCAAAAATATCGAACTCAGTTTCAAATAAAACTACACAAATTCAGTTCCTCCAAGTAATAGTAGTGAATTTCAAGTAAATTTACGTAAATTCACCTCCTGGAACTAAAAATTTCATCAAAATCCAAAGAAATCGAATAAAATTACACAAATTCAGCTCCTCTTAACGATAATATTAAGAAAATCCAAAAAAATATAAGACAATTTCAATCAACTTACATAAATTCACCTCCTGGAACTGAATTTTTTAACTAAATCCGAAAAATAAATGGTAATTCCAACTAAATTTGAACAAATTCAGCTATTCCAAATTAAAAATGTTATCAAAATCCAAAAATATCGAACTCAGTTTCAAATAAAACTACACAAATTCAGTTCCTCCAAGTAATAGTAGTGAATTTCAAGTAAATTTACGTAAATTCACCTCCTGGAACTAAAAATTTCATCAAAATCCAAAGAAATCGAATAAACTTACACAAATTCAGCTCCTCTTAACGATAATATTAAGAAAATCCAAAAAAATATAAGACAATTTCAACCAACTTACATAAATTCAGCTCCTGGAACTGAATTTTTTAACTAAATCCGAAAAATAGATGGTAATTTCAATTAAATTTGCACAAATTCAGCTATTCCAATTTAAAAATGTTATCAAAATCCAAAAATATCGAACTCAGTTTCAAATAAAACTACACAAATTCAGTTCCTCCAAGTAATAGTAGTGAATTTCATGTAAATTTACGTAAATTCACCTCCTGGAACTAAAAATTTCATCAAAATCCAATGAAATCGAATAAAATTACACAAATTCAGCTCCTCTTAACGATAATATTAAGAAAATCCAAAAAAATATAAGACAATTTCAATCAACTTACATAAATTCACCTCCTGGAACTGAATTTTTTAACTAAATCCGAAAAATAGATGGTAATTTCAACTAAATTTGCACAAATTCAGCTATTCCAATTTAAAAATGTTATCAAAATCCAAAAATATCGAACTCAGTTTCAAATAAAACTACACAAATTCAGTTCCTCCAAGTAATAGTAGTGAATTTCAAGTAAATTTACGTAAATTCACCTCCTGGAACTAAAAATTTCATCAAAATCCAAAGAAATCGAATAAAATTACACAAATTCAGCTCCTCTTAACGATAATATTAAGAAAATCCAAAAAAATATAAGACAATTTCAATCAACTTACATAAATTCACCTCCTGGAACTGAATTTTTTAACTAAATCCGAAAAATAGATGGTAATTTCAACTAAATTTGCACAAATTCAGCTATTCCAATTTAAAAATGTTATCAAAATCCAAAAATATCGAACTCAGTTTCAAATAAAACTACACAAATTCAGTTCCTCCAAGTAATAGTAGTGAATTTCATGTAAATTTACGTAAATTCACCTCCTGGAACTAAAAATTTCATCAAAATCCAAAGAAATCGAATAAAATTACACAAATTCAGCTCCTCTTAACGATAATATTAAGAAAATCCAAAAAAATATAAGACAATTTCAATCAACTTACATAAATTCACCTCCTGGAACTGAATTTTTTAACTAAATCCGAAAAATAGATGGTAATTTCAACTAAATTTGCACAAATTCAGCTATTCCAATTTAAAAATGTTATCAAAATCCAAAAATATCGAACTCAGTTTCAAATAAAACTACACAAATTCAGTTCCTCCAAGTAATAGTAGTGAATTTCATGTAAATTTACGTAAATTCACCTCCTGGATCTAAAAATTTCATCAAAATCCAAAGAAATCGAATAAAATTACACAAATTCAGCTCCTCTTAACGATAATATTAAGAAAATCCAAAAAAATATAAGACAATTTCAATCAACTTACATAAATTCACCTCCTGGAACTGAATTTTTTAACTAAATCCGAAAAGTAGATGGTAATTTCAACTAAATTTGAACAAATTCAGCTATTCCAATTTAAAAATGTTATCAAAATCCAAAAATATCGAACTCAGTTTCAAATAAAACTACACAAATTCAGTTCCTCCAAGTAATAGTAGTGAATTTCAAGTAAATTTACGTAAATTCACCTCCTGGAACTAAAAATTTCATCAAAATCCAAAGAAATCGAATAAAATTACACAAATTCAGCTCCTCTTAACGATAATATTAAGACAATCCAAAAAAATATAAGACAATTTCAATCAACTTACATAAATTCACCTCCTGGAACTGAATTTTTTAACTAAATCCGAAAAATAGATGGTAATTTCAACTAAATTTGAACAAATTCAGCTATTCCAAATTAAAAATGTTATCAAAATCCAAAAATATCGAACTCAGTTTCAAATAAAACTACACAAATTCAGTTCCTCCAAGTAATAGTAGTGAATTTCAAGTAAATTTACGTAAATTCACCTCCTGGAACTAAAAATTTCATCAAAATCCAAAGAAATCGAATAAAATTACACAAATTCAGCTCCTCTTAACGATAATATTAAGAAAATCCAAAAAAATATAAGACAATTTCAATCAACTTACATAAATTCACCTCCTGGAACTGAATTTTTTAACTAAATCCGAAAAATAAATGGTAATTCCAACTAAATTTGAACAAATTCAGCTATTCCAAATTAAAAATGTTATCAAAATCCAAAAATATCGAACTCAGTTTCAAATAAAACTACACAAATTCAGTTCCTCCAAGTAATAGTAGTGAATTTCAAGTAAATTTACGTAAATTCACCTCCTGGAACTAAAAATTTCATCAAAATCCAAAGAAATCGAATAAACTTACACAAATTCAGCTCCTCTTAACGATAATATTAAGAAAATCCAAAAAAATATAAGACAATTTCAACCAACTTACATAAATTCAGCTCCTGGAACTGAATTTTTTAACTAAATCCGAAAAATAGATGGTAATTTCAATTAAATTTGCACAAATTCAGCTATTCCAATTTAAAAATGTTATCAAAATCCAAAAATATCGAACTCAGTTTCAAATAAAACTACACAAATTCAGTTCCTCCAAGTAATAGTAGTGAATTTCATGTAAATTTACGTAAATTCACCTCCTGGAACTAAAAATTTCATCAAAATCCAATGAAATCGAATAAAATTACACAAATTCAGCTCCTCTTAACGATAATATTAAGAAAATCCAAAAAAATATAAGACAATTTCAATCAACTTACATAAATTCACCTCCTGGAACTGAATTTTTTAACTAAATCCGAAAAATAGATGGTAATTTCAACTAAATTTGCACAAATTCAGCTATTCCAATTTAAAAATGTTATCAAAATCCAAAAATATCGAACTCAGTTTCAAATAAAACTACACAAATTCAGTTCCTCCAAGTAATAGTAGTGAATTTCAAGTAAATTTACGTAAATTCACCTCCTGGAACTAAAAATTTCATCAAAATCCAAAGAAATCGAATAAAATTACACAAATTCAGCTCCTCTTAACGATAATATTAAGAAAATCCAAAAAAATATAAGACAATTTCAATCAACTTACATAAATTCACCTCCTGGAACTGAATTTTTTAACTAAATCCGAAAAATAGATGGTAATTTCAACTAAATTTGCACAAATTCAGCTATTCCAATTTAAAAATGTTATCAAAATCCAAAAATATCGAACTCAGTTTCAAATAAAACTACACAAATTCAGTTCCTCCAAGTAATAGTAGTGAATTTCATGTAAATTTACGTAAATTCACCTCCTGGAACTAAAAATTTCATCAAAATCCAAAGAAATCGAATAAAATTACACAAATTCAGCTCCTCTTAACGATAATATTAAGAAAATCCAAAAAAATATAAGACAATTTCAATCAACTTACATAAATTCACCTCCTGGAACTGAATTTTTTAACTAAATCCGAAAAATAGATGGTAATTTCAACTAAATTTGCACAAATTCAGCTATTCCAATTTAAAAATGTTATCAAAATCCAAAAATATCGAACTCAGTTTCAAATAAAACTACACAAATTCAGTTCCTCCAAGTAATAGTAGTGAATTTCAAGTAAATTTACGTAAATTCACCTCCTGGAACTAAAAATTTCATCAAAATCCAAAGAAATCGAATAAAATTACACAAATTCAGCTCCTCTTAACGATAATATTAAGAAAATCCAAAAAAATATAAGACAATTTCAATCAACTTACATAAATTCACCTCCTGGAACTGATTTTTTTAACTAAATCCGAAAAATAGATGGTAATTTCAACTAAATTTGCACAAATTCAGCTATTCCAATTTAAAAATGTTTATCAAAATCCAAAAATATCGAACTCAGTTTCAAATAAAACTACACAAATTCAGTTCCTCCAAGTAATAGTAGTCAATTTCAAGTAAATTCACCTCCTGGAACTAAAAATTTCATCAAAATCCAAAGAAATCGAATAAAATTACACAAATTCAGCTCCTCTTAACGATAATATTAAGAAAATCCAAAAAAATACAAGACAATTTCAATCAACTTACATAAATTCACCTCCTGGAACTGAATTTTTTAACTAAATCCGAAAAATAGATGGTAATTTCAACTAAATTTGCACAAATTCAGCTATTCCAATTTAAAAATGTTATCAAAATCCAAAAATATAGAACTCAGTTTCAAATAAAACTACACAAATTCAGTTCCTCCAAGTAATAGTAGTGAATTTCAAGTAAATTTACGTAAATTCACCTCCTGGAACTAAAAATTTCATCAAAATCCAAAGAAATCGAATAAACTTACACAAATTCAGCTCCTCTTAACGATAATATTAAGAAAATCCAAAAAAATATAAGACAATTTCAATCAACTTACATAAATTCACCTCCTGGAACTGAATTTTTTAACTAAATCCGAAAAATAGATGGTAATTTCAACTAAATTTGCACAAATTCAGCTATTCCAATTTAAAAATGTTATCAAAATCCAAAAATATCGAACTCAGTTTCAAATAAAACTACACAAATTCAGTTCCTGCAAGTAATAGTAGCCAATTTCAAGTAAATTCACCTACTGGAACTAAAAATTTCATAAAAATCCAAAGAAATCGAATAAAATTACACAAATTCAGCTCCTCTTAACGATAATATTAAGAAAATCCAAAAAAATATAAGACAATTTCAATCAACTTACATAAATTCACCTCCTGGTACTGAATTTTTTAACTAAATCCGAAAAATAGATGGTAATTTCAACTAAATTTGCACAAATTCAGCTATTCCAATTTAAAAATGTTATCAAAATCCAAAAATATCGAACTCAGTTTCAAATAAAACTACACAAATTCAGTTTTAAGTAAATTCACCTACTGGAACTAAAAATTTCATCAAAATCCAAAGAAATCGAATAAAATTACACAAATTCAGCTCCTCTTAACGATAATATTAAGAAAATCCAAAAATATATAAGACAATTTCAATCAACTTACATAAATTCACCTCCTGGAACTGAATTTTTTAACTAAATCGGAAAAGTAGATGGTAATTTCAACTAAATTTGCACAAATTCAGCTATTCAAATTGAAAAATGTTATAAAAGTCCAAAAATATCGAACTCAGTTTCAAATGAAACTACACGAATTCAGTTACTCCAAGTAATAGTAGTCAATTTCAAGTAAATTTACGTAAATTCACCTCCTGGAACTAAAAATTTCATCAAAATCCAAAGAAATCGAATAAAATTACACAAATTCAGCTCCTCTTATTGGAGGGGTAAGACATATATTTGAAGGAGTTTTAACAATGCACGACTGTCTCGTGTGGGCGGCTGCTGGAGACTGCCGTTTCGGCTGCCGATCGTCACCGTCTTTTGTCTCCGTCGACCGGCTCGCCGTCGCGCCGCGTTTTTTGGCCAAGCTCAACAATCGGCTCGTCGAAGGTTACTCGGCGCGAGGCCCATGCTTTTAGGATATATGCAGACAGGCCTATGTTATATCGACATATCCCGTATGCCATCGCTCGGCTTAAGTAGGTATACAACACGGGTTCTAACCCAAATTTGAGTTTGAAGGCCATTCCCCCCCCCCTCCTCCCCGACCTTGAAATCCAAATTTGAGTCTCAAGGTCAGATTTGAGTTTGAAGGCCATTCTCCCCTCCTCCCCGACCTTGAAATCCAAATTAGAGTCTCAAGGTCGCAGGAAATCCATCGCGGGCGGCGGGCGGGCGGCGGGCGGCGCAGTGGTGGGGGTATAAGCGGACCGCGGCTGATGACATCGTAGAGATGGCGGAGTAGTGGGGGTATAAGCGCGGCGATGGGCGGCGCAGTGGTGGGGGTATAAGCGGACCGCGGCTGATGACATCGTAGAGATGGCGGAGTAATGGGCGCGAGATCTGAAGAATACCGGGAATCAATCGATGCCGAACCGATACCGAACCGTATCGAGCAGCGGGAGTAACCGCGGGTGAGAAGAAGAAGAGTGCTACTATCCTGGACTCCAACAACAGCGGACCGCGGCTGATGACATCGTAGAGATGGCGGAGTAATGGGCGCGAGATCTGAAGAATACAGAAGTGTCACCCTGAACTCCAACCTGTTGGTAAGGAAGGAAACATTAATTTATGATATTAATATAATAAATGAAAAAACCGAATCTCGGACGACGGGGCTCGAACCCAAGACCTCCGCGGTACGAGTCAACCGCCTAACCAACTCCCCCAACGTCGGCTCTCCGACATTAGTCTTTCCCGAATGGTATATATGCCGAGCGTCACACGCGTTCGTTTTTTATCGGACGATGTCGGCTTTTTTACACACCGCGTCTTCGGAGGAGGGAAAGAGACAAAGCATTTTTTTAATTCGGAGGAGAGAGAGAGACAGCAATACAATAGCACGCGTTCCATGAGATCGCGCGTAACTCGAATCCTCTGGATACACACCGCGTCTTCGGAGGAGGGAAAGAGACAAAGCATTTTTAATTCGGAGGAGAGAGAGACAGCAATACAATAGCACGCGTTCCATGAGATCGCGCGTAACTCGAATCCTCTGGAGCGGCCGGGCAGGGTGACGGCATTTTTTTCACGGTGCGAAGAACGAAATAGAATTATACGATGTCGGCAGCAATGTTTCCCCCAACGCAGAGAGAGAGAGAAATAATAATTATTTAAACGTAGAATTTTTTAAAATTAGATGAGGAGAGCTGGAGGAGTATGACGGGTAAATAAGATGGGAGGCAGAATATATGTTTAAGAATATATATATATTGTTACAAATAAAAAATGTATATAAAAATGAAATATAATAAAAAAAAGGAAGAAATTAATATAAAAAATGAAATATAATATATAATAAAAAAGAATATAATAAAAGAAAAAAACGATGTAAAAAAATAGATATAAATTTAAAAATTTGGAGGCGGTGGCGGTGATGGTGGCGGCGATGGTGATGGCGATGATGTGGATGAGGATGAGGATGAGGATGAGGATGTTGATGGCGAAGATGACGAAGATGACGAAGATGATGATGATGATGACACCTCAAATTGTGCACGCAGCCTTTCTATCATTATTGGGGCAATGACGGGTCCCAACCGCCGCATCTGCACCTGGTGAGGGACAGCTTGCGCAATTAGCCACCCCCGCAATTCTTGAAGTGCGATACCCTATAACATACAAAATATTAACATAACATACAAAAATAGATATAACATATCAAACATAATAAACATCCAACATGCAAAAACACTGTAAAGTATTACATACTTGATGATGCGGTGGCGGCGAAGGTGGCGGCGATGGTGGTGGTGGCGACGGCGGCGGCGGAGGAAATGATGGCTGCGGCAAGTCCTAGAATCCACAAACATCAATATAATATTTACGGCTGTGAGATCGAACTCGATTTAAAAGGTTAAACGCGATAAAAACATGAAAATATTGTTATATACATACCTCGGGGATGTCTCCACAAGGCCCAGGGTTTAAGTTGGGGACAATTCCCTTCAATCCCATTATTTTTAATTGCACGTTGCCTGTGGAGCTTTGAAATGGGACTGGTCTCGCTACATCACCAGGCTCGCTCAAGGGACTCTTATCGGAGGCCCATGAAATCGAGAAGTGCTTAGCTTTGCAAAGTGAGATGCTGTTGTTCTCTAGATTCATTTCCGCTGATCATTACATTTTTTTCTTTGCACATATCATTTCGTTGAACCGTTTTCTCCTTCTTCTTAGACACATCATTTGACTAGATCACACCATTTTGAATGTCTATCGTATCACTTTCAACGCCTAACATACCACTTCGAACGCGAATCGAACGGGTTTTGAACGGGTATCGAACGCGAATCGAACGGCATTGAACGGGTATTGAACGCGAATCGAACGGTATCGAACGCGAATCGAACGGGTATTGAACGCGAATCGAACGGTATCGAACGCAAATCGAACGGTATCGAACGCGAATCTAACGCGAATCGAACGGTTTTGAACGGGTATTGAACGCGAATCGAACGGTATCGAACGGGTATTGAACGGGTATTGAACGGGTATTGAACGCGAATCGAACGGTTTCCCACATAATAATTACAACTATCGTCTTAATCTAGCGTACATGTAGGAAGTTGGGGGAGGGTGAAGAAAAAAACGTTTATGCATTAAAATTGATTATATTTTATTTAAGTATTTCTCTCTGGCGTTTAGACCACCAGTTGAATATTTTAAATACATTTTGCATAGCACAGTGTTTCACGTGTCTGCCACATCGCAGTGTATTAATTACATTTAGCTTATTTAGTGATTTGATATCCTCGTAGTCAATGTCCAGCGTCTCGATGACCACGTCCGCTATCGTATTTTCGTCGAGGAATTCCATGAGCCAACCGCGTTTCTGCAGTCCTTTAACGTATATGATATGGGATGTGTCATCTTCTTCGTCGATCGCATCAGCTACAGCTTTCGTAATTAGTCGTTTAGCCATACTGTACGGAACGTCTCCATCGTCCCACCGTAGTCCATGGTGTTTTGCCACCAGCCACCAAATGCTTGATTTGTCAGATTTCGTAAGAAGATATTGCGGCATCGAACTCCCAAAAATATAGTGCGAGAGAATTAATCCATTTCGTAGGACCGCCACTTCTTTGACGACAAATCGTCCATCGACGACGAACCCTTGCAGGTCAACAAATGTTGGTACAGCCATCATCGGTACAATTTGGAGGTCCGTTCGCTTCCAAGACAGACGGGGAGAATGCAGCCTTTCTGGTAAAGCATGTCGATTTTCACGAAGAAATTTTATATGAATTTGACACAAGAGAGGGCGGGCAAGTAGCGCGGCAATTTAATTGATTTTGCGCACCACGTTTGTCAGCGGATTGTATTCAACCACCCGATCGTGCAGAATCATACAGTATGCCGTAGTATTTGCAGGTACATTCTCTTTACACTCGAATTCTATGCGCACGTCCACGGTGCCATTCTTGATCGACTCATTTTGTCGCGAGCAATCAATCACCACGAGGGGGCCAAATTGTAAAAATTCAGCCACGGTGAATAATGCCTCGTTGCAACTATATCCATAATATGATTTATGAAATTGAGTATACATGTTAAACAAGATGGCATGCTTATTCTTGTCAAAGTCCAAGTTCAGATCATCGTATGGCTAAAATTCCGAGATGAGAAAAAGTTTTACATTCGTCAATTTACAGTTGTTGAACATAGTAACGTCTTCGCCCATCACATTCTTTCGAGCAGTCTGTAGAGCAAAGATGATGTATCGCGGCTTCTCCAGCTGCACAGCTGCCTTCACAGCCCACGAATGTTTGGTCGTGCTCTGTAAGAGAGGATGCTCGTACAAATCCCACGAGTGAAAACAAATGCTCAGGTTTTGTCCACTTTCCAAAGCACGTAGCAACGATAGCTTATTAACGTCGTTCAGCGTCACATGAGGCATCCGCCATTGCACTTTAAGTAATTCGATTTCTGGTTCCAACATCGGCGATCCTATTAGAGAATTGTTATCGTTGCGTGATTGTATTAAAATCAATTCGTGGCGAGCATTAATAATCATGCGTTTGTAGTCCTCGCAAAATCCCAGCAAATATTTGAGTGGGACGCAAAAATTAAAATGATTTTTCAATATTAGCCCATCGCGACGTTTCAAGCCCCATCCTGCATTCTCCATATTTTTGTCTTCGTCGGATGTCAGCGATACATAGTTTTTAAGCGTGCTAGTTATTCCGACGTTTCTGTTGCGGTCAATCTCCACGCCATTCAGCTCGTATCGAATCTCATCGAATAAGAACGCCATGCAATTATTTCCCAACGTCACAGTTAACGCATCATTTGGCTTATTTATCTTCAATTTCCCCTCCACGTAGAGGAAACTTTCACACGGCAATGTGTACAAATCCTGCTGCTGTATAGGTATTCTTATCTCATCGCTGTATCCAAACGTCGTGTTGACGTATGGGTTGTACGTGTGAGTCTCGAGCTTGACGATGCGATCATCAAACGTCGGCTTCCCTCCAATGCTTAGAATGTCAGCCATTTTTTCAACTTAAATGCGCACAATGAATCCTAATGTTTTCAAAAATGCAATGTTCGCAGCACTGAGCCTCTTCTTTTTAGCGTGATCAGAGCTGTTGTTGTTGTTGTTGTTGTTGCAAACAATTTCACTTGGAAGAAACGGGTTTCTGGAGTCGTTCAATACAAGCATCTCTTTCGTTCACACCACATGTATTATCGTCGTCGTCGTACGTGCAATCTGATGGTAATCTCTTCACCTCGAAAATCAAGCAACCGTCCGTCTTGATCCACAACGCGTATCGTCAGATCCGAAATGACCTGTGCGGTGATTGGAAGGTAAATGATTTGTGCAGGCGTTTCCGATATCTTATATCCTGGTGGGACTCTTGGAGAAAATTCGTGTATCGTATGTACACGCTTCCCATTGTTGTACGCCCCAGCGGTCACGCTACATTCTATGCGAATAATGTTCACGTTCATGATATTAATCGGATCGTCCGATTCGTGCCATCGTTCTGGTGCTAATACCCGATTCGTGGAAAATCCCAATAGCGATCCAATGTTGTTGGGCTTTGTAAAGTCTACGGTGAACCGACAGTACAGCTCGCTTTTCATGGTATTGTTATTGGGACGCAACACTATAGGATACACATCGTTGTCACTGTTATCACCGGTGTCACCAAGATTTTTAGGATACCGTTCGAGTAATCGTTGCTTCAGGTACTTGGCAATGGCGTCTAGTTCGTAGGAGCCGTGGGGAATCGTAATGTATTCATAAGCGGTGTCGGCACTGTTGTTTACGATGAAGTAGAATTTATCGTTGCTCGAGTCGATGTTCGGTATTGTATGATAGGTTTCAAAGGTTGTTAGACCAAGCTCGTATTCATCGTCGCTCAAATCTATGGGTGGAAAGTAGCTCACCGCGAGGGTGCTACTCTTGCCGGTTAGAGTGAATGTTAACGACATATTCCGAGCTGTACGACTGGACTGGTACTGACTCAGAGTGGTGGGAAGTCAATCCTTAAATTTGGTGCCGATCGTTTGTAGAAAGCGTAGACATAGTTGTCCACAATTGCTCTGATTGTACTTCTGGTAAGACGAACGATTGTATTCAATTTCCACAGCATCTTTATCCAGATATTTTACCAATTCCTTGGGCGGTCGAAGATTCCCAAAGCTGTCGAAATATATAGCTCGACATCCTCTCTTCGCATATGCCACCCAATGAGTTCCTGATCCCGAAGCATTGTCCAAATTTACTATACCGCTCTCGTTTCGACGTACTCCTCCGGCTGGTAACGCGTTTCGCATAAAAACACCTCTAAAGAATGGGATACGCATACGTTTTGCCAACTCCTCCAATTGCAAATCGGTAGTTACGCCCACAGGCATTTTTATTTTCTTCTCGGCGTTTTTTTTTTCGTTTCGATATTCCCTGTCCGCGCTTGTACGGTGCGAGATAAAGTCCGCGACCTTCCATGGAGCGATTATGACGTTGCATTTCCTGCAGCTGATGTTGCGCCGCCTTATTATCGTTGACCGCCTTGGCGATCCCCGCCGCTCCACCAGCTAACGATCCGAGGACACCTAACAGCGGGAGAAGCGGTAATATACCACCCCGTTTTGCTACTGGAAGAATCCGTTTTTTCGATGCTTTCTTTGGAGTCCTTTTGCAGGTTTTAGTTTTCATCCCCATTCCGATTTTCGTCTTGGCCTTCATAGCTGCCCAAACAGCTGTAGCAGCACCTCTTTCACCCAGAGTCGAGTCTCGCGCAACGATGCGTTTTCGCGCTTTGTCAGCGAGTACCTTATCTGCCGCGTGCCTTTCGTCGAGGTCGTTGCTACGCGAATACGCAATATCGTGTTCGCGACACGCTGCGTCCAACGGATTGATGCCTCGATCACCTCTAGCCAATCGTTTTGCCAGATGAGTTCCTGGACCGCAAAACTGATATCCCGGGATATGTAATTCGATAGGTAGCGCGTTTATCGCCCGATTTAACAAACCACGACCTTTCTTTACTCTCGTCGGTGACATTCGCTACAGTTTTTAATCAATGGTGCCGGACCGTCGATATGCGTTCGCTGCCAAGGACGATTATAATGCTCCAGACACCGGCGATGCTGCTGAACCTCAGGATCTGCTTTTATATGCTCGGGGAGCCTGTTCCACAACTGATCAATGTGTCTGCCAAACTCTCGCAGTAGAATAATCTTTGGTATATATTTCAACTGCTCAGAGGTTAGGGCTCGAATATTGAAATTATCCGACAGGACCAGAAGCATACTGCATACTGAGCAGTTTTGCTTCGGCGCAGACCTATAAATAGATCCGCTTCGACGTATCAAAAATCATTTTTCATGGTTCACGGACAGGATGCGATTCGTACGGCAACCTATGGCGATACGCGTGACAAATTTTGACGATAAATCGCAGCTGATGTCTCCGAAAACAATGCGCAGACACGGTAGCATGCTGCCAAACACTATCCGCTGTCTCATTTGCGGTCCATCAAATTGTGGAAAGACCAACGTGCTAGTGAGCTTGTTGGAAAGTCCTCACGGCGTCCGCTTCGAGAACGTGTACGTGTATTCCAAATCGTTGCAACAGCCGAAATATCAGTATTTGGATAATTTATTGACTCCTATAGATGAAATTGGCTACTTTACGTTTTCGAATAACAGTGACGTCATCCCACCGAGCGAATCGCTTCCGAATTCCATTTTTATCTTTGATGACGTGGCATGCGACAAGCAGGATACGATAAGGGAATACTTTGCAATGGGGCGCCACTCGAACGTTGACTGTTTCTATCTCTGTCAGACGTATGCAAAGATTCCCAAACATCTTATACGCGACAATGCCAATCTGTTGATTCTGTTTAAGCAGGATGGCACCAACTTGAAACATGTGTACAACGATCACGTAAACACAGACATGTCTTACGAGGATTTCTGCGCTTTGTGTCGTAATTGTTGGCAACGGGAGTACGGTTTCGTGGTAATAGACAAGGATAGCGCGATGTCTAATGGACGTTATAGAAAGGGATTTAACGAGTTTGCCGTACCGTGAGATGATCAATTGTCGTCAAAACGTCGGTGGGAACGCAACGTCCGCGGTACAACGACGATGATTGATATCGATAGTCTGGAGATTAAGAATCGCGAGAGAATAGCGAAGGAAATTGCAAAAACCAGCGAAGCCATTCGCCGGAAACATCAGGCTTTGAAGACCGGCAAGATGGAGGAAGATATCGCGTTGGAGAAAGAAGAAACGACGCATGTCATCGGAATATTCACTCGCAACCTCCACACCAGTTCAATCGAAGCATAAACGGCGGAATGCCGCATCAAACGAGTCTCACGTTCCACCAACGCCAATAAATACAATTCCTCGCGTACAATCGCTCTCAGCCATTGATGATGATGATGACGTTTTCGAAACTACACCAAACGAGTCGTTTGCAACATCTATTAGACATCAACTCCAAACACCCGAGGGACAAGAAACGTTTCGCAGTCATTTCGGTCCGCTGGGGCAAAAATACATGAGTGCGATCCTAAGTGGTGATAGGGATACGACAATGGACTATGTGTACGGCGTGTACTTTGGTAATAGTGGAACGATGCTTGGAGATAAGGCTTTCGATATAGACAGGGGCGATAATATAATCATAGATGGTGTAAGATACGGAGGAACACCCGGTCTTTACGAACTGATTTTCAAAAGAATTCCCGACGATGCTGTGTACACCGATGCCGATAAACAAAAATACAAAAGTATACTGCTGTCGACGAATGCCCACAGACGCGATCATAATGCTAAATACCCCATATTAAGCAACAAGGGATACAAGTACAAGCATGTAATTGCACCTCTACTTCCCCGTGTGTCGACTAGTAGGGCGGGGAAAGGTCTAACGGTGCCACGAGCCATGGTGGTAAACGATAACAAGATCGATTACGTGCACTGGGACGATCCCAACGAGTTGGTGGATCGGTTGCGTTTGCTTGAAGCGTCGCGTCAGGCGGGTAACAACTCTCACGATCCCGAAATTCTATCGATTATCGAGGAACTCCGCGAGGTAGGCCTCATTATAAATTAAACCGCACGCCAATGATTTGCACTGTATACGTCGAGATGCCGATCAACAAATTTGGGGTATCGCTCGAGAAAAGTGGAGCAGCTACAATGGACTATTACAAATGGACCGGTCTGCTTCGAAATTACATGCGAGATAA
This sequence comes from Andrena flavipes, assembly GCA_963971345.1. Taxonomy (NCBI): domain Eukaryota; kingdom Metazoa; phylum Arthropoda; class Insecta; order Hymenoptera; family Andrenidae; genus Andrena; species Andrena flavipes. The sequence continues at coordinate 32,606,350 of OZ020481.1, forward strand.
CGCTCTTTGCGTGACCGGTGCCGACTTTGATGCAAAATCACGCAAGATACGGCGCGTAGCTCAGCCGGTAACCGACACCGATGCTGTCAATAAACTATACGTGGAAAAGAACATTAAACTTTTGCGAGAGCAGCAGGAAGAATTAGAGAGGAAGCTGGTCGTGTTTCAAAGAGATATGCTGACGTTGCAAAACAGCGTTCAAAAGATATCGGAGGCGTTGAATCCGCAGCGACAATGCGAAGCAGAATCATGCGAGACGGTTGAACATGCCCTCGGGCCGACGGGGAGCACATAATGCATGTACACGATAATTATCACATCATTCGCGTCAATCATGCAGTCACTGCCGAAATCCAAGAGTAAAGAAGAAAACCATGGTCACAAGAAGCGACGACTCGTTGACGAATTGCATGCTTCAGCTCGAAGACATTTCCCGCGGAGGCGCGTCATAGTGCGTGGATACGACGATCTGTGGCAAGCTGACATTGTAGAAATGCGACCGTACTCGCGATTCAACCAGGGTCACCACTACATACTCACCGTCATCGATGTGTTGAGCAAGTATGCATGGGCGTTGCCGCTCAAGACTAAAAGTGGTGCTGAGGTGACTAAAGCGTTTGCAAAGATATTTAGAGATCGATATCCTAAAAATTTACAAACCGATCAAGGAAAAGAATTTTACAACGCCGATGTGCAGAAACTCATGACAAAGCATGACATTAATCATTATTCTACGTATTCGGTGATGAAGGCCTCCGTCGTGGAACGTTTCAATCGAACATTGAAGAACAATATGTGGAAACTGTTTACGCTGAATGGAACCTATAGATGGACCGATTCGCTACCGCGTTTGCTCGCAGAGTATAACGCGCGAAAACATAGAACCATCGGAATGCGTCCTTGCGATGTTACCCCTGCGATCGCCGATAAGCTGCTAGCCACCGTATACAACAACATAAAGATCGCTGCTCCGGCGAGATTCAAGTTGGGCGATTTTGTGCGCGTGAGCAAATTTAAAACCATCTTCGATAAAGGCTATACACCGAATTGGACAACGGAGGTGTTCAAGATAGCCAAAGTACAGATAACTAATCCCGCGACCTATCTGCTGGTCGATTCCTGTGGAAAACCCGTTGCTGGAGGATTCTATGAACACGAGCTGCAACGCGTCGCCGATCCTGATGTATATCTAGTGGAAAAAGTGTTGCGTAAAAAGGGGGATAAGGTGTACGTCAAGTGGCTGGGGTTTGATAAATCACACAATTCTTGGATAAATAAAAATAATGTATTGTAAAATAATCAATAAATATAATTATACATATACATGTGTGAACAATTTTTTATTTTTAACACGTTAATTCCACCATTTATAATTTCTATACATGTATGAATAATTTTTTATGCAATAATTCTACTATTTATAATAATTTCTATACATGGGGAATACAATTTCTATTTTACAATAAATACAATAGTTTCTATTTTTACAACGGTATATTATAATGTCCCCAGGGCAGAGTATCGGTCGAATCGGGTACGATATGTCGCTTGTCGTCGTACGGACTTAGAGCGATTTTAGACTCCGAAATGGTATACACTTTGTGCAATTTAGACCGTATGCACGATTGTCTGCGAACCATTTCGATCTCCCTATGCAAACACATCGCGTAGTCGTCGAAAGTTATCGTTCTGGCTATGACGTTGGTCTTGACACCTTTAGCCTTTTTCGTATCTGTTTTACCGTTTACGCGAAGCGCATACATTTTCGCTCTAAGACCTATGAATTCGGTCATTATCGCACCGTTATTTTCGTCCTTCATCAGCCCTGGAACCTTCTTATTTACACGCGGCATATTATATGGATTGTCCATAGGATAATCGCTCGTGTCGAATCTATCGATATTGTGTTTCATGGACTCGTAGATATCGTCGCATCGAATGTGATAAATGAGGCTGTCTGTGTCTGTGTATAGAATTTTACAATTTTGTCCGTGCAAGGGAGACATGTACTCGTGATGAAATTCGTACAAACAAATTTTTGATATGTCTAGAATGCACATACCCACGTATATCGGTTTGTTGAATTTTACCTCGAGTTTACGCAATTCAACAGCTATTAAATTTTCCGAAAAAACACTTCTGCTATGGAAATTCGGTTTCGCGATCATTGCCTCCGCGCCATATCGCCCTTCCCAATGTGTCAATAGCTTTACATCCACGTGGTTTCGTACATTTTCCATAGTTTTACCGAATACCGCGTTGTTCATCAATTTGTAAAAATTTTTTTCAAAGTCGTTTGTCGCGCGTGTTCTAAACCGCGTATTGAGTTCGATGTAATCGCGGAGCCAGGGGGATTGAGCGAATTGAAGCACGCGGTGTATCTTTGTAATACGAAGACCGTGACGCGTGCACTGCTGCAGATTGCGATAGTGGATAACGTAACGCTGTTTATCGTATACCGTCGCGAGTAACTTGTCCTGCCTGCTGCCCGGTGGTTTGGCACGCGTCGGACAGAACGGTAGATCGGCGTGAGCGTCGTGCAGACGTTGCGGATATTCCAGATCTACCTCGAGAATGTATCCCGTGGGCGAATCGACCGGGATCGAAAACACGTCAAAATTTGCAACATCTTCGACCCATTGAAATTTGGCGTATGGCAGGGGCTGACACATTGCCCATCCATATAAATTGTTCACGTCAAAGTACATCAAGTACGATGACTGTTCCGATGCGTCGTAAGATGGCATGTACTTGTTATTGGCATGTGCGTATCTTCCGGAACATTGGCTTAAACCCCCGCGTATACCGCGTTCGATAAACATAATCATATCGATGTCGGTGAACAATTCGAATGTAATTTTGGTATGTTTTAGCATTGCATCCCATGTGAAACCAGGTAAAGTATAATAATGCGCTGAATCTAATCCGTAGCTCTTGATACAACTTTCGCGAAAATTTTCAAAAATATCTGCCAATAACAAGACATCTGTTTTCAAATACAAATCGCTGTATTCACCCAAGGTTCTAATCCCGAAACGCTGCCAGACAGTCTCGGCGTGCGCGTAATCGGTCTCGGATACAGTCTCACCCGTTAACAAACTGTAGAATGACTCGCGCGGCGGTAAGCATGGATCCTGCAGCTTGTTCTCTCAATCGAGGTATTCGTACGGAAAGACACCCTTTCGCGTTAGTAAATTGAAATCCTCGGTGGATAATGTTTCAAATTGGGATCGTAAAATTTTTAATTGATCTGTGCTAAGAAAAGACGCTAATTTGTCGAGACGGGTATTGAGTAATTTGTACGAATCGATGAATCGCAATTTAATACAATTTCGCGAGTCTGAAGCAGCCGTATCTTCGACATTTTTTGTGAATGAAATATACTTTTCTTTAGTTATAGGCAATACGTCAACGTGACCGTCGAAAGCGGTAGCTATTTCCTTGATAATGAAATGTGAATCGTAGCCGGATAAATTATGGAAAACTACGGGGATGTAAAACGCATTTTTATAATTTAAATTGCACTCCGAATGTGCCGGGCCTCTGAATCGTCCGGAGAGATGGCAATGATCGCGGACTCGTTTATCGCTAGCCTCGAATGGTTCTTCGCAAATATGACAGTGTGTTGCATCGCGAAATGTCATCAACTGTTCGTTGGTTAAATCCAGCATGGGAACATTACTGGTCAAGATGGGTTTGGCGAAGTTTGCAAAATTTTTAAGTTCTTCTACGAACCATGAAACGCAATCCGCGTCGCGGCGACATCGATACGTGGACAGTGATGTATCGTACGAACAATGCATATAATAGGCAATACTGTGCACTTTATGGTGCTGGTACGCGCGCAATTTATTATCTGTATCACCCACTCGGTGACTGTCCTCTGTTTTCTCGATGATGCACTCGAGATCTGCATATACCACGAAGGGAAGTCGCTCCTTCATGCGGTGGTTGTCAAAGTTGAGCAAATTTTTGCCTTCGCTGGGCAGCACGATGGCACAGTCGTTCATCTGCCCACAGTCCACTGTATGCGCCTCCAACTTTTCGGTTGAGCTAAAGTAGTACATGCATCTGTAAAAACACAAAAAATTTATTTTTATTTCTTTTTTCGCGAAACATTTCAATATTTCACAAGTTTCTATACGTACCGATCGCAGATGAATTTTTTTTTCTTCTCCTTGCTCAGCTGCGCGCTCACCAACCGGGACAAGTTCTTGATCCACACAAAGTGTCCTACATCGCCATGCTCTTGATTCGGTGTGTAGAGCAAATTTACATGCCGATCCCTCTTTTGATTGGTGAGACACAGCGGAAAGACCGTCGACCGTTTCTCCTCCTCGAAGGTGTAGACGTTGACGGAGATGTTGTTGAGCCGTTCAAATTTCGCAATCTGTGCTAGGGACATTGGAAACTCAATGCCATGCAGATTTAGCACCAATGTATAGTGCGGATATGAGCTTGTGCGATCAACGTGTCTTTCCGCAGGATGGAGAGCGGCAACCACTGATCGTAGCTTTCTTCAGCAATAAATCCCGCGGCAACTTGTAGCGGCATCCCGCGCGCAACGGATTGTACTTATTGACATTGACGGTGAGGTGGAGGATTCTCGTCAATGCCCATCCGCTATCACGTTCCTGGAACTCTTCCAGCGATGCCAGGGTGGGTTCGATAACGCATCGTTGGTACCACTCCTGTAGATCAGATGTGCGGAAGAGTTCGCAGTTTCGGGTGTTGATGCTTTTACAAGCACGCTTGTCACCCGTCACAAATTCGCCGTTGAACATCGTGTTCACTTTGAGGTTCCACTGTTTCCTCAAAGCGCTCCGCACATGCTCCAGCACAATGGTCTCCGCATCTTGGAGGAAGTTGCGCGGCTCGATATAGTTTGAATTTAGCACGACACCAGTTAATACGCGGTTATCGAACGCAGTGTCTATTTCGCGCCACAAAAGTCCTATTTTAGAATGTCCGGCACCTTCGCGCACGAAACGGCTGCGCAATGAATGTTTCAGCCCTTCGAGATGCGCGATTCGAGCAACCAACGATTGCCGAACACCGATTGATAATCGCGGGCGTTTCACACAGCTCTGTTCTTCCAACGATTCGATACACTCGTTGCACAGTTCTTCCCACGCAAGGTACTCTGCCCGCGAAATCAATTGTGTGGATTGATTCAACAATTGGCTTTCTACTTGCGCGAATTTTTCCATGGTCGTCAATGCAGTATGTCTTTTTCCCCGCAACACGTTGCAACGATTTGAGACTTTGTGCAGTTTACAGCGCGCTTTTTATGCATGATTTGGTATCTCTATCTAACTCATTCCCGAGATCGTCTGAAACCATTTCTGCATAATTCTAAGATCGAAAAAGATGATACGAAAAAAGTATCATATTATATTCGACACGTGTCGAGACTTTTATGCATGATTTGCTGTCTTACTCTTTGATGTATCTCCTCCCTCGAATGCAAAAGTATCATATTATATTCGACACGTGTCGAGACTTTTATACATGATTTGCTGCCTTACTCTTTGGTGTATCCCCTCCCTCGAATGCACATTGATGTGCACGCGTACATGAATTTGTATAAAAAGCGACGTTGGTCAGACCTGTGGACTTCATTACACCACGTTCGCTCGAGTGCTAAAGAGTATCGTTTGCGTTAACTTCTCCACCGATCAGTATAACGTACATAACGCATATCAAGATGTACAAACGTAGTTTCAACGCTTCATCCTATGCATCCGCAATCAATGGTGATTATCCCAATAAACGCCAACAACAGGAACATCAGTTCAATACGAGGTATGTACGCGTTATTATACACTTTTCACTTTTCACTTTTCACTTTTCACTTTTCACTTTTCACTTTTCACTTACTTCTTTCACTGTAAACGCAAGCGAACCGAGTATTAATTTCGTGTGCATGTTTCTTACAGTTCTGGATCCGCAACACCAAAACCAACAATCGTAAGGATCCTGGGGCGTGATTACCCGTTGACTACAACAGCATATAAAAGGCTAACTATTAAGGCTGTGAGGTATGTTTTTCAATGTCGACGTGGAAGCTTCTACTTCAAAACGAGGCGGATATACTCCAACGATTACGCAGCAACGCAACATCGCCCCAAACCCACATCGAAATTGATCATTTGCGAATCGAATTCACGCGTATGCATGATGCTCAGCTCGTTAAAATCACCGATAATCGCGCTATGATATACATGACTGAAGCCACGATGCGTAAACTGTTCGCGTACCAACATTGTATCGAACATATGTATACCTGGCTAACTGAAAATATGTACTCTGTTAGTAGTAAATATGCAACCTTTGTAGAAGTGCTGCGTACGGCTCCCGTATCGACGAATTATGAAAAATTAATTTCCGAAAGCGAACACTTTGAGCAGCATTCATTGATCGATTGTGAATTGTTGGCGTTAGGATTACAATCCATGTTGCGTGATGTAAACCACATACCACTATAGTACGTTTTAATAATAAATGTATGATTTTCACATCAATACTTGTAACAATATATATTCTTAATCGTATTTCATTGTACCATTTTCTTTACCCGTCTTCCTTCTCTCCTCATCATCTAATTCTAAGATTTGCTGACGTCGCATAATTCTACTTCGTTCTTCGCGCCGTGAAAATGACATCACCCTACCCAACCGTTCCAAAGGATTCGAGTTACGCGCGTTGCAAAGGTACACACTTCTCAATTTCATGATAAGAGTCCCTTGAGCGAGCCTGGAGATGTAGCGAGACCAGTCGCACTTCAAAGCTTAAAGAGGCTACAAGCGGTTTTTTAATATTATAAAGTTCAAAGTTTTTATAAAATGGGAATACTACGTATTGCTCCGGATTATGATCCTGAGGTATGTACTTTAAAATATTTTTTTACATTTATCGCGTTTAACCTTTTAAATCGAGCAAGATCAAATCAAATGTTCGAGTCAATATTAAATCGTGGGTTTCTATCTTTTAGATCTTGCCACCAGCGTCACCTCCGCCACCACCTCGTTCGCCGTCGCCACCGCCATCGCCGTCGCCACCGCCATCACCGCCACCGCCTCCGCATGTATATAATACTTTCCACTGTTTTGTGCGTTTTTGATGTTTATTCACGTGCTAGTGATATATTGACGTTTGTGTTCTAGGAACATCCTATGCTCTACATGGGGCGGTTGGCGCAGATTTTGGAGGCGCAACCAAATGCGGCGGCTGTGCGACGCCTCTGGAGACCAAATCAGAACAACCGCGTGGAAAATTTGCGGCGACCGCACCCTACCTCGCCTCCCTCGCCTCCCTCACCATCGCCGCCACCATCACCGCCACCGCCTCCAAATTTTTAAATTTATATCTATTTTTTTACATCGTTTTTTTCTTTTATTATATTCTTTTTTATTATATATTATATTTCATTTTTTATATTAATTTCTTCCTTTTTTTATTATATTTCATTTTTATATACATTTTTTATTTGTAACAATATATATATTCTTAAACATATATTCTGCCTCCCATCTTATTTACCCGTCATACTCCTCCAGCTCTCCTCATCTAATTTTAAAAAATTCTACGTTTAAATAATTATTATTTCTCTCTCTCTGCGTTGGGGGAAACATTGCTGCCGACATCGTATAATTCTATTTCGTTCTTCGCACCGTGAAAAAAATGCCGTCACCCTGCCCGGCCGCTCCAGAGGATTCGAGTTACGCGCGATCTCATGGAACGCGTGCTATTGTATTGCTGTCTCTCTCTCCTCCGAATTAAAAATGCTTTGTCTCTTTCCCTCCTCCGAAGACGCGGTGTGTATCCAGAGGATTCGAGTTACGCGCGATCTCATGGAATGCGTGCTATTGTATTGCTGTCTCTCTCTCTCCTCCGAATTAAAAAAATGCTTTGTCTCTTTCCCTCCTCCGAAGACGCGTGTGACGCTCGGCATATATACCATTCGGGAAAGACTAATGTCGGAGAGCCGACGTTGGGGGAGTTGGTTAGGCGGTTGACTCGTACCGCGGAGGTCTTGGGTTCGAGCCCCGTCGTCCGAGATTCGGTTTTTTCATTTATTATATTAATATCATAAATTAATGTTTCCTTCCTTACCAACAGGTTGGAGTTCAGGGTGACACTTCTGTATTCTTCAGATCTCGCGCCCATTACTCCGCCATCTCTACGATGTCATCAGCCGCGGTCCGCTGTTGTTGGAGTCCAGGATAGTAGTAGCACTCTTCTTCTTCTCACCCGCGGTTACTCCCGCTGCTCGATACGGTTCGGTATCGGTTCGGCATCGATTGATTCCCGGTATTCTTCAGATCTCGCGCCCATTACTCCGCCATCTCTACGATGTCATCAGCCGCGGTCCGCTTATACCCCCACCACTGCGCCGCCCGCGATGGATTTCCTGCGACCTTGAGACTCTAATTTGGATTTCAAGGTCGGGGAGGAGGGGGGAATGGCCTTCAAACTCAAATGTGACCTTGAGACTCAAATTTGGATTTCAAGGTCGGGGAGGAGGGGGGGGGAATGGCCTTCAAACTCAAATTTGGGTTAGAACCCGTGTTGTATACCTACTGGCTTACAACTCGGCCATCCTGACGAATAATCGTCCCGATTCATCAGGCATCGGATTCACATGCACGCATGACTTAATTAAAATTTCACAACGTCATGCTCGACGCCGAATAAACATAAATTTCGACATAGGTATAACTTACAGCTAAACGAAAATAATACGTTAAAGTAAAATGGTTAATACATCGAACGCGACTATGTACATAACGGGTTATTGACAATCCCACTTAGTCTAGGATGACGGACGCCATGGTCGCATGTTCGCGGCTTCCCAGGTTCCCCGGCAGGGCGTTTGAGTTAGTTGGAACCCTTCTACGTCTTTAAGTACATAGCGATCGTTTCTTAGCTCGCGGTCAACCTCGTACGGACCCTTAAACCGCGGGATCATCTTCGGTGAAAGGCCTGGGGTAGAGTCGTAATTCCTAATTAATACTTTGTCCCCCACCTTGTACTTGCTCGGAGCTTTGTGCTTTTTGTCGTAGATGCGTTTTTGCGCGTCCTGACACCTGAGAATTCGTTCGCTAGCTTCCTCCCGGGCCGCTTCCAAATCGCGAGGAACGCTAATCTTCCCCCCCGCTTCTAATGCGTCTCGCAATCAATCCACAACATCGCCCCGCTGTCGAACTCCAAATAGCAGCATACTTGGGCTATTGTTCGTCGACCTACAAATCGTATTGTTGCACGCAAATTCAACCTCTCTTAACACATTATACCAATTCGTGTCGCGCTCGCTCGTTAACTTCGCGATCATAGGTAAAATCGTACGGTTGAATCTCTCCACCTGCCCGTTCGCTTGGGGCGAGGCGGTGGCTACCTTAATGTGTTGTATATTGTGTTCTCGCGTGAAGTCCTCAAATTCGCGAGATGTGAAACAACTACCCCGATCTGAGACAATGCGTAACGGTCGACTATAATGTTCAAAATACGACTTTAGGCTCCTTATGACCTCCGTCGTATTAGTAGTCTTGGTGGCGTATAGTTTTACGTGCTTACTAAACGCGTCGACCACAACGAATATGTAGTGGTATTTTGACTTGTGCGCTCTTGACACGGGGGCTACATGGTCTACATGCAGCGTAACAAAAGGTTCGTTCCCTTTTGGTATGCTGTGTAGGGTACCTTCCGACTTTCCCGAATCCGGCGTGTACGCGATACACTTTAAGCAGCTCCGAATGTGCTTATCGACTTTCGACTTCATGTCTGGAAACCAATAGCTATCCGCGATGTTTCGCATTGTTTTCTCGACCCCGACGTGGCCCATTTCGTTATGGTACTTATGTGCGATGCCCGTTTCTAACGCGCTCGGCACGTAAAACAAAATGCGGCCCCGGTGTTTCCGATACACGAGACCGTCCCTCAACTCGTACCACTTATTTTCGGAGTTTTCCAACTCCTTACGGATCCTTTCAATATTCGTGTCATCGGCTTGACATAACGCAAGATTTCGGTCGAACGAGTTATCCTCAATCACGAAAATCTGGCGGCTTAACGAATCCACATGGAGCATGCGCGAACCTGACCTGTGCTCCAGTGCGTAATCATAATCCTGCATCTCTAACACCCAACGCGCAATTCGGGGGTTTGTCTCTTTCTTATTTAGGGTTAAGCTGAGCGCCTGACAATCCGTAACTATTTTAAATTTTACGCCTAAAAGGTATGTTCGAAAACGGCGGAGGGCATAAATTATAGCCAGCGTCTCCAATTCAAAGCTGTGATACCGTGATTCGACTTCGGTCGTGCGTTTCGAAAAATAGAATATCGGGTGTATCTTCTTGTCCGCCTTTTTCTGCAACAAGATCGCCCCGAAGCCCGCTGCACTCGCGTCGCAATGTAGTTCTGTCTCGTCTCGCGGGGAGTAAATACTTAATATGGTGCGTGTAGCAGGCGACCCCTGAGTGAGTCGAACGCCTGTTTTTCTTTCTCGCCGAATTGGAAACTCGCGTCCTTCCTCGTCAAAACGTACAGAGGCTTGGCAATGATGGAAAAGCTCTCAATGAACTTGCGAAAATACGAACACAAGCCTATAAATCCTTGTACCTCCCGAACGTTTCGTGGGACCGGAAAATTTTTTACCGCCTGAAGGCCCTGTTCCGTCGGCTTAATTCCCTCGCTCGTAACCGTGTACCCTAAGTGATCGAGCTTTGTCTCGAGGAACCTGCACTTATCTACCCGCAGTTCTAGGTGATTGGCCACGAGTAGTTTAAATACTTTCCCTAAAATTTCTAAATGGTGTTCCAGGGTTTCCGTCGCGATCAGGAAATCATCCAAATAGACTGATATCTCGCCGGCCTTGATTTGTTCGTTAAAAATTTGGGTAACGTACCGCTGAAGTTTGAGAGGGGCGCCCTTCAGCCCGAACGGCATTCGCGTGTACTCGTACTGCCCGAAAGGCGTAACGAACGAAGTGAACTTCGTCGATTCTTCGTCCATCTTAATGTGGAAAAACCCGTCCTTCAAATCAAGGGTCGTGAAATACTTTTTTCCCCCCAACAAATCCAACAGGTCTTCGATTAACGGGAGTGGGAAATTATCGCGTGCCGTTATTTTGTTTAACGCCCGAAAATCTACACATAGCCGGATTTCACCGTTCTTTTTCCTCGTCAAGACGATGGGCGACGCGTATTCCGACGTGCTTTCCCTAATGATTCCTTTGGCTAATAAATCGTCCAGAATCAGTTGCAACCTGCTCTTCTCGTCGTATGATAGTCTACGCGGCGAAAATGAAAATGGCTTGTCGCTCGTGACCGTTAGTTTCATCACGTTTTCTACTAGAGGCTCCGCCGGCCTTTCCGCATGTACATACATTCGATTGAACAATTCTCGCACGAGCGCCTTCGCCTCGGCTGGAAGGCTCTCATTTATACGCATGTCGTCGGCGGTCACGCGGGTATCGCTTCTACCTACTTCAATGTTCATAATATCGATAATTTCTTTTTCCTCTCTACTTAACGACAGTTTCGCTACTTTCATGAAATCGCGTCCCAGAACTAGCGCGTTTTGCATCGTCCCATCCGGCACAATTCGTAACGCGACTTGATATTCGTTATCATCGTATGTGACCGTTGCTTGCGCCTGCCCTAATACGTTCAAATCGCTTCCGTTTATCCCGCGAAATTTGTCGGACTCGCGGTCGTTCGTAATACATGCTCTCGGGACGTAACTTTCTTTGAGAAAACTAATCGGACTTCCGGAGTCGATGAGCGCGTTTACTTTAACATTCACGTTACTGCTCTCGCTACTTATCTGCAATTTTACCGCTCGCCGAAAATCGTCGTCTTCTTTCAGCTCGTGCGCCACACAGTTGACGTCGTCCACGGCTGGTTGGGACTGTTGGGAATCACATCGACTCGCCCAATGACCCATCTTTCCGCATTTGTGGCAGGAACCCTTTTCCCTCTTCGGCTTCGGGCACGCGGCTGCGATGTGCCCCGTCTGGTTGCAGTTGTAACATTTCCATCCGGCATGTTTCGATCCTTGTTCCTCCTTCGGTGGCGGCTTCCCTGTTCCGGCGGCTGGTGGGGCCGTCGCTCGACCGCGCGGATGCTGCTTCCGAAATGCGTCCGACGGCAGCGGCGTCTTCTCCGACGGTAGCTTGACGTCTGTAAAGGCCTCCAGCATCGCGCCCAGGGACTCGTACCGCTGGACCTTGGCCTGCGAGTACGACCCGGTTTGCGAGTACGACCTTCTCGTGGACGTAATCGGCAAAGGTTTCGCCTGCGCTCCACTTCCTCGCCTCGAGCTCCTGTCTCAAGGCCAAAGGGTCCAGTCGCTGCCCGTACATATTCTTCAACCCCGCTAGTAGGTCCTCGTGACTTAACTCGACGCAGTCGACCCTCGAGTGATACCATTTCAACGCTCGTCCGGTCAACCTGCTGCACACTAATGCTTTCGCTTGGTGGCTGTTCAGTTCGTACGATGATAGGAGTTTCCTCATCTGCTTTTCCCATCTATCGAAGTCCAGGCTGCTTCCACTATATTCGCCGACCATGTCTTTCAGCTCCTGCCACTTCTTCACCGTCGTCTGGTCGGACGCGCTTGCCTCCGACCTGGGGCTTGCCTCCAACCTGGGGCCTGCCTCCGTCCTAGCGGTCGCTCGCATCAAAGCCAGTTCTCTTCGTAGCAGCTCGGCTTCCTGCGCAGCCACGTCTCGTTCTCTTCTCAGCACGTCCAGCTCTCGAGAGGCCATTTCTTCCGTCGGCGTTCTCGCACCTGACGGATTCTGGGTCTCCTCGTTCGGAATCTCCTGCGCCTGTCTCGCCGCGTCCTCCGTCATACGTAGCGTTTCGGGCGCGCCGTTAGCACTTAGCAGCCGTTTCACCAGTTCGCACTTCGAACCAGTCGTTTGCAGGCTCTTCGACTTTAACAGTTCCTTAAGCTCGACCACCGTCAGCGGGCAACTCATCTTTTCCGCACTTCACGTAGAAACACTTCGCGTAAAGACACTTCGCGTAAACGCACCTTGCGTAACTGTGTTTTTTTTTTCTACCGTGTAACGTAGCCACGCGATCTTCGCCACTGAATTTTCACGTTGGTTAGATCCCACTTCTGACTTATTGGAGGGGTAAGGAATATCGAGCCTTTTCGATTAATAAAACATATATTTGAAGGAGTTTTAACAATGCACGACTGTCTCGTGTGGGCGGCTGCTGGAGACTGCCGTTTCGGCTGCCGATCGTCACCGTCTTTTGTCTCCGTCGACCGGCTCGCCGTCGCGCCGCGTTTTTTGGCCAAGCTCAACAATCGGCTCGTCGAAGGTCACTCGGCGCGAGGCCCATGCTTTTAGGATATATGCAGACAGACCTATGTTACATCGACATATCCCGTATGCCATCGCTCGGCTTACACTCTTAACGATAATATTAAGAAAATCCAAAAAAATATAAGACAATTTCAATCAACTTACATAAATTCACCTCCTGGAACTGAATTTTTTAACTAAATCCGAAAAATAGATGGTAATTTCAACTAAATTTGCACAAATTCAGCTATTCCAATTTAAAAATGTTATCAAAATCCAAAAATATCGAACTCAGTTTCAAATAAAACTACACAAATTCAGTTCCTCCAAGTAATAGTAGTCAATTTCAAGTAAATTTACGTAAATTAACCTCTTGGAACTAAAAATTTCATCAAAATCCAAAGAAATCGAATAAACTTACACAAATTCAGCTCCTCTTCACGATAATATTAAGAAAATCCAAAAAAATATAAGACAATTTCAATCAACTTACATAAATTCACCTCTTGGAACTGAATTTTTTAACTAAGTCCCGAAAAATAGATGGTAATTTCAACTAAATTTGCACAAATTCAGCTATTCCAATTTAAAAATGTTATCAAAATCCAAAAATATCGAACTCAGTTTGAAATAAAACTACAGAAATTCAGTTCCTCCAAGTAATAGTAGTCAATTTCAAGTAAATTCACCTACTGGAACTAAAAATTTCATCAAAATCCAAAGAAATCGAATAAAATTACACACATTCAGCTCCTCTTAACGATAATATTAAGAAAATCCAAAAAAATATAAGACAATTTCAATCAACTTACATAAATTCACCTCTTGGAACTGAATTTTTTAACTAAGTCCCGAAAAATAGATGGTAATTTCAACTAAATTTGCACAAATTCAGCTATTCCAATTTAAAAATGTTATCAAAATCCAAAAATATCGAACTCAGTTTCAAATAAAACTACAGAAATTCAGTTCCTCCAAGTAATAGTAGTCAATTTCAAGTAAATTTACGTAAATTAACCTCCTGGAACTAAAAATTTCATCAAAGTCCAAAGAAATCGAATAAACTTACACAAATTCAGCTCCTCTTAACGATAATATTAAGAAAATCCAAAAAAATATAAGACAATTTCAATCAACTTACATAAATTCACCTCCTGGAACTGAATTTTTTAACTAAGTCCGAAAAATAGATGGTAATTTCAACTAAATTTGCACAAATTCAGCTATTCCAATTTAAAAATGTTATCAAAATCCAAAAATATCGAACTCAGTTTCAAATAAAACAACAGAAATTCAGTTCCTCCAAGTAATAGTAGTCAATTTCAAGTAAAGTAACCTCCTGGAACTAGAAATTTCATCAAAATCCAAAGAAATCGAATAAACTTACACAAATTTAGCTCCTCTTAACGATAATATTAAGAAAATCCAAAAAAATATAAGACAATTTCAATCAACTTACATAAATTCACCTCCTGGAACTGAATTTTTTAACTAAGTCCGAAAAATAGATGGTAATTTCAACTAAATTTGCACAAATTCAGCTATTCCAATTTAAAAATGTTATCAAAATCCAAAAATATCGAACTCAGTTTCAAATAAAACTACACAAATTCAGTTCCTCCAAGTAATAGTAGTCAATTTCAAGTAAATTTACGTAAATTCACCTCCTGGAACTAAAAATTTCATCAAAATCCAAAGAAATCGAATAAAATTACACAAATTCAGCTCCTCTTAACGATAATATTAAGAAAATCCAAAAAAATATAAGACAATTTCAATCAACTTACATAAATTCACCTCCTGGAACTGAATTTTTTAACTAAATCCGAAAAATAGATGGTAATGTTACGTTCGGAACGTAAGATTTTTCTTTCTGGTCAGGGTATGCATCAACAACGCCTAGCGTTATGGGAAATCCCTCGTTGATCATACTTCTGCCCATTAATCAATAATATTTTTGATAGAACAAAAACCCCTTTCTTGGAGCGTCGTCGCCTCGACGCATTACCGTCCCGCGATACCGATAAGGCGGTGCTGACGCAGCGGCGTTCTCACCAGATAGGTGAGAAAAGACCAGTGGCTCTCCTTCTGTGCCGAATCCGTCCTGTGTAAGCGGCAGGGGTGCGTTTCAACAATGCCTGGCAGCATTGTGGGAGAACCCTCGTTGAGAACACCTCTGACCGTCGCGTTAAACATTGTAACATAATCAGTAACGGCTACAGCAGGAATGCGCAGACTGGATCACTTCTTAGAAGATTGACGGAATTGTATACCCTACATCCGGTGCAGGGAGTCGCGCCTTCTCACGGTTTTGTCGCACGTTTCGGGGCACGTGTAAATAAATTAATTAATTAATTCAAAGTTGTTTGGTTAGAATTAGATACATAACACAATTTCTGATAGTCCAAGGACTGTGGGATTCCCCTAGTCAGAAATTGTGCATATAAATTTATGAACATTCAGGGAAGGCCTCAGCATGTGTGAAACTGTAATGTGCGATGTCATGTTTTCCTGTACGTACGAATGTCCTGTAAGGATTGATCATATATTGAATCGGGAATCTGATGGAGGGACGTGAGCATACACACACACACACCGCCTCGTTAAGTAGACGGGCCCATGGTAGCATAGCCGAGCGATAAAATGCAGCGTAAGCATTTTCGGTACGGACCCACTCTGGACGTTGCCGAGAGCGTGAAGTGAGGTGCGTGTCGCTGGGTCCGCAAGTGTTTTAGAGATAGAGTTCTCCGGTCTACTGTGTAACCGCGTGAAAGACTCAACTTTGCGAAACAAAATCTACTAAACTTTGCTTACAAAATATATATCTATTCAATTAACAATTTAATTTAAATTTTCATTCATTTCGTTCACTTAGAATTATTGTTATTCGCTTTATAGTTCAATTTGCGTGTATCTTATCCATAATCAAGTGTGTGCGTGTTCGCGTCTTATTCCTCTTTCTGATTCAGGTATACCAACGCTCAGAATTATCCAAGCACAAAAAGGGAATCCAAATTATATTGTCATTTATATTATTGTGACTGTCTGGTGAGTTGCACTTTTTATCTCTTTCTGTATATTATATTATATTGTTAATATTCATTCGTATGTAATGACAATTTCTGACAATCAAAGCATTGTGGGATTCCCCTAGTCAGGAGTTATTCATTGCATATTTCCATACTTTATTATGTTCTTTTGATTCCTTGAGTATTTCGACATTAAAGCTTTATTATTCATTAAATTATACTCATTAATTACCTGTCCGATTCCTTTGAAAAGACCCGTATGGGACTAGAGCACCAACGATCCCTAAATCTATTCCTTGTAAAAATTCCTGGGTGCTCATATTCATTGAAATCGGATAGAATTTATGAAATTTCTTTATTTTACTAATTTATCCATGTGGTCGTGGTAACGCTGGTTCATTATATGATATTTATTGACTAGTTCTGTACATATATTTTTACAAATATTTAATTATGGCTCAAGACGCAAGCGCAATGATGACCTCCATGGCGGAGTGCTTGACTATTCAGAATAGTACTTTAAATATCCCTTACTTTGATGGGAAGGGCGTTCCTCTAAAAGACTTTGTACAAGATGTGCAAAATAGCGCAAGTATAGTGCCTCCTGCATTAGAGGGATCATTTCTAAAATCGGTATTAGGGAAATTGAAGGGTCCAGCCCGCGATAGCACTTATGGAAAAACATTTAATACAGTTAATGAACTAATTAAACATTTAAAGGGTAGATTTACACCGGGTAAAAATTATCCTTACTATCAACACGAAATAGAAAATATTCGGATGAAAAAGGAGGAATTAGTTAGCGATTTTTATGACAGATTAAACATATTAATTAGCGGAGCTCGAGCTGCGTTAGAGG
The DNA here is from genome assembly GCA_963971345.1 of Andrena flavipes. NCBI lineage: Eukaryota > Metazoa > Arthropoda > Insecta > Hymenoptera > Andrenidae > Andrena > Andrena flavipes. The sequence goes on from OZ020481.1 coordinate 32,623,559, forward strand.
ATAGTTATGGGGATAAGGCAGAACAAATGCTATTACCATTAAAAGAATGTGGATTGGAAGCTTATATTCGCGGACTTCCAGATGAAATAGCGCGTTCAGTAGATGCGCGCGACCCTAAAACTTTAGACGACGCGAGAAAATTTGCAGTACGCATAGAAACGCGAATGAAATCCGGAATATTACCTTCAAATGAAACTCAAAAAGTGTCATTTAATCAGAATAATAGTTATTCTCGATCATCGAATCCTTACTATCAGGATTACGCTAACCGCCAATCTATGAATCCTTCTCACTATCAAAATTATGCAATTGAGGCATTTGATGGAAAAAGGGCACATAGGCTTATGTGCCCTTTTTCCGTAAATCGTTTAAATCGACTCACATATATGTTATATATATATAATATATCAAGGACATTTCTTCTCCCGCGTTTAAAGTAGCTAGTTTTGTTACGTTTTGTTATGTAGCGTGATCAACATGCAGCTACATGGTCGCTGAGCGGTCGCGCTACCGCGCTGTCTATTGTCGAGTCGTGCAATACGTTTTATTTTGTGTAAGCGATGAACTATGGAAACTGAGGTGAGTATCGAATTCGCAAGGAAAGTAATAGTTTTGGAAAAATTTAACAAAAATTACGTATTTAACTTCTATAAAAATACTTACTTAAAACATTACATTTTTTGTTTATTTTTGTGATTCATTTTGTATTTTTATTTAAACAAAGTATAAAACATGTGTAACTAAGTAAGTAAACAAAATTATATTTAAATAAATAAACAAAGAAGCAATTTTCTACGAATTTACCACTTTTATGAAAAAAGGGCACATAAACCACTTGCATAAAACTATTAAATAAAGACACATACCATTTTCAAATCATGACTTCTGTTTACGAAACGTTTCAAGGATATGGTACTACATCCTTAAAAAAAATTGGATTTAATTGCATTACTTTTCACTAAGTTATACTATGATGAAAACTTTGAAATCGATTTACTCGAAATTGCATTTTGGCGTATGTGCCCTTTTTCCATCAAATGCCTCAATTCGAAACGAAGAAGAGAAACGTTCTCCGAGTCCCAGTCCAGACGTAAGCGGATTACCAATTGGAATTTTGAAACCCCCATCACGCAATCATTTTTACGATCCACCGGGATTTCCTCCACATCCGTACTACTCACCTTATTTTTATCCGCCAATGCCATATCCTAATTATTACCCTTACTATCATTATAATACAAACAGTAATGAGCCATCACGTTCAGCAAGAGATGGATATTCGCAAGGGCCTAGACCAAGATCTCCATCTCCCATTCCTTCAACAACGAGACCGGGTTCTCCATATAATAGAAATACTAAACCCGAAGATAGAACCGATCATTTAAACGCACAAATGACCCGACGGATGGACGCGACATCGAGTCATTCGGAAAAAGAGCGTCATGCAACAGTAAAATTTCTGGCAAACCAAGAAAAATCGTAACGGTAGAAAAACCCGAATCCCCATTAGTAAAAATGATGGGTAAGGAGTTGAATATAAGGAGCAGATATAAACATAATCAAATTAAGCGCCCTTGACGACAATGTTTCAGTCGCGCTTCACGAATCAGTTGCTATTTCAGGAATAACTCCGGATACAACAGAGACTTTAGGTACCACAATAATTACATTATTAGGCAAACCCGTAAAATTTCATGTCGTAAGATCTTCATTTGTACTGCGTTGTGATGGTATATTAGGTAAAGAGTATCTCACACAAGAACAGGCTGAAATCTCCTTCACCCACAACACATTGGTAACGCGAAGCGATCCTATTAAACCCATACCTTTTATTGGTTATGATTCAGGACCTCGTAGTGTAGGACACCAACTTTTGTATTTAAAAGCACGTACTAGACAAACGGTTGCCATTGACGTTATGAATCATGATCTGAAAGAGGGATATCTACCTAAAATTGAAACAATAGATGGCTTGTACATTGGCGAAGCTGTTGTGTCTGTAAATGACCGAGGTTCATGTCACGTCTTTGCCGTTAATACGACGGATAAAGATGTCGAAGTCGAAATTCCGCCACAAGAATTAATACCTTTCGAGTATCATAACTTCCCCGAAGAAGAACAAAATTATTTCGATTCTGATACGGAAGATGAGACCTTGCCAATCGCGGAAGATAGAGTTTTAGAAATCATAAAAAAATTGCGTCTCGATCATTTGAACGAAGAAGAACGGGATCATGTAATTAAAATCATTAAAGAATTTCCAGAGCGATTCCACTTGCCTTGTGATAAATTACCATGTACTTCATACATTAAGCATAGAATCCCCACAGTAGATGATGTTCCTGTAAATACGCGACAGTATCGTTTTCCTCCGGTTCATAAAGATGAAATAGAAAAACAGGTCCGGAATAAATTAAACAATGGAATAATAGCACCTTCAAATTCACCATATAATTCACCCATTTGGATTGTACCTAAAAAACCAGATTCTAAAGGCAATCTGAGATGGAGAATAGTCATAGATTTCCGTAATCTTAACGAAAAAACTATTGGCGATGCATATCCATTACCAAACATTACCGATATACTCGATCATTTAGGTGAAGCCCGATATTTTTCAACGTTTGACTTAGCAAGCGGATTTCAACAAATTGAAATGGATCCAAAAGATAGACAAAAAACAGCCTTCACAACCCCAAATGGTCATTATGAATATATCCGAATGCCGGAAGGTCTCAAAAATGTTCCAGCGACTTTTCAAAGATTAATGGATCAAGTTCTACGCGGATTACAGGGTGTAGAAGTTTTCGTTTATTTGGATGATATTGTGGTATATGCCAAAAATTTAGAAGAACATGAAAAGAAAATTCGTCGTTTATTTACGCGTTTGGCCGATGCTAAATTAACCTTACAACCGGATAAGTGCGAGTTCCTCAAAATAGAAGTTGCATACCTAGGACATGTTATTAGTCGGGCAGGTGTAAAACCGGATCCCAAAAAGATTAGTGCAGTAAAGAATTTTCCTCGCCCGAAAAATCAGAAAAATATTAGGCAATTCCTAGGTCTAGCAGGATATTATAGACGCTTTATCAAAAACTTCGCAGAAAAGGCTAAACCGTTGTCAGACTTGTTGAAGAAAAATTCCACTTTCACTTGGGGAAAAGAGCAAAAGAAAGGATTTTTGGAATTGCGAAAAGCACTTTGTTTTCGGGGCACGAAAAGCCCCATACTTCAATATCCAAATTTCGATAGTCAATTCACTTTAAATACAGATGCATCAGACTATGCTATAGGTGCTGTACTCAGTCAAGAAATTGATGGTCAAGATCTACCAGTTGCATACCTTTCTAGAATTTTAACTAAACCAGAACAAAATTATTTCACTACAGAAAAGGAATGTTTGGCAGTCCTTTATGCAATTTTACACTTCAGACCATATTTATACGGCCGAAAATTTACTCTCGTCAGTGATCATGAACCGTTAAGATGGATTAATTCAATAAAAGATCCGGGACAAAGATTGATCCGCTGGCGACTAAAATTGCGAGATTACGAGTACGAATTTATTCATAAGGCAGGAAAATTAAACACAAATGCTGATGCCTTATCAAGGAATCCAGTCATAGTAAATGAATTATGTTCGTCTGATGATTTCAGTTTATCAGATTCCTCTGATGATGCAAGGTTGGAGTTAGCACCTGATTGCCCAAAATTATTACCAATAAATAAACCCTCAACAACGAGTAAACGAACACCGACATCTTCGGAATCTGAAGCTTCCAAACCCAAGGGAAGAATAGCTAGTTTACCCGGAAAATCAAACATAGGAAGACCAGTAGGTTCAAGACTTAAGTCGAAACAACCTGTACCTTTAGATACCAGTGCAATAGCAACTAGAACGCGAGCAAAGACTCAAGTTACTGAAGCTCCGGGACCATCAAAAACACAAGAACTTTCTTTAGTAGAGGACGACGATTCTGATGACGAACAGTCAGATCCGCCTATATTCCGTCAACGTAGGAGTACCCTGCCGAATCTGGGATTTCATCCTAAACAGATGGTGGAGAATCCTAGAATCCCAGATTCACAAGGTGCAGTGGCCGATACGGAATTGCGGGAAAAGGGGAGCGAGTCCGAAGTAGATAGAACTATAGCCATTAACTTACCCGAAATTCACGATAGTGATACAGGTGATCAGAACAAACAGAAGTCCACATTCATAGATTTAGACGAGTTACAAGAGTCTTTCAGTAGATTTGAAAAATCACTATTGGATAAAAGCGCTCAATTACAGGAACTTGAGGAAGAAGTTGTTTTATTGGAAGCCCTTTCTGAAGGAGATACTGTAGACGAAAATAGACAGGAAATATTACGAGATTTGGATCCATATGATGACGATACTGGGGACGAGGAATTAAATAGACGAATAGAAAAATTACTACAACAAGCTAGGAATTCCGAAAAAGGTTGTCTTTCAAATCCAAGGCGTGAGGAAACAGCCAGTAAAGCACCTCAGCTGAAAAATATTCCGGAAGAATCAGAACTAGAAACAACTGCAATAGGAGTAACTGATAGCTCCATCATTAACAGACCTAGATACAGTTCAATTTTACCTACCCCGACCGTAGATCCAAACCCCATAGCACTTTCGACACCATTTCCAAATCCAACAGCTGATCAAACTCCCAAGGAGGGAGGTAGGTATACCAACGCTCAGAATTATCCAAGCACAAAAAGGGAATCCAAATTATATTGTCATTTATATTATTGTGACTGTCTGGTGAGTTGCACTTTTTATCTCTCTCTGTATATTATATTATATTGTTAATATTCATTCGTATGTAATGACAATTTCTGACAATCAAAGCATTGTGGGATTCCCCTAGTCAGGAGTTATTCACTGAATATTTCCATACTTTATTATGTTCTTTTGATTCCTTCAGTATTTCGACATTAAAGCTTTATTATTCATTAAATTATACTCATTAATTACCTGTCCGATTCCTTTGAAAAGACCCGTATGGGACTAGAGCACCAACGATCCCTAAATCTACCCCTTATCCTTCTGATAAGGTACATGGACAACTAAAATAAAAAAGAATTGACTGTTACAACTGCGGCGAGCCTCCATGCCATTCTATATTCAATACAACAAATTCTGATAGTCTAACGACTGTGGGATACCCCTAATCAGAATTTGGCTGTCTAAAACGCGCCGCTCGAACACTAAGGGCTGCGGCACGTAACAGTAATTTCAACTAAATTTGCACAAATTCAGCTATTCCAATTTAAAAATGTTATCAAAATCCAAAAATATCGAACTCAGTTTCAAATAAAACTACACAAATTCAGTTCCTCCAAGTAATAGTTTTTTTTTCCTGGGCGGTTTCCGGGCACTCAGTCCTATGGAACCATTGTGCCCGAGCCCGTACGGGCAGTCCTAGTTGGGAGGGCTTGCCACTAGGCCGGCCTCTCGTGCGAACTCGAGAAGCCCGCTTAGGGTTGTGTCCTCCAGGTTCGACGTGCGGTGGAAGGCAGCTCCCAGCAGTAACTGCCTTTGGTCCGCCATACCCTCGCACTGCGTCATTAGGTGGAGCGGCGTTTCGTCGTCCTCCCCGCACCGCGGGCACCTAGGTCCCTCACCGATCCCTAGGCGCGCCAGGTGTTTTCTCGTGTGCCAGTGTCCTGTGACCATCCCCACGAGTAGTCGCAGCTGCGACCTATCCAGGCGGCTGAGCGCCGCCCCTATCCTCTTTGAAGGCCGCTTCAGCAGAGCCTTCGCGTGTCTCATCTGTTGGGTCCGTTCCCAGAGTTGTTCGAGTTGCTGTCTGATCCAGCGACTCGTCCACTCCTTCACAGTCCCCATGGAGACACCTACGGTGCACGACGGGTCTCGATCCAGATTACGCGCACCTTCTCGAGCCCTGACGTTTGCCCCTTCGTTTCCCTCGATTCCGGCATGCCCCGGAACCCATAGTAGACTGACGCGATTGCTGTTAGCCAATTGCGTCAGCGCGTCCACGCAGTCTAGCACCAGACTAGATCTCACCACCGTGTTGCGGAGGGATCCCAGTGCGGCCCGACTGTCGCTACAGATATAGATGTGCTTGCCCTCATAGCCCCTGTCCAGATTCAATCTGGCACAGGTCCTGATAGCCTGCACCTCCGCCTGAAAGACCGATACGTGTGGGCCCAGGGCGATGGATCTTTCCACCCTGGGCCTCTGCCCACATATCCCGGCTCCGGTTCCGGTTTTGGTTTTGGAACCATCTGTGTACCAGATAAGTCCCCCCGGAGAGAGTAACTCCTTCTCGTTTTCTTCCCAATCCTTTCTGCTTGGAAAGCGAACGACGAAGTTATGTTGGAAGCGGTAGGCTGGGTCACATTGGTCTCCTCCGCAGTCCAGAGCCTCGTACGAGTCCCTTACGTGCTGCAGGATCGCCGCGTGCCCATTCCCCGTGCCTTTCCATCTTCCCGCAAAGTGTATCCTCAGGGCAGCCTTCCTAGCCCCGGCCTCCGCAGCCAAGTGCGGCGGCGGCAGGTCCAGCAAGGCCCCCATCGCCAGGGTGGGCGTGGTGTCCAAGTAATAGTAGTCAATATCAAGTAAATTTACGTAAATTCACCTCCTGGAATTAAAAATTTCATCAAAATCCAAAGAAATCGAATAAAATTACACAAATTCAGCTCCTCTTAACGATAATATTAAGAAAATCCAAAAAAATATAAGAGACTTTCAATCAACTTACATAAATTCACCTCCTGGAACTGAATTTTTTAACTAAATCCGAAAAATAGATGGTAATTTCAACTAAATTTGCACAAATTCAGCTATTCCAATTTAAAAATGTTATCAAAATCCAAAAATATCGAACTCAGTTTCAAATAAAAATACACAAATTCAGTTCCTCCAAGTAATAGTAGTCAATTTCAAGTAAATTTACGTAAATTCACCTCCTCGAACTAAAAATTTCATCAAAATCCAAAGAAATCGAATAAAATTACACAAATTCAGCTCCTCTTAACGATAATATTAAGAAAATCCAAAAAAATATAAGAGAATTTCAATCAACTTACATAAATTCACCTCCTGGAACTGAATTTTTTAACTAAATCCGAAAAATAGATGGTAATTTCAACTAAATTTGCACAAATTCAGCTATTCCAATTTAAAAATGTTATCAAAATCCAAAAATATCGAACTCAGTTTCAAATAAAACTACACAAATTCAGTTCCTCCAAGTAATAGTAGTCAATTTCAAGTAAATTTACGTAAATTCACCTCCTGGAACTAAAAATTTCATCAAAATCCAAAGAAATCGAATAAAATTACACAAATTCAGCTCCTCTTAACGATAATATTAAGAAAATCCAAAAAAATATAAGAGACTTTCAATCAACTTACATAAATTCACCTCCTGGAACTGAATTTTTTAACTAAATCCGAAAAATAGATGGTAATTTCAACTAAATTTGCACAAATTCAGCTATTTCAATTTAAAAATGTTATCAAAATCCAAAAATATCGAACTCAGTTTCAAATAAAACTACACAAATTCAGTTCCTCCAAGTAATAGTAGTGAATTGCAAGTAAATTTACGTAAATTCACCTCCTGGAACTAAAAATTTCATCAAAATCCAAAGAAATCGAATAAAATTACACAAATTCAGCTCCTCTTAACGATAATATTAAGAAAATCCAAAAAAATATAAGAGAATTTCAATCAACTTACATAAATTCACCTCCTGGAACTGAATTTTTTAACTAAATCCGAAAAATAGATGGTAATTTCAACTAAATTTGCACAAATTCAGCTATTCCAATTTAAAAATGTAATGGATGGTACAATGAGGGCGACAAAGGGTTTATATTAGAGGTAGTGATTTATTAGAAAAATGTAGTGGTTGGTCTCTACACGTCTCGACTCGACACGTCTTGTCTTGACTCTTTGTCCTACTGATGCGTACGTGCGTGCCCCGATCCGCGTGCGTATCCCGAGCACCGACGACCGCTACCGAATGCCGGTCGCTGCCGAAACAATCGCCGTTGCTACGCGCTCCTTCGCACGCTCGGGCCTACGTGACGGCTTGGTGACCGTCTCACACACTCTTACAATTCGGCCGTCCTGACTATAGACCGTCCTCGGGCTATTCGCACATATGTCTTAATAAACTAATAAAATATTTGCAACCAGTAACAAAATAATTAAGTATCAACGCTAGTGCTAATACAGAAATGAATAATACATAACTTTGGCTTAATGACTACGATAAATTCTAACTTTTACATAAAAAAAAATACATTTGTACCTTACGGTGTTGGCATTACCCACTGTCTCATATTTTTAGCTTCCCAAACACCCTGATATCGTCGCTGCGTGTTTTGGAAACCCTCTATATCAGCAACGAGATATCGATCGTTTCTCAGGACTTTCTTTATAACATATGGTCCTTTAAATGCCGGAAGAAGTTTCTTTGGTGCTGCTGATGTACTATCAAAATTACGCAACATAATATAATCTCCTTCTTGATACTGATGTGGACTTTTATGCCGTTCATTAAAATATCGTGTATTATATTCTTGCGCTGCCACAATTTTCTTAGCCGCTTTGTGTCGCATCGCTTCTAAATCCCGATTTTTATTTTGCACTTGCTCTTGTAGGTACTCCTTTATCTGGTCATCTACTTGACCACGCTGGTCGATGCCGAAAAGTAACCGACTGGGAGTATTTCCAGTCGCTTGTACAACTGTATTATTTATACAATATTCTATTTGAGGAAGTACATTATACCAGTATTTACCACTATCGTTTTCTGTGATTTTACCTAGCATAGGTGTTAACATCCTATTTATCCGCTCTACCTGTCCATTTGACTGAGGAGAGCCGGTAGCTATTAGTATAAGTCTTACATTATTTTCGTTTAAAAAATCGCTAAACTCTTGGGATGTGAAACATGTCCCACGATCCGAGATAATTACACGTGGTTTGCTATAGCTCGCGAAATAATCGGATAGACACTTTATAGCCTCTCGGCTAGAGGTTGTCTTAGTCGCATATAATCTAACAAATTTAGTAAAGGCATCCACTATAAGAAATACGTGTCGTTTTACCAAATGTCGTTTGTCCACTGGTCCGTAATGATCAACATGCAACGTGTCGAAGGGACTTTCGCCCTTTGGGATACAATGTAACACACCTTCCTTCTTCCCGGTTGTAGGCGAATAAGCTATACATTTCGTACAATTTCTTATGTGCGTTTCTACCTTTTGTTTTAAATTTGGAAACCAATAACTCTGTAACATTGTATCAACCGTTTTCGCTACGGCCAAATGGCCCAATTGGTCATGATATTTAAAGATTATATTTGCTTCCATATTTTCTGGTACATAAAATAGTAGTTCTGAATTTCTTTTTCTATAAACAAGTCCATTCCTCATCTCAAAATTAGCGTCCTCGCCCTTTACCAATCTATCTGCTATTTCTTTAATTTTTCTATCTTGAGTTTGACACACGGATAAATTATATTCAAACGGATTATCTTCTATTACTAATATATTTATCGCGCGGCTGAGGGCATCAACATGCCTCATCCTTTTGCTAGGACGATGCTCAAGAACATACTCGTAGTTTAATAATTCCATCGCCCACCTAGCTATTCGCGGATTTATCTCTTTCTTCTGCAACGTGAGTTTTACTGAATTACAATCTGTTACTATTTTGAAGGGAATTCCTTGCAGGTAAATTCGAAACCGTCTAATTGCATAAATAATAGCTAATGTCTCTAGTTCGAAACTATGGTATTTGCTTTCCGTACCAGTTGTTCGTTTCGAAAAATAAAATAGTGGGTGCAGTTTCAAATCCTGCTTCTGTTGCATAAGCACGGCGCCAAAACCCAGTGAACTGGCGTCGCAGTGCAACTCAGTTTTGTCCTTCGGATCATAGATTGCCAATATAGGACTGGTTACTAGCTTCGATTTTAACGCTTCAAAGGCATTCAATTGAGCTTCTGAAAAGGTAAACGCGGCACCCTTTCTTAACAAATCGTATAAAGGTTTCGCTATTACGGAAAATCCCTCGACGAATTTTCTAAAATACGAACAGAGTCCCAAAAAACTCTGTACATTACGCACGGTTTCTGGTACAGGAAATTTCAAAATTGCTTCAATACCGCTATCGGTAGGACGTATGCCCTTTTCCGTGACTAAATATCCAAGATATTCGATCTTTGTAAATAAAAATTTACATTTATCTATACGTAAATTAAGTTTGTTTTGCACTAGCAAGTTGAAGACTCGCTTAAGAATTTTAAAATGATGTTCTAACGATTCCGTCGCAACCAGGAAATCGTCAATGTACACGACTACATCGCCTGATCGAATTAAATCAGTTAGTATTTCGTTAACATAACGCTGAAATTTCGTAGGGGCCGGTTTCAGGCCGAAAGGCATCTTAACGTACTCAAACTGCCCAAATGGCGTAATGAACGATGTATATTTAATCGATTCTTCTGCTAACGGTATGTGAAAGAAACCGTCCTTTAGATCTAGAAGGCTGAAGTATTTTTTTCCATTTAGTATATTCAACTGGTCCTCGATCACAGGTATAGGAAAATTATCCCTTGCTATATACATATTTACAGTTCGGAAGTCAATACATAATCTATATTCCCCGTTTTTCTTTTTCACTAATACGATAGGTGAAACATATTCCGATTCGCTGATACGAATTATGCCTTCCTCCAGCAATTTATCTAAAATTGCGCGTAATTTTTCTTTTTCCGTATAAGATAATCTACGCGCTGAAAAATTAAACGGTTTCAAATCTTTTACTATGATTTTAAGTTGAGTTCGAACTTTAGGTTCCTTAGGCCGCTCGGGTTCCAAATATTCGGTCGTAAATATGCTTTTAAGATATAATTGCTTATCTTGAGGTATTTCCGAATTGATTTGCAATGCCTCTGTAATTTTACTCTCCGTTTCGCACGTATCGATATTTAATATTTCGGAAATAGCGTCCTTTTCAGTCACGGTGGAAGAAGAGGTCAAAGACAATCCGTATTTTTTTAAAATATCTCTTCCGATAACCGCAGGAGCTATCATAGTGGCATTCGGTACTACATATAATACCAAATCGTTCTCAACCCGTCCATTAAGCTGCATGCTAACTCTTACCTCTCCTAGTTTAACTAAACTACTATTATTCAGTCCGCAATATGATTTGTCGTCAGATTTTCGAATAAGCGTACGATGAACAAATTTTTCCTTGATAAACGAGATTGGACTACCAGTATCTAGACGCACACGCAATTTCAATTTAGTTTCCTTTTCCGCGCAACCTATTTGAACAACAATATCCTTTTGGAACTCATCTTCCCCTTCTACTGAATTTTCTACGCAATTTACTTGTTTTGCCCCCGTTCGGCTCTTACACTCGCTTATAACATGTCCCATCTCACCACATTTGAAACATGCGCCCTTCTCCCGCTTGGCCGCTGTACAATCCTTCGCCAAGTGTCCATATTTGCTGCAATTGTAGCATCTCGCTGTTTTCGGCCACTCGGTGTTCGCCTCCTTCGCAGCCGTCGTCTTCTCCTGGGCCGCCGGCGTTTTGTTCTCCTTTGCTTCCGGTTTGCTGCTCGACGATGTCTCCCGATGAGGTCGATTTTTCCCACCATCCAGCTCTACGTCTTCAAACGCTGCTAGTAGGTCTGCCGTAAATTCAAACTGTTGGATCCGTGCTTGATTCCTCATGTGCTTCTCCGGAATACCATCTATCAGATATTCGACCAACTCGTCCTCGGCTAATGCAACACGGTTGCCTAAGACGATTTTGTCGTGATAATAATGGCTGAAGGCTTCACCTTGTTTCCAGGTTCTTTCCTCGAATTTTCTCCTGAGGACCACTTTGTTTTCTCTGCGTTCGAATATTTTCTTCATCGCCTGCAACAATTGAGGTGTCTCGAGTTCGATGTGTTCAGGGCGAGACTGGAACCATTTCAGAGCTTGCCCCTTCAATCTTGTGCCGATTAATATTCTTGACGCCCTGTCATCTAGACTATATGTCGAACAAAGTAGATTGACTTGCTTCTCCCAGTTACTAAAAGTATCTTCTTGCCCACTAAACTCAGCAAGCAAGCCACTAATTGTTTTTACAATAGACCGCGATTGCGTTTCGGTCGTATCAGGAGCGGGTCTCAAAGAGCTGCGCAACATTTCAATCTCACGGTCTCTCAGCCTTAATTCCCGTTCTAATAGTTGCCGTTCCCTCACCAATAAATCGCGATCACTTGGTATTTCGATGTTCGCCATTGCTTGGTTCTGCGTTGCTTCGTTCTGCGTTGCTTCGTTCTGCGTTGGGCCGTCTTGCATCGCGTCGTTTTGCTCGTGGTCTTCGTCCGTTTGCAAAAAAATCGTTTGCATCCACTCTCCTTTAGGATCTGCTTCTTGCACTCGCTTAAGCAATTCCGCCTTCAGTCCAGTGGTCAACAGGCCCTTCCGTCGTAAAATCTCCTTCAATTGTGTCACTTTAAAATCACTCGGTTTCATATCTATGCTACCTTCGAATAATCACCACACTCCATCAACCTTTTCACTGATCGCTTTTAATCCCACTTCTGAAGTTGTAATGGATGGTACAATGAGGGCGACAAAGGGTTTATATTAGAGGTAGTGATTTATTAGAAAAATGTAGTGGTTGGTCTCTACACGTCTCGACTCGACACGTCTTGTCTTGACTCTTTGTCCTACTGATGCGTACGTGCGTGCCCCGATCCGCGTGCGTATCCCGAGCACCGACGACCGCTACCGAATGCCGGTCGCTGCCGAAACAATCGCCGTTGCTACGCGCTCCTTCGCACGCTCGGGCCTACGTGACGGCTTGGTGACCGTCTCACACACTCTTACAAAAATGTTATCAAAATCCAAAAATATCGAACTCAGTTTCAAATAAAACTACACAAATTCAGTTCCTCCAAGTAATAGTAGTCAATTTCAAGTAAATTTACGTAAATTCACCTCCTGGAACTAAAAATTTCATCAAAATCCAAAGAAATCGAATAAAATTACACAAATTCAGCTCCTCTTAACGATAATATTAAGAAAATCCAAAAAAATATAAGAGACTTTCAATCAACTTACATAAATTCACCTCCTGGAACTGAATTTTTTAACTAAATCCGAAAAATAGATGGTAATTTCAACTAAATTTGCATAAATTCAGCTATTTCAATTTAAAAATGTTATCAAAATCCAAAAATATCGAACTCAGTTTCAAATAAAACTACACAAATTCAGTTCCTCCAAGTAATAGTAGTGAATTGCAAGTAAATTTACGTAAATTCACCTCCTGGAACTAAAAATTTCATCAAAATCCAAAGAAATCGAATAAAATTACACAAATTCAGCTCCTCTTAACGATAATATTAAGAAAATCCAAAAAAATATAAGAGACTTTCAATCAATTTACATAAATTCACCTCCTGGAACTGAATTTTTTAACTAAATCCGAAAAATAGATGGTAATTTCAACTAAATTTGCACAAATTCAGCTATTCCAATTTAAAAATGTTATCAAAATCCAAAAATATCGAACTCAGTTTCAAATAAAACTACACAAATTCAGTTCCTCCAAGTAATAGTAGTCAATTTCAAGTAAATTTACGTAAATTCACCTCATCGAACTAAAAATTTCATCAAAATCCAAAGAAATCGAATAAAATTACACAAATTCAGCTCCTCTTAACGATAATATTAAGAAAATCCAAAAAAATATAAGAGAATTTCCATCAACTTACATAAATTCACCTCCTGGAACTGAATTTTTTAACTAAATCCGAAAAATAGATGGCAATTTCAACTAAATTTGCACAAATTCAGCTATTCCAATTTAAAAATGTTATCAAAATCCAAAAATATCGAACTCAGTTTCAAATAAAACTACACAAATTCAGTTCCTCCAAGTAATAGTAGTCAATTTCAAGTAAATTTACGTAAATTCACCTCCTCGAACTAAAAATTTCATCAAAATCCAAAGAAATCGAATAAAATTACACAAATTCAGCTCCTCTTAACGATAATATTAAGAAAATCCAAAAAAATATAAGAGAATTTCAATCAACTTACATAAATTCACCTCCTGGAACTGAATTTTTTAACTAAATCCGAAAAATAGATGGTAATTTCAACTAAATTTGCACAAATTCAGCTATTCCAATTTAAAAATGTTATCAAAATCCAAAAATATCGAACTCAGTTTCAAATAAAACTACACAAATTCAGTTCCTCCAAGTAATAGTAGTGAATTTCAAGTAAATTTACGTAAATTCACCTCCTGGAACTAAAAATTTCATCAAAATCCAAAGAAATCGAATAAAATTACACAAATTCAGCTCCTCTTAACGATAATATTAAGAAAATCCAAAAAAATATAAGAGACTTTCAATCAACTTACATAAATTCACCTCCTGGAACTGAATTTTTTAACTAAATCCGAAAAATAGATGGCAATTTCAACTAAATTTGCACAAATTCAGCTATTCCAATTTAAAAATGTTATCAAAATCCAAAAATATCGAACTCAGTTTCAAATAAAACTACACAAATTCAGTTCCTCCAAGTAATAGTAGTGAATTGCAAGTAAATTTACGTAAATTCACCTCCTGGAATTAAAAATTTCATCAAAATCCAAAGAAATCGAATAAAATTACACAAATTCAGCTCCTCTTAACGATAATATTAAGAAAATCCAAAAAAATATAAGAGACTTTCAATCAGCTTACATAATTTCACCTCCTGGAACTGAATTTTTTAACTAAATCCGAAAAATAGATGGTAATTTCAACTAAATTTGCATAAATTCAGCTATTTCAATTTAAAAATGTTATCAAAATCCAAAAATATCGAACTCAGTTTCAAATAAAACTACACAAATTCAGTTCCTCCAAGTAATAGTAGTGAATTGCAAGTAAATTTACGTAAATTCACCTCCTGGAACTAAAAATTTCATCAAAATCCAAAGAAATCGAATAAAATTACACAAATTCAGCTCCTCTTAACGATAATATTAAGAAAATCCAAAAAAATATAAGAGAATTTCAATCAACTTACATAAACTCACCTCCTGGAACTGAATTTTTTAACTAAATCCGAAAAATAGATGGTAATTTCAACTAAATTTGCACAAATTCAGCTACTCCAATTTAAAAATGTTATCAAAATCCAAAAATATCGAACTCAGTTTCAAATAAAACTACACAAATTCAGTTCCTCCAAGTAATAGTAGTCAATTTCAAGTAAATTTACGTAAATTCACCTCCTGGAACTAAAAATTTCATCAAAATCCAAAGAAATCGGACATAATTACACAAATTCAGCTCCTCTTAACGATAATATTAAGAAAATCCGAAAAAATATAAGACAATTTCAATCAACTTACATAAATTCACCTCCTGGAACTGAATTTTTTAACTAAATCCGAAAAATAGATGGTAATTTCAACTAAATTTGCACAAATTCAGCTATTCCAATTTAAAAATGTTATCAAAATCCAAAAATATCGAACTCAGTTTCAAATAAAACTACACAAATTCAGTTCCTCCAAGTAATAGTAGTGAATTTCATGTAAATTTACATAAATTCACCGCCTGGAACTGAATTTTTTAACTAAATCCGAAAAATAGATGGTAATTTCAACTAAATTTGCACAAATTCAGCTATTCCAATATAAAAATGTAATCAAAATCCAAAAATATCGAACTCCGTTTCAAATAAAACTACACAAATTCAGTTCCTCCAAGTAATAGTAGTCAATTTCAAGTAAATTCACCTACTGGAACTAAAAATTTCATCAAAATCCAAAGAAATCGAATAAAATTACACAAATTCAGCTCCTCTTAACGATAATATTAAGAAAATCCAAAAAAATATAAGACAATTTCAATCAACTTGCATAAATTCACCTCCTGGAACTGAATTTTTTAACTAAATCCGAAAAATAGATGGTAATTCAACTAAATTTGCACAAATTCAGTTATTCCAATTTAAAAATGTTATCAAAATCCAAAAATATCAAACTCAGTTTCAAATAAAACTACACAAATTCAGTTCCCCCAAGTAATAGTAGTGAATTTCAAGTAAATTTACGTAAATTCACCTCCTGGAACTAAAAATTTCATCAAAATCCAAAGAAATCGAATAAAATTACACAAATTCAGCTCCTCTTAACGATAATAATAAGAAAATCCAAAAAAATATAAGATAATTTCAATCAACTTACATAAATTCACCGCCTGGAACTGAATTTTTTAACTAAATCCGAAAAATAGATGGTAATTTCAACTAAATTTGCACAAATTCAGCTATTCCAATTTAAAAATGTTATCAAAATCCAAAAATATCGAACTCAGTTTCAAATAAATCTACACAAATTCAGTTACTCCAAGTAATAGTAGTCAATTTCAAGTAAATTCACCTGCTGGAACTAAAAATTTCATCAAAATCCAAAGAAATCGAATAAAATTACACAAATTCAGCTCCTCTTAACGATAATAATAAGAAAATCCAAAAAAATATAAGATAATTTCAATCAACTTACATAAATTCACCGCCTGGAACTGAATTTTTTAACTAAATCCGAAAAATAGGTGGTAATTTCAACTAAATTTGCACAAATTCAGCTATTCCAATTTAAAAATATTGTTACGTATATAGAATTTCTATACGCCGCTTTCATCGAGCTCGCGTCTGTGAAGGGAAGACGCCCAAAAACCCTTTCGTTTATCAAACATTTCACTTAGGGGGTCATGATCTCGACCATCTAGATAACGACCACGGGAACGGATGTGACACGACGATAACCCCGAAAGATTTCCTTATATGGAAAATTCCTAATGAACCCCCACTCATTTTTGGGAGTATATAAACCCTTTGTTTTCTACCCTCTGCGGTTAAAAGTTATAGAGTCACGCGTAGAGTCACGTCGTGTCACGCTCGTACAGAGTTGGTTAAATCTAGCAAGATCGGGCAAAGTCTCCGTCAGAATCACAGTTAACCTCATAGAATCCGCAAGTCCGGTTTATATTCTATTTGGCACGTTGAAATAGCCGCTCGTACGCCCCGCATCGCCAGTGCGTCAACACCGTGCAATTATTGGTAAATTATACACTTTATATAATTAACTAATCGCGACACTTACATTTGTACAATAACTGATTATTGAATATACGAATGGTGTTCACTTGTAAATCGAGTAGATTCGTTAAACCCATCTTTTACCCAGCGATCCTTATAATATTGGTAGCACTCACCCACTGATACAACTTTACCGCTCGAGTTGTATTAACTTTAATTAAGAGTTACGAGGCATTACTAACATTTCCCGCGACTCCCTGATTTCGTATCAGGTCCGTTCGCAAACCCTTTACCACAACAAACCATCTTCTCCAACCCAGTGGCTCCCCGATTTAGCATCGGGTTCGTCCACGAAACCTCACCCTCCTACGGCTCCCTGATTTAGCATCAGGTTCGTCCGTATCCTACAGCTCCCTGATTTCGCATCAGGTTCGTCTGTAATTCTACCAACTTCCGAACAGCTCCCTGGTTTCGCGCCAGGTTCGTCTGCAAATAATCCGCCCTTATAGCAGCTCCCTGGTTTCGCACCAGGTTCGTCTGTGAACTTTATCCTAGTGACTCCCCGATTTCGCATCGGGTTCGTTCACGACATTTCACAATCCTCCGGCTCCCTGATTTCAAATCAGGTTCGTCCGCGCTTGACTCCATTCCTAGAGGCTCCCTGATTTCGCATCAGGTTCGTCCTCACCGTCAATAATCCTAGCGGCTCCCTGATTCCGCATCAGGTTCGTCCGCGCACCTAACTAATAAACTCATAAACCATATTCCCTAGAAAATATACCTCTCGCCGGCCTCTCGCGTTGCCGCAGCCCCGGCTCGTAACAGAACTGGTGACAGCGGTGGGATGCTACTGCATTAGAATCGCCGTAAAATTTGGGTTTTTAAATACGTTAAAATCACTTGTAATTTAGTATCGACAATATACTAGTTTTCTCTAGTTAAGTCACTTAGTAAATTTTCAAACTGATAAACGCACAGGCGAACGTCTCTTCTAACGACATTATGAACCTGACAGTTTCTATTGCAAACACAATGTCACCCTTGACGCGCTTTGCACAAAATGTGGAAGACGGGTTAACTTTGATTCCTGAGGGTACGGAAGCTGAGTATCTTGCGATAATATTGACGAAACTGATCGGTCCTGCACGCAGGTGCACGTTAGAACATAAATTCAATTCTGTTAAGACATTAGTCCAACATTTGAAAAAGAGATTCGCGCCGGGAAGGAGTTTGTCGTATTTTCAAGTTGAAATCGCGAAACTACGAATTCGCGAAGGAGAAAGTCTGCGACAGTACGTCGACAGGACTAGTCATCTTCGTTTATTGTGCGCGCGGAGCTATTCGGGAAAGGTATCTGGATCACTCCGAAGACCTTGTCAAAGAAATGGAAAAAGACGTTAAAGAAAACTTCATCGATGGTTTACCGGATCGAATTTCCTTGAAAGTGTCGGCTCAGTCTCAAGACATCAAAACACTTGAACCTGCTTACGACGCCGTGCTACAGATAGACAGAAAATTAAGGAATCGGCGACAGTCCCCTCGTAAAGAATCACCCTCCAGGTGGTCTCGTCGAGACCATTACGCCGAAGATTCTCGCCATCACGACCGTGAAGTGTCGTACCCACTTTCTCCGAGTAGATATGACCAAAACAGGGATCGGTCTACAAGAACATCTGGATTTGAAGAGGAACGAGAAGGACGGGCACGCACGACGGCCTGGACCTTGCGTCACCGGAGCCCTTCGAAGTCCCCTTCTTATCGCTCCGACTCACCGCTTCCAGATGATGGGGAAAAGCAATATTCCATTCTAAAAAATCATGATAAAAATCGCAAGCCGAGTTTATATTGTTGGCATTGCGGTACAACTGGACATGACGGAAAATCCTGTAGGAAACAACCGCGTAGTCCGAGATATCGACGAGATTCGCGAGATTCATCTGCCGAATCAAATAAGTCTTTAAACTTCGATCGCGCTCAACGTACAGGCGAAACGATGAGCGGAAACAAAGAAGTTCGCCAAAGGACAGTCCGCTTCGAAGAGGAACTCTCATCAAGGAAGCACCTGCCCCACGCATCAACATCAAGGTTCCAGAACTGGAGACAGGAACGGGAGAATTCTTAATCGATGGTGGAGCATCTGTTAATTTAGTAGTCATTAACGCCTTGGGAGAAAAAGCCGAGATAAACTCTCGGGAAGAACTCGAGCTAACCGGAATTACTACTAACCCAATTCATACTTTAGGAACAACAATTCTCTATATCCACGAAGCTCCTGCGCTTTTCTATGTGGTGAAAAAGCTTGCAATAGAAGCAGACGGACTTATAGGAAGCCCATTTTTAAAACAGGAGGAAGCCGAAATTTCCTATTATCATGGGACCTTGGTGTTAAAAAACAAACCAACCCGACCTATACGTTTTTCAAATTATCAGGACCTACCTCAAACAAAAGAACTACTGTCGTCGACCAAACATCGTATCGAACCTAGGACGTCGCAACAGATTGCTATAACAATTACAAACCTGAGGATTAAGGAAGGATATTTACCGCGTATCAAGACCCTTGAATATCTTTACATAGGAGAAGCAGTCGTGAGGAACAATAAAGGGAAGTGCTACGTTATGGCAACGAATACCAGCGATGCACCTCTAGACGTAGAGATAGAACCACAAACATTGGAGCCGTTCGAAATCTTCGATTCATCAGACGAGGATTTTTACCCAGCTGCGGAACATCCGTCGAAATTCCAATCACACGAAGATAGAATACAAAAAATCTTAGAAGCCTTAAACACTAAACACTTGAATAAGGAGGAACTAGATTTCGTTACTAATTTAGTTAGAAATTTTCCTGACCGTTTTTATCTTCCTGGAGATAAACTTGGGAAGGCCCGTGATTTTAAACACTCAATCCATACATCCAACGATATTCCAATCAACACAAGACAATATCGCTACCCTCTTATACATCAAAAGGAAATTCAAAAGCAAATCAGCGCTTTATTATCAAATGGTATAATTACACCTTCAAAATCTCCATACAATTCACCTTTGTGGATCGTACCGAAGAAAGAAGACGAAAACGGAGTAAAACGTTGGCGTCTGGTAATAGATTTTCGCGGTCTCAATGATATAACAATTTCTGATAAATATCCATTACCTCAAATCACAGAGATTTTAGATCGAGATTTTAGGAGGAGCCAAATATTTTTCAGTCTTTGACCTCGCCAGTGG
Organism: Andrena flavipes; assembly: GCA_963971345.1. NCBI lineage: Eukaryota > Metazoa > Arthropoda > Insecta > Hymenoptera > Andrenidae > Andrena > Andrena flavipes. The sequence goes on from OZ020481.1 coordinate 32,643,915, forward strand.
ATTTCATCAAATAGAGATGGATCCAAAAGATAAAGCAAAAACAGCATTCACTACTCCAAATGGACATTATGAATTCTCCCGAATGCCTTTTGGATTAAAGAATGCACCACCCACCTTTCAACGCCTGATGGATCAATCACTCACTGGACTTCAAGGAACAGACCTCTTTGTTTACTTGGACGACATAGTGATCTATGCATCATCGTTACAGGAACACAATATCAAAGTCAACAAGTTGTTAAATCGCCTTCGAGAACACGGATTAACACTCCAGACCAACAAATGTCAATTTCTTCGAAAAGAAGTTGCATACCTGGGACACATTATTTCAAAGGAAGGAGTAAGACCTGATCCTAGGAAATTAAAAGCTGTTAAAAATTTTCCTACACCTACAACGCAGAAGAACATTCAACAATTTTTGGGACTTGTTGGATATTACCGAAGATTCGTACCTAATTTCACCATAAAAGCAAAACCTCCAATTAATTTATTAGGAAAAGGCGTCAAATTCAAATGGACAGAAGAACAGGACCAGAGTTTTAAGCAATTACGCAATGAACTCTGCCAACAGCCCATATTGCAATACCCTGATTTCAGTAAACCTTTCATTGTAACAACAGACGCATCTGATTACGCAATTGAAGCCGTACTTAGCCAAGGAGAGATAGGAAACGACCTGCCGATTGCCTACGCTTCCCGCAGCCTAAATAAACCTGAGAAGAATTATTCGGCTACGGAAAAGGAATGTTTGGCCATGGTTTACGCCGTAAGATACTTCAGACCTTACATCTACGGAACCCCATTCACTCTCGTTACAGATCACAGACCGCTGGTCTGGTTACATTCTGTTAAGGATCCAACTTCTAGACTTATGAAGTGGAACTGAATTTGTGTAGTTTTATTTGAAACTGAGTTCGACATTTTTGGATTTTGATAACATTTTTAAATTGGAATAGCTGAATTTGTGCAAATTTAGTTGAAATTACCATCTATTTTTCGGATTTAGTTAAAAAATTCAGTTCCAGGAGGTGAATTTATGTAAGTTGATGGAAATTCTCTTATATTTTTTTGGATTTTCTTAATATTATCGTTAAGAGGAGCTGAATTTGTGTAATTTTATTCGATTTCTTTGGATTTTGATGAAATTTTTAGTTCCAGGAGGTGAATTTACTTGAAATTGACTACTACTGCTTGGAGGAACTGAATTTGTGTAGTTTTATTTGAAACTGAGTTCGATATTTTTGGATTTTGATAACATTTTTAAATTGGAATAGCTGAATTTGTGCAAATTTAGTTGAAATTACCATCTATTTTTCGGATTTAGTTAAAAAATTCAGTTCCAGGAGGTGAATTTATGTAAGTTGATTGAAATTGTCTTATATTTTTTTGGATTTTCTTAATATTATCGTTAAGAGGAGCTGAATTTGTGTAATTTTATTCGATTTCTTTGGATTTTGATGAAATTTTTAGTTCCAGGAGATGAATTCACGTAAATTTACTTGAAATTCACTACTATTACTTGGAGGAACTGAATTTGTGTAGTTTTATTTGAAACTGAGTTCGATATTTTTGGATTTTGATAACATTTTTAAAATGGAATAGCTGAATTTGTGCAAATTTAGTTGAAATTACCATCTATTTTTCGGATTTAGTTAAAAAATTCAGTTCCAGGAGGTGAATTTATGTAAGTTGATTGAAAGTGTCTTATATTTTTTTGGATTTTCTTAATATTATCGTTAAGAGGAGCTGAATTTGTGTAATTTTATTCGATTTCTTTGGATCTTGATGAAATTTTTAGTTCCAGGAGGTGAATTTACGTAAATTTACTTGAAATTGACTACTATTACTTGGAGGAACTGAATTTGTGTAGTTTTATTTGAAACTGAGTTCGACATTTTTGGATTTTGATAACATTTTTAAATTGGAATAGCTGAATTTGTGCAAATTTAGTTGAAATTACCATCTATTTTTCGGATTTAGTTAAAAAATTCAGTTCCAGGAGGTGAATTTATGTAAGTTGATTGAAATTGTCTTATATTTTTTTGGATTTTCTTAATATTATCGTTAAGAGGAGCTGAATTTGTGTAATTTTATTCGATTTCTTTGGATTTTGATGAAATTTTTAGTTCCAGGAGATGAATTTACGTAAATTTACTTGAAATTCAATACTATTACTTGGAGGAACTGAATTTGTGTAGTTTTATTTGAAACTGAGTTCGATATTTTTGGATTTTGATAACATTTTTAAAATGGAATAGCTGAATTTGTGCAAATTTAGTTGAAATTACCATCTATTTTTCGGATTTAGTTAAAAAATTCAGTTCCAGGAGGTGAATTTATGTAAGTTGATTGAAATTGTCTTATATTTTTTTGGATTTTCTTAATATTATCGTTAAGAGGAGCTGAATTTGTGTAATTTTATTCGATTTCTTTGGATTTTGATGAAATTTTTAGTTCCAGGAGGTGAATTTACTTGAAATTGACTACTATTACTTGGAGGAACTGAATTTGTGTAGTTTTATTTGAAACTGAGTTCGATATTTTTGGATTTTGATAACATTTTTAAATTGGAATAGCTGAATTTGTGCAAATTTAGTTGAAATTACCATCTATTTTTCGGATTTAGTTAAAAAATTCAGTTCCAGGAGGTGAATTTATGTAAGTTGATTGAAATTGTCTTATATTTTTTTGGATATTCTTAATATTATCGTTAAGAGGAGCTGAATTTGTGTAATTTTATTCGACTTCTTTGGATTTTGATGAAATTTTTTGTTCCAGTAGGTGAATTTACTTGAAATTGACTACTATTACTTGGAGGAGCTGAATTTGTGTAGTTTTATTTGAAACTGAGTTCGATATTTTTGGATTTTGATAACATTTTTAAATTGGAATAGCTGAATTTGTGCAAATTTAGTTGAAATTACCATCTATTTTTCGGATTTAGTTAAAAAATTCAGTTCCAGGAGGTGAATTTATGTAAGTTGATTGAAATTGTCTTATATTTTTTTGGATTTTCTTAATATTATCGTTAAGAGGAGCTGAATTTGTGTAATTTTATTCGATTTCTTTGGATTTTGATGAAATTTTTAGTTCCAGTAGGTGAATTTACTTGAAATTGACTACTATTACTTGGAGGAACTGAATTTGTGTAGTTTTATTTGAAACTGAGTGCGATATTTTTGGATTTTGATAACATTTTTAAATTGGAATAGCTGAATTTGTGCAAATTTAGTTGAAATTACCATCTAGTTTTCGGATTTAGTTAAAAAATTCAGTTCCAGGAGGTGAATTTATGTAAGTTGATTGAAATTGTCTTATATTTTTTTGGATTTTCTTAATATTATCGTTAAGAGGAGCTGAATTTGTGTAATTTTATTCGATTTCTTTGGATTTTGATGAAATTTTTAGTTCCAGGAGGTGAATTTACTTGAAATTGACTATTATTATTTGGAGGAACTGAATTTGTGTAGTTTTATTTGAAACTGAGTTCGATATTTTTGGATTTTGATAACATTTTTAAATTGGAATAGCTGAATTTGTGCAAATTTAGTTGAAATTACCATCTATTTTTCGGATTTAGTTAAAAAATTCAGTTCCAGGTGGTGAATTTATGTAAGTTGATTGAAATTGTCTTATATATTTTTTTTTTACTTAATATTATCGTTCAGAGGAGCTGAATTTGTGTAATTTTATTCGATTTCTTTGGATTTTGATGAAATTTTTAGTTCCAGTAGGTGAATTTACTTGAAATTGACTACTATTACTTGGAGGAACTGAATTTGTGTAGTTTTATTTGAAACTGAGTGCGATATTTTTGGATTTTGATAACATTTTTAAATTGGAATAGCTGAATTTGTGCAAATTTAGTTGAAATTACCATCTATTTTTCGGATTTAGTTAAAAAATTCAGGTCCAGGAGGTGAATTTATGTAAGTTGATTGAAATTGTCTTATATATTTTTTTTTTTTCTTAATATTATCGTTCAGAGGAGCTGAATTTGTGTAATTTTATTCGATTTCTTTGGATTTTGATGAAATTTTTAGTTCCAGTAGGTGAATTTACTTGAAATTGACTACTATTACTTGGAGGAACTGAATTTGTGTAGTTTTATTTGAAACTGAGTTCGATATTTTTGGATTTTGATAACATTTTTAAATTGGAATAGCTGAATTTGTGCAAATTTAGTTGAAATTACCATCTATTTTTCGGATTTAGTTAAAAAATTCAGTTCCAGGAGGTGAATTTATGTAAGTTGATTGAAATTGTCTTATATTTTTTTGGATTTTCTTAATATTATCGTTAAGAGGAGCTGAATTTGTGTAATTTTATTCGATTTCTTTGGATTTTGATGAAATTTTTAGTTCCAGGAGGTGAATTTACGTAAATTTACTTGAAATTCACTACTATTACTTGGAGGAGCTGAGTTTGTGTAGTTTTATTTGAAACTGAGTTCGATATTTTTGGATTTTGATAACATTTTTAAATTGGAATAGCTGAATTTGTGCAAATTTAGTTGAAATTACCATCTATTTTTCGGATTTAGTTAAAAAATTCAGTTCCAGGAGGTGAATTTATGTAAGTTGATTGAAATTGTCTTATATTTTTTTGGATTTTCTTAATATTATCGTTAAGAGGAGCTGAATTTGTGTAATTTTATTCGATTTCTTTGGATTTTGATGAAATTTTTAGTTCCAGTAGGTGAATTTACTTGAAATTGACTACTATTACTTGGAGGAACTGAATTTGTGTAGTTTTATTTGAAACTGAGTGCGATGTTTTTGGATTTTGATAACATTTTTAAATTGGAATAGCTGAATTTGTGCAAATTTAGTTGAAATTACCATCTAGTTTTCGGATTTAGTTAAAAAATTCAGTTCCAGGAGGTGAATTTATGTAAGTTGATTGAAATTGTCTTATATTTTTCTGGATTTTCTTAATATTATCGTTAAGAGGAGCTGAATTTGTGTAATTTTATTCGATTTCTTTGGATTTTGATGAAATTTTTAGTTCCAGGAGGTGAATTTACTTGAAATTGACTATTATTATTTGGAGGAACTGAATTTGTGTAGTTTTATTTGAAACTGAGTTCGATATTTTTGGATTTTGATAACAGTTTTAAATTGGAATAGCTGAATTTGTGCAAATTTAGTTGAAATTACCTTCTATTTTTCGGATTTAGTTAAAAAATTCAGTTCCAGGAGGTGAATTTATGTAAGTTGATTGAAATTGTCATATTTTTTTGGATTTTCTTAATATTATCGTTAAGAGGAACTGAATTTGTGTAATTTTATTCGATTTCTTTGGATTTTGATGAAATTTTTAGTTCCAGGAGGTGAATTTACGTAAATTTACTTGAAATTCACTACTAGTACTTGGAGGAACTGAATTTGTGTAATTTTATTTGAAACTGAGTTCGATATTTTTGGATTTTGATAACATTTTTAAATTGGAATAGCTGAATTTGTGCAAATTTAGTTGAAATTACCATCTATTTTTCGGATTTAGTTAAAAAATTCAGTTCCAGGAGGTGAATTTATGTAAGTTGATTGAAATTGTCTTATATTTTTTTGGATTTTCTTAATATTATCGTTAAGAGGAGCTGAATTTGTGTAATTTTATTCGACTTCTTTGGATTTTGATGAAATTTTTTGTTCCAGTAGGTGAATTTACTTGAAATTGACTACTATTACTTGGAGGAACTGAATTTGTGTAGTTTTATTTGAAACTGAGTTCGATATTTTTGGATTTTGATAACATTCTTAAATTGGAATAGCTGAATTTGTGAAAATTTAGTTGAAATTACCATCTATTTTTCGGATTTAGTTAAAAAATTCAGTTCCAGGAGGTGAATTTATGTAAGTTGATTGAAATTGTCTTATATTTTTTTGGATTTTCTTAATATTATCGTTAAGAGGAGCTGAATTTGTGTAATTTTATTCGATTTCTTTGGATTTTGATGAAATTTTTAGTTCCAGGAGGTGAATTTACTTGAAATTGACTACTATTACTTGGAGGAACTGAATTTGTGTAGTTTTATTTGAAACTGAGTTCGATATTTTTGGATTTTGATAACATTTTTAAATTGGAATAGCTGAATTTGTGCAAATTTAGTTGAAATTACCATCTATTTTTCGGATTTAGTTAAAAAATTCAGTTCCAGGAGGTGAATTTATGTAAGTTGATTGAAATTGTCTTATATTTTTTTGGATTTTCTTAATATTATCGTTAAGAGGAGCTGAATTTGTGTAATTTTATTCGATTTCTTTGGATTTTGATGAAATTTTTAGTTCCAGTAGGTGAATTTACTTGAAATTGACTACTATTACTTGGAGGAACTGAATTTGTGTAGTTTTATTTGAAACTGAGTGCGATATTTTTGGATTTTGATAACATTTTTAAATTGGAATAGCTGAATTTGTGCAAATTTAGTTGAAATTACCATCTAGTTTTCGGATTTAGTTAAAAAATTCAGTTCCAGGAGGTGAATTTATGTAAGTTGATTGAAATTGTCTTATATATTTTTTTTTTTCTTAATATTATCGTTCAGAGGAGCTGAATATGTGTAATTTTATGCGATTTCTTTGGATTTTGATGAAATTTTTAGTTCCAGTAGGTGAATTTACTTGAAATTGACTACTATTACTTGGAGGAACTGAATTTGTGTAGTTTTATTTGAAACTGAGTTTGATATTTTTGGATTTTGATAACATTTTTAAATTGGAATAGCTGAATTTGTGCAAATTTAGTTGAAATTACCATCTATTTTTCGGATTTAGTTAAAAAATTCAGTTCCAGGAGGTGAATTTATGTAAGTTGATTGAAATTGTCTTATATTTTTTTGGATTTTCTTAATATTATCGTTAAGAGAAGCTGAATTTGTGTAATTTTATTCGATTTCTTTGGATTTTGATGAAATTTTTAGTTCCAGGAGGTGAATTTACTTGAAATTGACTACTATTACTTGGAGGAACTGAATTTGTGTAGTTTTATTTGAAACTGAGTTTGATATTTTTGGATTTTGATAACATTTTTAAATTGGAATAGCTGAATTTGTGCAAATTTAGTTGAAATTACCATCTATTTTTCGGATTTAGTTAAAAAATTCAGTTCCAGGAGGTGAATTTATGTAAGTTGATTGAAATTGTCTTATATTTTTTTGGATTTTCTTAATATTATCGTTCAGAGGAGCTGAATTTGTGTAATTTTATTCGATTTCTTTGGATTTTGATGAAATTTTTAGTTCCAGTAGGTGAATTTACTTGAAATTGACTACTATTACTTGGAGGAACTGAATTTGTGTAGTTTTATTTGAAACTGAGTTCGATATTTTTGGATTTTGATAACATTTTTAAATTGGAATAGCTGAATTTGTGCAAATTTAGTTGAAATTACCATCTATTTTTCGGATTTAGTTAAAAAATTCAGTTCCAGGAGGTGAATTTATGTAAGTTGATTGAAATTGTCTTATATTTTTTTGAATTTTCTTAATATTATCGTTCAGAGGAGCTGAATTTGTGTAATTTTATTCGATTTCTTTGGATTTTGATGAAATTTTTAGTTCCAGTAGGTGAATTTACTTGAAATTGACTACTATTACTTGGAGGAACTGAATTTGTGTAGTTTTATTTGAAACTGAGTTTGATATTTTTGGATTTTGTTAACATTTTTAAATTGGAATAGCTGAATTTGTGCAAATTTAGTTGAAATTACCATCTATTTTTCGGATTTAGTTAAAAAATTCAGTTCCAGGAGGTGAATTTATGTAAGTTGATTGAAATTGTCTTATATTTTTTTGGATTTTCTTAATATTATCGTTAAGAGGAGCTGAATTTGTGTGATTTTATTCGATTTCTTTGGATTTTGATGAAATTTTTAGTTCCAGGAGGTGAATTTACTTGAAATTGACTACTATTACTTGGAGGAACTGAATTTGTGTAGTTTTATTTGAAACTGAGTTCGATATTTTTGGATTTTGATAACATTTTTAAATTGGAATAGCTGAATTTGTGCAAATTTAGTTGAAATTACCATCTATTTTTCGGATTTAGTTAAAAAATTCAGTTCCAGGAGGTGAATTTATGTAAGTTGATTGAAATTGTCTTATATTTTTTTGGATTTTCTTAATATTATCGTTCAGAGGAGCTGAATTTGTGTAATTTTATTCGATTTCTTTGGATTTTGATGAAATTTTTAGTTCCAGTAGGTGAATTTACTTGAAATTGACTACTATTACTTGGAGGAACTGAATTTGTGTAGTTTTATTTGAAACTGAGTTCGATATTTTTGGATTTTGATAACATTTTTAAATTGGAATAGCTGAATTTGTGCAAATTTAGTTGAAATTACCATCTATTTTTCGGATTTAGTTAAAAAATTCAGTTCCAGGAGGTGAATTTATGTAAGTTGATTGAAATTGTCTTATATTTTTTTGAATTTTCTTAATATTATCGTTCAGAGGAGCTGAATTTGTGTAATTTTATTCGATTTCTTTGGATTTTGATGAAATTTTTAGTTCCAGTAGGTGAATTTACTTGAAATTGACTACTATTACTTGGAGGAACTGAATTTGTGTAGTTTTATTTGAAACTGAGTTTGATATTTTTGGATTTTGTTAACATTTTTAAATTGGAATAGCTGAATTTGTGCAAATTTAGTTGAAATTACCATCTATTTTTCGGATTTAGTTAAAAAATTCAGTTCCAGGAGGTGAATTTATGTAAGTTGATTGAAATTGTCTTATATTTTTTTGGATTTTCTTAATATTATCGTTAAGAGGAGCTGAATTTGTGTAATTTTATTCGATTTCTTTGGATTTTGATGAAATTTTTAGTTCCAGGAGGTGAATTTACTTGAAATTGACTACTATTACTTGGAGGAACTGAATTTGTGTAGTTTTATTTGAAACTGAGTTCGATATTTTTGGATTTTGATAACATTTTTAAATTGGAATAGCTGAATTTGTGCAAATTTAGTTGAAATTACCATCTATTTTTCGGATTTAGTTAAAAAATTCAGTTCCAGGAGGTGAATTTATGTAAGTTGATTGAAATTGTCTTATATTTTCTTGGATTTTCTTAATATTATCGTTAAGAGGAGCTGAATTTGTGTAATTTTATTCGATTTCTTTGGATTTTGATGAAATTTTTAGTTCCAGTAGGTGAATTTACTTGAAATTGACTACTATTACTTGGAGGAACTGAATTTGTGTAGTTTTATTTGAAACTGAGTTCGATATTTTTGGATTTTGATAACATTTTTAAATTGGAATAGCTGAATTTGTGCAAATTTAGTTGAAATTACCATCTATTTTTCGGATTTAGTTAAAAAATTCAGTTCCAGGAGGTGAATTTATGTAAGTTGATTGAATTGTCTTATATTTTTTTGGATTTTCTTAATATTATCGTTAAGAGGAGCTGAATTTGTGTAATTTTATTCGATTTCTTTGGATTTTGATGAAATTTTTAGTTCCAGGAGGAGAATTTACTTGAAATTGACTATTATTATTTGGAGGAACTGAATTTGTGTAGTTTTATTTGAAACTGAGTTCGATATTTTTGGATTTTGATAACATTTTTAAATTGGAATAGCTGAATTTGTGCAAATTTAGTTGAAATTACCATCTATTTTTCGAATTTAGTTAAAAAATTCAGTTCCAGGAGGTGAATTTATGTAAGTTGATTGAAATTGTCTTATATATTTTTTTTTTTCTTAATATTATCGTTCAGAGGAGCTGAATTTGTGTAATTTTATTCGATTTCTTTGGATTTTGATGAAATTTTTAGTTCCAGTAGGTGAATTTACTTGAAATTGACTACTATTACTTGGAGGAACTGAATTTGTGTAGTTTTATTTGAAACTGAGTTTGATATTTTTGGATTTTGATAACATTTTTAAATTGGAATAGCTGAATTTGTGCAAATTTAGTTGAAATTACCATCTATTTTTCGGATTTAGTTAAAAAATTCAGTTCCAGGAGGTGAATTTATGTAAGTTGATTGAATTGTCTTATATTTTTTTGGATTTTCTTAATATTATCGTTAAGAGGAGCTGAATTTGTGTAATTTTATTCGATTTCTTTGGATTTTGATGAAATTTTTAGTTCCAGGAGGTGAATTTACTTGAAATTGACTATTATTATTTGGAGGAACTGAATTTGTGTAGTTTTATTTGAAAATGAGTTCGATATTTTTGGATTTTGATAACATTTTTAAATTGGAATAGCTGAATTTGTGCAAATTTAGTTGAAATTACCATCTATTTTTCGGATTTAGTTAAAAAATTCAGTTCCAGGAGGTGAATTTATGTAAGTTGATTGAAATTGTCTTATATATATTTTTTTTTTCTTAATATTATCGTTCAGAGGAGCTGAATTTGTGTAATTTTATTCGATTTCTTTGGATTTTGATGAAATTTTTAGTTCCAGTAGGTGAATTTACTTGAAATTGACTACTATTACTTGGAGGAACTGAATTTGTGTAGTTTTATTTGAAACTGAGTTCGATATTTTTGGATTTTGATAACATTTTTAAATTGGAATAGCTGAATTTGTGCAAATTTAGTTGAAATTACCATCTATTTTTCGGATTTAGTTAAAAAATTCAGTTCCAGGAGGTGAATTTATGTAAGTTGATTGAAATTGTCATATTTTTTTGGATTTTCTTAATATTATCGTTAAGAGGAACTGAATTTGTGTAATTTTATTCGATTTCTTTGGATTTTGATGAAATTTTTAGTTCCAGGAGGTGAATTTACGTAAATTTACTTGAAATTCACTACTAGTACTTGGAGGAACTGAATTTGTGTAATTTTATTTGAAACTGAGTTCGATATTTTTGGATTTTGATAACATTTTTAAATTGGAATAGCTGAATTTGTGCAAATTTAGTTGAAATTACCATCTATTTTTCGGATTTAGTTAAAAAATTCAGTTCCAGGAGGTGAATTTATGTAAGTTGATTGAAATTGTCTTATATTTTTTTGGATTTTCTTAATATTATCGTTAAGAGGAGCTGAATTTGTGTAATTTTATTCGATTTCTTTGGATTTTGATGAAATTTTTAGTTCCAGTAGGTGAATTTACTTGAAATTGACTACTATTACTTGGAGGAACTGAATTTGTGTAGTTTTATTTGAAACTGAGTGCGATATTTTTGGATTTTGATAACATTTTTAAATTGGAATAGCTGAATTTGTGCAAATTTAGTTGAAATTACCATCTAGTTTTCGGATTTAGTTAAAAAATTCAGTTCCAGGAGGTGAATTTATGTAAGTTGATTGAAATTGTCTTATATTTTTCTGGATTTTCTTAATATTATCGTTAAGAGGAGCTGAATTTGTGTAATTTTATTCGATTTCTTTGGATTTTGATGAAATTTTTAGTTCCAGGAGGTGAATTTACTTGAAATTGACTATTATTATTTGGAGGAACTGAATTTGTGTAGTTTTATTTGAAACTGAGTTCGATATTTTTGGATTTTGATAACAGTTTTAAATTGGAATAGCTGAATTTGTGCAAATTTAGTTGAAATTACCTTCTATTTTTTTGATTTAGTTAAAAAATTCAGTTCCAGGAGGTGAATTTATGTAAGTTGATTGAAATTGTCATATTTTTTTGGATTTTCTTAATATTATCGTTAAGAGGAACTGAATTTGTGTAATTTTATTCGATTTCTTTGGATTTTGATGAAATTTTTAGTTCCAGGAGGTGAATTTACGTAAATTTACTTGAAATTCACTACTAGTACTTGGAGGAACTGAATTTGTGTAATTTTATTTGAAACTGAGTTCGATATTTTTGGATTTTGATAACATTTTTAAATTGGAATAGCTGAATTTGTGCAAATTTAGTTGAAATTACCATCTATTTTTCGGATTTAGTTAAAAAATTCAGTTCCAGGAGGTGAATTTATGTAAGTTGATTGAAATTGTCTTATATTTTTTTGGATTTTCTTAATATTATCGTTAAGAGGAGCTGAATTTGTGTAATTTTATTCGACTTCTTTGGATTTTGATGAAATTTTTTGTTCCAGTAGGTGAATTTACTTGAAATTGACTACTATTACTTGGAGGAACTGAATTTGTGTAGTTTTATTTGAAACTGAGTTCGATATTTTTGGATTTTGATAACATTCTTAAATTGGAATAGCTGAATTTGTGAAAATTTAGTTGAAATTACCATCTATTTTTCGGATTTAGTTAAAAAATTCAGTTCCAGGAGGTGAATTTATGTAAGTTGATTGAAATTGTCTTATATTTTTTTGGATTTTCTTAATATTATCGTTAAGAGGAGCTGAATTTGTGTAATTTTATTCGATTTCTTTGGATTTTGATGAAATTTTTAGTTCCAGGAGGTGAATTTACTTGAAATTGACTACTATTACTTGGAGGAACTGAATTTGTGTAGTTTTATTTGAAACTGAGTTCGATATTTTTGGATTTTGATAACATTTTTAAATTGGAATAGCTGAATTTGTGCAAATTTAGTTGAAATTACCATCTATTTTTCGGATTTAGTTAAAAAATTCAGTTCCAGGAGGTGAATTTATGTAAGTTGATTGAAATTGTCTTATATTTTTTTGGATTTTCTTAATATTATCGTTAAGAGGAGCTGAATTTGTGTAATTTTATTCGATTTCTTTGGATTTTGATGAAATTTTTAGTTCCAGTAGGTGAATTTACTTGAAATTGACTACTATTACTTGGAGGAACTGAATTTGTGTAGTTTTATTTGAAACTGAGTGCGATATTTTTGGATTTTGATAACATTTTTAAATTGGAATAGCTGAATTTGTGCAAATTTAGTTGAAATTACCATCTAGTTTTCGGATTTAGTTAAAAAATTCAGTTCCAGGAGGTGAATTTATGTAAGTTGATTGAAATTGTCTTATATATTTTTTTTTTTCTTAATATTATCGTTCAGAGGAGCTGAATATGTGTAATTTTATGCGATTTCTTTGGATTTTGATGAAATTTTTAGTTCCAGTAGGTGAATTTACTTGAAATTGACTACTATTACTTGGAGGAACTGAATTTGTGTAGTTTTATTTGAAACTGAGTTTGATATTTTTGGATTTTGATAACATTTTTAAATTGGAATAGCTGAATTTGTGCAAATTTAGTTGAAATTACCATCTATTTTTCGGATTTAGTTAAAAAATTCAGTTCCAGGAGGTGAATTTATGTAAGTTGATTGAAATTGTCTTATATTTTTTTGGATTTTCTTAATATTATCGTTAAGAGAAGCTGAATTTGTGTAATTTTATTCGATTTCTTTGGATTTTGATGAAATTTTTAGTTCCAGGAGGTGAATTTACTTGAAATTGACTACTATTACTTGGAGGAACTGAATTTGTGTAGTTTTATTTGAAACTGAGTTTGATATTTTTGGATTTTGATAACATTTTTAAATTGGAATAGCTGAATTTGTGCAAATTTAGTTGAAATTACCATCTATTTTTCGGATTTAGTTAAAAAATTCAGTTCCAGGAGGTGAATTTATGTAAGTTGATTGAAATTGTCTTATATTTTTTTGGATTTTCTTAATATTATCGTTCAGAGGAGCTGAATTTGTGTAATTTTATTCGATTTCTTTGGATTTTGATGAAATTTTTAGTTCCAGTAGGTGAATTTACTTGAAATTGACTACTATTACTTGGAGGAACTGAATTTGTGTAGTTTTATTTGAAACTGAGTTCGATATTTTTGGATTTTGATAACATTTTTAAATTGGAATAGCTGAATTTGTGCAAATTTAGTTGAAATTACCATCTATTTTTCGGATTTAGTTAAAAAATTCAGTTCCAGGAGGTGAATTTATGTAAGTTGATTGAAATTGTCTTATATTTTTTTGAATTTTCTTAATATTATCGTTCAGAGGAGCTGAATTTGTGTAATTTTATTCGATTTCTTTGGATTTTGATGAAATTTTTAGTTCCAGTAGGTGAATTTACTTGAAATTGACTACTATTACTTGGAGGAACTGAATTTGTGTAGTTTTATTTGAAACTGAGTTTGATATTTTTGGATTTTGTTAACATTTTTAAATTGGAATAGCTGAATTTGTGCAAATTTAGTTGAAATTACCATCTATTTTTCGGATTTAGTTAAAAAATTCAGTTCCAGGAGGTGAATTTATGTAAGTTGATTGAAATTGTCTTATATTTTTTTGGATTTTCTTAATATTATCGTTAAGAGGAGCTGAATTTGTGTAATTTTATTCGATTTCTTTGGATTTTGATGAAATTTTTAGTTCCAGGAGGTGAATTTACTTGAAATTGACTACTATTACTTGGAGGAACTGAATTTGTGTAGTTTTATTTGAAACTGAGTTCGATATTTTTGGATTTTGATAACATTTTTAAATTGGAATAGCTGAATTTGTGCAAATTTAGTTGAAATTACCATCTATTTTTCGGATTTAGTTAAAAAATTCAGTTCCAGGAGGTGAATTTATGTAAGTTGATTGAAATTGTCTTATATTTTCTTGGATTTTCTTAATATTATCGTTAAGAGGAGCTGAATTTGTGTAATTTTATTCGATTTCTTTGGATTTTGATGAAATTTTTAGTTCCAGTAGGTGAATTTACTTGAAATTGACTACTATTACTTGGAGGAACTGAATTTGTGTAGTTTTATTTGAAACTGAGTTCGATATTTTTGGATTTTGATAACATTTTTAAATTGGAATAGCTGAATTTGTGCAAATTTAGTTGAAATTACCATCTATTTTTCGGATTTAGTTAAAAAATTCAGTTCCAGGAGGTGAATTTATGTAAGTTGATTGAATTGTCTTATATTTTTTTGGATTTTCTTAATATTATCGTTAAGAGGAGCTGAATTTGTGTAATTTTATTCGATTTCTTTGGATTTTGATGAAATTTTTAGTTCCAGGAGGAGAATTTACTTGAAATTGACTATTATTATTTGGAGGAACTGAATTTGTGTAGTTTTATTTGAAACTGAGTTCGATATTTTTGGATTTTGATAACATTTTTAAATTGGAATAGCTGAATTTGTGCAAATTTAGTTGAAATTACCATCTATTTTTCGAATTTAGTTAAAAAATTCAGTTCCAGGAGGTGAATTTATGTAAGTTGATTGAAATTGTCTTATATATTTTTTTTTTTCTTAATATTATCGTTCAGAGGAGCTGAATTTGTGTAATTTTATTCGATTTCTTTGGATTTTGATGAAATTTTTAGTTCCAGTAGGTGAATTTACTTGAAATTGACTACTATTACTTGGAGGAACTGAATTTGTGTAGTTTTATTTGAAACTGAGTTTGATATTTTTGGATTTTGATAACATTTTTAAATTGGAATAGCTGAATTTGTGCAAATTTAGTTGAAATTACCATCTATTTTTCGGATTTAGTTAAAAAATTCAGTTCCAGGAGGTGAATTTATGTAAGTTGATTGAATTGTCTTATATTTTTTTGGATTTTCTTAATATTATCGTTAAGAGGAGCTGAATTTGTGTAATTTTATTCGATTTCTTTGGATTTTGATGAAATTTTTAGTTCCAGGAGGTGAATTTACTTGAAATTGACTATTATTATTTGGAGGAACTGAATTTGTGTAGTTTTATTTGAAAATGAGTTCGATATTTTTGGATTTTGATAACATTTTTAAATTGGAATAGCTGAATTTGTGCAAATTTAGTTGAAATTACCATCTATTTTTCGGATTTAGTTAAAAAATTCAGTTCCAGGAGGTGAATTTATGTAAGTTGATTGAAATTGTCTTATATATATTTTTTTTTTCTTAATATTATCGTTCAGAGGAGCTGAATTTGTGTAATTTTATTCGATTTCTTTGGATTTTGATGAAATTTTTAGTTCCAGTAGGTGAATTTACTTGAAATTGACTACTATTACTTGGAGGAACTGAATTTGTGTAGTTTTATTTGAAACTGAGTTCGATATTTTTGGATTTTGATAACATTTTTAAATTGGAATAGCTGAATTTGTGCAAATTTAGTTGAAATTACCATCTATTTTTCGGATTTAGTTAAAAAATTCAGTTCCAGGAGGTGAATTTATGTAAGTTGATTGAAATTGTCATATTTTTTTGGATTTTCTTAATATTATCGTTAAGAGGAACTGAATTTGTGTAATTTTATTCGATTTCTTTGGATTTTGATGAAATTTTTAGTTCCAGGAGGTGAATTTACGTAAATTTACTTGAAATTCACTACTAGTACTTGGAGGAACTGAATTTGTGTAATTTTATTTGAAACTGAGTTCGATATTTTTGGATTTTGATAACATTTTTAAATTGGAATAGCTGAATTTGTGCAAATTTAGTTGAAATTACCATCTATTTTTCGGATTTAGTTAAAAAATTCAGTTCCAGGAGGTGAATTTATGTAAGTTGATTGAAATTGTCTTATATTTTTTTGGATTTTCTTAATATTATCGTTAAGAGGAGCTGAATTTGTGTAATTTTATTCGACTTCTTTGGATTTTGATGAAATTTTTTGTTCCAGTAGGTGAATTTACTTGAAATTGACTACTATTACTTGGAGGAACTGAATTTGTGTAGTTTTATTTGAAACTGAGTTCGATATTTTTGGATTTTGATAACATTCTTAAATTGGAATAGCTGAATTTGTGAAAATTTAGTTGAAATTACCATCTATTTTTCGGATTTAGTTAAAAAATTCAGTTCCAGGAGGTGAATTTATGTAAGTTGATTGAAATTGTCTTATATTTTTTTGGATTTTCTTAATATTATCGTTAAGAGGAGCTGAATTTGTGTAATTTTATTCGATTTCTTTGGATTTTGATGAAATTTTTAGTTCCAGGAGGTGAATTTACTTGAAATTGACTACTATTACTTGGAGGAACTGAATTTGTGTAGTTTTATTTGAAACTGAGTTCGATATTTTTGGATTTTGATAACATTTTTAAATTGGAATAGCTGAATTTGTGCAAATTTAGTTGAAATTACCATCTATTTTTCGGATTTAGTTAAAAAATTCAGTTCCAGGAGGTGAATTTATGTAAGTTGATTGAAATTGTCTTATATTTTTTTGGATTTTCTTAATATTATCGTTAAGAGGAGCTGAATTTGTGTAATTTTATTCGATTTCTTTGGATTTTGATGAAATTTTTAGTTCCAGTAGGTGAATTTACTTGAAATTGACTACTATTACTTGGAGGAACTGAATTTGTGTAGTTTTATTTGAAACTGAGTGCGATATTTTTGGATTTTGATAACATTTTTAAATTGGAATAGCTGAATTTGTGCAAATTTAGTTGAAATTACCATCTAGTTTTCGGATTTAGTTAAAAAATTCAGTTCCAGGAGGTGAATTTATGTAAGTTGATTGAAATTGTCTTATATATTTTTTTTTTTCTTAATATTATCGTTCAGAGGAGCTGAATATGTGTAATTTTATGCGATTTCTTTGGATTTTGATGAAATTTTTAGTTCCAGTAGGTGAATTTACTTGAAATTGACTACTATTACTTGGAGGAACTGAATTTGTGTAGTTTTATTTGAAACTGAGTTTGATATTTTTGGATTTTGATAACATTTTTAAATTGGAATAGCTGAATTTGTGCAAATTTAGTTGAAATTACCATCTATTTTTCGGATTTAGTTAAAAAATTCAGTTCCAGGAGGTGAATTTATGTAAGTTGATTGAAATTGTCTTATATTTTTTTGGATTTTCTTAATATTATCGTTAAGAGAAGCTGAATTTGTGTAATTTTATTCGATTTCTTTGGATTTTGATGAAATTTTTAGTTCCAGGAGGTGAATTTACTTGAAATTGACTACTATTACTTGGAGGAACTGAATTTGTGTAGTTTTATTTGAAACTGAGTTTGATATTTTTGGATTTTGATAACATTTTTAAATTGGAATAGCTGAATTTGTGCAAATTTAGTTGAAATTACCATCTATTTTTCGGATTTAGTTAAAAAATTCAGTTCCAGGAGGTGAATTTATGTAAGTTGATTGAAATTGTCTTATATTTTTTTGGATTTTCTTAATATTATCGTTCAGAGGAGCTGAATTTGTGTAATTTTATTCGATTTCTTTGGATTTTGATGAAATTTTTAGTTCCAGTAGGTGAATTTACTTGAAATTGACTACTATTACTTGGAGGAACTGAATTTGTGTAGTTTTATTTGAAACTGAGTTCGATATTTTTGGATTTTGATAACATTTTTAAATTGGAATAGCTGAATTTGTGCAAATTTAGTTGAAATTACCATCTATTTTTCGGATTTAGTTAAAAAATTCAGTTCCAGGAGGTGAATTTATGTAAGTTGATTG
Source organism: Andrena flavipes (assembly GCA_963971345.1). Taxonomy (NCBI): domain Eukaryota; kingdom Metazoa; phylum Arthropoda; class Insecta; order Hymenoptera; family Andrenidae; genus Andrena; species Andrena flavipes. The sequence goes on from OZ020481.1 coordinate 32,662,199, forward strand.
AAATTGTCTTATATTTTTTTGAATTTTCTTAATATTATCGTTCAGAGGAGCTGAATTTGTGTAATTTTATTCGATTTCTTTGGATTTTGATGAAATTTTTAGTTCCAGTAGGTGAATTTACTTGAAATTGACTACTATTACTTGGAGGAACTGAATTTGTGTAGTTTTATTTGAAACTGAGTTTGATATTTTTGGATTTTGTTAACATTTTTAAATTGGAATAGCTGAATTTGTGCAAATTTAGTTGAAATTACCATCTATTTTTCGGATTTAGTTAAAAAATTCAGTTCCAGGAGGTGAATTTATGTAAGTTGATTGAAATTGTCTTATATATATTTTTTTTTTCTTAATATTATCGTTCAGAGGAGCTGAATTTGTGTAATTTTATTCGATTTCTTTGGATTTTGATGAAATTTTTAGTTCCAGTAGGTGAATTTACTTGAAATTGACTACTATTACTTGGAGGAACTGAATTTGTGTAGTTTTATTTGAAACTGAGTTCGATATTTTTGGATTTTGATAACATTTTTAAATTGGAATAGCTGAATTTGTGCAAATTTAGTTGAAATTACCATCTATTTTTCGGATTTAGTTAAAAAATTCAGTTCCAGGAGGTGAATTTATGTAAGTTGATTGAAATTGTCTTATATTTTTTTGAATTTTCTTAATATTATCGTTCAGAGGAGCTGAATTTGTGTAATTTTATTCGATTTCTTTGGATTTTGATGAAATTTTTAGTTCCAGGAGGTGAATTTACTTGAAATTGACTACTACTGCTTGGAGGAACTGAATTTGTGTAGTTTTATTTGAAACTGAGTTCGATATTTTTGGATTTTGATAACATTTTTAAATTGGAATAGCTGAATTTGTGCAAATTTAGTTGAAATTACCATCTATTTTTCGGATTTAGTTAAAAAATTCAGTTCCAGGAGGTGAATTTATGTAAGTTGATTGAATTGTCTTATATTTTTTTGGATTTTCTTAATATTATCGTTCAGAGGAGCTGAATTTGTGTAATTTTATTCGATTTCTTTGGATTTTGATGAAATTTTTAGTTCCAGTAGGTGAATTTACTTGAAATTGACTACTATTACTTGGAGGAACTGAATTTGTGTAGTTTTATTTGAAACTGAGTTTGATATTTTTGGATTTTGATAACATTTTTAAATTGGAATAGCTGAATTTGTGCAAATTTAGTTGAAATTACCATCTATTTTTCGGATTTAGTTAAAAAATTCAGTTCCAGGAGGTGAATTTATGTAAGTTGATTGAAATTGTCTTATATTTTTTTGAATTTTCTTAATATTATCGTTAAGAGGAGCTGAATTTGTGTAATTTTATTCGATTTCTTTGGATTTTGATGAAATTTTTAGTTCCAGGAGGTGAATTTACTTGAAATTGACTATTATTATTTGGAGGAACTGAATTTGTGTAGTTTTATTTGAAAATGAGTTCGATATTTTTGGATTTTGATAACATTTTTAAATTGGAATAGCTGAATTTGTGCAAATTTAGTTGAAATTACCATCTATTTTTCGGATTTAGTTAAAAAATTCAGTTCCAGGAGGTGAATTTATGTAAGTTGATTGAAATTGTCTTATATATATTTTTTTTTTTCTTAATATTATCGTTCAGAGGAGCTGAATTTGTGTAATTTTATTCGATTTCTTTGGATTTTGATGAAATTTTTAGTTCCAGTAGGTGAATTTACTTGAAATTGACTACTATTACTTGGAGGAACTGAATTTGTGTAGTTTTATTTGAAACTGAGTTCGATATTTTTGGATTTTGATAACATTTTTAAATTGGAATAGCTGAATTTGTGCAAATTTAGTTGAAATTACCATCTATTTTTCGGATTTAGTTAAAAAATTCAGTTCCAGGAGGTGAATTTATGTAAGTTGATTGAAATTGTCTTATATTTTTTTGAATTTTCTTAATATTATCGTTCAGAGGAGCTGAATTTGTGTAATTTTATTCGATTTCTTTGGATTTTGATGAAATTTTTAGTTCCAGGAGGTGAATTTACTTGAAATTGACTACTACTGCTTGGAGGAATTGAATTTGTGTAGTTTTATTTGAAACTGAGTTCGATATTTTTGGATTTTGATAACATTTTTAAATTGGAATAGCTGAATTTGTGCAAATTTAGTTGAAATTACCATCTATTTTTCGGATTTAGTTAAAAAATTCAGTTCCAGGAGGTGAATTTATGTAAGTTGATTGAAATTGTCTTATATTTTTTTGAATTTTCTTAATATTATCGTTCAGAGGAGCTGAATTTGTGTAATTTTATTCGATTTCTTTGGATTTTGATGAAATTTTTAGTTCCAGTAGGTGAATTTACTTGAAATTGACTACTATTACTTGGAGGAACTGAATTTGTGTAGTTTTATTTGAAACTGAGTTTGATATTTTTGGATTTTGATAACATTTTTAAATTGGAATAGCTGAATTTGTGCAAATTTAGTTGAAATTACCATCTATTTTTCGGATTTAGTTAAAAAATTCAGTTCCAGGAGGTGAATTTATGTAAGTTGATTGAAATTGTCTTATATTTTTTTGGATTTTCTTAATATTATCGTTAAGAGGAGCTGAATTTGTGTAATTTTATTCGATTTCTTTGGATTTTGATGAAATTTTTAGTTCCAGGAGGTGAATTTACTTGAAATTGACTATTATTATTTGGAGGAACTGAATTTGTGTAGTTTTATTTGAAACTGAGTTCGATATTTTTGGATTTTGATAACATTTTTAAATTGGAATAGCTGAATTTGTGCAAATTTAGTTGAAATTACCATCTATTTTTCGGATTTAGTTAAAAAATTCAGTTCCAGGAGGTGAATTTATGTAAGTTGATTGAAATTGTCATATTTTTTTGGATTTTCTTAATATTATCGTTAAGAGGAGCTGAATTTGTGTAATTTTATTCGATTTCTATGGATTTTGATGAAATTTTTAGTTCCAGGAGGTGAATTTACGTAAATTTACTTGAAATTCACTACTATTACTTGGAGGAACTGAATTTGTGTAATTTTATTTGAAACTGAGTTCGATATTTTTGGATTTTGATAACATTTTTAAATTGGAATAGCTGAATTTGTGCAAATTTAGTTGAAATTACCATCTATTTTTCGGATTTAGTTAAAAAATTCAGTTCCAGGAGGTGAATTTATGTAAGTTGATTGAAATTGTCTTATATTTTTTTGGATTTTCTTAATATTATCGTTAAGAGGAGCTGAATTTGTGTAATTTTATTCGATTTCTTTGGATTTTGATGAAATTTTTAGTTCCAGGAGGTGAATTTACGTAAATTTACTTGAAATTCACTACTATTACTTGGAGGAACTGAATTTGTGTAGTTTTATTTGAAACTGAGTTCGATATTTTTGGATTTTGATAACATTTTTAAATTGGAATAGCTGAATTTGTGCAAATTTAGTTGAAATTACCATCTATTTTTCGAATTTAGTTAAAAAATTCAGTTCCAGGAGGTGAATTTATGTAAGTTGATTGAAATTGTCTTATATATTTTTTTTTTTCTTAATATTATCGTTCAGAGGAGCTGAATTTGTGTAATTTTATTCGATTTCTTTGGATTTTGATGAAATTTTTAGTTCCAGTAGGTGAATTTACTTGAAATTGACTACTATTACTTGGAGGAACTGAATTTGTGTAGTTTTATTTGAAACTGAGTTTGATATTTTTGGATTTTGATAACATTTTTAAATTGGAATAGCTGAATTTGTGCAAATTTAGTTGAAATTACCATCTATTTTTCGGATTTAGTTAAAAAATTCAGTTCCAGGAGGTGAATTTATGTAAGTTGATTGAAATTGTCTTATATTTTTTTGGATTTTCTTAATATTATATTTAAGAGGAGCTGAATTTGTGTAATTTTATTCGATTTCTTTGGATTTTGATGAAATTTTTAGTTCCAGTAGGTGAATTTACTTGAAATTGACTACTATTACTTGGAGGAACTGAATTTGTGTAGTTTTATTTGAAACTGAGTTCGATATTTTTGGATTTTGATAACATTTTTAAATTGGAATAGCTGAATTTGTGCAAATTTAGTTGAAATTACCATCTATTTTTCGGATTTAGTTAAAAAATTCAGTTCCAGGAGGTGAATTTATGTAAGTTGATTGAAATTGTCTTATATTTTTTTGGATTTTCTTAATATTATCGTTAATATTCTAATTTCAACTAAATTTGCACAAATTCAGCTATTCCAAGTTAAAAATGTTATCAAAATCCAAAAATATCGAACTCAGTTTCAAATGAAACTACACGAATTCAGTTACTCCAAGTAATAGTAGTCAATTTCAAGTAAATTTACGTAAATTAACCTCCTGGAACTAAAAATTTCATCAATCAACTTACATAAATTCACCTCCTGGAACTGAATTTTTTAACTAAATCCGAAAAATAGATGGTAATTTCAACTAAATTAGCACAAATTCAGCTATTCCAAGTTAAAAATGTTATCAAAATCCAAAAATATCGAACTCAGTTTCAAATGAAACTACACGAATTCAGTTACTCCAAGTAATAGTAGTCAATTTCAAGTAAATTTACGTAAATTAACCTCCTGGAACTAAAAATTTCATCAATCAACTTACATAAATTCACCTCCTGGAACTGAATTTTTTAACTAAATCCGAAAAATAGATGGTAATTTCAACTAAATTAGCACAAATTCAGCTATTCCAAGTTAAAAATGTTATCAAAATCCAAAAATATCGAACTCAGTTTCAAATGAAACTACACGAATTCAGTTACTCCAAGTAATAGTAGTCAATTTCAAGTAAATTTACGTAAATTAACCTCCTGGAACTAAAAATTTCATCAATCAACTTACATAAATTCACCTCCTGGAACTGAATTTTTTAACTAAATCCGAAAAATAGATGGTAATTTCAACTAAATTTGCACAAATTCAGCTATTCCAAGTTAAAAATGTTATCAAAATCCAAAAATATCGAAATCAGTTTCAAATGAAACTACACGAATTCAGTTACTCCAAGTAATAGTAGTCAATTTCAAGTAAATTTACGTAAATTAACCTCCTGGAACTAAAAATTTCATCAATCAACTTACATAAATTCACCTCCTGGAACTGAATTTTTTAACTAAATCCGAAAAATAGATGGTAATTTCAACTAAATTAGCACAAATTCAGCTATTCCAAGTTAAAAATGTTATCAAAATCCAAAAATATCGAACTCAGTTTCAAATGAAACTACACGAATTCAGTTACTCCAAGTAATAGTAGTCAATTTCAAGTAAATTTACGTAAATTAACCTCCTGGAACTAAAAATTTCATCAATCAACTTACATAAATTCACCTCCTGGAACTGAATTTTTTAACTAAATCCGAAAAATAGATGGTAATTTCAACTAAATTTGCACAAATTCAGCTATTCCAAGTTAAAAATGTTATCAAAATCCAAAAATATCGAACTCAGTTTCAAATGAAACTACACGAATTCAGTTACTCCAAGTAATAGTAGTCAATTTCAAGTAAATTTACGTAAATTAACCTCCTGGAACTAAAAATTTCATCAATCAACTTACATAAATTCACCTCCTGGAACTGAATTTTTTAACTAAATCCGAAAAATAGATGGTAATTTCAACTAAATTAGCACAAATTCAGCTATTCCAAGTTAAAAATGTTATCAAAATTCAAAAATATCGAACTCAGTTTCAAATGAAACTACACGAATTCAGTTACTCCAAGTAATAGTAGTCAATTTCAAGTAAATTTACGTAAATTAACCTCCTGGAACTAAAAATTTCATCAATCAACTTACATAAATTCACCTCCTGGAACTGAATTTTTTAACTAAATCCGAAAAATAGATGGTAATTTCAACTAAATTAGCACAAATTCAGCTATTCCAAGTTAAAAATGTTATCAAAATCCAAAAATATCGAACTCAGTTTCAAATGAAACTACACGAATTCAGTTACTCCAAGTAATAGTAGTCAATTTCAAGTAAATTTACGTAAATTAACCTCCTGGAACTAAAAATTTCATCAATCAACTTACATAAATTCACCTCCTGGAACTGAATTTTTTAACTAAATCCGAAAAATAGATGGTAATTTCAACTAAATTTGCACAAATTCAGCTATTCCAAGTTAAAAATGTTATCAAAATCCAAAAATATCGAACTCAGTTTCAAATGAAACTACACGAATTCAGTTACTCCAAGTAATAGTAGTCAATTTCAAGTAAATTTACGTAAATTAACCTCCTGGAACTAAAAATTTCATCAATCAACTTACATAAATTCACCTCCTGGAACTGAATTTTTTAACTAAATCCGAAAAATAGATGGTAATTTCAACTAAATTAGCACAAATTCAGCTATTCCAAGTTAAAAATGTTATCAAAATCCAAAAATATCGAACTCAGTTTCAAATGAAACTACACGAATTCAGTTACTCCAAGTAATAGTAGTCAATTTCAAGTAAATTTACGTAAATTAACCTCCTGGAACTAAAAATTTCATCAATCAACTTACATAAATTCACCTCCTGGAACTGAATTTTTTAACTAAATCCGAAAAATAGATGGTAATTTCAACTAAATTAGCACAAATTCAGCTATTCCAAGTTAAAAATGTTATCAAAATCCAAAAATATCGAACTCAGTTTCAAATGAAACTACACGAATTCAGTTACTCCAAGTAATAGTAGTCAATTTCAAGTAAATTTACGTAAATTAACCTCCTGGAACTAAAAATTTCATCAATCAACTTACATAAATTCACCTCCTGGAACTGAATTTTTTAACTAAATCCGAAAAATAGATGGTAATTTCAACTAAATTTGCACAAATTCAGCTATTCCAAGTTAAAAATGTTATCAAAATCCAAAAATATCGAACTCAGTTTCAAATGAAACTACACGAATTCAGTTACTCCAAGTAATAGTAGTCAATTTCAAGTAAATTTACGTAAATTAACCTCCTGGAACTAAAAATTTCATCAATCAACTTACATAAATTCACCTCCTGGAACTGAATTTTTTAACTAAATCCGAAAAATAGATGGTAATTTCAACTAAATTAGCACAAATTCAGCTATTCCAAGTTAAAAATGTTATCAAAATTCAAAAATATCGAACTCAGTTTCAAATGAAACTACACGAATTCAGTTACTCCAAGTAATAGTAGTCAATTTCAAGTAAATTTACGTAAATTAACCTCCTGGAACTAAAAATTTCATCAATCAACTTACATAAATTCACCTCCTGGAACTGAATTTTTTAACTAAATCCGAAAAATAGATGGTAATTTCAACTAAATTAGCACAAATTCAGCTATTCCAAGTTAAAAATGTTATCAAAATCCAAAAATATCGAACTCAGTTTCAAATGAAACTACACGAATTCAGTTACTCCAAGTAATAGTAGTCAATTTCAAGTAAATTTACGTAAATTAACCTCCTGGAACTAAAAATTTCATCAATCAACTTACATAAATTCACCTCCTGGAACTGAATTTTTTAACTAAATCCGAAAAATAGATGGTAATTTCAACTAAATTTGCACAAATTCAGCTATTCCAAGTTAAAAATGTTATCAAAATCCAAAAATATCGAACTCAGTTTCAAATGAAACTACACGAATTCAGTTACTCCAAGTAATAGTAGTCAATTTCAAGTAAATTTACGTAAATTAACCTCCTGGAACTAAAAATTTCATCAATCAACTTACATAAATTCACCTCCTGGAACTGAATTTTTTAACTAAATCCGAAAAATAGATGGTAATTTCAACTAAATTAGCACAAATTCAGCTATTCCAAGTTAAAAATGTTATCAAAATCCAAAAATATCGAACTCAGTTTCAAATGAAACTACACGAATTCAGTTACTCCAAGTAATAGTAGTCAATTTCAAGTAAATTTACGTAAATTAACCTCCTGGAACTAAAAATTTCATCAATCAACTTACATAAATTCACCTCCTGGAACTGAATTTTTTAACTAAATCCGAAAAATAGATGGTAATTTCAACTAAATTAGCACAAATTCAGCTATTCCAAGTTAAAAATGTTATCAAAATCCAAAAATATCGAACTCAGTTTCAAATGAAACTACACGAATTCAGTTACTCCAAGTAATAGTAGTCAATTTCAAGTAAATTTACGTAAATTAACCTCCTGGAACTAAAAATTTCATCAATCAACTTACATAAATTCACCTCCTGGAACTGAATTTTTTAACTAAATCCGAAAAATAGATGGTAATTTCAACTAAATTAGCACAAATTCAGCTATTCCAAGTTAAAAATGTTATCAAAATCCAAAAATATCGAACTCAGTTTCAAATGAAACTACACGAATTCAGTTACTCCAAGTAATAGTAGTCAATTTCAAGTAAATTTACGTAAATTAACCTCCTGGAACTAAAAATTTCATCAATCAACTTACATAAATTCACCTCCTGGAACTGAATTTTTTAACTAAATCCGAAAAATAGATGGTAATTTCAACTAAATTTGCACAAATTCAGCTATTCCAAGTTAAAAATGTTATCAAAATCCAAAAATATCGAACTCAGTTTCAAATGAAACTACACGAATTCAGTTACTCCAAGTAATAGTAGTCAATTTCAAGTAAATTTACGTAAATTAACCTCCTGGAACTAAAAATTTCATCAATCAACTTACATAAATTCACCTCCTGGAACTGAACTTTTTAACTAAATCCGAAAAATAGATGGTAATTTCAACTAAATTTGCACAAATTCAGCTATTCCAAGTTAAAAATGTTATCAAAATCCAAAAATATCGAACTCAGTTTCAAATGAAACTACACGAATTCAGTTACTCCAAGTAATAGTAGTCAATTTCAAGTAAATTTACGTAAATTAACCTCCTGGAACTAAAAATTTCATCAATCAACTTACATAAATTCACCTCCTGGAACTGAATTTTTTAACTAAATCCGAAAAATAGATGGTAATTTCAACTAAATTTGCACAAATTCAGCTATTCCAAGTTAAAAATGTTATCAAAATCCAAAAATATCGAAATCAGTTTCAAATGAAACTACACGAATTCAGTTACTCCAAGTAATAGTAGTCAATTTCAAGTAAATTTACGTAAATTAACCTCCTGGAACTAAAAATTTCATCAATCAACTTACATAAATTCACCTCCTGGAACTGAATTTTTTAACTAAATCCGAAAAATAGATGGTAATTTCAACTAAATTAGCACAAATTCAGCTATTCCAAGTTAAAAATGTTATCAAAATCCAAAAATATCGAACTCAGTTTCAAATGAAACTACACGAATTCAGTTACTCCAAGTAATAGTAGTCAATTTCAAGTAAATTTACGTAAATTAACCTCCTGGAACTAAAAATTTCATCAATCAACTTACATAAATTCACCTCCTGGAACTGAACTTTTTAACTAAATCCGAAAAATAGATGGTAATTTCAACTAAATTTGCACAAATTCAGCTATTCCAAGTTAAAAATGTTATCAAAATCCAAAAATATCGAACTCAGTTTCAAATGAAACTACACGAATTCAGTTACTCCAAGTAATAGTAGTCAATTTCAAGTAAATTTACGTAAATTAACCTCCTGGAACTAAAAATTTCATCAATCAACTTACATAAATTCACCTCCTGGAACTGAATTTTTTAACTAAATCCGAAAAATAGATGGTAATTTCAACTAAATTTGCACAAATTCAGCTATTCCAAGTTAAAAATGTTATCAAAATCCAAAAATATCGAACTCAGTTTCAAATGAAACTACACGAATTCAGTTACTCCAAGTAATAGTAGTCAATTTCAAGTAAATTTACGTAAATTAACCTCCTGGAACTAAAAATTTCATCAATCAACTTACATAAATTCACCTCCTGGAACTGAACTTTTTAACTAAATCCGAAAAATAGATGGTAATTTCAACTAAATTTGCACAAATTCAGCTATTCCAAGTTAAAAATGTTATCAAAATCCAAAAATATCGAACTCAGTTTCAAATGAAACTACACGAATTCAGTTACTCCAAGTAATAGTAGTCAATTTCAAGTAAATTTACGTAAATTAACCTCCTGGAACTAAAAATTTCATCAATCAACTTACATAAATTCACCTCCTGGAACTGAATTTTTTAACTAAATCCGAAAAATAGATGGTAATTTCAACTAAATTTGCACAAATTCAGCTATTCCAAGTTAAAAATGTTATCAAAATCCAAAAATATCGAAATCAGTTTCAAATGAAACTACACGAATTCAGTTACTCCAAGTAATAGTAGTCAATTTCAAGTAAATTTACGTAAATTAACCTCCTGGAACTAAAAATTTCATCAATCAACTTACATAAATTCACCTCCTGGAACTGAATTTTTTAACTAAATCCGAAAAATAGATGGTAATTTCAACTAAATTAGCACAAATTCAGCTATTCCAAGTTAAAAATGTTATCAAAATCCAAAAATATCGAACTCAGTTTCAAATGAAACTACACGAATTCAGTTACTCCAAGTAATAGTAGTCAATTTCAAGTAAATTTACGTAAATTAACCTCCTGGAACTAAAAATTTCATCAATCAACTTACATAAATTCACCTCCTGGAACTGAATTTTTTAACTAAATCCGAAAAATAGATGGTAATTTCAACTAAATTTGCACAAATTCAGCTATTCCAAGTTAAAAATGTTATCAAAATCCAAAAATATCGAACTCAGTTTCAAATGAAACTACACGAATTCAGTTACTCCAAGTAATAGTAGTCAATTTCAAGTAAATTTACGTAAATTAACCTCCTGGAACTAAAAATTTCATCAACCAACTTACATAAATTCACCTCCTGGAACTGAATTTTTTAACTAAATCCGAAAAATAGATGGTAATTTCAACTAAATTTGCACAAATTCAGCTATTCCAAGTTAAAAATGTTATCAAAATCCAAAAATATCGAACTCAGTTTCAAATGAAACTACACGAATTCAGTTACTCCAAGTAATAGTAGTCAATTTCAAGTAAATTTACGTAAATTAACCTCCTGGAACTAAAAATTTCATCAATCAACTTACATAAATTCACCTCCTGGAACTGAATTTTTTAACTAAATCCGAAAAATAGATGGTAATTTCAACTAAATTAGCACAAATTCAGCTATTCCAAGTTAAAAATGTTATCAAAATCCAAAAATATCGAACTCAGTTTCAAATGAAACTACACGAATTCAGTTACTCCAAGTAATAGTAGTCAATTTCAAGTAAATTTACGTAAATTAACCTCCTGGAACTAAAAATTTCATCAATCAACTTACATAAATTCACCTCCTGGAACTGAATTTTTTAACTAAATCCGAAAAATAGATGGTAATTTCAACTAAATTTGCACAAATTCAGCTATTTCAAGTTAAAAATGTTATCAAAATCCAAAAATATCGAACTCAGTTTCAAATGAAACTACACGAATTCAGTTACTCCAAGTAATAGTAGTCAATTTCAAGTAAATTTACGTAAATTAACCTCCTGGAACTAAAAATTTCATCAATCAACTTACATAAATTCACCTCCTGGAACTGAATTTTTTAACTAAATCCGAAAAATAGATGGTAATTTCAACTAAATTAGCACAAATTCAGCTATTCCAAGTTAAAAATGTTATCAAAATCCAAAAATATCGAACTCAGTTTCAAATGAAACTACACGAATTCAGTTACTCCAAGTAATAGTAGTCAATTTCAAGTAAATTTACGTAAATTAACCTCCTGGAACTAAAAATTTCATCAATCAACTTACATAAATTCACCTCCTGGAACTGAATTTTTTAACTAAATCCGAAAAATAGATGGTAATTTCAACTAAATTTGCACAAATTCAGCTATTCCAAGTTAAAAATGTTATCAAAATCCAAAAATATCGAACTCAGTTTCAAATGAAACTACACGAATTCAGTTACTCCAAGTAATAGTAGTCAATTTCAAGTAAATTTACGTAAATTAACCTCCTGGAACTAAAAATTTCATCAATCAACTTACATAAATTCACCTCCTGGAACTGAATTTTTTAACTAAATCCGAAAAATAGATGGTAATTTCAACTAAATTAGCACAAATTCAGCTATTCCAAGTTAAAAATGTTATCAAAATCCAAAAATATCGAACTCAGTTTCAAATGAAACTACACGAATTCAGTTACTCCAAGTAATAGTAGTCAATTTCAAGTAAATTTACGTAAATTAACCTCCTGGAACTAAAAATTTCATCAATCAACTTACATAAATTCACCTCCTGGAACTGAATTTTTTAACTAAATCCGAAAAATAGATGGTAATTTCAACTAAATTTGCACAAATTCAGCTATTTCAAGTTAAAAATGTTATCAAAATCCAAAAATATCGAACTCAGTTTCAAATGAAACTACACGAATTCAGTTACTCCAAGTAATAGTAGTCAATTTCAAGTAAATTTACGTAAATTAACCTCCTGGAACTAAAAATTTCATCAATCAACTTACATAAATTCACCTCCTGGAACTGAACTTTTTAACTAAATCCGAAAAATAGATGGTAATTTCAACTAAATTTGCACAAATTCAGCTATTCCAAGTTAAAAATGTTATCAAAATCCAAAAATATCGAACTCAGTTTCAAATGAAACTACACGAATTCAGTTACTCCAAGTAATAGTAGTCAATTTCAAGTAAATTTACGTAAATTAACCTCCTGGAACTAAAAATTTCATCAATCAACTTACATAAATTCACCTCCTGGAACTGAATTTTTTAACTAAATCCGAAAAATAGATGGTAATTTCAACTAAATTTGCACAAATTCAGCTATTCCAAGTTAAAAATGTTATCAAAATCCAAAAATATCGAACTCAGTTTCAAATGAAACTACACGAATTCAGTTACTCCAAGTAATAGTAGTCAATTTCAAGTAAATTTACGTAAATTAACCTCCTAGAACTAAAAATTTCATCAATCAACTTACATAAATTCACCTCCTGGAACTGAATTTTTTAACTAAATCCGAAAAATAGATGGTAATTTCAACTAAATTTGCACAAATTCAGCTATTCCAAGTTAAAAATGTTATCAAAATCCAAAAATATCGAACTCAGTTTCAAATGAAACTACACGAATTCAGTTACTCCAAGTAATAGTAGTCAATTTCAAGTAAATTTACGTAAATTAACCTCCTGGAACTAAAAATTTCATCAATCAACTTACATAAATTCACCTCCTGGAACTGAATTTTTTAACTAAATCCGAAAAATAGATGGTAATTTCAACTAAATTAGCACAAATTCAGCTATTCCAAGTTAAAAATGTTATCAAAATCCAAAAATATCGAACTCAGTTTCAAATGAAACTACACGAATTCAGTTACTCCAAGTAATAGTAGTCAATTTCAAGTAAATTTACGTAAATTAACCTCCTGGAACTAAAAATTTCATCAATCAACTTACATAAATTCACCTCCTGGAACTGAATTTTTTAACTAAATCCGAAAAATAGATGGTAATTTCAACTAAATTTGCACAAATTCAGCTATTCCAAGTTAAAAATGTTATCAAAATCCAAAAATATCGAACTCAGTTTCAAATGAAACTACACGAATTCAGTTACTCCAAGTAATAGTAGTCAATTTCAAGTAAATTTACGTAAATTAACCTCCTGGAACTAAAAATTTCATCAATCAACTTACATAAATTCACCTCCTGGAACTGAATTTTTTAACTAAATCCGAAAAATAGATGGTAATTTCAACTAAATTAGCACAAATTCAGCTATTCCAAGTTAAAAATGTTATCAAAATCCAAAAATATCGAACTCAGTTTCAAATGAAACTACACGAATTCAGTTACTCCAAGTAATAGTAGTCAATTTCAAGTAAATTTACGTAAATTAACCTCCTGGAACTAAAAATTTCATCAATCAACTTACATAAATTCACCTCCTGGAACTGAATTTTTTAACTAAATCCGAAAAATAGATGGTAATTTCAACTAAATTTGCACAAATTCAGCTATTTCAAGTTAAAAATGTTATCAAAATCCAAAAATATCGAACTCAGTTTCAAATGAAACTACACGAATTCAGTTACTCCAAGTAATAGTAGTCAATTTCAAGTAAATTTACGTAAATTAACCTCCTGGAACTAAAAATTTCATCAATCAACTTACATAAATTCACCTCCTGGAACTGAACTTTTTAACTAAATCCGAAAAATAGATGGTAATTTCAACTAAATTTGCACAAATTCAGCTATTCCAAGTTAAAAATGTTATCAAAATCCAAAAATATCGAACTCAGTTTCAAATGAAACTACACGAATTCAGTTACTCCAAGTAATAGTAGTCAATTTCAAGTAAATTTACGTAAATTAACCTCCTGGAACTAAAAATTTCATCAATCAACTTACATAAATTCACCTCCTGGAACTGAATTTTTTAACTAAATCCGAAAAATAGATGGTAATTTCAACTAAATTTGCACAAATTCAGCTATTCCAAGTTAAAAATGTTATCAAAATCCAAAAATATCGAACTCAGTTTCAAATGAAACTACACGAATTCAGTTACTCCAAGTAATAGTAGTCAATTTCAAGTAAATTTACGTAAATTAACCTCCTGGAACTAAAAATTTCATCAATCAACTTACATAAATTCACCTCCTGGAACTGAACTTTTTAACTAAATCCGAAAAATAGATGGTAATTTCAACTAAATTTGCACAAATTCAGCTATTCCAAGTTAAAAATGTTATCAAAATCCAAAAATTTCGAACTCAGTTTCAAATGAAACTACACGAATTCAGTTACTCCAAGTAATAGTAGTCAATTTCAAGTAAATTTACGTAAATTAACCTCCTGGAACTAAAAATTTCATCAATCAACTTACATAAATTCACCTCCTGGAACTGAATTTTTTAACTAAATCCGAAAAATAGATGGTAATTTCAACTAAATTAGCACAAATTCAGCTATTCCAAGTTAAAAATGTTATCAAAATCCAAAAATATCGAACTCAGTTTCAAATGAAACTACACGAATTCAGTTACTCCAAGTAATAGTAGTCAATTTCAAGTAAATTTACGTAAATTAACCTCCTGGAACTAAAAATTTCATCAATCAACTTACATAAATTCCCCTCCTGGAACTGAATTTTTTAACTAAATCCGAAAAATAGATGGTAATTTCAACTAAATTTGCACAAATTCAGCTATTCCAAGTTAAAAATGTTATCAAAATCCAAAAATATCGAACTCAGTTTCAAATGAAACTACACGAATTCAGTTACTCCAAGTAATAGTAGTCAATTTCAAGTAAATTTACGTAAATTAACCTCCTGGAACTAAAAATTTCATCAATCAACTTACATAAATTCACCTCCTGGAACTGAACTTTTTAACTAAATCCGAAAAATAGATGGTAATTTCAACTAAATTTGCACAAATTCAGCTATTCCAAGTTAAAAATGTTATCAAAATCCAAAAATATCGAACTCAGTTTCAAATGAAACTACACGAATTCAGTTACTCCAAGTAATAGTAGTCAATTTCAAGTAAATTTACGTAAATTAACCTCCTGGAACTAAAAATTTCATCAATCAACTTACATAAATTCACCTCCTGGAACTGAACTTTTTAACTAAATCCGAAAAATAGATGGTAATTTCAACTAAATTTGCACAAATTCAGCTATTCCAAGTTAAAAATGTTATCAAAATCCAAAAATATCGAACTCAGTTTCAAATGAAACTACACGAATTCAGTTACTCCAAGTAATAGTAGTCAATTTCAAGTAAATTTACGTAAATTAACCTCCTGGAACTAAAAATTTCATCAATCAACTTACATAAATTCCCCTCCTGGAACTGAATTTTTTAACTAAATCCGAAAAATAGATGGTAATTTCAACTAAATTTGCACAAATTCAGCTATTCCAAGTTAAAAATGTTATCAAAATCCAAAAATATCGAACTCAGTTTCAAATGAAACTACACGAATTCAGTTACTCCAAGTAATAGTAGTCAATTTCAAGTAAATTTACGTAAATTAACCTCCTGGAACTAAAAATTTCATCAATCAACTTACATAAATTCACCTCCTGGAACTGAACTTTTTAACTAAATCCGAAAAATAGATGGTAATTTCAACTAAATTTGCACAAATTCAGCTATTCCAAGTTAAAAATGTTATCAAAATCCAAAAATATCGAACTCAGTTTCAAATGAAACTACACGAATTCAGTTACTCCAAGTAATAGTAGTCAATTTCAAGTAAATTTACGTAAATTAACCTCCTGGAACTAAAAATTTCATCAATCAACTTACATAAATTCACCTCCTGGAACTGAACTTTTTAACTAAATCCGAAAAATAGATGGTAATTTCAACTAAATTTGCACAAATTCAGCTATTCCAAGTTAAAAATGTTATCAAAATCCAAAAATATCGAACTCAGTTTCAAATGAAACTACACGAATTCAGTTACTCCAAGTAATAGTAGTCAATTTCAAGTAAATTTACGTAAATTAACCTCCTGGAACTAAAAATTTCATCAATCAACTTACATAAATTCACCTCCTGGAACTGAATTTTTTAACTAAATCCGAAAAATAGATGGTAATTTCAACTAAATTTGCACAAATTCAGCTATTCCAAGTTAAAAATGTTATCAAAATCCAAAAATATCGAACTCAGTTTCAAATGAAACTACACGAATTCAGTTACTCCAAGTAATAGTAGTCAATTTCAAGTAAATTTACGTAAATTAACCTCCTGGAACTAAAAATTTCATCAATCAACTTACATAAATTCACCTCCTGGAACTGAATTTTTTAACTAAATCCGAAAAATAGATGGTAATTTCAACTAAATTTGCACAAATTCAGCTATTCCAAGTTAAAAATGTTATCAAAATCCAAAAATATCGAACTCAGTTTCAAATGAAACTACACGAATTCAGTTACTCCAAGTAATAGTAGTCAATTTCAAGTAAATTTACGTAAATTAACCTCCTGGAACTAAAAATTTCATCAATCAACTTACATAAATTCACCTCCTGGAACTGAATTTTTTAACTAAATCCGAAAAATAGATGGTAATTTCAACTAAATTTGCACAAATTCAGCTATTCCAAGTTAAAAATGTTATCAAAATCCAAAAATATCGAACTCAGTTTCAAATGAAACTACACGAATTCAGTTACTCCAAGTAATAGTAGTCAATTTCAAGTAAATTTACGTAAATTAACCTCCTGGAACTAAAAATTTCATCAATCAACTTACATAAATTCACCTCCTGGAACTGAATTTTTTAACTAAATCCGAAAATAGATGGTAATTTCAACTAAATTAGCACAAATTCAGCTATTCCAAGTTAAAAATGTTATCAAAATCCAAAAATATCGAACTCAGTTTCAAATGAAACTACACGAATTCAGTTACTCCAAGTAATAGTAGTCAATTTCAAGTAAATTTACGTAAATTAACCTCCTGGAACTAAAAATTTCATCAATCAACTTACATAAATTCACCTCCTGGAACTGAACTTTTTAACTAAATCCGAAAAATAGATGGTAATTTCAACTAAATTTGCACAAATTCAGCTATTCCAAGTTAAAAATGTTATCAAAATCCAAAAATATCGAACTCAGTTTCAAATGAAACTACACGAATTCAGTTACTCCAAGTAATAGTAGTCAATTTCAAGTAAATTTACGTAAATTAACCTCCTGGAACTAAAAATTTCATCAATCAACTTACATAAATTCACCTCCTGGAACTGAATTTTTTAACTAAATCCGAAAATAGATGGTAATTTCAACTAAATTAGCACAAATTCAGCTATTCCAAGTTAAAAATGTTATCAAAATCCAAAAATATCGAACTCAGTTTCAAATGAAACTACACGAATTCAGTTACTCCAAGTAATAGTAGTCAATTTCAAGTAAATTTACGTAAATTAACCTCCTGGAACTAAAAATTTCATCAATCAACTTACATAAATTCACCTCCTGGAACTGAACTTTTTAACTAAATCCGAAAAATAGATGGTAATTTCAACTAAATTTGCACAAATTCAGCTATTCCAAGTTAAAAATGTTATCAAAATCCAAAAATATCGAACTCAGTTTCAAATGAAACTACACGAATTCAGTTACTCCAAGTAATAGTAGTCAATTTCAAGTAAATTTACGTAAATTAACCTCCGGGAACTAAAAATTTCATCAATCAACTTACATAAATTCACCTCCTGGAACTGAATTTTTTAACTAAATCCGAAAAATAGATGGTAATTTCAACTAAATTAGCACAAATTCAGCTATTCCAAGTTAAAAATGTTATCAAAATCCAAAAATATCGAACTCAGTTTCAAATGAAACTACACGAATTCAGTTACTCCAAGTAACAGCAGTCAAATTCAACTAAATTTACGTAAATTAACCTCCTGGAACTAAAAATTTCATCAATCAACTTACATATTTCACCTCCTGGAACTGAATTTTTTAACTAAATCCGAAAAATAGATGGTAATTTCAACTAAATTTGCACAAATTCAGCTATTCCAAGTTAAAAATGTTATCAAAATCCAAAAATATCGAACTCAGTTTCAAATGAAACTACACGAATTCAGTTACTCCAAGTAATAGTAGTCAATTTCAAGTAAATTTACGTAAATTAACCTCCTGGAACTAAAAATTTCATCAATCAACTTACATAAATTCACCTCCTGGAACTGAACTTTTTAACTAAATCCGAAAAATAGATGGTAATTTCAACTAAATTTGCACAAATTCAGCTATTCCAAGTTAAAAATGTTATCAAAATCCAAAAATATCGAACTCAGTTTCAAATGAAACTACACGAATTCAGTTACTCCAAGTAATAGTAGTCAATTTCAAGTAAATTTACGTAAATTAACCTCCTGGAACTAAAAATTTCATCAATCAACTTACATAAATTCACCTCCTGGAACTGAATTTTTTAACTAAATCCGAAAAATAGATGGTAATTTCAACTAAATTAGCACAAATTCAGCTATTCCAAGTTAAAAATGTTATCAAAATCCAAAAATATCGAACTCAGTTTCAAATGAAACTACACGAATTCAGTTACTCCAAGTAATAGTAGTCAATTTCAAGTAAATTTACGTAAATTAACCTCCTGGAACTAAAAATTTCATCAATCAACTTACATAAATTCACCTCCTGGAACTGAATTTTTTAACTAAATCCGAAAAATAGATGGTAATTTCAACTAAATTTGCACAAATTCAGCTATTCCAAGTTAAAAATGTTATCAAAATCCAAAAATATCGAACTCAGTTTCAAATGAAACTACACGAATTCAGTTACTCCAAGTAATAGTAGTCAATTTCAAGTAAATTTACGTAAATTAACCTCCTGGAACTAAAAATTTCATCAATCAACTTACATAAATTCACCTCCTGGAACTGAATTTTTTAACTAAATCCGAAAAATAGATGGTAATTTCAACTAAATTAGCACAAATTCAGCTATTCCAAGTTAAAAATGTTATCAAAATCCAAAAATATCGAACTCAGTTTCAAATGAAACTACACGAATTCAGTTACTCCAAGTAATAGTAGTCAATTTCAAGTAAATTTACGTAAATTAACCTCCTGGAACTAAAAATTTCATCAATCAACTTACATAAATTCACCTCCTGGAACTGAACTTTTTAACTAAATCCGAAAAATAGATGGTAATTTCAACTAAATTTGCACAAATTCAGCTATTCCAAGTTAAAAATGTTATCAAAATCCAAAAATATCGAACTCAGTTTCAAATGAAACTACACGAATTCAGTTACTCCAAGTAATAGTAGTCAATTTCAAGTAAATTTACGTAAATTAACCTCCTGGAACTAAAAATTTCATCAATCAACTTACATAAATTCACCTCCTGGAACTGAATTTTTTAACTAAATCCGAAAAATAGATGGTAATTTCAACTAAATTTGCACAAATTCAGCTATTCCAAGTTAAAAATGTTATCAAAATCCAAAAATATCGAACTCAGTTTCAAATGAAACTACACGAATTCAGTTACTCCAAGTAATAGTAGTCAATTTCAAGTAAATTTACGTAAATTAACCTCCTGGAACTAAAAATTTCATCAATCAACTTACATAAATTCACCTCCTGGAACTGAACTTTTTAACTAAATCCGAAAAATAGATGGTAATTTCAACTAAATTTGCACAAATTCAGCTATTCCAAGTTAAAAATGTTATCAAAATCCAAAAATATCGAACTCAGTTTCAAATGAAACTACACGAATTCAGTTACTCCAAGTAATAGTAGTCAATTTCAAGTAAATTTACGTAAATTAACCTCCTGGAACTAAAAATTTCATCAATCAACTTACATAAATTCACCTCCTGGAACTGAATTTTTTAACTAAATCCGAAAAATAGATGGTAATTTCAACTAAATTTGCACAAATTCAGCTATTCCAAGTTAAAAATGTTATCAAAATCCAAAAATATCGAAATCAGTTTCAAATGAAACTACACGAATTCAGTTACTCCAAGTAATAGTAGTCAATTTCAAGTAAATTTACGTAAATTAACCTCCTGGAACTAAAAATTTCATCAATCAACTTACATAAATTCACCTCCTGGAACTGAATTTTTTAACTAAATCCGAAAAATAGATGGTAATTTCAACTAAATTAGCACAAATTCAGCTATTCCAAGTTAAAAATGTTATCAAAATCCAAAAATATCGAACTCAGTTTCAAATGAAACTACACGAATTCAGTTACTCCAAGTAATAGTAGTCAATTTCAAGTAAATTTACGTAAATTAACCTCCTGGAACTAAAAATTTCATCAATCAACTTACATAAATTCACCTCCTGGAACTGAATTTTTTAACTAAATCCGAAAAATAGATGGTAATTTCAACTAAATTTGCACAAATTCAGCTATTCCAAGTTAAAAATGTTATCAAAATCCAAAAATATCGAACTCAGTTTCAAATGAAACTACACGAATTCAGTTACTCCAAGTAATAGTAGTCAATTTCAAGTAAATTTACGTAAATTAACCTCCTGGAACTAAAAATTTCATCAATCAACTTACATAAATTCACCTCCTGGAACTGAATTTTTTAACTAAATCCGAAAAATAGATGGTAATTTCAACTAAATTTGCACAAATTCAGCTATTCCAAGTTAAAAATGTTATCAAAATCCAAAAATATCGAACTCAGTTTCAAATGAAACTACACGAATTCAGTTACTCCAAGTAATAGTAGTCAATTTCAAGTAAATTTACGTAAATTAACCTCCTGGAACTAAAAATTTCATCAATCAACTTACATAAATTCACCTCCTGGAACTGAATTTTTTAACTAAATCCGAAAAATAGATGGTAATTTCAACTAAATTAGCACAAATTCAGCTATTCCAAGTTAAAAATGTTATCAAAATCCAAAAATATCGAACTCAGTTTCAAATGAAACTACACGAATTCAGTTACTCCAAGTAATAGTAGTCAATTTCAAGTAAATTTACGTAAATTAACCTCCTGGAACTAAAAATTTCATCAATCAACTTACATAAATTCACCTCCTGGAACTGAATTTTTTAACTAAATCCGAAAAATAGATGGTAATTTCAACTAAATTTGCACAAATTCAGCTATTTCAAGTTAAAAATGTTATCAAAATCCAAAAATATCGAACTCAGTTTCAAATGAAACTACACGAATTCAGTTACTCCAAGTAATAGTAGTCAATTTCAAGTAAATTTACGTAAATTAACCTCCTGGAACTAAAAATTTCATCAATCAACTTACATAAATTCACCTCCTGGAACTGAATTTTTTAACTAAATCCGAAAAATAGATGGTAATTTCAACTAAATTAGCACAAATTCAGCTATTCCAAGTTAAAAATGTTATCAAAATCCAAAAATATCGAACTCAGTTTCAAATGAAACTACACGAATTCAGTTACTCCAAGTAATAGTAGTCAATTTCAAGTAAATTTACGTAAATTAACCTCCTGGAACTAAAAATTTCATCAATCAACTTACATAAATTCACCTCCTGGAACTGAATTTTTTAACTAAATCCGAAAAATAGATGGTAATTTCAACTAAATTTGCACAAATTCAGCTATTCCAAGTTAAAAATGTTATCAAAATCCAAAAATATCGAACTCAGTTTCAAATGAAACTACACGAATTCAGTTACTCCAAGTAATAGTAGTCAATTTCAAGTAAATTTACGTAAATTAACCTCCTGGAACTAAAAATTTCATCAATCAACTTACATAAATTCACCTCCTGGAACTGAATTTTTTAACTAAATCCGAAAAATAGATGGTAATTTCAACTAAATTAGCACAAATTCAGCTATTCCAAGTTAAAAATGTTATCAAAATCCAAAAATATCGAACTCAGTTTCAAATGAAACTACACGAATTCAGTTACTCCAAGTAATAGTAGTCAATTTCAAGTAAATTTACGTAAATTAACCTCCTGGAACTAAAAATTTCATCAATCAACTTACATAAATTCACCTCCTGGAACTGAATTTTTTAACTAAATCCGAAAAATAGATGGTAATTTCAACTAAATTTGCACAAATTCAGCTATTTCAAGTTAAAAATGTTATCAAAATCCAAAAATATCGAACTCAGTTTCAAATGAAACTACACGAATTCAGTTACTCCAAGTAATAGTAGTCAATTTCAAGTAAATTTACGTAAATTAACCTCCTGGAACTAAAAATTTCATCAATCAACTTACATAAATTCACCTCCTGGAACTGAACTTTTTAACTAAATCCGAAAAATAGATGGTAATTTCAACTAAATTTGCACAAATTCAGCTATTCCAAGTTAAAAATGTTATCAAAATCCAAAAATATCGAACTCAGTTTCAAATGAAACTACACGAATTCAGTTACTCCAAGTAATAGTAGTCAATTTCAAGTAAATTTACGTAAATTAACCTCCTGGAACTAAAAATTTCATCAATCAACTTACATAAATTCACCTCCTGGAACTGAATTTTTTAACTAAATCCGAAAAATAGATGGTAATTTCAACTAAATTTGCACAAATTCAGCTATTCCAAGTTAAAAATGTTATCAAAATCCAAAAATATCGAACTCAGTTTCAAATGAAACTACACGAATTCAGTTACTCCAAGTAATAGTAGTCAATTTCAAGTAAATTTACGTAAATTAACCTCCTAGAACTAAAAATTTCATCAATCAACTTACATAAATTCACCTCCTGGAACTGAATTTTTTAACTAAATCCGAAAAATAGATGGTAATTTCAACTAAATTTGCACAAATTCAGCTATTCCAAGTTAAAAATGTTATCAAAATCCAAAAATATCGAACTCAGTTTCAAATGAAACTACACGAATTCAGTTACTCCAAGTAATAGTAGTCAATTTCAAGTAAATTTACGTAAATTAACCTCCTGGAACTAAAAATTTCATCAATCAACTTACATAAATTCACCTCCTGGAACTGAATTTTTTAACTAAATCCGAAAAATAGATGGTAATTTCAACTAAATTAGCACAAATTCAGCTATTCCAAGTTAAAAATGTTATCAAAATCCAAAAATATCGAACTCAGTTTCAAATGAAACTACACGAATTCAGTTACTCCAAGTAATAGTAGTCAATTTCAAGTAAATTTACGTAAATTAACCTCCTGGAACTAAAAATTTCATCAATCAACTTACATAAATTCACCTCCTGGAACTGAATTTTTTAACTAAATCCGAAAAATAGATGGTAATTTCAACTAAATTTGCACAAATTCAGCTATTCCAAGTTAAAAATGTTATCAAAATCCAAAAATATCGAACTCAGTTTCAAATGAAACTACACGAATTCAGTTACTCCAAGTAATAGTAGTCAATTTCAAGTAAATTTACGTAAATTAACCTCCTGGAACTAAAAATTTCATCAATCAACTTACATAAATTCACCTCCTGGAACTGAATTTTTTAACTAAATCCGAAAAATAAATGGTAATTTCAACTAAATTAGCACAAATTCAGCTATTCCAAGTTAAAAATGTTATCAAAATCCAAAAATATCGAACTCAGTTTCAAATGAAACTACACGAATTCAGTTACTCCAAGTAATAGTAGTCAATTTCAAGTAAATTTACGTAAATTAACCTCCTGGAACTAAAAATTTCATCAATCAACTTACATAAATTCACCTCCTGGAACTGAATTTTTTAACTAAATCCGAAAAATAGATGGTAATTTCAACTAAATTTGCACAAATTCAGCTATTTCAAGTTAAAAATGTTATCAAAATCCAAAAATATCGAACTCAGTTTCAAATGAAACTACACGAATTCAGTTACTCCAAGTAATAGTAGTCAATTTCAAGTAAATTTACGTAAATTAACCTCCTGGAACTAAAAATTTCATCAATCAACTTACATAAATTCACCTCCTGGAACTGAACTTTTTAACTAAATCCGAAAAATAGATGGTAATTTCAACTAAATTTGCACAAATTCAGCTATTCCAAGTTAAAAATGTTATCAAAATCCAAAAATATCGAACTCAGTTTCAAATGAAACTACACGAATTCAGTTACTCCAAGTAATAGTAGTCAATTTCAAGTAAATTTACGTAAATTAACCTCCTGGAACTAAAAATTTCATCAATCAACTTACATAAATTCACCTCCTGGAACTGAATTTTTTAACTAAATCCGAAAAATAGATGGTAATTTCAACTAAATTTGCACAAATTCAGCTATTCCAAGTTAAAAATGTTATCAAAATCCAAAAATATCGAACTCAGTTTCAAATGAAACTACACGAATTCAGTTACTCCAAGTAATAGTAGTCAATTTCAAGTAAATTTACGTAAATTAACCTCCTGGAACTAAAAATTTCATCAATCAACTTACATAAATTCACCTCCTGGAACTGAACTTTTTAACTAAATCCGAAAAATAGATGGTAATTTCAACTAAATTTGCACAAATTCAGCTATTCCAAGTTAAAAATGTTATCAAAATCCAAAAATTTCGAACTCAGTTTCAAATGAAACTACACGAATTCAGTTACTCCAAGTAATAGTAGTCAATTTCAAGTAAATTTACGTAAATTAACCTCCTGGAACTAAAAATTTCATCAATCAACTTACATAAATTCACCTCCTGGAACTGAATTTTTTAACTAAATCCGAAAAATAGATGGTAATTTCAACTAAATTAGCACAAATTCAGCTATTCCAAGTTAAAAATGTTATCAAAATCCAAAAATATCGAACTCAGTTTCAAATGAAACTACACGAATTCAGTTACTCCAAGTAATAGTAGTCAATTTCAAGTAAATTTACGTAAATTAACCTCCTGGAACTAAAAATTTCATCAATCAACTTACATAAATTCCCCTCCTGGAACTGAATTTTTTAACTAAATCCGAAAAATAGATGGTAATTTCAACTAAATTTGCACAAATTCAGCTATTCCAAGTTAAAAATGTTATCAAAATCCAAAAATATCGAACTCAGTTTCAAATGAAACTACACGAATTCAGTTACTCCAAGTAATAGTAGTCAATTTCAAGTAAATTTACGTAAATTAACCTCCTGGAACTAAAAATTTCATCAATCAACTTACATAAATTCACCTCCTGGAACTGAACTTTTTAACTAAATCCGAAAAATAGATGGTAATTTCAACTAAATTTGCACAAATTCAGCTATTCCAAGTTAAAAATGTTATCAAAATCCAAAAATATCGAACTCAGTTTCAAATGAAACTACACGAATTCAGTTACTCCAAGTAATAGTAGTCAATTTCAAGTAAATTTACGTAAATTAACCTCCTGGAACTAAAAATTTCATCAATCAACTTACATAAATTCACCTCCTGGAACTGAACTTTTTAACTAAATCCGAAAAATAGATGGTAATTTCAACTAAATTTGCACAAATTCAGCTATTCCAAGTTAAAAATGTTATCAAAATCCAAAAATATCGAACTCAGTTTCAAATGAAACTACACGAATTCAGTTACTCCAAGTAATAGTAGTCAATTTCAAGTAAATTTACGTAAATTAACCTCCTGGAACTAAAAATTTCATCAATCAACTTACATAAATTCCCCTCCTGGAACTGAATTTTTTAACTAAATCCGAAAAATAGATGGTAATTTCAACTAAATTTGCACAAATTCAGCTATTCCAAGTTAAAAATGTTATCAAAATCCAAAAATATCGAACTCAGTTTCAAATGAAACTACACGAATTCAGTTACTCCAAGTAATAGTAGTCAATTTCAAGTAAATTTACGTAAATTAACCTCCTGGAACTAAAAATTTCATCAATCAACTTACATAAATTCACCTCCTGGAACTGAATTTTTTAACTAAATCCGAAAAATAGATGGTAATTTCAACTAAATTTGCACAAATTCAGCTATTCCAAGTTAAAAATGTTATCAAAATCCAAAAATATCGAACTCAGTTTCAAATGAAACTACACGAATTCAGTTACTCCAAGTAATAGTAGTCAATTTCAAGTAAATTTACGTAAATTAACCTCCTGGAACTAAAAATTTCATCAATCAACTTACATAAATTCACCTCCTGGAACTGAATTTTTTAACTAAATCCGAAAAATAGATGGTAATTTCAACTAAATTTGCACAAATTCAGCTATTCCAAGTTAAAAATGTTATCAAAATCCAAAAATATCGAACTCAGTTTCAAATGAAACTACACGAATTCAGTTACTCCAAGTAATAGTAGTCAATTTCAAGTAAATTTACGTAAATTAACCTCCTGGAACTAAAAATTTCATCAATCAACTTACATAAATTCACCTCCTGGAACTGAATTTTTTAACTAAATCCGAAAATAGATGGTAATTTCAACTAAATTAGCACAAATTCAGCTATTCCAAGTTAAAAATGTTATCAAAATCCAAAAATATCGAACTCAGTTTCAAATGAAACTACACGAATTCAGTTACTCCAAGTAATAGTAGTCAATTTCAAGTAAATTTACGTAAATTAACCTCCTGGAACTAAAAATTTCATCAATCAACTTACATAAATTCACCTCCTGGAACTGAACTTTTTAACTAAATCCGAAAAATAGATGGTAATTTCAACTAAATTTGCACAAATTCAGCTATTCCAAGTTAAAAATGTTATCAAAATCCAAAAATATCGAACTCAGTTTCAAATGAAACTACACGAATTCAGTTACTCCAAGTAATAGTAGTCAATTTCAAGTAAATTTACGTAAATTAACCTCCTGGAACTAAAAATTTCATCAATCAACTTACATAAATTCACCTCCTGGAACTGAATTTTTTAACTAAATCCGAAAATAGATGGTAATTTCAACTAAATTAGCACAAATTCAGCTATTCCAAGTTAAAAATGTTATCAAAATCCAAAAATATCGAACTCAGTTTCAAATGAAACTACACGAATTCAGTTACTCCAAGTAATAGTAGTCAATTTCAAGTAAATTTACGTAAATTAACCTCCTGGAACTAAAAATTTCATCAATCAACTTACATAAATTCACCTCCTGGAACTGAACTTTTTAACTAAATCCGAAAAATAGATGGTAATTTCAACTAAATTTGCACAAATTCAGCTATTCCAAGTTAAAAATGTTATCAAAATCCAAAAATATCGAACTCAGTTTCAAATGAAACTACACGAATTCAGTTACTCCAAGTAATAGTAGTCAATTTCAAGTAAATTTACGTAAATTAACCTCCGGGAACTAAAAATTTCATCAATCAACTTACATAAATTCACCTCCTGGAACTGAATTTTTTAACTAAATCCGAAAAATAGATGGTAATTTCAACTAAATTAGCACAAATTCAGCTATTCCAAGTTAAAAATGTTATCAAAATCCAAAAATATCGAACTCAGTTTCAAATGAAACTACACGAATTCAGTTACTCCAAGTAACAGCAGTCAAATTCAACTAAATTTACGTAAATTAACCTCCTGGAACTAAAAATTTCATCAATCAACTTACATATTTCACCTCCTGGAACTGAATTTTTTAACTAAATCCGAAAAATAGATGGTAATTTCAACTAAATTTGCACAAATTCAGCTATTCCAAGTTAAAAATGTTATCAAAATCCAAAAATATCGAACTCAGTTTCAAATGAAACTACACGAATTCAGTTACTCCAAGTAATAGTAGTCAATTTCAAGTAAATTTACGTAAATTAACCTCCTGGAACTAAAAATTTCATCAATCAACTTACATAAATTCACCTCCTGGAACTGAATTTTTTAACTAAATCCGAAAAATAGATGGTAATTTCAACTAAATTTGCACAAATTCAGCTATTCCAAGTTAAAAATGTTATCAAAATCCAAAAATATCGAACTCAGTTTCAAATGAAACTACACGAATTCAGTTACTCCAAGTAATAGTAGTCAATTTCAAGTAAATTTACGTAAATTAACCTCCTGGAACTAAAAATTTCATCAATCAACTTACATAAATTCACCTCCTGGAACTGAACTTTTTAACTAAATCCGAAAAATAGATGGTAATTTCAACTAAATTTGCACAAATTCAGCTATTCCAAGTTAAAAATGTTATCAAAATCCAAAAATATCGAACTCAGTTTCAAATGAAACTACACGAATTCAGTTACTCCAAGTAATAGTAGTCAATTTCAAGTAAATTTACGTAAATTAACCTCCTGGAACTAAAAATTTCATCAATCAACTTACATAAATTCACCTCCTGGAACTGAATTTTTTAACTAAATCCGAAAAATAGATGGTAATTTCAACTAAATTTGCACAAATTCAGCTATTCCAAGTTAAAAATGTTATCAAAATCCAAATCCAAAAATATCGAACTCAGTTTCAAATGAAACTACACGAATTCAGTTACTCCAAGTAATAGTAGTCAATTTCAAGTAAATTTACGTAAATTAACCTCCTGGAACTAAAAATTTCATCAATCAACTTACATAAATTCACCTCCTGGAACTGAATTTTTTAACTAAATCCGAAAAATAGATGGTAATTTCAACTAAATTTGCACAAATTCAGCTATTCCAAGTTAAAAATGTTATCAAAATCCAAAAATATCGAACTCAGTTTCAAATGAAACTACACGAATTCAGTTACTCCAAGTAATAGTAGTCAATTTCAAGTAAATTTACGTAAATTAACCTCCTGGAACTAAAAATTTCATCAATCAACTTACATAAATTCACCTCCTGGAACTGAATTTTTTAACTAAATCCGAAAAATAGATGGTAATTTCAACTAAATTTGCACAAATTCAGCTATTCCAAGTTAAAAATGTTATCAAAATCCAAAAATATCGAACTCAGTTTCAAATGAAACTACACGAATTCAGTTACTCCAAGTAATAGTAGTCAATTTCAAGTAAATTTACGTAAACTAACCTCCTGGAACTAAAAATTTCATCAATCAACTTACATAAATTCACCTCCTGGAACTGAATTTTTTAACTAAATCCGAAAAATAGATGGTAATTTCAACTAAATTAGCACAAATTCAGCTATTCCAAGTTAAAAATGTTATCAAAATCCAAAGTTAAAAAATTCAGTTCCAGGAGGTGAAATATGTAAGTTGATTGATGAAATTTTTAGTTCCAGGAGGTTAATTTACGTAAATTTACTTGAAATTGACTACTATTACTTGGAGTAACTGAATTCGGGTAGTTTCATTTGAAACTGAGTTCGATATTTTTGGATTTTGATAACATTTTTAACTTGGAATAGCTGAATTTGTTCAAATTTAGTTGAAATTACCATCTATTTTTCGGATTTAGTTAAAAAATTCAGTTCCAGGAGGGGAATTTATGTAAGTTGATTGATGAAATTTTTAGTTCCAGGAGGTTAATTTACGTAAATTTACTTGAAATTGACTACTATTACTTGGAGTAACTGAATTCGTGTAGTTTCATTTGAAACTGAGTTCGATATTTTTGGATTTTGATAACATTTTTAACTTGGAATAGCTGAATTTGTGCAAATTTAGTTGAAATTACCATCTATATTTCGGATTTAGTTAAAAAATTCAGTTCCAGGAGGTGAATTTATGTAAGTTGATTGATGAAATTTTTAGTTCCAGGAGGTTAATTTACGTAAATTTACTTGAAATTGACTACTATTACTTGGAGTAACTGAATTAGTGTAGTTTCATTTGAAACTGAGTTCGATATTTTTGGATTTTGATAACATTTTTAACTTGGAATAGCTGAATTTGTGCAAATTTAGTTGAAATTACCATCTATATTTCGGATTTAGTTAAAAAATTCAGTTCCAGGAGGTGAATTTATGTAAGTTGATTGATGAAATTTTTAGTTCCAGGAGGTTAATTTACGTAAATTTAGTTGAATTTGACTGCTATTACTTGGAGTAACTGAATTCGTGTAGTTTCATTTGAAACTGAGTTCGATATTTTTGGATTTTGATAACATTTTTAACTTGGAATAGCTGAATTTGTGCAAATTTAGTTGAAATTACCATCTATATTTCGGATTTAGTTAAAAAATTCAGTTCCAGGAGGTGAAATATGTAAGTTGATTGATGAAATTTTTAGTTCCAAGAGGTTAATTTACGTAAATTTAGTTGAATTTGACTGCTATTACTTGGAGTAACTGAATTCGTGTAGTTTCATTTGAAACTGAGTTCGATATTTTTGGATTTTGATAACATTTTTAACTTGGAATAGCTGAATTTGTGCAAATTTAGTTGAAATTACCATCTATATTTCGGATTTAGTTAAAAAATTCAGTTCCAGGAGGAGAAATATGTAAGTTGATTGATGAAATTTTTAGTTCCAGGAGGTTAATTTACGTAAATTTACTTGAAATCGACTCCTATTACTAGGAGTAACTGAATTCGTGTAGTTTCATTTGAAACTGAGTTCGATATTTTTGGATTTTGATAACATTTTTAACTTGGAATAGCTGAATTTGTGCAAATTTAGTTGAAAATACCATCTATATTTCGGATTTAGTTAAAAAATTCAGTTCCAGGAGGTGAAATATGTAAGTTGATTGATGAAATTTTTAGTTCCAGGAGGTTAATTTACGTAAATTTAGTTGAATTTGACTGCTATTACTTGGAGTAACTGAATTCGTGTAGTTTCATTTGAAACTGAGTTCGATATTTTTGGATTTTGATAACATTTTTAACTTGGAATAGCTGAATTTGTGCAAATTTAGTTGAAATTACCATCTATATTTCGGATTTAGTTAAAAAATTCAGTTCCAGGAGGTGAATTTATGTAAGTTGATTGATGAAATTTTTAGTTCCAGGAGGTTAATTTACGTAAATTTACTTGAAATTGACTACTATTACTTGGAGTAACTGAATTAGTGTAGTTTCATTTGAAACTGAGTTCGATGTTTTTGGATTTTGGATTGGATTTTGATAACATTTTTAACTTGGAATAGCTGAATTTGTGCAAATTTAGTTGAAATTACCATCTATATTTCGGATTTAGTTAAAAAATTCAGTTCCAGGAGGTGAATTTATGTAAGTTGATTGATGAAATTTTTAGTTCCAGGAGGTTAATTTACGTAAATTTACTTGAAATTGACTACTATTACTTGGAGTAACTGAATTAGTGTAGTTTCATTTGAAACTGAGTTCGATATTTTTGGATTTTGATAACATTTTTAACTTGGAATAGCTGAATTTGTGCAAATTTAGTTGAAATTACCATCTATTTTTCGGATTTAGTTAAAAAATTCAGTTCCAGGAGGTGAAATATGTAAGTTGATTGATGAAATTTTTAGTTCCAGGAGGTTAATTTACGTAAATTTAGTTGAATTTGACTGCTGTTACTTGGAGTAACTGAATTCGTGTAGTTTCATTTGAAACTGAGTTCGATATTTTTGGATTTTGATAACATTTTTAACTTGGAATAGCTGAATTTGTGCAAATTTAGTTGAAATTACCATCTATATTTCGGATTTAGTTAAAAAATTCAGTTCCAGGAGGTGAATTTATGTAAGTTGATTGATGAAATTTTTAGTTCCAGGAGGTTAATTTACGTAAATTTAGTTGAATTTGACTGCTATTACTTGGAGTAACTGAATTCGTGTAGTTTCATTTGAAACTGAGTTCGATATTTTTGGATTTTGATAACATTTTTAACTTGGAATAGCTGAATTTGTGCAAATTTAGTTGAAATTACCATCTATATTTCGGATTTAGTTAAAAAATTCAGTTCCAGGAGGTGAAATATGTAAGTTGATTGATGAAATTTTTAGTTCCAAGAGGTTAATTTACGTAAATTTAGTTGAATTTGACTGCTATTACTTGGAGTAACTGAATTCGTGTAGTTTCATTTGAAACTGAGTTCGATATTTTTGGATTTTGATAACATTTTTAACTTGGAATAGCTGAATTTGTGCAAATTTAGTTGAAATTACCATCTATATTTCGGATTTAGTTAAAAAATTCAGTTCCAGGAGGAGAAATATGTAAGTTGATTGATGAAATTTTTAGTTCCAGGAGGTTAATTTACGTAAATTTACTTGAAATCGACTCCTATTACTAGGAGTAACTGAATTCGTGTAGTTTCATTTGAAACTGAGTTCGATATTTTTGGATTTTGATAACATTTTTAACTTGGAATAGCTGAATTTGTGCAAATTTAGTTGAAAATACCATCTATATTTCGGATTTAGTTAAAAAATTCAGTTCCAGGAGGTGAAATATGTAAGTTGATTGATGAAATTTTTAGTTCCAGGAGGTTAATTTACGTAAATTTAGTTGAATTTGACTGCTATTACTTGGAGTAACTGAATTCGTGTAGTTTCATTTGAAACTGAGTTCGATATTTTTGGATTTTGATAACATTTTTAACTTGGAATAGCTGAATTTGTGCAAATTTAGTTGAAATTACCATCTATATTTCGGATTTAGTTAAAAAATTCAGTTCCAGGAGGTGAATTTATGTAAGTTGATTGATGAAATTTTTAGTTCCAGGAGGTTAATTTACGTAAATTTACTTGAAATTGACTACTATTACTTGGAGTAACTGAATTAGTGTAGTTTCATTTGAAACTGAGTTCGATATTTTTGGATTTTGATAACATTTTTAACTTGGAATAACTGAATTTGTGCAAATTTAGTTGAAATTACCATCTATTTTTCGGATTTAGTTAAAAAATTCAGTTCCAGGAGGTGAAATATGTAAGTTGATTGATGAAATTTTTAGTTCCAGGAGGTTAATTTACGTAAATTTAGTTGAATTTGACTGCTGTTACTTGGAGTAACTGAATTCGTGTAGTTTCATTTGAAACTGAGTTCGATATTTTTGGATTTTGATAACATTTTTAACTTGGAATAGCTGAATTTGTGCAAATTTAGTTGAAATTACCATCTATATTTCGGATTTAGTTAAAAAATTCAGTTCCAGGAGGTGAAATATGTAAGTTGATTGATGAAATTTTTAGTTCCAGGAGGTTAATTTACGTAAATTTAGTTGAATTTGACTGCTATTACTTGGAGTAACTGAATTCGTGTAGTTTCATTTGAAACTGAGTTCGATATTTTTGGATTTTGATAACATTTTTAACTTGGAATAGCTGAATTTGTGCAAATTTAGTTGAAATTACCATCTATATTTCGGATTTAGTTAAAAAATTCAGTTCCAGGAGGTGAATTTATGTAAGTTGATTGATGAAATTTTTAGTTCCAGGAGGTTAATTTACGTAAATTTACTTGAAATTGACTACTATTACTTGGAGTAACTGAATTAGTGTAGTTTCATTTGAAACTGAGTTCGATATTTTTGGATTTTGATAACATTTTTAACTTGGAATAGCTGAATTTGTGCAAATTTAGTTGAAATTACCATCTATATTTCGGATTTAGTTAAAAAATTCAGTTCCAGGAGGTGAAATATGTAAGTTGATTGATGAAATTTTAGTTCCAGGAGGTTAATTTACGTAAATTTAGTTGAATTTGACTGCTATTACTTGGAGTAACTGAATTCGTGTAGTTTCATTTGAAACTGAGTTCGATATTTTTGGATTTTGATAACATTTTTAACTTGGAATAGCTGAATTTGTGCAAATTTAGTTGAAATTACCATCTATATTTCGGATTTAGTTAAAAAATTCAGTTCCAGGAGGAGAAATATGTAAGTTGATTGATGAAATTTTTAGTTCCAGGAGGTTAATTTACGTAAATTTACTTGAAATTGACTCCTATTACTTGGAGTAACTGAATTCGTGTAGTTTCATTTGAAACTGAGTTCGATATTTTTGGATTTTGATAACATTTTAACTTGGAATAGCTGAATTTGTGCAAATTTAGTTGAAAATACCATCTATATTTCGGATTTAGTTAAAAAATTCAGTTCCAGGAGGTGAAATATGTAAGTTGATTGATGAAATTTTTAGTTCCAGGAGGTTAATTTACGTAAATTTAGTTGAATTTGACTGCTATTACTTGGAGTAACTGAATTCGTGTAGTTTCATTTGAAACTGAGTTCGATATTTTTGGATTTTGATAACATTTTTAACTTGGAATAGCTGAATTTGTGCAAATTTAGTTGAAATTACCATCTATATTTCGGATTTAGTTAAAAAATTCAGTTCCAGGAGGTGAAATATGTAAGTTGATTGATGAAATTTTTAGTTCCAGGAGGTTAATTTACGTAAATTTACTTGAAATTGACTCCTATTACTAGGAGTAACTGAATTCGTGTAGTTTCATTTGAAACTGAGTTCGATATTTTTGGATTTTGATAACATTTTTAACTTGGAATAGCTGAATTTGTGCAAATTTAGTTGAAATTACCATCTATATTTCGGATTTAGTTAAAAAATTCAGTTCCAGGAGGTGAAATATGTAAGTTGATTGATGAAATTTTTAGTTCCAGGAGGTTAATTTACGTAAATTTAGTTGAATTTGACTGCTGTTACTTGGAGTAACTGAATTCGTGTAGTTTCATTTGAAACTGAGTTCGATATTTTTGGATTTTGATAACATTTTTAACTTGGAATAGCTGAATTTGTGCAAATTTAGTTGAAATTACCATCTATTTTTCGGATTTAGTTAAATAATTCAGTTCCAGGAGGTGAATTTATGTAAGTTGATTGATGAAATTTTTAGTTCCAGGAGGTTAATTTACGTAAATTTACTTGAAATTGACTACTATTACTTGGAGTAACTGAATTCGTGTAGTTTCATTTGAAACTGAGTTCGATATTTTTGGATTTTGATAACATTTTAACTTGGAATAGCTGAATTTGTGCAAATTTAGTTGAAATTACCATCTATTTTTCGGATTTAGTTAAATAATTCAGTTCCAGGAGGTGAATTTATGTAAGTTGATTGATGAAATTTTTAGTTCCAGGAGGTTAATTTACGTAAATTTACTTGAAATTGACTACTATTACTTGGAGTAACTGAATTCGTGTAGTTTCATTTGAAACTGAGTTCGATATTTTTGGATTTTGATAACATTTTTAACTTGGAATAGCTGAATTTGTGCAAATTTAGTTGAAATTACCATCTATTTTTCGGATTTAGTTAAATAATTCAGTTCCAGGAGGTGAATTTATGTAAGTTGATTGATGAAATTTTTAGTTCCAGGAGGTTAATTTACGTAAATTTACTTGAAATTGACTACTTTTACTTGGAGTAACTGAATTCGTGTAGTTTCATTTGAAACTGAGTTCGATATTTTTGGATTTTGATAACATTTTAACTTGGAATAGCTGAATTTGTGCAAATTTAGTTGAAATTACCATCTATTTTTCGGATTTAGTTAAATAATTCAGTTCCAGGAGGTGAATTTATGTAAGTTGATTGATGAAATTTTTAGTTCCAGGAGGTTAATTTACGTAAATTTACTTGAAATTGACTACTATTACTTGGAGTAACTGAATTCGTGTAGTTTCATTTGAAACTGAGTTCGATATTTTTGGATTTTGATAACATTTTTAACTTGGAATAGCTGAATTTGTGCAAATTTAGTTGAAATTACCATCTATTTTTCGGATTTAGTTAAATAATTCAGTTCCAGGAGGTGAATTTATGTAAGTTGATTGATGAAATTTTTAGTTCCAGGAGGTTAATTTACGTAAATTTACTTGAAATTGACTACTATTACTTGGAGTAACTGAATTCGTGTAGTTTCATTTGAAACTGAGTTCGATATTTTTGGATTTTGATAACATTTTTAACTTGGAATAGCTGAATTTGTGCAAATTTAGTTGAAAATACCATCTATATTTCGGATTTAGTTAAAAAATTCAGTTCCAAGAGGTGAAATATGTAAGTTGATTGATGAAATTTTAGTTCCAGGAGGTTAATTTACGTAAATTTAGTTGAATTTGACTCCTATTACTTGGAGTAACTGAATTCGTGTAGTTTCATTTGAAACTGAGTTCGATATTTTTGGATTTTGATAACATTTTTAACTTGGAATAGCTGAATTTGTGCAAATTTAGTTGAAAATACCATCTATATTTCGGATTTAGTTAAATAATTCAGTTCCAGGAGGTGAATTTATGTAAGTTGATTGATGAAATTTTTAGTTCCAGGAGGTTAATTTACGTAAATTTACTTGAAATTGACTCCTATTACTTGGAGTAACTGAATTCGTGTAGTTTCATTTGAAACTGAGTTCGATATTTTTGGATTTTGATAACATTTTTAACTTGGAATAGCTGAATTTGTGCAAATTTAGTTGAAAATACCATCTATATTTCGGATTTAGTTAAAAAATTCAGTTCCAGGAGGTGAAATATGTAAGTTGATTGATGAAATTTTTAGTTCCAGGAGGTTAATTTACGTAAATTTAGTTGAATTTGACTGCTGTTACTTGGAGTAACTGAATTCGTGTAGTTTCATTTGAAACTGAGTTCGATATTTTTGGATTTTGATAACATTTTTAACTTGGAATAGCTGAATTTGTGCAAATTTAGTTGAAATTACCATCTATATTTCGGATTTAGTTAAAAAATTCAGTTCCAGGAGGTGAATTTATGTAAGTTGATTGATGAAATTTTTAGTTCCAGGAGGTTAATTTACGTAAATTTACTTGAAATTGACTACTATTACTTGGAGTAACTGAATTAGTGTAGTTTCATTTGAAACTGAGTTCGATATTTTTGGATTTTGATAACATTTTTAACTTGGAATAGCTGAATTTGTGCAAATTTAGTTGAAATTACCATCTATATTTCGGATTTAGTTAAAAAATTCAGATCCAGGAGGTGAAATATGTAAGTTGATTGATGAAATTTTTAGTTCCAGGAGGTTAATTTACGTAAATTTAGTTGAATTTGACTGCTATTACTTGGAGTAACTGAATTCGTGTAGTTTCATTTGAAACTGAGTTCGATATTTTTGGATTTTGATAACATTTTTAACTTGGAATAGCTGAATTTGTGCAAATTTAGTTGAAATTACCATCTATTTTTCGGATTTAGTTAAATAATTCAGTTCCAGGAGGTGAATTTATGTAAGTTGATTGATGAAATTTTTAGTTCCAGGAGGTTAATTTACGTAAATTTACTTGAAATTGACTACTATTACTTGGAGTAACTAAATTCGTGTAGTTTCATTTGAAACTGAGTTCGATATTTTTGGATTTTGATAACATTTTAACTTGGAATAGCTGAATTTGTGCAAATTTAGTTGAAATTACCATCTATTTTTCGGATTTAGTTAAATAATTCAGTTCCAGGAGGTGAATTTATGTAAGTTGATTGATGAAATTTTTAGTTCCAGGAGGTTAATTTACGTAAATTTACTTGAAATTGACTACTATTACTTGGAGTAACTGAATTCGTGTAGTTTCATTTGAAACTGAGTTCGATATTTTTGGATTTTGATAACATTTTTAACTTGGAATAGCTGAATTTGTGCAAATTTAGTTGAAATTACCATCTATTTTTCGGATTTAGTTAAATAATTCAGTTCCAGGAGGTGAATTTATGTAAGTTGATTGATGAAATTTTTAGTTCCAGGAGGTTAATTTACGTAAATTTACTTGAAATTGACTACTATTACTTGGAGTAACTGAATTCGTGTAGTTTCATTTGAAACTGAGTTCGATATTTTTGGATTTTGATAACATTTTTAACTTGGAATAGCTGAATTTGTGCAAATTTAGTTGAAATTACCATCTATTTTTCGGATTTAGTTAAATAATTCAGTTCCAGGAGGTGAATTTATGTAAGTTGATTGATGAAATTTTTAGTTCCAGGAGGTTAATTTACGTAAATTTACTTGAAATTGACTCCTATTACTTGGAGTAACTGAATTCGTGTAGTTTCATTTGAAACTGAGTTCGATATTTTTGGATTTTGATAACATTTTTAACTTGGAATAGCTGAATTTGTGCAAATTTAGTTGAAATTACCATCTATTTTTCGGATTTAGTTAAAAAATTCAGTTCCAGGAGGTGAATTTATGTAAGTTGATTGATGAAATTTTTAGTTCCAGGAGGTTAATTTACGTAAATTTACTTGAAATTGACTACTATTACTTGGAGTAACTGAATTAGTGTAGTTTCATTTGAAACTGAGTTCGATATTTTTGGATTTTGATAACATTTTTAACTTGGAATAGCTGAATTTGTGCAAATTTAGTTGAAATTACCATCTATATTTCGGATTTAGTTAAAAAATTCAGTTCCAGGAGGTGAAATATGTAAGTTGATTGATGAAATTTTTAGTTCCAGGAGGTTAATTTACGTAAATTTACTTGAAATTGACTCCTATTACTTGGAGTAACTGAATTCGTGTAGTTTCATTTGAAACTGAGTTCGATATTTTTGGATTTTGATAACATTTTTAACTTGGAATAGCTGAATTTGTGCAAATTTAGTTGAAAATACCATCTATATTTCGGATTTAGTTAAAAAATTCAGTTCCAGGAGGTGAAATATGTAAGTTGATTGATGAAATTTTTAGTTCCAGGAGGTTAATTTACGTAAATTTAGTTGAATTTGACTGCTGTTACTTGGAGTAACTGAATTCGTGTAGTTTCATTTGAAACTGAGTTCGATATTTTTGGATTTTGATAACATTTTTAACTTGGAATAGCTGAATTTGTGCAAATTTAGTTGAAATTACCATCTATATTTCGGATTTAGTTAAAAAATTCAGTTCCAGGAGGTGAATTTATGTAAGTTGATTGATGAAATTTTTAGTTCCAGGAGGTTAATTTACGTAAATTTACTTGAAATTGACTACTATTACTTGGAGTAACTGAATTAGTGTAGTTTCATTTGAAACTGAGTTCGATATTTTTGGATTTTGATAACATTTTTAACTTGGAATAGCTGAATTTGTGCAAATTTAGTTGAAATTACCATCTATATTTCGGATTTAGTTAAAAAATTCAGATCCAGGAGGTGAAATATGTAAGTTGATTGATGAAATTTTTAGTTCCAGGAGGTTAATTTACGTAAATTTAGTTGAATTTGACTGCTATTACTTGGAGTAACTGAATTCGTGTAGTTTCATTTGAAACTGAGTTCGATATTTTTGGATTTTGATAACATTTTTAACTTGGAATAGCTGAATTTGTGCAAATTTAGTTGAAATTACCATCTATTTTTCGGATTTAGTTAAATAATTCAGTTCCAGGAGGTGAATTTATGTAAGTTGATTGATGAAATTTTTAGTTCCAGGAGGTTAATTTACGTAAATTTACTTGAAATTGACTACTATTACTTGGAGTAACTGAATTCGTGTAGTTTCATTTGAAACTGAGTTCGATATTTTTGGATTTTGATAACATTTTAACTTGGAATAGCTGAATTTGTGCAAATTTAGTTGAAATTACCATCTATTTTTCGGATTTAGTTAAATAATTCAGTTCCAGGAGGTGAATTTATGTAAGTTGATTGATGAAATTTTTAGTTCCAGGAGGTTAATTTACGTAAATTTACTTGAAATTGACTACTATTACTTGGAGTAACTGAATTCGTGTAGTTTCATTTGAAACTGAGTTCGATATTTTTGGATTTTGATAACATTTTTAACTTGGCATAGCTGAATTTGTGCAAATTTAGTTGAAATTACCATCTATTTTTCGGATTTAGTTAAATAATTCAGTTCCAGGAGGTGAATTTATGTAAGTTGATTGATGAAATTTTTAGTTCCAGGAGGTTAATTTACGTAAATTTACTTGAAATTGACTACTATTACTTGGAATAACTGAATTCGTGTAGTTTCATTTGAAACTGAGTTCGATATTTTTGGATTTTGATAACATTTTTAACTTGGAATAGCTGAATTTGTGCAAATTTAGTTGAAAATACCATCTATATTTCGGATTTAGTTAAAAAATTCAGTTCCAGGAGGTGAAATATGTAAGTTGATTGATGAAATTTTAGTTCCAGGAGGTTAATTTACGTAAATTTAGTTGAATTTGACTGCTATTACTTGGAGTAACTGAATTCGTGTAGTTTCATTTGAAACTGAGTTCGATATTTTTGGATTTTGATAACATTTTTAACTTGGAATAGCTGAATTTGTGCAAATTTAGTTGAAATTACCATCTATATTTCGGATTTAGTTAAAAAATTCAGTTCCAGGAGGAGAAATATGTAAGTTGATTGATGAAATTTTTAGTTCCAGGAGGTTAATTTACGTAAATTTACTTGAAATTGACTCCTATTACTTGGAGTAACTGAATTCGTGTAGTTTCATTTGAAACTGAGTTCGATATTTTTGGATTCTGATAACATTTTAACTTGGAATAGCTGAATTTGTGCAAATTTAGTTGAAAATACCATCTATATTTCGGATTTAGTTAAAAAATTCAGTTCCAGGAGGTGAAATATGTAAGTTGATTGATGAAATTTTTAGTTCCAGGAGGTTAATTTACGTAAATTTAGTTGAATTTGACTGCTATTACTTGGAGTAACTGAATTCGTGTAGTTTCATTTGAAACTGAGTTCGATATTTTTGGATTTTGATAACATTTTTAACTTGGAATAGCTGAATTTGTGCAAATTTAGTTGAAATTACCATCTATATTTCGGATTTAGTTAAAAAATTCAGTTCCAGGAGGTGAAATATGTAAGTTGATTGATGAAATTTTTAGTTCCAGGAGGTTAATTTACGTAAATTTACTTGAAATTGACTCCTATTACTAGGAGTAACTGAATTCGTGTAGTTTCATTTGAAACTGAGTTCGATATTTTTGGATTTTGATAACATTTTTAACTTGGAATAGCTGAATTTGTGCAAATTTAGTTGAAATTACCATCTATATTTCGGATTTAGTTAAAAAATTCAGTTCCAGGAGGTGAAATATGTAAGTTGATTGATGAAATTTTTAGTTCCAGGAGGTTAATTTACGTAAATTTAGTTGAATTTGACTGCTATTACTTGGAGTAACTGAATTCGTGTAGTTTCATTTGAAACTGAGTTCGATATTTTTGGATTTTGATAACATTTTTAACTTGGAATAGCTGAATTTGTGCAAATTTAGTTGAAATTACCATCTATTTTTCGGATTTAGTTAAATAATTCAGTTCCAGGAGGTGAATTTATGTAAGTTGATTGATGAAATTTTTAGTTCCAGGAGGTTAATTTACGTAAATTTACTTGAAATTGACTACTATTACTTGGAGTAACTGAATTCGTGTAGTTTCATTTGAAACTGAGTTCGATATTTTTGGATTTTGATAACATTTTAACTTGGAATAGCTGAATTTGTGCAAATTTAGTTGAAATTACCATCTATTTTTCGGATTTAGTTAAATAATTCAGTTCCAGGAGGTGAATTTATGTAAGTTGATTGATGAAATTTTTAGTTCCAGGAGGTTAATTTACGTAAATTTACTTGAAATTGACTACTATTACTTGGAGTAACTGAATTCGTGTAGTTTCATTTGAAACTGAGTTCGATATTTTTGGATTTTGATAACATTTTTAACTTGGAATAGCTGAATTTGTGCAAATTTAGTTGAAATTACCATCTATTTTTCGGATTTAGTTAAATAATTCAGTTCCAGGAGGTGAATTTATGTAAGTTGATTGATGAAATTTTTAGTTCCAGGAGGTTAATTTACGTAAATTTACTTGAAATTGACTACTATTACTTGGAGTAACTGAATTCGTGTAGTTTCATTTGAAACTGAGTTCGATATTTTTGGATTTTGATAACATTTTTAACTTGGAATAGCTGAATTTGTGCAAATTTAGTTGAAAATACCATCTATATTTCGGATTTAGTTAAAAAATTCAGTTCCAGGAGGTGAAATATGTAAGTTGATTGATGAAATTTTAGTTCCAGGAGGTTAATTTACGTAAATTTAGTTGAATTTGACTGCTATTACTTGGAGTAACTGAATTCGTGTAGTTTCATTTGAAACTGAGTTCGATATTTTTGGATTTTGATAACATTTTTAACTTGGAATAGCTGAATTTGTGCAAATTTAGTTGAAAATACCATCTATATTTCGGATTTAGTTAAAAAATTCAGTTCCAGGAGGTGAAATATGTAAGTTGATTGATGAAATTTTTAGTTCCAGGAGGTTAATTTACGTAAATTTACTTGAAATTGACTCCTATTACTAGGAGTAACTGAATTCGTGTAGTTTCATTTGAAACTGAGTTCGATATTTTTGGATTTTGATAACATTTTTAACTTGGAATAGCTGAATTTGTGCAAATTTAGTTGAAATTACCATCTATATTTCGGATTTAGTTAAAAAATTCAGTTCCAGGAGGTGAAATATGTAAGTTGATTGATGAAATTTTTAGTTCCAGGAGGTTAATTTACGTAAATTTACTTGAAATTGACTACTATTACTTGGAGTAACTGAATTCGTGTAGTTTCATTTGAAACTGAGTTTGATATTTTTGGATTTTGATAACATTTTTAACTTGGAATAGCTGAATTTGTGCT
This sequence comes from Andrena flavipes, assembly GCA_963971345.1. Classification (NCBI taxonomy): domain Eukaryota; kingdom Metazoa; phylum Arthropoda; class Insecta; order Hymenoptera; family Andrenidae; genus Andrena; species Andrena flavipes. The sequence continues at coordinate 32,705,116 of OZ020481.1, forward strand.
AATTTAGTTGAAATTACCATCTATATTTCGGATTTAGTTAAAAAATTCAGTTCCAGGAGGTGAAATATGTAAGTTGATTGATGAAATTTTTAGTTCCAGGAGGTTAATTTACGTAAATTTAGTTGAAATTGACTGCTATTACTTGGAGTAACTGAATTCGTGTAGTTTCATTTGAAACCGAGTTCGACATTTTTGGATTTTGATAACATTTTTAACTTGGAATAGCTGAATTTGTGCAAATTTAGTTGAAATTACCATCTATATTTCGGATTTAGTTAAAAAATTCAGTTCCAGGAGGAGAAATATGTAAGTTGATTGATGAAATTTTTAGTTCCAGGAGGTTAATTTACGTAAATTTACTTGAAATTGACTCCTATTACTTGGAGTAACTGAATTCGTGTAGTTTCATTTGAAACTGAGTTCGATATTTTTGGATTTTGATAACATTTTAACTTGGAATAGCTGAATTTGTGCAAATTTAGTTGAAAATACCATCTATATTTCGGATTTAGTTAAAAAATTCAGTTCCAGGAGGTTAATTTACGTAAATTTACTTGAAATTGACTACTATTACTTGGAGTAACTGAATTCGTGTAGTTTCATTTGAAACTGAGTTCGATATTTTTGGATTTTGATAACATTTTTAACTTGGAATAGCTGAATTTGTGCAAATTTAGTTGAAATTACCATCTATTTTTCGGATTTAGTTAAAAAATTCAGTTCCAGGAGGTGAATTTATGTAAGTTGATTGATGAAATTTTTAGTTCCAGGAGGTTAATTTACGTAAATTTACTTGAAATTGACTACTATTACTTGGAGTAACTGAATTCGTGTAGTTTCATTTGAAACTGAGTTCGATATTTTTGGATTTTGATAACATTTTTAACTTGGAATAGCTGAATTTGTGCAAATTTAGTTGAAATTACCATCTATTTTTCGGATTTAGTTAAAAAATTCAGTTCCAGGAGGGGAATTTATGTAAGTTGATTGATGAAATTTTTAGTTCCAGGAGGTTAATTTACGTAAATTTACTTGAAATTGACTACTATTACTTGGAGTAACTGAATTCGTGTAGTTTCATTTGAAACTGAGTTCGATATTTTTGGATTTTGATAACATTTTTAACTTGGAATAGCTGAATTTGTTGAAATTACCATCTATTTTTCGGATTTAGTTAAAAAATACAGTTCCAGGAGGTGAATTTATGTAAGTTGATTGATGAAATTTTTAGTTCCAGGAGGTTAATTTACGTAAATTTACTTGAAATTGACTACTATTACTTGGAGTAACTGAATTCGTGTAGTTTCATTTGAAACTGAGTTCGATATTTTTGGATTTTGATAACATTTTAACTTGGAATAGCTGAATTTGTGCAAATTTAGTTGAAATTACCATCTATATTTCGGATTTAGTTAAAAAATTCAGTTCCAGGAGGTGAAATATGTAAGTTGATTGATGAAATTTTTAGTTCCAGGAGGTTAATTTACGTAAATTTAGTTGAAATTGACTGCTATTACTTGGAGTAACTGAATTCGTGTAGTTTCATTTGAAACCGAGTTCGACATTTTTGGATTTTGATAACATTTTTAACTTGGAATAGCTGAATTTGTGCAAATTTAGTTGAAATTACCATCTATATTTCGGATTTAGTTAAAAAATTCAGTTCCAGGAGGAGAAATATGTAAGTTGATTGATGAAATTTTTAGTTCCAGGAGGTTAATTTACGTAAATTTACTTGAAATTGACTCCTATTACTTGGAGTAACTGAATTCGTGTAGTTTCATTTGAAACTGAGTTCGATATTTTTGGATTTTGATAACATTTTAACTTGGAATAGCTGAATTTGTGCAAATTTAGTTGAAAATACCATCTATATTTCGGATTTAGTTAAAAAATTCAGTTCCAGGAGGTTAATTTACGTAAATTTACTTGAAATTGACTACTATTACTTGGAGTAACTGAATTCGTGTAGTTTCATTTGAAACTGAGTTCGATATTTTTGGATTTTGATAACATTTTTAACTTGGAATAGCTGAATTTGTGCAAATTTAGTTGAAATTACCATCTATTTTTCGGATTTAGTTAAAAAATTCAGTTCCAGGAGGTGAATTTATGTAAGTTGATTGATGAAATTTTTAGTTCCAGGAGGTTAATTTACGTAAATTTACTTGAAATTGACTACTATTACTTGGAGTAACTGAATTCGTGTAGTTTCATTTGAAACTGAGTTCGATATTTTTGGATTTTGATAACATTTTTAACTTGGAATAGCTGAATTTGTGCAAATTTAGTTGAAATTACCATCTATTTTTCGGATTTAGTTAAAAAATTCAGTTCCAGGAGGGGAATTTATGTAAGTTGATTGATGAAATTTTTAGTTCCAGGAGGTTAATTTACGTAAATTTACTTGAAATTGACTACTATTACTTGGAGTAACTGAATTCGTGTAGTTTCATTTGAAACTGAGTTTGATATTTTTGGATTTTGATAACATTTTTAACTTGGAATAGCTGAATTTGTGCTAATTTAGTTGAAATTACCATCTATTTTTCGGATTTAGTTAAAAAATTCAGTTCCAGGAGGTGAATTTATGTAAGTTGATTGATGAAATTTTTAGTTCCAGGAGGTTAATTTACGTAAATTTACTTGAAATTGACTACTATTACTTGGAGTAACTGAATTCGTGTAGTTTCATTTGAAACTGAGTTCGATATTTTTGGATTTTGATAACATTTTTAACTTGGAATAGCTGAATTTGTGCAAATTTAGTTGAAATTACCATCTATTTTTCGGATTTAGTTAAAAAATTCAGTTCCAGGAGGTGAATTTATGTAAGTTAATTGATGAAATTTTTAGTTCCAGGAGGTTAATTTACGTAAATTTAGTTGAAATTGACTGCTATTACTTGGAGTAACTGAATTCGTGTAGTTTCATTTGAAACTGAGTTCGATATTTTTGGATTTTGATAACATTTTAACTTGGAATAGCTGAATTTGTGCAAATTTAGTTGAAATTACCATCTATATTTCGGATTTAGTTAAAAAATTCAGTTCCAGGAGGTGAAATATGTAAGTTGATTGATGAAATTTTTAGTTCCAGGAGGTTAATTTACGTAAATTTAGTTGAATTTGACTGCTATTACTTGGAGTAACTGAATTCGTGTAGTTTCATTTGAAACTGAGTTCGATATTTTTGGATTTTGATAACATTTTAACTTGGAATAGCTGAATTTGTGCAAATTTAGTTGAAAATACCATCTATATTTCGGATTTAGTTAAAAAATTCAGTTCCAGGAGGTTAATTTACGTAAATTTACTTGAAATTGACTACTATTACTTGGAGTAACTGAATTCGTGTAGTTTCATTTGAAACTGAGTTCGATATTTTTGGATTTTGATAACATTTTTAACTTGGAATAGCTGAATTTGTGCAAATTTAGTTGAAATTACCATCTATTTTTCGGATTTAGTTAAAAAATTCAGTTCCAGGAGGTGAATTTATGTAAGTTGATTGATGAAATTTTTAGTTCCAGGAGGTTAATTTACGTAAATTTACTTGAAATTGACTACTATTACTTGGAGTAACTGAATTCGTGTAGTTTCATTTGAAACTGAGTTCGATATTTTTGGATTTTGATAACATTTTTAACTTGGAATAGCTGAATTTGTGCAAATTTAGTTGAAATTACCATCTATTTTTCGGATTTAGTTAAAAAATTCAGTTCCAGGAGGGGAATTTATGTAAGTTGATTGATGAAATTTTTAGTTCCAGGAGGTTAATTTACGTAAATTTACTTGAAATTGACTACTATTACTTGGAGTAACTGAATTCGTGTAGTTTCATTTGAAACTGAGTTTGATATTTTTGGATTTTGATAACATTTTTAACTTGGAATAGCTGAATTTGTGCTAATTTAGTTGAAATTACCATCTATATTTCGGATTTAGTTAAAAAATTCAGTTCCAGGAGGTGAAATATGTAAGTTGATTGATGAAATTTTTAGTTCCAGGAGGTTAATTTACGTAAATTTAGTTGAAATTGACTGCTATTACTTGGAGTAACTGAATTCGTGTAGTTTCATTTGAAACCGAGTTCGACATTTTTGGATTTTGATAACATTTTTAACTTGGAATAGCTGAATTTGTGCAAATTTAGTTGAAATTACCATCTATATTTCGGATTTAGTTAAAAAATTCAGTTCCAGGAGGAGAAATATGTAAGTTGATTGATGAAATTTTTAGTTCCAGGAGGTTAATTTACGTAAATTTACTTGAAATTGACTCCTATTACTTGGAGTAACTGAATTCGTGTAGTTTCATTTGAAACTGAGTTCGATATTTTTGGATTTTGATAACATTTTAACTTGGAATAGCTGAATTTGTGCAAATTTAGTTGAAAATACCATCTATATTTCGGATTTAGTTAAAAAATTCAGTTCCAGGAGGTTAATTTACGTAAATTTACTTGAAATTGACTACTATTACTTGGAGTAACTGAATTCGTGTAGTTTCATTTGAAACTGAGTTCGATATTTTTGGATTTTGATAACATTTTTAACTTGGAATAGCTGAATTTGTGCAAATTTAGTTGAAATTACCATCTATTTTTCGGATTTAGTTAAAAAATTCAGTTCCAGGAGGTGAATTTATGTAAGTTGATTGATGAAATTTTTAGTTCCAGGAGGTTAATTTACGTAAATTTACTTGAAATTGACTACTATTACTTGGAGTAACTGAATTCGTGTAGTTTCATTTGAAACTGAGTTCGATATTTTTGGATTTTGATAACATTTTTAACTTGGAATAGCTGAATTTGTGCAAATTTAGTTGAAATTACCATCTATTTTTCGGATTTAGTTAAAAAATTCAGTTCCAGGAGGGGAATTTATGTAAGTTGATTGATGAAATTTTTAGTTCCAGGAGGTTAATTTACGTAAATTTACTTGAAATTGACTACTATTACTTGGAGTAACTGAATTCGTGTAGTTTCATTTGAAACTGAGTTCGATATTTTTGGATTTTGATAACATTTTTAACTTGGAATAGCTGAATTTGTTGAAATTACCATCTATTTTTCGGATTTAGTTAAAAAATACAGTTCCAGGAGGTGAATTTATGTAAGTTGATTGATGAAATTTTTAGTTCCAGGAGGTTAATTTACGTAAATTTACTTGAAATTGACTACTATTACTTGGAGTAACTGAATTCGTGTAGTTTCATTTGAAACTGAGTTCGATATTTTTGGATTTTGATAACATTTTAACTTGGAATAGCTGAATTTGTGCAAATTTAGTTGAAATTACCATCTATATTTCGGATTTAGTTAAAAAATTCAGTTCCAGGAGGTGAAATATGTAAGTTGATTGATGAAATTTTTAGTTCCAGGAGGTTAATTTACGTAAATTTAGTTGAAATTGACTGCTATTACTTGGAGTAACTGAATTCGTGTAGTTTCATTTGAAACCGAGTTCGACATTTTTGGATTTTGATAACATTTTTAACTTGGAATAGCTGAATTTGTGCAAATTTAGTTGAAATTACCATCTATATTTCGGATTTAGTTAAAAAATTCAGTTCCAGGAGGAGAAATATGTAAGTTGATTGATGAAATTTTTAGTTCCAGGAGGTTAATTTACGTAAATTTACTTGAAATTGACTCCTATTACTTGGAGTAACTGAATTCGTGTAGTTTCATTTGAAACTGAGTTCGATATTTTTGGATTTTGATAACATTTTAACTTGGAATAGCTGAATTTGTGCAAATTTAGTTGAAAATACCATCTATATTTCGGATTTAGTTAAAAAATTCAGTTCCAGGAGGTTAATTTACGTAAATTTACTTGAAATTGACTACTATTACTTGGAGTAACTGAATTCGTGTAGTTTCATTTGAAACTGAGTTCGATATTTTTGGATTTTGATAACATTTTTAACTTGGAATAGCTGAATTTGTGCAAATTTAGTTGAAATTACCATCTATTTTTCGGATTTAGTTAAAAAATTCAGTTCCAGGAGGTGAATTTATGTAAGTTGATTGATGAAATTTTTAGTTCCAGGAGGTTAATTTACGTAAATTTACTTGAAATTGACTACTATTACTTGGAGTAACTGAATTCGTGTAGTTTCATTTGAAACTGAGTTCGATATTTTTGGATTTTGATAACATTTTTAACTTGGAATAGCTGAATTTGTGCAAATTTAGTTGAAATTACCATCTATTTTTCGGATTTAGTTAAAAAATTCAGTTCCAGGAGGGGAATTTATGTAAGTTGATTGATGAAATTTTTAGTTCCAGGAGGTTAATTTACGTAAATTTACTTGAAATTGACTACTATTACTTGGAGTAACTGAATTCGTGTAGTTTCATTTGAAACTGAGTTTGATATTTTTGGATTTTGATAACATTTTTAACTTGGAATAGCTGAATTTGTGCTAATTTAGTTGAAATTACCATCTATTTTTCGGATTTAGTTAAAAAATTCAGTTCCAGGAGGTGAATTTATGTAAGTTGATTGATGAAATTTTTAGTTCCAGGAGGTTAATTTACGTAAATTTACTTGAAATTGACTACTATTACTTGGAGTAACTGAATTCGTGTAGTTTCATTTGAAACTGAGTTCGATATTTTTGGATTTTGATAACATTTTTAACTTGGAATAGCTGAATTTGTGCAAATTTAGTTGAAATTACCATCTATTTTTCGGATTTAGTTAAAAAATTTAGTTCCAGGAGGTGAATTTATGTAAGTTAATTGATGAAATTTTTAGTTCCAGGAGGTTAATTTACGTAAATTTAGTTGAAATTGACTGCTATTACTTGGAGTAACTGAATTCGTGTAGTTTCATTTGAAACTGAGTTCGATATTTTTGGATTTTGATAACATTTTAACTTGGAATAGCTGAATTTGTGCAAATTTAGTTGAAATTACCATCTATATTTCGGATTTAGTTAAAAAATTCAGTTCCAGGAGGTGAAATATGTAAGTTGATTGATGAAATTTTTAGTTCCAGGAGGTTAATTTACGTAAATTTAGTTGAATTTGACTGCTATTACTTGGAGTAACTGAATTCGTGTAGTTTCATTTGAAACTGAGTTCGATATTTTTGGATTTTGATAACATTTTAACTTGGAATAGCTGAATTTGTGCAAATTTAGTTGAAAATACCATCTATATTTCGGATTTAGTTAAAAAATTCAGTTCCAGGAGGTTAATTTACGTAAATTTACTTGAAATTGACTACTATTACTTGGAGTAACTGAATTCGTGTAGTTTCATTTGAAACTGAGTTCGATATTTTTGGATTTTGATAACATTTTTAACTTGGAATAGCTGAATTTGTGCAAATTTAGTTGAAATTACCATCTATTTTTCGGATTTAGTTAAAAAATTCAGTTCCAGGAGGTGAATTTATGTAAGTTGATTGATGAAATTTTTAGTTCCAGGAGGTTAATTTACGTAAATTTACTTGAAATTGACTACTATTACTTGGAGTAACTGAATTCGTGTAGTTTCATTTGAAACTGAGTTCGATATTTTTGGATTTTGATAACATTTTTAACTTGGAATAGCTGAATTTGTGCAAATTTAGTTGAAATTACCATCTATTTTTCGGATTTAGTTAAAAAATTCAGTTCCAGGAGGGGAATTTATGTAAGTTGATTGATGAAATTTTTAGTTCCAGGAGGTTAATTTACGTAAATTTACTTGAAATTGACTACTATTACTTGGAGTAACTGAATTCGTGTAGTTTCATTTGAAACTGAGTTTGATATTTTTGGATTTTGATAACATTTTTAACTTGGAATAGCTGAATTTGTGCTAATTTAGTTGAAATTACCATCTATTTTTCGGATTTAGTTAAAAAATTCAGTTCCAGGAGGTGAATTTATGTAAGTTGATTGATGAAATTTTTAGTTCCAGGAGGTTAATTTACGTAAATTTAGTTGAAATTGACTGCTATTACTTGGAGTAACTGAATTCGTGTAGTTTCATTTGAAACTGAGTTCGATATTTTTGGAACTCAGTTTGTTTAACTAAATCCGAAATATAGATGGTATTTTCAACTAAATTTGCACAAATTCAGCTATTCCAAGTTAAAATGTTATCAAAATCCAAAAATATCGAACTCAGTTTCAAATGAAACTACACGAATTCAGTTACTCCAAGTAATAGCAGTCAAATTCAACTAAATTTACGTAAATTAACCTCCTGGAACTAAAAATTTCATCAATCAACTTACATATTTCACCTCCTGGAACTGAATTTTTTAACTAAATCCGAAATATAGATGGTATTTTCAACTAAATTTGCACAAATTCAGCTATTCCAAGTTAAAAATGTTATCAAAATCCAAAAATATCGAACTCAGTTTCAAATGAAACTACACGAATTCAGTTACTCCAAGTAATAGCAGTCAAATTCAACTAAATTTACGTAAATTAACCTCTTGGAACTAAAAATTTCATCAATCAACTTACATATTTCACCTCCTGGAACTGAATTTTTTAACTAAATCCGAAATATAGATGGTAATTTCAACTAAATTTGCACAAATTCAGCTATTCCAAGTTAAAAATGTTATCAAAATCCAAAAATATCGAACTCAGTTTCAAATGAAACTACACTAATTCAGTTACTCCAAGTAATAGTAGTCAATTTCAAGTAAATTTACGTAAATTAACCTCCTGGAACTAAAAATTTCATCAATCAACTTACATAAATTCACCTCCTGGAACTGAATTTTTTAACTAAATCCGAAATATAGATGGTAATTTCAACTAAATTTGCACAAATTCAGCTATTCCAAGTTAAAAATGTTATCAAAATCCAAAAATATCGAACTCAGTTTCAAATGAAACTACACGAATTCAGTTACTCCAAGTAATAGCAGTCAAATTCAACTAAATTTACGTAAATTAACCTCCTGGAACTAAAAATTTCATCAATCAACTTACATATTTCACCTCCTGGAACTGAATTTTTTAACTAAATCCGAAATATAGATGGTATTTTCAACTAAATTTGCACAAATTCAGCTATTCCAAGTTAAAAATGTTATCAAAATCCAAAAATATCGAACTCAGTTTCAAATGAAACTACACGAATTCAGTTACTCCAAGTAATAGGAGTCAATTTCAAGTAAATTTACGTAAATTAACCTCCTGGAACTAAAAATTTCATCAATCAACTTACATATTTCTCCTCCTGGAACTGAATTTTTTAACTAAATCCGAAATATAGATGGTAATTTCAACTAAATTTGCACAAATTCAGCTATTCCAAGTTAAAAATGTTATCAAAATCCAAAAATATCGAACTCAGTTTCAAATGAAACTACACTAATTCAGTTACTCCAAGTAATAGTAGTCAATTTCAAGTAAATTTACGTAAATTAACCTCCTGGAACTAAAAATTTCATCAATCAACTTACATAAATTCACCTCCTGGAACTGAATTTTTTAACTAAATCCGAAATATAGATGGTAATTTCAACTAAATTTGCACAAATTCAGCTATTCCAAGTTAAAAATGTTATCAAAATCCAAAAATATCGAACTCAGTTTCAAATGAAACTACACGAATTCAGTTACTCCAAGTAATAGCAGTCAAATTCAACTAAATTTACGTAAATTAACCTCCTGGAACTAAAAATTTCATCAATCAACTTACATATTTCACCTCCTGGAACTGAATTTTTTAACTAAATCCGAAATATAGATGGTATTTTCAACTAAATTTGCACAAATTCAGCTATTCCAAGTTAAAAATGTTATCAAAATCCAAAAATATCGAACTCAGTTTCAAATGAAACTACACGAATTCAGTTACTCCAAGTAATAGGAGTCAATTTCAAGTAAATTTACGTAAATTAACCTCCTGGAACTAAAAATTTCATCAATCAACTTACATATTTCTCCTCCTGGAACTGAATTTTTTAACTAAATCCGAAATATAGATGGTAATTTCAACTAAATTTGCACAAATTCAGCTATTCCAAGTTAAAAATGTTATCAAAATCCAAAAATATCGAACTCAGTTTCAAATGAAACTACACGAATTCAGTTACTCCAAGTAATAGCAGTCAAATTCAACTAAATTTACGTAAATTAACCTCTTGGAACTAAAAATTTCATCAATCAACTTACATATTTCACCTCCTGGAACTGAATTTTTTAACTAAATCCGAAATATAGATGGTAATTTCAACTAAATTTGCACAAATTCAGCTATTCCAAGTTAAAATGTTATCAAAATCCAAAAATATCGAACTCAGTTTCAAATGAAACTACACGAATTCAGTTACTCCAAGTAATAGGAGTCAATTTCAAGTAAATTTACGTAAATTAACCTCCTGGAACTAAAAATTTCATCAATCAACTTACATATTTCTCCTCCTGGAACTGAATTTTTTAACTAAATCCGAAATATAGATGGTAATTTCAACTAAATTTGCACAAATTCAGCTATTCCAAGTTAAAAATGTTATCAAAATCCAAAAATATCGAACTCAGTTTCAAATGAAACTACACGAATTCAGTTACTCCAAGTAATAGCAGTCAAATTCAACTTTTTTTTTTTTTTTTTTTTTTGCGGGGAGGGGGAAAATGCTTAATGCATACCCAGAGCGCGAGTCTCTGGGTTATGCGGGACTCACCCCTAATGGGTATACCCGCTAAAAACCCCCTCCTAAGGGCTCTCTTCTCAGTTACACCTTGGCTGCAGGGGAACTGGGCGAGACTACTTCCCTTTAGCCTGCTGTTCTGCGGTGATCCACCTTCTTCCGGTGTCTTTGTTGTTCACGTCTCCTCCTCTTGGGCCCTATATTTTTTTTTCCGGGGTTCTCCCCTTGCAATACATTGTGGTAGCCTTTTTGCTGCCATGGCATCGCTGGGGCTGCCGCGATGCCGCTATGCCAGGGGCCACCGGCCTCCTTATATTGACCGTCATAACATTATATATAATAAAATAAAAAGAAAGGTTAAAATTACACTGGACATTACGTGTCAAGGTATTAAAACATCTTTTTTTTTCTTTTTCTTTGGGTCTCTCAGTCATTCCTCGTCATATGGTAAAAATAGATAAATAAATAAATAAATAAGTAATACTTAAAATAAATAAATAAATAAATAAATAAATATCTTAGTCCACCAGTGGATTATGACGGCGCAAGTTAATAAATAATATATTATAAATTAATATAAGTTACTACGTCGGTATGTTAAGCCCCCTGTGGGCTAGTCCATTGTGGGGGAGAGGTCCCCACCGCTCCTCATGCTCATGCCTTCCGAACTCCTTGTCTCAGGGACGGAGCTCTTCTTTTTCTTTTCTTCTTTGTGTTGGGTCCCGCATCATCCGCACCCGTCCTCTTCCTCTTTCTCGCGAGCCGAGCCCTTTCCCTTCTGGCCCTATCGGCCTCTTCCCTCTTGGCCCTCATCCGCTCCTCCCTTATTCTCTTTTCTATCGCCCTCTCTTTTTCCTCCTTATCCCTCATTACAGACCTGGCGAATTCCTTGAGGGCATTCCAGGCTCTCTCGCTCTTGGTGGCCTTCTCTATCAGGTTTGTTTTATTCAAACCCTCCCCCACCACGCTCTTTAGGGCCTCGCGCTCCCTCTCGTACGCCGTACATACGAAGATGACGTGCTCGGCGTCGTCCTTGAGGTCCTCTTTACAATTTAGGCAGCTCTCCTCTGTTACCTTGCCTATGCGTTTTTTATAGGCGTGGAAGGCCCCATGGCCTGTGAGGATCTGCGTCAGGTGATAGTCGACAGTATGGGGGTTCGAACTGTTGGTGGTGCTCGTAAAGGTCACTACTGAGCCGACTAACACCCTAGTCCAGCAGGACTCCCCAACACTATTCCATTCCCTTTGCCACTCGGCATTTGCCCTTTCGAGGGCAGCTTTTTTATGGGCCGCTTCTCTGGAGGCCAGGATCTTGCGGTTGTCGTTTATAGCCGGGTCCCCTCTATCTCTCTCCTTCTCGCAGAAGACTTCTCCCCACATTTTGGCCTTTATGTCGGTGGGTAGTCTCCCCGCAAGGACACACAGGGCCATGTGCGAGACCGTCCGGTAGGCGGTTGTGGTGCGTATCAGGGCCGTCCGCTGTGCCCTTCTCACGATTTTTCTCCTAACCGCTACCTCCATCGCCGGAGCCCAAGTGGGGCATGCGTATAACACCACGGACTCCCACACCGTGTAGTATAGCCTTCTGGCCTGTCTGGCGGGTCCCCTGGTGCTCGGGAGGAGTGACCCCAATGCCCCCACCATTCTGCCCGCTCTCTCCACGACATCACTTAGGTGCGGCCAGAAACTCCTCCTTCCGTCCATAAGAACCCCTAGGTACTTTAGTCTCTTACCTATAGAGACTTTAGCTCCCAGAATATCCATATCCTTCACCGTTTCTTTCATATTACCTCTAAGGAATATTACCTCTGTTTTTTCTGTCGCAATTGTCAGGCCGGTTTCCAAGAACCACGTCCTGATTCTCTCCATAGCTGTCTCAATTAGCAGCGGGAGGGTCTTCAGGTTTCTTGCCGAAAAAAGGACCGCGAGGTCGTCCGCGTAGGCAACAGCCACGATGTTCTGTAGCTTATTTACGCTCTCCAGGACGCCGTCATACACGATGTTCCAGAGGAACGGGCCTAACACGGATCCCTGTGGGACTCCCGCGGTGATGTTCACCTCAACTACCCCATCGTCTGCATAGATGGCTGCCCTTCTTTCCCTGAGGTATTCTCTCAGAATACCCCTCAGGGTGGGTGACACGCTTCTCTTTTCGAGCTCCTGGTGTATTTTTTCCCACCTTAGCGCATTGAACGCGTTCTTTACGTCCAGAGCTACCAACACGCACGTTCTATTTTTAGCCCTACAATTTTCGGCGAAACTGGCTACCTCGCGAGTCGCGTCCACCGTGCCTACCCCACGCCTAAACCCGTATTGTTTGGGGTGGAACGGGTCCTGCCCTAGCTCTATCTCCAACAGGGCCTTAATAGCATACTCCCAGGCTTTGCTTAGCGCTGGGAGTATACTAATCGGCCTGTATGCCCTGCAATCGACTAGGTCTTTCCCCGGTTTTGGCATGAGAACGACTCTGGCGAGCCTCCACGACGCCGGGATCGTTCCCCTCTTCAGGGTATCAATAATCGCTGCCCTTATATCTTCTCGGAACTCCTTACCGATGATGGTCACAACCTCCGAGGGCACCAAGTCCATTCCCGGGGCCTTCCTGGCCTTCAGTTTGTTCACGGCCTCCACTACCAGATCCAGGGTTACCCTCGCGATGGTATCGTCCGCCGTGTTATCCCCTCCATGTGCCAGTCCTTGACCACCTGGCGGCTCTCTGTCCACTTCCCGAGTGGTGACGAAAAGGGCTTCTGCGATCTTCCTGGCCTTTTCCTTCTTGATCACCGTCTTCGGGCCTTTGCCCTTCAAGGTGGCCATCACCGCCTTATATGGCTTGCCCCACGGGTCCCCGTCGACCATGGAGATTAGGCTCGCCCATCCTTTTTCCTTCGCCCTCCATATGGAGGTTTGGACGGTCCTTTTAGCTTCCCTGAATTTAGAAAGTTTCTCATGACGGGTAATCGGGTTTACCCTGGGTCCCTTCTTCCTTGCCCTCTGTAGGGCCCTTCTCGCCGCGTGCATCTTAGCCCTTTTCATGTTGATCTCTTCCGACCACCATTGGTTGGGTTTTTTTGCTCCCTTTGGTACTTTCTTCTTCTTCAGGGTTCCCGCTGTTGTTAACTCCATTAGTCCCTGGAGGATCTCAGCCACCGGTTCGCCACCATGCCCCAGGGTGGGCTCTTCAAACTCGGATCTCCTCAGATCCCTGTACTTTCCGATCACGTCCTCCGCTATGAGATCTTCCACCTCATACGGAGTCCAACTCTGGCACCCCGGACGCTCCCCCCTGCCTCGGAACACGTGCAAGACGTATTTATGGTCCGATTCAGTGGGTTTCGGAAGTATACTGCTCTTGATATGTCTATTCGCCATTGGCCTGTCAACAGACATGACGTCAATAAGGGACCTTCCGCCGTTCCTCTTGAACGTATAGCTCCCCTTTAGCCTTATAGGGTCCAGTCCCCGTCTCGCCATAAGGCCCATACAGAGGCGTCCCCTCTTGTCCGTCCTGGTGCCCCCCCAGTCCGTGGACTTAGCGTTCAAATCGCCTGCCATAATCAGGCCCTTGCCCGGGGTCCACACCTCTCTGATTATGGCCTCCAGTTCGTCCATAAATGTGGGGAAGTCCGTTTTCTTATTATTCGGCGAGCAGTAGCAGCTAATGACGATGGTGCTATCCACTTCCACCGTTACAATCCCCGCCGATCTAACGTTTCCCTCCACGCTTGCGAACCTGCCATTGAACCCTGTAATCCACAGGCTCGCGTCCCCTATACCGTCATTGTGCCATTCTGGGAGTTGCCTGGCCGGTTCCGAGATGACGACGACATCGACAGACAACTCCCACGCATTCTGAATCATAAGCTCCTGCGCCAGCTTAAATTTGCACAAATTCAGCTATTCCAAGTTAAAAATGTTATCAAAATCCAAAAATATCGAACTCAGTTTCAAATGAAACTACACGAATTCAGTTACTCCAAGTAATAGGAGTCAATTTCAAGTAAATTTACGTAAATTAACCTCCTGGAACTAAAAATTTCATCAATCAACTTACATATTTCTCCTCCTGGAACTGAATTTTTTAACTAAATCCGAAATATAGATGGTAATTTCAACTAAATTTGCACAAATTCAGCTATTCCAAGTTAAAAATGTTATCAAAATCCAAAAATATCGAACTCAGTTTCAAATGAAACTACACGAATTCAGTTACTCCAAGTAATAGCAGTCAAATTCAACTAAATTTACGTAAATTAACCTCTTGGAACTAAAAATTTCATCAATCAACTTACATATTTCACCTCCTGGAACTGAATTTTTTAACTAAATCCGAAATATAGATGGTAATTTCAACTAAATTTGCACAAATTCAGCTATTCCAAGTTAAAATGTTATCAAAATCCAAAAATATCGAACTCAGTTTCAAATGAAACTACACGAATTCAGTTACTCCAAGTAATAGGAGTCAATTTCAAGTAAATTTACGTAAATTAACCTCCTGGAACTAAAAATTTCATCAATCAACTTACATATTTCTCCTCCTGGAACTGAATTTTTTAACTAAATCCGAAATATAGATGGTAATTTCAACTAAATTTGCACAAATTCAGCTATTCCAAGTTAAAAATGTTATCAAAATCCAAAAATATCGAACTCAGTTTCAAATGAAACTACACGAATTCAGTTACTCCAAGTAATAGCAGTCAAATTCAACTAAATTTACGTAAATTAACCTCCTGGAACTAAAAATTTCATCAATCAACTTACATATTTCACCTCCTGGAACTGAATTTTTTAACTAAATCCGAAATATAGATGGTATTTTCAACTAAATTTGCACAAATTCAGCTATTCCAAGTTAAAAATGTTATCAAAATCCAAAAATATCGAACTCAGTTTCAAATGAAACTACACGAATTCAGTTACTCCAAGTAATAGCAGTCAAATTCAACTAAATTTACGTAAATTAACCTCCTGGAACTAAAAATTTCATCAATCAACTTACATATTTCACCTCCTGGAACTGAATTTTTTAACTAAATCCGAAATATAGATGGTATTTTCAACTAAATTTGCACAAATTCAGCTATTCCAAGTTAAAAATGTTATCAAAATCCAAAAATATCGAACTCAGTTTCAAATGAAACTACACGAATTCAGTTACTCCAAGTAATAGCAGTCAAATTCAACTAAATTTACGTAAATTAACCTCCTGGAACTAAAAATTTCATCAATCAACTTACATATTTCACCTCCTGGAACTGAATTTTTTAACTAAATCCGAAATATAGATGGTAATTTCAACTAAATTTGCACAAATTCAGCTATTCCAAGTTAAAAATGTTATCAAAATCCAAAAATATCGAACTCAGTTTCAAATGAAACTACACGAATTCAGTTACTCCAAGTAATAGTAGTCAATTTCAAGTAAATTTACGTAAATTAACCTCCTGGAACTAAAAATTTCATCAATCAACTTACATAAATTCACCTCCTGGAACTGAATTTTTTAACTAAATCCGAAATATAGATGGTAATTTCAACTAAATTTGCACAAATTCAGCTATTCCAAGTTAAAAATGTTATCAAAATCCAAAAATATCGAACTCAGTTTCAAATGAAACTACACTAATTCAGTTACTCCAAGTAATAGTAGTCAATTTCAAGTAAATTTACGTAAATTAACCTCCTGGAACTAAAAATTTCATCAATCAACTTACATAAATTCACCTCCTGGAACTGAATTTTTTAACTAAATCCGAAATATAGATGGTAATTTCAACTAAATTTGCACAAATTCAGCTATTCCAAGTTAAAAATGTTATCAAAATCCAAAAATATCGAACTCAGTTTCAAATGAAACTACACGAATTCAGTTACTCCAAGTAATAGCAGTCAAATTCAACTAAATTTACGTAAATTAACCTCCTGGAACTAAAAATTTCATCAATCAACTTACATATTTCACCTCCTGGAACTGAATTTTTTAACTAAATCCGAAATATAGATGGTATTTTCAACTAAATTTGCACAAATTCAGCTATTCCAAGTTAAAAATGTTATCAAAATCCAAAAATATCGAACTCAGTTTCAAATGAAACTACACGAATTCAGTTACTCCAAGTAATAGGAGTCAATTTCAAGTAAATTTACGTAAATTAACCTCCTGGAACTAAAAATTTCATCAATCAACTTACATATTTCTCCTCCTGGAACTGAATTTTTTAACTAAATCCGAAATATAGATGGTAATTTCAACTAAATTTGCACAAATTCAGCTATTCCAAGTTAAAAATGTTATCAAAATCCAAAAATATCGAACTCAGTTTCAAATGAAACTACACGAATTCAGTTACTCCAAGTAATAGGAGTCAATTTCAAGTAAATTTACGTAAATTAACCTCCTGGAACTAAAAATTTCATCAATCAACTTACATATTTCTCCTCCTGGAACTGAATTTTTTAACTAAATCCGAAATATAGATGGTAATTTCAACTAAATTTGCACAAATTCAGCTATTCCAAGTTAAAAATGTTATCAAAATCCAAAAATATCGAACTCAGTTTCAAATGAAACTACACGAATTCAGTTACTCCAAGTAATAGCAGTCAAATTCAACTAAATTTACGTAAATTAACCTCTTGGAACTAAAAATTTCATCAATCAACTTACATATTTCACCTCCTGGAACTGAATTTTTTAACTAAATCCGAAATATAGATGGTAATTTCAACTAAATTTGCACAAATTCAGCTATTCCAAGTTAAAATGTTATCAAAATCCAAAAATATCGAACTCAGTTTCAAATGAAACTACACGAATTCAGTTACTCCAAGTAATAGGAGTCAATTTCAAGTAAATTTACGTAAATTAACCTCCTGGAACTAAAAATTTCATCAATCAACTTACATATTTCTCCTCCTGGAACTGAATTTTTTAACTAAATCCGAAATATAGATGGTAATTTCAACTAAATTTGCACAAATTCAGCTATTCCAAGTTAAAAATGTTATCAAAATCCAAAAATATCGAACTCAGTTTCAAATGAAACTACACGAATTCAGTTACTCCAAGTAATAGCAGTCAAATTCAACTAAATTTACGTAAATTAACCTCCTGGAACTAAAAATTTCATCAATCAACTTACATATTTCACCTCCTGGAACTGAATTTTTTAACTAAATCCGAAATATAGATGGTATTTTCAACTAAATTTGCACAAATTCAGCTATTCCAAGTTAAAAATGTTATCAAAATCCAAAAATATCGAACTCAGTTTCAAATGAAACTACACGAATTCAGTTACTCCAAGTAATAGCAGTCAAATTCAACTAAATTTACGTAAATTAACCTCCTGGAACTAAAAATTTCATCAATCAACTTACATATTTCACCTCCTGGAACTGAATTTTTTAACTAAATCCGAAATATAGATGGTATTTTCAACTAAATTTGCACAAATTCAGCTATTCCAAGTTAAAAATGTTATCAAAATCCAAAAATATCGAACTCAGTTTCAAATGAAACTACACGAATTCAGTTACTCCAAGTAATAGGAGTCAATTTCAAGTAAATTTACGTAAATTAACCTCCTGGAACTAAAAATTTCATCAATCAACTTACATATTTCTCCTCCTGGAACTGAATTTTTTAACTA
The DNA here is from genome assembly GCA_963971345.1 of Andrena flavipes. Classification (NCBI taxonomy): domain Eukaryota; kingdom Metazoa; phylum Arthropoda; class Insecta; order Hymenoptera; family Andrenidae; genus Andrena; species Andrena flavipes. Next base: position 32,723,395 of record OZ020481.1, read on the forward strand.
AATCCGAAATATAGATGGTAATTTCAACTAAATTTGCACAAATTCAGCTATTCCAAGTTAAAAATGTTATCAAAATCCAAAAATATCGAACTCAGTTTCAAATGAAACTACACGAATTCAGTTACTCCAAGTAATAGGAGTCAATTTCAAGTAAATTTACGTAAATTAACCTCCTGGAACTAAAAATTTCATCAATCAACTTACATATTTCTCCTCCTGGAACTGAATTTTTTAACTAAATCCGAAATATAGATGGTAATTTCAACTAAATTTGCACAAATTCAGCTATTCCAAGTTAAAAATGTTATCAAAATCCAAAAATATCGAACTCAGTTTCAAATGAAACTACACGAATTCAGTTACTCCAAGTAATAGCAGTCAAATTCAACTAAATTTACGTAAATTAACCTCTTGGAACTAAAAATTTCATCAATCAACTTACATATTTCACCTCCTGGAACTGAATTTTTTAACTAAATCCGAAATATAGATGGTAATTTCAACTAAATTTGCACAAATTCAGCTATTCCAAGTTAAAATGTTATCAAAATCCAAAAATATCGAACTCAGTTTCAAATGAAACTACACGAATTCAGTTACTCCAAGTAATAGGAGTCAATTTCAAGTAAATTTACGTAAATTAACCTCCTGGAACTAAAAATTTCATCAATCAACTTACATATTTCTCCTCCTGGAACTGAATTTTTTAACTAAATCCGAAATATAGATGGTAATTTCAACTAAATTTGCACAAATTCAGCTATTCCAAGTTAAAAATGTTATCAAAATCCAAAAATATCGAACTCAGTTTCAAATGAAACTACACGAATTCAGTTACTCCAAGTAATAGCAGTCAAATTCAACTAAATTTACGTAAATTAACCTCCTGGAACTAAAAATTTCATCAATCAACTTACATATTTCACCTCCTGGAACTGAATTTTTTAACTAAATCCGAAATATAGATGGTATTTTCAACTAAATTTGCACAAATTCAGCTATTCCAAGTTAAAAATGTTATCAAAATCCAAAAATATCGAACTCAGTTTCAAATGAAACTACACGAATTCAGTTACTCCAAGTAATAGCAGTCAAATTCAACTAAATTTACGTAAATTAACCTCCTGGAACTAAAAATTTCATCAATCAACTTACATATTTCACCTCCTGGAACTGAATTTTTTAACTAAATCCGAAATATAGATGGTATTTTCAACTAAATTTGCACAAATTCAGCTATTCCAAGTTAAAAATGTTATCAAAATCCAAAAATATCGAACTCAGTTTCAAATGAAACTACACGAATTCAGTTACTCCAAGTAATAGCAGTCAAATTCAACTAAATTTACGTAAATTAACCTCCTGGAACTAAAAATTTCATCAATCAACTTACATATTTCACCTCCTGGAACTGAATTTTTTAACTAAATCCGAAATATAGATGGTATTTTCAACTAAATTTGCACAAATTCAGCTATTCCAAGTTAAAAATGTTATCAAAATCCAAAAATATCGAACTCAGTTTCAAATGAAACTACACGAATTCAGTTACTCCAAGTAATAGCAGTCAAATTCAACTAAATTTACGTAAATTAACCTCCTGGAACTAAAAATTTCATCAATCAACTTACATATTTCACCTCCTGGAACTGAATTTTTTAACTAAATCCGAAATATAGATGGTAATTTCAACTAAATTTGCACAAATTCAGCTATTCCAAGTTAAAATGTTATCAAAATCCAAAAATATCGAACTCAGTTTCAAATGAAACTACACGAATTCAGTTACTCCAAGTAATAGGAGTCAATTTCAAGTAAATTTACGTAAATTAACCTCCTGGAACTAAAAATTTCATCAATCAACTTACATATTTCACCTCCTGGAACTGAATTTTTTAACTAAATCCGAAAAATAGATGGTAATTTCAACTAAATTTGCACAAATTCAGCTATTCCAAGTTAAAAATGTTATCAAAATCCAAAAATATCGAACTCAGTTTCAAATGAAACTACACGAATTCAGTTACTCCAAGTAATAGCAGTCAAATTCAACTAAATTTACGTAAATTAACCTCTTGGAACTAAAAATTTCATCAATCAACTTACATATTTCACCTCCTGGAACTGAATTTTTTAACTAAATCCGAAATATAGATGGTAATTTCAACTAAATTTGCACAAATTCAGCTATTCCAAGTTAAAAATGTTATCAAAATCCAAAAATATCGAACTCAGTTTCAAATGAAACTACACGAATTCAGTTACTCCAAGTAATAGCAGTCAAATTCAACTAAATTTACGTAAATTAACCTCTTGGAACTAAAAATTTCATCAATCAACTTACATATTTCACCTCCTGGAACTGAATTTTTTAACTAAATCCGAAATATAGAAGGTAATTTCAACTAAATTTGCACAAATTCAGCTATTCCAAGTTAAAAATGTTATCAAAATCCAAAAATATCGAACTCAGTTTCAAATGAAACTACACGAATTCAGTTACTCCTAGTAATAGGAGTCAATTTCAAGTAAATTTACGTAAATTAACCTCCTGGAACTAAAAATTTCATCAATCAACTTACATATTTCTCCTCCTGGAACTGAATTTTTTAACTAAATCCGAAATATAGATGGTAATTTCAACTAAATTTGCACAAATTCAGCTATTCCAAGTTAAAAATGTTATCAAAATCCAAAAATATCGAACTCAGTTTCAAATGAAACTACACGAATTCAGTTACTCCAAGTAATAGCAGTCAAATTCAACTAAATTTACGTAAATTAACCTCCTGGAACTAAAAATTTCATCAATCAACTTACATATTTCACCTCCTGGAACTGAATTTTTTAACTAAATCCGAAATATAGATGGTATTTTCAACTAAATTTGCACAAATTCAGCTATTCCAAGTTAAAAATGTTATCAAAATCCAAAAATATCGAACTCAGTTTCAAATGAAACTACACGAATTCAGTTACTCCAAGTAATAGTAGTCAATTTCAAGTAAATTTACGTAAATTAACCTCCTGGAACTAAAAATTTCATCAATCAACTTACATAAATTCACCTCCTGGAACTGAATTTTTTAACTAAATCCGAAATATAGATGGTAATTTCAACTAAATTTGCACAAATTCAGCTATTCCAAGTTAAAAATGTTATCAAAATCCAAAAATATCGAACTCAGTTTCAAATGAAACTACACGAATTCAGTTACTCCAAGTAATAGCAGTCAAATTCAACTAAATTTACGTAAATTAACCTCCTGGAACTAAAAATTTCATCAATCAACTTACATATTTCACCTCCTGGAACTGAATTTTTTAACTAAATCCGAAATATAGATGGTAATTTCAACTAAATTTGCACAAATTCAGCTATTCCAAGTTAAAAATGTTATCAAAATCCAAAAATATCGAACTCAGTTTCAAATGAAACTACACGAATTCAGTTACTCCAAGTAATAGCAGTCAAATTCAACTAAATTTACGTAAATTAACCTCCTGGAACTAAAAATTTCATCAATCAACTTACATATTTCACCTCCTGGAACTGAATTTTTTAACTAAATCCGAAAAATAGATGGTAATTTCAACTAAATTTGCACAAATTCAGCTAATCCAAGTTAAAAATGTTATCAAAATCCAAAAATATCGAACTCAGTTTCAAATGAAACTACACGAATTCAGTTACTCCAAGTAATAGTAGTCAATTTCAAGTAAATTTACGTAAATTAACCTCCTGGAACTAAAAATTTCATTAATCAACTTACATAAATTCACCTCCTGGAACTGAATTTTTTAACTAAATCCGAAAAATAGATGGTAATTTCAACTAAATTTGCACAAATTCAGCTATTCCAAGTTAAAAATGTTATCAAAATCCAAAAATATCGAACTCAGTTTCAAATGAAACTACACGAATTCAGTTACTCCAAGTAATAGCAGTCAAATTCAACTAAATTTACGTAAATTAACCTCTTGGAACTAAAAATTTCATCAATCAACTTACATATTTCACCTCCTGGAACTGAATTTTTTAACTAAATCCGAAATATAGATGGTAATTTCAACTAAATTTGCACAAATTCAGCTATTCCAAGTTAAAAATGTTATCAAAATCCAAAAATATCGAACTCAGTTTCAAATGAAACTACACGAATTCAGTTACTCCAAGTAATAGCAGTCAAATTCAACTAAATTTACGTAAATTAACCTCTTGGAACTAAAAATTTCATCAATCAACTTACATATTTCACCTCCTGGAACTGAATTTTTTAACTAAATCCGATATATAGAAGGTAATTTCAACTAAATTTGCACAAATTCAGCTATTCCAAGTTAAAAATGTTATCAAAATCCAAAAATATCGAACTCAGTTTCAAATGAAACTACACGAATTCAGTTACTCCTAGTAATAGGAGTCAATTTCAAGTAAATTTACGTAAATTAACCTCCTGGAACTAAAAATTTCATCAATCAACTTACATATTTCTCCTCCTGGAACTGAATTTTTTAACTAAATCCGAAATATAGATGGTAATTTCAACTAAATTTGCACAAATTCAGCTATTCCAAGTTAAAAATGTTATCAAAATCCAAAAATATCGAACTCAGTTTCAAATGAAACTACACGAATTCAGTTACTCCAAGTAATAGCAGTCAAATTCAACTAAATTTACGTAAATTAACCTCCTGGAACTAAAAATTTCATCAATCAACTTACATATTTCACCTCCTGGAACTGAATTTTTTAACTAAATCCGAAATATAGATGGTATTTTCAACTAAATTTGCACAAATTCAGCTATTCCAAGTTAAAAATGTTATCAAAATCCAAAAATATCGAACTCAGTTTCAAATGAAACTACACGAATTCAGTTACTCCAAGTAATAGTAGTCAATTTCAAGTAAATTTACGTAAATTAACCTCCTGGAACTAAAAATTTCATCAATCAACTTACATAAATTCACCTCCTGGAACTGAATTTTTTAACTAAATCCGAAATATAGATGGTAATTTCAACTAAATTTGCACAAATTCAGCTATTCCAAGTTAAAAATGTTATCAAAATCCAAAAATATCGAACTCAGTTTCAAATGAAACTACACGAATTCAGTTACTCCAAGTAATAGCAGTCAAATTCAACTAAATTTACGTAAATTAACCTCCTGGAACTAAAAATTTCATCAATCAACTTACATATTTCACCTCCTGGAACTGAATTTTTTAACTAAATCCGAAATATAGATGGTAATTTCAACTAAATTTGCACAAATTCAGCTATTCCAAGTTAAAAATGTTATCAAAATCCAAAAATATCGAACTCAGTTTCAAATGAAACTACACGAATTCAGTTACTCCAAGTAATAGTAGTCAATTTCAAGTAAATTTACGTAAATTAACCTCCTGGAACTAAAAATTTCATTAATCAACTTACATAAATTCACCTCCTGGAACTGAATTTTTTAACTAAATCCGAAAAATAGATGGTAATTTCAACTAAATTTGCACAAATTCAGCTATTCCAAGTTAAAAATGTTATCAAAATCCAAAAATATCGAACTCAGTTTCAAATGAAACTACACGAATTCAGTTACTCCAAGTAATAGCAGTCAAATTCAACTAAATTTACGTAAATTAACCTCTTGGAACTAAAAATTTCATCAATCAACTTACATATTTCACCTCCTGGAACTGAATTTTTTAACTAAATCCGAAATATAGATGGTAATTTCAACTAAATTTGCACAAATTCAGCTATTCCAAGTTAAAAATGTTATCAAAATCCAAAAATATCGAACTCAGTTTCAAATGAAACTACACGAATTCAGTTACTCCAAGTAATAGCAGTCAAATTCAACTAAATTTACGTAAATTAACCTCTTGGAACTAAAAATTTCATCAATCAACTTACATATTTCACCTCCTGGAACTGAATTTTTTAACTAAATCCGAAATATAGAAGGTAATTTCAACTAAATTTGCACAAATTCAGCTATTCCAAGTTAAAAATGTTATCAAAATCCAAAAATATCGAACTCAGTTTCAAATGAAACTACACGAATTCAGTTACTCCTAGTAATAGGAGTCAATTTCAAGTAAATTTACGTAAATTAACCTCCTGGAACTAAAAATTTCATCAATCAACTTACATATTTCTCCTCCTGGAACTGAATTTTTTAACTAAATCCGAAATATAGATGGTAATTTCAACTAAATTTGCACAAATTCAGCTATTCCAAGTTAAAAATGTTATCAAAATCCAAAAATATCGAACTCAGTTTCAAATGAAACTACACGAATTCAGTTACTCCAAGTAATAGCAGTCAAATTCAACTAAATTTACGTAAATTAACCTCCTGGAACTAAAAATTTCATCAATCAACTTACATATTTCACCTCCTGGAACTGAATTTTTTAACTAAATCCGAAATATAGATGGTATTTTCAACTAAATTTGCACAAATTCAGCTATTCCAAGTTAAAAATGTTATCAAAATCCAAAAATATCGAACTCAGTTTCAAATGAAACTACACGAATTCAGTTACTCCAAGTAATAGTAGTCAATTTCAAGTAAATTTACGTAAATTAACCTCCTGGAACTAAAAATTTCATCAATCAACTTACATAAATTCACCTCCTGGAACTGAATTTTTTAACTAAATCCGAAATATAGATGGTAATTTCAACTAAATTTGCACAAATTCAGCTATTCCAAGTTAAAAATGTTATCAAAATCCAAAAATATCGAACTCAGTTTCAAATGAAACTACACGAATTCAGTTACTCCAAGTAATAGCAGTCAAATTCAACTAAATTTACGTAAATTAACCTCCTGGAACTAAAAATTTCATCAATCAACTTACATATTTCACCTCCTGGAACTGAATTTTTTAACTAAATCCGAAATATAGATGGTAATTTCAACTAAATTTGCACAAATTCAGCTATTCCAAGTTAAAAATGTTATCAAAATCCAAAAATATCGAACTCAGTTTCAAATGAAACTACACGAATTCAGTTACTCCAAGTAATAGCAGTCAAATTCAACTAAATTTACGTAAATTAACCTCCTGGAACTAAAAATTTCATCAATCAACTTACATATTTCACCTCCTGGAACTGAATTTTTTAACTAAATCCGAAAAATAGATGGTAATTTCAACTAAATTTGCACAAATTCAGCTAATCCAAGTTAAAAATGTTATCAAAATCCAAAAATATCGAACTCAGTTTCAAATGAAACTACACGAATTCAGTTACTCCAAGTAATAGTAGTCAATTTCAAGTAAATTTACGTAAATTAACCTCCTGGAACTAAAAATTTCATTAATCAACTTACATAAATTCACCTCCTGGAACTGAATTTTTTAACTAAATCCGAAAAATAGATGGTAATTTCAACTAAATTTGCACAAATTCAGCTATTCCAAGTTAAAAATGTTATCAAAATCCAAAAATATCGAACTCAGTTTCAAATGAAACTACACGAATTCAGTTACTCCAAGTAATAGCAGTCAAATTCAACTAAATTTACGTAAATTAACCTCTTGGAACTAAAAATTTCATCAATCAACTTACATATTTCACCTCCTGGAACTGAATTTTTTAACTAAATCCGAAATATAGATGGTAATTTCAACTAAATTTGCACAAATTCAGCTATTCCAAGTTAAAAATGTTATCAAAATCCAAAAATATCGAACTCAGTTTCAAATGAAACTACACGAATTCAGTTACTCCAAGTAATAGCAGTCAAATTCAACTAAATTTACGTAAATTAACCTCTTGGAACTAAAAATTTCATCAATCAACTTACATATTTCACCTCCTGGAACTGAATTTTTTAACTAAATCCGATATATAGAAGGTAATTTCAACTAAATTTGCACAAATTCAGCTATTCCAAGTTAAAAATGTTATCAAAATCCAAAAATATCGAACTCAGTTTCAAATGAAACTACACGAATTCAGTTACTCCTAGTAATAGGAGTCAATTTCAAGTAAATTTACGTAAATTAACCTCCTGGAACTAAAAATTTCATCAATCAACTTACATATTTCTCCTCCTGGAACTGAATTTTTTAACTAAATCCGAAATATAGATGGTAATTTCAACTAAATTTGCACAAATTCAGCTATTCCAAGTTAAAAATGTTATCAAAATCCAAAAATATCGAACTCAGTTTCAAATGAAACTACACGAATTCAGTTACTCCAAGTAATAGCAGTCAAATTCAACTAAATTTACGTAAATTAACCTCCTGGAACTAAAAATTTCATCAATCAACTTACATATTTCACCTCCTGGAACTGAATTTTTTAACTAAATCCGAAATATAGATGGTATTTTCAACTAAATTTGCACAAATTCAGCTATTCCAAGTTAAAAATGTTATCAAAATCCAAAAATATCGAACTCAGTTTCAAATGAAACTACACGAATTCAGTTACTCCAAGTAATAGTAGTCAATTTCAAGTAAATTTACGTAAATTAACCTCCTGGAACTAAAAATTTCATCAATCAACTTACATAAATTCACCTCCTGGAACTGAATTTTTTAACTAAATCCGAAATATAGATGGTAATTTCAACTAAATTTGCACAAATTCAGCTATTCCAAGTTAAAAATGTTATCAAAATCCAAAAATATCGAACTCAGTTTCAAATGAAACTACACGAATTCAGTTACTCCAAGTAATAGCAGTCAAATTCAACTAAATTTACGTAAATTAACCTCCTGGAACTAAAAATTTCATCAATCAACTTACATATTTCACCTCCTGGAACTGAATTTTTTAACTAAATCCGAAATATAGATGGTAATTTCAACTAAATTTGCACAAATTCAGCTATTCCAAGTTAAAAATGTTATCAAAATCCAAAAATATCGAACTCAGTTTCAAATGAAACTACACGAATTCAGTTACTCCAAGTAATAGTAGTCAATTTCAAGTAAATTTACGTAAATTAACCTCCTGGAACTAAAAATTTCATTAATCAACTTACATAAATTCACCTCCTGGAACTGAATTTTTTAACTAAATCCGAAAAATAGATGGTAATTTCAACTAAATTTGCACAAATTCAGCTATTCCAAGTTAAAAATGTTATCAAAATCCAAAAATATCGAACTCAGTTTCAAATGAAACTACACGAATTCAGTTACTCCAAGTAATAGCAGTCAAATTCAACTAAATTTACGTAAATTAACCTCCTGGAACTAAAAATTTCATCAATCAACTTACATATTTCACCTCCTGGAACTGAATTTTTTAACTAAATCCGAAATATAGATGGTATTTTCAACTAAATTTGCACAAATTCAGCTATTCCAAGTTAAAAATGTTATCAAAATCCAAAAATATCGAACTCAGTTTCAAATGAAACTACACGAATTCAGTTACTCCAAGTAATAGCAGTCAAATTCAACTAAATTTACGTAAATTAACCTCCTGGAACTAAAAATTTCATCAATCAACTTACATATTTCACCTCCTGGAACTGAATTTTTTAACTAAATCCGAAAAATAGATGGTAATTTCAACTAAATTTGCACAAATTCAGCTATTCCAAGTTAAAAATGTTATCAAAATCCAAAAATATCGAACTCAGTTTCAAATGAAACTACACGAATTCAGTTACTCCAAGTAATAGTAGTCAATTTCAAGTAAATTTACGTAAATTAACCTCCTGGAACTAAAAATTTCATCAATCAACTTACATAAATTCACCTCCTGGAACTGAATTTTTTAACTAAATCCGAAAAATAGATGGTAATTTCAACTAAATTTGCACAAATTCAGCTATTCCAAGTTAAAAATGTTATCAAAATCCAAAAATATCGAACTCAGTTTCAAATGAAACTACACGAATTCAGTTACTCCAAGTAATACGAGTCAATTTCAAGTAAATTTACGTAAATTAACCTCCTGGAACTAAAAATTTCATTGTCACGTCCCGGGTGGAGGTCTTTGGGGGACAATGACACTGTGGGGGTTTTTGAACACAGGCGAGGATCTGAAATCCTGCACACTGCGAGTTGAGGGAGGTTAGGCGAGGATCTGGAATCCTGCACACTGGGGTAGAGGGAATTTAGGCGAGGATCTTGAATCCTACACACTGGGGTAGAAGGAATTTAGGCGAGGATCTTAAATCCTGCACACTGGGGTCGAAGGAGGCTAGGCGAGGATCTTGAATCCTGCACACTGGGGTAAAAGGAGGGTAGGCGAGGATCTTGAATCCTGCACACTGGGGTAAAAGGAGGTTAGGCGAGGATCTTGAATCCTGCACACTGGGGTAAAAGGAGGGTAGGCGAGGATCTTGAATCCTGCACACTGGGGTAAAAGGAGGTTAGGCGAGGATCTTGAATCCTGCACACTGGGGTAAGAGGAGGTTAGGCGAGGATCTTGAATCCTACACACTGAGGTCGAGGGAATCTAGGCGAGGATCTTGAATCCTACACGCTGAGCGACCAAGGAGGGTTTAAAGAATGAAATTGTACCCAATGAACACCCGTTAGACCCTTGTGGGTTTTTATACCGGTTCGATAATAGGATTTACCGCTGCATATACATAAGAAGTCACTCGTAATGGTTCCGCGAAATCCGTCTAGGCATACGTCGGTACGCGGCCCGTGCAGAAGAACGTTTGTAAACACTGTAAGAACACTCGCTCGCGAACCGAGATCAGCTGTTGCAGCAGTTCGTTACGTTTGGGATCTTCGTTGCCGAAGGATTAACACAATAACTTCACGATGGATTTAAATGGTTGTTTATTCTGGTTAAACAATTACGTTATCATGCACTGCGTTAATAGTGCAGTAGTGATGATCGTTGGCGTATGACATTTATAAATGTATATAAAATAAAATGTTTATGAATGGACATGCGATACAATAAAAGATAGTAAAATAGTATGTAATAAGCTTTTAGCGTTAATAAGACAAATAGAATGGTTGCAATAAGCGTTAGCAAGCAAATAGTATGATCGCAATGAGCGTTAATAAGATGATTAATATGAAAAGTAAATAAGAATAGTAATATGGAATGTGGGTGATATACAATGTTATTTATAATAATGATAGTAGCTTACAGTAGCTGCCGTAGGTAATTGTTTCGTAGAACTGATTTGAACTTTAGAAATACTTATTGTTTCGTATAAAAGCTTCTGTAGGAGAGTTTCCGTAGAAGAGTTTCGTATCAAAGTTTCCGTAGGAGAGTTTCCGTAGAAGAGGACGAGGACCTCTTGGGTCCTCGTATTTATGTAAAATCAAAAGATTGTTAGGGGCGAAGGGCGGTTGCGGTATGCAACCTTGACCTATTTCGGCACGTGTCGCAGTACAGGTTATTAATAGATTTGGTCTTCCGGGGTTTTTATATGGCCTTGTAATGAATATTTGTCGTTAAGACTTCCGGGGTTCTTTTGCATAGAGTTTTGAAAGGGGATACTCAACCCATTGGATGGACTGTGGGTGGTTTGGTTAGAAAGAGGGAAAAGGGGTAATGACTTCTTTGGTCAGGGGGAGGTTGTGAGACGTGGTCTCGATTTAAGAGGGGTTTTTAGGTACGAGGGACTTGTATTTATTAGATTTGGAGTGATGTGGTCGTGCCACGTAAGGTTAAGAGGGGATTTGGGGTCGTCGTTGACCATCTTGAGATGGGGACCGCTAAGGTACATCGCCAAGGTGATCAGGGGTTTGGGGAAAGGGTAAGACTTGATTCTGGAAGACTTTGGTGGAGTGAGTTTATGGAGGACTTGTACTGTTACCGCGCGAAAAATAGTGGGACGTCACACCTCCCCCCTCATGGGAAGAAATGCATGCATTTCTTAACATTAGGGTGTGGGGTGGATTTGATTATCCATTGGAGGGGTCTATACGGGGCGAAGATGTTGTGGCATCTTGGAGCTGCTCTTAGTTGACTGATGGTGAAAGGAAGGGAGTCATCGATGGTGATGACCGTCTGCAAAGGCGCCTCCCTGATGATGACGTATGAGATGACTTTAGGGTGGAGGGATGCGATGTTCCTCCCTTGTCTCTGGACGGCATCGCCGCGTATTTAATGGTGGTTGCAATGAATGTTGCAGTAGCAACTATCTATGATAGAAAAGTGGTTAAAGTTTGTGTTGACTTGGGGTCAACCGGGACTCTCGCACACTTGGGCAGGACGATCATAATGTCTTTTATTCCGCAGTCCCCTACTCAGTTTTGAAAGGCAACCGTGGTATGTTTCATTTTCATTGACTTCCAGAACCGGGGTCCGGCTGGGTATTGCAAATTTCGCGAAAAATAGTTCATGTTTTGTGTATTCAGTGCCCTCGTGGACACCAGTATTATAAGAGAACGCGGACAAGTTAATCCATTCGTCCCAGTCACTGTATCTACCGATTAACAATTTTAAGCATTCGGTCACAACGAGTTGCAATCTCTCTAAAGAGCCGTTAGTCTGTGGGTGAAAGTCTCTGGTTCGGAATTGTTGCATTTTGCATTCCCGTGGTACTGCTTTCGTGAAATTTCGAGTAAAATGTGCTGCTTGGTCGGTGAGGACGGCTCTAAGAGCTCCGAAATGATAAATGAAATTTTTAATGAATATGTCAGCGGTCTTAATTAATGTTAATAGGCTGAGTAGCATGCACACAAAATATTTTATGAATAAACTCTGTTTGGGTAATTTATACGTGTTGTCTGCTTTTGTCATAGGTAGTTGTTCACATATGTTTTTGATGGGGAACCGTAGTGGAATTTCTACTGGTGATGTTTTCCGGCGCATTTTTCTGTGTAATTGAATCCTTTTACATTTTCTTCTAAGGTGGGTGCTGGATGTGAGCATTGTAGGGTCGACGGAGTTGCTCCCACTCGTTGCTACATGGATAGGTGAACTGGAGAACCGAGGCCTCTTGGGGCTGCTTGGCTTAAGTTTGGGCCTGTCTTCCAAGTCGTCGACAGATTCTTCGTGTGGTCGTTTGGCGCATTTTCCGCTTGCAGGAGGTTTACGAGATAAAACATCAGCGACTTTATCGTTTTTCCCGGGATTCAAGTGGTCTTCTGAGATTGATCGTTGTAAAATTTTTGCGTTATTTTGGATGCAGGGGGTGTAAGTGATTGGCAGGTTTTTTCCAACAACTGTCTGGCTTAATATCCCTCCTATAGCATATTCAGAGGCGTCTTTAGTGACACCAAATTCCAGCTCAAAGTTCGGATATTGCAGGATTGATTCCTTCTGCAATGCCGACTTTAAGTGGTTAAAAGCGGTTTGTTGGGACGATCCCCAGTCAAATGGAGTGCACTTCTTCCGTATTGAGGTCAAAGGCCGAGCCGTGTTAGGCAATTCTGGGATAAACGTTATGTAATATCCGGTCAGTCCGAGGTAATTTGTAATTCCTTTGTGTGTGCAAGGTGCTGGGTAGTTCAGGACGACGTGGATTTTCTGTTGGTCCGGTTTCAGCGTAACCGCGAGAGACTTATGGGAGGTTAGAGGAAGGGTTGATTTGGCGCAATGCGTAGGGGGTGAGAGTGAGTGCACCTTCGCGGGTGCCTCGAGATATCGGATCGACGGATCCGGGGCTAAAAGGGATTGGGTTTTTATTAGGTCGGGGATGGGAATGACGCAATTAGACGTCTTAGTCTCGTTTGGCAGTACCCGTATTGTTCCAACAGTGGAAACAGGGTCCAGAGAGGTGCCACTTAATAGCACTTGCTGCGTCGGATTGATATCTTCAACTCGCTTTACGTCCTGAAATTTTGGTACATTTACCTCAGTACTGGTGCTGATTCTTACATCGGCTGTTTTCCGAAAATCTGGTGAGTCAATTCTCACAGACGGGGCCTGACCAACTGCGTTTATTTGAATGATACCGGTTTCTACGGTATTGTTTGTGTTTTCGGCTGATTCGTAAGTGGGTGCGCTCCTGTTTGGCCTACTCCACGGTTCACATCTGTCGGTCCCCGACGGGGTACTTCCTGATTCCATTTCCCACAATTTTCTAGAGTCCCTGTGGACGGGCATGATGCGTTTTCTGCATTCTGAGGTCGCGTGTCCGGGTTTCTTGCAATAATCGCAGATACAGAATTCTGTAGGTCTTGAGGGTGGAGGTCGCGTCGTGTCCCAGTGGGGGAGCAGTGGGTTCGGTGCTTGGTTCCTATATCCAGCTGCAGGATTTGGGGATTGCCCCTCGTATGATTGGGTTATCGGACCTTGACTGCTGCGACATGTCCGTGCGTCGTGACCGGGTTTGTTGCCGAGTTGGCATGTTAATTTAGGAGCCTTTTGTTCGGAGAATCGGAGACGATCTCTGTCAATCTCCTTGTCCACGAGAACTGCCTGATCGAACGCTTCGTCGAGCGTTCCGAAGTTGCAGTGTAGTAATCTCATCCTTATGTAGGGTGGAAGACCATCGACAAATGAATCTAGAGCTAGGCGATCCAGATTCTGAGGGTGATTTCGCGCGAAGTCGCGGTAATATTCCCTATCTTCTTCTAGAATGGCGGACCGGAGATCCTTGACGCGCGAAATGTACTCTAATATGTGCTCGTTGGATTCTTTGGTAATGTTTGCGAGTTCTCCTCGATAGTGATCTGATGTTTTCGCGGGGGAGAAAGTGCGTTTTAGTTGTTTAATTAAGTCATTTACAGAGTCAAAGACCCTATCCTCAACGGCCAAGCAGGCGTGGTCTTGCAGTTTATTTGTCAACAACCTCGCTAGCTGGGGTTCGGCTTGCGAGGGAATCAGAGCCTTAGCCCTATTGCAGGCTCTCGCGAATTGCAAAACGGATATATTGTAACCGTTAAAGTTAGGGACAGTTTCTATGGCGTCCTTTAACATGATCTGGGGTGTTGGACCCTGGTCCGGAATATTATTATAATTTATTACGGGTTGCCTATCGAAACTGGAGGAACCCGTTGTGGCAAAATTATTCGCCGTTGGCAGGGTTTTAAGAAGTTTTTCCATCATTCCGCGAATGGTTTGAATCCGCCTGGAGAGACCTTGCAATACGGGGTCTTCTGAACCGGACACTATGCCTGAACGCGTATTGGATTTACAGTTTACGACAAATTCCGCGTACGAGCTTTCAATTTCGGCTAGTTTTTGCTGTAATAATTGTATCAGCTCCATTTTTTCGGCTGTTGCTTTATCTACTGCGTTAGGGAAAGGACCCGCGTTTTGGGCCATTATGCGAGAATACAAGGACATGTTTATTTTAAGATTTTAATAATTACGGCGCCCGGAAGCCGTTATTTAAAAATCAAGGGTGTTCTATCTTTATCGTTGATAATTATCAAACCGTCTGTAGCTATTATTCGAGAGGAGGTAACTTTCAAAGCATTCGATGCAGTCCCTTATGGGGCGTTCCGGAATTAATAACTTTTTGCATCGGGGGCAATAAACAGGGATTCTAAACGTATAGTAATAATGGGTCCAAAATATTTCTACGTTATCTGCAGGCGCTAGGCTAGAGCACTTTAGGCAAATCTCGCTGCCGTCAATGGTTGTAGCTATCCCTCCGGAAATGCAGGTCAGCGCATTCAAATATGCCGTCAAACTTTGTAATCTGCGGCTCCGGTAAGATGGTTCACACCGATTAGGGTGTTCAATACACATTTTATTGTTGGGACCTTGTGGGTACCGCGTCAGAAAACCTATTTCTTATCAACGGTAGACGAAGATCCCACCGCTGTCACCAATTTTATGTCACGTCCCGGGTGGAGGTCTTTGGGGGACAATGACACTGTGGGGGTTTTTGAACACAGGCGAGGATCTGAAATCCTGCACACTGCGAGTTGAGGGAGGTTAGGCGAGGATCTGGAATCCTGCACACTGGGGTAGAGGGAATTTAGGCGAGGATCTTGAATCCTACACACTGGGGTAGAAGGAATTTAGGCGAGGATCTTAAATCCTGCACACTGGGGTCGAAGGAGGCTAGGCGAGGATCTTGAATCCTGCACACTGGGGTAAAAGGAGGGTAGGCGAGGATCTTGAATCCTGCACACTGGGGTAAAAGGAGGTTAGGCGAGGATCTTGAATCCTGCACACTGGGGTAAAAGGAGGGTAGGCGAGGATCTTGAATCCTGCACACTGGGGTAAAAGGAGGTTAGGCGAGGATCTTGAATCCTGCACACTGGGGTAAGAGGAGGTTAGGCGAGGATCTTGAATCCTACACACTGAGGTCGAGGGAATCTAGGCGAGGATCTTGAATCCTACACGCTGAGCGACCAAGGAGGGTTTAAAGAATGAAATTGTACCCAATGAACACCCGTTAGACCCTTGTGGGTTTTTATACCGGTTCGATAATAGGATTTACCGCTGCATATACATAAGAAGTCACTCGTAATGGTTCCGCGAAATCCGTCTAGGCATACGTCGGTACGCGGCCCGTGCAGAAGAACGTTTGTAAACACTGTAAGAACACTCGCTCGCGAACCGAGATCAGCTGTTGCAGCAGTTCGTTACGTTTGGGATCTTCGTTGCCGAAGGATTAACACAATAACTTCACGATGGATTTAAATGGTTGTTTATTCTGGTTAAACAATTACGTTATCATGCACTGCGTTAATAGTGCAGTAGTGATGATCGTTGGCGTATGACATTTATAAATGTATATAAAATAAAATGTTTATGAATGGACATGCGATACAATAAAAGATAGTAAAATAGTATGTAATAAGCTTTTAGCGTTAATAAGACAAATAGAATGGTTGCAATAAGCGTTAGCAAGCAAATAGTATGATCGCAATGAGCGTTAATAAGATGATTAATATGAAAAGTAAATAAGAATAGTAATATGGAATGTGGGTGATATACAATGTTATTTATAATAATGATAGTAGCTTACAGTAGCTGCCGTAGGTAATTGTTTCGTAGAACTGATTTGAACTTTAGAAATACTTATTGTTTCGTATAAAAGCTTCTGTAGGAGAGTTTCCGTAGAAGAGTTTCGTATCAAAGTTTCCGTAGGAGAGTTTCCGTAGAAGAGGACGAGGACCTCTTGGGTCCTCGTATTTATGTAAAATCAAAAGATTGTTAGGGGCGAAGGGCGGTTGCGGTATGCAACCTTGACCTATTTCGGCACGTGTCGCAGTACAGGTTATTAATAGATTTGGTCTTCCGGGGTTTTTATATGGCCTTGTAATGAATATTTGTCGTTAAGACTTCCGGGGTTCTTTTGCATAGAGTTTTGAAAGGGGATACTCAACCCATTGGATGGACTGTGGGTGGTTTGGTTAGAAAGAGGGAAAAGGGGTAATGACTTCTTTGGTCAGGGGGAGGTTGTGAGACGTGGTCTCGATTTAAGAGGGGTTTTTAGGTACGAGGGACTTGTATTTATTAGATTTGGAGTGATGTGGTCGTGCCACGTAAGGTTAAGAGGGGATTTGGGGTCGTCGTTGACCATCTTGAGATGGGGACCGCTAAGGTACATCGCCAAGGTGATCAGGGGTTTGGGGAAAGGGTAAGACTTGATTCTGGAAGACTTTGGTGGAGTGAGTTTATGGAGGACTTGTACTGTTACCGCGCGAAAAATAGTGGGACGTCACATCATCAATCAACTTACATATTTCTCCTCCTGGAACTGAATTTTTTAACTAAATCCGAAATATAGATGGTAATTTCAACTAAATTTGCACAAATTCAGCTATTCCAAGTTAAAAATGTTATCAAAATCCAAAAATATCGAACTCAGTTTCAAATGAAACTACACGAATTCAGTTACTCCAAGTAATAGTAGTCAATTTCAAGTAAATTTACGTAAATTAACCTCCTGGAACTAAAAATTTCATCAATCAACTTACATAAATTCACCTCCTGGAACTGAATTTTTTAACTAAATCCGAAAAATAGATGGTAATTTCAACTAAATTTGCACAAATTCAGCTATTCCAAGTTAAAAATGTTATCAAAATCAAAAAATATCGAACTCAGTTTCAAATGAAACTACACGAATTCAGTTACTCCAAGTAATAGCAGTCAAATTCAACTAAATTTACGTAAATTAACCTCCTGGAACTAAAAATTTCATCAATCAACTTACATATTTCACCTCTGGAACTGAATTTTTTAACTAAATCCGAAATATAGATGGTAATTTCAACTAAATTTGCACAAATTCAGCTATTCCAAGTTAAAAATGTTATCAAAATCCAAAAATATCGAACTCAGTTTCAAATGAAACTACACGAATTCAGTTACTCCAAGTAATAGCAGTCAATTTCAACTAAATTTACGTAAATTAACCTCCTGGAACTAAAAATTTCATCAATCAACTTACATATTTCACCTCCTGGAACTGAATTTTTTAACTAAATCCGAAAAATAGATGGTAATTTCAACTAAATTTGCACAAATTCAGCTATTCCAAGTTAAAAATGTTATCAAAATCCAAAAATATCGAACTCAGTTTCAAATGAAACTACACGAATTCAGTTACTCCAAGTAATAGTAGTCAATTTCAAGTAAATTTACGTAAATTTACCTCCTGGAACTAAAATTTTCATCAATCAACTTACATAAATTCACCTCCTGGAACTGAATTTTTTAACTAAATCCGAAAAATAGATGGTAATTTCAACTAAATTTGCACAAATTCAGCTATTCCAAGTTAAAAATGTTATCAAAATCCAAAAATATCGAACTCAGTTTCAAATGAAACTACACGAATTCAGTTACTCCAAGTAATAGCAGTCAATTTCAACTAAATTTACGTAAATTAACCTCCTGGAACTAAAAATTTCATCAATCAACTTACATATTTCACCTCCTGGAACTGAATTTTTTAACTAAATCCGAAAAATAGATGGTAATTTCAACTAAATTTGCACAAATTCAGCTATTCCAAGTTAAAAATGTTATCAAAATCCAAAAATATCGAACTCAGTTTCAAATGAAACTACACGAATTCAGTTACTCCAAGTAATAGTAGTCAATTTCAAGTAAATTTACGTAAATTTACCTCCTGGAACTAAAATTTTCATCAATCAACTTACATAAATTCACCTCCTGGAACTGAATTTTTTAACTAAATCCGAAAAATAGATGGTAATTTCAACTAAATTTGCACAAATTCAGCTATTCCAAGTTAAAAATGTTATCAAAATCCAAAAATATCGAACTCAGTTTCAAATGAAACTACACGAATTCAGTTACTCCAAGTAATAGCAGTCAATTTCAACTAAATTTACGTAAATTAACCTCCTGGAACTAAAAATTTCATCAATCAACTTACATATTTCACCTCCTGGAACTGAATTTTTTAACTAAATCCGAAAAATAGATGGTAATTTCAACTAAATTTGCACAAATTCAGCTATTCCAAGTTAAAAATGTTATCAAAATCCAAAAATATCGAACTCAGTTTCAAATGAAACTACACGAATTCAGTTACTCCAAGTAATAGTAGTCAATTTCAAGTAAATTTACGTAAATTTACCTCCTGGAACTAAAATTTTCATCCATCAACTTACATAAATTCACCTCCTGGAACTGAATTTTTTAACTAAATCCGAAAAATAGATGGTAATTTCAACTAAATTTGCACAAATTCAGCTATTCCAAGTTAAAAATGTTATCAAAATCCAAAAATATCGAACTCAGTTTCAAATGAAACTACACGAATTCAGTTACTCCAAGTAATAGCAGTCAATTTCAACTAAATTTACGTAAATTAACCTCCTGGAACTAAAAATTTCATCAATCAACTTACATATTTCACCTCCTGGAACTGAATTTTTTAACTAAATCCGAAAAATAGATGGTAATTTCAACTAAATTTGCACAAATTCAGCTATTCCAAGTTAAAAATGTTATCAAAATCCAAAAATATCGAACTCAGTTTCAAATGAAACTACACGAATTCAGTTACTCCAAGTAATAGCAGTCAATTTCAACTAAATTTACGTAAATTAACCTCCTGGAACTAAAAATTTCATCAATCAACTTACATATTTCACCTCCGGGAACTGAATTTTTTAACTAAATCCGAAATATAGATGGTAATTTCAACTAAATTTGCACAAATTCAGCTATTCCAAGTTAAAAATGTTATCAAAATCCAAAAATATCGAACTCAGTTTCAAATGAAACTACACGAATTCAGTTACTCCAAGTAATAGCAGTCAATTTCAACTAAATTTACGTAAATTAACCTCCTGGAACTAAAAATTTCATCAATCAACTTACATATTTCACCTCCTGGAACTGAATTTTTTAACTAAATCCGAAAAATAGATGGTAATTTCAACTAAATTTGCACAAATTCAGCTATTCCAAGTTAAAAATGTTATCAAAATCCAAAAATATCGAACTCAGTTTCAAATGAAACTACACGAATTCAGTTACTCCAAGTAATAGTAGTCAATTTCAAGTAAATTTACGTAAATTTACCTCCTGGAACTAAAATTTTCATCAATCAACTTACATAAATTCACCTCCTGGAACTGAATTTTTTAACTAAATCCGAAAAATAGATGGTAATTTCAACTAAATTTGCACAAATTCAGCTATTCCAAGTTAAAAATGTTATCAAAATCCAAAAATATCGAACTCAGTTTCAAATGAAACTACACGAATTCAGTTACTCCAAGTAATAGCAGTCAATTTCAACTAAATTTACGTAAATTAACATCCTGGAACTAAAAATTTCATCAATCAACTTACATATTTCACCTCCTGGAACTGAATTTTTTAACTAAATCCGAAAAATAGATGGTAATTTCAACTAAATTTGCACAAATTCAGCTATTCCAAGTTAAAAATGTTATCAAAATCCAAAAATATCGAACTCAGTTTCAAATGAAACTACACGAATTCAGTTACTCCAAGTAATAGTAGTCAATTTCAAGTAAATTTACGTAAATTTACCTCCTGGAACTAAAATTTTCATCCATCAACTTACATAAATTCACCTCCTGGAACTGAATTTTTTAACTAAATCCGAAAAATAGATGGTAATTTCAACTAAATTTGCACAAATTCAGCTATTCCAAGTTAAAAATGTTATCAAAATCCAAAAATATCGAACTCAGTTTCAAATGAAACTACACGAATTCAGTTACTCCAAGTAATAGCAGTCAATTTCAACTAAATTTACGTAAATTAACCTCCTGGAACTAAAAATTTCATCAATCAACTTACATATTTCACCTCCTGGAACTGAATTTTTTAACTAAATCCGAAAAATAGATGGTAATTTCAACTAAATTTGCACAAATTCAGCTATTCCAAGTTAAAAATGTTATCAAAATCCAAAAATATCGAACTCAGTTTCAAATGAAACTACACGAATTCAGTTACTCCAAGTAATAGTAGTCAATTTCAAGTAAATTTACGTAAATTTACCTCCTGGAACTAAAATTTTCATCCATCAACTTACATAAATTCACCTCCTGGAACTGAATTTTTTAACTAAATCCGAAAAATAGATGGTAATTTCAACTAAATTTGCACAAATTCAGCTATTCCAAGTTAAAAATGTTATCAAAATCCAAAAATATCGAACTCAGTTTCAAATGAAACTACACGAATTCAGTTACTCCAAGTAATAGCAGTCAATTTCAACTAAATTTACGTAAATTAACCTCCTGGAACTAAAAATTTCATCAATCAACTTACATATTTCACCTCCTGGAACTGAATTTTTTAACTAAATCCGAAAAATAGATGGTAATTTCAACTAAATTTGCACAAATTCAGCTATTCCAAGTTAAAAATGTTATCAAAATCCAAAAATATCGAACTCAGTTTCAAATGAAACTACACGAATTCAGTTACTCCAAGTAATAGCAGTCAATTTCAACTAAATTTACGTAAATTAACCTCCTGGAACTAAAAATTTCATCAATCAACTTACATATTTCACCTCCGGGAACTGAATTTTTTAACTAAATCCGAAAAATAGATGGTAATTTCAACTAAATTTGCACAAATTCAGCTATTCCAAGTTAAAAATGTTATCAAAATCCAAAAATATCGAACTCAGTTTCAAATGAAACTACACGAATTCAGTTACTCCAAGTAATAGCAGTCAATTTCAACTAAATTTACGTAAATTAACCTCCTGGAACTAAAAATTTCATCAAAATCCAAAGAAATCGAATAAAATTACACAAATTCAGCTCCTCTTAACGATAAAATTAAGAAAATCCAAAAAAATATAAGACAATTTCAATCAACTTACATAAATTCACCCCCTGGAACTGAATTTTTTAACTAAATCCGAAAAATAGATGGTAATTTCAACTAAATTTGCACAAATTCAGCTATTCCAATTTAAAACTGTTATCAAAATCCAAAAATATCGAACTCAGTTTCAAATAAAACTACACAAATTCAGTTACTCCAAGTAATAGTAATCAATTTCAAGTAAATTTACGTAAATTCACCACCTGGAACTAAAAATTTCATCAAAATCCAAAGAAATCGAATAAAATTACACAAATACAGCTCCACTTAACGATAATATTAAGAAAATCCAAAAAAATATAAGACAATTGCAATCAACTTACATAAATTCACCTCATGGAACTGAATTTTTTAAACTAAATCCTAAAAAATAAATGGTAATTTCAACTAAATTTGCACATATTCAGCTCTTCCAATTTAAAAATGTTATCAAAATCCAAAAATATCGAACTCAGTTTCAAATAAAACTACACAAATTCAGTTCCTCCAAGTAATAGTAGTTAATTTCAAGTAAATTTACGTAAATTCACCTCCTGGAACTAAAAATTTCATCAAAATCCAAAGAAATCGAATAAAATTACACAAATTCAGCTCCCCTTAACGATAATATTAAGAAAATCCAAAAAAATATAAGACAATTTCAATCAACTTACATAAATTCACCTCATGGAACTGAATTTTTTAACTAAATCCGAAAAATAGATAGTAATTTCAACTAAATTTGCCCAAATTCAGCTATTCCAAATTAAAAATGTTATCAAAATCCAAAAATATCGAACTCAGTTTCAAATAAAACTACACAAATTCAGTTCCTCCAAGTAATAGTAGTCAATTTCAAGTAAATTTATGTAAATTCACCTACTGGAACTAAAAATTTCATCAAAATCCAAAGAAATCGAATAAAATTACACAAATTCAGCTCCTCTTAACGATAATATTAAGAAAATCCAAAAAAATATAAGACAATTGCAATCAACTTACATAAATTCACCTCATGGAACTGAATTTTTTAAACTAAATCCTAAAAAATAAATGGTAATTTCAACTAAATTTGCACATATTCAGCTCTTCCAATTTAAAAATGTTATCAAAATCCAAAAATATCGAACTCAGTTTCAAATAAAACTACACAAATTCAGTTCCTCCAAGTAATAGTAGTTAATTTCAAGTAAATTTACGTAAATTCACCTCCTGGAACTAAAAACTTCATCAAAATCCAAAGAAATCGAATAAAATTACACAAATTCAGCTCCTCTTAACGATAAAATTAAGAAAATCCAAAAAAATATAAGACAATTTCAATCAACTTACATAAATTCACCTCCTGGAACTGAATTTTTTACCTAAATCCGAAAAATAGATGGTAATTTCAACTAAATTTGCACAAATTCAGCTGTTCAAATGAAAAATGTTATAAAAATCCAAAAATATCGAACTCAGTTTCAAATATAACTACACAAATTCAGTTCCTCCAAGTAATAGTAGTTAATTTCAAGTAAATTTACGTAAATTCACCTCCTGGAACTAAAAATTTCATCAAAATCCAAAGAAATCGAATAAAATTACACAAATTCAGCTCCCCTTAACGATAATATTAAGAAAATCCAAAAAAATATAAGACAATTTCAATCAACTTACATAAATTCACCTCCTGGAACTGAATTTTTTAACTAAATCCGAAAAATAGATGGTATTTTCAACTAAATTTGCACAAATTCAGCTATTCCAATTTAAAAATGTTATAAAAATCCAAAAATATCGAACTCAGTTTCAAATAAAACTACACAAATTCAGTTCCTCCAAGTAATAGTAGTCAATTTCAAGTAAATTTACGTAAATTCACCTACTGGAACTGAATTTTTTAACTAAATCCGAAAAATAGATGGTAATTTCAACTAAATTTGCACAAATTCAGCTATTCCAATTTAAAAATGTTATCAAAATCCAAAAATATCGAACTCAGTTTCAAATAAAACTACACAAATTCAGTTCCTCTAAGTAATGGTAGTCAATTTCAAGTAAATTTACGTAAATTCACCTACTGGAACTAAAAATTTCATCAAAATCCAAAGCAATCGAATAAAATTACACAAATTCAGCTCCTCTTAACGATAATATTAAGAAAATCCAAAAAAATATATGACAATTTCAATCAACTTACATAAATTGACCTCATGGAACTGAATTTTTTAAACTAAATCCTAAAAAATAAATGGTAATTTCAACTAAATTTGCGCAAATTCAGCTATTAAAATTTAAAAATGTTATCAAAATCCAAAAATATCGAACTCAGTTTCAAATAAAACTACACAAATTCAGTTCCTCCAAGTAATAGTAGTTAATTTCAAGTAAATTTACGTAAATTCACCTCCTGGAACTAAAAATTTCATCAAAATCCAAAGAAATCGAATAAAATTACACAAATTCAGCTCCCCTTAACGATAATATTAAGAAAATCCAAAAAAATATAAGACAATTTCAATCAACTTACATAAATTCACCTCCTGGAACTGAATTTTTTAACTAAATCCGAAAAATAGATGGTATTTTCAACTAAATTTGCACAAATTCAGCTATTCCAATTTAAAAATGTTATAAAAATCCAAAAATATCGAACTCAGTTTCAAATAAAACTACACAAATTCAGTTCCTCCATGTGATAGCCCCCACAGCACATTTGTTGCCGAAATGTCTCAGTTGCGTTGCGGTTTAATCCTTGGAATATTGCACGGAATGTTGCCGAAAAGTTACAAGTAAATTGCTATGTCCGCCCTGTGCAACATTGCAGGATATATTTCAGCAACATTTTTTCGGGATATTACAGCAATGGTAGCGCAACATTTCTGAGATTTTATAGGAATGGTAGTGCAACATTTCTGAGATTTTACAGAAATGGTAGCGCAACATTTCTGAGATTTTACAGAAATGGTAGCGCAACATTTCTGAGATTTTACAGAAATTTTACAGAAATAGTAGCGCAACATTTCTGAGATTTTACAGAAATGGTAGCGCAACATTTCTGAGATTTTACAGAAATGGTAGCGCAACATTTCGGGCAGTTGGGCCAAAAATAAAAATAACGGTATTTTATATATATGCACGTACATATTTTTATCACTTCACTTGAATGTGTGAAGAAGAATCATAGTAGTATAACATCCGTGTATATTTTAAAAATAGAATATTTAATTTACCCCAGGGAAGATTCGAACCCGCGACCTGTAGCACCGTAGACGAACACTTTACCGCTGTAGCTGCAATTGTTAATTGAGAAAACTGCTTCCGTATTCGAACATTACATTCCAACCATGCAACACTTCAAACTGAAATTATTCAAAAACGAAGATTCGTTTTGACAAACCCCATTACATCTCCCTAATCGCTAAGCTGAACATTTCACAACAAATTCATTCCGACGCTTGATGTTGTATTAAGTTGATTCATATTCTGTTATGAAATATCCTGCGTAGTACAAGAAAATAATATTGTTTTAGTTTTTAGCGCATTTTTAATACAATCGTTTAACATTATTTTATATATTTTTTCATTTTCCAGTCTTTAGTGTTAGTGGATATACATTTCACAATTCAGACTTCGTTGCAAATATAATTTATTGCTGTATACAGTTTAATAGTTTGCTTACACCTTATAGTGCTAATTTACTAATTGTATTAATTACTTATATCACATTTTGTCACTGTTTACATACATTCCCTCGGAGGTTGCCTGTGAAATGTAACACTGTATTCTGTTTGTCGACATATTGAATATAAATAATTACTACAATTACTTAATGAACACATATGGTTTAAACAAATTCATAAAATATATACAGCAACAAAACATGTGTGAATAACTGCCAGTGACCGTAATATTAGCATTTAATTCATTGTATGTAATTAAAACGTTCCGAACTGTCGAGGGAAAATATCTAAGTCCGGATATGTTGCGGAAAAGTTGCTGAAATCGTGCTCGTATCTTGCGAGCGCTCGCAACATATGAGCAAGATTTCAGCAACTTTTCTGCAACATATCCGGACTTAGATATTTTCACTCGACAGTTAGGAACGTTTTAATTACATATAATGAATTACGTGCTAATATTACGGTCACTGGCATTTATTGGCACGTGTAACACTCTCTTCAAATCTCTTTTGTTGCTGAATATTGTTTATGAGATTGTTTAAACTATATAATGTTAATTAAATAATCGTATTAATTATTTATGTCAGATATTGTCCAAGTTCGCTTATATTCCCTCGATGATAGTCTGTGGAGTCTTAGACTGCATTCTGTGTCTGGAGAATACGGGATCGCTACGGATATGTTGCAGAAAAGTTGCTGAAATCTTGCTCATATGTTGCGAGCGCTCGCAACATATGAGCAAGATTTCAGCAACTTTTCTGCAACATATCCGGACTGAGATATTTTCACTCGACAGTTAGGAACGTTTTAATTACATATAATGAATTACGTGCTAATATTACGGTCACTGGCATTTATTGGCACGTGTAACACTCTCTTCAAATCTCTTTTGTTGCTGAATATTGTTTATGAGATTGTTTAAACTATATAATGTTAATTAAATAATCGTATTAATTATTTATGTCAGATATTGTCCAAGTTCGCTTATATTCCCTCGATGACAGTGTGTGGAGTCTTAGACTGCATTCTGTGTCTGGAGAATACGGGATCGCTACGGGGAAATACGGATATGTTGCAGAAAAATTGCTGAAATCTTGCTCATATGTTGCGAGCGCTCGCAACATATGAGCAAGATTTCAGCAACTTTTCTGCAACATATCCGGACTTAGATATTTTCACTCGACAGTTAGGAACGTTTTAATTACATATAATGAATTACGTGCTAATATTACGGTCACTGGCATTTATTGGCACGTGTAACACTCTCTTCAAATCTCTTTTGTTGCTGAATATTGTTTATGAGATTGTTTAAACTATATAATGTTAATTAAATAATCGTATTAATTATTTATGTCAGATATTGTCCAAGTTCGCTTATATTCCCTCGATGATAGTCTGTGGAGTCTTAGACTGCATTCTGTGTCTGGAGAATACGGGATCGCTACGGATATGTTGCAGAAAAGTTGCTGAAATCTTGCTCATATGTTGCGAGCGCTCGCAACATATGAGCAAGATTTCAGCAACTTTTCTGCAACATATCCGGACTTAGATATTTTCACTCGACAGTTAGGAACGTTTTAATTACATATAATGAATTACGTGCTAATATTACGGTCACTGGCATTTATTGGCACGTGTAACACTCTCTTCAAATCTCTTTTGTTGCTGAATATTGTTTATGAGATTGTTTAAACTATATAATGTTAATTAAATAATCGTATTAATTATTTATGTCAGATATTGTCCAAGTTCGCTTATATTCCCTCGATGATAGTCTGTGGAGTCTTAGACTGCATTCTGTGTCTGGAGAATACGGGATCGCTACGGATATGTTGCAGAAAAGTTGCTGAAATCTTGCTCATATGTTGCGAGCGCTCGCAATATGTGCGCAATATTCCTGAAACATTACACAAATGTTTCCATAGCAATATTACATGCCAATGTGTGCGCTATATTTCTGAAATATTGCGCATATGTTTCCATAACAATATTACACGGGGATGTGTGCGCAATATTTCTGTAACTTTGCACAAATGTGGCCATTGAAATATTACATGGCAATATTTCCGCAATTTTGCAATAATATTGCAATGCAACTCGCAACCAAACGGCAACATTGTAATGTACTGCAACTTTTGTGCAACATTTCGGCAATGAAATGTGCTGTAGGGGAGTAGTCAATTTCAAGTAAATTTACGTAAATTCACCTACTGGAACTAAAAATTTCATCAAAATCAAAAGAAATCGAATAAAATTACACAAATACAGCTCCACTTAACGATAATATTAAGAAAATCCAAAAAAAATATAAGACAATTGCAATCAACTTACATAAATTCACCTCCTGGAACTGAATTTTTTAACTAAATCCGAAAAATAGATGGTAATTTCAACTAAATTTGCACAAATTCAGCTATTCCAATTTAAAAATGTTATCAAAATCCAAAAATATCGAACTCAGTTTCAAATAAAACTACACAAATTCAGTTCCTCCAAGTAATAGTAGTTAATTTCAAGTAAATTTACGTAAATTCACCTCCTGGAACTAAAAATTTCATCAAAAACCAAAGAAATCGAATAAAATTACACAAATTCAGCTCCCCTTAACGATAATATTAAGAAAATCCAAAAAAATATAAGACAATTTCACTCAACTTACATAAATTCACCTCCTGGAACTGAATTTTTTAACTAAATCCGAAAAATAGATGGTAATTTCAACTAAATTTGCACAAATTCAGCTATTCCAATTTAAAAATGTTATCAAAATCCAAAAATATCGAACTCAGTTTCAAATAAAACTACACAAATTCTGTTCCTCCAAGTAATAGTACTCAATTTCAAGTAAATTTACGTAAATTCACCTCCTGGAACTAAAAATTTCATCAAAATCCAAAGAAATCGAATAAAATTACACAAATTCAGCTCCTCTTAACGATAATATTAAGAAAATCCAAAAAATATAAGACAATTTCAATCAACTTACATAAATTCACCTCCTGGAACTGAATTTTTTAACTAAATCCGAAAAATAGATGGTAATTTCAACTAAATTTGCACAAATTCAGCTATTCCAATTTAAAAATGTTATCAAAATCCAAAAATATCGAACTCAGTTTCAAATAAAACTACCCAAATTCAGTTCCTCCAAGTAATAGTAGTCAATTTCAAGTAAATTTACGTAAATTCACCTCCTGGAACTAAAAATTTCATCAAAATCCAAAGAAATCGAATAAAATTACACAAATTCAGCTCCTCTTAAAGATAATATTAAGAAAATCCAAAAAATATAAGACAATTTCAATCAACTTACATAAATTCACCTCCTGGAACTGAATTTTTTAACTAAATCCGAAAAATAGATGGTATTTTCAACTAAATTTGCACAAATTCAGCTATTCCAATTTAAAAATGTTATAAAAATCCAAAAATATCGAACTCAGTTTCAAATAAAACTACACAAATTCAGTTCCTCCAAGTAATAGTAGTCAATTTCAAGTAAATTTACGTAAATTCACCTACTGGAACTAAAAATTTCATCAAAATCCCAAGAAAACGATTAAAATTACACAAATACAGCTCCACTTAACGATAATATTAAGAAAATCCAAAAAAATATAAGACAATTGCAATCAACTTACATAAATTCACATCCTGGAACTGAATTTTTTAACTAAATCCGAAAAATAGATGGTAATTTCAACTAAATTTGAACAAATTCCGCTATTCCAATTGAAAACTGTTATCAAAATCCAAAAATATCGAACTCAGTTTTAAATAAAACTACACAAATTCTGTTCCTCCAAGTAATAGTACTCAATTTCAAGTAAATTTACGTAAATTCACCTCCTGGAACTAAAAATTTCATCAAAATCCAAAGAAATCGAATAAAATTACACAAATTCAGCTCCTCTTAACGATAATATTAAGAAAATCCAAAAAATATAAGACAATTTCAATCAACTTACATAAATTCACCTCCTGGAACTGAATTTTTTAACTAAATCCGAAAAATAGATGGTAATTTCAACTAAATTTGCACAAATTCAGCTATTCCAATTTAAAAATGTTATCAAAATCCAAAAATATCGAACTCAGTTTCAAATAAAACTACCCAAATTCAGTTCCTCCAAGTAATAGTAGTCAATTTCAAGTAAATTTACGTAAATTCACCTCCTGGAACTAAAAATTTCATCAAAATCCAAAGAAATCGAATAAAATTACACAAATTCAGCTCCTCTTAAAGATAATATTAAGAAAATCCAAAAAATATAAGACAATTTCAATCAACTTACATAAATTCACCTCCTGGAACTGAATTTTTTAACTAAATCCGAAAAATAGATGGTAATTTCAACTAAATTTGCACAAATTCAGCTATTCCAATTTAAAAATGTTATCAAAATCCAAAAATATCGAACTCAGTTTCAAATAAAACTACACAAATTCAGTTCCTCTAAGTAATAGTAGTCAATTTCAAGTAAATTTACGTAAATTCACCTACTGGAATTAAAAATTTCATCAAAATCCAAAGAAATCGAATAAAATTACACAAATTCAGCTCCTCTTAACGATAATATTAAGAAAATCCAAAAAAATATAAGACAATTTCAATCAACTTACATAAATTGACCTCATGGAACTGAATTTTTTAAACTAAATCCTAAAAAATAAATGGTAATTTCAACTAAATTTGCACAAATTCAGCTATTAAAATTTAAAAATGTTATCAAAATCCAAAAATATCGAACTCAGTTTCAAATAAAACTACACAAATTCAGTTCCTCCAAGTAATAGTAGTTAATTTCAAGTAAATTTACGTAAATTCACCTCCTGGAACTAAAAATTTCATCAAAATCCAAAGAAATCGAATAAAATTACACAAATTCAGCTCCTCTTAACGATAATATTAAGAAAATCCAAAAAAATATAAGACAATTTCAATCAACTTACATAAATTCACCTCCTGGAACTGAATTTTTTAACTAAATCCGAAAAATAGATGGTAATTTCAACTAAATTTGAACAAATTCCGCTATTCCAATTGAAAACTGTTATCAAAATCCAAAAATATCGAACTCAGTTTCAAATAAAACTACACAAATTCTGTTCCTCCAAGTAATAGTACTCAATTTCAAGTAAATTTACGTAAATTCACCTCCTGGAACTAAAAATTTCATCAAAATCCAAAGAAATCGAATAAAATTACACAAATTCAGCTCCTCTTAAAGATAATATTAAGAAAATCCAAAAAATATAAGACAATTTCAATCAACTTACATAAATTCACCTCCTGGAACTGAATTTTTTAACTAAATCCGAAAAATAGATGGTAATTTCAACTAAATTTGCACAAATTCAGCTGTTCCAAATGAAAACTGTTATAAAAATCCAAAAATATCGAACTCAGTTTCAAATAAAACTACACAAATTCAGTTCCTCCAAGTAATAGTAGTCAATTTCAAGTAAATTTACGTAAATTCACCTCCTGGAACTAAAAATTTCATCAAAATCCAAAGAAATCGAATAAAATTACACAAATTCAGCTCCCCTTAACGATAATATTAAGAAAATCCAAAAAAATATAAGACAATTTCAATCAACTTACATAAATTCACCTCCTGGAACTGAATTTTTTAACTAAATCCGAGAAATAGATGGTAATTTCAACTAAATTTGAACAAATTCCGCTATTCCAATTGAAAACTGTTATCAAAATCCAAAAATATCGAACTCAGTTTCAAATAAAACTACACAAATTCAGTTCCTCCAAGTAATAGTAGTCAATTTCAAGTAAATTTACGTAAATTCACCTCCTGGAACTAAAAATTTCATCAAAATCCAAAGAAATCGAATAAAATTACACAAATTCAGCTCCTCTTAAAGATAATATTAAGAAAATCCAAAAAATATAAGACAATTTCAATCAACTTACATAAATTCACGTCCTGGAACTGAATTTTTTAACTAAATCCGAAAAAGAGATGGTAATTTCAACTAAATTTGCACAAATTCAGCTATTCCAATTTAAAAATGTTATCAAAATCCAAAAATATCGAACTCAGTTTCAAATAAAACTACACAAATTCAGTTCCTCTAAGTAATAGTAGTCAATTTCAAGTAAATTTACGTAAATTCACCTACTGGAATTAAAAATTTCATCAAAATCCAAAGAAATCGAATAAAATTACACAAATTCAGCTCCTCTTAACGATAATATTAAGAAAATCCAAAAAAATATAAGACAATTTCAATCAACTTACATAAATTGACCTCATGGAACTGAATTTTTTAAACTAAATCCTAAAAAATAAATGGTAATTTCAACTAAATTTGCACAAATTCAGCTATTAAAATTTAAAAATGTTATCAAAATCCAAAAATATCGAACTCAGTTTCAAATAAAACTACACAAATTCAGTTCCTCCAAGTAATAGTAGTTAATTTCAAGTAAATTTACGTAAATTCACCTCCTGGAACTAAAAATTTCATCAAAATCCAAAGAAATCGAATAAAATTACACAAATTCAGCTCCTCTTAACGATAATATTAAGAAAATCCAAAAAAATATAAGACAATTTCAATCAACTTACATAAATTCACCTCCTGGAACTGAATTTTTTAACTAAATCCGAAAAATAGATGGTAATTTCAACTAAATTTGAACAAATTCCGCTATTCCAATTGAAAACTGTTATCAAAATCCAAAAATATCGAACTCAGTTTCAAATAAAACTACACAAATTCTGTTCCTCCAAGTAATAGTACTCAATTTCAAGTAAATTTACGTAAATTCACCTCCTGGAACTAAAAATTTCATCAAAATCCAAAGAAATCGAATAAAATTACACAAATTCAGCTCCTCTTAAAGATAATATTAAGAAAATCCAAAAAATATAAGACAATTTCAATCAACTTACATAAATTCACCTCCTGGAACTGAATTTTTTAACTAAATCCGAAAAATAGATGGTAATTTCAACTAAATTTGCACAAATTCAGCTGTTCCAAATGAAAACTGTTATAAAAATCCAAAAATATCGAACTCAGTTTCAAATAAAACTACACAAATTCAGTTCCTCCAAGTAATAGTAGTCAATTTCAAGTAAATTTACGTAAATTCACCTCCTGGAACTAAAAATTTCATCAAAATCCAAAGAAATCGAATAAAATTACACAAATTCAGCTCCCCTTAACGATAATATTAAGAAAATCCAAAAAAATATAAGACAATTTCAATCAACTTACATAAATTCACCTCCTGGAACTGAATTTTTTAACTAAATCCGAGAAATAGATGGTAATTTCAACTAAATTTGAACAAATTCCGCTATTCCAATTGAAAACTGTTATCAAAATCCAAAAATATCGAACTCAGTTTCAAATAAAACTACACAAATTCAGTTCCTCCAAGTAATAGTAGTCAATTTCAAGTAAATTTACGTAAATTCACCTCCTGGAACTAAAAATTTCATCAAAATCCAAAGAAATCGAATAAAATTACACAAATTCAGCTCCTCTTAAAGATAATATTAAGAAAATCCAAAAAATATAAGACAATTTCAATCAACTTACATAAATTCACGTCCTGGAACTGAATTTTTTAACTAAATCCGAAAAATAGATGGTAATTTCAACTAAATTTGCACAAATTCAGCTATTCCAATTTAAAAATGTTATCAAAATCCAAAAATATCGAACTCAGTTTCAAATAAAACTACACAAATTCAGTTCCTCTAAGTAATAGTAGTCAATTTCAAGTAAATTTACGTAAATTCACCTACTGGAATTAAAAATTTCATCAAAATCCAAAGAAATCGAATAAAATTACACAAATTCAGCTCCTCTTAACGATAATATTAAGAAAATCCAAAAAAATATAAGACAATTTCAATCAACTTACATAAATTGACCTCATGGAACTGAATTTTTTAAACTAAATCCTAAAAAATAAATGGTAATTTCAACTAAATTTGCACAAATTCAGCTATTAAAATTTAAAAATGTTATCAAAATCCAAAAATATCGAACTCAGTTTCAAATAAAACTACACAAATTCAGTTCCTCCAAGTAATAGTAGTTAATTTCAAGTAAATTTACGTAAATTCACCTCCTGGAACTAAAAATTTCATCAAAATCCAAAGAAATCGAATAAAATTACACAAATTCAGCTCCTCTTAACGATAATATTAAGAAAATCCAAAAAAATATAAGACAATTTCAATCAACTTACATAAATTCACCTCCTGGAACTGAATTTTTTAACTAAATCCGAAAAATAGATGGTAATTTCAACTAAATTTGAACAAATTCCGCTATTCCAATTGAAAACTGTTATCAAAATCCAAAAATATCGAACTCAGTTTCAAATAAAACTACACAAATTCTGTTCCTCCAAGTAATAGTACTCAATTTCAAGTAAATTTACGTAAATTCACCTCCTGGAACTAAAAATTTCATCAAAATCCAAAGAAATCGAATAAAATTACACAAATTCAGCTCCTCTTAAAGATAATATTAAGAAAATCCAAAAAATATAAGACAATTTCAATCAACTTACATAAATTCACCTCCTGGAACTGAATTTTTTAACTAAATCCGAAAAATAGATGGTAATTTCAACTAAATTTGCACAAATTCAGCTGTTCCAAATGAAAACTGTTATAAAAATCCAAAAATATCGAACTCAGTTTCAAATAAAACTACACAAATTCAGTTCCTCCAAGTAATAGTAGTCAATTTCAAGTAAATTTACGTAAATTCACCTCCTGGAACTAAAAATTTCATCAAAATCCAAAGAAATCGAATAAAATTACACAAATTCAGCTCCCCTTAACGATAATATTAAGAAAATCCAAAAAAATATAAGACAATTTCAATCAACTTACATAAATTCACCTCCTGGAACTGAATTTTTTAACTAAATCCGAGAAATAGATGGTAATTTCAACTAAATTTGAACAAATTCCGCTATTCCAATTGAAAACTGTTATCAAAATCCAAAAATATCGAACTCAGTTTCAAATAAAACTACACAAATTCAGTTCCTCCAAGTAATAGTAGTCAATTTCAAGTAAATTTACGTAAATTCACCTCCTGGAACTAAAAATTTCATCAAAATCCAAAGAAATCGAATAAAATTACACAAATTCAGCTCCTCTTAAAGATAATATTAAGAAAATCCAAAAAATATAAGACAATTTCAATCAACTTACATAAATTCACGTCCTGGAACTGAATTTTTTAACTAAATCCGAAAAAGAGATGGTAATTTCAACTAAATTTGCACAAATTCAGCTATTCCAATTTAAAAATGTTATCAAAATCCAAAAATATCGAACTCAGTTTCAAATAAAACTACACAAATTCAGTTCCTCTAAGTAATAGTAGTCAATTTCAAGTAAATTTACGTAAATTCACCTACTGGAATTAAAAATTTCATCAAAATCCAAAGAAATCGAATAAAATTACACAAATTCAGCTCCTCTTAACGATAATATTAAGAAAATCCAAAAAAATATAAGACAATTTTAATCAACTTACATAAATTGACCTCATGGAACTGAATTTTTTAAACTAAATCCTAAAAAATAAATGGTAATTTCAACTAAATTTGCACAAATTCAGCTATTAAAATTTAAAAATGTTATCAAAATCCAAAAATATCGAACTCAGTTTCAAATAAAACTACACAAATTCTGTTCCTCCAAGTAATAGTACTCAATTTCAAGTAAATTTACGTAAATTCACCTCCTGGAACTAAAAATTTCATCAAAATCCAAAGAAATCGAATAAAATTACACAAATTCAGCTCCTCTTAAAGATAATATTAAGAAAATCCAAAAAATATAAGACAATTTCAATCAACTTACATAAATTCACCTCCTGGAACTGAATTTTTTAACTAAATCCGAAAAATAGATGGTAATTTCAACTAAATTTGCACAAATTCAGCTGTTCCAAATGAAAACTGTTATAAAAATCCAAAAATATCGAACTCAGTTTCAAATAAAACTACACAAATTCAGTTCCTCCAAGTAATAGTAGTCAATTTCAAGTAAATTTACGTAAATTCACCTCCTGGAACTAAAAATTTCATCAAAATCCAAAGAAATCGAATAAAATTACACAAATTCAGCTCCCCTTAACGATAATATTAAGAAAATCCAAAAAAATATAAGACAATTTCAATCAACTTACATAAATTCACCTCCTGGAACTGAATTTTTTAACTAAATCCGAGAAATAGATGGTAATTTCAACTAAATTTGAACAAATTCCGCTATTCCAATTGAAAACTGTTATCAAAATCCAAAAATATCGAACTCAGTTTCAAATAAAACTACACAAATTCAGTTCCTCCAAGTAATAGTAGTCAATTTCAAGTAAATTTACGTAAATTCACCTCCTGGAACTAAAAATTTCATCAAAATCCAAAGAAATCGAATAAAATTACACAAATTCAGCTCCTCTTAAAGATAATATTAAGAAAATCCAAAAAATATAAGACAATTTCAATCAACTTACATAAATTCACGTCCTGGAACTGAATTTTTTAACTAAATCCGAAAAATAGATGGTAATTTCAACTAAATTTGCACAAATTCAGCTATTCCAATTTAAAAATGTTATCAAAATCCAAAAATATCGAACTCAGTTTCAAATAAAACTACACAAATTCAGTTCCTCTAAGTAATAGTAGTCAATTTCAAGTAAATTTACGTAAATTCACCTACTGGAATTAAAAATTTCATCAAAATCCAAAGAAATCGAATAAAATTACACAAATTCAGCTCCTCTTAACGATAATATTAAGAAAATCCAAAAAAATATAAGACAATTTCAATCAACTTACATAAATTGACCTCATGGAACTGAATTTTTTAAACTAAATCCTAAAAAATAAATGGTAATTTCAACTAAATTTGCACAAATTCAGCTATTAAAATTTAAAAATGTTATCAAAATCCAAAAATATCGAACTCAGTTTCAAATAAAACTACACAAATTCAGTTCCTCCAAGTAATAGTAGTTAATTTCAAGTAAATTTACGTAAATTCACCTCCTGGAACTAAAAATTTCATCAAAATCCAAAGAAATCGAATAAAATTACACAAATTCAGCTCCTCTTAACGATAATATTAAGAAAATCCAAAAAAATATAAGACAATTTCAATCAACTTACATAAATTCACCTCCTGGAACTGAATTTTTTAACTAAATCCGAAAAATAGATGGTAATTTCAACTAAATTTGAACAAATTCCGCTATTCCAATTGAAAACTGTTATCAAAATCCAAAAATATCGAACTCAGTTTCAAATAAAACTACACAAATTCTGTTCCTCCAAGTAATAGTACTCAATTTCAAGTAAATTTACGTAAATTCACCTCCTGGAACTAAAAATTTCATCAAAATCCAAAGAAATCGAATAAAATTACACAAATTCAGCTCCTCTTAAAGATAATATTAAGAAAATCCAAAAAATATAAGACAATTTCAATCAACTTACATAAATTCACCTCCTGGAACTGAATTTTTTAACTAAATCCGAAAAATAGATGGTAATTTCAACTAAATTTGCACAAATTCAGCTGTTCCAAATGAAAACTGTTATAAAAATCCAAAAATATCGAACTCAGTTTCAAATAAAACTACACAAATTCAGTTCCTCCAAGTAATAGTAGTCAATTTCAAGTAAATTTACGTAAATTCACCTCCTGGAACTAAAAATTTCATCAAAATCCAAAGAAATCGAATAAAATTACACAAATTCAGCTCCCCTTAACGATAATATTAAGAAAATCCAAAAAAATATAAGACAATTTCAATCAACTTACATAAATTCACCTCCTGGAACTGAATTTTTTAACTAAATCCGAGAAATAGATGGTAATTTCAACTAAATTTGAACAAATTCCGCTATTCCAATTGAAAACTGTTATCAAAATCCAAAAATATCGAACTCAGTTTCAAATAAAACTACACAAATTCAGTTCCTCCAAGTAATAGTAGTCAATTTCAAGTAAATTTACGTAAATTCACCTCCTGGAACTAAAAATTTCATCAAAATCCAAAGAAATCGAATAAAATTACACAAATTCAGCTCCTCTTAAAGATAATATTAAGAAAATCCAAAAAATATAAGACAATTTCAATCAACTTACATAAATTCACGTCCTGGAACTGAATTTTTTAACTAAATCCGAAAAATAGATGGTAATTTCAACTAAATTTGCACAAATTCAGCTATTCCAATTTAAAAATGTTATCAAAATCCAAAAATATCGAACTCAGTTTCAAATGAAACTACACAAATTCAGTTCCTCTAAGTAATAGTAGTCAATTTCAAGTAAATTTACGTAAATTCACCTACTGGAATTAAAAATTTCATCAAAATCCAAAGAAATCGAATAAAATTACACAAATTCAGCTCCTCTTAACGATAATATTAAGAAAATCCAAAAAAATATAAGACAATTTCAATCAACTTACATAAATTGACCTCATGGAACTGAATTTTTTAAACTAAATCCTAAAAAATAAATGGTAATTTCAACTAAATTTGCACAAATTCAGCTATTAAAATTTAAAAATGTTATCAAAATCCAAAAATATCGAACTCAGTTTCAAATAAAACTACACAAATTCAGTTCCTCCAAGTAATAGTAGTTAATTTCAAGTAAATTTACGTAAATTCACCTCCTGGAACTAAAAATTTCATCAAAATCCAAAGAAATCGAATAAAATTACACAAATTCAGCTCCTCTTAACGATAATATTAAGAAAATCCAAAAAAATATAAGACAATTTCAATCAACTTACATAAATTCACCTCCTGGAACTGAATTTTTTAACTAAATCCGAAAAATAGATGGTAATTTCAACTAAATTTGAACAAATTCCGCTATTCCAATTGAAAACTGTTATCAAAATCCAAAAATATCGAACTCAGTTTCAAATAAAACTACACAAATTCTGTTCCTCCAAGTAATAGTACTCAATTTCAAGTAAATTTACGTAAATTCACCTCCTGGAACTAAAAATTTCATCAAAATCCAAAGAAATCGAATAAAATTACACAAATTCAGCTCCTCTTAAAGATAATATTAAGAAAATCCAAAAAATATAAGACAATTTCAATCAACTTACATAAATTCACCTCCTGGAACTGAATTTTTTAACTAAATCCGAAAAATAGATGGTAATTTCAACTAAATTTGCACAAATTCAGCTGTTCCAAATGAAAACTGTTATAAAAATCCAAAAATATCGAACTCAGTTTCAAATAAAACTACACAAATTCAGTTCCTCCAAGTAATAGTAGTCAATTTCAAGTAAATTTACGTAAATTCACCTCCTGGAACTAAAAATTTCATCAAAATCCAAAGAAATCGAATAAAATTACACAAATTCAGCTCCCCTTAACGATAATATTAAGAAAATCCAAAAAAATATAAGACAATTTCAATCAACTTACATAAATTCACCTCCTGGAACTGAATTTTTTAACTAAATCCGAGAAATAGATGGTAATTTCAACTAAATTTGAACAAATTCCGCTATTCCAATTGAAAACTGTTATCAAAATCCAAAAATATCGAACTCAGTTTCAAATAAAACTACACAAATTCAGTTCCTCCAAGTAATAGTAGTCAATTTCAAGTAAATTTACGTAAATTCACCTCCTGGAACTAAAAATTTCATCAAAATCCAAAGAAATCGAATAAAATTACACAAATTCAGCTCCTCTTAAAGATAATATTAAGAAAATCAAAAAAATATAAGACAATTTCAATCAACTTACATAAATTCACGTCCTGGAACTGAATTTTTTAACTAAATCCGAAAAATAGATGGTAATTTCAACTAAATTTGCACAAATTCAGCTATTCCAATTTAAAAATGTTATCAAAATCCAAAAATATCGAACTCAGTTTCAAATAAAACTACACAAATTCAGTTCCTCTAAGTAATAGTAGTCAATTTCAAGTAAATTTACGTAAATTCACCTACTGGAATTAAAAATTTCATCAAAATCCAAAGAAATCGAATAAAATTACACAAATTCAGCTCCTCTTAACGATAATATTAAGAAAATCCAAAAAAATATAAGACAATTTCAATCAACTTACATAAATTGACCTCATGGAACTGAATTTTTTAAACTAAATCCTAAAAAATAAATGGTAATTTCAACTAAATTTGCACAAATTCAGCTATTAAAATTTAAAAATGTTATCAAAATCCAAAAATATCGAACTCAGTTTCAAATAAAACTACACAAATTCAGTTCCTCCAAGTAATAGTAGTTAATTTCAAGTAAATTTACGTAAATTCACCTCCTGGAACTAAAAATTTCATCAAAATCCAAAGAAATCGAATAAAATTACACAAATTCAGCTCCTCTTAACGATAATATTAAGAAAATCCAAAAAAATATAAGACAATTTCAATCAACTTACATAAATTCACCTCCTGGAACTGAATTTTTTAACTAAATCCGAAAAATAGATGGTAATTTCAACTAAATTTGAACAAATTCCGCTATTCCAATTGAAAACTGTTATCAAAATCCAAAAATATCGAACTCAGTTTCAAATAAAACTACACAAATTCTGTTCCTCCAAGTAATAGTACTCAATTTCAAGTAAATTTACGTAAATTCACCTCCTGGAACTAAAAATTTCATCAAAATCCAAAGAAATCGAATAAAATTACACAAATTCAGCTCCTCTTAAAGATAATATTAAGAAAAT
The DNA here is from genome assembly GCA_963971345.1 of Andrena flavipes. Taxonomy (NCBI): domain Eukaryota; kingdom Metazoa; phylum Arthropoda; class Insecta; order Hymenoptera; family Andrenidae; genus Andrena; species Andrena flavipes. The sequence goes on from OZ020481.1 coordinate 32,763,973, forward strand.
CCAAAAAATATAAGACAATTTCAATCAACTTACATAAATTCACCTCCTGGAACTGAATTTTTTAACTAAATCCGAAAAATAGATGGTAATTTCAACTAAATTTGCACAAATTCAGCTGTTCCAAATGAAAACTGTTATAAAAATCCAAAAATATCGAACTCAGTTTCAAATAAAACTACACAAATTCAGTTCCTCCAAGTAATAGTAGTCAATTTCAAGTAAATTTACGTAAATTCACCTCCTGGAACTAAAAATTTCATCAAAATCCAAAGAAATCGAATAAAATTACACAAATTCAGCTCCCCTTAACGATAATATTAAGAAAATCCAAAAAAATATAAGACAATTTCAATCAACTTACATAAATTCACCTCCTGGAACTGAATTTTTTAACTAAATCCGAGAAATAGATGGTAATTTCAACTAAATTTGAACAAATTCCGCTATTCCAATTGAAAACTGTTATCAAAATCCAAAAATATCGAACTCAGTTTCAAATAAAACTACACAAATTCAGTTCCTCCAAGTAATAGTAGTCAATTTCAAGTAAATTTACGTAAATTCACCTCCTGGAACTAAAAATTTCATCAAAATCCAAAGAAATCGAATAAAATTACACAAATTCAGCTCCTCTTAAAGATAATATTAAGAAAATCCAAAAAATATAAGACAATTTCAATCAACTTACATAAATTCACGTCCTGGAACTGAATTTTTTAACTAAATCCGAAAAATAGATGGTAATTTCAACTAAATTTGCACAAATTCAGCTATTCCAATTTAAAAATGTTATCAAAATCCAAAAATATCGAACTCAGTTTCAAATAAAACTACACAAATTCAGTTCCTCTAAGTAATAGTAGTCAATTTCAAGTAAATTTACGTAAATTCACCTACTGGAATTAAAAATTTCATCAAAATCCAAAGAAATCGAATAAAATTACACAAATTCAGCTCCTCTTAACGATAATATTAAGAAAATCCAAAAAAATATAAGACAATATCAATCAACTTACATAAATTGACCTCATGGAACTGAATTTTTTAAACTAAATCCTAAAAAATAAATGGTAATTTCAACTAAATTTGCACAAATTCAGCTATTAAAATTTAAAAATGTTATCAAAATCCAAAAATATCGAACTCAGTTTCAAATAAAACTACACAAATTCAGTTCCTCCAAGTAATAGTAGTTAATTTCAAGTAAATTTACGTAAATTCACCTCCTGGAACTAAAAATTTCATCAAAATCCAAAGAAATCGAATAAAATTACACAAATTCAGCTCCTCTTAACGATAATATTAAGAAAATCCAAAAAAATATAAGACAATTTCAATCAACTTACATAAATTCACCTCCTGGAACTGAATTTTTTAACTAAATCCGAAAAATAGATGGTAATTTCAACTAAATTTGAACAAATTCCGCTATTCCAATTGAAAACTGTTATCAAAATCCAAAAATATCGAACTCAGTTTCAAATAAAACTACACAAATTCTGTTCCTCCAAGTAATAGTACTCAATTTCAAGTAAATTTACGTAAATTCACCTCCTGGAACTAAAAATTTCATCAAAATCCAAAGAAATCGAATAAAATTACACAAATTCAGCTCCTCTTAAAGATAATATTAAGAAAATCCAAAAAATATAAGACAATTTCAATCAACTTACATAAATTCACCTCCTGGAACTGAATTTTTTAACTAAATCCGAAAAATAGATGGTAATTTCAACTAAATTTGCACAAATTCAGCTGTTCCAAATGAAAACTGTTATAAAAATCCAAAAATATCGAACTCAGTTTCAAATAAAACTACACAAATTCAGTTCCTCCAAGTAATAGTAGTCAATTTCAAGTAAATTTACGTAAATTCACCTCCTGGAACTAAAAATTTCATCAAAATCCAAAGAAATCGAATAAAATTACACAAATTCAGCTCCCCTTAACGATAATATTAAGAAAATCCAAAAAAATATAAGACAATTTCAATCAACTTACATAAATTCACCTCCTGGAACTGAATTTTTTAACTAAATCCGAGAAATAGATGGTAATTTCAACTAAATTTGAACAAATTCCGCTATTCCAATTGAAAACTGTTATCAAAATCCAAAAATATCGAACTCAGTTTCAAATAAAACTACACAAATTCAGTTCCTCCAAGTAATAGTAGTCAATTTCAAGTAAATTTACGTAAATTCACCTCCTGGAACTAAAAATTTCATCAAAATCCAAAGAAATCGAATAAAATTACACAAATTCAGCTCCTCTTAAAGATAATATTAAGAAAATCAAAAAAATATAAGACAATTTCAATCAACTTACATAAATTCACGTCCTGGAACTGAATTTTTTAACTAAATCCGAAAAATAGATGGTAATTTCAACTAAATTTGCACAAATTCAGCTATTCCAATTTAAAAATGTTATCAAAATCCAAAAATATCGAACTCAGTTTCAAATAAAACTACACAAATTCAGTTCCTCTAAGTAATAGTAGTCAATTTCAAGTAAATTTACGTAAATTCACCTACTGGAATTAAAAATTTCATCAAAATCCAAAGAAATCGAATAAAATTACACAAATTCAGCTCCTCTTAACGATAATATTAAGAAAATCCAAAAAAATATAAGACAATTTCAATCAACTTACATAAATTGACCTCATGGAACTGAATTTTTTAAACTAAATCCTAAAAAATAAATGGTAATTTCAACTAAATTTGCACAAATTCAGCTATTAAAATTTAAAAATGTTATCAAAATCCAAAAATATCGAACTCAGTTTCAAATAAAACTACACAAATTCAGTTCCTCCAAGTAATAGTAGTTAATTTCAAGTAAATTTACGTAAATTCACCTCCTGGAACTAAAAATTTCATCAAAATCCAAAGAAATCGAATAAAATTACACAAATTCAGCTCCTCTTAACGATAATATTAAGAAAATCCAAAAAAATATAAGACAATTTCAATCAACTTACATAAATTCACCTCCTGGAACTGAATTTTTTAACTAAATCCGAAAAATAGATGGTAATTTCAACTAAATTTGAACAAATTCCGCTATTCCAATTGAAAACTGTTATCAAAATCCAAAAATATCGAACTCAGTTTCAAATAAAACTACACAAATTCTGTTCCTCCAAGTAATAGTACTCAATTTCAAGTAAATTTACGTAAATTCACCTCCTGGAACTAAAAATTTCATCAAAATCCAAAGAAATCGAATAAAATTACACAAATTCAGCTCCTCTTAAAGATAATATTAAGAAAATCCAAAAAATATAAGACAATTTCAATCAACTTACATAAATTCACCTCCTGGAACTGAATTTTTTAACTAAATCCGAAAAATAGATGGTAATTTCAACTAAATTTGCACAAATTCAGCTGTTCCAAATGAAAACTGTTATAAAAATCCAAAAATATCGAACTCAGTTTCAAATAAAACTACACAAATTCAGTTCCTCCAAGTAATAGTAGTCAATTTCAAGTAAATTTACGTAAATTCACCTCCTGGAACTAAAAATTTCATCAAAATCCAAAGAAATCGAATAAAATTACACAAATTCAGCTCCCCTTAACGATAATATTAAGAAAATCCAAAAAAATATAAGACAATTTCAATCAACTTACATAAATTCACCTCCTGGAACTGAATTTTTTAACTAAATCCGAGAAATAGATGGTAATTTCAACTAAATTTGAACAAATTCCGCTATTCCAATTGAAAACTGTTATCAAAATCCAAAAATATCGAACTCAGTTTCAAATAAAACTACACAAATTCAGTTCCTCCAAGTAATAGTAGTCAATTTCAAGTAAATTTACGTAAATTCACCTCCTGGAACTAAAAATTTCATCAAAATCCAAAGAAATCGAATAAAATTACACAAATTCAGCTCCTCTTAAAGATAATATTAAGAAAATCCAAAAAATATAAGACAATTTCAATCAACTTACATAAATTCACGTCCTGGAACTGAATTTTTTAACTAAATCCGAAAAATAGATGGTAATTTCAACTAAATTTGCACAAATTCAGCTATTCCAATTGAAAACTGTTATCAAAATCCAAAAATATCGAACTCAGTTTCAAATAAAACTACACAAATTCAGTTCCTCTAAGTAATAGTAGTCAATTTCAAGTAAATTTACGTAAATTCACCTACTGGAATTAAAAATTTCATCAAAATCCAAAGAAATCGAATAAAATTACACAAATTCAGCTCCTCTTAACGATAATATTAAGAAAATCCAAAAAAATATAAGACAATATCAATCAACTTACATAAATTGACCTCATGGAACTGAATTTTTTAACTAAATCCGAAAAATAGATGGTAATTTCAACTAAATTTGAACAAATTCCGCTATTCCAATTGAAAACTGTTATCAAAATCCAAAAATATCGAACTCAGTTTCAAATAAAACTACACAAATTCTGTTCCTCCAAGTAATAGTACTCAATTTCAAGTAAATTTACGTAAATTCACCTCCTGGAACTAAAAATTTCATCAAAATCCAAAGAAATCGAATAAAATTACACAAATTCAGCTCCTCTTAAAGATAATATTAAGAAAATCCAAAAAATATAAGACAATTTCAATCAACTTACATAAATTCACCTCCTGGAACTGAATTTTTTAACTAAATCCGAAAAATAGATGGTAATTTCAACTAAATTTGCACAAATTCAGCTGTTCCAAATGAAAACTGTTATAAAAATCCAAAAATATCGAACTCAGTTTCAAATAAAACTACACAAATTCAGTTCCTCCAAGTAATAGTAGTCAATTTCAAGTAAATTTACGTAAATTCACCTCCTGGAACTAAAAATTTCATCAAAATCCAAAGAAATCGAATAAAATTACACAAATTCAGCTCCCCTTAACGATAATATTAAGAAAATCCAAAAAAATATAAGACAATTTCAATCAACTTACATAAATTCACCTCCTGGAACTGAATTTTTTAACTAAATCCGAGAAATAGATGGTAATTTCAACTAAATTTGAACAAATTCCGCTATTCCAATTGAAAACTGTTATCAAAATCCAAAAATATCGAACTCAGTTTCAAATAAAACTACACAAATTCAGTTCCTCCAAGTAATAGTAGTCAATTTCAAGTAAATTTACGTAAATTCACCTCCTGGAACTAAAAATTTCATCAAAATCCAAAGAAATCGAATAAAATTACACAAATTCAGCTCCTCTTAAAGATAATATTAAGAAAATCCAAAAAATATAAGACAATTTCAATCAACTTACATAAATTCACGTCCTGGAACTGAATTTTTTAACTAAATCCGAAAAATAGATGGTAATTTCAACTAAATTTGCACAAATTCAGCTATTCCAATTGAAAACTGTTATCAAAATCCAAAAATATCGAACTCAGTTTCAAATAAAACTACACAAATTCAGTTCCTCTAAGTAATAGTAGTCAATTTCAAGTAAATTTACGTAAATTCACCTACTGGAATTAAAAATTTCATCAAAATCCAAAGAAATCGAATAAAATTACACAAATTCAGCTCCTCTTAACGATAATATTAAGAAAATCCAAAAAAATATAAGACAATATCAATCAACTTACATAAATTGACCTCATGGAACTGAATTTTTTAAACTAAATCCTAAAAAATAAATGGTAATTTCAACTAAATTTGCACAAATTCAGCTATTAAAATTTAAAAATGTTATCAAAATCCAAAAATATCGAACTCAGTTTCAAATAAAACTACACAAATTCAGTTCCTCCAAGTAATAGTAGTTAATTTCAAGTAAATTTACGTAAATTCACCTCCTGGAACTAAAAATTTCATCAAAATCCAAAGAAATCGAATAAAATTACACAAATTCAGCTCCTCTTAACGATAATATTAAGAAAATCCAAAAAAATATAAGACAATTTCAATCAACTTACATAAATTCACCTCCTGGAACTGAATTTTTTAACTAAATCCGAAAAATAGATGGTAATTTCAACTAAATTTGAACAAATTCCGCTATTCCAATTGAAAACTGTTATCAAAATCCAAAAATATCGAACTCAGTTTCAAATAAAACTACACAAATTCTGTTCCTCCAAGTAATAGTACTCAATTTCAAGTAAATTTACGTAAATTCACCTCCTGGAACTAAAAATTTCATCAAAATCCAAAGAAATCGAATAAAATTACACAAATTCAGCTCCTCTTAAAGATAATATTAAGAAAATCCAAAAAATATAAGACAATTTCAATCAACTTACATAAATTCACCTCCTGGAACTGAATTTTTTAACTAAATCCGAAAAATAGATGGTAATTTCAACTAAATTTGCACAAATTCAGCTGTTCCAAATGAAAACTGTTATAAAAATCCAAAAATATCGAACTCAGTTTCAAATAAAACTACACAAATTCAGTTCCTCCAAGTAATAGTAGTCAATTTCAAGTAAATTTACGTAAATTCACCTCCTGGAACTAAAAATTTCATCAAAATCCAAAGAAATCGAATAAAATTACACAAATTCAGCTCCCCTTAACGATAATATTAAGAAAATCCAAAAAAATATAAGACAATTTCAATCAACTTACATAAATTCACCTCCTGGAACTGAATTTTTTAACTAAATCCGAGAAATAGATGGTAATTTCAACTAAATTTGAACAAATTCCGCTATTCCAATTGAAAACTGTTATCAAAATCCAAAAATATCGAACTCAGTTTCAAATAAAACTACACAAATTCAGTTCCTCCAAGTAATAGTAGTCAATTTCAAGTAAATTTACGTAAATTCACCTCCTGGAACTAAAAATTTCATCAAAATCCAAAGAAATCGAATAAAATTACACAAATTCAGCTCCTCTTAAAGATAATATTAAGAAAATCCAAAAAATATAAGACAATTTCAATCAACTTACATAAATTCACGTCCTGGAACTGAATTTTTTAACTAAATCCGAAAAATAGATGGTAATTTCAACTAAATTTGCACAAATTCAGCTATTCCAATTTAAAAATGTTATCAAAATCCAAAAATATCGAACTCAGTTTCAAATAAAACTACACAAATTCAGTTCCTCTAAGTAATAGTAGTCAATTTCAAGTAAATTTACGTAAATTCACCTACTGGAATTAAAAATTTCATCAAAATCCAAAGAAATCGAATAAAATTACACAAATTCAGCTCCTCTTAACGATAATATTAAGAAAATCCAAAAAAATATAAGACAATATCAATCAACTTACATAAATTGACCTCATGGAACTGAATTTTTTAAACTAAATCCTAAAAAATAAATGGTAATTTCAACTAAATTTGCACAAATTCAGCTATTAAAATTTAAAAATGTTATCAAAATCCAAAAATATCGAACTCAGTTTCAAATAAAACTACACAAATTCAGTTCCTCCAAGTAATAGTAGTTAATTTCAAGTAAATTTACGTAAATTCACCTCCTGGAACTAAAAATTTCATCAAAATCCAAAGAAATCGAATAAAATTACACAAATTCAGCTCCTCTTAACGATAATATTAAGAAAATCCAAAAAAATATAAGACAATTTCAATCAACTTACATAAATTCACCTCCTGGAACTGAATTTTTTAACTAAATCCGAAAAATAGATGGTAATTTCAACTAAATTTGAACAAATTCCGCTATTCCAATTGAAAACTGTTATCAAAATCCAAAAATATCGAACTCAGTTTCAAATAAAACTACACAAATTCTGTTCCTCCAAGTAATAGTACTCAATTTCAAGTAAATTTACGTAAATTCACCTCCTGGAACTAAAAATTTCATCAAAATCCAAAGAAATCGAATAAAATTACACAAATTCAGCTCCTCTTAAAGATAATATTAAGAAAATCCAAAAAATATAAGACAATTTCAATCAACTTACATAAATTCACCTCCTGGAACTGAATTTTTTAACTAAATCCGAAAAATAGATGGTAATTTCAACTAAATTTGCACAAATTCAGCTGTTCCAAATGAAAACTGTTATAAAAATCCAAAAATATCGAACTCAGTTTCAAATAAAACTACACAAATTCAGTTCCTCCAAGTAATAGTAGTCAATTTCAAGTAAATTTACGTAAATTCACCTCCTGGAACTAAAAATTTCATCAAAATCCAAAGAAATCGAATAAAATTACACAAATTCAGCTCCCCTTAACGATAATATTAAGAAAATCCAAAAAAATATAAGACAATTTCAATCAACTTACATAAATTCACCTCCTGGAACTGAATTTTTTAACTAAATCCGAGAAATAGATGGTAATTTCAACTAAATTTGAACAAATTCCGCTATTCCAATTGAAAACTGTTATCAAAATCCAAAAATATCGAACTCAGTTTCAAATAAAACTACACAAATTCAGTTCCTCCAAGTAATAGTAGTCAATTTCAAGTAAATTTACGTAAATTCACCTCCTGGAACTAAAAATTTCATCAAAATCCAAAGAAATCGAATAAAATTACACAAATTCAGCTCCTCTTAAAGATAATATTAAGAAAATCCAAAAAATATAAGACAATTTCAATCAACTTACATAAATTCACGTCCTGGAACTGAATTTTTTAACTAAATCCGAAAAATAGATGGTAATTTCAACTAAATTTGCACAAATTCAGCTATTCCAATTTAAAAATGTTATCAAAATCCAAAAATATCGAACTCAGTTTCAAATAAAACTACACAAATTCAGTTCCTCTAAGTAATAGTAGTCAATTTCAAGTAAATTTACGTAAATTCACCTACTGCAATTAAAAATTTCATCAAAATCCAAAGAAATCGAATAAAATTACACAAATTCAGCTCCTCTTAACGATAATATTAAGAAAATCCAAAAAAATATAAGACAATTTCAATCAACTTACATAAATTGACCTCATGGAACTGAATTTTTTAAACTAAATCCTAAAAAATAAATGGTAATTTCAACTAAATTTGCACAAATTCAGCTATTAAAATTTAAAAATGTTATCAAAATCCAAAAATATCGAACTCAGTTTCAAATAAAACTACACAAATTCAGTTCCTCCAAGTAATAGTAGTTAATTTCAAGTAAATTTACGTAAATTCACCTCCTGGAACTAAAAATTTCATCAAAATCCAAAGAAATCGAATAAAATTACACAAATTCAGCTCCTCTTAACGATAATATTAAGAAAATCCAAAAAAATATAAGACAATTTCAATCAACTTACATAAATTCACCTCCTGGAACTGAATTTTTTAACTAAATCCGAAAAATAGATGGTAATTTCAACTAAATTTGAACAAATTCCGCTATTCCAATTGAAAACTGTTATCAAAATCCAAAAATATCGAACTCAGTTTCAAATAAAACTACACAAATTCTGTTCCTCCAAGTAATAGTACTCAATTTCAAGTAAATTTACGTAAATTCACCTCCTGGAACTAAAAATTTCATCAAAATCCAAAGAAATCGAATAAAATTACACAAATTCAGCTCCTCTTAAAGATAATATTAAGAAAATCCAAAAAATATAAGACAATTTCAATCAACTTACATAAATTCACCTCCTGGAACTGAATTTTTTAACTAAATCCGAAAAATAGATGGTAATTTCAACTAAATTTGCACAAATTCAGCTGTTCCAAATGAAAACTGTTATAAAAATCCAAAAATATCGAACTCAGTTTCAAATAAAACTACACAAATTCAGTTCCTCCAAGTAATAGTAGTCAATTTCAAGTAAATTTACGTAAATTCACCTCCTGGAACTAAAAATTTCATCAAAATCCAAAGAAATCGAATAAAATTACACAAATTCAGCTCCCCTTAACGATAATATTAAGAAAATCCAAAAAAATATAAGACAATTTCAATCAACTTACATAAATTGACCTCATGGAACTGAATTTTTTAAACTAAATCCTAAAAAATAAATGGTAATTTCAACTAAATTTGCACAAATTCAGCTATTAAAATTTAAAAATGTTATCAAAATCCAAAAATATCGAACTCAGTTTCAAATAAAACTACACAAATTCAGTTCCTCCAAGTAATAGTAGTTAATTTCAAGTAAATTTACGTAAATTCACCTCCTGGAACTAAAAATTTCATCAAAATCCAAAGAAATCGAATAAAATTACACAAATTCAGCTCCTCTTAACGATAATATTAAGAAAATCCAAAAAAATATAAGACAATTTCAATCAACTTACATAAATTCACCTCCTGGAACTGAATTTTTTAACTAAATCCGAAAAATACATGGTAATTTCAACTAAATTTGAACAAATTCCGCTATTCCAATTGAAAACTGTTATCAAAATCCAAAAATATCGAACTCAGTTTCAAATAAAACTACACAAATTCTGTTCCTCCAAGTAATAGTACTCAATTTCAAGTAAATTTACGTAAATTCACCTCCTGGAACTAAAAATTTCATCAAAATCCAAAGAAATCGAATAAAATTACACAAATTCAGCTCCTCTTAAAGATAATATTAAGAAAATCCAAAAAATATAAGACAATTTCAATCAACTTACATAAATTCACCTCCTGGAACTGAATTTTTTAACTAAATCCGAAAAATAGATGGTAATTTCAACTAAATTTGCACAAATTCAGCTGTTCCAAATGAAAACTGTTATAAAAATCCAAAAATATCGAACTCAGTTTCAAATAAAACTACACAAATTCAGTTCCTCCAAGTAATAGTAGTCAATTTCAAGTAAATTTACGTAAATTCACCTCCTGGAACTAAAAATTTCATCAAAATCCAAAGAAATCGAATAAAATTACACAAATTCAGCTCCCCTTAACGATAATATTAAGAAAATCCAAAAAAATATAAGACAATTTCAATCAACTTACATAAATTCACCTCCTGGAACTGAATTTTTTAACTAAATCCGAGAAATAGATGGTAATTTCAACTAAATTTGAACAAATTCCGCTATTCCAATTGAAAACTGTTATCAAAATCCAAAAATATCGAACTCAGTTTCAAATAAAACTACACAAATTCAGTTCCTCCAAGTAATAGTAGTCAATTTCAAGTAAATTTACGTAAATTCACCTCCTGGAACTAAAAATTTCATCAAAATCCAAAGAAATCGAATAAAATTACACAAATTCAGCTCCTCTTAAAGATAATATTAAGAAAATCCAAAAAATATAAGACAATTTCAATCAACTTACATAAATTCACGTCCTGGAACTGAATTTTTTAACTAAATCCGAAAAATAGATGGTAATTTCAACTAAATTTGCACAAATTCAGCTATTCCAATTTAAAAATGTTATCAAAATCCAAAAATATCGAACTCAGTTTCAAATAAAACTACACAAATTCAGTTCCTCTAAGTAATAGTAGTCAATTTCAAGTAAATTTACGTAAATTCACCTACTGGAATTAAAAATTTCATCAAAATCCAAAGAAATCGAATAAAATTACACAAATTCAGCTCCTCTTAACGATAATATTAAGAAAATCCAAAAAAATATAAGACAATTTCAATCAACTTACATAAATTGACCTCATGGAACTGAATTTTTTAAACTAAATCCTAAAAAATAAATGGTAATTTCAACTAAATTTGCACAAATTCAGCTATTAAAATTTAAAAATGTTATCAAAATCCAAAAATATCGAACTCAGTTTCAAATAAAACTACACAAATTCAGTTCCTCCAAGTAATAGTAGTTAATTTCAAGTAAATTTACGTAAATTCACCTCCTGGAACTAAAAATTTCATCAAAATCCAAAGAAATCGAATAAAATTACACAAATTCAGCTCCTCTTAACGATAATATTAAGAAAATCCAAAAAAATATAAGACAATTTCAATCAACTTACATAAATTCACCTCCTGGAACTGAATTTTTTAACTAAATCCGAAAAATAGATGGTAATTTCAACTAAATTTGAACAAATTCCGCTATTCCAATTGAAAACTGTTATCAAAATCCAAAAATATCGAACTCAGTTTCAAATAAAACTACACAAATTCTGTTCCTCCAAGTAATAGTACTCAATTTCAAGTAAATTTACGTAAATTCACCTCCTGGAACTAAAAATTTCATCAAAATCCAAAGAAATCGAATAAAATTACACAAATTCAGCTCCTCTTAAAGATAATATTAAGAAAATTAAAAAAATATAAGACAATTTCAATCAACTTACATAAATTCACCTCCTGGAACTGAATTTTTTAACTAAATCCGAAAAATAGATGGTAATTTCAACTAAATTTGCACAAATTCAGCTGTTCCAAATGAAAACTGTTATAAAAATCCAAAAATATCGAACTCAGTTTCAAATAAAACTACACAAATTCAGTTCCTCCAAGTAATAGTAGTCAATTTCAAGTAAATTTACGTAAATTCACCTCCTGGAACTAAAAATTTCATCAAAATCCAAAGAAATCGAATAAAATTACACAAATTCAGCTCCTCTTAACGATAATATTAAGAAAATCCAAAAAAATATAAGACAATTTCAATCAACTTACATAAATTCACCTCCTGGAACTGAATTTTTTAACTAAATCCGAAAAATAGATGGTAATTTCAACTAAATTTGAACAAATTCCGCTATTCCAATTGAAAACTGTTATCAAAATCCAAAAATATCGAACTCAGTTTCAAATAAAACTACACAAATTCTGTTCCTCCAAGTAATAGTACTCAATTTCAAGTAAATTTACGTAAATTCACCTCCTGGAACTAAAAATTTCATCAAAATCCAAAGAAATCGAATAAAATTACACAAATTCAGCTCCTCTTAAAGATAATATTAAGAAAATCCAAAAAATATAAGACAATTTCAATCAACTTACATAAATTCACCTCCTGGAACTGAATTTTTTAACTAAATCCGAAAAATAGATGGTAATTTCAACTAAATTTGCACAAATTCAGCTGTTCCAAATGAAAACTGTTATAAAAATCCAAAAATATCGAACTCAGTTTCAAATAAAACTACACAAATTCAGTTCCTCCAAGTAATAGTAGTCAATTTCAAGTAAATTTACGTAAATTCACCTCCTGGAACTAAAAATTTCATCAAAATCCAAAGAAATCGAATAAAATTACACAAATTCAGCTCCCCTTAACGATAATATTAAGAAAATCCAAAAAAATATAAGACAATTTCAATCAACTTACATAAATTCACCTCCTGGAACTGAATTTTTTAACTAAATCCGAGAAATAGATGGTAATTTCAACTAAATTTGAACAAATTCCGCTATTCCAATTGAAAACTGTTATCAAAATCCAAAAATATCGAACTCAGTTTCAAATAAAACTACACAAATTCAGTTCCTCCAAGTAATAGTAGTCAATTTCAAGTAAATTTACGTAAATTCACCTCCTGGAACTAAAAATTTCATCAAAATCCAAAGAAATCGAATAAAATTACACAAATTCAGCTCCTCTTAAAGATAATATTAAGAAAATCCAAAAAATATAAGACAATTTCAATCAACTTACATAAATTCACGTCCTGGAACTGAATTTTTTAACTAAATCCGAAAAATAGATGGTAATTTCAACTAAATTTGCACAAATTCAGCTATTCCAATTTAAAAATGTTATCAAAATCCAAAAATATCGAACTCAGTTTCAAATGAAACTACACAAATTCAGTTCCTCTAAGTAATAGTAGTCAATTTCAAGTAAATTTACGTAAATTCACCTACTGGAATTAAAAATTTCATCAAAATCCAAAGAAATCGAATAAAATTACACAAATTCAGCTCCTCTTAACGATAATATTAAGAAAATCCAAAAAAATATAAGACAATTTCAATCAACTTACATAAATTGACCTCATGGAACTGAATTTTTTAAACTAAATCCTAAAAAATAAATGGTAATTTCAACTAAATTTGCACAAATTCAGCTATTAAAATTTAAAAATGTTATCAAAATCCAAAAATATCGAACTCAGTTTCAAATAAAACTACACAAATTCAGTTCCTCCAAGTAATAGTAGTTAATTTCAAGTAAATTTACGTAAATTCACCTCCTGGAACTAAAAATTTCATCAAAATCCAAAGAAATCGAATAAAATTACACAAATTCAGCTCCTCTTAACGATAATATTAAGAAAATCCAAAAAAATATAAGACAATTTCAATCAACTTACATAAATTCACCTCCTGGAACTGAATTTTTTAACTAAATCCGAAAAATACATGGTAATTTCAACTAAATTTGAACAAATTCCGCTATTCCAATTGAAAACTGTTATCAAAATCCAAAAATATCGAACTCAGTTTCAAATAAAACTACACAAATTCTGTTCCTCCAAGTAATAGTACTCAATTTCAAGTAAATTTACGTAAATTCACCTCCTGGAACTAAAAATTTCATCAAAATCCAAAGAAATCGAATAAAATTACACAAATTCAGCTCCTCTTAAAGATAATATTAAGAAAATCCAAAAAATATAAGACAATTTCAATCAACTTACATAAATTCACCTCCTGGAACTGAATTTTTTAACTAAATCCGAAAAATAGATGGTAATTTCAACTAAATTTGCACAAATTCAGCTGTTCCAAATGAAAACTGTTATAAAAATCCAAAAATATCGAACTCAGTTTCAAATAAAACTACACAAATTCAGTTCCTCCAAGTAATAGTAGTCAATTTCAAGTAAATTTACGTAAATTCACCTCCTGGAACTAAAAATTTCATCAAAATCCAAAGAAATCGAATAAAATTACACAAATTCAGCTCCCCTTAACGATAATATTAAGAAAATCCAAAAAAATATAAGACAATTTCAATCAACTTACATAAATTCACCTCCTGGAACTGAATTTTTTAACTAAATCCGAGAAATAGATGGTAATTTCAACTAAATTTGAACAAATTCCGCTATTCCAATTGAAAACTGTTATCAAAATCCAAAAATATCGAACTCAGTTTCAAATAAAACTACACAAATTCAGTTCCTCCAAGTAATAGTAGTCAATTTCAAGTAAATTTACGTAAATTCACCTCCTGGAACTAAAAATTTCATCAAAATCCAAAGAAATCGAATAAAATTACACAAATTCAGCTCCTCTTAAAGATAATATTAAGAAAATCCAAAAAATATAAGACAATTTCAATCAACTTACATAAATTCACGTCCTGGAACTGAATTTTTTAACTAAATCCGAAAAATAGATGGTAATTTCAACTAAATTTGCACAAATTCAGCTATTCCAATTTAAAAATGTTATCAAAATCCAAAAATATCGAACTCAGTTTCAAATAAAACTACACAAATTCAGTTCCTCTAAGTAATAGTAGTCAATTTCAAGTAAATTTACGTAAATTCACCTACTGGAATTAAAAATTTCATCAAAATCCAAAGAAATCGAATAAAATTACACAAATTCAGCTCCTCTTAACGATAATATTAAGAAAATCCAAAAAAATATAAGACAATTTCAATCAACTTACATAAATTGACCTCATGGAACTGAATTTTTTAAACTAAATCCTAAAAAATAAATGGTAATTTCAACTAAATTTGCACAAATTCAGCTATTAAAATTTAAAAATGTTATCAAAATCCAAAAATATCGAACTCAGTTTCAAATAAAACTACACAAATTCAGTTCCTCCAAGTAATAGTAGTTAATTTCAAGTAAATTTACGTAAATTCACCTCCTGGAACTAAAAATTTCATCAAAATCCAAAGAAATCGAATAAAATTACACAAATTCAGCTCCTCTTAACGATAATATTAAGAAAATCCAAAAAAATATAAGACAATTTCAATCAACTTACATAAATTCACCTCCTGGAACTGAATTTTTTAACTAAATCCGAAAAATAGATGGTAATTTCAACTAAATTTGAACAAATTCCGCTATTCCAATTGAAAACTGTTATCAAAATCCAAAAATATCGAACTCAGTTTCAAATAAAACTACACAAATTCTGTTCCTCCAAGTAATAGTACTCAATTTCAAGTAAATTTACGTAAATTCACCTCCTGGAACTAAAAATTTCATCAAAATCCAAAGAAATCGAATAAAATTACACAAATTCAGCTCCTCTTAAAGATAATATTAAGAAAATCCAAAAAATATAAGACAATTTCAATCAACTTACATAAATTCACCTCCTGGAACTGAATTTTTTAACTAAATCCGAAAAATAGATGGTAATTTCAACTAAATTTGCACAAATTCAGCTGTTCCAAATGAAAACTGTTATAAAAATCCAAAAATATCGAACTCAGTTTCAAATAAAACTACACAAATTCAGTTCCTCCAAGTAATAGTAGTCAATTTCAAGTAAATTTACGTAAATTCACCTCCTGGAACTAAAAATTTCATCAAAATCCAAAGAAATCGAATAAAATTACACAAATTCAGCTCCCCTTAACGATAATATTAAGAAAATCCAAAAAAATATAAGACAATTTCAATCAACTTACATAAATTCACCTCCTGGAACTGAATTTTTTAACTAAATCCGAGAAATAGATGGTAATTTCAACTAAATTTGAACAAATTCCGCTATTCCAATTGAAAACTGTTATCAAAATCCAAAAATATCGAACTCAGTTTCAAATAAAACTACACAAATTCAGTTCCTCCAAGTAATAGTAGTCAATTTCAAGTAAATTTACGTAAATTCACCTCCTGGAACTAAAAATTTCATCAAAATCCAAAGAAATCGAATAAAATTACACAAATTCAGCTCCTCTTAAAGATAATATTAAGAAAATCCAAAAAATATAAGACAATTTCAATCAACTTACATAAATTCACGTCCTGGAACTGAATTTTTTAACTAAATCCGAAAAATAGATGGTAATTTCAACTAAATTTGCACAAATTCAGCTATTCCAATTTAAAAATGTTATCAAAATCCAAAAATATCGAACTCAGTTTCAAATAAAACTACACAAATTCAGTTCCTCTAAGTAATAGTAGTCAATTTCAAGTAAATTTACGTAAATTCACCTACTGGAATTAAAAATTTCATCAAAATCCAAAGAAATCGAATAAAATTACACAAATTCAGCTCCTCTTAACGATAATATTAAGAAAATCCAAAAAAATATAAGACAATTTCAATCAACTTACATAAATTGACCTCATGGAACTGAATTTTTTAAACTAAATCCTAAAAAATAAATGGTAATTTCAACTAAATTTGCACAAATTCAGCTATTAAAATTTAAAAATGTTATCAAAATCCAAAAATATCGAACTCAGTTTCAAATAAAACTACACAAATTCAGTTCCTCCAAGTAATAGTAGTTAATTTCAAGTAAATTTACGTAAATTCACCTCCTGGAACTAAAAATTTCATCAAAATCCAAAGAAATCGAATAAAATTACACAAATTCAGCTCCTCTTAACGATAATATTAAGAAAATCCAAAAAAATATAAGACAATTTCAATCAACTTACATAAATTCACCTCCTGGAACTGAATTTTTTAACTAAATCCGAAAAATAGATGGTAATTTCAACTAAATTTGAACAAATTCCGCTATTCCAATTGAAAACTGTTATCAAAATCCAAAAATATCGAACTCAGTTTCAAATAAAACTACACAAATTCTGTTCCTCCAAGTAATAGTACTCAATTTCAAGTAAATTTACGTAAATTCACCTCCTGGAACTAAAAATTTCATCAAAATCCAAAGAAATCGAATAAAATTACACAAATTCAGCTCCTCTTAAAGATAATATTAAGAAAATCCAAAAAATATAAGACAATTTCAATCAACTTACATAAATTCACCTCCTGGAACTGAATTTTTTAACTAAATCCGAAAAATAGATGGTAATTTCAACTAAATTTGCACAAATTCAGCTGTTCCAAATGAAAACTGTTATCAAAATCCAAAAATATCGAACTCAGTTTCAAATAAAACTACACAAATTCAGTTCCTCCAAGTAATAGTAGTCAATTTCAAGTAAATTTACGTAAATTCACCTCCTGGAACTAAAAATTTCATCAAAATCCAAAGAAATCGAATAAAATTACACAAATTCAGCTCCCCTTAACGATAATATTAAGAAAATCCAAAAAAATATAAGACAATTTCAATCAACTTACATAAATTCACCTCCTGGAACTGAATTTTTTAACTAAATCCGAGAAATAGATGGTAATTTCAACTAAATTTGAACAAATTCCGCTATTCCAATTGAAAACTGTTATCAAAATCCAAAAATATCGAACTCAGTTTCAAATAAAACTACACAAATTCAGTTCCTCCAAGTAATAGTAGTCAATTTCAAGTAAATTTACGTAAATTCACCTCCTGGAACTAAAAATTTCATCAAAATCCAAAGAAATCGAATAAAATTACACAAATTCAGCTCCTCTTAAAGATAATATTAAGAAAATCCAAAAAATATAAGACAATTTCAATCAACTTACATAAATTCACGTCCTGGAACTGAATTTTTTAACTAAATCCGAAAAATAGATGGTAATTTCAACTAAATTTGCACAAATTCAGCTATTCCAATTTAAAAATGTTATCAAAATCCAAAAATATCGAACTCAGTTTCAAATGAAACTACACAAATTCAGTTCCTCTAAGTAATAGTAGTCAATTTCAAGTAAATTTACGTAAATTCACCTACTGGAATTAAAAATTTCATCAAAATCCAAAGAAATCGAATAAAATTACACAAATTCAGCTCCTCTTAACGATAATATTAAGAAAATCCAAAAAAATATAAGACAATTTCAATCAACTTACATAAATTGACCTCATGGAACTGAATTTTTTAAACTAAATCCTAAAAAATAAATGGTAATTTCAACTAAATTTGCACAAATTCAGCTATTCCAATTTAAAAATGTTATCAAAATCCAAAAATATCGAACTCAGTTTCAAATAAAACTACACAAATTCAGTTCCTCCAAGTAATAGTAGTCAATTTCAAGTAAATTTACGTAAATTCACCTCCTGGAACTAAAAATTTCATCAAAATCCAAAGAAATCGAATAAAATTACACAAATTCAGCTCCCCTTAACGATAATATTAAGAAAATCCAAAAAAATATAAGACAATTTCAATCAACTTACATAAATTCACCTCCTGGAACTGAATTTTTTAATTAAATCCGAAAAATAGATGGTAATTTCAACTAAATTTGCACAAATTCAGCTATTCCAATTTAAAAATGTTATCAAAATCCAAAAATATCGAACTCAGTTTCAAATAAAACTACACAAATTCAGTTCCTCTAAGTAATAGTAGTCAATTTCAAGTAAATTTACGTAAATTCACCTACTGGAATTAAAAATTTCATCAAAATCCAAAGAAATCGAATAAAATTACACAAATTCAGCTCCTCTTAACGATAATATTAAGAAAATCCAAAAAAATATAAGACAATTTCAATCAACTTACATAAATTGACCTCATGGAACTGAATTTTTTAAACTAAATCCTAAAAAATAAATGGTAATTTCAACTAAATTTGCACAAATTCAGCTATTAAATTTTAAAAATGTTATCAAAATCCAAAAATATCGAACTCAGTTTCAAATAAAACTACACAAATTCTGTTCCTCCAAGTAATAGTACTCAATTTCAAGTAAATTTACGTAAATTCACCTCCTGGAACTAAAAATTTCATCAAAATCCAAAGAAATCGAATAAAATTACACAAATTCAGCTCCTCTTAAAGATAATATTAAGAAAATCCAAAAAATATAAGACAATTTCAATCAACTTACATAAATTCACGTCCTGGAACTGAATTTTTTAACTAAATCCGAAAAATAGATGGTAATTTCAACTAAATTTGCACAAATTCAGCTATTCCAATTTAAAAATGTTATCAAAATCCAAAAATATCGAACTCAGTTTCAAATAAAACTACACAAATTCTGTTCCTCCAAGTAATAGTACTCAATTTCAAGTAAATTTACGTAAATTCACCTCCTGGAACTAAAAATTTCATCAAAATCCAAAGAAATCGAATAAAATTACACAAATTCAGCTCCTCTTAACGATAATATTAAGAAAATCCAAAAAAATATAAGACAATTTCAATCAACTTACATAAATTGACCTCATGGAACTGAATTTTTTAAACTAAATCCTAAAAAATAAATGGTAATTTCAACTAAATTTGCACAAATTCAGCTATTAAAATTTAAAAATGTTATCAAAATCCAAAAATATCGAACTCAGTTTCAAATAAAACTACACAAATTCTGTTCCTCCAAGTAATAGTACTCAATTTCAAGTAAATTTACGTAAATTCACCTCCTGGAACTAAAAATTTCATCAAAATCCAAAGAAATCGAATAAAATTACACAAATTCAGCTCCTCTTAAAGATAATATTAAGAAAATCCAAAAAATATAAGACAATTTCAATCAACTTACATAAATTCACGTCCTGGAACTGAATTTTTTAACTAAATCCGAAAAATAGATGGTAATTTCAACTAAATTTGCACAAATTCAGCTATTCCAATTTAAAAATGTTATCAAAATCCAAAAATATCGAACTCAGTTTCAAATAAAACTACACAAATTCAGTTCCTCTAAGTAATAGTAGTCAATTTCAAGTAAATTTACGTACATTCACCTACTGGAATTAAAAACTTCATCAAAATCCAAAGAAATCGAATAAAATTACACAAATTCAGCTCCTCTTAACGATAATATTAAGAAAATCCAAAAAAATATAAGACAATTTCAATCAACTTACATAAATTCACCTCCTGGAACTGAATTTTTTAACTAAATCCGAAAAATAGATGGTAATTTCAACTAAATTTGCACAAATTCAGCTATTCCAATTTAAAAATGTTATCAAAATCCAAAAATATCGAACTCAGTTTCAAATATAACTACACAAATTCAGTTCCTCCAAGTAATAGTAGTTAATTTCAAGTAAATTTACGTAAATTCACCTCCTGGAACTAAAAATTTCATCAAAATCCAAAGAAATCGAATAAAATTACACAAATTCAGCTCCCCTTAACGATAATATTAAGAAAATCCAAAAAAATATAAGACAATTTCAATCAACTTACATAAATTCACCTCCTGGAACTGAATTTTTTAACTAAATCCGAAAAATAGATGGTATTTTCAACTAAATTTGCACAAATTCAGCTATTCCAATTTAAAAATGTTATAAAAATCCAAAAATATCGAACTCAGTTTCAAATAAAACTACACAAATTCAGTTCCTCCAAGTAATAGTAGTCAATTTCAAGTAAATTTACGTAAATTCACCTACTGGAACTAAAAATTTCATCAAAATCCCAAGAAAACGAATAAAATTACACAAATACAGCTCCACTTAACGATAATATTAAGAAAATCCAAAAAAATATAAGACAATTGCAATCAACTTACATAAATTCACATCCTGGAACTGAATTTTTTAACTAAATCCGAAAAATAGATGGTAATTTCAACTAAATTTGAACAAATTCCGCTATTCCAATTGAAAACTGTTATCAAAATCCAAAAATATCGAACTCAGTTTCAAATAAAACTACACAAATTCTGTTCCTCCAAGTAATAGTACTCAATTTCAAGTAAATTTACGTAAATTCACCTCCTGGAACTAAAAATTTCATCAAAATCCAAAGAAATCGAATAAAATTACACAAATTCAGCTCCTCTTAACGATAATATTAAGAAAATCCAAAAAATATAAGACAATTTCAATCAACTTACATAAATTGACCTCATGGAACTGAATTTTTTAAACTAAATCCTAAAAAATAAATGGTAATTTCAACTAAATTTGCGCAAATTCAGCTATTAAAATTTAAAAATGTTATCAAAATCCAAAAATATCGAACTCAGTTTCAAATAAAACTAAACAAATTCAGTTCCTCCAAGTAATAGTAGTTAATTTCAAGTAAATTTACGTAAATTCACCTCCTGGAACTAAAAATTTCATCAAAATCCAAAGAAATCGAATAAAATTACACAAATTCAGCTCCTCTTAACGATAATATTAAGAAAATCCAAAAAAATATAAGACAATTTCAATCTACTTACATAAATTCACCTTCTGGAACTGAATTTTTTAACTAAATCCGAAAAATAGATGGTAATTTCAACTAAATTTGCACAAATTCAGCTATTCCAATTTAAAAATGTTATCAAAATCCAAAAATATCGAACTCAGTTTCAAATAAAACTACACAAATTCAGTTCCTCCAAGTAATAGTAGTCAATTTCAAGTAAATTTACGTAAATTAACCTCCTGGAACTAAAAATTTCATCAAAATCCAAAGAAATCGAATAAAATTACACAAATTCAGCTCCTCTTAACGATAATATTAAGAAAATCCAAAAAAATATAAGACAATTTCAATCAACTTACATAAATTCACCTCCTAGAACTGATTTTTTTTTACTAAATCCTAAAAAATAGTTGCTAATTTCAACTAAATTTGCACAAATTCAGCTGTTCCAAATGAAAACTGTTATAAAAATCCAAAAATATCGAACTCAGTTTCAAATAAAACTACACAAATTCAGTTCCTCCAAGTAATAGTAGTCAATTTCAAGTAAATTTACGTAAATTCACCTACTGGAACTAAAAATTTCATCAAAATCCAAAGAAATCGAATAAAATTACACAAATTCAGCTCCCCTTAACGATAATATTAAGAAAATCCAAAAAAATATAAGACAATTTCAATCAACTTACATAAATTCACCTCCTGGAACTGAATTTTTTAACTAAATCCGAAAAATAGATGGTAATTTCAACTAAATTTGCACAAATTCAGCTATTCCAATTTAAAACTGTTATAAAAATCCAAAAATATCGAACTCAGTTTCAAATAAAACTACACAAATTCAGTTCCTCCAAGTAATAGTAGTCAATTTCAAGTAAATTTACGTAAATTCACCTCCTGGAACTAAAAATTTCATCAAAATCCAAAGAAATCGAATAAAATTACACAAATTCAGCTCCTCTTAAAGATAATATTAAGAAAATCCAAAAAATATAAGACAATTTCAATCAACTTACATAAATTCACCTCCTGGAACTGAATTTTTTAACTAAATCCGAAAAATAGATGGTAATTTCAACTAAATTTGCACAAATTCAGCTATTCCAATTTAAAAATGTTATCAAAATCCAAAAATATCGAACTCAGTTTCAAATAAAACTACACAAATTCAGTTCCTCTAAGTAATAGTAGTCAATTTCAAGTAAATTTACGTAAATTCACCTACTGGAATTAAAAATTTCATCAAAATCCAAAGAAATCGAATAAAATTACACAAATTCAGCTCCTCTTAACGATAATATTAAGAAAATCCAAAAAAATATAAGACAATTTCAATCAACTTACATAAATTGACCTCATGGAACTGAATTTTTTAAACTAAATCCTAAAAAATAAATGGTAATTTCAACTAAATTTGCACAAATTCAGCTATTAAAATTTAAAAATGTTATCAAAATCCAAAAATATCGAACTCAGTTTCAAATAAAACTACACAAATTCAGTTCCTCCAAGTAATAGTAGTTAATTTCAAGTAAATTTACGTAAATTCACCTCCTGGAACTAAAAATTTCATCAAAATCCAAAGAAATCGAATAAAATTACACAAATTCAGCTCCTCTTAACGATAATATTAAGAAAATCCAAAAAAATATAAGACAATTTCAATCAACTTACATAAATTCACCTCCTGGAACTGAATTTTTTAACTAAATCCGAAAAATAGATGGTAATTTCAACTAAATTTGAACAAATTCCGCTATTCCAATTGAAAACTGTTATCAAAATCCAAAAATATCGAACTCAGTTTCAAATAAAACTACACAAATTCTGTTCCTCCAAGTAATAGTACTCAATTTCAAGTAAATTTACGTAAATTCACCTCCTGGAACTAAAAATTTCATCAAAATCCAAAGAAATCGAATAAAATTACACAAATTCAGCTCCTCTTAAAGATAATATTAAGAAAATCCAAAAAATATAAGACAATTTCAATCAACTTACATAAATTCACCTCCTGGAACTGAATTTTTTAACTAAATCCGAAAAATAGATGGTAATTTCAACTAAATTTGCACAAATTCAGCTGTTCCAAATGAAAACTGTTATAAAAATCCAAAAATATCGAACTCAGTTTCAAATAAAACTACACAAATTCAGTTCCTCCAAGTAATAGTAGTCAATTTCAAGTAAATTTACGTAAATTCACCTCCTGGAACTAAAAATTTCATCAAAATCCAAAGAAATCGAATAAAATTACACAAATTCAGCTCCCCTTAACGATAATATTAAGAAAATCCAAAAAAATATAAGACAATTTCAATCAACTTACATAAATTCACCTCCTGGAACTGAATTTTTTAACTAAATCCGAGAAATAGATGGTAATTTCAACTAAATTTGAACAAATTCCGCTATTCCAATTGAAAACTGTTATCAAAATCCAAAAATATCGAACTCAGTTTCAAATAAAACTACACAAATTCAGTTCCTCCAAGTAATAGTAGTCAATTTCAAGTAAATTTACGTAAATTCACCTCCTGGAACTAAAAATTTCATCAAAATCCAAAGAAATCGAATAAAATTACACAAATTCAGCTCCTCTTAAAGATAATATTAAGAAAATCCAAAAAATATAAGACAATTTCAATCAACTTACATAAATTCACGTCCTGGAACTGAATTTTTTAACTAAATCCGAAAAATAGATGGTAATTTCAACTAAATTTGCACAAATTCAGCTATTCCAATTTAAAAATGTTATCAAAATCCAAAAATATCGAACTCAGTTTCAAATAAAACTACACAAATTCAGTTCCTCTAAGTAATAGTAGTCAATTTCAAGTAAATTTACGTAAATTCACCTACTGGAATTAAAAATTTCATCAAAATCCAAAGAAATCGAATAAAATTACACAAATTCAGCTCCTCTTAACGATAATATTAAGAAAATCCAAAAAAATATAAGACAATTTCAATCAACTTACATAAATTGACCTCATGGAACTGAATTTTTTAAACTAAATCCTAAAAAATAAATGGTAATTTCAACTAAATTTGCACAAATTCAGCTATTCCAATTTAAAAATGTTATCAAAATCCAAAAATATCGAACTCAGTTTCAAATAAAACTACACAAATTCAGTTCCTCCAAGTAATAGTAGTCAATTTCAAGTAAATTTACGTAAATTCACCTCCTGGAACTAAAAATTTCATCAAAATCCAAAGAAATCGAATAAAATTACACAAATTCAGCTCCCCTTAACGATAATATTAAGAAAATCCAAAAAAATATAAGACAATTTCAATCAACTTACATAAATTCACCTCCTGGAACTGAATTTTTTAATTAAATCCGAAAAATAGATGGTAATTTCAACTAAATTTGCACAAATTCAGCTATTCCAATTTAAAAATGTTATCAAAATCCAAAAATATCGAACTCAGTTTCAAATAAAACTACACAAATTCAGTTCCTCTAAGTAATAGTAGTCAATTTCAAGTAAATTTACGTAAATTCACCTACTGGAATTAAAAATTTCATCAAAATCCAAAGAAATCGAATAAAATTACACAAATTCAGCTCCTCTTAACGATAATATTAAGAAAATCCAAAAAAATATAAGACAATTTCAATCAACTTACATAAATTGACCTCATGGAACTGAATTTTTTAAACTAAATCCTAAAAAATAAATGGTAATTTCAACTAAATTTGCACAAATTCAGCTATTAAATTTTAAAAATGTTATCAAAATCCAAAAATATCGAACTCAGTTTCAAATAAAACTACACAAATTCTGTTCCTCCAAGTAATAGTACTCAATTTCAAGTAAATTTACGTAAATTCACCTCCTGGAACTAAAAATTTCATCAAAATCCAAAGAAATCGAATAAAATTACACAAATTCAGCTCCTCTTAAAGATAATATTAAGAAAATCCAAAAAATATAAGACAATTTCAATCAACTTACATAAATTCACGTCCTGGAACTGAATTTTTTAACTAAATCCGAAAAATAGATGGTAATTTCAACTAAATTTGCACAAATTCAGCTATTCCAATTTAAAAATGTTATCAAAATCCAAAAATATCGAACTCAGTTTCAAATAAAACTACACAAATTCTGTTCCTCCAAGTAATAGTACTCAATTTCAAGTAAATTTACGTAAATTCACCTCCTGGAACTAAAAATTTCATCAAAATCCAAAGAAATCGAATAAAATTACACAAATTCAGCTCCTCTTAACGATAATATTAAGAAAATCCAAAAAAATATAAGACAATTTCAATCAACTTACATAAATTGACCTCATGGAACTGAATTTTTTAAACTAAATCCTAAAAAATAAATGGTAATTTCAACTAAATTTGCACAAATTCAGCTATTAAAATTTAAAAATGTTATCAAAATCCAAAAATATCGAACTCAGTTTCAAATAAAACTACACAAATTCTGTTCCTCCAAGTAATAGTACTCAATTTCAAGTAAATTTACGTAAATTCACCTCCTGGAACTAAAAATTTCATCAAAATCCAAAGAAATCGAATAAAATTACACAAATTCAGCTCCTCTTAAAGATAATATTAAGAAAATCCAAAAAATATAAGACAATTTCAATCAACTTACATAAATTCACGTCCTGGAACTGAATTTTTTAACTAAATCCGAAAAATAGATGGTAATTTCAACTAAATTTGCACAAATTCAGCTATTCCAATTTAAAAATGTTATCAAAATCCAAAAATATCGAACTCAGTTTCAAATAAAACTACACAAATTCAGTTCCTCTAAGTAATAGTAGTCAATTTCAAGTAAATTTACGTAAATTCACCTACTGGAATTAAAAACTTCATCAAAATCCAAAGAAATCGAATAAAATTACACAAATTCAGCTCCTCTTAACGATAATATTAAGAAAATCCAAAAAAATATAAGACAATTTCAATCAACTTACATAAATTCACCTCCTGGAACTGAATTTTTTAACTAAATCCGAAAAATAGATGGTAATTTCAACTAAATTTGCACAAATTCAGCTATTCCAATTTAAAAATGTTATCAAAATCCAAAAATATCGAACTCAGTTTCAAATATAACTACACAAATTCAGTTCCTCCAAGTAATAGTAGTTAATTTCAAGTAAATTTACGTAAATTCACCTCCTGGAACTAAAAATTTCATCAAAATCCAAAGAAATCGAATAAAATTACACAAATTCAGCTCCCCTTAACGATAATATTAAGAAAATCCAAAAAAATATAAGACAATTTCAATCAACTTACATAAATTCACCTCCTGGAACTGAATTTTTTAACTAAATCCGAAAAATAGATGGTATTTTCAACTAAATTTGCACAAATTCAGCTATTCCAATTTAAAAATGTTATAAAAATCCAAAAATATCGAACTCAGTTTCAAATAAAACTACACAAATTCAGTTCCTCCAAGTAATAGTAGTCAATTTCAAGTAAATTTACGTAAATTCACCTACTGGAACTAAAAATTTCATCAAAATCCCAAGAAAACGAATAAAATTACACAAATACAGCTCCACTTAACGATAATATTAAGAAAATCCAAAAAAATATAAGACAATTGCAATCAACTTACATAAATTCACATCCTGGAACTGAATTTTTTAACTAAATCCGAAAAATAGATGGTAATTTCAACTAAATTTGAACAAATTCCGCTATTCCAATTGAAAACTGTTATCAAAATCCAAAAATATCGAACTCAGTTTCAAATAAAACTACACAAATTCTGTTCCTCCAAGTAATAGTACTCAATTTCAAGTAAATTTACGTAAATTCACCTCCTGGAACTAAAAATTTCATCAAAATCCAAAGAAATCGAATAAAATTACACAAATTCAGCTCCTCTTAACGATAATATTAAGAAAATCCAAAAAATATAAGACAATTTCAATCAACTTACATAAATTGACCTCATGGAACTGAATTTTTTAAACTAAATCCTAAAAAATAAATGGTAATTTCAACTAAATTTGCGCAAATTCAGCTATTAAAATTTAAAAATGTTATCAAAATCCAAAAATATCGAACTCAGTTTCAAATAAAACTAAACAAATTCAGTTCCTCCAAGTAATAGTAGTTAATTTCAAGTAAATTTACGTAAATTCACCTCCTGGAACTAAAAATTTCATCAAAATCCAAAGAAATCGAATAAAATTACACAAATTCAGCTCCTCTTAACGATAATATTAAGAAAATCCAAAAAAATATAAGACAATTTCAATCTACTTACATAAATTCACCTTCTGGAACTGAATTTTTTAACTAAATCCGAAAAATAGATGGTAATTTCAACTAAATTTGCACAAATTCAGCTATTCCAATTTAAAAATGTTATCAAAATCCAAAAATATCGAACTCAGTTTCAAATAAAACTACACAAATTCAGTTCCTCCAAGTAATAGTAGTCAATTTCAAGTAAATTTACGTAAATTAACCTCCTGGAACTAAAAATTTCATCAAAATCCAAAGAAATCGAATAAAATTACACAAATTCAGCTCCTCTTAACGATAATATTAAGAAAATCCAAAAAAATATAAGACAATTTCAATCAACTTACATAAATTCACCTCCTAGAACTGATTTTTTTTTACTAAATCCTAAAAAATAGTTGCTAATTTCAACTAAATTTGCACAAATTCAGCTGTTCCAAATGAAAACTGTTATAAAAATCCAAAAATATCGAACTCAGTTTCAAATAAAACTACACAAATTCAGTTCCTCCAAGTAATAGTAGTCAATTTCAAGTAAATTTACGTAAATTCACCTACTGGAACTAAAAATTTCATCAAAATCCAAAGAAATCGAATAAAATTACACAAATTCAGCTCCCCTTAACGATAATATTAAGAAAATCCAAAAAAATATAAGACAATTTCAATCAACTTACATAAATTCACCTCCTGGAACTGAATTTTTTAACTAAATCCGAAAAATAGATGGTAATTTCAACTAAATTTGCACAAATTCAGCTATTCCAAATGAAAACTGTTATAAAAATCCAAAAATATCGAACTCAGTTTCAAATAAAACTACACAAATTCAGTTCCTCCAAGTAATAGTAGTCAATTTCAAGTAAATTTACGTAAATTCACCTCCTGGAACTAAAAATTTCATCAAAATCCAAA
Source organism: Andrena flavipes (assembly GCA_963971345.1). Classification (NCBI taxonomy): domain Eukaryota; kingdom Metazoa; phylum Arthropoda; class Insecta; order Hymenoptera; family Andrenidae; genus Andrena; species Andrena flavipes. Next base: position 32,793,118 of record OZ020481.1, read on the forward strand.
GAAATCGAATAAAATTACACAAATTCAGCTCCCCTTAACGATAATATTAAGAAAATCCAAAAAAATATAAGACAATTTCAATCAACTTACATAAATTCACCTCCTGGAACTGAATTTTTTAATTAAATCCGAAAAATAGATGGTAATTTCAACTAAATTTGCACAAATTCAGCTATTCCAATTTAAAAATGTTATCAAAATCCAAAAATATCGAACTCAGTTTCAAATAAAACTACACAAATTCAGTTCCTCTAAGTAATAGTAGTCAATTTCAAGTAAATTTACGTAAATTCACCTACTGGAATTAAAAATTTCATCAAAATCCAAAGAAATCGAATAAAATTACACAAATTCAGCTCCTCTTAACGATAATATTAAGAAAATCCAAAAAAATATAAGACAATTTCAATCAACTTACATAAATTGACCTCATGGAACTGAATTTTTTAAACTAAATCCTAAAAAATAAATGGTAATTTCAACTAAATTTGCACAAATTCAGCTATTAAAATTTAAAAATGTTATCAAAATCCAAAAATATCGAACTCAGTTTCAAATAAAACTACACAAATTCTGTTCCTCCAAGTAATAGTACTCAATTTCAAGTAAATTTACGTAAATTCACCTCCTGGAACTAAAAATTTCATCAAAATCCAAAGAAATCGAATAAAATTACACAAATTCAGCTCCTCTTAAAGATAATATTAAGAAAATCCAAAAAATATAAGACAATTTCAATCAACTTACATAAATTCACGTCCTGGAACTGAATTTTTTAACTAAATCCGAAAAATAGATGGTAATTTCAACTAAATTTGCACAAATTCAGCTATTCCAATTTAAAAATGTTATCAAAATCCAAAAATATCGAACTCAGTTTCAAATAAAACTACACAAATTCTGTTCCTCCAAGTAATAGTACTCAATTTCAAGTAAATTTACGTAAATTCACCTCCTGGAACTAAAAATTTCATCAAAATCCAAAGAAATCGAATAAAATTACACAAATTCAGCTCCTCTTAACGATAATATTAAGAAAATCCAAAAAAATATAAGACAATTTCAATCAACTTACATAAATTGACCTCATGGAACTGAATTTTTTAAACTAAATCCTAAAAAATAAATGGTAATTTCAACTAAATTTGCACAAATTCAGCTATTAAAATTTAAAAATGTTATCAAAATCCAAAAATATCGAACTCAGTTTCAAATAAAACTACACAAATTCTGTTCCTCCAAGTAATAGTACTCAATTTCAAGTAAATTTACGTAAATTCACCTCCTGGAACTAAAAATTTCATCAAAATCCAAAGAAATCGAATAAAATTACACAAATTCAGCTCCTCTTAAAGATAATATTAAGAAAATCCAAAAAATATAAGACAATTTCAATCAACTTACATAAATTCACGTCCTGGAACTGAATTTTTTAACTAAATCCGAAAAATAGATGGTAATTTCAACTAAATTTGCACAAATTCAGCTATTCCAATTTAAAAATGTTATCAAAATCCAAAAATATCGAACTCAGTTTCAAATAAAACTACACAAATTCAGTTCCTCTAAGTAATAGTAGTCAATTTCAAGTAAATTTACGTAAATTCACCTACTGGAATTAAAAATTTCATCAAAATCCAAAGAAATCGAATAAAATTACACAAATTCAGCTCCTCTTAACGATAATATTAAGAAAATCCAAAAAAATATAAGACAATTTCAATCAACTTACATAAATTCACCTCCTGGAACTGAATTTTTTAACTAAATCCGAAAAATAGATGGTAATTTCAACTAAATTTGCACAAATTCAGCTATTCCAATTTAAAAATGTTATCAAAATCCAAAAATATCGAACTCAGTTTCAAATATAACTACACAAATTCAGTTCCTCCAAGTAATAGTAGTTAATTTCAAGTAAATTTACGTAAATTCACCTCCTGGAACTAAAAATTTCATCAAAATCCAAAGAAATCGAATAAAATTACACAAATTCAGCTCCCCTTAACGATAATATTAAGAAAATCCAAAAAAATATAAGACAATTTCAATCAACTTACATAAATTCACCTCCTGGAACTGAATTTTTTAACTAAATCCGAAAAATAGATGGTATTTTCAACTAAATTTGCACAAATTCAGCTATTCCAATTTAAAAATGTTATAAAAATCCAAAAATATCGAACTCAGTTTCAAATAAAACTACACAAATTCAGTTCCTCCAAGTAATAGTAGTCAATTTCAAGTAAATTTACGTAAATTCACCTACTGGAACTAAAAATTTCATCAAAATCCCAAGAAAACGAATAAAATTACACAAATACAGCTCCACTTAACGATAATATTAAGAAAATCCAAAAAAATATAAGACAATTGCAATCAACTTACATAAATTCACATCCTGGAACTGAATTTTTTAACTAAATCCGAAAAATAGATGGTAATTTCAACTAAATTTGAACAAATTCCGCTATTCCAATTGAAAACTGTTATCAAAATCCAAAAATATCGAACTCAGTTTCAAATAAAACTACACAAATTCTGTTCCTCCAAGTAATAGTACTCAATTTCAAGTAAATTTACGTAAATTCACCTCCTGGAACTAAAAATTTCATCAAAATCCAAAGAAATCGAATAAAATTACACAAATTCAGCTCCTCTTAACGATAATATTAAGAAAATCCAAAAAATATAAGACAATTTCAATCAACTTACATAAATTCACCTCCTGGAACTGAATTTTTTAAACTAAATCCTAAAAAATAAATGGTAATTTCAACTAAATTTGCACAAATTCAGCTATTCCAATTTAAAAATGTTATCAAAATCCAAAAATATCGAACTCAGTTTCAAATAAAACTACACAAATTCAGTTCCTCCAAGTAATAGTAGTCAATTTCAAGTAAATTTACGTAAATTCACCTCCTGGAACTAAAAATTTCATCAAAATCCAAAGAAATCGAATAAAATTACACAAATTCAGCTCCTCTTAAAGATAATATTAAGAAAATCCAAAAAATATAAGACAATTTCAATCAACTTACATAAATTCACCTCCTGGAACTGAATTTTTTAACTAAATCCGAAAAATAAATGGTAATTTCAACTAAATTTGCACAAATTCAGCTATTCCAATTTAAAAATGTTATCAAAATCCAAAAATATCGAACTCAGTTTCAAATAAAACTACACAAATTCAGTTCCTCTAAGTAATAGTAGTCAATTTCAAGTAAATTTACGTAAATTCACCTACTGGAACTAAAAATTTCATCAAAATCCAAAGCAATCGAATAAAATTACACAAATTCAGCTCCTCTTAACGATAATATTAAGAAAATCCAAAAAAATATAAGACAATTTCAATCAACTTACATAAATTGACCTCATGGAACTGAATTTTTTAAACTAAATCCTAAAAAATAAATGGTAATTTCAACTAAATTTGCGCAAATTCAGCTATTAAAATTTAAAAATGTTATCAAAATCCAAAAATATCGAACTCAGTTTCAAATAAAACTAAACAAATTCAGTTCCTCCAAGTAATAGTAGTTAATTTCAAGTAAATTTACGTAAATTCACCTCCTGGAACTAAAAATTTCATCAAAATCCAAAGAAATCGAATAAAATTACACAAATTCAGCTCCTCTTAACGATAATATTAAGAAAATCCAAAAAAATATAAGACAATTTCAATCTACTTACATAAATTCACCTTCTGGAACTGAATTTTTTAACTAAATCCGAAAAATAGATGGTAATTTCAACTAAATTTGCACAAATTCAGCTATTCCAATTTAAAAATGTTATCAAAATCCAAAAATATCGAACTCAGTTTCAAATAAAACTACACAAATTCAGTTCCTCCAAGTAATAGTAGTCAATTTCAAGTAAATTTACGTAAATTAACCTCCTGGAACTAAAAATTTCATCAAAATCCAAAGAAATCGAATAAAATTACACAAATTCAGCTCCTCTTAACGATAATATTAAGAAAATCCAAAAAAATATAAGACAATTTCAATCAACTTACATAAATTCACCTCCTAGAACTGATTTTTTTTTACTAAATCCTAAAAAATAGTTGCTAATTTCAACTAAATTTGCACAAATTCAGCTGTTCCAAATGAAAACTGTTATAAAAATCCAAAAATATCGAACTCAGTTTCAAATAAAACTACACAAATTCAGTTCCTCCAAGTAATAGTAGTCAATTTCAAGTAAATTTACGTAAATTCACCTACTGGAACTAAAAATTTCATCAAAATCCAAAGAAATCGAATAAAATTACACAAATTCAGCTCCCCTTAACGATAATATTAAGAAAATCCAAAAAAATATAAGACAATTTCAATCAACTTACATAAATTCACCTCCTGGAACTGAATTTTTTAACTAAATCCGAAAAATAGATGGTAATTTCAACTAAATTTGCACAAATTCAGCTATTCCAATTTAAAACTGTTATAAAAATCCAAAAATATCGAACTCAGTTTCAAATAAAACTACACAAATTCAGTTCCTCCAAGTAATAGTAGTCAATTTCAAGTAAATTTACGTAAATTCACCTCCTGGAACTAAAAATTTCATCAAAATCCAAAGAAATCGAATAAAATTACACAAATTCAGCTCCTCTTAAAGATAATATTAAGAAAATCCAAAAAATATAAGACAATTTCAATCAACTTACATAAATTCACCTCCTGGAACTGAATTTTTTAACTAAATCCGAAAAATAGATGGTAATTTCAACTAAATTTGCACAAATTCAGCTATTCCAATTTAAAAATGTTATCAAAATCCAAAAATATCGAACTCAGTTTCAAATAAAACTACACAAATTCAGTTCCTCCAAGTAATAGTAGTCAATTTCAAGTAAATTTACGTAAATTCACCTCCTGGAACTAAAAATTTCATCAAAATCCAATGAAATCGAATAAAATTACACAAATTCAGCTCCTCTTAACGATAATATTAAGAAAATAAAAAAAATATAAGACAATTTCAATCAACTTACATAAATTCACCTCCTAGAACTGATTTTTTTTTACTAAATCCTAAAAAATAGTTGCTAATTTCAACTAAATTTGCCCAAATTCAGCTATTCCAATATAATAATATCAAAATCCAAAAATATCGAACTCAGTTTCAAATGAAACTACACAAATTCAATTACTCCATGTAATAGTAGTCAATTTCAAGTAAATTTACGTAAATTAACCTAATGGAACTAAAAATTTCATCAAAATCCAAAGAAATCGAATAAAATTACACAAATTCAGCACCTCGAAAATAAAAAAAAATATAAGACAATTTCAATCAACTTACATAAATTCACCGCCTAGAACTGAATTTTTTTTTACTAAATCCTAAAAAATAGATGGTAATTTCAACTAAATTTGCACTAATTCAGCTATTCCAATTTAATAATGTAATCAAAATCAAGAAATATCGAACTCTGTGTTGTGTCTGGACGCCTGGGGGCGAGATTCTGGCCTAGAATCTCGGGTTGCTCCGGGTCGTCCTTCACGTTCGTCGTCCAACGGGCCCCGAAGGTTCGGGAGAGTGTGCCGGGACGGAAGGATTCGGTTTGAAACCGAAGGTAGGGGATCGTTGCGGGTTAAAGAGTTGGAACTCACCGTAAGGTTAAACAAGTTTATTCTGTCCCGATCTGGGTGACAGGCTATGCGCGTACTGTAGCGGTTAAGCGCTAATTACAAAAGGACGTCCTCCCCTAGCTTGTAGGAGTTCTTATATCTAAATCGGGACGAAGCGGGGACCAGAGGGGTCACCGCCTTTGGCTCGTTCTTCGGCGATTTTGGGGGGAACCGCTGATGGTGCTCGCGGGTTATTGCCCGCGCTTTGGCGCTCGCGCGTGATATCGGAATGCGCGGCGGTTGTAACGTTTGGTCGTTGGCCTAGTTACAACATCCCCCCCCCCCCCTTAAGGGAAGGGTGCTTAGGGGAAATTTTACAATTTTGGCAATTTCCCCTGCGCCCTAAATTGAATTGGCCGCGGCGTACAGTGGGTCCGCGGCGTTGTCTTCCGTTTGTGCCGTGTTGGGTGGGCTTGTTGACTTCCTGGTCTTCCCTCGTTTCGCCGGTCTGGGAATTTGTAGTTTTCGGCGCAATTGGTAGTCGCGTGTTAACAAGTACATGACGAGTATAATAAGTATTACTAGTACGCCGGTTGACGTGGTCGGATGTACAATTTGCCAAGTCGCCAGTTCTGTTTTGCAGCTGTTAGTAGTTAACTCGTTTTCTATTTGGTTAAGCTTGCTATACAGTGGTGAAAATTCAGATGGGTTTTTCAGGAGTTTATCTAATTGGAAACGCGAGAGAGGGTGCGCTGGTTTGTCTGTTCGCGTCGCGTTTAGCGCTACTGTTATGTCGTAACGTGGCGCCGTTGGTAATTCGAAATCTTGGCTGTACGATGTTTATCGCTTTTTTAATACTACGTCTTTACTTCGGATGTTACAATTTCCCGTAATCCCGAGGATTCCTGTTTTATCTATATTGACGTGCTCAGGCTGTCGTTCGTTACACTGTACAGTTAGTGTTTCGGGCTGGTGCGTCGCAAAAATCCACGTGTCCGCGTTTGGGGTTCTTATCCACATTGTATGATTCGCTGCAATGTGTTTTATCTCGCAATTTTTTGGGGACTCATCCGCGGGTTGCAGCCATAGGCTTGCTTCGCACTCGAGGTCGTTATTTACGTTATGCGCTAACAATGGTTGATCGCAGTAATATTGAGTGACTACTCGTTTACAACCCTTTAACTCGTCTTGATCGGTGAGCACATATTGGTTGCTGCTTGCGTCAATGACGAGTATCGGCGTTCTTATTACTAATACCGCGTATGAATTTCCGTACACGTGAATTGGGGCTGGGGTTGCCTCGATCACTGTGAATGTTTGTGAGGAAATGAGGGGAACGGTTATTACTGCTATCAACGTGGTCCTATCGAAATACGCGGTGACCGATGATAATTTCTCGATTACATTAGTATTTTCTAAGTTAGGTGCTATCGGAAATGTGAGTCCATTTGGGAGATGCTGTACTGCGGTTTGTAACAATTTAGTGATTTGCGCGCTAGCCAGTACGTTTGTACTGATGATGCCTCCTTTGAGACCGGTGTAATATTGCAACACGTCGTCTACGTCCTGAGTCAGGTCGGTCAGTAGGGCATTTAACGTAATAAAGTGATCTACTACGTCAGCTCTTCGCGTTTGTTGAAGTACGGTCGTTTCAATCTGTGTACGTAATAGTCTCGTCTGTTTTGCTAGTACTTCCTCGTTACGCTGTATCGTTTTTTCCGCGTCATGCAAGTGATGCAGCGTGTTGTTTGTTATTTGGACCTGTTTTTTCATGGCGGCCATTAACGTGCTTTGTGTTCCGTCCAATCGCGACAAATGGTTATTAATCTGTTCGGCGTCATTGGCGTCCATAGTCCCGAATATTGTTTTGGCTAAGGTCCCTATTCCGTTAATTAATCCCCGTCGCTTGTTCGGTACATAGTTGAGCATTTCCGATATCTGGTTTACCCTTTTATACAATTTTTCTGCCCTTCTGAGTAGAGGGCTTAAGTGTTCTCCGCACGTGGGTTGAATTGCGATTTCGTTTTCACAACGATACTGTAATTGATTAATATACGAGGCTATCTGCTGATTCCTTTCGAGGAGGGTGTCCATCTTTAGGTGGGTCACGATCTTCCACGAATCGGTTACCATGTGCAGTTCTCCGAGGTGCGTAAAGTGGATTCCTGCCTTATGATTAATCGGTGATATTGTATATGAGGCTTGGCTGCCGGTTGGCGCCGCTTCGCCTCCCGCTAGGACGGTCATCCTGCAACAGCGAAGTTGGATTCTATCCCCTCCTATTTTGATTGATTCGCGCCTACTATATATATTAGGTTGATCGCGAGTTTTGCTCATTATAATTCGTTTTTTTGCAACTCCGTTGTACCGGCGCCTGTGAATTTTAATTGATTTACCATGTATCCTGAGACCCTGCGCGCGGTAAGTACAGTTACTAGTTATCCGTTTTTCAAAATTAATTTTTTATTACAATTACTGATTTCTGCTTTTCTGCCATTCCTGTTAGATGTTTGCTAGGCGCCAGATTTGGGGGTATATTTATGTGCGCGAGATGTGCGAGTTACGGTTGTTGAGACAGCAGCACCGCCGGTATCTGCAGATGCTGTGGGAGGAGGATTACCCTGAGTACTTCCAGTCTGTGGACCTGTTTGGTCTCCGGCGGCTCTTTGGGGAGCCCCCACTGAGAGTGGAAGTAAGTATCCTTTTTTGTGGTGACACTTTACTAATACTCCCTGTTCTTTTCTGATTTTAATGGTCCTCCCTTTTCTTTTGTTTCCCTAGCTGGAAGATGAGGACTGGGGCCAATAATGTTTGTGCCCCCCCCCCCCTTTTTTCAATTGTAATTTTTTAATATATTTCATTTTTCTCCTTTTTTCGTGTACTCTTTATTTGACTTCCCTTCCCGGTCAGTCCCTGTCCCCCCCTTTTTTTTTTTTTTTTTCACAGGAGGTATCCAGTCATCACCCTGCTGGTTACATCCTTATCCGGGAGATGTGTTCGCTCCGGGGGGAGCGACGTGTGCGCCGGGAGTTCCTCCATAGTTTGTGGGAGGAAGGTTTCCCGTCATGGGCCCTTCCTTGCGACACTTTTGGATTGCGTCGCTTGTTCGGACTGCCGCGTATGGATGAGGAAGTGAGTAATTTTCTTTTTACCTTTCTTCTTTTCTCCTTAGGATATGTTCTAATTCTAATCTGTTTGTGTTTTTTTTTTTGTTTACAGGGAGAAGATTGGGGCCTGTGGGAACCGTAACTTTTGTATTTTACGGTATATATACACTTTGTGTATATGTACAATAAACTTTATTTTTACCTGATTTATGTGTACCCCCTCTTACTCTCCCTTATAGCCGGTTCCTTTCGCCTACCTGTATTTTTTAAGACTCGTCGTTATGTTTCGTTGTTTTCCGAGGCGTTGTTTCGCGTGCGTTCGTAGTGTTTTACGCCCCTTTTTTATTGTTACGTTAACTTTTGAGTTTGTTTCTATTATTTCATACGGCCCTATCCATTTGTTATCTAGCTTCTTAGATCTACCGCGTCGCACCGCCTCATCATAAAGCCAAACTTTATCGCCTATTTTAAATTCTCTTTCGCGCGTTTTCTTATCGTAGTCTTCCTTTGATTTTTCTTTTGCTTGCCGGAGTCGTTCTCGGGCTATTTCGTTAGCTTTTCTCATTCGTTCTCTGGTTTGCTGCGCGTAGTCGTCATAATTATAAGTTTGCTTAGGCGGGTTTTTAATTGCGGAGGGTATTGATGCCACCCTTCCGTAGATTAATTCGTAGGGGGTAAATCCTGTCGCGGTGTGCGGGGTTGTATTGTAGGTGAACATCGCGTAGGGTAACCATCTATCCCAGTCCGTTTGATCGTTATTTATGTAATGTCGTAGGTACTCTATTAGGGTTTTATGCGATCTTTCTAACGACCCGTTCGACTCTGGGTGATACGCGGTTGTTTGTAGTTTAGTTATTCGAAGTAGTTTGCATATATTTTTAAACATTTCGCTCAGGAAATTTGTTCCCTGATCTGTCAGGATTTTTTCAGGTATTCCGTATTCGCAGATAATCTTTTCGACGACTGCCTCGGCTACTGTTGCTGCTTCTTGATTAGGCAGAGGGATTGCCTTACTGAATTTTGTGAGAAGGTCCTGAAATGTCAGTATGCATGTATTTCCTTGTTCGCTTTCCGGCAGGGGTCCTACTATATCTAGCGCTACTTTTTCCAAGGGTTCTCTAGGTGTATCCGTGATTTCCATTGGAGCCTTAGTTTTTTGACCTAGTTTATTTTTTTGACAGAGGCTGCATTTTCGTATGTATTCCTCAATATCTTTATTCATGCCTGGCCATTTATATTTTTGTTTTATTCGCTTCGTAGTACGCTGTATACCTTGGTGTCCTCCTGTGGGCGTGCAATGGTATTCGTAGAGAATTTGCTGCTTGGTTTCGTCGTCGTGGACTTCGATTGGCTTCTCTTTTTCTACTTCCTCGTTCTGCACTGTGTGCACATTCCTGCTTAGCGCGTCCGCGTTGGTATTATTTTTTCCCGACTTGTGAATTTCGTAGTCGTATTCGGCTAATAGAATTTTCCATCTTATTAGTCTGGATCCTGGGTCTTGTACCCTAAATAGCCATACCAATGCCTTATGGTCTGTCACTACTTTGAATGAGGTACCATAGACATACGGTTGGAAGTGTTTGACTGCCCACACGATGGCTAACAGTTCCTTTTCCGTTGTACTGTAATTTCTTTCTGCTTTATTTAATACCCGGCTCGCGTACGCTATTGGTTTATCTTCGCCTATTTTTCCTTGTGATAGTATTGCACCTATCGCTACGCCAGATGCGTCGGTAGTTACTATAAATTCTTTTGTGAAATCTGGGTAGATTAGCAGGGGTGCCGTGGTCAGTGCCTCTTTTAATGTGTCGAAAGCATTTTGCTGTTCGGCTGTCCATGTGAATTCGACTTTATTGCTTGTGATTTTAGATAGGGGTTTAGCTATTTTTGAGTACTCTGGAATGAATCTACGGTAATATCCCGCTAGCCCTAGAAAAGCTTGTAATTCTTTCAATTTCCTTGGGACAGGAAATTCTTTTACCGCTTTCGTTTTCTCTGGGTTTGGTCTGATCCCTTCGGGGGTAATTATGTGCCCTAAAAACCCTACTTCCTTTCGCATAAATGCGCATTTTTCTGGTTGTAGCTTCAAATTATATTTGCGTAGAGTTTTTAGAACTTCCCGTAGTCGTTTGTTATGTTCTTTTAAACTTGCTCCGTAGACGACAATATCGTCGAGGTAAACGAAACAGTCTATTCCCTGTAATCCGATAAGTGCGGCGTTCATGGCCCGCTGGAACGTCGCGGGCGCGTTTCTTAGTCCGAAAGGCATGCGATTAAATTCGTAATGGCCTTGTGGAGTTGAAAATGCTGTTTTGCACTTATCGCGTTCGTCCATCGGAATCTGATGGTATCCGGACGCCAAATCAAGAGTGGTAAAATACTGTGCTTTCCCCAATTGATCTAGTATGTCCGTGATATTTGGTAATGGGAATGAGTCTCCTATGGTGACTTCATTGAGTTTCCTATAATCGACTACTACGCGGTATTTGATTTTTCCCTCCGAATCGGGTTTTTTGGGTACCACTAATAAGGGTGCGTTCCATGGACTGGAGCTATGTCGGATGATGCCGTCTTTCAGCATCTGCTCCACCTGCTTCTGTACTTCCCGCTTGTGGACTTCGGGTAATCTATACGGTTTGACATTGCAGGGTGCTGTGTCGCTTTTTACGGGGACTCGGTGGCCGGTTACGGTGGCCAGTGTTAGTCGATCTCCCGGTAAATGAAACGTATCGTGGTACTCCTCGCATATTTCATTCATTGCTTCCTTTTCCTCTTTATTCATGTGCCCGCGGTTTATCTCTTCCTTAACTCGAGCAATGCGCGTTGTCAGCGATTCCCTCGCGGTCAAGGCCCGAACAGCTGCGGCGCTGTCGCTGCAGTTAATTATTTCGCTATCCGGTATTTCGCTTAAATGAGTCCGCGGTACAATTATTGTTTTTTCTTCTGTGGTTGTATTCATAATACAGGCCACACATTTTCCCTTTTCGGGTCTTGTTAATCCTTCTCCTAAATATATGCCTTCCGCTAATTGCTGTTTTTCTATTATGCCATCTTTAATACTATCCGTAGGAATCATTATTAACTGTTGAGTGCGCGCGGGTATGGTTATTTCCATGCTTCTGATTAATTCTTTCCATGGTTTTTCGTCTACCAATAAGCTTTGCTTGGGGTAAATTATTGTTATTCCGTTATTTTTAAGAAAATCTACCCCTAGTATCCCGTCTGCGTTTGTCAACGTATTTCCGTCTACTACGTATAACGGATGTATTACTTTTTTCCCATTTATACTAAACGTGGCATCTATTTTTCCTAACGTTTCTGTCTTTTCCCCTGAAAATGACATAAGGCTGACGTTGGTTTTTTCCATTTCCACGTTGTTCGGGAGCGCTCTTTTAGCAATTAGAGATACTTCTGCCCCGTTATCTATCAACATTATGGCTTGTTTATTTTTGCTGTCCTCTATTTCTACCTCTATCCTATCCGATGTGTGTCCATCCTTGGAGAGGGATCCTATTTTAATCATACGGAAGGATTTCGCGGTTTCTCGGGACGGTGAGTCGCGTTTCGGCGACCTTGTCGGCGACCTATCGCGGTTGTGCTTCGCGGAATGCTCGCGATCAGCACTTTTGCTTCGGGATCGTCGTTTTTCTTCGGAGGCCGGTCGATGCTCTTCTGTCTTACGTCCTGCTGATTTATCATTTTTGGCTTTTACAGTTTGTATTCGCCGGTTGTTTTCCGAAAAAAAAATTTTCCCAGTTTGCCTATCTTTATCTTTGATTTTCCAACAATCCTTAGTGTCGTGCCCTGATCGTTTACAATGGTTACAGTAACGCGATGCTGTCTTGTTTTTATTCTGCGTAGAAGGGTTTGTACCGCGCGTTGCTGGTTGTTTCGTGATTGACCGTTCTTCATCTATGGCTATCGTGATTGCTTCCTGTAGGTTGGCGGGTCTTTGTGATTTTACCAAGATCTTTAGATCATCGCGGAGTCCGTCCTCGAATATAGTCAGTGTCTGTTTTTTGAATACTTTCACGGTTGCGTTTTTTTTCTATTAGACAGTCTTTATCATCGATTCCGGTCGCTATTAGTTCCCTTAATAGTTTTGATACACGATTTCCGTATTGATGCGCGGTTTCATTGGGGCCCTGCCTACTATATAGCAATTCCCTCTGTACAGTTGAAGCTGTACGGGGAGGTTTGTAAACTGAAGTTAGTACGTCTTCCAAGTCCTGCATGGATAATATGTGGCGCGTCTGTACTTCGTCTAGCGCGTCGCCTCCGATTCGTAATGCGATTATCCCCCGTAGAATCTGGGCCTTTTCTTCCGCCGTCTGATATGTGTAGTAGACATATTTGCAGGCGGTCAAGAACCCAGGTAATTCCTTGGGGTCCTTCCCGTTGAACAGGGGTAAGGTTTTTATGGTGTGGAATATCTCTCGAGTGCCTGCTACGTTCGGTGCGTGAGTCAGATCGTTTATCTCGAGGTTGGTGGGGACGAATCGACTAGAACGCCTCGGTTCTTCCTCTGTATTACGAAATTCGTTGAAATGGACCGTGGTCCTGCCTGAGGGGCCGGGCGTTGCGTGTGTCGAGTTCATCGTTTCCCTTAGTCTACTTATTTCCCTATCTATCGAGTCCTGTAGTGGACCCTCCCTTGTCTCTAGTGCTCCTAACCTGTCGTTTATTCCTAACATTCCGTCCGTTACTTGGGCCAGTGTAGTGGTTACTCCCGTGAGTAGGTTCTCTAGGTTCGCTAGTCGATCGGCGAGGCTTGGTACTACGTCTCCGCCCGCGGATGCTGCGTTAGGGGATGACATGTTCGGTTCGAGGGTTATTTCTCCGCTTGGTATTAAACTATAATCTAACTCGTCAAACGGATATAGTCTCCTAGTGGTTAAGTGTCCGGCGTGACTCGACGTAATGGGTAACGCGTTCGTATCGCCGCGTTCTTCGCTAGATTCTGCTTCTAGAGCAAGTCGCGTACGTTCGCCAAGAGCACGAAACGTTTCAATTGTCTCGTTTAAGATAGAGCCGTGGGTGGTTCGTGGTGTACGGACTCTACAGTATCTACGTGGAGCACCTCGGCGAAGTGTTTTAGGCGAAAGAGTTTCCCTTCGCTCGGTTAATTCTATGTCGCGTTCGATATCCTTTTTTAACGATTTCAATCGACGCATGAGAATAACGGCGTGCCGCCTGAACTCGCTGAGTGTGGTATTTCGCACTTACAGAACGTAGAACAGGTGATGCATCGCTCGCTTGGTGTTGATCGCAGGTTGTCCTGGCGGCGTCCTCTGGTGACGTCCGTCAATACTGCGTGATAAATTTCTCTGCTGTTGAGTGGGTCCTTGTCTCCGCTAAAGTCCTGTTGTCCTCGTCGGGCAGGCTTGTTCCTTACGTTGGCAGAATCCCACCGCTGCCACCAATTGTTGTGTCTGGACGCCTGGGGGCGAGATTCTGGCCTAGAATCTCGGGTTGCTCCGGGTCGTCCTTCACGTTCGTCGTCCAACGGGCCCCGAAGGTTCGGGAGAGTGTGCCGGGACGGAAGGATTCGGTTTGAAACCGAAGGTAGGGGATCGTTGCGGGTTAAAGAGTTGGAACTCACCGTAAGGTTAAACAAGTTTATTCTGTCCCGATCTGGGTGACAGGCTATGCGCGTACTGTAGCGGTTAAGCGCTAATTACAAAAGGACGTCCTCCCCTAGCTTGTAGGAGTTCTTATATCTAAATCGGGACGAAGCGGGGACCAGAGGGGTCACCGCCTTTGGCTCATTCTTCGGCGATTTTGGGGGAACCGCTGATGGTGCTCGCGGGTTATTGCCCGCGCTTTGGCGCTCGCGCGTGATATCGGAATGCGCGGCGGTTGTAACGTTTGGTCGTTGGCCTAATTACAACATCTGTTTCAAATGAAACTGCACAAATTCAGTTACTCCATGTAATAGTAGTCAATTTCAAGTTAATTTATGTAAATTAACCTCCTGGAACTAACAATTTCATTAAAATCCAAAGAAATCGTATAAAATTACGCAAATTAACTCCTCTTTACGATAACATTAAGAAAATCCAAAAAAATATAAGACAATTTCAATCAACTTACATAAATTCACCTCCTGGAACTGAATTTTTTATCTAAATCCTAAAAAATAGATGGTAATTTCAACTAAATTTGCACAAATTCAGCTATTCCAATTTAATAATGTAATCAAAATCTAAAAATATCGAACTCAGTTTCAAATGAAACTACACAAATTCAGTTCGTCCAAGTAATAGTAGTCAATTACAAATAAATTTACGTAAATTTACATCCTGGAACTAAAAATTTCTTCAAAATCCAAAGAAATTGAATAAAATTACACAAATTCAGCTCCTCTTAATCATAATATTAAGAAAAAAAAAAAAAAATATAAGACAATTTCAATCAACTTACATAAATTCACCTCCTGGAACTGAATTTTTTATCTAAATCCTAAAAAATAGATGGTAATTTCAACTAAATTTGCACAAATTCAGCTATTCCAATTTAATAATGTAATCAAAATCTAAAAATATCGAACTCAGTTTCAAATGAAACTACACAAATTCAGTTCCTCCAAGTAATAGTAATTAATTGTAAATAAATATACGTAAATTTACATCCTGGAACTAAAAATTTCATCAAAATCCAAAGAAATCGAATAAAATTACTCAAATTCAGCTCCTCTTAATCATAATATTAAGAAAATAAAAAAAAATATAAGACAATTTCAATCAACTTACATAAATGCACCTCCTGGAACTGAATTTTTTATCTAAATCCTAAAAAATAGATGGTAATTTCAACTATATTTGCACAAATTCAGCTATTCCAATTTAATAATGTTATCAAAATCTAAAAATATCGAACTCAGTTTCAAATGAAACTATACAAATTCAGTTCCTCCAAGTAATAGTAATCAATTGTAAATAAATATACGTAAATTAACACATCCTGGAACTAAAAATTTCATCAAAATCCAAAGAAATCGAATAAAATTACACAAATTCAGCTCCTCTTAATCATAATATTAAGAAAATAAAAAAAAATATAAGACAATTTCAATCAACTTACATAAATTCACCTCCTGGAACTGAATTTTTTAACTAAATCCGAAAAATAGATGGTAATTTCAACTAAATTTGCACAAATTCAGCTGTTCCAAATGAAAAATGTTATAAAAATCCAAAAATATCGAACTCAGTTTCAAATAAAACTACACAAATTCAGTTCCTCCAAGTAATAGTAGTCAATTTCAAGTAAATTTACGTAAATTCACCTACTGGAACTAAAAATTTCATCAAAATCCAAAGAAATCGAATAAAATTACACAAATTCAGCTCCTCTTAACGATAATATTAAGAAAATCCAAAAAAATATAAGACTATTTCAATCAACTTACATAAATTCACCTCCTGGAACTGAATTTTTTAACTAAATCCGAAAAATAGATGGTAATTTCAACTAAATTTGCACAAATTCAGCTGTTCCAAATGAAAAATGTTATAAAAATCCAAAAATATCGAACTCAGTTTCAAATAAAACTACACAAATTCAGTTCCTCCAAGTAATAGTAGTCAATTTCAAGTAAATTTACGTAAATTCACCTACTGGAACTAAAAATTTCATCAAAATCCAAAGAAATCGAATAAAATTACACAAATTCAGCTCCTCTTAACGATAATATTAAGAAAATCCAAAAAATATAAGACAATTTCAATCCACTTACATAAATTCACCTCCTGGAACTGAATTTTTTATCTAAATCCTACAAAATAGATGGTAATTTCAACTAAATTTGCACAAATTCAGCTATTCCAATTTAATAATGTAATCAAAATCTAAAAATATCGAACTCAGTTTCAAATGAAACTACACAAATTCAGTTCGTCCAAGTAATAGTAGTCAATTTCAAATAAATTTACGTAAATTTACATCCTGGAACTAAAAATTTCATCAAAATCCAAAGAAATCGAATAAAATTACACAAATTCAGCTCCTCTTAATCATAATATTAAGAAAATAAAAAAAATTTAAGACAATTTCAATCAACTTACATAAATTCACCTCCTGGAACTGAATTTTTTAACTAAATCCGAAAAATAGATGGTAATTTCAACTAAATTTGCACAAATTCAGCTATTCCAATTTAATAATGTAATCAAAATCTAAAAATATCGAACTCAGTTTCAAATGAAACTACACAAATTCAGTTCCTCCAAGTAATAGTAATTAATTGTAAATAAATATACGTAAATTTACATCCTGGAACTAAAAATTTCATCAAAATCCAAAGAAATCGAATAAAATTACTCAAATTCAGCTCCTCTTAATCATAATATTAAGAAAATAAAAAAAAATATAAGACAATTTCAATCAACTTACATAAATGCACCTCCTGGAACTGAATTTTTTATCTAAATCCTAAAAAATAGATGGTAATTTCAACTATATTTGCACAAATTCAGCTATTCCAATTTAATAATGTTATCAAAATCTAAAAATATCGAACTCAGTTTCAAATGAAACTATACAAATTCAGTTCCTCCAAGTAATAGTAATCAATTGTAAATAAATATACGTAAATTAACACATCCTGGAACTAAAAATTTCATCAAAATCCAAAGAAATCGAATAAAATTACACAAATTCAGCTCCTCTTAATCATAATATTAAGAAAATAAAAAAAAATATAAGACAATTTCAATCAACTTACATAAATTCACCTCCTGGAACTGAATTTTTTAACTAAATCCGAAAAATAGATGGTAATTTCAACTAAATTTGCACAAATTCAGCTGTTCCAAATGAAAAATGTTATAAAAATCCAAAAATATCGAACTCAGTTTCAAATAAAACTACACAAATTCAGTTCCTCCAAGTAATAGTAGTCAATTTCAAGTAAATTTACGTAAATTCACCTACTGGAACTAAAAATTTCATCAAAATCCAAAGAAATCGAATAAAATTACACAAATTCAGCTCCTCTTAACGATAATATTAAGAAAATCCAAAAAAATATAAGACTATTTCAATCAACTTACATAAATTCACCTCCTGGAACTGAATTTTTTAACTAAATCCGAAAAATAGATGGTAATTTCAACTAAATTTGCACAAATTCAGCTGTTCCAAATGAAAAATGTTATAAAAATCCAAAAATATCGAACTCAGTTTCAAATAAAACTACACAAATTCAGTTCCTCCAAGTAATAGTAGTCAATTTCAAGTAAATTTACGTAAATTCACCTACTGGAACTAAAAATTTCATCAAAATCCAAAGAAATCGAATAAAATTACACAAATTCAGCTCCTCTTAACGATAATATTAAGAAAATCCAAAAAATATAAGACAATTTCAATCCACTTACATAAATTCACCTCCTGGAACTGAATTTTTTATCTAAATCCTACAAAATAGATGGTAATTTCAACTAAATTTGCACAAATTCAGCTATTCCAATTTAATAATGTAATCAAAATCTAAAAATATCGAACTCAGTTTCAAATGAAACTACACAAATTCAGTTCGTCCAAGTAATAGTAGTCAATTTCAAATAAATTTACGTAAATTTACATCCTGGAGCTAAAAATTTCATCAAAATCCAAAGAAATCGAATAAAATTACACAAATTCAGCTCCTCTTAATCATAATATTAAGAAAATAAAAAAAATTTAAGACAATTTCAATCAACTTACATAAATTCACCTCCTGGAACTGAATTTTTTAACTAAATCCGAAAAATAGATGGTAATTTCAACTAAATTTGCACAAATTCAGCTATTCCAATTTAAAAATGTTATCAAAATCCAAAAATATCGAACACAGTTTCAAATGAAACTACACAAATTCAGTTACTCCAAGTAATAGTAGTCAATTTCAAGTAAATTTACATCCAGGAACTAAAAATTTCTTCAAAATCCAAAGAAATCGAATAAACTTACGCAAATTCAGCTCCTCTTAACGATAATATTAAGAAAATCCAAAAAAATATAAGACAATTTCAATCAACTTACATAAATTCACCTTCTAGAACTGAATTTTTTTTACTAAATCCTAAAAAATAGTTGCTAATTTCAACTAAATTTGCCTAAATTCAGCTATTCCAATATAATAATATCAAAATCCAAAAATATCGAACTCACTTTCAAATGAAACTACACAAATTCAGTTACTCCATGTAATAGTAGTCAATTTCAAGTAAATTTACGTAAATTAACCTAATGGAACTAAAAATTTCATCAAAATCCAATGAAATCGAATAAAATTACACAAATTCAGCTCGTCGAAAATAAAAAAAAATATAAGACAATTTCAATCAACTTACATAAATTCACCTCCTGGAACTGAATTTTTTAACTAAATCCGAAAAATAGATGGTAATTTCAACTAAATTTGCACAAATTCAGCTATTCCAAGTTAAAAATGTTATCAAAATCCAAAAATATCGAACTCAGTTTCAAATGAAACTACACGAATTCAGTTACTCCAAGTAATAGCAGTCAATTTCAACTAAATTTACGTAAATTTACATCCTGGAACTAAAAATTTCATCAAAATGCAAAGAAATCGAATAAAATTACACAAATTCAGCTCCTCTTAATCATAATATTAAGAAAATAAAAAAAATATAAGACAATTTCAATCAACTTACAGAAATTCACCTCCTGGAACTGAATTTTTTAACTAAATCCGAAAAATAGATGGTAATTTCAACTAAATTTGCACAAATTCAGCTATTCCAATTTAAAAATGTTTTCAAAATCCAAAGAAATCGAACTCAGTTTCAAATAAAACTACACAAATTCAGTTCCTCCAAGTAATAGTAATCAATTGTAAATAAATATACGTAAATTAACATCCTGGAACTAAAAATTTCATCAAAATCCAAAGAAATCGAATAAAATTACACAAATTCAGCTCCTCATAATCATAATATTAAGAAAATAAAAAAAAATATAAGACAATTTCAATCAACTTCCATAAATTCACCTCCTGGAACTGAATTTTTTATCTAAATCCTAAAAAATAGATGGTAATTTCAACTAAATTTGCACAAATTCAGCTATTCCAATTTAATAATGTAATCAAAATCTAAAAATATCGAACTCAGTTTCAAATGAAACTACACAAATTCAGTTCCTCCAAGTAATAGTAGTCAATTTCAAATAAATTTACCTAAATTTACATCCTGGAACTAAAAATTTCATCAAAAACCAAAGAAATCGAATAAACTTACACAAATTCAGCCCCTCTTAATCATAATATTAAGAAAATAAAAAAAAATATAAGACAATTTCAATCAACTTACATAAATTCACCTTCTAGAACTGAATTTTTTTTACTAAATCCTAAAAAATAGTTGCTAATTTCAACTAAATTTGCCTAAATTCAGCTATTCCAATATAATAATATCAAAATCCAAAAATATCGAACTCACTTTCAAATGAAACTACACAAATTCAGTTACTCCATGTAATAGTAGTCAATTTCAAGTAAATTTACGTAAATTAACCTAATGGAACTAAAAATTTCATCAAAATCCAATGAAATCGAATAAAATTACACAAATTCAGCTCGTCGAAAATAAAAAAAAATATAAGACAATTTCAATCAACTTACATAAATTCACCTCCTGGAACTGAATTTTTTAACTAAATCCGAAAAATAGATGGTAATTTCAACTAAATTTGAACAAATTCCGCTATTCCAATTGAAAACTGTTATCAAAATCCAAAAATATCGAACTCAGTTTCAAATAAAACTACAGAAATTCAGTTCCTCCTAGTAATAGTAGTCAATTTCAAGTAAATTTACGTAAATTCACCTACTGGAACTAAAAATTTCATCAAAATCCAAAGAAATCGAATAAAATTACACAAATTCAGCTCCTCTTAACGATAATATTAAGAAAATCCAAAAAAATATAAGACTATTTCAATCAACTTACATAAATTCACCTCCTGGAACTGAATTTTTTAACTAAATCCGAAAAATAGATGGTAATTTCAACTAAATTTGCACAAATTCAGCTGTTCCAAATGAAAAATGTTATAAAAATCCAAAAATATCGAACTCAGTTTCAAATAAAACTACACAAATTCAGTTCCTCCAAGTAATAGTAGTCAATTTCAAGTAAATTTACGTAAATTCACCTACTGGAACTAAAAATTTCATCAAAATCCAAAGAAATCGAATAAAATTACACAAATTCAGCTCCTCTTAATCATAATATTAAGAAAATCCAAAAAAATATAAGACTATTTCAATCAACTTACATAAATGCACCTCCTGGAACTGAATTTTTTATCTAAATCCTACAAAATAGATGGTAATTTCAACTAAATTTGCACAAATTCAGCTATTCCAATTTAATAATGTAATCAAAATCTAAAAATATCGAACTCAGTTTCAAATGAAACTACACAAATTCAGTTCGTCCAAGTAATAGTAGTCAATTTCAAATAAATTTACGTAAATTTACATCCTGGAACTAAAAATTTCATCAAAATCCAAAGAAATCGAATAAAATTACACAAATTCAGCTCCTCTTAATCATAATATTAAGAAAATAAAAAAAATTTAAGACAATTTCAATCAACTTACATAAATTCACCTCCTGGAACTGAATTTTTTAACTAAATCCGAAAAATAGATGGTAATTTCAACTAAATTTGCACAAATTCAGCTATTCCAATTTAAAAATGTTATCAAAATCCAAAAATATCGAACACAGTTTCAAATGAAACTACACAAATTCAGTTACTCCAAGTAATAGTAGTCAATTTCAAGTAAATTTACATCCAGGAACTAAAAATTTCTTCAAAATCCAAAGAAATCGAATAAACTTACGCAAATTCAGCTCCTCTTAACGATAATATTAAGAAAATCCAAAAAAATATAAGACAATTTCAATCAACTTACATAAATTCACCTTCTAGAACTGAATTTTTTTTACTAAATCCTAAAAAATAGTTGCTAATTTCAACTAAATTTGCCTAAATTCAGCTATTCCAATATAATAATATCAAAATCCAAAAATATCGAACTCACTTTCAAATGAAACTACACAAATTCAGTTACTCCATGTAATAGTAGTCAATTTCAAGTAAATTTACGTAAATTAACCTAATGGAACTAAAAATTTCATCAAAATCCAATGAAATCGAATAAAATTACACAAATTCAGCTCGTCGAAAATAAAAAAAAATATAAGACAATTTCAATCAACTTACATAAATTCACCTCCTGGAACTGAATTTTTTAACTAAATCCGAAAAATAGATGGTAATTTCAACTAAATTTGCACAAATTCCGCTATTCCAATTGAAAACTGTTATCAAAATCCAAAAATATCGAACTCAGTTTCAAATGAAACTACACGAATTCAGTTACTCCAAGTAATAGTAGTCAATTTCAAGTAAATTTACGTAAATTCACCTACTGGAACTAAAAATTTCATCAAAATCCAAAGAAATCGAATAAAATTACACAAATTCAGCTCCTCTTAACGATAATATTAAGAAAATCCAAAAAAATATAAGACTATTTCAATCAACTTACATAAATTCACCTCCTGGAACTGAATTTTTTAACTAAATCCGAAAAATAGATGGTAATTTCAACTAAATTTGCACAAATTCAGCTATTCCAATTTAAAAATGTTTTCAAAATCCAAAGAAATCGAACTCAGTTTCAAATAAAACTACACAAATTCAGTTCCTCCAAGTAATAGTAATCAATTGTAAATAAATATACGTAAATTAACATCCTGGAACTAAAAATTTCATCAAAATCCAAAGAAATCGAATAAAATTACACAAATTCAGCTCCTCATAATCATAATATTAAGAAAATAAAAAAAAATATAAGACAATTTCAATCAACTTCCATAAATTCACCTCCTGGAACTGAATTTTTTATCTAAATCCTAAAAAATAGATGGTAATTTCAACTAAATTTGCACAAATTCAGCTATTCCAATTTAATAATGTAATCAAAATCTAAAAATATCGAACTCAGTTTCAAATGAAACTACACAAATTCAGTTCCTCCAAGTAATAGTAGTCAATTTCAAATAAATTTACCTAAATTTACATCCTGGAACTAAAAATTTCATCAAAAACCAAAGAAATCGAATAAACTTACACAAATTCAGCCCCTCTTAATCATAATATTAAGAAAATAAAAAAAAATATAAGACAATTTCAATCAACTTACATAAATTCACCTTCTAGAACTGAATTTTTTTTACTAAATCCTAAAAAATAGTTGCTAATTTCAACTAAATTTGCCTAAATTCAGCTATTCCAATATAATAATATCAAAATCCAAAAATATCGAACTCACTTTCAAATGAAACTACACAAATTCAGTTACTCCATGTAATAGTAGTCAATTTCAAGTAAATTTACGTAAATTAACCTAATGGAACTAAAAATTTCATCAAAATCCAATGAAATCGAATAAAATTACACAAATTCAGCTCGTCGAAAATAAAAAAAAATATAAGACAATTTCAATCAACTTACATAAATTCACCTCCTGGAACTGAATTTTTTAACTAAATCCGAAAAATAGATGGTAATTTCAACTAAATTTGAACAAATTCCGCTATTCCAATTGAAAACTGTTATCAAAATCCAAAAATATCGAACTCAGTTTCAAATAAAACTACAGAAATTCAGTTCCTCCAAGTAATAGTAGTCAATTTCAAGTAAATTTACGTAAATTCACCTACTGGAACTAAAAATTTCATCAAAATCCAAAGAAATCGAATAAAATTACACAAATTCAGCTCCTCTTAACGATAATATTAAGAAAATCCAAAAAAATATAAGACTATTTCAATCAACTTACATAAATTCACCTCCTGGAACTGAATTTTTTAACTAAATCCGAAAAATAGATGGTAATTTCAACTAAATTTGCACAAATTCAGCTGTTCCAAATGAAAAATGTTATAAAAATCCAAAAATATCGAACTCAGTTTCAAATAAAACTACACAAATTCAGTTCCTCCAAGTAATAGTAGTCAATTTCAAGTAAATTTACGTAAATTCACCTACTGGAACTAAAAATTTCATCAAAATCCAAAGAAATCGAATAAAATTACACAAATTCAGCTCCTCTTAATCATAATATTAAGAAAATCCAAAAAAATATAAGACTATTTCAATCAACTTACATAAATGCACCTCCTGGAACTGAATTTTTTATCTAAATCCTACAAAATAGATGGTAATTTCAACTAAATTTGCACAAATTCAGCTATTCCAATTTAATAATGTAATCAAAATCTAAAAATATCGAACTCAGTTTCAAATGAAACTACACAAATTCAGTTCGTCCAAGTAATAGTAGTCAATTTCAAATAAATTTACGTAAATTTACATACTGGAACTAAAAATTTCATCAAAATCCAAAGAAATCGAATAAAATTACACAAATTCAGCTCCTCTTAATCATAATATTAAGAAAATAAAAAAAATATAAGACAATTTCAATCAACTTACATAAATTCACCTCCTGGAACTGAATTTTTTATCTAAATCCTAAAAAATAGATGGTAATTTCAACTAAATTTGCACAAATTTAGCTATTCCAATTTAATAATGTAATCAAAATCTAAAAAAATCGAACTCAGCTTCAAATGAAACTACACAAATTCAGTTCCTCCAAGTAATAGTAATCAATTGTAAATAAATATACGTAAATTTACATCCTGGAACTAAAAATTTCATCAAAACCCAAAGAAATCGAATAAAATTACACAAATTCAGCCCCTCTTAATCATAATATTAAGAAAATAAAAAAAATATAAGACAATTTCAATCAACTAACATAAATTCACCTCCTGGAACTGAATTTTTTAACTAAATCCGAAAAATAGATGGTAATTTCAACTAAATTTGCACAAATTCAGCTATTCCAATTTAAAAATGTTTTCAAAATCCAAAGAAATCGAACTCAGTTTCAAATAAAACTACACAAATTCAGTTACTCCATGTAATAGTAGTCAATTTCAAGTAAATTTACGTAAATTAACCTAATGGAACTAAAAATTTCATCAAAATCCAAAGAAATCGAATAAAATTACACAAATTCAGCTCCTCTTAATCATAATATTAAGAAAATCCAAAAAAATATAAGACAATTTCAATCAACTTACATAAATTCACCTCCTGGAACTGAATTTTTTAACTATATCCGAAAAATAGATGGTAATTTCAACTAAATTTGCACAAATTCAGCTATTCCAGTTTAATAATGTAATCAAAATCTAAAAATATCGAACTCAGTTTCAAATGAAACTACACAAATTCAGTTCGTCCAAGTAATAATAGTCAATTTCAAATAAATTTACGTAAATTTACATCCTGGAACTAAAAATATCATCAAAATCCAAAGAAATCGAATAAAATTACACAAATTCAGCTCCTCTTAATCATAATATTAAGAAAATAAAAAAAAATATAAGACAATTTCAATCAACTTACATAAATTCACCTCCTGGAACTGAATTTTTTATCTAAATCCTAAAAAATAGATGGTAATTTCAACTATATTTGCACAAATTCAGCTATTCCAATTTAAAAATGTAATCAAAATCTAAAAATATCGATCTCAGTTTCAAATGAAGCTACACAAATTCAGTTCCTCCAAGTAATAGTAGTCAATTTCAAATAAATTTACCTAAATTTACATCCTGGAACTAAAAATTTCATCAAACTCCAAAGAAATCGAATAAAATTACACAAATTCAGCTGCTCTTAATCATAATATTAAGAAAATCCAAAAAAATATAAGACAATTTCAATCAACTTACATAAATTCACCTCCTGGAACTGAATTTTTTAACTATATCCGAAAAATAGATGGTAATTTCAACAAAATTTGCACAAATTCAGCTATTCCAATTTAATAATGTAATCAAAATCTAAAAATATCGAACTCAGTTTCAAATGAAACTACACAAATTCAGTTCGTCCAAGTAATAGTAGTCAATTTCAAATAAATTTACGTAAATTTACATCCTGGAACTAAAAATTTCATCAAAAACCAAAGAAATCGAATAAACTTACACAAATTCAGCTCCTCTTTCCGATAATATTAAGAAAATCCAAAAAAATATTAGACAATTTCAATCAACTTACATAAATTCACCTCCTGGAACTGAATTTTTTATCTAAATCCTAAAAAATAGATGGTAATTTCAACTAAATTTGCACAGATTCAGCTATTCCAATTTAAAAATGTAATCAAAATCTAAAAATATCGAACTCAGTTTAAAATGAAACTACACAAATTCAATTCCTCCAAGTAATAGTAGTCAATTTCAAATAAATTTACCTAAATTTACATCCTGGAACTAAAAATTTCATCAAAAACCAAAGAAATCGAATAAACTTACACAAATTCAGCCCCTCTTAATCATAATATTAAGAAAATAAAAAAAAATATAAGACAATTTCAATCAACTTACATAAATTCACCTTCTAGAACTGAATTTTTTTTACTAAATCCTAAAAAATAGTTGCTAATTTCAACTAAATTTGCCTAAATTCAGCTATTCCAATATAATAATATCAAAATCCAAAAATATCGAACTCACTTTCAAATGAAACTACACAAATTCAGTTACTCCATGTAATAGTAGTCAATTTCAAGTAAATTTACGTAAATTAACCTAATGGAACTAAAAATTTCATCAAAATCCAATGAAATCGAATAAAATTACACAAATTCAGCTCGTCGAAAATAAAAAAAAATATAAGACAATTTCAATCAACTTACATAAATTCACCTCCTGGAACTGAATTTTTTAACTAAATCCGAAAAATAGATGGTAATTTCAACTAAATTTGAACAAATTCCGCTATTCCAATTGAAAACTGTTATCAAAATCCAAAAATATCGAACTCAGTTTCAAATAAAACTACAGAAATTCAGTTCCTCCAAGTAATAGTAGTCAATTTCAAGTAAATTTACGTAAATTCACCTACTGGAACTAAAAATTTCATCAAAATCCAAAGAAATCGAATAAAATTACACAAATTCAGCTCCTCTTAACGATAATATTAAGAAAATCCAAAAAAATATAAGACTATTTCAATCAACTTACATAAATTCACCTCCTGGAACTGAATTTTTTAACTAAATCCGAAAAATAGATGGTAATTTCAACTAAATTTGCACAAATTCAGCTGTTCCAAATGAAAAATGTTATAAAAATCCAAAAATATCGAACTCAGTTTCAAATAAAACTACACAAATTCAGTTCCTCCAAGTAATAGTAGTCAATTTCAAGTAAATTTACGTAAATTCACCTACTGGAACTAAAAATTTCATCAAAATCCAAAGAAATCGAATAAAATTACACAAATTCAGCTCCTCTTAATCATAATATTAAGAAAATCCAAAAAAATATAAGACTATTTCAATCAACTTACATAAATGCACCTCCTGGAACTGAATTTTTTATCTAAATCCTACAAAATAGATGGTAATTTCAACTAAATTTGCACAAATTCAGCTATTCCAATTTAATAATGTAATCAAAATCTAAAAATATCGAACTCAGTTTCAAATGAAACTACACAAATTCAGTTCGTCCAAGTAATAGTAGTCAATTTCAAATAAATTTACGTAAATTTACATACTGGAACTAAAAATTTCATCAAAATCCAAAGAAATCGAATAAAATTACACAAATTCAGCTCCTCTTAATCATAATATTAAGAAAATAAAAAAAATATAAGACAATTTCAATCAACTTACATAAATTCACCTCCTGGAACTGAATTTTTTATCTAAATCCTAAAAAATAGATGGTAATTTCAACTAAATTTGCACAAATTTAGCTATTCCAATTTAATAATGTAATCAAAATCTAAAAAAATCGAACTCAGCTTCAAATGAAACTACACAAATTCAGTTCCTCCAAGTAATAGTAATCAATTGTAAATAAATATACGTAAATTTACATCCTGGAACTAAAAATTTCATCAAAACCCAAAGAAATCGAATAAAATTACACAAATTCAGCCCCTCTTAATCATAATATTAAGAAAATAAAAAAAATATAAGACAATTTCAATCAACTAACATAAATTCACCTCCTGGAACTGAATTTTTTAACTAAATCCGAAAAATAGATGGTAATTTCAACTAAATTTGCACAAATTCAGCTATTCCAATTTAAAAATGTTTTCAAAATCCAAAGAAATCGAACTCAGTTTCAAATAAAACTACACAAATTCAGTTACTCCATGTAATAGTAGTCAATTTCAAGTAAATTTACGTAAATTAACCTAATGGAACTAAAAATTTCATCAAAATCCAAAGAAATCGAATAAAATTACACAAATTCAGCTCCTCTTAATCATAATATTAAGAAAATCCAAAAAAATATAAGACAATTTCAATCAACTTACATAAATTCACCTCCTGGAACTGAATTTTTTAACTATATCCGAAAAATAGATGGTAATTTCAACTAAATTTGCACAAATTCAGCTATTCCAGTTTAATAATGTAATCAAAATCTAAAAATATCGAACTCAGTTTCAAATGAAACTACACAAATTCAGTTCGTCCAAGTAATAATAGTCAATTTCAAATAAATTTACGTAAATTTACATCCTGGAACTAAAAATATCATCAAAATCCAAAGAAATCGAATAAAATTACACAAATTCAGCTCCTCTTAATCATAATATTAAGAAAATAAAAAAAAATATAAGACAATTTCAATCAACTTACATAAATTCACCTCCTGGAACTGAATTTTTTATCTAAATCCTAAAAAATAGATGGTAATTTCAACTATATTTGCACAAATTCAGCTATTCCAATTTAAAAATGTAATCAAAATCTAAAAATATCGATCTCAGTTTCAAATGAAGCTACACAAATTCAGTTCCTCCAAGTAATAGTAGTCAATTTCAAATAAATTTACCTAAATTTACATCCTGGAACTAAAAATTTCATCAAACTCCAAAGAAATCGAATAAAATTACACAAATTCAGCTGCTCTTAATCATAATATTAAGAAAATCCAAAAAAATATAAGACAATTTCAATCAACTTACATAAATTCACCTCCTGGAACTGAATTTTTTAACTATATCCGAAAAATAGATGGTAATTTCAACAAAATTTGCACAAATTCAGCTATTCCAATTTAATAATGTAATCAAAATCTAAAAATATCGAACTCAGTTTCAAATGAAACTACACAAATTCAGTTCGTCCAAGTAATAGTAGTCAATTTCAAATAAATTTACGTAAATTTACATCCTGGAACTAAAAATTTCATCAAAAACCAAAGAAATCGAATAAACTTACACAAATTCAGCTCCTCTTTCCGATAATATTAAGAAAATCCAAAAAAATATTAGACAATTTCAATCAACTTACATAAATTCACCTCCTGGAACTGAATTTTTTATCTAAATCCTAAAAAATAGATGGTAATTTCAACTAAATTTGCACAGATTCAGCTATTCCAATTTAAAAATGTAATCAAAATCTAAAAATATCGAACTCAGTTTAAAATGAAACTACACAAATTCAATTCCTCCAAGTAATAGTAGTCAATTTCAAATAAATTTACCTAAATTTACATCCTGGAACTAAAAATTTCATCAAACTCCAAAGAAATCGAATAAAATTACACAAATTCAGCTCCTCTTAATCATAATATTAAGAAAATCCAAAAAAATATAAGACAATTTCAATCAACTTACATAAATTCACCTCCTGGAACTGAATTTTTTATCTAAATCCTAAAAAATAGATGGTAATTTCAACTAAATTTGCACAAATTCAGCCATTCCAATTTAATAATGCAATCAAAATCTAAAAATATCGAACTCAGTTTCAATTGAAACTACACAAATTCAGTTCCTCCAAGTAATAGTAATCAATTGTAAATAAATATACGTAAATTAACATCCTGGAACTAAAAATTTCATCAAAATCCAAAGAAATCGAATAAAATTACACAAATTCAGCTCCTCTTAATCATAATATTAAGAAATTAAAAAAAAATATAAGACAATTTCAATCAACTTACATAAATTCACCTCCTGGAACTGAATTTTTTATCTAAATCCTAAAAAATAGATGATAATTTCAACTAAATTTGCACAAATTCAGCTATTCCAATTTTATAATGTAATCAAAATCTAAAAATATCGAACTCAGTTTCAAATGAAACTACACAAATTCAGTTCGTCCAAGTAATAATAGTCAATTTCAAATAAATTTACGTAAATTTACATCCTGGAACTAAAAATATCATCAAAATCCAAAGAAATCGAATAAAATTACACAAATTCAGCTCCTCTTAATCATAATATTAAGAAAATAAAAAAAAATATAAGACAATTTCAATCAACTTACATAAATTCACCTCCTGGAACTGAATTTTTTATCTAAATCCTAAAAAATAGATGGTAATTTCAACTATATTTGCACAAATTCAGCTATTCCAATTTAAAAATGTAATCAAAATCTAAAAATATCGATCTCAGTTTCAAATGAAACTACACAAATTCAGTTCCTCCAAGTAATAGTAGTCAATTTCAAATAAATTTACCTAAATTTACATCCTGGAACTAAAAATTTCATCAAACTCCAAAGAAATCGAATAAAATTACACAAATTCAGCTGCTCTTAATCATAATATTAAGAAAATCCAAAAAAATATTAGACAATTTAATCAACTTACATAAATTCACCTCCTGAAACTGAATTTTTTAACTAAATCCTAAAAAATAGATGGTAATTTCAACTAAATTTGCACAAATTCAGCTATTCCAATATAATAATATCAAAATCCAAAAATATCGAACTCAGTTTCAAATGAAACTACACAAATTCAGTTCCTCCAAGTAATAGTAGTCAGTATCAAATAAATATACCTAAATTTACATCCTGGAACTAAAAATTTCATCAAAATCCAAAGAAATCGAATAAACTTACACAAATTCAGCTCCTCTTTACGATAATATTAAGAAAATCCAAAAAAATATAAGACAATTTCAATCAACTTACATAAATTCACCTCCTGGAACTGAATTTTTTTTAATAAATCCTAAAAAATAGATGGTAATTTCAACTAAATTTGCCCAAATTCAGCTATTCCAATATAAAAATGTTATCAAAATCCAGAAAAATCGAACTCAGTATGAAATAAAAATACACAAATTCAGTTTCTCCAAGTAACAATAGTCAATTTCAAGTAAATTCACGCAAATTAACCTAATAGAACTAAAAATTTTATCAAAATCCAAAGAAATCGAAGTTAAAAAAGTCAGAAATCATCGTTCTTCTTGTGGAGCTCTTCGCTGCCTTTCGACTCGTTTAAGCGACATCGTGGGAAAAATCGAAAAAAGTAAAATATTTATAAAACAAGAAGTCGCCGTTCTCCCTGGTCGTGCGTGGGCACACCTTGTCGAGCTCTTCGCTGCCTTTCGATTCGTTCAAGCGACATTGTGGGAAAAATCAAAAAAAGTAAAATATTCATAAAAAAATTTTCGAGCGCCCTCTCGGATTTTCGAGCGGTGGGTGCGGGAAACATAATGTATTTCTAGCATTGGCACAGGTAAAGCTGCTGGTATCACCGAGTATTGAAGCTGTGTTATACAGGATGTCCCACTAACTCGGTTCACCTCAAATATCTATTATTTCAAGTAATAAGCGAAAATATTATTTATAGAAGTTGTCTGGTTGTAAGAAACGCTAAACATGGTGAAACTAGTTTATTTACGGGGATAGATTGGATGTGAAGGCCATTTTTATTTTTTCAAATGGACTGTCAAATTTTTTATCGTCAAATTCAATAGAATAGCGAATTCTGAGTATGAAAGTATTAAAGTGCATTAATCCTAAAACTTATTGTTTCTGAGATATTCAACATTGCCCATCCTGTTACTTTGATTATGAAACATATTCGAAGCTATGCTCAGTTCATTTCGGATAGTCAGTCGTTGAATGCGGAAATAATACGTGAAAGAGCGCTTTTTTACTCTTGAAAGTATAATCATGCCGTGTGAGGCGTGTGTAATAAACCAATTGAACGATTATTCGGCGCAACATTTAAACAATAGTATGTACACCACAAGTGCCTTTCGTTACTCATTTATTAGCTGATGCCATGCAAGGCTAATATGTTTTGGTCTTCCTCTGATCCTGCTTTTGTGCCTTTCAATGGTTTATTGCAGCGCTGTTCAAGCTCGTTTACGCGTAAGGTCGGGGCAAAGAGGAGCCATAATAAGAGGCGTCCCTCGACAAGGACAGACCTAATCTGGGGAAATCACTAAGACAACCAATTTAAATGCTCATTCGGCAATGATCGCTAGGCTTCGGCAATGATCGCTAAGCTTCGGCAATGATCGCTAAGCTTCGGCAATGATCGCGGTAAACTTCAGCAATAATCAGCCAATGTGGTAAGGTACATTTAGTCGATTTGAATATCCCGCTCGAAATAGACAACCAATTTAAATGCCAAGGTCAAGCAAGGATTTCAAAGGTTTCGCCCGGAGTGACACCTCTTATTATACCTACTCTTTGCTCGGGGTTCTCCCACTGTCGTCCGCGTTGTCAGGAATACCGCGCGACGCTAACCCCGAAGACGCTTACCCGGCTAGCTCGTCGTGGCAGCCAGTGGCAGCCTTCGGAGCGTCGCGCGGTCTCCTTGACAACGGAAGGCACTCTGTGCGAGAGAAAAATTGGAGGGGAAGCACGCGCGTGAGGGGCCCCACTGCTGGTCACCCCTGGTTTATTGTCAGCTATCGTCTTTTGTTTCTTCCTTCACGAAGTAAACGTGTAGCGCCCGATCTTCAGGCACTGTGTGCCTTGCGAGCGAGAGAATGAGTGAAAGAATGAGTGAGAGAATGAGTGAGCGAGAGGGAGTGAGATAGAGCGAGGAAGACGGTTACGAGGTGCGTCGCTTTAGGAGTAAGTAGTCTCTGTACGAACGCCACAGTGAACAGACACACATTGCCGAAATAAAAGTGTCGAATTCCTTAAACACAAAAAGTTTTAATTACTACAATATCAGAAGTGGGATCAACTCGAGAGCGATCAACTCGAGAGCGATCAACTCGAGAGCGATCAACTCGAGAGCGATCAACTCGAGAGCGATCAACTCGCGATCGATCGAGGTGACTATCGTTGTCCAAGAATCGCGAAATTAAAGGTAACTGGTGCGCGAAATTACGTGGACCACGTGGCGAAACCATTGGTGCGAGAACGAGGTGGCGATCGATTACACGCATAATTATTCGGGTGGCAGAGTAGTCTTGCTGATTTTTCTCGATTCGAGGGTGCGGACAGGCGTGAGGCGCGAAAACTGTTCAGCGTAATTAAGTAATCGGGAATCGGTAGCAAGAATGCAAGGATCCGAAAATGGCGGCGAACCGAACGCGCAAAGCGAGCAGCTCGCGGAAATTCCAAATGGCGGTTTCGGTGGAATCAGATACTTCCAAAATATTAATAGCGTACTACCCGAGTTCGATCCGGTTAAGCGTGATCTCGATATCCTACGGTGGATCGACAAAATTGAAGAGTACGGCGATTTATACGCGTGGGACGATGTCGCGATCAAACATTATGGATTGTCGAAACTAGTCGGTCCGGCACGTCGGTGGCGTGATAGCCTGCCACGACAGGAAAGGAGCTGGAGAGATTGGGCAGAATTATTGAAGGAGAATTTCCCGTGTCAAGAAAGTCCGTTAACCTTGACAAAACGCGCGCAATCTTACAAGCGACGTCCAAACCAAGACATCGCAGAATATTACTACGAGAAGCTAGCGAGATGTAACGAGGCTGGCATGAAGACCCAAGAAATCATCGAATGGATAGTCGACGGATTGGACAATGCTCGTTTCCGTGACTATTTAGGACCCCTGTCCAGGTACGAAAAACCGAGTCAGTTATTACCAGATTTACAAAGCGGAAGTACGTACATTCGAGAAGTTTCTCAAGCGAAAGGAGCACGCGGCTCAGAGAGCACAGCAAAAGGTCAGAGGGACGACATCCGATGCTTCGTGTAAACAAACGGGACATACGGCGCGAACGTGTAAGCAAGAAAAAAAAACAATAATATGTTTCAAATGTGGCAAACCGGGACATTATTCGCGAACGTGCTCGACAACTAGCGGCGCGAAGCGCGAGGACGCGGGCGCAAAGCACGAAGACACGGGCGCGGGAATGTCTCCGTCGCGCAGCGCTACGAACGTATTGCACGTAAACAAAAACACCCATGATAAATATTTCAAGGACGCTGTTCTTGCCGGTAAACGTGTGCGGTGTTATGTCGATATGGGAAGCAGTGTCGTAGCAGTTCGAAAAGACACAGCTGATACTCTCGGGGTGGAATATAGACAAGCGCAATTGCGACCGTTCGTCGGATACGGCGCAGGCTCCGTAAAGCCGATCGGAGTGTTTACTGCCCCTTTAGAAATAGACGGCGTCGAGGTTCAGGTGGAGGCACACGTCGTACCTAACGATTCCCAGGGCGTGCCAATTCTAGTAGGACATCCGTTCACAGAGCATCCTGATGTCCACATTTTAAGTACGAGCAGCGAACTACGCGTGGCTCCAAGCGTGGACGACTTGGTCCGCGACTCGGTGAATGCAACAGGCAAGACTCGCCTGCGGGCGCAGGAGGAGCAGGTGATACCCAATAACTATCTTGGATATATCACGGTAGGTGGTACCCTTCCAGATGAAGAGTTGTGCGTCGAAGGGGGACTGAGGCCCACGGGGACTCTAATCCCAAGATGTGTAGTAGGAACTGACCACGAAGGGCGCACATTCATTCCTATTTTAAACGTCACAGGAGATGATCTGACCATTAAGGCAGGGCAAACAGTAGCTCGCGGGGAGCGCTGTGAGGAGCGGGAGATTCAACGTGCTGTCAACGACGAACCCGTGTTGATGGATGAGGTGGACACGGACGCGACGGGAGAGGATGCAGCGGAACTTCTCGAGCTGCTGAACGAATACCGGGACTTGGTGGCTCGGAATGTGCACCAAATCGGATGCACAGACAAGGCGGAGCTACACATCGAGCTCACCGATAATATACCGGTGTATTACCGCCCATATAGGCTAGCGCACCACGAGAGGGAACAACTGGGGGACATCATCAACGAACTCAAGGAGGCTGGAGTGATAGAGGACAGCTCGTCACCTTTTGGCAGCCCCGTCCTCTTGGTGAGAAAAGCAAACGGAGAGGTTAGAGTATGCATTGATTTTCGCGCAGTAAATAAGAAAACCGTTCGTGATAAGTATCCGCTGCCGAGAATTGACGACCAGTTAGATCGACTTCAAGGCAACCGATATTTCAGTAGCTTAGATTTATTTAGCGGATACCACCAGGTGCCTGTAAATAAAAGTTCGCGAGCGAAGACGGCTTTTGTAACGCCTGATGGACAATACCAATTCAGACGAATGCCGTTTGGGCTGTGCAATGCCCCTGCGATTTTCCAAAGGCTCATGCACACCGTTTTAGGGAATTTGCGATATAGTGTTGCTATGGCGTACTTAGATGATATTGTCATACCCGCGGAGAATGTAGCACAAGGCCTCGCGCGATTGAGACAAATATTTGATGCCTTAAGGAACGCTAATTTAACAATCAAGTTGGAAAAGTGCCATTTCTTAAAAACTAAATTCGCGTATCTAGGGTTTGAAATACAGCAAGGAATTATGCAGCCAGGCAGTAGAAAATTGCGCAGTGTAGAGTCATTCCCAACCCCGTCAGACATTAAATCAGTCAGAAGTTTCGTGGGGCTGGCCAGCTATTTTATGCGATTTATAAAAAATTTCGCAGTGATTATGAGCCCAATCACTGATCTCTTAAAAAAGAATAATAGCTTCGAATGGGGGGAGAAACAGGAGGCAGCCTATCGGTTAATAAAACAAAAACTTATAACAAAACCTATTCTAGCAATGTACAATCCAAAAGCAGAGACGGAAGTCCACACAGACGCGAGTAGTTTAGGATTAGGCGCGGTGCTGCTTCAGAAGCAGAACGATAACAAATGGCACCCGATTTGTTACTACAGCCGACGGACGTCGTCTGAGGAATCTAGGTACCATTCATTCGAACTAGAGGCACTTGCAATCGTTTGCGCGTTGGAGAAATATCGTGTATATTTGATCGGCATTGAGTTCGTAATCCGAACCGATTGTAACAGTTTAAAGTTATTAGAAAAGAAGCGAGATATGAGCCCAAGGATAGCGAGGTGGTTCGTCCGGCTATCAGAATTCAATTATCGTATAGAGTATCATCCGGGAGAACGAAATGTTGTTGCGGACGCGTTAAGTCGCAACCCTGTCGAAGAAAGCGAGGACGTACCACTAGTCGGACTCCCTATCCTAGGGATCAACGTAAACACGGACTGGATAGCCGCTATGCAGCGGAGCGACGCAAAGATCATGGCGATTCGTAATCAATTAGAAGCTGGCGATCAAACAACGCACCAAAAATTCACTATGTATAACGCGCGCGTATACGAAACGACGAGTGGAGTGTGGCGGTTATATGTACCCGAGGAGCTACAGTATGACGTCGTCGCGGACGCGCATCGAGCGGTAGCGCACCTTGGTATCGACAAGACTGTAGCAAAACTAAAAGAAACGTACTATTTCCCGAAAATGCGAGATTTTGTGAACCGTTATATAAATCGTTGTGTGCCATGTTTATATTATAAAACACCGAGTGGCAAGGGAGAAGGATTTTTACATCCGCTGTCGAAAGGAGACCGACCCTTCCAAACTGTACATATCGACCACTTAGGACCATTTCCTACCACTGCGACAAACAACAAATATGTAGTAGCGCTGATCTGCGGGTTCAGCAAATATGTAATACTTAAAGCAATCACGGATAGTAGCGCGGACGAAACGGTGCAGTTTCTACGGGAGGCAATAGCCCACTATGGAAGAC
Organism: Andrena flavipes; assembly: GCA_963971345.1. Lineage (NCBI taxonomy): Eukaryota > Metazoa > Arthropoda > Insecta > Hymenoptera > Andrenidae > Andrena > Andrena flavipes. The sequence continues at coordinate 32,829,796 of OZ020481.1, forward strand.
CGGAAAGAATTATCTCTGACCGGGGCGCCGCGTACACGTCGCAAATGTTCGAAGGATTTTGTATAGGTTTACAAATCGGGCACGTAAAAATTGCAACGGCAGCGCCGAGAGGAAATGGACAAGTCGAGCGATTAAACCGCGTACTCTTACATTGTTTAGCGACGGTGACTGAAAAACCCGATTGTCGAGATTGGGACTTGCGGTTATATGAGGTACAATTTACGGTGAATAGCACGCGTCATAGGGTAACTCAGCGTACCCCCTTTGAGGCTGTATTTTCGTACCAGGTAACCGGTCTCAACGATAACCCACTAATTCGCGAGATTAAGGATCTAAACGAAACTTTAGGAAATAGCGTTGAACGTAGGGCAATCGCTGAACTGTTGGATGAAAATAGGACGCAACTGAGTGCACAATACGATCGAAAAAGAAAAAAGGCACGTGAATACGAAATAGGAGACATTGTTTTGGCTCGAGGCGAAGTCGCGGCAACGGGCGAAAGCCGAAAACTCAGTCCAAAGTACCGAGGTCCTTACGAAATAAAGCAGGTTCTAGGGAACGATCGGTATTTGATTTCTGACATAGAAGGCGAACGGCAAAGCAGTCGCGAATACAGCGGCGTGGTTTCGGCCGATAGGTTAAAATTTGTACACAAGTCGGGCGAGTATCGGCGGCCTGCAACGCGTGCTCGTCAACCCATCGAAAATGATTAGTGATGATATAATACAAACATATGTTATGTCCGTGCGTAGTCGCAACGAGGACGTTGATACCAATAGGATGGCCGAACTGTAGCGCCCGATCTTCAGGCACTGTGTGCCTTGCGAGCGAGAGAATGAGTGAGAGAATGAGTGAGAGAATGAGTGAGAGAATGAGTGAGCGAGAGAGAGTGAGATAGAGCGAGGAAGACGGTTACGAGGTGCGTCGCTTTAGGAGTAAGTAGTCTCTGTACGAACGCCACAGTGAACAGACACACATTGCCGAAATAAAAGTGTCGAATTCCTTAAACACAAAAAGTTTTAATTACTACAAACGTAACAATTACATTTGCACACAAACAAACCCATGCATTAAAGCTGATGCAAGATACAAACATTTCTGCACTCTTTTATCGAATAATGTAATACGTGCGAATTATAATCTAAAATTACGGGTTAAGGACTTCGTAATGAGCCCGTGACAGGCCGAAAAAGATAGGCTCAGGCGATGATCGAATTAGCCTTTCTCTTAATAATCTTTTATTTCTGTATATACAGTATATATATTATGGCCTCCATCTGACGATGAAAATTTAATCAAGCATATCCGTATTTTGTTTATGTTTTACCTAATTATATACGGTAACCCGCGCAGGGAGTCGAGACCGAAGCAGAAACCGAATTTCAGACCGGTCGCGACTAGTCTAGCGACCAGTAACCGAGGCGAAAAGGGACCGCTACTTTTAACGAGACCAATCGAAACCAAACCGAAGGCATGACCAGTCCGCCGACTGGTCGCAAAGGGTCGAGTTAATTTATGGAGAGATTTCTGTTCCTCTCCATAAATTACGAGTCGGAGCGGTTCGGTTCTGTTCGGATCGGTTCAACCTAGCTGAATAAGCCGGGAAAGTATGGATGCTATTCCTGCCGCTCACACTGTTTATCAATCTGGTGACGGGTTTGGTGATTGCAGACTTTTGCAGTTATTTGTTACTGTAACACTGTCCATTCCAAATTATGTCGATCTGCCGAGATATTATTGTATTTCAAACACTAGTTATGTATTATTTTAATAGAAGTAGTTAATATAAATAAATTATTGTTAATAAACAAATAACAAGAAAATGGTTGAGAATATAATTCTTCATGTGATTATTTTAAAAATATGTCCAAGTGTGGAAAAAACAGAAGATAGGAATGTAATAAAATGTAAATATATTTAACAATAGCATAAATAACAAATTTGAAATTTGCATAAATTTGAAATTTGTTATTTATGCTATTTGCATAAATTTGAAATTTGTTATTTATGCTATTTGTATAAATTTGAAATTTGTTATTTATGCTATTGTTAAATATATTTACATTTTATTACATTCCTATCTTTCATTCCTATGTTTTTTCCACACTTGGACGTACTTTTAAAATAATCACATGAAGAATTATATTTTCAACCATTTTCTTGTTATTTGTATATTAACAATAATTTATTTATATTAACTACTTCTATTAAAATAATACATAACTAGTGTTTGAAATACAATAATATCTCGGCAGATCGACATAGTTTGGAATGGACAGTGTTACAGTAACAAATAATTGCAAAAGTCTGCTATCAACAAACCCGTCACCAGAGTGACAAACAGTGTGAGCGGCAGGAATAGCGTCCATACCTTCCCGGCTTATTCAGCTAGGTTAAACCGACCCGAACAGAACCGAACCGCTCCGAACCGCTCCGACTCGTAATTTATGGAGAGGAACAGAAATCTCTCCATAAATTAACTCGACCGTTTGCGACCATTTGCGACCGGTTAGGACCGAAAGTGTAAGAGAAATTCTCTCTCGAGTTTTAGTCGAGAGAAAACTCCTGACCGCTCGTCGCTCTCTAGTTCGGTCGAGAGAAAAATCCTGACCGTTCGGTCGCTCGCTAGTTCGGTCGAGAGAACTGTAAATGCCATATTGGTCGGTCTCACTGACCGCGACTGCGACCGAAACCGAATTTCTATCGGTCTCGACTTCCTGAACACGCGTAAGTTTTAATACCTCAATATATCGAGAATTACGCATACTTTGATCTCGAGTTCCATGCATCCTGTGCTTTTAAATCTGTATTGATACTGGCTCGCACTCATCTCTCCTTGTATTTAAAGCGGGGGTAGAACCAATTATTTTCGTAATCCACGTTAGAAAACAAGCAACTTTTATTGGAAACATTTTTTCTTAAAACCATTCCAAACTATTTTTCGATGTCTAGATGTTAGACGAGAGGCAAAAGGTCGGAAGCTAAAATAATTCCAAAAGGAGAAGCGAAAATCACATTTAGTATCTTGACCTGCAGGAGTATCGTTTACACCACTTGGGTTTTCCCCAACCACTTACCTGATGACCGTCTATACAGATTATTGTTGCCGCGACGCGACCCCCTCAACCATTCTTTGCGTGCTGCCTGACAACTCACAATTGCCACAATCACACCCCCCAAAAATCAGTCACACCGAAATCACGTCACACGACACTCTTTCTAACAGTACTCGCTCCCACAGAAGACACCTATCTACTCATTCTCCACATTCATTGTACAGTGTGTAGAAAATTTATTGGTCTACACCTCTGGATCAGTGGACATTTGTAAAAAAAATTGTCCTCGAAATTGTTTATAACATTGACAATTAACTTTAAATTTTTTGGTAAATTTCTCGAAACTGGATTTTTCCTCACCGATTTCAATGGCCTTCGCATATGTTGTCAAAGTCATAATTCTGAACAACATTTTCCTCTAACCTTTTTACGTTCGGCTTTGGTTTACGAAATATTCGCAAAAAACTTTACTTAACACTAGAATTACCGATTTTAACACATACATCGGTTCGCTACCATGCTTTACGCGTACCCCGCCCAAATCTAGCCCCCACCAATACTAATATCGTCGGCTATGAAACAGATTTCAATCAACAGACGCAGTCGCGTCTGGAAGCTAATTCCCCCTTCCCTTCTACCCATAGGCACACTGAGCGACCACGTATCTATACACGAAAGATAGCGAAATTGACAGGTCGTCAGAGCTATTTTAGCCTTATTATCTTATTTTATGATATAGTGCCGGTGTTTTTAATCATTTTTTTTTTTCGAACCCATATCAAAGAGTAGGTATAATAAGATGCGTCACTCCGGGCGGAACCTTTGAAGTCCTTGCTTGACCTTGGCATTTAAATTGGTTGTTTATTTCGAGTGGGATATTCAAATCGACTAAATGTACCTTACCACATTGGCTGATTATTGCCGAAGTTTACCGCGATCATTGCCGAACCTTAGCGATCATTGCCGAAGCCCAGCGATCATTGCCGAATGGGCATTTAAATTGGTTGTCTTAGTGATTTCCCCAGATTATGTCTGTCCTTGTCGAGTGACGCCTCTTATTATGTCTCCTCTTTGCCCATATGTCGTTTTACTTAATGTATTTGTCTAAAAGATATAAGATTTATTCTGAATTAATAGTTATCAAAATGATACTTTTAGGATTAAGAGGTATGACGTCACGTTGTTCTCCTCCACTTGACGCCAGTAGGTGTCGCCTCGAATGCGTAATTTATAAATGTCACTTGGCTGTCATTCAATCGTAACCTGCTAGTTGTTAACATCACAGGCGAGGTATAGAATCTAGAGACGCGGTAGCGTCTCGACGCCAAGTACATGAAAAAGACACCCTACCCAGATAGCACCAAAACGTTTTAAAAACGTTTTAAAAACGTCCAAGTCGGACGTTCAGGACGTCTTAAAAACGTCCAGAAAAGGTCCAGAAAAGGTCCTAGAAACGTCCATTTTCACAAACCAGAACGTTTTTAGGACGTTTTTAAAACGTTTTCAGGACGTTTTCTGGACGTTTTTAAAACGTTTTCAGGACCTTTTCTGGACGTTTTCAGGACGTTTTTAAAACGTTTTCTGGACGTTTTTAAAACGTTTTTTGGACATTTTTAAAACGTTTTTTGGACATTTTTAAAACGTTTTTTGGACGTTTTTAAAACGTTTTCAGGACGTTTTCAGGACGTTTTTGGGACGCTTGACGGTACTGGTTGGATTTAATAAAAATTTAAGGAAGTAAAAGGTTTTCAAAATAAGATTAAACTCGATAACAATTTATTTTATTTGTTGAATTCAGAAATAATGCAGAATATATGCACTTACAATAGATACAAGAATATGTTAGTACGAGGTCCAATATACAGAATATATTCACTTAAAATAGATATGGATGTGCACTTAAATAGACAGCTCTGTATTTTTTCTATTCTCTGCCATTTCCCTGTGTTCTGCTGCACCTTAAACAAGAATTTCGAGGAAACATTACATTAAATTTTACAGTAATCAATATTAGGAATAGTAAAATAAGGGTGATAGTTACATATTAAAACCGTTGCTACGTTTAATTTATGGAAATCTTTTTTCCCTTTTCTGCCAAGGACAACTAAATAACAATGCAACATCCATTGGTCATCAACGACATTAGCGCCCGTTTTACAAAATTATACTGATTGGAATCATCAAAATTAGCCAATTCGTTAACCTAAAATTTAAAAATTATTCCAACCCTAACCTAGAACTACATACCTATGACCACAAATACTGAAACAAATATACAAAAACTGTACAAATACGTTATGAGAGCTGTATAAAAACTGTATGAACAAACGTTTACAAACATTCGGTTAGAAACATTTAACCAAATGCCTCTGTGTTTTTGGTTTTCTACTGTTTCTTTGAACAAATGTTCATATAAACATTTATATGTATATATGTATGTAGATCTATTTAGGCTTTACCTGTGCGATCTATCCATATTTCGTGGATGGTTTGGGTTAGACAGCGATTACAATCCTTGGTTTTCCTTGAACTCATGTATCCTAATCTATCCGACTTTCTCACATGGCACACAGCCTCTTTTGAACGCCTGTTTTGAAAACGTCTGCCAAATACGTTTTTAAAACGTCTGCAAAAGACGTTTTTAAAACGTCTGCAAAACACGTCTTTAAAACGTCCAGAAAACGTCCATAAAACGTCCAGAAAAGGTCCAGAAAACGTTTTAAAAACGTCCATTTTCACAAATCAAGCCGTGGACGTTCAGACCTAAAATGGACGTAAAATGGACGTTTTTAAAACATTCTGTGCTATCTGGGTTAAAATAGATATGGATGTGCACTTAAATAGACAGCTCTGTATTTTTTCTATTCTCTGCCATTTCCCTGTGTTCTGCTGCACCTTAAACAAGAATTTCGAGGAAACATTACATTAAATTTTACAGTAATCAATATTAGGAATAGTAAAATAAGGGTGATAGTTACATATTAAAACCGTTGCTACGTTTAATTTATGGAAATCTTTTTTCCCTTTTCTGCCAAGGACAACTAAATAGCAATGCAACATCCATTGGTCATCAACGACATTAGCGCCCGTTTTACAAAATTATACTGATTGGAATCATCAAAATTTGCCAATTCGTTAACCTAAAATTTAAAAATTATTCCAACCCTAACCTAGAACTACATACCCAGATAGCACAGAACGTTTTAAAAACGTCCATTTTACGTCCATTTTAGGTCTGAACGTCCACGGCTTGATTTGTGAAAATGGACGTTTTTAAAACGTTTTCTGGACCTTTTCTGGACGTTTTATGGACGTTTTCTGGACGTTTTTAAAACGTCCAGAAAACGTTTTAAAAACGTCCAGAAGTCGTTTTAAAGACGTTTTTTGCAGACGTTTTAAAAACGTCTTTTGCAGACGTTTTAAAAACGTATTTGGCAGACGTTTTCAAAACAGGCGTTCAAAAGAGGCTGTGTGCCATGTGAGAAAGTCGGATAGATTAGGATACACGAGTTCAAGGAAAACCAAGGATTGTAATCGCTGTCTAACCCAAACCATCCACGAAATATGGATAGATCGCACAGGTAAAGCCTAATTAGATCTACATACATATATACATATAAATGTTTATATGAACATTTGTTCAAAGAAACAGTAGAAAACCAAAAACACAGAGGCATTTGGTTAAATGTTTCTAACCGAATGTTTGTAAACGTTTGTTCATACAGTTTTTATACAGCTCTCATAACGTATTTGTACAGTTTTTGTATATTTGTTTCAGTATTTGTGGTCATAGGTATGTAGTTCTAGGTTAGGGTTGGAATAATTTTTAAATTTTAGGTTAACGAATTGGCAAATTTTGATGATTCCAATCAGTATAATTTTGTAAAACGGGCGCTAATGTCGTTGATGACCAATGGATGTTGCATTGCTATTTAGTTGTCCTTGGCAGAAAAGGGAAAAAAGATTTCCATAAATTAAACGTAGCAACGGTTTTAATATGTAACTATCACCCTTATTTTACTATTCCTAATATTGATTACTGTAAAATTTAATGTAATGTTTCCTCGAAATTCTTGTTTAAGGTGCAGCAGAACACAGGGAAATGGCAGAGAATAGAAAAAATACAGAGCTGTCTATTTAAGTGCACATCCATATCTATTTTAAGTGAATATATTCTGTATATTGGACCTCGTACTAACATATTCTTGTATCTATTGTAAGTGCATATATTCTGCATTATTTCTGAATTCAACAAATAAAATAAATTGTTATCGAGTTTAATCTTATTTTGAAAACCTTTTACTTCCTTAAATTTTTATTAAATCCAACCAGTACCGTCAAGCGTCCCAAAAACGTCCTAAAAACGTCCAGAAAAGGTCCTGAAAACGTTTTAAAAACGTCCAGAAAACGTCCTAAAAACGTTTTAAAAACGTCCAGAAAAGGTCCTGAAAACGTTTTAAAAACGTCCAGAAAACGTCCTGAAAACGTTTTAAAAACGTCCAGAAAAGGTCCTGAAAACGTTTTAAAAACGTCCAGAAAACGTCCTGAAAACGTTTTAAAAACGTCCAGAAAACGTTCTGGTTTGTGAAAATGGACGTTTCTAGGACCTTTTCTGGACCTTTTCTGGACGTTTTTAGGACGTCCGGAACGTCCGGCTTGGACATTTTTAAAACGTTTTTAAAACGTTTTGGTGCTATCTGGGTACCTATGACCACAAATACTGAAACAAATATACAAAAACTGTACAAATACGTTATGAGAGCTGTATAAAAACTGTATGAACAAACGTTTACAAACATTCGGTTAGAAACATTTAACCAAATGCCTCTGTGTTTTTGGTTTTCTACTGTTTCTTTGAACAAATGTTCATATAAACATTTATATGTATATATGTATGTAGATCTAATTAGGCTTTACCTGTGCGATCTATCCATATTTCGTGGATGGTTTGGGTTAGACAGCGATTACAATCCTTGGTTTTCCTTGAACTCATGTATCCTAATCTATCCGCATTTATCACATGGCACACAGCCTCTTTTGAACGCCTGTTTTGTAGGTAACCAAAGCGTATTCTGGACGTTTTGAAAACGTCTGCAAAAGACGTTTTTAAAACGTCTGCAAAAAACGTCTTTAAAACGACTTCTGGACGTTTTTAAAACGTTTTCTGGACGTTTTAAAAACGTCCAGAAAACGTCCATAAAACGTTCAGAAAAGGTCCAGAAAACGTTTTAAAAACGTCCATTTTCACAAATCAAGCCGTGGACGTTCAGACCTAAAATGGACATAAAATGGACGTTTTTAAAACGTTCTGTGCTATCTGGGACGTATATACGCGATACACGCACACCTTCAACCAAAACGAAACTACAAATGTTTCGTTTTTCTACGTATATACGCGTTACGCGCACACCTTCAGCCAAAACGAAACTAACACATATTTCGTTCGTCAATCGCTATCTTCACTATGCAATCTCCTCCAAATTTTGACAGTTTACCGTCAAGATATAACCAAGTTATAAACGTGTTTTTACAAGTATGTATCGTTGTACCATTGAATTGCAATCAAAATGCAGTCTCAAACACAAGGTAAGTTGCCGAAATTTGAATTGCGCCATGTGTGAATATCATCAAACTGTTTTTTATTTGTTTAATAAACTGAGAATTTTATGTATATATATATATATATATGTATATAGATAACACTATAAGTTTACAGTCATTTCTGTAGACTCCGCTATGAAATTCTTATGTAAGGTGTTCCCCTAAACGCAAAAATCAACACGAGATAAAATCCTATGGATACGTTTTTGAGATATTATTAGAAATTTTTAGAAAAATAGCCGTATTTTTAACCTTAAAATTATTATTATTATATTAATTAATAAATGAGTTTCTTCAGCTTCGATCCTCTGTTTCCTTCTTCCCAGATAGCACAGAACGTTTTAAAAACGTCCATTTTATGTCCATTTTAGGTCTGAACGTCCACGGCTTGATTTGTGAAAATGGACGTTTTTAAAACGTTTTCTGGACGTTTTATGGACGTTTTCTGGACGTTTTTAAAACGTCCAGAAAACGTTTTAAAAACGTCCAGAAGTCGTTTTAAAGACGTTTTTTGCAGACGTTTTAAAAACGTCTTTTGCAGACGTTTTCAAAACGTCCAGAATACGCTTTGGTTACCTACAAAACAGGCGTTCAAAAGAGGCTGTGTGCCATGTGATAAATGCGGATAGATTAGGATACATGAGTTCAAGGAAAACCAAGGATTGTAATCGCTGTCTAACCCAAACCATCCACGAAATATGGATAGATCGCACAGGTAAAGCCTAATTAGATCTACATACATATATACATATAAATGTTTATATGAACATTTGTTCAAAGAAACAGTAGAAAACCAAAAACACAGAGGCATTTGGTTAAATGTTTCTAACCGAATGTTTGTAAACGTTTGTTCATACAGTTTTTATACAGCTCTCATAACGTATTTGTACAGTTTTTGTATATTTGTTTCAGTATTTGTGGTCATAGGTATGTAGTTCTAGGTTAGGGTTGGAATAATTTTTAAATTTTAGGTTAACGAATTGGCAAATTTTGATGATTCCAATCAGTATAATTTTGTAAAACGGGCGCTAATGTCGTTGATGACCAATGGATGTTGCATTGCTATTTAGTTGTCCTTGGCAGAAAAGGGAAAAAAGATTTCCATAAATTAAACGTAGCAACGGTTTTAATATGTAACTATCACCCTTATTTTACTATTCCTAATATTGATTACTGTAAAATTTAATGTAATGTTTCCTCGAAATTCTTGTTTAAGGTGCAGCAGAACACAGGGAAATGGCAGAGAATAGAAAAAATACAGAGCTGTCTATTTAAGTGCACATCCATATCTATTTTAAGTGAATATATTCTGTATATTGGACCTCGTACTAACATATTCTTGTATCTATTGTAAGTGCATATATTCTGCATTATTTCTGAATTCAACAAATAAAATAAATTGTTATCGAGTTTAATCTTATTTTGAAAACGTTTTACTTCCTTAAATTTTTATTAAATCCAACCAGTACCGTCAAGCGTCCCAAAAACGTCCTGAAAACGTCCTGAAAACGTTTTAAAAACGTCCAAAAAACGTTTTAAAAATGTCCAAAAAACGTTTTAAAAACGTCCAGAAAACGTTTTAAAAACGTCCTAAAAACGTTCTGGTTTGTGAAAATGGACGTTTCTAGGACCTTTTCTGGACCTTTTCTGGACGTTTTTAAGACGTCCTGAACGTCCGACTTGGACGTTTTTAAAACGTTTTTAAAACGTTTTGGTGCTATCTGGGTTGTATGTGCTTGCTTTATATCTGAAAATTCAAATTTAAATAAACCAATTCCATCAATCCCAATTATCCGAAGTTTATTTGTAGTTTACACATAGGTAGTAATATAATCAGTGAAAATAATTTTAAATGTATTTTATTTCGTTTTTGAAAATAAATTCTATCTCTTTCTGTTCGGTCAACTTTAACGCGAGATATGGCCTAGAACGTCGGGTCGTCTTTTTAAAAAATTACCAAAATATTCATCGGACGATATCGCAAAAATGTATCCATTGGATTTTGTCTCGTGTCGATTTTTGAGTTTAGGGGATCACCTTACATAAGAATTTCATAGTGGAGCCTGGATCAAAAATAATTTTTTGGATTTTGTAAACTACCCAGATAGCACAGAACGTTTTAAAAACGTCCATTTTATGTCCATTTTAGGTCTGAACGTCCACGGCTTGATTTGTGAAAATGGACGTTTTTAAAACGTTTTCTGGACCTTTTCTGGACGTTTTATGGACGTTTTCTGGACGTTTTTAAAACGTCCAGAAAACATTTTAAAAACGTCCAGAAGTCGTTTTAAAGACGTCTTTTGCAGACGTTTTCAAAACGTCTTTTGCAGACGTTTTCAAAACGTCCAGAATACGCTTTGGTTACCTACAAAACAGGCGTTCAAAAGAGGCTGTGTGCCATGTGATAAATGCGGATAGATTAGGATACATGAGTTCAAGGAAAACCAAGGATTGTAATCGCTGTCTAACCCAAACCATCCACGAAATATGGATAGATCGCACAGGTAAAGCCTAATTAGATCTACATACATATATACATATAAATGTTTATATGAACATTTGTTCAAAGAAACAGTAGAAAACCAAAAACACAGAGGCATTTGGTTAAATGTTTCTAACCGAATGTTTGTAAACGTTTGTTCATACAGTTTTTATACAGCTCTCATAACGTATTTGTACAATTTTTGTATATTTGTTTCAGTATTTGTGGTCATAGGTATGTAGTTCTAGGTTAGGGTTGGAATAATTTTTAAATTTTAGGTTAACGAATTGGCAAATTTTGATGATTCCAATCAGTATAATTTTGTAAAACGGGCGCTAATGTCGTTGATGACCAATGGATGTTGCATTGCTATTTAGTTGTCCTTGGCAGAAAAGGGAAAAAAGATTTCCATAAATTAAACGTAGCAACGGTTTTAATATGTAACTATCACCCTTATTTTACTATTCCTAATATTGATTACTGTAAAATTTAATGTAATGTTTCCTCGAAATTCTTGTTTAAGGTGCAGCAGAACACAGGGAAATGGCAGAGAATAGAAAAAATACAGAGCTGTCTATTTAAGTGCACATCCATATCTATTTTAAGTGAATATATTCTGTATATTGGACCTCGTACTAACATATTCTTGTATCTATTGTAAGTGCATATATTCTGCATTATTTCTGAATTCAACAAATAAAATAAATTATTATCGAGTTTAATCTTATTTTGAAAACCTTTTACTTCCTTAAATTTTTATTAAATCCAACCAGTACCGTCAAGCGTCCCAAAAACGTCCTGAAAACGTCCTGAAAACGTTTTAAAAACGTCCAAAAAACGTTTTAAAAATGTCCAAAAAATGTTTTAAAAACGTCCAGAAAACGTTTTAAAAACGTCCAGAAAAGGTCCTGAAAACGTTTTAAAAACGTCCTGAAAACGTTTTAAAAACGTCCTAAAAACGTTCTGGTTTGTGAAAATGGACGTTTCTAGGACCTTTTCTGGACCTTTTCTGGACGTTTTTAAGACGTCCTGAACGTCCGACTTGGACGTTTTTAAAACGTTTTGGTGCTATCTGGGTAGTGTAATCGAAGCGTAAAATGATGCTGTGACTGAATTTACCCTTAATTCTGTCCCGTGATAATTTGTAAGTTATAACATTAAAAATTATCTCAAGTCATTCCCTATGCAAATAATCTTTGTAAAAAGAAGTGAGATCCTTATAAAAAAACTTCAAAAAAGTAAAAAAATTACGCCAAGTACATGAAATCAAATAAATATAAAAAAATATGTGAAATCAAAATGAGCTGCAAGTACATAACGGAGCTTTCCAACTGCGCTTAAGATGTCACAACTGCACATACACAGCTGAAATGCTGTGTTCATACATTCCGTTACTCATATCGCGGACATTTTTATTAATGCATCAAAAAGAATCCCATTTAAAAACTTGATATAAAAAAATTGCGCCACTTATAACAATGGCTATGTATACAGAGAAAAAAATGTATTAAATAATATTAAGCAGATTTATTTTTATACAAATAAATATTTCAATACGAATAAATATTTTATTCAAAATACTTGGCGCTGCGCTCCGAACTGGTGTTGCTAAACTGAATAAATATGTATAAATTGCATTAAATCTTTTTCTTTCTTGGGCGTGCGTTCGTGCATGTGTATATGTGTGCGTGTGCATAGGCTACGTATGATATTAGAATTAAATATATGTAGAATAAATTTGACTGCGTTTCTAATATGTGTATGTATATGTTTACGTATTTTAGATTGTAAGGGAGTTATTGTAAATTACTAATACTAAGACAATTAACATTTCTTTCGGTTTTGCAGCGCCAAGTATTTTGAATAAAATATTTATTCGTATTGAAATATTTATTTGTATAAAAATAAATCTGCTTAATATTATTTAATACATTTTTTTCTCTGTATACATAGCCATTGTTATAAGTGGCGCAATTTTTTTATATCATTAATTTCATAAAGCTATTAATTAATTTACGACAACGTTTTTAAATGGGATTCTTTTTGATGCATTAATAAAAATGTCCGCGATATGAGTAACGGAATGTATGAACACAGCATTTCAGCTGTGTATGTGCAGTTGTGACATCTTAAGCGCAGTTGGAAAGCTCCGTTATGTACTTGCAGCTCATTTTGATTTCACATATTTTTTTATAGACTTATCAAGCAATGTATTTTTGTGTCGCCGGTCCTAGGACCCCCTTACCATTTTAGTGTCGCATGCAACGTTACCGGTGAAGTCTCAAAACAGATTGTAACGCTACGCGTGGTAGGAACTAGAATAAAGCACGAGTAAAACTAGGTTATGTTTTGAGAGTCAAAGTCCGCGATTTACAAATGTTTCTGTTAGAGTAACAATTTAAAAATCGTCTTATGAACATATTCCGTTCAACGGAAGAGAACGGAGGAAGAAAATGAAACGATATCACACTCGTCTTTTAAACTTGCCGCCCTATACCGGTTTACTTAACGCAAAACAAATTTAATTCCCTTGCAATAACGTAATTTGTAAAAACAGGACTTTAATGTTTTTAAGAGCACCTGTTGCTGAACCCACACATGTACTTATCATGTGTTTCCGCATACATTAATGATGGTCTATACGATATAATACATACATATAATAATAAAAATAATAATAATAATAATAATAATATCCTTCTACTGTACTATATTATTTAAAAGGAACATATCGAACCCGTACACACCAATTTTGCTGCAATTTATTTTGCCAAAAATATTCGATACATGTTTTTTTAAAAAGGAATTCATTCTCCTCCATAGCTATTAGAACAATTGAGGGCTCGGATACAATAAGGGGACTAGCGCTCGAAAATGGGAAAAAATATTGTCCAAACGCTAAGAAAGATTGGAAAATTAAATTTTGTTAAACTGGATTTTAAAAAATATAGTGTTGTAAAGCTCGTCACGGCACACATTTTTTCTATTTACAGTATTTTTATCGAATTATTAGTATTCGAGACAAAAATTATAAACAAACAAAATTTCTTCGACCAAAATCATTATTTCTTTAAACATAAATTGCGATAAGTTGAGTAAATATTAACGGATCGTTATGAGACTTATTTAATTAAAAAGTAATACTGGACATAACCCATGTTTTTCAACGTTCGCCGTTAAAAAGTATCGAGACAGTTTTGAGGCAGCGACAAAGTTTTTCCTTAATATACAAGGAAGATTTTCACCAATTTTCAAACTGATTAATAAATAATTGTAGAAGATATGACGATATATATATTTCTCGCACGGCGCCAACTGTCAACGCGAGTGATAAAACTGCTAAATAGCGCATTATACGCGGCTGTTGACTGTTGGCGGCGCGAAGAGATTTATATATATCGTCATATCATCTACAATTATTTATTAATCAGTGTGGAAATTGGTGAAAATCTTCCTTGTATATTAAGGAAAAACTTTGTCGCTGTAAGTTATATGTACCTCAAAATTACCAGGATGAGCAAAAAATTATTTGAAATCAAAATTTAATCTACGACACTCAATTTTTTTAAGTCGGCGCCAGATTTACACAGTGCAAATGATGAGGCGCCGGTATAAAAAAATTAAGTGTCGTAGATTAAATAAGGAACAAAATTTCTTTTTACTTTTTAGCGCATTTCATATTTTTTTGAAGTCTGCTTTAATTATGATTTTCCATTTTTTGGAACGATGCGCCAGTATTGTGACTTTTACACGCTGGTAGCGAAAAATCTCTCCGTACAGGGGTATAGCGCCGCGGTCAACCCTGTCTTAGCTGAAAATTTTGAAATTGAGACGGGTACGAGACCAGTCGACATTGTTTGCAAACCTCATTGCAGTGATCTGGGGTGTGAGTGGTAAACCGATCATAAAAGCGGAGCGCGCGGCTCGTTTACCTGGGCCGGGAAATTCCCAATAGCTCTTTGCCACGTTCATTTGAAAGAGACCATCCCAAAATTTTCGAAGCTCGGGGCTCACCGCTGACCAGCGGCCGCTGACAGCCAGGGGTGTACGGGTACCCAACGTTTCGGGCTCGGGACGGGCCGGAAACTTGCGGGCGAGATCGGGCGGGATCCCGTTACTTTCGTATTGCTCGAAAACCCGAAGTTTTCGGGATCCCGAGACTTGTTTCGGGCTGCAAGCATAGCCGCCATGAGCGGGCAATTTGATTTCAGATCAGCTCGGCAAAACTCGGACGCGTTTGGCTCGAAACACTATTATATCGGCTCACAGACTATTTGGTAGCAATGAAAATACATATATGTGTACTTAAATGAATAATAAGATACTAATTATAATTCAACAGGAGACAGAAGGGTAAAATCTTTTCACCGGTCTTGATATAAATGATATACATAATTCTTTCCGTCTCGGTCCCCTCTTAATGGCTGGCTTTCGAGCCGATCTCTTCTGTTTTACATATTATGCTTTTCTAAAACTGCAAAAAATGTAGTAATATCCGCAGCGTTTCAAGACCATTATACTCATTCATCTTTTTCCTTCAGTGTTGGATCTGTATTCATATTCAGAAAGTTAAAATAGGATGGCCACGATATTCTGGCCTTTCTCTTGAAATCGGTTGAACGGTAACGCGTACCTTTTTTTACGACCCTAATAGGTTCTTAGGTAAAAGCTTTCGAACGACGCGGCTCGGAGGTCATAAACGCTAGACTAGTGGCACAAGGAGCAATAGGCCATTCAGTAATGACTATGCCAATTTCTATCATAGACGTATCACTAATGGATTACTAGTGTTTTTCTGATAAAAATAACACCAAACATGATACAATTCTGATTATTTATAATGACTGTAATAGAAAGTAGGGGAGACCGGGGCTAGTTGTTACACTTTTCAGTTTTTTATTTTTTATTTTTTTTGCATTCCATATTTAATACTATCAATGACTCTTACTTAAAGTACGTTCTTTCCTCTACCGATGACCGCTATGGAATGTAATTAAACGAAAACCATGACTTTGAAACAAGCCATTTTGAAAGTCGAGACATGTTGTAACAACGTGCCCCGAGTAGGGGCAAGTTGTTACACAATACGGGGCAAGTTGTTACACAATTAAATTTTACGAAACGAGGCTTATTATGAGTAATATAATTATATTTTCTTGGACAAAAGTAAATTTATTAATGTTAAGAATTCTTTTACAATAAATATACAATAAAAAATCTATTTTAAAAATAATAAAAACTACTGAAATCATTATCGTCAATTATCGTCGTCCGTTTCATACGGGGACTCGCAATTAATGCACACGTAAAAGTGATTCTTTGGTTTTGCACACTTCTCATGTGCCCACTTTTTGCATTCTATGCACTGAATCCACTCTGTGGAGCTACTACTATAGTGACTCGTGGTAACTAAAGCATTAAATTAATAAATTAGTAAATTAATTACTAAATACAATGTAACAACATGCCCCTTTCGCTCTGTAACAACGTGCCCCTTTTCGTATGTAACAACATGCCCCTTGTCTTGTGTAACAACTTGCCCCTTGTCGTGTGTAACAACTTGCCCCGGTTGACACCATTGTGTATAAACAGCTATAAGTTCATACCAGTTGGGTGTATTCTTATGTTCGTGATGCTAATCTGTAGCTAAAAGAACACTGATTCAAACCTGGTAATAGTCATTTACATACATTTATCTGTCTGTTCGGTAGAAAAGATTCAAGTAGAAAGAGAAAAGTTACTATTAGTACCGAAAACACAAAAAACTGTAATAAAGTGACAACGCGTGAACCGATTACAAACACACAACATATACAAGTGTGTATGGTTGAAACACATCAGTCACTTCATCGTCGAAGAGATAGTCCAAGCGAAAAAATTTTAAACTGCTTTGTAACAACTTGCCCCTGTAACAACTAGCCCCGGTCTCCCCTACGATACGATAAAAAATGTGAAAGTTTTACATTCCATTGAAACAATGAAAATGAACAATCATTTAGAAATTATAATTATATATTTTTAAAAAATAAATGTTTAGTAGTTATTTATAATAATGGAGGTGCCGCCGCGGCCTCCACGGCGGCCTCCTTGGCGGCCTCCTCGGCCTCCTCCTCGGCGGTATTTTAACCTTTTTATCTCCTTTTTCATCTGAAACAGTACCATAAAAATTACATTTTCAAAATTCTACGCCTACATGTGAGCCGTTATTTCTTAAAGTGGTATAAGTCCATTTATTTATACATTGGGATATTTAAGGGTATGCTTTTGAATCAACAAAATATTCGCATCCGTAAATCAAATCGGGTAATGTTTTTAAAACTATAAACTTGTGTCATTTTAATACGGAATAGTAATCAATAAAAATGTTAAAGAAAATAAACGATTTTTTAAGTACAGATCGCCTTATACCACTTTCAATAATAATAATACAGTATTGTCTCCGTATGTGCTCGGTTTGATACACACGATACGGGCTTGTCGCTATCTCCACCATTTCTGTCTCACTCTTGTCCGGCAAAGGCGAGAGCGAGATGGAATGAGAGCGAGCGAGAGCCTCTGGTTGTGTTGCAATTCACGCATACTGCGCATGAAATTGGTGGCATCATACGATTCCCTAGAATTTCTCTCACTTGCCACCAATACGATGCCACTTTCGGTGCAGCGAGCGGTGCAGCGAGCGGTGCAGTGACTGCTTCTCCTTTGAATTTCTGCGATAGGTGCACCGCTCGCTGCACCGGAAGTGGCATCGTATTGGTGGTAAGTGAGAGAAATTCTACAGAATCGTATGATGACACCAATACAGTGCGACCAAGACGACGGGATGATGTTTTGTCTCGCTCCGTCTTTCGGACGCCTGACACTCCGTCCTTTGCGTTCGCGGCTGTCGCGCAGGCAAAGCGTTCCATCCCGCTCCCCCCTTCGGCCAGGAAGAAGCGAGAAACGAACACTCAGAATTAGGAATCTGTTCACGACAGGAGCTCAAGGCCGGTCCCGACCAGCGGGCACATACGGAGACAATAATGTACACACACATAATTTCAACATAACTTACTTTAGCTATAGTCTCTTGCAACTTCTTCTCCTTCTCCTCCTTATTCTCCTCCTTCTCTCTTTCATTTTGTTGTTTTCTCTCCTCCTCCTCCTTCTCTTTTTCATTTTGATGTTGTCTCGCCCCCTCCTCCTCTCCACTTCCCCCCGATCGGTTGGGGACCGTATCTTTTATCTGGAAATGAAATGATGAATGTATTATTTTTTGGCAAATAGTTAAATTGTACAGCGTGATTCTCTCGCTAGAGTCCTCAAAAACTCCTAGAGTCTAAGAGCTGGATACATAGGGGTCAACGTAACTCGATGCCGTCACAGTTCTTATTGTTGGATTAGTGTTGCCGAATACGAAATCGCCGGTTTGCTGCGTCAGTCCGGGGAACTAACGCGGGGGTGGACGGTCAAACAGGTAAAATTTCTAGCGTAATAGCGTCATTCTTGCTGTTCTGAAATTTCATATACTTATTGTTTATGCATTTAATGAACGATATGCAAAATGGCAGACCACCAAGTGGGAGATAAGACCTTGGCAGACGTCGATGAAAAACGCGATACGTGGCTTGCGCGCTAGCATCTGTTTTTCCTTTGCCCTAGTGGGATCGCAGCCGGCCGCATATTGGAACGGCAGCCGCCCTTGGGGCCCACTTAGTGGTCTGCCATTTTGCATATCGTTCATTAAATGCGTAAACAATAAATATATGAAATGTCAGAACAGCAAGAATGATGTTATTACGCTAGAAATTTTACCTGTTTGACCGTCCACCCCCGCGTTAGTTCCCCGGACTGACTCGGCAGACCGGCCGAAAGCACACATGTTTCAAAAACTGGAACACATCTCGAGCATCGACTGCTATGGAAAGCGATGCTACAGTAGAAGGCTTCAATACTAGCGTAGAAAAACGGGGGCTCGTTTATTCTACTTTGATTGGTGATGGGGACAGCAGCGTGTATAAGAAGATTATTGATGCTGACCCATATAAGAGACAGATTCGCGTAAAAAAAATTGAATGCACGAATCATTTGTTGCGAAACTTCTGCAACAAAATGAAAACGATTGTGAAGAAGACTACACCTGGAACATTGAGGCAAGCTGTGGAAAGCAGCATTCGCCGGATACGCACGGACATCGTAAAAGCCGCAAAGTTTCGATACAATCAAAATGTGTCAATCGAGGAGAAAACGAAGAATTTGTATGACGACATACAGAATGTTCCGAGCCACGTGTTTGGTGAACACAAAGAGTGTGCACGACTCAAATACTTCTGCGATGGAAAGAATAAAGAGAATCAAAGAAACATCGTTCCAGAATTGATGAATATTGATGTGTACGAGGACGTACAAGAAATACTTCGTACACTGTTAGCTCATGCGGATAGCTTACTCTACAACAACAATAATAACGCTGTGGAAAGTTTGAATGCAATAATTGCCAAGTACATTGGCGGAAAAAGATTAAATTTCGCCGAAAGAGGATCCTATACAGGAAGATGTGCTGCTGCTGTAGTGGAATACAACAGTAATCAAGTGCACTCGCGATTGAACGCGGTAATGAATAAGAAAACGCCCGAGCTTGTTCGCCAAATGGAAGAAAAGAAGAAAAAAGAAAAGGAAAAGAGATCTGTAAAACAGAAGGAAACGAAGGTTGCGCGATATGTACACAAGCAATTGCCCTCGCGGAAAGATTCCGATTATGGAGAAACTGCACAGAAGCCAGGCATGCCATCCGAAATGTATGAACTGGAGCGGGAAAAGCATATGCAAATGCTCAGTGACTGACAAGAGAAAAGACACGCTATTGAAGATGAAACCATCGGACAAGCAAAGAACCGCAAATGGTTGCAGTACAAGTCCAAATTGTTGACTGCATCCAATTTTGGACAAGTGTGCCGCCGCCGACCTGACACACTTTGCGCAAATGCAGTAAAGTCATTTCTGTATCCGAGGATAATTAGTGCACCCGCGGTGGAATACGGAAAAGAATGCGAGAGAATTGCTCGCGAAGAATTGAAGAAGCAATATACAGATATTGCAGAATGTGGCATTTTCATCGACAGCTGCATCCCCTTCTTAGGAGCTTCACCGGATGGAATCATCGGTGAAGAGGGTATTGTGGAAATCAAATGCCCCAAATCAGCGGAGAACTTTTCGCCGGAAGAAGCTATGGAAAGAGTACCCGCTGTCCGGCGCATGTTCATACGGAAAACAGGTATTTCAATGAACAAAACGCATCACTATTTTTATCAAGTACAAGGTCAATTACATATTACTGACAGAAAGTACTGTATATTTTGCCTTTGGACCCCGAAGGGGCTGAAATCTATAAAAGTAGAAAGAGATGATGCGTTTTGGAAAACAGAAATGGAGCCAAAACTGGTTCAATTTTATTTAGAATGCATGCTACACGAATTAATAGATAGTCGGCACAATAGGTGCATGCCTATTCGGGAGCCACAATTTATATTAGCAGAGAGAGCGAAAGAAAAACCAAAAAGCTTGAAAAAGCGAAAGAGGTCTCCCTCCGAAAATAATGAAAGTAACTTACAGCGCACCGCGCTGTAAAGCGCGGTACCACTGATTTTGTCAGTGGTCACAAAGTGCCAGCAATGGCACTTTTACTCGCGGATCCTACGATCACGCGAGTCGACCGACGCCGCCGTCGCTTTCTCAAGAAAGTGGCGGAGGAAATAATAAATATGATCGATCCGGCGTCGCACCGCTGACTCATGACAGTGGTCACAAGTGCCAGCAATGGCACTTTTACTCGCGGATCCTACGATCACGCGAGTCGACCGACGCCGCCGTCGCTTTCCCAAGAAAGTGGCGGAGGAAATAATAAATATGATCGATCCGGCGTCGTACCGCTGACTCATGTCAGTGGTCACAAACAGTGTCCACGGGAAAAGGCCCCGTAGCTAGCTACTACGCTCCGTTACGCATGCGCGAGAATGCGCGATGACGTCAAACCAATCAACGCGAAGATGGTAAACGAAACGGCACTACCGTCAACTGAAGCCAAGCTAGCCAAGCCAATCACGTTGCTTGGCTTCAGTTGACGGTAGCGCCGTTTCGTTTACCATCTTCGCGTTGATTGGTTTGACGTCATCGCGCATTCTCGCGCATGCGTAACGGAGCGTAGTAGCTAGCTACGGGGCCTTTTCCCGTGGACACTGGTCACAAAGTGCCAGCAATGGCACTTTTACTCGCGGATCCTACGATCACGCGAGTCGACCGCCGCCGCCGTCGCTTTCCCAAGAAAGTGGCGGAGGAAATAATAAATTTAATTCACCCTTTAATTTTTTCAGACACATTTCTAAGTTCACAGGAGCAGACAGACGGAATCCGGTTCGGTCAAAATGCGCCAGGCTGAGACATACGGGCGTCGCAGGTATGCACGATGTTCGACGAATTATTGAAACAAATTTTTACTTTTATCAAGAGACACGGTAGTGTCTCGCGCCAAGTATATAATATATATATATATGCGCAGCGCGAAAACGGAGTGTATCTATTACGCCGCGACGCGCTATCGAGAACCCTGAGATTACCGAATCTCAATAACGGCTGATCCGATTAGCTTTTTAATGGTCTTAATGGATAGCTTGGGTTTGATTTACATAAGAAAAATGTCTTCGTTTTGTTCCTACGTGCCTTATGAGCTGAGATATTTCAATGCAAAGTTCCAATTTGGCGAATTTTACGTTAAGAGATTTTTCTCCATCGTCAAGTGTGGGCAAGAGGGGAGCATGAAAGGGTGAGGAAATGTACCGCCAATTCACGCAGTACGAAAAAATCAAAAAGCATCTATGTTCAGGTTGCTAGTCAACGTAACCTAGCTAGTGTCAGTCACATTACTCATAACCACTGTGATACTACTTAGCTGTTCTGCCTAGGGTGAATTGACCAGTGAATGAACAGCTAAGCGTTTTTTCAGTTTCAAATAACGATAAAAATTAAATAATGTCCTAATTTATTCATGAAACAAGAATTTGTAACAGAATAGGCTTTAAAAATGTCTAAAAAAATTGTTTGTGATTTTTTACTTGACCGGCGTCAGAAATAAATCATAAAAATGTAATCAATGCTCAATATACTAGTGAATGAACAAAATACCCAATAAATGAATACCTTCACCCAGTGATTGAACACAAAGAATAATACTTCATTTTCCGACGAGAAAACGTTACAAAAGAAGAAAGGAATTTTAGGCGAGGGACCTAACATAAGAATATAAAGATATAATCTATATATTATAATAATAGGAATTTGACAAATTTAGTTATATCAGAACACAGTTTACACAATATAATGGTTAACTGTCATTGTACGTGTTTTCTTACTAGGTTTCTCGCTGAGAATGGCAGCACCCGAAACCACAAACCAAAAAAATTAATAAGCGACCAAGACGTTCATAGATTCAAAAAATATTAGTATCGCCGTTATCTCAATAAATTTTCCTTCATTCCAAATATAAGATCATTGTTTTCAATGAAATAGTATTCTTGTTATACACGAAAAAAGTCAATTTGTTCATTCACTGCTCACTGTTCATTCACTGGTCAATTCACCCTATACGCATACTTTTCCTTAATAAACCCTTAATATTTCAATGACGGTTTTTAGTTTTTATATCAATTTTTAAATCATTAGGTATTGATTTATTAATAAAATGAATTTAACTTAAGTGTGAAATATAATATTCTTTCTTATTTCTTCTTTTATATTGCTATTCTCTGCATTAGCAACAAGACGCATAGGTTCCAAATTCCTAACACATCTTCTAAAGGTATCTCGATAGCTGCATCAACGAATCTCAGCAGCTAAAATTATTCTCTGACCACCAAGAGCTAATACTTGGGATTCCAGAGCTGGAGACTTAAACTCTTTTAATAAATTGTTCACTTTAGCAGTAAAATCCTTATCTAATAATGATTTGCATAATAAACCCTTACAAGTGCCAAATGGCATCATTCTTCTTTCAACTGTTCCATAGCGTGGTAATTTTTGTTGGCTTATTTATTTATTATCATTTTTTGTAAGAACAAAATATAAAGATCTTTAGCGCCTTTGAGCCATTGCCTTTTTTTAATTTGCACGTCATCAGCTTCAATCCAACTACTAGTCTTTCCTTCTTCTTTACATATACTGGTGTAATGGCCATCCTCAATACATGAACCACTATGAAATATAGCATTCATAACTTTATATGATTGTCCAGCTATTAATACTTTGGTTGTGGTAAATTGAACCCGAATTATAAAATTCCAACTAGAAAGAAGTTGTCAAATAATTTACTGAATGCAAAATTTCAAGATTATAAAAAATCAATAACCAGTGTGGAATCTAAACATTCAGTTCTACTTTTAGATGGTTGGAAAAATTCATCATCCAACAATAAATATGTAGTTGCAATTCTGAATTGAAGTGATTACAGGTACATTTATCTTGATGCCTGGAATTTCAGTTGTATCAGAGAAACTGGTGAAGCATTAAGAGAAGTTGTTAATCAATGTATGACAATGGCGCAAGAACAATTTAATTTAAATATTATATGCAGTAATAACAGACAAATGCCCATGGGAAAAACAATCAATGTATGGCACATGACTTGTAGTAGCCACAGTGCGAATTTATTATGCAAATCATTATTAGATAAGGATTTTACTGCTAAAGTGAACAATTTATTAAAAGAATTTAAGTCTCCAGCTCTGGAATCCCAGGTATTAGCTCTTGGTGGTCAGAGAATAATTTTAGCTGTTGAGACTCGTTGATGCAGCTATCGAGATACCTTTAGAAGATGTGTTAGGAATTTGGAACCTATGCGTCTTGTTGCTAATGCAGAGAATAGCAATATAAAAGAAGAAATAAGAAAGAATATTATATTTCACACTTAAGTTAAATTCATTTTATTAATAAATCAATACCTAATGTTTTAAAAATTGATATAAAAACTAAAAACCGTCATTGAAATATTAAGGGTTTATTAAGGAAAAGTATGCGTATAGGGTGAATTGACCAGTGAATGAACAGTGAGCAGTGAATGAACAAATTGACTTTTTTCGTGTATAACAAGAATACTATTTCATTGAAAACAATGATCTTATATTTGGAATGAAGGAAAATTTATTGAGATAACGGCGATACTAATATTTTTTGAATCTATGAACGTCTCGGTCGCTTATTAATTTTTTTGGTTTGTGGTTTCGGGTGCTGCCATTCTCAGCGAGAAACCTAGTAAGAAAACACGTACAATGACAGTTAACCATTATATTGTGTAAACTGTGTTCTGATATAACTAAATTTGTCAAATTCCTATTATTATAATATATAGATTATATCTTTATATTCTTATGTTAGGTCCCTCGCCTAAAATTCCTTTCTTCTTTTGTAACGTTTTCTCGTCGGAAAATGAAGTATTATTCTTTGTGTTCAATCACTGGGTGAAGGTATTCATTTATTGGGTATTTTGTTCATTCACTAGTATATTGAGCATTGATTACATTTTTATGATTTATTTCTGACGCCGGTCAAGTAAAAAATCACAAACAATTTTTTTAGACATTTTTAAAGCCTATTCTGTTACAAATTCTTGTTTCATGAATAAATTAGGACATTATTTAATTTTTATCGTTATTTGAAACTGAAAAAACGCTTAGCTGTTCATTCACTGGTCAATTCACCCTACATTATAAAAATACAAACTTTATTTTATTATTTTATTAATTACAACATTCTTCTGTGGCGGGCTACATATTCTTCTGTAATTAGTACTACAAAATGTGTGAAATCTCCACAAAATTACCTTCTTTAAAAAAAAAAGGTACAAAAAAGAGCGCCAAGTATATAATCCCATCGAAAAGAATCCCATTTAAAAATATTGTCGTAAATTAATAGTTTTACAAAACTAATGATATACACAAATTGCGCCAATTATACCAATGGCTATTTATACAAACAGGACCGTTCCTGGGTTGTTGGTCGCCCAGGTGCGAAAACAATATTGCCGCCCTTATTAATTTAATATTCTTTAATTAAGAATTTGATATGCAGTGCTTACTTTTACATCTATATATATAAAAAAAAAATGTATTAACCAATATTAAGCAGATATATTTTTATTTTATTTTATACAAATAAATATTTCAATACCAATAAATATTTTATTCAAAATACTTGGCGCTGCGAAACCGAAGAAATGTTAAAATAATTGTCTTAGTATTAATAATTTGCAATAATTCCCTTACAGGCTAAAATAGATAAACATATACATATACATATTATATTAGAAACGCAGTCACATTTATTCTACATATAATTAATTCTAATATCATACGCAGCATATGCACACGCACACATACACACATTCACGATCGCACGGACAAAAAAGAAAGAAAAAGATTAATGCAATTTATACATATTTATTCAGTTTATCAACACCAATTCGGAGAGCAGCGCCAAGTATTTTGAATAAAATATTTATTGGTATTGAAATATTTATTTGTATAAAATAAAATAAAAATATATCTGCTTAATATTGGTTAATACATTTTTTTTTGTATATATAGATGTAAAAGTAAGCACTGCATATCAAATTCTTAATTAAAGAATATTAAATTAATAAGGGCGGCAATATTGTTTTCGCACCTGGGCGACCAACAACCCAGGAACGGTCCTGTTTGTATAAATAGCCATTGGTATAATTGGCGCAATTTGTGTATATCATTAGTTTTGTAAAACTATTAATTTACGACAATATTTTTAAATGGGATTCTTTTCGATGGGATTATATACTTGGCGCTCTTTTTTGTATACCAAACTTACCGAAATGTCTGCGATTATTTGTTACAGGCGGACATTTTACCAAATTACTGCAAACATGGTGTATGGGACAGTGATGCCAGGACAAATGGAATAATAAGTACCATATTTCAGGTAAAGTTTAACAGCTCATAAATCTACAGTAAAATTTTGTACGCTTATGAAACAACAATTAAGTATTTCCTAATGTATTTCATAATGTGTTACAGATCCACACTGCCTACGTTGCGCGACCTGGCAAAATTGTAGGAAGACCGTCAATGGAGAAGAGGAATTACACAGAACGAGAGAAGATAATATTACAGTATTGTCTCGTTAGCGGATCGCTGTGTGCGTTTCTCGCTTCTTTCTGGCCGAAGGGGGAAGCGAGATGGAATGCTTTGCCTGCGCGACGGGCGCGATCAGGCGTCTGAAAGACGGAGCGAGACAAAACATCATCCCGTCGTCTATCTCGTACCGTTCTCGTTCGCTTTCAGTGCCTCTCGCTCGCTCTCGCCTTCGCCGGACAAGAGTGAGATAGAAGTGGTGGGGATAGCGAAAAGTCCACATCGTGTACTCTAAACCGAGCCGCTAACGAGACAATACTGTATTCTTCGAAAAATATACACTTTTTTATCTGTAATTGTCCATTTCAAGGGGGTGAAAGCTAGAATGTCGAATTTCAATTCTCCAATGAAGTTGGATTGATTTATGGTGATAACTGCAACTTGATCAGAGACAACAAGAATATATAAAAAAATGTTCTGTTAAACGATTTTGTCAAAAAGGCACTAACAACTAAAAAATACTTCTATTCTTGTACTACAATTTTGATGGTGGTTTTTAACTTTAAATAAAAACGTGGAGCAGGATATTTCATATTAGAATATGAATCAATTTAGTACAGCATCAAGTGTCGAAATGAATTTATTACGAGATATCCTGCTCCACGATTTTATTTAAAGTGCAAATAAACCATCGAAATTGTAGTATAAGAAAATAATTATTTTTTAGTGTGTGATGCATTTTTAATAAAATCGTTTATTAGAATTTTTTATTTTCTAGTTTTTAGTGTTCGTGGATTTATATTTCATAATTCAAACATCTGTACAAATATCTTTTATTGCTGTATGCAGTTTAACAGTTTGCTTGAATCATACAGTGCTAAAAGTTTGTAAAGAACGCGAGTGGTTGATTTGGATTTGTGGTTATGGGTTATTATTTATTGGTGACTAGGTAATTTTTTCACCCCCTTGGGTTTTTTTCATAATTTTGTATTGCCATCCAAACTACGCACCCCTGCAAAATTTCAAGACAATTGGATGGTTGGAAGTTGATTAAAATTGAGTTTCCAGATTTCAATCAAACATACAAACAAACAGGGGATCGTAGCTGAATAAAATTGTTTATGAGACATTCCAAAATATACGTATTGTTAGTACTGATCTCTAGTTTATATTGATAAATTTTTACAATTGTGAATAACAATTCCGAAGAAAAGCATGTACAAAAGTATTAAATTGAAATATACTTTTGTCCATCTTGTTAATAAAAAAGTTAATTTGATGTATAGTTAGATAGAAAAGAAAGCGTCATATGTTTTTAGAAGAGTTATAGCATTTTAGATTTCATTACGATCGGCGTGTTACACTTGGGTGATGTACCTTATTCAAATTGTATGCTTTGAAATTGCACATTGATTGTACACTCGGCTCAAACGATTGTGGCCGATCGAGTTTCGATTGCATTCGAGCTCACTAGGGCTGGCTTTTTTACATCGCTACGATTCTACAGTATTTCGTGAATATGGTGGGGGCACTGCCAACGGGAATCTGTGGCTTGGCAGTGCCTCCACCATATTCACGAAATACTGTAGAATCGTAGCGATGTAAAAAAGCCAGCCCTAGTGAGCTCGAATGCAATCGAAACTCGATCGGCCACAATCGTTTGAGCCGAGTGTACAAAATATTACATCCTTCTACATATAAATAAAAACTATTGATACGCAAATTGGTATTGTTTCAGTGACATGTTTCCTAACTTCACTACCCCACCTCTCTATCTTTCATTATTGCTATCCTCCTTTACTTTCAGTGAGGCTTTGATGCTAGACACAGCAATCGAACGCGCTACATCTACAGCTGATGCAGGAGAAAACACCTACAGGAGCGGTGGTTATGTGTGCGGAACAGCGCGTCAGTCACGTCAGTCACACACACATAACCACCGCTCCTGTAGGTGTTACCCCCTCCATCAGCTGTAGTTGAAGGCCGCTGATCCCTGCCTAGACGCAGCTCTCGTGCCGTATTCCTCCAAGACTTCTCATCAGTAGAAGGAGCTGTGGCAACAGCGCGGCGGAGACAGGGAGAACAGAAAATGTGGCAACTATGCGTCAAAAAATTCGTCTACATAGAGTACCTAGAGATGTCACCTCTATACAACTTCTTTTTACCGACCGCATTAGTTTCATTAGGGTCCGTCTCTTTATTGGGGACGCTTCGGTCCTTTGTTTACTATTCGGACCATAACAAACTTGAGACGGCACCCTTAAAGGCAAATGTCATTCAGAATGACGACATTGACAACATATGTGAAGGTCATTGAAATCGGTGAATAGGTAGCTTTTCGACTATCACTTTTTTTTACATCAACGTATTCTGCGCGTTGAAAAGGGATAATGTTTGAAAGAAGCCATATGACGCAAAGGAGCGCTTCAGTCAGGAAAAATTGTGAAAGATTTCGGAACGATTTGATTGTGTAGAGTTACACGTATATGTAGGCACGGGTCCACCACTACCCACACAGCACAACGTCCCGGGGACGTCGACAGACCGTACCAGGAACGTCCCAGGTACGTCCTGTTCGTACATGATGTAAAGACCATCTTTACGTCCTGATCAGTAACAGGACGTACCTGGGACGTCTGCAGACGTCTGTAGACGTCCCAGGGACTTTGCCGGACGTTGTGCTGTGTGGGTACTCTGCTGCTTGGTACGATTACACATCATAAGATTACCATAATTGGTTAATCATTTTTTAATTAGTTATTATAGGAAGTGTTCAAAATGATAAATGAAAGTGTATCTCTATACACAGAGTATCCCCGGTATACAGTTGAAAAAAATTTAAAAAGTTGAAATAGTTATATAAGCCCATGACCGCAAATAATTTATTAGGGAATTATAAGATAGCAGAGATTCGTTACATCGTAAGTGAATTTGTACAATGCTTCCCCGTTGTATGAGTCTGTAGAGTTGCTGATTAATAAAGAAATGAAGAAATTTATTTGCCTTTTAAAAATGCTGTATTAATTTGACATCGGGACACCCTGTATGTAAATTCTTACCGCTATTATAACTTTCATTCCTATCGCTTATAGCGCTGTACATTTATTTGATGCTTAGCCGTTAACGTGGGATGCGACACGGAAATGGTAATGGGGCTCTAGAGCAAAGAGTAGGTATAATAAGAGGCATCACTCGACAAGGACAGAAATAATCTGGGGAAATCACTAAACAACCAATTTAAATGCCCATTCGGCAATGATCGGTACGCTTCGGCAATGATCGATAATATGTTTTCATAAAATTGTCAAAAAGTGGAGGAACTAAAATTTTCCACATTACATACTGTTATATATTCCAAAATTGTTTCTAAATATATTGTCAACATTTTTACTGTAAGAAATAACTTTGAAATAAACTTTTATACTACTCGATTAGAGATGGAGTGCAAAATCACTAACAGTGATTTATCACAGTGATTGCAAATTCACGATCACTGTCGTGATTAAAGTTCAATCACGACCGTGATTGTGATTTTTTTAACTTGAGTGAATTGTGTACTGTAATCGTAATTCTTGATCTTAATTGGATTATTTTTTATGAAATACTTTAATAGAGCTGGTGTTACAATTAAAACATGCTAATTCAACGAATATATAGAATATTCATTCATAAATAGTCACCCACACAGCACAACGTTCCTGGGACGGTCTATCGACGTCCCTGGGACGTTGTGCTGTGTGGGCAATGTATGCACGCACTGATTTGATTGGCTAAAGTATTCACATATACATTATACTTTTCAACTAAAGCGAAGAAATATTCGTTAATTTAAATAGATCAAGAACGATTACATTGGTTCAAAATATACAACTGAGATTCTATAAAACAGTGAGGACTTGACAATGTTTCGAGAGATAATAGAATTTGAGGTTATGTGGCGCGTGCAAAGAGCAGTTATGCTCTCCACCAATCAGAAGCGATCACTGTTCTGCCTGCACCAATCAGAGGCGATCACGGATCACTGTTGCGCCTGCACCAATCAGAAGCGATCACGGATCACTGTTCTGCCTGCACCAATCAGAGGCGATCACGAAAATCACGGATCACTGTGAAAAATCACCGTGATTGGGAACGAACGTGATCGGATCACTCGTGATTCACAAATCATGGTTCTAGCCATCACTATACTCGATCCATATAAACATATAGTGAAAGGTATACCTGCGTCGTCCATATTTGTTATGTCACACTAGCGCCACCGTTCCCGCGGTGGTAGATTCCTTTGCCAATTAGCCGTGCCACAGCCGACTCTACTACTAGCCGTGCTGAAGCCAAAATGGCAACACTGCGGGAGAACGGTTTCGACACAGGGATATATCTATATATACATATATATATAGATATATATCCTATGTCGAAACCGGTCTCCCGCGGTGTTGCTGTTTTGCTTTCAGCACGGCTAGTAGTAGAGTTGGCTGTGGCCGTGCTGAAGCCAAAATGGCAACACTGCGGGAGTCCGGTTTCGACACAGGGATATATACATATATATATAGATATATATCCTGTGTTGAAACCGGACTCCCGCGGTGTTGCTGTTTTGCTTTCAGCACGGCTAGTAGTAGAGTTGGCTGTGGCCAAGGTCAAGCAAGGACTTCAAAGGTTCCGCCCGGAGTGACGCCTCTTATTATACCTACTCTTTGTCTATATCTTGCACTGACTCCATGCTCGTGCCAGAAAATGACTTGCATTGGTTGATTCTTATAGAAACGAAGAAGCTCTATAGGAATCAACCAATCCGAGTCATTTTCTGGCACGAGAACAGAGTCAGTGCAAGAACCGAATTCGCTATTAAATGAGCTCGAGTATAGAGCCCCAAAATCGAGTGACACATAGCGAATTCGGTATCTTGCACTGACTCTGTGCTCGTGCCAGAAAATGACTTAGATTGGTTGATTCTGACCCACACAGCACACATCCGTCCTCAAAACGTCCCCGGGACGTACGTCCCGGACGTACCGTACGTCCCGGGGACGTCCCGAATGTCCCACGAACGGCTCATATACGTCCTCTGAAGGTCGAATGTTACCAAAAAATTAGTCCCGGGTACGTCTTTTAAAGCGCCTGGATTCGGACTGAACAATCGTCCTCAAAACGTCCCGGGGACGTCCGTCCCGGACGTACCGTACGTCCCGGGGACGTCCCGAATGTCCCACGAACGGCTCATATACATCCTCTGAAGGTCGAAAGTTACCAAAAAATTTGTCCCGGGTACGTCTTTTAAAGCGCCTGGATTCGGACTCAACAACCGTCCTCAAAACGTCCCGGGGACGTCCTGAATTTCCCACGTACGGCTTATACCCAGATAGCACAGAACGTTTTAAAAACGTCCATTTTATGTCCATTTTAGGTCTGAACGTCCACGGCTTGATTTGTGAAAATGGACGTTTTTAAAACGTTTTCTGGACCTTTTCTGGACGTTTTATGGACGTTTTCTGGACGTTTTTAAAACGTCCAGAAAACGTTTTAAAAACGTCCAGAAGTCGTTTTAAAGACGTTTTTTGCAGACGTTTTAAAAACGTCTTTTGCAGACGTTTTCAAAACGTCCAGAATACGCTTTGGTTACCTACAAAACAGGCGTTCAAAAGAGGCTGTGTGCCATGTGATAATTGCGGATAGATTAGGATACTTGAGTTCAAGGAAAACCAAGGATTGTAATCGTTGTCTAACCCAAACCATCCACGAAATATGGATAGATCGCACAGGTAAAGCCTAAATAGATCTACATACATATATACATATAAATGTTTATATGAACATTTGTTCAAAGAAACAGTAGAAAACCAAAAACACAGAGGCATTTGGTTAAATGTTTCTAACCGAATGTTTGTAAACGTTTGTTCATACAGTTTTTATACAGCTCTCATAACGTATTTGTACAGTTTTTGTATATTTGTTTCAGTATTTGTGGTCATAGGTATGTAGTTCTAGGTTAGGGTTGGAATAATTTTTAAATTTTAGGTTAACGAATTGGCTAATTTTGATGATTCCAATCAGTATAATTTTGTAAAACGGGCGCTAATGTCGTTGATGACCAATGGATGTTGCATTGTTATTTAGTTGTCCTTGGCAGAAAAGGGAAAAAAGATTTCCATAAATTAAACGTAGCAACGGTTTTAATATGTAACTATCACCCTTATTTTACTATTCCTAATATTGATTACTGTAAAATTTAATGTAATGTTTCCTCGAAATTCTTGTTTAAGGTGCAGCAGAACACAGGGAAATGGCAGAGAATAGAAAAAATACAGAGCTGTCTATTTAAGTGCACATCCATATCTATTTTAAGTGAATATATTCTCCCACACAGCACACGAGGTCCCGAGGACGTACGTTTTAGGTCCCTTCTAGGTCCGTAGGTCTGAAGGTCCCGGTTGGTAACAAAACGTCCCCGGGACGTCCGTGGGCGGTTGTGGGACGTCTATAGACGATTTTGGGACGGTTTTGGGACGTCGTGTAACTACAGTGGCGCCATCTGTGCAAAGTCCTAAATACGTCCCTGGGATGCGCTTGGGACGGGCCTTGGGACGTGTTTGGGACGTATTTGGGACGGGCTTGGGACGGGCTTGGGACGTGTTTGGGACGGGCTTGGGACGTGTTTGGGACATGTTTGGGACGTATTTGGGACGGGCTTGGGACGTGTTTGGGACGGGCTTGGGACTTATTTGGGACGGGCTTGGGACGTTTTAAGACGTCGAGTACTACCTGCTATATAGGCGCCATCTATAGAACGTCGTCTATACTATGAGGTGCATTTCAGTTTCAAAGGATATTTCAATTCAAGAACTACTCTAAAATGGATTGAAATGTTGAAAGATTTGTTTGGAGCGAGAGTTCGAAACAGGCGGCAGGTGTAGAGGTGTGCGAATTTCTTTCCTAAAATCTATGCGGGGAGTGAGGAGTCATATGGACCCGAATATGGTACATCCTGAGGGTTTGTATATATATATATATATATATATAGGGTCTAAATTAGGCTAAATGCATTGGGACGTTGTTGAAGACGGTTATCGATACGATTAAAATAAAATGAAATTTGATAAAAATGTATTTCCATTTATTTCGTTACAGTACACTACAAATTATATCATCCACTGCATTACACTATGTGTGTTTACAAATATTGAAAAACTACAATACTACAATATTATTATTCTATTTGTTATAAATTATAAATTAAATTATTCTATTTCTATAATCAAATTGCTCGTGCGTGCATGCGCGAAATGACTATAGAATGCACCTAGAATGAGTAGTGGATACACCTGTAGTTGGTTGGAATATACAAATCAGAATATACAAAGTGTATACAGAATACACGTATCGCGTACGCACTTAAAATATATATACAATACATGAAATATATAAATATAACATATGTTAGTGTACATAATACACATATCGGTTTTTACAAAAATATACGGTAGTGATAGAGTAGTAGATACACTACACAGTGGCAGACAAACATATAGCAATCAATGCAGCACACAATGATTGCAAATTGCCATCATCACTTTACATTATATTTACAACATATATTTTAGTCATATTTAGTAAATTAACATCCCACACAGCACAACGTCCTGGGGACGTCGACAGACTGTACCAGGGACGTACCTGGGACGTCTGCAGACGTCTGTAGACGTCCCAGGGACTTTGCCGGACGTTGTGCTGTGTGGGATGAGTCTAACGATATAGCAATATTCATCAAAACATGTAGTAAATGTATTGATTCATTGCATGATCAAGAATTTAACTCATGAAAGTCTGGCTGGGTAAAGTTAGAAACCCCTACGTGCTTTGTAGAGATCTAGAAACAGTCTAATTTATTCATCCTAACTGCTTTTCAAATAGTTTTACTAGTTTATAATGTCCTATGTATTATCTACTAAATTAGATTGTCCTAAGTTTACGTAAGGTGTTTAATTTTAGTGATTTTAAATGTGCCATGCGGGGAGCAAATTCCTCTAAAGTAGACGTTTGTGAAATGGACATTAATAATTTTTTTAATTGGGAAAACTTCACTGCTCAGCACAAATTAAAAAGAAATTCTCCTAAATCATAGATTCATGATTTTGTATCTGTGCAATTCACAAGAGGGGAAAAATCTTGAAATATAAAAATGATTTTTCTGCTGAATTTAAGGAGTTAAATTTTCTTAATGCGAAAACAATGAAAACTAAGTTATGAAAACCAAAAGCCAGAGTTCAATGTAAAGGAATTTCAGCAGAGAGAAAAGAAAATTTAATTACGAAATTGTAATCAATCGCCTTGCCGTTTGGGAATCATTAAACGTGTCTGATTATTAACTTTAAATCGTTATGTTCCTGTCTATGTTTAATTTGTTCGTATGTTTGTTGTAAGTTGTATGTATATGTTTATTTTTAACTACCTAATTTATGCCAATGTTATTTCTGTTTAAGTTGTACATTTAAAAGTATGAATTAAACCCGATTTCAAGTGTCTTAATTATGTCTTCCGAACACCTGTTCAATCCTAATCCATGCGCTTAAAGACGTACCCGGGACCACTTTTTTTGTAATATTCGTCATTCAGAGGATCTATATAAGCCGTACGTGGGAAATTCAGGACGTCCCCGGGACGTTTTGAGGACGGTTGTTGAGTCCGAATCCAGGCGCTTTAAAAGACGTACCCGGGACAAATTTTTTGGTAACTTTCGACCTTCAGAGGACGTATATGAGCCGTTCGTGGGACATTCGGGACGTCCCCGGGACGTACGGTACGTCCGGGACGGACGTCCCCGGGACGTTTTGAAGACGATTGTTCAGTCCGAATCCAGGCGCTTTAAAAGACGTACCCGGGACTAATTTTTTGGTAACATTCGACCTTCAGAGGACGTATATGAGCCGTTCGTGGGACATTCGGGACGTCCCCGGGACGTACGTCCCGGGGACGTTTTGAGGACGGATGTGTGCTGTGTGGGTCTCTACAAAGCACGTAGGGGTTTCTAACTTTACCCAGCCAGACTTTCATGAGTTAAATTCTTGATCATGCAATGAATCAATACATTTACTACATGTTTTGATGAATATTGCTATATCGTTAGACTCATCCCACACAGCACACGAGGTCCCGAGGACGTCCGTTTTAGGTCCCTTCTAGGTCCGTAGGTCTGAAGGTCCCGGTTGGTAACAAAACATCCCTGGGACGTCCGTGGGCGGTTTTGGGACGTCTATAGACGATTTTGGGACGGTTTTGGGACGTCGTGTAACTACAGTGGCGCCATCTGTGCAAAGTCCTAAATACGTCCCTGGGATGCGCTTGGGACGGGCCTTGGGACGTGTTTGGGACGGGCCTTGGGACGTGTTTGGGACATGTTTGGGACGTATTTGGGACGGGCTTGGGACGTGTTTGGGACGGGCCTTGGGACGGGTTTGGGACATGTTTGGGACGTATTTGGGACGGGCTTGGGACGTGTTTGGGACGGGCTTGGGACTTATTTGGGACGGGCTTGGGACGTTTTAAGACGTCGAGTGCTACCTGCTATATAGGCGCCATCTATAGAACGTCGTCTATACTATGAGGTGCATTTCAGTTTCAAAGGATATTTCAATTCAAGAACTACTCTAAAATGGATTGAAATGTTGAAAGATTTGTTTGGAGCGAGAGTTCGAAACACGCGGCAGGTGTAGAGGTGTGCGAATTTCTTTCCTAAAATCTATGCGGGGAGTGAGGAGTCATATGGACCCGAATATGGTACATCCTGAGGGTTTGTATATATATATATATGTAGGGTCTAAATTAGGCTAAATGCATTGGGACGGTGTTGAAGACGGTTATCGATACGATTAAAATAAAATGAAATTTGATAAAAATGTATTTCCATTTATTTCGTTACAGGACGATCTGCAGGATCTGCCGGCAGCTGCGGCGCAACCTACGTCCGCATTCGACTACGGATCTGCCGGCAGGTCCTGCCGCCCGCCTGACACATCCAAGAGCGCCATCTGAAGGCCACAATTATCAAACAATTCCCCACGCGTGACGTCACATGGTCCTACGCACCAACACAAATGCACATTACTGCTGTAGGTGTATCCCTACCCCAAATAAGAAAGCAAGCAGATTCTACATTTATTAAATAATTCATTTTACGTATTTCAAACAGTATTTATTCTTTCTTTATTAATACAGGATTGCCGATTACAATTATTACAAAATAATATAGATAGCGCATATAAATTCGAAGAACATTCAATATTTACATTTATAAATCTATATACAATACGTCCCGTAACCAGTGCTGTATTTTAGAATTCTTTTTTCTGTAGAATCACCACATGCCGTATTGTGTTAGCGCTGAAAACAAATAGAACATTAGTATAAAATTAAACGTAACGTATGAATGAACGGGATACATGCGATACTTACTTCAGCTCTATCTCCGCACAGCACACACCCTAGGCGATCATGCATGCTCCTGCGAACATTAACATTTATAATAAAACATGTGTTAAATTATTATTTACGAAACAAGATGCTAAATATTCGCACTACGCGCATAACCCTATTTTTCTGTCTTGCAGATAATATGACTCTCGATTTTCGCGACGTAGATAATTGAAATTTGTTCAATACCATAATTACGTTTGCTTTCCGGGTACTTTGAGATGATTTGTCTGGATATTGATGCTCAGGATCACGTGGAATATTTCTCGAACGTTCGTCTTCAAGCACAACGGATACCACTTTGAATAAACGGTATGTAGATGTACCACGTGTACCAATTTGGCGGTACAATGAGCTACGATCGGATTGGCTGCGCTATAGTGCCGAAACTCGTGATTGGTCAAGTATCTACGTCCAGTTTGCGTTCGTTTTCGTGGCAGTGGCAGTCAGTGCTGGTCAGTGCCGGACCAAAGAGTAGGTATAATAAGAGGCGTCACTCCGGGCGGAACCTTTGAAGTCCTTGCTTGACCTTGGTATTTAAATTGGTTGTCTATTTCGAGCGGGATATTCAAATCGACTAAATGTACCTTACCACATTGGCTGATTATTGCCGAAGTTTACCGCGATCATTGACGAAGCTTAGCGATCATTGCCGAAGCCCAGCGATCATTGCCGAATGGGCATTTAAATTGGTTGTCTTAGTGATTTCCCCAGATTATGTCTGTCCTTGTCGAGTGACGCCTCTTATTATGTCTCCTCTTTGGCCGGACAAATCGAAGAATATTCCAAGACATTTCATCCATCAATAAGTATCCAGACAAATCATCTCGACGTATCCAGAAGGCAAACGTAATTATGGAATTGAATAATTTCTAATTATCTACGTCGCGAAAATCAAGAGTCACATTATCTGCAAGACAAAAAAAATAGGGTTATGCGCGTAGTGCGAATATTTAGCATCTTGTTTCGTAAATAATAATTTAACACATGTTTTATTATAAATGTTAATGTTGGCAGGAGCATGCATGATCGCCTAGGGTATGTGCTGTGCGGAGATAGAGCTGAAGTAAGTATCGCATGTATCCTGTTCATTCATACGTTACGTTTAATTTTATACTAATGTTCTATTTGTTTTCAGCGCTAACACAATACGGAATGTGGTGATTCTACAGAAAAAAGAAGTCTAAAATACAGCACTGGTTACGGGACGTATTGTATATAGATTTATAAATGTAAATATTGAATGTTCTTCGAATTTATATGCGCTATCTATATTATTTTGTAATAATTGTAATCGGCAATCCTGTATTAATAAAGAAAGAATAAATACTGTTTGAAATACGTAAAATGAATTATTTAATAAATGTAGAATCTGCTTGCTTTCTTATTTGGGGTAGGGATACACCTACAGCAGTAATGTGCATTTGTGTTAACCGCAGCCATTTCGGTCAAAACCGGAAATTGTAGTTTTGGCGCAAAAGTTTGAATAACTGTAAATATAAATTTTAGAATTTACTTGCTGGTGTTTTACATATATAAAAAAAAATTAAAACTACCAAAGGTTAATACATAATGCAGTATTTAAATAATAAATTCTCAAACATACTTTCCGTCTTGTCTCGTCTCGGGGTAAACTACACATTTGCAAACCTTTCCCACACAGCACACATCCGTCCTCAAAACGTCCCCGGGACGTACGTCCCGGACGTACCGTACGTCCCGGGGACGTCCCGAATGTCCCACGAACGGCTCATATACGTCCTCTGAAGGTCGAATGTTACCAAAAAATTAGTCCCGGGTACGTCTTTTAAAGCGCCTGGATTCGGACTCAACAACCGTCCTCAAAACGTCCCGGGGACGTCCTGAATTTCCCACGTACGGCTTATATAGATCCTCTGAATGACGAATATTACAAAAAAAGTGGTCCCGGGTACGTCTTTAAGCGCATGGATTAGGATTGAACAGGTGTTCGGAAGACATAATTAAGACACTTGAAATCGGGTTTAATTCATACTTTTAAATGTACAACTTAAACAGAAATAACATTGGCATAAATTAGGTAGTTAAAAATAAACATATACATACAACTTACAACAAACATACGAACAAATTAAACATAGACAGGAACATAACGATTTAAAGTTAATAATCAGACACGTTTAATGATTCCCAAACGGCAAGGCGATTGATTACAATTTCGTAATTAAATTTTCTTTTCTCTCTGCTGAAATTCCTTTACATTGAACTCTGGCTTTTGGTTTTCATAACTTAGTTTTCATTGTTTTCGCATTAAGAAAATTTAACTCCTTAAATTCAGCAGAAAAATCATTTTTATATTTCAAGATTTTTCCCCTCTTGTGAATTGCACAGATACAAAATCATGAATCTATGATTTAGGAGAATTTCTTTTTAATTTGTGCTGAGCAGTGAAGTTTTCCCAATTAAAAAAATTATTAATGTCCATTTCACAAACGTCTACTTTAGAGGAATTTGCTCCCCGCATGGCACATTTAAAATCACTAAAATTAAACACCTTACGTAAACTTAGGACAATCTAATTTAGTAGATAATACATAGGACATTATAAACTAGTAAAACTATTTGAAAAGCAGTTAGGATGAATAAATTAGACTGTTTCTAGATCTCTACAAAGCACGTAGGGGTTTCTAACTTTACCCAGCCAGACTTTCATGAGTTAAATTCTTGATCATGCAATGAATCAATACATTTACTACATGTTTTGATGAATATTGCTATATCGTTAGACTCATCCCACACAGCACAACGTCCGGCAAAGTCCCTGGGACGTCTACAGACGTCTGCAGACGTCCCAGGTACGTCCCTGGTACAGTCTGTCGACGTCCCCAGGACGTTGTGCTGTGTGGGATGTTAATTTACTAAATATGACTAAAATATATGTTGTAAATATAATGTAAAGTGATGATGGCAATTTGCAATCATTGTGTGCTGCATTGATTGCTATATGTTTGTCTGCCACTGTGTAGTGTATCTACTACTCTATCACTACCGTATATTTTTGTAAAAACCGATATGTGTATTATGTACACTAACATATGTTATATTTATATATTTCATGTATTGTATATATATTTTAAGTGCGTACGCGATACGTGTATTCTGTATACACTTTGTATATTCTGATTTGTATATTCCAACCAACTACAGGTGTATCCACTACTCATTCTAGGTGCATTCTATAGTCATTTCGCGCATGCACGCACGAGCAATTTGATTATAGAAATAGAATAATTTAATTTATAATTTATAACAAATAGAATAATAATATTGTAGTATTGTAGTTTTTCAATATTTGTAAACACACATAGTGTAATGCAGTGGATGATATAATTTGTAGTGTACTGTAACGAAATAAATGGAAATACATTTTTATCAAATTTCATTTTATTTTAATCGTATCGATAACCGTCTTCAACACCGTCCCAATGCATTTAGCCTAATTTAGACCCTACATATATATATATATACAAACCCTCAGGATGTACCATATTCGGGTCCATATGACTCCTCACTCCCCGCATAGATTTTAGGAAAGAAATTCGCACACCTCTACACCTGCCGCCTGTTTCGAACTCTCGCTCCAAACAAATCTTTCAACATTTCAATCCATTTTAGAGTAGTTCTTGAATTGAAATATCCTTTGAAACTGAAATGCACCTC
Organism: Andrena flavipes; assembly: GCA_963971345.1. Lineage (NCBI taxonomy): Eukaryota > Metazoa > Arthropoda > Insecta > Hymenoptera > Andrenidae > Andrena > Andrena flavipes. The sequence continues at coordinate 32,870,226 of OZ020481.1, forward strand.
ATAGTATAGACGACGTTCTATAGATGGCGCCTATATAGCAGGTAGCACTCGACGTCTTAAAACGTCCCAAGCCCGTCCCAAATAAGTCCCAAGCCCGTCCCAAACACGTCCCAAGCCCGTCCCAAATACGTCCCAAACATGTCCCAAACACGTCCCAAGGCCTGTCCCAAACACGTCCCAAGCCCGTCCCAAATACGTCCCAAACACGTCCCAAACACGTCCCAAGGCCCGTCCCAAACACGTCCCAAGGCCCGTCCCAAGCGCATCCCAGGGACGTATTTAGGACTTTGCACAGATGGCGCCACTGTAGTTACACGACGTCCCAAAATCGTCTATAGACGTCCCAAAGCCGCCCACGGACGTCCCAGGGACGTTTTGTTACCAACCGGGACCTTCAGACCTACGGACCTAGAAGGGACCTAAAACGGACGTCCTCGGGACCTCGTGTGCTGTGTGGGGATAGAGTTTCTTCGTTTCTATCAGAAACAACCAATCCAAGTCATTTTCTAGCACGAGCTCAGAGTCAGTGCAAGATACCGAATTCGCTAACAGAAGACAAAGACAAAGAGGAGACATAATAAGAGGCGTCACTCGACAAGGACAGACATAATCTGGGGAAATCACTAAGACAACCAATTTAAATGCCCATTCGGCAATGATCGCTGGGCTTCGGCAATGATCGCTAAGCTTCGTCAATGATCGCGGTAAACTTCGGCAATAATCAGCCAATGTGGTAAGGTACATTTAGTCGATTTGAATATCCCGCTCGAAATAGACAACCAATTTAAATACCAAGGTCAAGCAAGGACTTCAAAGGTTCCGCCCGGAGTGACGCCTCTTATTATACCTACTCTTTGACAAAGGAGTGGAAGGTCTATTCTATACCTGGTCTGTGATTCTACGGTCTCATATTTACATACTTTCTTTTAAAACATTATGCTCTATAGGTAGGTGTCTTTCGTGACGACGTGTCCAAAGGAAAATACGAACTTGGTTTGTTAAATTTTTTTGTGCATACGTACTTGCAGGCATAAGTATAGACCTTGTATAAATCTAATAAATATTGGCGAGTGTCTATAATGTTAATAGTCAATACTATACTACAATTCGAGAAGCAAAAGTGTGGTTAGTGTACGTTATACTGTGTCGACAGGCTTAAGTGAGAGGTACGTGATATATCTTTAAAAAACCGAACGATTACGTTGTGACGGCGAGTATCAATTCTGCTATTTCAAAATAAAATTGAAGATGACAGAGTAACACGAATAAAAGTCAATGAGATAGAATCGATTCTGCTCGAAATGCCCGACACAGGAGAATTCAAACTCGTAACTGGTCGAAAGAAACGCACATCTAGCGTTCGAAATAACTGTGACTTAAACATACCTTTGCCAAATAACGATGGTTACGAAAGCGACAGTGACGCTAATTACGAAACACTTTATCGGTAAGACATTACTCGTATTTCAAAAATGTGCACGCGATTTTCTTGGCAGGTCCGTTCTGTCGTTCGAAATTATTGGGCCCTCTAATTTTCCCGTATTTTACAACAATTTTCAGAAAGCTACGCGAGGCAGAGATCGAACTGAAAATTTCCTCGTTCGCCGACGATGTTTTTCATTACTTGACAGATTCGTTGAACGCTTTAGGCGCCGGTGGTATATCTGAGATATTGTGTTACGGTTTGGGTCGTTTCTCCTGTCAGAGGTCTTCCAAATATCAGCTGGCATTACTTCAGTCTCTGAAGGACCGTTACGGTTCTCGGATATACGTGTACGATCCAGTTTTCTCTTCTAAGGAAATCGAGCTTCTGAAGAGGTTCGGTTTTAATATTATAAAGAACAACGAGGAGGGGAAACGAGTCATTCGGAAGGATCTAACGCTGGTGTATATGCCGCATTGTTCCCTGCATTTGACTAATAATTTCCTTTACGCGAATTGGAGTAAGGACTTGAGCAGGTGCATTCTTCTGACAAATAGCTTCCAAGCTGTGGCGGATAACTTGATAAAGTCAAGTACCTTCGCCCCTGTCGAATACATTTTACGTATTCAACCGCACGTCACAGAAATCGCTTTAAGAAATAGTTTCGCGTGCGAGGAGGCATTCAACGACTTAAATATTCACATCTTTCTCGAACGAAATATGAACGTGCTGCCTCAAAGTTTCTGGAACAGAGGAGAAGAGTCCCGCTATGAAAATGCAGTGGTCGATTATTTCACTGCTATGCAAACGGGAGAAGTAGATGCTAAAAATTGTAATTATATTTCTAGCTTTCCAATTCACACATCTTTGATTGTTCATCGGAACGCTAAAGCCAACACTGCTAAATGTGTTTCCCTTAGAATACAATCATTTTTATGTCAATAAGTAATTTATTTTGTCTGTTCTAGGCCGCAGCAAAGATGAAACCTAACACAAAACTGATTCGCACTCTCGTCCAAGAAGTCCGACGAAACTCGTCAGAACCAATTGCGAAGGATAATATCATGGTGCGTTACATATTGGAGCAGGCGCATTCCCATCGAGAAACCTCTGAAACTTTGTGTAAGGCACGTGAAGAGCTGAAGAATTTAGCGGAGACTTACAACTGCTACTTAAGCTCCCGGCGAATTGGCAAAGAAATTCAAGTTCGGTACACTGGTAAGGGTGAACGGAGTGTCCAAGAAACCGCAGATCTCGTTGGATTTAAATTACCTCACGACCCAAAGTGACCACAGCACGAATCGCCAAGGGACTTAACGCAGAATTTATTAACCAACTTTTATGGAAAAGTAGAAAAAGAGTGATGTATTAAGTGTAGTATAAAATAAAAGACGATAAAAGTAGTACAGTTTACGAATATTCCTTGCGGATACATTTGGCTATGGTTGACAATTGCATGTTACTGGTACCTTCGTAAATGGTACCGATCTTGGCGTCTCTGAAAAACTTTTCTTGCGGAAAGTCGGTCGTGTAGCCTACTCCGCCCATGAAGTCGATGCACTTCGCTGTAACTCGCACGGCCATTTCTGCGTTCGAGAATGCATGAATCGTTCGTGCTGTTAAATATAATCCAATATCGAATGTTCTTCAGCAAATAAAAACGTAGAAAATTACCAGAGGCTACGAGTTTTGCCATAGCTGCCTCTTTCATCACGTCCTTCTTAGCGTCGACCAATCTGGCTGCGTTGTAGACCAATAACCTGGCGCACTCGACTTCCGTGACAACTTGGGCAATTTGATGTTGCATGGCCTAAGACAGGAAGCCTCCGTTACATCTGACCCTCGTTACACTGCGGTAAATGGTAGTTTGGTGTCTTACTTGGAACGAGAAGATGTCTTTTCCAAACTGCTTCCTTTCCAATGTGTACGGAATGGTGGCGTCCAAGCTGCCCTGCGCTATGCCAATCATTTGTGCGCCGATACCGATTCGACCTTCGTTCAAGAATCCAGCTGCATACTTGTATCCGTGGCCGAACTGGCCCAAGACATTACTTTCCGGTATCTAAGTGCATAACAAGCGCGTCGAGGAAGTTGCTGTTTACATGCTGTTCTAACAATTATCGCAGTGGTATCGTTCAATTTACTCTGACGTTATCGAAGTGGACCATGCAAGTGCCAGACGCCTTTATTCCTAGTTTGTCCTCCGGTTTAGCAACCGTTAGTCCGGGTGTGTCCCGTTCCACCAAGAACGTCGTGATTCCGCGGTACCCCTAATGGACAAAGTCATTATGACGCATAGCGATAATCTTGGAAATTTTATTTTAATCTCTGTATAGAGTTGATATTAAGGTATCTTGAGCTTGAAATTAGGGACGGAGCATTCCCCTCGACTTACAGCGGAAGGATCCGCGTTCGCGAAGACCAGGAACAATCCCGCGACGTCGGAGTTCGAGATCCACATTTTTGTGCCGTTCAGCAAGTAGTCGGAGCCGTCCTTCTTGGCCTCGGTTTTCAAAGCGAACGCATCCGATCCGGAAGCAGGCTCCGTCAGACAAAAGCTACCCGGCTAAAAGAACCGCTTGCGTAAGAAAGGGGGCGAAAAACAATGTGCAAACAAAGTAACGGTTTATCGCAAGCCTATTTGTCCGCGATATGATTTATCGTCACCCTTGCGCGTGTACTCTTGACTTACGTAATCTTGAGCTAATCGCGGCAAATATTTTGCCTTCTGCTCTTCGCTGGCGACTTTTGAGATCAATGAGTTTACGAGCGTGTTATGGATGTCGACCATGGCGGCCACCGAACCATCGACTTTCGCCACTTCTTCCACGGCCAATATCGTCGACATAAAATTGCTGCCGCTGCCGCCGTATTGCTCTGGCACCTCGATGCCCATTAACTAATTATTGCCAACGATATTAGAAATTACAAGCTCTCATCCGCTCGTATTAAAAAGCAATAATAAGTTCAGCAAGATCAAGCAGGAAACGAAGATAACGTATGCACGCTTAAAATAATTTTTATATGCATATCGGTCACGGACAATCTGCGGTCGTATACTTACACCATTTTCGAACAGCTTTCGTACCATTCCCTCATCCATTTTCCCTTCCTTATCCATCTTTCGTACAAGCGGGCCGATCTCCTCTTTCGCCAACTTGCTCACTAACAAAGGTTTGCAAAAATGTACGCACACGTGTACAATTTGTAAAGAGCGATTGAGCAAGATCGGTAGTAGAAGCTACCAATTTTGCATAGGCGTAGCTAGGATTTCATTCAGGGGGGGGGGGGGGGGCAATAAGGAGTGAAAGTTATTTTTTTATTACAATTTATGCACGTTATGCGGAATTAATTCACAATTTAATTTATTTTTATTTTCTAATATACTAATGTAATTTTGAACCACGATTAATTATTTTCCTGTGTCAGGGAGGGGGCAAGCTCCCACCCTTGCCCTCCCCCCTTCACTACGCCCATGCAATTTTGCGTCTACTTTTTCCGATCAGGGATAATGGGAAATTAATTACCACTTTCTTTCATCATAAGTTCGTCGTCCGTGAATTGGGACAGCGATGCGGGGTAATCATTGAATCTTAATGTACTCGTGCTTAAGTGCCTGCTAGCGCATGTTTGTCGCGGTATCTGCGATTTTTGAAACGACACTCTGGTATTACAGGAACTACTTGTTATAATTACAAAGTATTAACGCGTAGAGAAATGTATTTCCAAACTTTTCTAACATTTGCTGACCCTATAGCAGGTTTTCTCAAACTGTGCTGCTACGCGGAAGCCTTCCAGGTGTTTTGCGAATTCTTTTTGTTCAGTTAAGTCCATAACAGTTTTTTTTGCATGTTCTAATATTTTTTTGAAGCGTAGCACACGCATGCTGCACTGCAGTATTTATGTTAATTTTAATTGGTGATGCGTGATTGTTGGTATAGATATTTATATTTATTGGTACGCGTAACGTAATGTTTGAGAACCCCTGCCCCCCAGTATTATAAATATACCATAACAGGTCTAGTAATAACATGATCTAGCGTAAATATAATCCTATCGCTGTAGTATAACAGTACAATTGGGGGGCTCAGTGGAAAACAGGCATATGCCACATATTCGTAAATTTTCGTTTCTTAAGGATCCATAATTTTTTTCAAGAAGATTTACACATATTTTTAAGAACTTTTTATTTTATAGAAATCTATGAATATTAAACTATAAACTGTGATATTTCGAATAATATATGAAAACAATAAATGTGAAAATTTTTAGGTAAAAAATCAGAAAAAAAATCATGAAACGGTGGCGTGTGTCTGTTTTCCACTGTGCTCCTCAATTATTGCATTGTTCTATCCGTGCCATTATATGATAATCAGATTCAATAGTCGAGGTGCAAATAATTAGCTATTCATCTTCCGATAGCTATCGCCTCGTTCGAATCCTAATATTTACGTGCCACGTAATCACGAACCGTTTCTATTTCCTGAACTTTCTTCTCTGTCTCCCATTTTATATCAAAACCACTGATTCAACGACCCGTCGATATCGTTACGTTTTGGTGCTCGTAGATGATCGTAAATACGATAAATAAATTGATGGGCGTCGAAAGAATTTATTTATGGATACGTACGTGCCGCATTAGCGATGTAAACACGTTCATCTTCAGCTTGGAATTCATGGTCGCGATAGAAATTGGTCCCGATGAAGTTAATGCTCGGCTAAGTACTTGTAATTGATAATGGTGAACGTAGACGTCCGGCCGCTTAGACGAAAGAATGGAAATCGTTGTTGTCTGGTCCCAAGCTAAACTAATACTGGCTGGATTTCAATGTAGACATCGGTCCTGCTCGGGACTCCGCTCACATTTGATTCACTACCAACGTCCAACAGGTTCTTATGTAATAAGAGTAGAAAAAACAAGTTTTGGTTGATTGGTGAGCCAATTCCGATGATGCATATGTTCGTAGATTATTTTATTTTTTTCGCGCGTATGGCGTGTATATACAGGCGCACACGCATATGCACACGAGTGGTGGACGATTTCGTTATCTTAAAACAGATAGAATTGCAATTATGTAGAAATTATTATTCGAGGCCGATGTATTTCAGATTTTAAACCGTTATAAATCTTTTTGTTGTTGACGCTCGTAAGACACACTCAGCCTTTTTGCTGAATCAGAAAGGAGATAAGTAGAGGAAAAAAAGAAGCTTCTCGTTATCAAACGTATTGTTAATCTCAACGCTACTTGTGTCTGGAACGGGAGGAAGCTTCGCGACATTGTAACGTTACGTCGGCTTCAGTATCACGTTAATTTATGATGTCAATCGGGCCCCGTTTAGATCTACAAATGACGTCATAACGCAGGCGCATAATTGATTACTCCTTATATGCCTATATCGGTGTACTTTAAACCGTGCACATGACGAGTAGAGCGGGAGAAAAGAGCAAAAGAGTAAAAGAGAAATCAACCGGAACAAACGAGCGCGGAGATCCAGGGAAAGTATTGCATCGATATACACTATGCAATCTGTCATGATTTCGTAACGTTGCTGGACGTGGCGTTGCCAAAGGAAAATGGTTAAGAAGAAGCCAAGAACGCGACGCAATGATGAATAATTCGAGTTACATTGCGTGGCTTCCATACATTCAATCGCCAGTAGGACTTTCAGATGTTCCACGCGTCACGCTGGGGAAATATCAGTCATTAGAAAATAGCGGATGCTATTAAGTGTTATTGCCTTATCAGTGACAGTACTGTCTTTAATATTAAATACCATCGTCATGGACATAAATAACGTGGGGTGTCCGATGTCGTTGGAGTTTAACGAAGCTTCCCCCACTGTTTTCCATTGTTGCACGCGAACGACAACCGTGTGTATGTACACTCGCTCAAGCGCACAATAGTGTACAATGAGAACGCGCCCTGATGGATCGCCCCTCTTGGAAACGGGCTTAAGCCATTGCTCATAAATCGCGCCTAGATCCTCCACTTGCAGACGAGCTTTCAAACAGCGTCTATTGAGCCTATATCTATCATAGGAATTACGAGACCGTGATAGTCTCAGATTTTTTCGTTTCCTTTCTATTAATCCATCACATAACTTAATAAAACTTATGTAATTATGTATGAAGAAGAGTGACGAAACTACCTATATAATCTCTCCCAAATTCATCGCTGTCCAGCATAGACAAAACGATCTTCCCTGTACACGGTATCATACGTCTCCTATCATTGGCTATTTAAACGTCGAGCGCTGTGATTGGAGACTGACTCGAGGTGGCAGCCAACCGGACTCGTGCGCGTTCGAGAATCGATCTCTCGCCGGCGTTGCTTCTGAAGTTTCATGAATCGGTTGCGCAGCAGTGTTGTGCGCACGTTCCGCGTGCTCGCCATAGAATTAGGTGAAGAAAAGGAACAGGAGATGTAGGATAGAACGGAGAGGAAGGAGAAACAGTAAGAGCGAGTAACGGAAAGCGTACGTTACGCACGTTTCGTACTGCCTGGCCGTAAGCGACGGAAAAAGAAGGCTGGGAAGCATGGAGAGTCGCGGTGATCTGGGTGAGATCTGAGTGGAAACACGAAGCGACAGGTTAAACGGTGGGCTGATCGAGACAGCCAGGCAGACGGTGAACGGAGAGGGCACGGGTTTCCGAGTGAGAACGACAAAGGGCAGCGAGGGGCGGCGGTGCGAAGGTGGTGGTGGCAGAAGTAGTAGTGACTAGTGGTGGTGGTGGTAGTACGGGAGTATCAGGAGGTGGAGAAGGCTCGGGGAAGGCTTGCCAGCCGCCGGAAGAGCATCGACGGCGACGGGGGCGGGGAAGCTGTCCACCGAACGGAACGACCGCTCGGTGATACGAACGGCGAGTCGAACGATTCCCCGAACGGATACGGATATATCAACGTTCGACGATAGCCGCTGATTTTCTGCCCAGGTAAGTGATCGCAAGCCACGGCCAGGGAGGCTGTGTGCCTGTCCGCCGATCGTTTCGAGCACCCGCAGTGCCGCGTAGACGCGACAGGGCCAACGCGCTTCCCAATAATTGACAGGAATGACGTAGCGTAAGGGGTGTGTCGTCGATTAGGCGGCAATCTTGGATGTTTCCTTGTGTGTCGATAAACGCTCCCGCACAGGGTTTCGATCGACGATTATCGAGCGTCCTGTTCTCGCCCGGTCCACAATCGATCCCGTGAATGCATTTCAAAGGTGATTACCGCAGTACTTGTTGCGATAGTTACGCCATCGGAAAGCATCGCTCCGTGCCGCTGTATCGCCATTTGCATTGTTAAATCATTGACCTTCTTTTCCTCCTGTTTCCCCCCGTGAAAGACAGGACACCACTGCTACGCGGGGATCGCGATTCGCACGGGAACGCGACGCCATTCTGTCGTTTCACTTTTTTCCCCCGTTCCCGTAATCATTAATTGAATTACCATGGGCGAGGGAGCGCAACGAAAGTAAAAATTCGATACGAGCCCGTCGTGCGAGTTCACGGTGCCCGACAGGTCGTGCGTCACTCGTGCATTGTCTAAAAGGAGAGGCAAGTGTGCCAGGACTCGTCCCCGTTGATTCCTGTTCTCAATGTGCGCGTCTAATCGATCCGTTAAGGATATCCCCCATTGTAATCAACAGCAAATCGTTATAACGTCTCGAAGTAATATCTCGCCAGCAGATCAGCGCGACCGAAATACGATTGATCATTTCGTAACGATTAATTCGACCCTCCGATGTCCCCGTGCGTATCTCGAATGCTCTTTAGCGGTTGGGGTTAATCGATATGAGCTGATGTTCATTTGGGCGTATTCGCACGAATAACCGTAGACTGAGTTCGTCTCAACGTCCTTATGATCGCGAGGTTGTTCCGCTTGCATCCGCGTCGCGCGTACGCCGCGATGCTCACGTATAGCGCAGCGGAAAAAAATGCCCGCTCCCTTTCGATGTTCCCACAAAGAATTTTGGTTTAAAGCGAAGCCGCGAGAAACGAAAGCGCATCTCCCAGCAATGACCGTGTTTCCTCTTAACAACCCGAGACCGCCCGCGCGCAATCTATCGTCGCTTGGAAATAAACTGGCTCTCTCGGGTTTCGATTCTACAGAAGGCACGTTCACCTGTGTGCGTGCGCCCAAAGTGTGCGTGCGTGCGCGCGTGGCGGTTTATCTGCTCGGTCTCCTTTACCGATCTCAATACGCGCGACGCTTCGTTTCGATTTACCGGCTAGCTGTACCTGTGCTTTTTTTTACGTAATGTCCAGCGATTAGTCTCCAGCGTTTTATTGTCGCGGCTGGTGTCTCATTACGTATTTGACGACCACGGGACGCGCGGGTAACGGCTGTTCGTGCGCGGTCCCCATCGGCAAAAGTATCTCTGTGACACACTCGGTGGCACGTAAGTAAATTACGGATGATCGATATATTTTTGGTCGCTCAGTGAGAATTGCGTGCTCCTTTGCGGAGACTCCGACAGGACACGGCTGGCTCATCGACCGAACGTGGTACCGCCCAGCCAGCGATGATAGTGCGAGGCTTTACGTTTTAAGTTATGACATCATCGAGTCGAGAAACAGCGGACACGTCGCATTAAATAGCTTGCGCGCGATACGTACTCGGTCCACGTTATCTTGCTAGTTCGATGCGTTATCGGCTATTTTTTACTCTCTCGTCTCCACGGAATGGAGGTGCAATCAGCGCTGTCGGCTGCATTCCATTTTTTAGTATTCTTACAGTGCCGTTAAACGTTTAAACGCGAAGTTTTAAATGAAATTCATTGCGCTTTGGAGACAAACTTGACAGCTCCTCGGAACAGGGTGTGAAATAGTATTTCTCGTGCTCCTTTAAGGTACGCGTGCGCGTAGTAGACCTTCGCTTCCAACAGCGCGTGAGTATGCTTGGCCTTTTACACCTGTAACTGTGTATTTATATTTCATACTTCCTCTCGGGTCTTATTAACCTTTCGTACGTGCTGCCCCGGCGCATTAAAGAGGTATTGTTGCTATCATTAATACCGGTGATTGCAAGTGCCGAACAAGCAATGTTCAATTGGTGTTCGCTGTTAAATAACGTACGTTGATGGACATCAATTGATGGCGCTGCGCTATTTAGTAGCGACGAATCGTGTATTAAGCAAGATATCGAGAGATTGACTTGGCAAAAGAAACAATATTTTCTCCTCTCTCAAGCCGCGAGAGGAATAATAAAATAAGTCGATAGGAACGAAGGTGCGAGCGTGTTGGTTGCGTTTTATGTTCCGCGCGGAGGCTCTCTGTCCGTCGTAAAAATCGAGCGAGCCGCGGTGCGCGAAGAACGGAAAAGAAATGGCCGCGAACCGAAAAGTGTATCGATCGTTACGCTCTGCTCGTGGTTACCGTGTACTATCTGCTTTCGTTCAGACTCGAGCGTGGTGTTTGCACCGCGGTTTCAAGCGTGCGCGGTTCTTTTGAAAAACCTTCATGATGTCACCGTGAAAATTCGTGCTACTCGATCGATAACTTATAAAGATTGCATTCTTCCCTGCTCTCATTCGTTCTAACGGGTCCCTGTAATATTCCAATTACCCCGCGGATTGTACGCATAAAAGGGAGTTATAGTAGCCGAGCACTAAAAGTGTATTACCCACGGTTTATTACCATTTAAAATAAAGGAAGTAAAATTCTTTTCCCCTGTCTACACAATCGCGCGTACAATGGAGGCATTCATTCGCCGAAGCACCCGAGACCGACGATAGAGAGGAAACCAGACGGTCCAGGAGGAGCATCAATAAAATGATTTCTTTACGAAACGCTGCGTCCACGATTCGCCCGTTTAAATTGAGATTCGCGGAAGTTGTGAATTCAGGTTAAGCACGCACTTCCGAGGTTATGAGCCGCTAAATACGGTTATTAGAAGGCTAATGCATGGATATTGAGCATTTAAAGCGACGCTAACGTTCCCACAGCGTACGTTGCTTCATGGCTCCGGGTCACATCAGGAAATCTCTAAAAACAGGCGTGCTTAATGCGTTCTGCGTCACGCGTCGCGCATGTGGGAACGTAGCCTAACGCGCGTATTACTATATCGCGTGCTGCAGATGAACGTGTACGTTGCATTCTACTGTTCCCGTTATCTCGTCGCAACAAGGTATTGCGCCAACCAGTATCGGAGGCCTGGTACTTTCGTTTGTTCAGCCTTTAGCGTAATATGTGGGACTCGCTTTTCCGCAGAGTTCACACCGCGGCTAATTGATTCTTTAGGAGAAAACAGGTAGTTTCTGAACGAAGCTCGTCGTTCCTTTTCCTCGGAAGAAAGGAAATAGGGGCGGACGTGAAACGGGAGGGCCAGGAACGTGGAAAAACGCAGGGCGGCGGGATGCTAGCGTGATATAAATAAGCGCGGTAAGAATTCGAGAAAAAGAGAGGTACGATTTCAGCCGCTCTAGGGATTCTTGTCGTCAGTCACCCCTGCTGTCTACGCATTCGACGCCGCGTTACACTTGACTGTTAGCCGCGGGTTTATTGATCGTTCGCCGACTTCTGCCGGTTTTCCGGACGTGCCATTCCCCTTTTACACTTGAAATCGGATAAGCCGAGAGCAGCGTGCATTAAATCGATGAGACGCCGATTCGTCGCCGGGGACCATATAGCGTCCAGACGGAACGAAGAGCGGTGGATCGATATTATTTCTGTAGTATCGATCGCCTTTACAAAATTAGTAAACAAACGCCCTTATGCTTCCCTTCGCAATTCAAAAATAAATTCGATATTTTTATCTACATATATTTTAATCCTTTCGAAATCAAACGATCGTACGAAGGAGCAGAGCGGTGATATCGATTAACAGATAGGGGGAAAAATTTTGTTTCAGTCAGTATCCATCGAGGGGGGAGGGAAGAGGAGGGGAAGGTGGCGGTGGCGGAGGTGGTGGCGGCGGCGGCGGTTGAGAAGGTGGCGGAGGAGGAGGAGGAAGAAAATAACGGCAGAGTAATATAAAATAGAGATAAAGCAAGAGAAGTTTAGATAAAGAGAGGAATCGTAAACCTCAAAGATGGCGGATACAAGTCAACAGCAACCGTTGTCCGAGCCACACACGAACGGAGTAGTGGACGGTTTGACGGAGGACGAGAAGAGCAAGATGAGGCCTGCCGATATCGACGCGGTAAGTATCCCTGTGGCGGTTCCTCGAATTTGCTTTCTTGGTAAGAGAAAAAATATATACTCAAGCGCGTTCGTTCATGTTTCTGTTGCAGGATATGAGGGAGATGGAGAGGAGGAAGAGGGTCGAGATGATGATGAACTCGCGACTGTTTCGCGAGGAACTAGAACGAATTATCGAGACCCAAATGAAGGATGGTGCTGGGCCATCCGGTCTTCTGCAGCAAATCTCGGAGATGATGGGTGCCCAAGGTGCTCGACTCAATGGGAACGTTTTTAAAAGTAAATTCCCTTTGCTTCTGGATATCGAATGCCCGTTCTATTCTTATATTGATTCGTTCATCTCGTTGCAGACTCAAATTGCGTGTTGCCTATCAATGATATACGCGGTGTCGAGAGCATGGGTTACGCTAAGGGTGAGAAATTGTTGCGCTGCAAACTATCAGCGGTGTTCAGATTGCTCGATCTGTACGGCTGGACCCAAGGTGTCGGCGGGCAAATAACGGCGCGCCTGAACCAAGACCAGGAGCACTTCTTAGTGAATCCGTACGGATTGCTCTATCACGAAATCACCGCTTCGAGCCTGGTGAAAGTTGATATGCAGGGGACGATCGTGGAACAGGGGACGACTAATTTCGGGGTCCACGTGACAGGATTTCAATTGCACTCGACGATCCACGCTGCAAGGCCCGACATCAAGTGCATCATTCACATTACCACTCCGTCCGTTACCGCTGTGAGTAGCTTTCCCAGCTTTCCCTGTAACACTTTTCTGTACGAGGGTGTTTCGGAAGTATAGTTGCAGAGTTAACTGTTTAATCGAACACTTAACACAAGATAAAAGATTATATGCTTCTGTGAGAGTTGGAAAATTTGTAGTTCTGAAACACCCAGTATAAAGTAGCTTCTCTGTTCGTAGATCTCATCGCTAAAGTGCGGATTGCTGCCGATCGGACAAGAGAGTATAGTGATAGGAGAGGTAAGCACGCACCAGTATATAGGCGGATCCATCGAGCCAGAGGAGAAGGAAAAGATAGCAAGAAACCTCGGGCCGATTAACAAAGTGATGATGCTGACGAATCGCGGTGCTCTGTGTTGCGGAGAGAGCGTTGAGGAAGCTTTTTACAACGTCTATAACATGGTGATGGCTTGCGAGACGCAGCTGAAGCTCATGCCAGCCGGCCTTGATAATCTAAGCCTCATCTCCGAGGAAACTAAAAAGGCTATATTCGAGGCCTCGAGGAAACCACCCACGCCCCAGCAAACCAGTCAGACTACTGAAAGCTCAGCCCTTGCCGAGAAGCTCGAGAAGCGCTGGCGAATCGGCGGAACTGAATTCGAGGCCCTGATGCGGATGCTGGACAATGCTGTAAGCATTCTTTTTACAGATCTCCTCGCGTCTCTTCAATCGTTCGATTCGATAAATCGTTATTTCCGTTTGATTTTCTAGGGATTCCGTACTGGCTACATATACAGGAACCCGTTAGTGAAGGGTGAACCCCCGCGACCTCGAAACGACGTTGAAGTACCACCGGCAGTCTCGTCTTTGGGATATCTACTCGAGGAGGAAGAACTATTCAAACAAGGGTAAGTATATTTGCCGTAAGTAAGTCGTTTAACAATGTCTGTTGGGAGCTTTTAACCACATGCGCTCTTCAACGCTTTCTTACAGGCTCTGGAAAGGCGGTCGCAAAGGCACGGACAGATCGCGTTGGCTGAACTCGCCCAATGTGTACCAGAAGGTCGAAATACTCGAGACAGGGACTCCTGATCCGAAAAAGATCACGAAGGTAGAGGTCATCACTTTTGAGAACAAAAACGAGTAGATGCGTAGGGGAAAATTTTGTGAGAGAAGCAAAGAACCTAATACACACACGAGTAATTAAATTTTTGCGCAAGAGTGAAAGAGTCTTGCGAATGATATTATTGATAAAATAGTATACTATTATAAAAGAGTCAATATCGATGTTCGTCGTGAATGTTTTACATGCACTTGTTGTTACATTCCTGATTCTCTAAAGAGCTATTTATCTAGCGAATGAAAGTAACTATCGTGGCCGTTCGTGGTGAGTTGAAATTGTACGTGTATCTTTCTATAAACTTCGCAGTTCTTTTCTGTTAAATTACCAGAGAAAATCGTAATCATTGAGCATAAGGGTCCTTGATACCCGTCATTATTCGTTATCGTATGTATCTCGACGTTGATGAACGAACGACTGTGTTCAACCCTGTTGCATCGTTTTGCTTGTTGTCCGTGACATGTGGCAGTCACATTTTCATATTTTTGGTACATTCCAGCTTACAATAGTCTGTTAGGAAATTCATTGCGAAAGCGCAGATTGAGAGGGGGTAGGGGAGGTAACTTCGTGACTTAAAAGACTGTAGAGATTCCAAACGGGGCAGCTTACACGATTAGCGTAAGATGTAATTCCGACTAAACTCGTCGCAACGATATATCGCGCGCCTTTCGGTCAGACACTAGAAGGGTAAATCATTGTGAACTTTAATAAATTTTAATGCACCTCTCTCTTGTAGCTTCTTGATATTTAAATAAATATATGTCTACTGTTCATGGTGTACATGTAGGTAATTCTTCGGAAGGAAAGGACCTCTTTTGTTTGATTTTGCCACAGCGTGTGACGTTACTGTTTAAGAGAAAGAAAAATAATAAGACATCGGGTTGCACCGTTTCGCGTATTTGCGATTCGACAAGCTCAAGTTCCATGAGCGACGGTTTCGCGTTAATTCTCCTCCACTGGACACGGACGTTATTTTAACGTCGTTTAAGACTGTGTATGAATGTGTGCCTGTTAGTCGTCGAAACGACGAAAGTTCGATTCTTCGTCCCACTGCATTTACAAAACCAGATCGATCGACCCTGTAAAGACAAAAAGAGATACGAACGCGATCGGTAGACGATAGAAACATCGAACGATTGTTCCTCCTAATACAAGGAGAAAAACCCAAACACTGGCCAGATTAGCCGAAGAACTCATACTCTCGAATTCGATGGACGGACGATTTGCAAAATTTCAACACCAACCTCGCACAAACACAGACACGTATACGCCCACACGACATACAAGACTTTTACGCACAGTGGTAGCAGGCGGTACGCGCGACCTGACCAGCAGAGCAGGCACACATTAGCATACGCAGATTGCGCGACGAAACGAGCTTAGCGATACTTTTTAATCGGATGTCGAACTTACTGATGATTTCATGAGATAATGGGGGTCGACTAACGTTCTGGTTTTGTGTGCAGTGGGTATCAGACGGATCTCCGACCCATAGCAGTACGCCGGTGAAGATCGAGAGTGCTCTTCAATTCGTGCCGAAAAATACCAATCCCAAGGAGTTTAAGCAATTACAACAGCAGGTAAGTACTTACGTGTGAGTAAGTACCCGTTGGAACAGACTATGATTTTTTTTTTTTTTTTTTTTTTTTTTTTTTTTTTTTTTTTTTTTAAAGTATAACAATTAGAAAGGGACATAGGTAGAGTAGATCTTATTTCTTTTTAGATCAAAGATTATCGTAGGGCGGACAAGATATCGGCTGGACCACAATCCCACATACTGGAAGGTGTTACGTGGGAAGAAGCTAAGAAGATGCAGGTAACAACGTTTCCCTTGATCGAGTAATCGTGAAGTTGTAATGGTTATTTTGCTTTGCCTTTTGATGGAACGAATTAATAAGAACATTCGTTTAAACGTGCACTAAAGGACGCCACCATCAGCGGAACAGGGGAGCAGGTGGTTTTGGTAGGTGCGGCTAGCAAAGGTATCATTCAAAGAGGCTTTCAACACAACGCAATGGTCTATAAAACGCCGTATGCCAAAAATCCTTTCGATGCTATTACGGACCAAGAATTGGATCAGTACAAGAAGGACATCGAGCGCAAACAAAAGGGGGATCCTTGTGAGTATTTCTTCAAGACTTTCAGATGGTTAATAAGGATGCAACTAATTGTATTCGCTGGTCGTTGGCAAAAATAAATGTGGATCGTTGACGATGCTATTTCATTCAAGATGACGAATCGCAGTCTGAATCAGAGGCATTGTCGTCGTTCAACGTCAGCCGCGCGACACACGAATCAAGCACTGCCAAAAGCCCCATTCAGTCTCCGGTATCGGTGACCTCAGAAACAGAAGAAGAAAGTAGAGACGGTAAGTTAGAATCTCTCCTACAATTTTGTAAGCCCGATTTCCACTTGGAGTAGAAGAATCACTCTCAACTTTTTACAGAACCCCGAGTACTGCGAATAGAAACGAAACAAGTGCCTGCACCGAGTCAACCTGAAGTTGTGTTGAGCGATGGTGAGTTTCATCTTGATTTTTAGCTTGAGCTATCGTTCGCTTTCAAGAAGAAAGTTGTCTTGAAAACGAATGATTGGGGGATGTGGTTCATGTATTGGTCAGGAATGGTACGTGGACAGCCTTGTGATGCGTTGTTTAACCTTGCTTTTCTTATTTCTTGATTCATTGAACTCATAGTGATTAAGAGCGCGAGCAAGTTTCTGTCCACGAGCACAAACCCATTGCAACCCACTAATGCGTTTGCCCTGCACTTTGCCTTATATTTTCATTTTTCTTTCCATTTATGATCACTAACGCTTGCACCGTGCATGCCTGCACACCCGCGTATCCGCATGTCTATTAGTTTCACGTGTGTCCGTGTTCGTCAGAGGACCCCTGGGTCTGTGTATTAATTTTGTCCTCTTTTTAACCCGCTGTTTGTTCTTGTCTACTTTTTTTTTCTAATTCTCGTCACGCACATCAAACGCTTTGCGTCGCATCACGTTACGCATTTCTTTAACAATTACGAATCGTCGTAACCGTATGAAAAGCCACGTAGGTATCGTCGACAAAGTCTGTATATGAAAAATCAACGCGAACAAGTTCATCGCGATTGGATCTGTCCCCCCCGCCCCATCCAGCAGTCCGCGAACGCGACAAGTTTCAGATACACAGGTGTGAGCATCCGTGATCATAACGCGACAAGTGTCGTCGCGAGAATGAGGGTAGTCGAGAAACAAAGTGGGGGATAAATGAACGTTTAAAGAAAATCTACAGTATGTGGTGTTTTTTTCGACAATGTGGTTGCAGATCGTGATTGGTCGGGGAGATACTGCAGTGAAAGCGAAAACGAAAATGATCGAGAAAGCAGGAACGAAGTCTACTTTGCTCGTAAACGTCGCGACTGCCGAGACTATCAGAGCCTGCCTCGTTTGGAAGTCGCTCGAAGCAACGTTATTGCTGAACGCATGACGCCGATCATTATTCCCTACACTCCTTCGGCCATTTCATCAAACATTAGTTCCTTGATCGACTGTAAGTGCAGATTCTTCGAGAATATCCCTAACTCGGATCAGTCCGAAGATGAAGGATCGAAAGAAGCGTCGGGGAAGGGAACAAGAAGAGATAATTTGAAACAGACAAGCGAGAGTAATCCTCCTGTTGGGCAAGCGGAAGAAGACGATAGAGGAACACTTGATCACAACACGGTCAACACGAATTCTACAGAACAGATAGCCGATCTCGTTAATCGTATCAATTTAAACGGTCCCTCATCGAAGACAAGTTTAAGTACATTGTCCCGCTCGGATTTCAAGATCTCGACTAAGTACAGCTTGGACTCCGCCGATATGAGTTTAATATACAGCCTCACGCCACAAATGGACGCCGATCCTGCAGAAAACGCGGACGATATAACTTTGCGAGGATCCATGTCGTCCTTACCGTCGCTTTCGGAACACAAAAATGGTAGAGATAACGTTTCTTCGGGATCCAGCGAGGAGAAGCAGCGGCAACGTGCGTGGGACGAGAGGAGACGTACTTTGGGGGAAAATCGCGAGGCCATCTGGCTGGATCCGTTCGACGATGACGACGGATACGAGCTTTGGAAGATAGCCTCTCCGGAACTGGCACAGAATCTTACCTCCGATAGTGACCAGTCAGAGATTCATTCCAATTGCGGATCTGACTTGCTGGAGCTGCCTGCTGATACAGTTCTAGAATTGCTCGAGACCAACGGTGACTACTTTCGAAACGGCATTAGCAACAGCGCGAATGAGATTATCGCTGAGCTCGACGCGAACGACACGTATGCGAACATATCTAGTATCGTGGCAGAGATCTTGCAAAGAGTTTGCACCATCTGCACTATGCAGTTTCATATCGAATGCAAACCTTTGCGCGCCTCCTCGCCTATAGTCTCTTGCCCACTTTCGATTTCAAGAAATGGGATGCTCAATGAAAATGCAAAGCGAAGGACAGTTTTTCCTGCGGAACGACTGGATGGTGATCTTTTCGTTGTGCGAGAAATCGTTTATCACGTGATCGACGCGAACGAAACCCCGCTCGATGAGACTCTTAACTATTCATCCAAAAAAGCTAAAGACACTGCTAACGTTGAATTGAAAGAAGCAAGAAACTCTACTATTAACGAGCAGCCAGAGACATTGGCGATCGATTCACCCCCTGGCGATAACGACGAGTCGGAGAAGGAAGTTTGCCAAAGTGTTGAAGTTCCACTGACTGTTACTTCCATTACTACTACTGAAATGAACAGGGATGAGCCTGCCAGGACAGAAGCTGAGGCAATCCTAGAGTTTTGTGCTATAGCGAGGAGAAAATCTACTGGCGATGCAGACGACGTGTTGGAATTGAATTTTCGAATTGAGACGAACAATAATGCTAAAGCTATCGCTGATAGAGAGAACCCAGTTGAGAACTCTATTGAGAAGACCGGAAGCAGCGAATCGAACCCGTCCTCGAATACTGAGAGCACAGATTTTGCGGAGCGTGATGTAAGTTCACCTAATTCGTTCGAAAACGAAGATGCTGATATTGCTGAATTGCCGAAGCAGTGTGGAATTTGCGATCTCACGAGGGTCTGCAATTGTTACGAATTGTGTGATGAATGTATTTATTGCGACATGAAACCCACTCAAGAGTATTTGCCACCTATATACGAAGAGGCAGAGACAAACGGGAGTTTGAAGGAGACATCGAAGAGATCGTCGCTGTTGAGTAAAGACGAGGAGCAACAGAAAAATCGACCTGACGAAACTTTCACGTGTTCAAATTCCAGCGAAAACGGGGGGAGTGACAAAGAACTCTTCAATGGCGATTTAGGAAATGCTGAAGAACTATTCTCGAAGATATCTCAGCTAGAGGATCAAGCACATTTTTTTACCGGCGCGGCGATTCTTTATAAAGACGCGAGTTTCACCTCTTTGGAAATAGCTCTCGAGTCGACGACTTAAAGAATTGATAGTAGTTGCATAGTTAATGCGTTGATATGACTGCAAGAATGCTTCCTTTTTGTTAAGTAACATTATTCCGTGCATTTGTCTAGTTCTGTCGAAAAGCTTGCTTTTTTACAATCATTTGTATGTTTAATTTGAGACTTTAGGACGAATGTATACCAAAGAGTACGTTTTATTGATTCAAAATATTAGGAGTAAGTAAGGTGATATTACGCATGGTGCTACTTTTCTTTTGTTTTTATGAAATCATAGTTCCTGTTTCATTCCTAGAATAGTTGCTGGATTACTATTGTTTATTTTTTATTTTTCTACGATTATTTGTACATCGTATTTGTATGCCAAACGTATTTTGTTTACGAAATAAATATTGTCACGTCGAAGTTAGTCTTCTATTAAACGCGATGAAAGTACTGAAACGTTCGAAGATGCAAGATTTATTTTCATTTCCATTTATGAGGTAAGGCCCTGGTACCGACGATTCGTTATGCATTTTTCACATTAGCATCATCGCTAAGCTACGGCACTAAGAAGAGATGGGTGTAACCTTGGTGGTGTGCTTGACTTTATCATGTATGAATACTTCATCGGTGTGTAACACTTAACACTTTATGTTTCAGGAGAAAATACCGTAAACGGCGATCATTCAGATGCGCATCACAGTACATTTTCTCAAAGTAGCAAAGAGGTTTGTTGCTCGTACTCGTTTATAAACTATATTGTCCTCGAGCTTTGTACCAAGCCCACGATAAACAATATTCTTTTAACAATTTTGAAAAGAGTTCACTTAGAAAAGGATTTTGCAATTTTTATATTAGTAACGTCGAAAGAAAAGACCAGATATAACAAGAAGCTCGAGGACTCGAAATGCGTGTGAACACGATAACGAGATACTATCGTTCCCGAACATGAAGTCAAGCTTTCTTTCTAATTACTTTTTTTTTAACAACCAATCTGTGTTGCACAAATCGCGTTCATTCGCGGCGTGCAATTTCGGAAGCAAGAAAAGGCCCATCGAAGTAACTTTATGAGTGGTCATTTTCGCAACTCGCGGTCTCGTCTTTCACGATCAAGTGCGTTCTCTGGATCATGCAGAAAACGGTGCTTTCATTAACTATTTCATAACGCTGCAAAGAAGCTAGTTTGCCGATAGTGTTCGCTTGCATGAATGAACGAACGATTTTTAGGGTTTATTTCCAATAAAAGTGTGGGTCATTTTTTAGCATCGATGACAGTCATCAAAATAATGAAGAAAGTTCCTATGAATGTATGTCTGATAATGCTTAATTTCTTAATTATATAATTTACATTTCCTACGCGTCCGTAGGGGAGTAACCATCACACAGTCGCGTGCAATAGGTGGTCTGCTACCTTCTTATTTTAAATTCCGAAGAAACATCAGACTGAAAAAATCTATTTGAACCTTTACACTATTTAACTATTTCCTTAGATATATTTTTTCACATTTAAAATCAGTAGAGATAAAAATAATAATCATTGAACATACAATCTATACGAACTTTTTCCATTACTTTGATGGTAGAATCGATGTTGAAAGAGTGCCCCATACTTTTATCAACATTCTGTATAATATTTTGTGAAACGTCAGAGAATGTGGGAAAGGGGGGATGAGATAGAGGGGATGAAAGAGCGAGCGCATGTACTTTATATCTGTCCTCTGTGTTACACAAAACTGGCTGCCTGCATGTGCATGTAAAAAGGTTTATGGTTACGGTTGGGACCTTCCGTGTTAAGGGTTCCGTGTCGCAGGATGTGAGCGTTAGCGAGGAATCGCCAAAGAAGGAGAAGAAGAAGAAGAAAGGCCTTAGGACACCGTCCTTCCTAAAGAAGAAGAAGGAAAAGAAGAAGCCAGTCGAGGCGTAGGTAGTCCGAACTTTGGTACGTACTTGCAAATTACAACGTTAGAGTTGACTTTTACTATCATACGATTGTTCTCTATGTTGCCCCCCAACACTACACACCCTTTGTACCGATTCAACATCCAGTTTCACACACAATTGATCTACCGTTAAGGAACTAGTTTTTGATCAGTTTAGAGGGCTTCCCACTTTAATATTTATTTTTAACGTAATAAAACTTTAAACCATAAACTTTTTTTATACTAAAAGATGAATTAATGTGTAAACTTTAAGGAAAAATTTTAAAAAGTTGAAAATAAGTATATAATTTAATTATTTATAAGGTATGAAATAATAAGGTGACTAGGAACTAGTTTTTGATCATCTAAAATTAACACTACTAACTGCTTTCACAGACAACACCTATGTTTTTGAATTATCAGTTTTTATGTTAGTAATTATTTCAAGCAATTATTTATTGACATAAACTCAAAAGAACGATTTATTTCATGAACTGATCAAAAATTAGTGCCTGATCAAGAACTAGTTCCTTAACGGTATACATGTTTTTCTTCGAATGTTCATTATTCGATGTCGGTAACATTGAACTCTATGCACCCGATCGAGCGGCAAGTCGCCTTGAAGAATTACTCGGTAAACAACCTTGCTTACCGATCATCTAGATATGTAGTTGATTCGCGGCGTACCGTTAATTCCTACTTTCTGGAAACGCTAGGAAGAGGGTGAAAGAAAGGTAGGCAGGAGGTTTTCCACGTCAGAGCATTTACTTATTTTCTTAGTGTAGACGAGCTGGCGCTGTTGTAAAACGCATAGACGCAATTTAGAAGCCGTTTCTCTTAGTCGCCAGTTAGAGTCGAAATCATCGCCGCCGCCAACGGATACCGGTCGCGTCGCGTGCGCGCTAATTTCAAACGAGAATTTCATCACTGATTGATCGAGTAGCAGCGTTTATTGAACCCCATTTTTTTGTCCTCTATTTGCAGACACTGCCACAAGCAAAAGCTTATCGCAAATAGAAGAACAAGTACCCGAATGAAGATTTAAAACGCGAGACAGAAGAGTCGAAGATCGCAATTGCGAGTCGAAAGTGCATATACAGGAGACGAATGAAGAAAGAAACTAGGAAATAGGAAAATAGACAAAAAAAAAACAAATAGGATCGATCGGAAATCGAAGTAACCATGCAACAATCACAGCATCTTTCCAGGACTCAAGACTGCCATCGCATTACGTCTACGATATAAGAAACTATATTGTACTGTTAATGTTTTTACGTTTTTAATTTGTTAAGGCGTCGCGCTGATGTATTTAATCCGCTATTTAATTTCGCCTCCCCAGCCCCATTTGTGTAATTGCAATAAAACAAAATTACGTCTACAATTTACGACGAAAAAAGGAACGAAAATATTGCCATCGTATTAATATATTCATCGTCTCTTCAATTTCTTCGCCTGTGTCGCCGCTTAATACCCTTCCAATCTTTCCGCAAATTGCCTCGTGGGCGAGACTTCTAATGTTCAGGGTTTAATAATGACAACATCGTTAATCACGTCATTATTATGTCTTTATGATTCATTAGTACTCTATTCCGCTCAATCTACATATTTTTACACCGAATTGTATCAGATAGCAACCTAAACACCACCCACGCCAACATATGCTGTATATTAAAAAACATTAATCCGCACCCATAACTTACGCCTATTAATTTCATTAATTTCATAATACAATTCGAAACTCCTAGATCCCACCCCGCGATTGCTCGCAATAGTGCATCTAACACCATCTCCGTTTCAAACTTCAACACAGTTCCCAATAATGGAAACTATAGAAATATATCCTCGGTAAAAAATGGAAGTAGTAAACATTGAAGGAAAAAGACTAAGAGAAAAAAAAGTGGCAGAAGCATCTATATTCAAGAGCATGAATTAAAATGGCGTTAGTATTCGACACTATCGTCCGCTTCGGGATCAACCGAATCTAGCCCGACTTCTTCGTAGTCTTTCTCCAGAGCAGCGAGATCTTCACGAGCTTCAGAGAACTCCCCCTCCTCCATACCCTCCCCAACGTACCAATGAACGAAAGCCCTCTTGGCGTACATTAAATCGAACTTGTGATCGAGACGAGCCCAAGCCTCGGCGATGGCGGTTGTGTTAGACAACATACACACGGCTCGTTGCACTTTAGCCAGATCGCCACCAGGCACCGCTGTGGGCGGTTGATAATTTATACCGACTTTGAATCCAGTCGGGCACCAGTCCACGAATTGTATCGATTTTTTCGTCTTAATGGTATTAATGGCGAAGTTGACGTCCTTCGGGACCACGTCGCCCCTGTACAGCATGCAGCACGCCATGTACTTGCCGTGCCTAGGATCGCACTTGACCATTTGATTCGCTGGCTCGAAGCACGAATTAGTAATCTCCGAGACAGTGATCTGTTCGTGGTAAGCTTTCGCGGCGGAGACCACCGGCGCGTAAGTGACCAGAGGGAAATGGATCCTCGGGTATGGAACTAGATTCGTCTGGAACTCTGTCAGATCCACGTTCAAGGCTCCGTCGAATCGCAATGAAGCTGTTATCGAGGAAACTACCTGACCGATCAGTCTATTGAGATTCGTGTACGTCGGCCTCTCGATATCCAGATTGCGTTGGCAGATCTCGAAAATCGCTTCGTTATCGACCATGAACGCGCAGTCGGAATGCTCGAGGGTCGTGTGTGTGGTGAGGATGGAATTGTACGGTTCAACCACCGCGGTAGAGATTCGTGGCGCTGGGTATATCGCGAATTCTAACTTGGACTTCTTCCCGTAGTCGACGGATAGTCGTTCCATTAGCAGGGACGCGAATCCCGATCCAGTGCCGCCGCCGAACGAGCGGAAGATTAGAAACCCCTGCAGTCCCGTGCATCGTTCCGCCAGTTTTCGGACTCTGTCGATAACCAGATCTACGATCTCCTTGCCGATCGTGTAGTGGCCGCGAGAGTAATTGTTCGCCGCGTCCTCTTTGCCGGTAATCAGCTGCTCGGGATGAAAGAGATGTCGGTACTGTCCCGTTCGTACTTCATCTGCGAACATGAACTACGTCGACATCGTGCGTGTGTTTTCGACACTCAAACGAGTCCAATGTGTTTCCTTACCAACCACTGTCGGTTCCAAATCAACGAACACCGCTCTGGGCACGTGGTGACCCGAGCCAGTATCGCTGAAGAAAGTGCTGAAGCTGTCGTCCCCGTATGCCTTATCTGACGGCATCTGACCATTGGGTTGAATCCCATGCTCTAAACAATAGAGTTCCCAGCAAGCGTTCCCAATTTGAACACCGGCTTGGCCGACGTGGATAGATATGCACTCGCGCTGGAATAATATAACGATCCTATTCAGGGCCGGCGTGAGTTGCGTGAAACTCCACGTTCGAAAAATTCGAAGAGCTTATACCATTTTTTATTTTTTGCTCGCGTACTACTTGCAACGATTTTTACGTGGTTGAAATTTTATATTTTTCTTTGTATTCCCCCCCCCCCCCCCCCCCCGCCACAACTCTACACTCGGGAAAAATTTGCTCAGCCGACCCTGATCCTATTCCTTATCGATCCTCTCGGCTGTCTCTTCGAACGGAATGCAAAATGTAGGGAACAGCAACGACCATAAACGAACCTCAGAATTCCTCTACTGAGTTATGTAAATGTGTCAACCTCATTCTTATAAGCATGGCCGGTCGTTATTCACTAATACTCTGAGCCTTGTTTACACTAGTCGCCACCTTTGTATATACAGAGGCACGCTGCAAATGGAGTCACTCAACTACATTTAGCGATCACTTCTATATTACTACGCTGTTCCTGTCACTTTGCCTTCGATAATAGCTGTCCCTTACCATCTCGGGTCCTCTGCGCAGTCGACGAAACTTATAGCCCGCTACTACGTCGGCGAACAGTGATGCACAGAATCTGATAGGTAATGAAAGGCTGACGCCGCTACGCTGAACGATTGTGACTTAATGACGCGACTCGAGAACGGTCGCCGGTCGACGCGACGGCCTCTTATATCCTCCGCTTCGCGTCGTCTCGAAATGATCTCGGTGTATAATATCGAGCGAACATCCGGGAAAGGGTATTTTAGTTTTCTGGTAGCCCGCGTCATAGTTCGGTGCCTTATCGCGTAGAGGTGACAAGGTTTTGCATTGTTTTCTTCACCATCGATTCGTTCTCTGATGTTGGGCCCCGTGGCGACACCAGGAATCAAGCATGTCGGTGTGTGCGCTCCCGAACGGTTGCGGTCGCGTTCAAGATTGAATCTAATAAACGGATATAAATAGAGTGTCGCAGCATCGACCAGCTATAGCCAGCTAAACCGTGCGCAGCCAGTTGTACGAGAACTTCGTGATGCAAATTCCGTCTGTTCTATTTCTACCCAAGTATATACTATTCCCCCTCCACTGCCCGCCGTCAAATTGTTCTATTATTCGAGTACGTTGTATCCTATTGTTTCTATCATTTATTACTAACCATTTACCTATACACGCGAATGTCTACATGTGTATTACTCCGTGGATGTGGCACTGATTCTATAAGTGACAGTGATTGACCAGTGTATTAGAAAATGGATTTAACCTTCGGTGTCTTCTCTACACTTCCACCTACAGGAAAACTAGCATCGTCATAGTGTGCCTCCCTCGAAATTAATCATATTTTGTCTAAAGCATTTCTCCATATTATCAATTGTTTCGAGAATATTCGAATCGTCCGATTTGTATATTTAATCACGTAGAAAATGCGAGATTAAATTGCTTTCAATTTTGAGTTTCCCCGATATAAAATTATTTACGAAGAAATATTAACTATCTCAGTAGGTGATGAAATGCAATAATTAGGTTACGCATGAGGATATAGGAAAAATATTTCGTCAAAATATTCCACGATAAAGTAGCATGTGGCGACATCTGCGGATTAGGGGATGTAACAGAGTTAGCAGATGCTAAACAGTTTGGTTGATAAGCAGTCTATAAAATAAATTGATTAGAATTTCGACCGTATATATGAGATAATTCAAAATTAAATTAGTTTTCGGCGCACTGGTTCGGTCAATTTAAATTTTTTTTTTTATTATGTGATCTACATTTTAATAAAAATAACTTCTTATTACTACTTATCTTAGATAGACTCGATTTGTTGCTAGATAAGTCCTTAAGATTTTTCAAAGCTCCAGGTCCAAATTTTCTTGACACTGAATCGAAAAAACTTTCCTTTGCCGTGTGTGTGAGATTTTCGCCATTCATTTTAAAATAAATTGATTAGAATTAAATTAGTTTTAAATTGACCGAACCAGTGCGCCGAAAACTAATTTAATTTTGAATTATAAGCAGTCTATCATACTCAAATTTCAATTTGAGTTGTCTGTACTTGCAATGAATTTCGATGTACCTATTTAATAAATGAAATTCATAATACGATCCTCTAAGAATGTTCAAAGTCGTGCGAGAAGATTTCCTACGACCAAGCTACTTCTAAGATAAAACAGAAGTCACAGCTATCGGCTCAACTTTTTTGTATTGTAATTAATAATTGTATTACACAGTCTTAGCCTTAATTGCGATCGAAAATGAAAATATTCGAAAAGAACCTTTTAAAAAATATAAATGTTGTCGGCGCACTGGGTCGGTCTGTTATTCCTCCAATCAAGGACAAAATACCGTTGTCCAAAAATTCTCATATTGTCTATTCTATTCCTTGCTTGGATTGTAACCAGACTTACATCGGGCAGACATCCAGACTTTTAGAAAAACGCATATACGAACATAAAAGAAACATTTTTTTACACCCCTTACAACACACTGCCCTAACGAAACATTTGCTAGAATTCGATCATAGATTTGACTTTGACAATGTTAAGGTTGTTGATAGGGAGGCCAACTTGGATCGGAGGAGTCTGATAGAGACACTGCACATGATTAAACAACCAAGCGTAAATCTTAGGTATGAAACACATAAGATACAGGAATATTACGCAACCTTATTGAAGAAGTAAGGTGTGATGATGTTGTCTCTCGGTTAGAGTTTCCGTTTCTTTGTTCCCCCCCCCCCTTTTTTTCCTATCACTTGATTAATACTACATATTATAAATTATTGTATGTAATTACAGTTTCGGACACTGGCGAATTAGGATCTTTACCATATTGACTAGAACTAATGGTAATTTGGCAGTTTGTTGAAAGGTCTTTCAAGTACACATTCAAAAATTTTTTTGCATAACAGTTAACGGTTCCCCCTCTTGGCGTCGTCTTGACCGCCTTCGGTTTTATCCTCCGGTTGTTCTTGCCTGCCGATATATGTTTACTTCAGTCACTCTCCGACCGACTGGTACGTCGCACGTTTAACACGTGCCAAATTTACAAAAGCAGCGCAATTTTCTTTTTGATATACTTTCCTTGATAATGGTCGAAATATTGACCGAAACGTTAAAAAAAAATGTATAACAAACCGACCCAGTGCGCCAACAACATTTATATTTTTTAAAAGTTTTTTTTTAAAAAAATTTCGATCGAAAGTTTTCAATCATTTTATTGAAAATATTCGAAATTAATAGAAACCTTCAATAATTTTGAAACTTTGAATTGGAAACTTAAAAAAGTTTATGAAAAAAAAAAGAGAAAATTTTCAATACAATACAATGATACTTCTATCGTTCTCTTCTAGTTAGACTATAACTTCGCGCGTTACTTAAATATAAACGGAGAATCTACTCAGAGCAACTGTGCCCTTAAAAACAACAAGACTTTTACTGAAAGAAAACCTGGTTAGAGTGTTGGAGTAAAGAAAATCAGTAAACACAAATGTTCCCTGAATTTCCTATTTTTTTCGAGTGTTCGTAAAGGAAATACTCCTGTTGGAAATATTAATTTGAATTCGCCACTAATTTATACAAAATGTGTAGGTACAATTAAATTGTGTATAGATGATAGTCGAAATGTGTAATCGCGATCGAAATACAGTAAAATATAATTCATACCGATATTCTATTAAAATCTAAGCAACATTGTTTTGAATAGTTACGTTTCAATGAAAACTGAATAAAGGAGGTGAAAAATACATTTGCCATAATATTTTCTCATTTTATCTTGGCGTTAAATTATTTTGAAATTGCGTATCATGTTTAGCACAGACGATTCAATAAACAAGGACCATAGAAATGTATATATAAACATATTACCATTACACTAGTTGTTTGTTACAATAAATTCAACTTCCAGCAATCCTCCGCAATAAGGCGTTCGTTTAAATTTCAATGAAACATCTGTAATAGAAAAAGAATATATATTACAAATAAATGTGAGTAACAATTGAACCCAGAATATATTGTCAAAACCAATATATGTATATGAATTACTACCACGTGTAAATCCGTGAAAACCGATTAAACTTTTCCGAAGATATTTTTTAAATTTGTGTTTAAAGTCGTATTAAACATAGATAGTGAGCGGAAGTGCTAATAGCGATGAAAAGTGATTAAATGTGAACGAGGAGGGTAAACCTACCTTAATATTCACGAAGCATTCGAGATGTCATGTCTTCTCACTTCGACGCCCACGGAACAAATGGCGGTTCCCGCCAATTCCCGCTAGTTCCCGCTCTCCTCAGGTGGTCGCTGGGTGGGGGGTCGGAATCGGTCGGTGAGATCACTCAACGGTTACGTCGTCGTCAAACATTGAATTTCAAATATTTCGAAACGAGGCCCTAAAAATACAAAGATGGAAGCCTAGCTAACTAATTCTACCCCTTGTACCACCGCTGTATATTTAAATCATGCGTCTCTACTTTCGAGAATTAAAGAATTCGAATACAAACAAACGTTCGTATTTAAAATTTTGAAAAACAGCTGTCGCACCCAATTATTGTGTACAGCGACATCTACTACAGAAAAGTGAAATAAGCCCTTTAGATTTAATTTCTTTCTTACCGACAGAATTAATCAGAATTAATTCTACAATTTGGTTTTGAATTTATCACTTTGTACATAATTTTATTTTATTTCGATCCTAACATTTGATACCTGCAATATATGTTAATCATTACTATAAAATCCTCGAAAAATAAAATTTGAAAGTTAATTTATAAGACAGTGTAAGAAAATCATCGAGTTCCTATTTCATGTTAGGTAAGTTTAAATGACTAATTTCCCAAAAATTGAAGATCACAAGGTATGTTATTTATTTATTTATATAACTCCAGCATTCTGTACTAATTACTGTAGCAGTATGGCCCACCCGTTTGTGACGACTGGACATCGCGAATAAACGTAGTTATTAAACAAAAAATGATCAATTAATCTTGTATATCGAGTCCTGACGCTAATTATATTATACGCGATATTATGGTATACCGGGACCATCGGCAAGTACTACGCGATATAATAAGCTAGCGAAGCACGATTTGTGTTGTAAACATAACCTACCTTATAACCCACGTATATTAAACCATTTTTACATTACACAGGTGTCTGAGGAACGAAATATAAATAAGTAAATCTGTAAATCCAATGGTCTTCGTAGCACTGAGATTACGTTAATTCTGAATTAAATATAACATGGGACGTAGTCGTACACCATCGCCGAGGAGGAGAGACCGATCCAGAGATCGAGACCGGGAACGTGAACGAGACAGAGATCGGCGAAGAAGACGGTCACGCGAAAGAAGAAGAAGGTACTATATCCCGAAAAGTGTTTTACTTTGTGTAATACGAATACGAAATAATTCTAGGTCCGTCGAACGGGACCGAGCAAAATCGAGGGACAGAGAAAGGGATCGTGAACGCGATCGAGACAGGCATAGACGCTCGTACAGTAGGTCAAGATCAAGAGAGAGGGAGAGAGACAGGCCTAAACCCAAAGCGAAACCCGCCACAGCGGAGCGTCCTGTAATCACAGGTGAGTATAAGGCACAGGAGAAGCAACAGCAATCTAAAAGTTATCGTTCCTACATTAATATTACTCTACAGAGGCTGATCTCCAAGGGAAGACACCAGAAGAGCAGGAAATGATGAGGATGATGGGTTTCTGCGGCTTCGATACAACTAAGGGCAAGAAGGTCGAAGGGAACGACGTGGGTGCTGTGCACGTTATTCTGAAAAGGAAGTACAGACAGTATATGAACAGAAAAGGAGGATTCAACAGGCCCTTGGACTTTGTAGCTTAAAGTCCTTGATGTTACTTTACTGCAAAGTTCTGCACTTACACAATGCATACAAGCAAGCGCGTAACGTGTAAGGTTGGAGACGAGATAAGTCTGCGACCATCAGATTTTCTGTCCACACGAAGGACTTTCAAGCGAACGGATTTATTTATCAGTGTTATTGATAAAACGATATGACAGCACTGCGAATAGAGTGACGAGGGTTACAACGGCAAGCTCATTTACACAAAACTTTATCCTGGATGTATCGAAAATACAAACTTAAATGTTCACGGTAGAAGTGTTTCAATAACGAGTGTTTCAATCATCCATCCTCTGCCGTTTATTTGAGGGCGCCGCGTCCTCAGTATCCACGCTGGAGTCACCCACGCTCGAGCTGTGGGTTTCACTTTCCGTGTTT
Organism: Andrena flavipes; assembly: GCA_963971345.1. Classification (NCBI taxonomy): domain Eukaryota; kingdom Metazoa; phylum Arthropoda; class Insecta; order Hymenoptera; family Andrenidae; genus Andrena; species Andrena flavipes. Next base: position 32,901,505 of record OZ020481.1, read on the forward strand.
CCCAAAATCCTCGAAGTAAGCTATCAAAGTTAGAAAGATTATAAAAGAAAGTACAGTACAATTATTCTGCTTGGGTATATCCAGAACGATGTTAGGATTTATAGGAACAGAAGTTATTCTTATTACCAGGCTGACATCCATTCTCTCAAGACCCTCTACCAGTTGTGGATTCTTAATTCTGAAGTCCCTTGTCACGCTGTGCTTAATGTAATTCTCCAATGGTATCTGGTCAAATATATTTCAAAGACTGAAAACTCTTTTCGAGCTACGAACAAAATTCTTTGTATTCTTTCGCACCAAATACTCACTCCTGTTCTCTTGCCGAGTAATAATACTTGTTTGTTGAATTGCTCGATCTCGTATACTACGCGCGGTATTACTTTGGTCTCCTTCAAAATTTTGTTCCTTTGCGCCTGCGAGTCGGATTTCGAACCCAATTTGATCTGGTTTTCCTTTAGAAAGCATACGGTGAAACAAGAGATCAATCAACAACTTCAAATTCGTTTAAATATCAGAGAGATTAAATGATTCGAACTCGATACCTCGACATACGTCACCAAATTATAAAAGGCGGATTTTAATGGTTTACCAGCTAATTGTATCACTTGTACGAATCTGTAAAAATGTTCTATTAAAATAGTTCTTCTCGAATTACCACTGTGGAACATTTGTTCAAAACGTACTTGACTGTCTGAAACGCTACGTTTTGCCCATTCGATTTCGCGTAGAAATGTTTTGTAAGGTTTCCAAGCAAATGGTATAAAGCCTGCAAGTTCTTGAACGTAAAATCTGTACACGTGCCTATTAGTTCGATCGACGTGTTGGCTAATGTGTGCAGTACTTGTATAAGGTACGATAATTGCTTGCACAGATTTCGTTCCTTCTCCCTTAAATTATTGTTCCCTGTTACAATCAATTTTTGTATTAAACACACGAGTGTGGCAGAAAAATTCTGTTCTGTGACCTCGAAGTAGTGTACATACAGGCTTCGTCGATTGTTACAGGCGCTCTGCCAATGACGTCTTCCGCCTTCAATCGTAATAGCAGCCAAGAAGCATTATTCAATTTTTCTTTTATGTAGTCGTTGAACACAGTGTACATGTGCACTGCAGTATCCCCGCGTATAATTTTGTATTGTTCATTTGCTGTTAATTCAGTCTACATTTATGCAACAGTAGACGTTAGCTTCAAGAGCAAGGAATATGTGGAAGGAGTATTTCGAGACTTTAGAATTATCACTTACACCATCGATAGTGCCAACTTTCTCACACAATTCTAAGCACATATCACTTAATGTTTCTCCATAATTCCGGGTATATTTTTCCAAGTATAACAGAAAGTGAGCAATGGCAGGGGCGAGGGAACTTCGAACGCTATCTGTTTGAGCCATATTTTTTGCATACTCCAACACCTTTCGTCACAAACAGAAACAGTCGTGAGTATACGAAACGATTCTCTGACAAAATGCGTAATGCAATTGATCAATCTACTAACTCTTTCGGGATTACATTTCTCAAAATTAATTTTATACGCGAACTGCTCCGTGATTTGTAATAATAGGTATGGTATTTTCTTTCTGGCGTCATCATCTGTTTCGTAGATGATCGATGACATTAAGAAAGTCTTTAACGAGAGAACAACTTCTTGGAGTTTCGAATCGATATCCTCTGATGTTAAATTCTTCTTTGAACGTACTTTAACATGAAAAGCAAATAGTATAAAGAATACAATAGTATAACTTTTAACTTGTTAATAACACTTACAAATTCTGTCGAGAAATCGTGGTAATTCCGATGGAAACGTTGCACATATGCAACAACTAATTTCCTTGAAGCACTGCACAGACAACAACGCTATCTGTTCATCGTTATCAAGTGCATCATCCAAATCTAACAAACAATACTGATAAATCAACCTAAATAAGAAAAATGAGAAATAAATTATCCCCACATTATTAAACAGGTACGAGTTTTCCCTTTCCTTTGCTTACCCTCCTATCTCAATGTACGTGTCCACGTGCTGCTTGTTTTGCGTTCCAGATATATCGTTCATGAAGGATTTCATGCGTTGTAAAAGTTGCTCGCACGTTTGATACGCATAGAGGCAAAAGTTGCGGTTTTCTCGAAGTGCGACTATCTCGCTTTGAGTCGTGGAGGATCTCCTGTTTGTAAATCAATTCAAGTAGTTATAGAAATTATATTAAATTAGAAGTAACGCTATACTTACGAGTATAAGAGTAACAAGATTTGATGTATCGCACTCAAATCCATAACTGTGCTTGGAACTTTAATAATGTTCGATTTGGCGAGTTTTCGCGTTGTATTATTCCCGTCCTTATCTTTCTTAGCTTTACTGCCATCGGTTTTCTTTATCTTCGTAGATTGCTACCGGCATAATTTCAATCATATAGTAGAAAAGAAAAAATAGAAACCGGTCGTACACGCTACTGTACCAGTTTAATGAAGTCCACCGATCGGGTGTATCCCTTAAACAAATCATTAATCTTGCGACAGCTTTCCTGATTCCCTTTCGACCATTCTCCTACACGAAACGCTATTAGAGCCTCATAGATGGTAATCATCATACCCACATTTTTCAACTTCACTTGAGTCTTCGCTAGATCCTCTAGCAGATCTATCCCGTGCCCCTGAAACAATCGACAAGTAAAGAACACTTTAATGGACCTTAGATATCAATCTTTCAATTACCAGATTCAAATGCTCCAATTCGGTGGATGCCATTCTTGTGCATAGCGATTCCAAAATATCGCGCAACTTATCCAAAGTATTCGACTTCTTCGGTATCGTATCGATGTATATCTTCTGTAGAGCAAATATCATTTCCGCGATAGGTTCTTGTAAAACTACTTCCGTCCCATGTTGGTCTGCGCATAACTCGAATTTCACGGGTGGCAAGACATCAACTTCTGTTTCCAAGTAGATATTCAAATGTGTAAGAAGCATATCTAATACGATCTCTATTATTTCAGAATTCTTCACCACAGCACCGTGCAAGCCTAAAAATATATTTAAATATCGATTTGTTGCTTGTTCAAGAAATAAGCACGAATCCTTCCTGACCTTGGTATAAATGTAATCTGACTTCAAATTCATATGTGAAGCTTTTCTTCAGTATATCCAGTATTTCGTAACACAGAGTTTTGTCGTTCTCTTCATTTAGCTTCCCTTGTTGCGTATTGCGCTCTAACGTCACCTGAACAACGCAATTAAACTTACCGAAGTAATAAACTATCTATCCCCACTGAAGGAATTTAGCACATGTATTTTAGACTTATATACCTGAGTTAATGTTGACCTGGAACTGGAGCTTATAGCGTATGCCGAAGTGTTGCACCGTTGGCTAAGTCTAAAGCTACCCAGAGTATGCATTTTCGAGTACTTTAACATTTCGAGGAATCCCGTGACTGCCATTTGCCGTTTCGATATTCCTTTCCTGTAAAGCGCTTTCCTCAAAGTCAGAAGAAGATTCTCTCGTATTTTGGGCGAAACATGCATCAATGGAAGAATGGCAAACAAAACTTGACTAGCTACTATACAAGGTAAAAATAGCAGTCGTTCCAGAAGAGTCACGATCCAGATCTGATGATCCAAGACAATAACCGATAGTTCGCGGCACGCGTACTTTAAACAATCTGCAAGACATTTGTTACAAAAACAGATTAAGCTTGTATATATCAGCATGTCATTTTTCTTACCTATATAGTGAGTCGTTGGTGCGCCGCATGCTACTATTTTGTCAACCAGCTCTTGCAACATGAACGCCACCGTTTCATGACGCTTTTTAATTATTTCTCGAATTATCTCCGATCCCGTATGCCACACGACCGTCGCATTATTTTTAATCTTCTGATCCGTGCTCATCAACATGAACGCTAAACCTGTTAGCGCCTTTAGCACCAGGTGACGATCTTTGTTGCTGCAAACGGAATAAACAATAACGCGAACAAATACATACGAAGAAGGAGAAATACTGATTCGTCACCTGCTGTCTATGACTTGTCGAATAACTTCAATTATGTTACAAGGGCTAGGTAGAAGTAGTCTCAACCAGGCGCTACTTTGCCGTTTCTCCTTGTCCAGGCTGCTGTTAACGATAGCCAATCTCAGTATATCAAAGATCTGTTAGATGCATCGTTGATTAGCGGAATAGAACAGGAAAGAAATTTTTACAGAGATTAAAACAGCCGCTACCTGATCTTCGTATATACTGGAAACCGACATCAATACAGCTAACATAAATGGTTGTAGCGTGTACTCGGAAGCATAAGACATGCTTTTAAGATAACGAATGAAATCTTTCATGCTTTCGTGGTTCAGCTGCGCAGCTTGGTACACATGGTACAGGACAGTGCTCTCGATATCTCGTACCTCTGTTATGCATATTACACCTGCAAGCTTATACCCGTAAAGAGACTAGTACTAATAAATACTATCTCAGCCTATATATTCCTATTCACGTACCAATATCGTCAAAGCTATCCTTATCTTCCGCAGGCACTGCCTTCGAATAACAAGATTCAAAATATTTACATAGCGTGTGTAAAAGGTATTGATTGTCTCGATCTTTACATAATTTCAGTGCTTGATACACGAAAGGAGGAACTTGGTCCATAGATACATCAGGCAGGGCACGACACAATGCTTTTAGGACTTTATTACGATCGGTCTTTTCCAAAGCCATTTCCCTTTAAATAATTGTGTGGAATTAATGTCCTATGTAAGAGTCTATTTTCTACACATAGAAGTCTGTTTACCCAAACATTTGTGCCAAAGATGGTAAGATATCACCATTCCAGGTACAATTACATATCTCTTTAACAGTTAACGATTTATATTCAGCTCCAGAAACTTCAACGTCTATGTGGGTAACATATTTCTCAGTTTCCAACGTTTCGAGCAATACAGGCAACAAATCCTTCCAACTAGGGCAGAGGTATTTTATTAGAAATTTATAGTACTTTGAAAAACGAGCAGACTGTAAAGAGGAAAGTTATTCCACCTGTGTATTTCGCCGTTGTCATTGCGAATACGGGCAACACAAAACTCGACCAGTTTAACAAGCTGTTGCTTCGAGTATGTCGGGAAATCGAAGATTATGCGTTTGACAATTGTATCCACATGTCCTGTGGATACTTTAGCTGTCCCTAAAGCCTTCAGCGTAGATTCAATTAATCTACGTCGCTTTAATTGACAGGCTTCCGAATCGGAGAATCCTTGTAAAACATCGTCAAGTATTTTCGGTGCATCAGTCTTGGAAATGCTGCTGTGTATTATCTTCACGAGCTGTTTGAATGATCATTTTAATTAACATGTTTTGCGGTCTAAATAACGCTTATGTTTCTGAGGAATCTTATTTACCTCCTCCAAGTTCGAATCTTGGATAAATGCGCGCAATTTTGATCGATCTCCGCGATCTCTTAGCTTTTGAAATTGCTGATCCATGATTCAGTAGTATCAATTAAGTGGTGCTACCTGTTGCTTTCATTTCCTTTTTAGCGCGAAACCGGCGAAATTACATTACCTCTATGGTGTATCAATTCAACAGACAATTCCAAGTCCGACTTTCACCTTTGATACCGACATGTTGCGTGATGTTGCGGTAATGTTTGATAAAAAGTCGTATAGAGGATGCCCCTTTAGGCATGTGGAAATATATAATAGCGAATTCGGTATCTTGCACTGACTCTGTGCTCGTGTCAGAAAATGACTTGGATTGGTTGATTCCTATAGAGCTTCTTCGTTTTTATAAGAATCAACCAATCCAAGTCATTTTCTGGCACGAGCACGGAGTCAGTGCAAGATACCGAATTCGCTATAAGTGAAAATGCCTTTCGACGAAGTATATATAGGCAAGACCAGGCATAGGCTAAATCTATCGTGCAATGTATATGGTTTTATCACAGACCAGATATAGGATAGACCCATCATGTAATGTAATTTTGTGTCACACACTCGGGGGGCTCGCCAGCCCCCTTACCATTTTCATGTCACACCCAACGTTATCGATTCAGTCTAAAATAAGATTGTAACGCTACGCGTGGTAGGAATTAGAATTTAACACGGGCAAAAAAACTTATATCATTTGAAACCCGCGATTTACAAATGATTCTAGTAGAGTAACAATTTAAAAATCGTTTTATAAACGTATTCCGTGCAACGACCCAGAAAGAAGGTTCACAACAAAACAAGAACACATTCGCCCTTTAACCTTGCTTTCAATTTCAGTTTATTTAACGCAAAATAAATTTATTGAACATAAAAATTTATACAAACATATTTAAATTAATATACCTCGCTAAGGAATTGTAACTTGGTATATTTCAATAAGGTGCTGAAGCAGAGAGGACTTTAAAAATTGTCAAAAACCCATCAGTTCCAGTATCTCGCTAAAAGTTCCCAACTTGCACATCCTAGGAACAACCAAAAAACATTTCAAGTTACATATTTTATTCTCACATTTCATCAAAGTATTGCAACTCAAAGAAATTCTTATACAATCGCAGCTATCCGCTCGGTTCTCACCGATTACCAGGTCTCACCGCGAGGAGGTTGCTGCGCTTGGAGACCCGTAGAGAGATAAATGGAATCATAGTTCCGTCGATCTGACTGTACATGAAACCCTTAGCCTACTAAACCAAAGAGATGGATGGAAACAAAGATCCATCGATCCCTTCGGTTCAGATATCGAATCGGAGATGAGGAATCAACAAAAGGTTCATCCCGAAAAAGAACTCTAATCCTATCCACCCTCCATTATAATCAACTCATCGCGTCACGCATTGCAAGCAATGAGGGAAGCGGCAATCTCACTCTACTATTTAAAAAAAGGTCCGCGGACGCGAACGAGTTTTTACAATTTTGTAGTCTTAACAGACTATGCTTCGGTATATTAACCCTTCGGACTGTGATTGCAATATTCGGTAAAAGCCTACTAAAATTCTTTCAAAAGACTTTACTTTAAAGTCTACAGGGTTAACATACACGCGTGAGAGAAATAGACGAGAGGTTCTCGTTGATCGCTTTGCTTTGCTCAATGCTTTCGAGTGACAAACAGATTCTAAATATCTTATTGCAGAGGTAGAAAAGAGTTGACAAACCCACTTGCGTAGCTTTCGAGGGATATGCGAAAGCTAAAAATCTGCCGATTGAGATTGCAAAGGAGACTAAACGACTAAAGGACCGAGAGACGCGACGCGACGCGACATTCACCCTCGATGCACCGAATTTTCGTTTCTACATGGCGTGCTCGATATTACGACTTTAGACAGCCATGGCATGCGTGGCCGAGAACGAGCCATATGAGACTACAGAGCGCATCGACTTGGAAGCCCGGTATAGAAGCCCGGTATTCGACAGGATATAGAACATAAGAATGGTCATGAACTGGCGCACATCATCGACTAACAATGGTCTTCTGTGTAAAGTCGTAATAACCCAGCACAGCCGGCCTATGAAGGGCGAGCACACCATGCGCGAAATCGAAATCAGTGATCGAAGGCGAATTGTATTTTTAGAAAAGTGCGTTTGGCACTCTTATATTTAAAAAGAACGAGACGGAACAGAAGCTTATCGCTCGAATTACGCAAGTGCATTTTTGAATAGATGTCCAGACCGAACCAAGCTCACCGAATATGAGTTACGCTCGATTCTGAACCCTTAAACTGGATCGTAGGCTTTAGCTTGATTCCGTTTCAATGGTCCGAGCATACCACATGGAGGTACCTACGAAAGTGACCCATTCCTACGAAATATTTCTGGTCTATGTTCGACCAATGCTTTGCGCAATTTTGAAAAGTTGGAAAAAGTCTTACGACTAAAGTTCTTAAACTAAGACTTATTGCTAGGACTATAGCTAGTTAGAACTAAGCACGCGTGCGAGTTCTTCCGCGATGTACAAAACTTTAGGTTTAATCGCTTAAAATTATTTTTATGCAAGGGGGAAAGAAATTTAAGTTTATATAGCAGCCACTTTGGCAGCTGTCGCTTATTATTATACGGTAAATGTGCCATTTTTAATTTCTCACAATATTGTGAGTTAATGTAGCTTTATATTTAGCAGATGCAACGGTGAAGCAAAAGTAGCGAGCATAGTGAGCGGGTAGTACCAACAATGACTGTTTTTGTTAGTTATTATACCAAATTAATGTTTTGTAATGACTCGAATGTAATTACTGTTGAGAGAGAATATTTGAAAGATCTCAGACGGAAGAGTTCAACTTCAGGACTGTAACTCGTATTCGATATGTTAAGCATTCCGAATGATTGTGAAATTAAAGAAAAGTAGTTTAGAATGTTTGAAACGCGATATCAAATGTTACTATTCGCGACTACTAAGTATGCATTCGTGGTGTTTACGCTCGCTACAGCAATCATTTTGTTCGATGGCATGCAGAAGGATTGAAATAATGAAAAAGTATCACTCACCGTTCGTTGCAAACAGTCTCATTGCTATCCATGCAGATAAGCATCCCTCTTTAGCAGTAGCTATTCGATCTGCAGGCCAATGTCCCGCAGCTGCAGGTTCAGTACGTAATAGAATGCGTGGCACTCACAAATGTGTCGCATTAATTTCGCGATGAAGATTGAAGACGCAATAAGAGCGTTAACATTACTATGATGCAGGACCAGTGTCCACTATGAAATACTTTATCGCGACATAAGCACTGACTCTACAATCGCACTGCACGCGATTACAAAACCACTTGACATTCTCAAACATCTCTCAACAGTGGGAAGATTTGTTCGGACTCGAGTAAAGTTTTTCCAACATAGTCCTCTAGATACTAAGTGCAATGCAGTAGAATCTTGTTAAAGAGCCTTCCACATAGTCCGGTAATCAATGAAATTAATCCAGAAATCGAGATATCACGAAATAATATACTCACGCTTTCACTGAGATCTGATTACTGTCGCGGGTAAAGTTAAACTGGCATGTGACATCGTTTGGCGACTTTGGTAGAGGTTGTTGACGTTCTGTCTCGCTCCAACGACTCCTTAGCTCCTCAAGAAAAATATTGCCTCGCTCCAACGCCTCTCACCTAACTTGTAATTCGTCCAGGCCAGAAATAATTTTATATAGCAATGTCCATTGCAAAATTTCCACTTTTCATAACTGCAGTCCTGCACCCCGCACCTTCTACTACACGTATCTTTATCACTGCAAGATGTGATCAAACGCTACGTAACTTTTTGCCAAAAAGTCATCAAGATGATAGGTATATTCCAGTGAAATCTTGTTAAACTCTCTTCTATTTAGTCCAGCAGTAAAGTTCAACTGGCAGATCAGAAATTTGGTAGAGGTTGTTGACGTTCTGTCTCACTGCAACGACTCCCAGCTATCTTGAAATTCGTCCAGGCCAGAAATAATTTTATATAGCAATGTCCATTGCAAAATATGTACTTATCGCAGCTTCAGCCATGCACCCTGCACTTTCTATGTACATATATCTACCTATATGCCTTTCACTACTGAGGAGATCCCAAATCTGGGGAGGTATCAAATAAAATAAATCATGCAAACCCATCGAAGAAATACACGAAATAGAACGACTCATGCAAAAATCCACGAAGGAATGTATGAAATAGGGGAGATGATGAAAAACAATCGAAGAAATCAGTTAAAAAGGAAGAGAAATCGGTTTTGGCCTTGGCAGAATATTAACATTTTGAATGGCTTTTAATGAACCTGAAAATTTCATCGGCACCAACCGAATTAGTTAACCTAGGCTAGGGGGCCGAGGGGGTGCAGGAAAGACCAGGGCTGAAAGCCTGACCAGCTCCTCAGGAAGTCCAGGTTGTCCAGTAGGTTCGAATGTTCCAGGAGGCCGAGGGGGTGCAAGAAGGACCAAGGCTGAAACCCTGACCAGGTCCCCAGTAGGTCCAGTACGTCCAGTAGGTCCAGTAGGTCCAGTAGGTCCAGTAGGTCCAGTAGGTCCGGCAGGTCCGGGAGGTCCGGCAGCTCCAGGATCCCCGGAGGTCTTCCTGGCCCGGAGGACCTCCTGCCCCTACAGCACATTTTGTTGCAGAAATGTTGCACAAAAGTTGCACTACATTGCAATGTTGCCGCTAGGTTGCGGATTGCAATATTAAACTGGCCAGCTTTGTGCAATGTTACAGAAATATTGCGCACACATTGTCGTGCAATATTGCAATGGTTACGTTTGTGCAATATTTCAGGTAGGTATATTGCGTACACTTTGCCGTGTAATATTGCAATGACCACGTTCGTGCAAGATTTCAGGAATATTGGGCGCACTTTGCCCTGTAATATTGCAATGGCCACGTTTGTGCAAGATTTCGGCAATAAATCCGGAATTACGCGAACGATCTTGAAATCTCGGCAAGCAGAATACAGTCTAAGATTCCACAGGCTACTACCGAGAGAATATATGCGAACGTGGACAATATCTGACATAAATAATTAATACGGTTATTTAATTAACATTATAGAGTTTAAACAAACTCAGAAGCTATATGCAGCAACAAAAGAGATTTGAAAAAAGTGTTACACGTGCCAATAAATGCCAGTGACCGTAATATTAGCATTTAATTCATTATATGTAATTAAAACGTTTCGAACTGTCGAGGGAAAATATCTAAGTCCGGATATATTGGGGGTGAATTGCTGGAATCTTGCTCGTATCTTGCAACCGCTGCAACCGCTGCAACCGCTGCAAGATACGAGCAAGATTCCAGCAATTCACCCGCAATATATCTGGACTTAGATATTTTCCCGCGACAGTTCGGAACGTTTAATAAATACTAATATTACGGTCACTAGCAGTTATTGGCACATGTTTTGTTGCTGTATATATTTTATGAATTTGTTTAAACCATATGTGTTCATTAAGTAATTGTAGTAATTATTTATATCCCATATGTCGACAAACAGAATACAGTGTTACATTTCACAGGCAACCTCCGAGGGAATGTATGTAAACAGTGACAAAATGTGATATAGGTAATTAATACAATTAGTAAATTAGCACTATAAGGTATAAGCAAACTATTAAACTGTATACAGCTATAATTTATATTTGCAACGGAGTCTGAATTGTGAAATGTATATCCACTAACACTAAAGACTGGAAAATGAAAAAATATATAAAATAATTATGTTAAACGATTGTATTAAAAATGCACTAAAAACTAAAACAACATTATTTTCTTGTACTACGCAGGATATTTCATAACAGAATATGAATCAACTTAATACAACATCAAGCGTCGGAATGAATTTGTTGTGAAATGTTCAGCTTCGCGATTAGGGAAATGTAATGGGGTTTTGTCAAAACGAATCTTCGTTTTTGAATAATTTCAGTTTTAAGTGTTGCACGGTTGGAATGTAATGATCGAATACGGAAGCAGTTTTCTCAATCAACAATTACAGCTACAGCGGTAAAGTGTTCGTCTACGGAACACATTAATTCTCCACGTTTCCTTAATAACGGCACGTCGATCGTGAGGCAGATGCAATAAAACTAGAATTTAATAACAACCGTGACCAAAATGTCACTCTAGTCCAATTTGGAAACAACAATCCTGCCAATGATCCGGTATTAACGGGTGAAGTAGGTATTACAGCCTTTTTGTAATCCGGCTTGGATGACCAATCTACTCAAACGCCTTCCTAACAAGACGTCATCCGCCCTTGACGGAATTCCACCGATTGTCCTTAAGCATTTACCCCCTAAATTAATTTTCGATATAACTGTTATTTTTAACAATGCCATTAATAGGTGTTACTTTCCCGTGTCTTGGAAGGAAGCGAAAGTTTTACCTATTCTCAAGAAGGGGAAAAGCCCTAATTACCCATCCCCATTTATCGACCTATCAGCCTCACCCCCAGCTTAAGCAAAGTTTTTGAAGCGATTCTTAATGATGCTTTGAATGAACATTGTCAATCAAACAGGGTAATACCGGAGAGTCAGTTTGGTTTTAAACACCATCATGCAACAACTCATGCAATACACAAAATGCTTGCGGATATAAACAACCAGGTGGCCAATAGCCGTCCAGTGGGTGCCGCACTCCTAGATTTGGAAAAGGCCTTTGATTCTGTCTGGCTAAATGGTTTAATTGTCAGAATGAGTAGAAGAAATTTCCCAAAATGGCTCACTCATATGGTCTGGGATATGGTTAGTGGGAAAAGCTTTTTCACGTGGGATGGTGTTGGAATATCTAAGAACAGATTCAGTATCGTGGAGGGATTGCAACAGGGTACGGTTAACTCGCCGATATTATTTAATATTTTTATTAGCGAACTTCCTAAATTATTTAAGTTTAATGAACCCGGGCAGCCAGCAATGCTGTCGTTTGCGGACGACATAGTCATATACTTAGCTGATAACAGGGTGAGCCGCATACGTGATGGTCTGGAAAGGGCTGTAGATAAAACAAATGGATACTTAGCAGCGTGGAACTTAAGAATAAATCCCGCCAAATGTGAAACGATTCTATTTCGTAAACCTTTGGCCAAATTAGGTAATAAGATCACAGCGGGAAAAAAAAGACTTTCAGATCACAACGCTTACGCCCGGCTCAAATATCAGAACCCCGATACCGCACCGAAAAATTATTAAATACCTCGGTGTACATATCGATTATCTACTTAGAGGGAATAAACACATTGAAATACAGTTAGATAAAGCAGGAAAACCATTCTTAAGAAATAGTAGGGTCTTCCATAACAAATATTTATCATCAAAAACCAAAACAATTTTGTATATGTTACTAGTTCGGCCAATAATTACATATGCGGCACCAGTATGGTGGAACTTCAACCATACAAACGCCGAACGACTGCGTTGCTTGGAGCGTAAGTGCTTGAGAGCCTGTTTGGGCCTGTACCGATCACAGAGCTCTGACTGGCAGCACTATGTGAGCAACCAGACACTTTATAATAAAGCAGAGATCCCGCGTATAGACAACTTCTTGATTAAAATTACAAGAGAATATTTTGCCAAACTCCCAAACATTAATAATGAGCTTCTTAGAGCTATATCAATAAGAGACGACGAGGCTGCCTCTAGAGAATTCGCCTCGGGATATGTATCTCCTCAGGCATTCCTTACCTGTGATGCCCAAGGCCTTCTTCAGGATGACACAAATATCCCGTGGATATATCACTGGAGGAGAAACAAGGCAGACAAACGTATTGCGCTCACCCTGAACAACTCAATCTACGAGACTGATAAGTTTAAATACTCCACTAATGTACCTGAAAAAGATATGTACGATTTTCATAGGCTAATATTTACGAAATATTGGTGGCTCAATAACACCTGCCCGTTCATGCGTGAGCTACTCGAACGACGGCAAGCCGTTATTAGATTTAGTTAAAGCTAAATAGATATTAGACAAAAGGTCCCACTGGGTCCTCTTTTGTATATATCTGTACATATGTTCTTAGATTTAGTTTTAGACTGTAAGTCTTATCTTCTTTACTCCTTCTACATCTCTTTTTTTATCTTCTTTTTTTCGCCTATCACCATACAATTGAATGATAAAGTGTTTTTTTACTGGACATTTTTCCCACTATTTTATTCAAGGCAATACTTTAGCCACTGACTGAGTTCACAACTGTGATACCAACCATACAATATTCTCTTTAAGTTACTATGTAATAAGATGGATTGACGGTGAGTTACGTAAGCATCGTACAAGCTGTTCACTGTTATATTGTACGCGACTGCATGGCAGTTTTTTCTATGTTTTTGGATGCCATTTATCTAGAGGCGCGGTAGCGTCTCGACGCCAAGTACATGAAAAACACCCTGTATATGTATGTCGATGTCGCTACCGTGTACCTTTACTCGTCACGGAGCCATTCTAACCTAATTCTGACATTTATACATTAATATCTGATCACGCCTGCAAAATTTTGTAAATTTAAAGGAATTTGTCTTATGTAAACCGCATATCGGCTTTCGAACAAGACCAATTTCAATAAAATCGGTCCACGCATGACAGAGATATCATAATATCGTCTCATGGATCAGCTGAAAACGATAGATTTTAGATTTTTCTTCTTCTTCTCCAAGCCAAATTTTCGTCCACATAATACGTATACACGCGTTACACGCACACCTTCAGCCAAAATGAAACTAACACATGCTTCGTTCGTCGACTCCTGATACGCGTTACACGCACACCTTCAGCCAACAGAAACTAACTCATATTTCGTTCGTCAATCGCTATCTTCACTATGCAATCTCCTCCAAATTTTGACAGTTTACCGTCAAGTTATAACCAAGTTATAAACGTGTTTTTACAAGTATGTATCGTTGTACCATTGAATTTCAATCAAAATGCAGTCTCAAACACAAGGTAAGTTGCCGAAATTTGAATTGCGCCATGTGTGAATATCATCAAACTGTTTTTTATTTGTAAATAAACTGAGGATTTTATGTATATATACATATATAGATAACACTACAAGTTTACAGTCATTTCTGTAGACTCCGCTATGAAATTCTTATGTAAGGTAGTCCCCTAAACGCAAAAATCGACATCAGATAAAATCTTATGGATACGTTTTTGAGATATTATTAGAAATTTTTAGAAAAATAGCCGTATTTTTAACCTTAAAATTATTATTATTATATTAATTAATAAATGAGTGTATTCAGTTTCGATCCTCTATTTCCTTCTTGTATGTGCTTGCTTTATATCTGAAAATTCAAATTTAAATAAACTAATTCCATCAATCCCAATTATCCGAAGTTTATTTATAGTTTACACATATATAGGTAGTAATATAATCAGTGAAAATAAATTTAAATGTATTTTATTTCATTTTTGAAAATAAATTCTATCTCTTTCTGTTTCTTTTGCCCGCATTAAGATCAGTTTGTTTTACAAGGAACCAGTCGTAGTCACCCATCATTGATTCATCCCAGAATCCTTGGTAGGGTCTCTCAATATTTTTCATCTGCTGATGAAGTCGCTCGCTATGTTCATCGATTACTACACCAAGATTTGTTGGGAAGAAATCCAAAGGCGAGTGGAGGTAATGGGTCTTCAAGGACTTGTTAACACCTATATTGAGAGAATAAATAAGTAAAAAGCATATTACAGCAGAAGATCGATACGAATGAAATTATTAAAAACAGGTGATGCATTCTTATATTTGAAGACAATTTTCCCGACATATTCCGACGCCAAGATCAAGGAAGGCGTTTTCGGTAAACCGCAAATCAAAAAGGGAGCAATTTGATTTACATTTATTGCGAAATGAAGATGCCGCATTCAATTTGTTACAATTGGTCGACGCTGGCTTTTTTGGCAACAATAAAAGTCCAGACTTTGTGAAAATCATCAATGATTTGCTCGAGAACTATAAGAAAATCGGTATGTAGTGCTGTTTGTAATAATTTCATTCGCATCGATCTCTTGCTGTAACATGCTTTTTACGTCTTTATTCTCTGAATATAGGTGTTAACATGTCCTTGAAAAGAAACTGATCCTTGTAAAAGGGTACTGATGTCAATGCGAGCAAAAGAAACAGAAAGAGATAGAATTTATTTTAAAAAATAAAATAAAATACATTTAAATTTGGTTTCGCCAAGAAACGGGAAGAAATGAGGAAATAGGAAAAAAGTTGAAAATAGGCACTCCGACTCTATCGCCCATTACTTTATTGTTTGTGCATGGATTTTGATCAAGTTGGGCTTGTTTTCTTCTTAAAAGTGCGCGCTCTACGTAAAAAATAAGAAACTGGACGCCACATGACAATTTCTGTCTTTCAGGCTATGTAATGAATTTTCGATTTCAATTTCGCCCCCAAAACATTACATTTTTCTTAAGTTTCGTTCGATTCCATCTAAACTATTGATCCGATTGCAAAACACTGTAGAAATGAATTGTGTGCAACTTAATTATTTTTAATTTAAGATTCATCGCGATCAAATCGGTCAACTCTAACGCGAGGTATGGCCTAGAACGTCGGGTCGTCTTCTTAAAAAATTACCAACATATTCATCGGACGATATCTGAAAAACGTATCCATAGGATTTTGTCTCATGTCGATTTTTGAGTTTAGGGGATCACCTTACATAAGAATTTCATAGTGGACCCTGGATCAAAAATAATTTTTTTGATTTTGTAAACTAGTGTAATCGAAGCGTAAAATGATACTGTGACTGAATTTACCCTTAATTCTGTCCCGTGATAATTTGTAAGTTATAATATTAAAAATTATCTGGTCATTCCCTATGCAAATAATCTTTGTAAAAAGAAGTGAGATCCTCATAAAAAACTTCAAAAAAGTAAAAAAATTACGCCAAGTACACGAAATCAAATAAATATAAAAAAATATGTGAAATCAAAATGAGCTGCAAGTACATAACGGAGCATTCCAACTGCGCTTAAGATGACACAACTTCATATACACAGCTGAAATGCTGTGTTCATACATTCCATTACTCATATCGCGGAAATTTTAATTAATGCATCAAAAAGAATCCCATTTAAAAACATTGTCGTAAATTAATTAATAGCTTTACAAAATTAATGATATAAAAAAATTGCGCCACTTATAACAATGGCTATGTATACAAAGAAAAAAATGTATTAAATAATATTAAGCAGATTTATTTTTATACAAATAAATATTTCAATACGAATAAATATTTTATTCAAAATACTTGGCGCTGCGAAACCGAAAGAAATGTTAATTGTCTTGGTATTAATAATTTACAATAACTCCCTTACAATCTAAAATACATAAACATATACATACACATATTAGAAACGCAGCATTCTACATATATTTAATTCTAATATCATACGTAGCATATGCACACGCACACATACACACATGCACGAACGCACGCCCAAGAAAGAAAGAAAAAGATTTAATGCAATTGATACATATTTATTCAGTTTAGCAACACCAGTTCGGGGCGCAGCGCCAAGTATTTTGAATAAAATATTTATTCGTATTGAAATATTTATTTGTATAAAAATAAATCTGCTTAATATTATTTAATACATTTTTTTCTTTGTATACATAGCCATTGTTATAAGCGGCGCAATTTTTTTATATCATTAATTTTGTAAAGCTATTAATTAATTTACAATTTTTTTTTAAATGGGATTCTTTTTATGCATTAATTAAAATGTCCGCGATATGAGTAATGGAATGTGTGAACACAGCATTTCAGCTGTGTGTATGAAGTTGTGTCATCTTAAGCGCAGTTGGTAAGCTCCGTTATGTACTTGCAGCTCATTTTGATTTCACATATTTTTTTATATTTATTTGATTTCATGTACTTGGTGTAATTTTTTTATAGACCCTTGACTACTTTCCTATGCAATATTTGAATTGATTTTCTTTATACTGAAGTTACTAACGGTTCCTGGACACACTTACAAGAAAGTGGCGACATGTTCAGTGAACTTCCACTTTATTGAACACATATGTGGAGTGTCTAAGGATAATATCTATAGGTACTTTTCCAGTTGTATGTTACAGTCTAGGATTTAGAATCTTAAGTACAATTCTATCTGATCGTACTCATAAACTTGACATCATCGCCAGTCAAATCTGGACTAAACACATACATACAAACATGGAATCCAGCAGCTTTCTCCAAGAGTGAAATCTCCAAAGACGAGAAAGTTCGTAGCATCGAAATATAACATGCTCCTCACCCGTGTTGCTCATATCGTGGCTAACACCACACTTACAAGTGACAAGGTACAAAAAGCTTGACAATACACTCTCAACCAAACCCAATTCACGTTATCGTTCTCATTTCATACTCGAGCAAATCCCGCCTTGATGTGCAACGATTGTTTAACAAATCGTGCCCTCATTAGCAATCAACAAACAACGAAATAAAAAAGGTAGGTACCTACGGTAGCTTGCATACGCACGTGTACATATGTATACTTACACAGGGCGGCTTTCAGGAATTGAAAGTTGCTCGCAGTAGGATGAAAGAAAGAGATGGGAATGAAGCGAGGAGATATGATTCAGCTCGTGGACATTCATTTCACTGCGGTCCGTAGCCGGACCAGCATCTTCTCCTGGAACTTTGGAAAGTTTGCGGGCCGCGCGAACGACTGTAATCCTGCCAGCACAGAGGAGCAATTGCGATTACATTTCTCGCCGTTCGGGATGGAGAAGAAGTCGTTCAGATTCACAACCGTCGAGGGCGATATGGGAGAGCAGTTGGACAAGATGTTCGGCGTGAAACACAGCTTCCTGAGAATAGAACCGGGACACTGTTTAGTAACGCCGCAATTCGTGCTCTGTGGGACCAGGATACGCGATCTGGAAGTATACGAAGACGACGTGTGGTTGATATCGTACCCGCGGACAGGTAAATTCCAATCGAAGTCGTTGGTAAGGAACCCTCCACAGCTCTGTATTCTTTAATCCTCCTCCTCTCGCAAATCGCAGGTAGCAATTGGGCGCAGGAGATGGTGTGGTGTATCGGGAACGATTTCGATTACGAGAAAGCGAAAACTTTAATGATACTACGTAATCCCCTCCTCGAGTGAGTTTCGATTTAACGATCCAATTGTTAATTTTTAAAGAGAATGCAAAGGCAGATGACTTGGAGCGTTATTGGTTCAGGAGTTCGAGCTTGTTTGTCTCGGGAGACTATGTGAAGGCGTTCGCGCAGTTAGGCGACTCGGTGGAGATGGTCGCGAAGATGCCCCGCACCAGATACATCAAGAGCCATCTTCCCGTGGAGTTGCTGCCGCTGCAAATCCACCAGAAGAAGCCGAAGGTACCTACTCGCAGCAAACGAATAACGAGGAATAAATACATTTAATGATTAATAATAATAATAATTGAAGAAAAGCTGTGACCGCGTCGCGTAATTACATCGATCTTTCGAACGTTTCAGATGATTTACATCACGAGAAATCCAAAAGATGTGTGCGTCAGCTTTTATTATTACTGTAGGCTGGTGCATAATATAAAGGGCAGCTTTGAGGAATTTGCGGAATTGTTTCTCCAAGACCATGGTACGTATCGTGCGGACGATCGAGGAAATCGTTACTCAAAGAAACTCTTGTCCCTTTAGCACCCTTGGGTTCGTTTTGGGACCACGTGCTTAAGTACTGGGCGCTCAGGGATCAGGATAACGTGCTCTTCTTGACCTACGAGGAGATGAAGAAGGTAAGGACCTACCCCAATTCGCGATCAGGGGCGTCCGGAGACTTTTTTCCTAGGGAGGGGGGCGAGGAGCTTTAGGATGGTGCTAAAGAAAAAAACATACCCAAACCTATCCCTCTTGCTTTTTTCACCGATTCTATAGTGCCAATTTAATTAAAAATTTGAAACTGAAATTTAAAAATATTCCCTTTTTAGTATAAACTTAATAGAGATCAATATTGAAAAATAAGCGATTTTCTCTAAGAAGCCAGGGGGGCAACTACCCCTTTTCCCTCATCCCCCCCCCCTTCCCCCCCTCTCCCGATGCCAATGCTCGTGATAAAAAATTAATAACACCTTGAGTCTTACACGAACGATGCATTCCCAGAATCAAGAAGAGGCTATCAAAAGAACAGCGAAGTTTCTGGGTAAAAGCGTGACGGAGGAGCAAGTGGCTGGTCTCTGCGAGCACCTTAAATTCTCGACAATGGCAGCGAATCCAGCCGTGAACATGGAAAACATTTTTCTGAAAACGGACGAGACGGAGGATGAGAATAAATTCATAAGGAAGGGCAAGGTCGGCGACTGGAGGAACCACATGTCCGAGGAGTTGTCCAAAAGATTCGACGAATGGATGACGAAACATCTACACGGAGCCGGACTGAATTTTTACACGGATCTGGTTTCGCGCGAGGAAGAATAAACGTTCGTCTACTGAGAATTCTTCGTCCACGCGATTACATTGTTGAATTATTTTGTTATTGTTGCGCTGCCTATTGTAAATGTATTACACACGTGTCATATGTAGGTATGTAATTAGGTTCGGGTAAATGATGCGTCTACTTACCTTTGTTAAAGAAATATATCAGAATGCATATGTACGCTCGGTGGCTATAAATTAGCGTTACTTATTCCTTAATTACCGCTATTAACGGACACATTTGCAGGCGATGTGTAAGACCGGTTTTCTATTAATGGGAATCTACCGCTAGACTGCTCGTATTCGGGATTTCTCTCTCCGTAGGTTCTCGCTCGTTTCCAAGGGAATTGAGGAAGGCGGGAAACGATGGCTCGGTTGATAGAACGAAATGATCAATCGTTTAGTTTAGCTGTAAGTGCGGCCTGACGCGAATCTTGCCGAGGAATCGTGGAGAATTCGAGACTCGCGCCTAGTTCTCTCTTTCGTTCGACGTAGGTACCGAACACGGTATGCATGCCCACATATGTACGACGTTCTATGTCAAAGCAAAGATGGCGTTGATCCGTGTTGTGTCAGGTGTTTAAAGTTTCTTTGGAATCCCTCGGGAATCTGACATTCCACGCAGTGGCGACGATTCAGTTTGCTGTTTATGCTGCCCTCGGTCCCGTCGAGCATCGTCCAACGAAAGAAACGTGAACGCGTCTGTCAAAAGTCACGTGCAATATCGCCCGCTAATCAGGTATCTCTGCGCTTAACCTCAGGCCCGAGTGATCGCTTCACGGTTCGACTACGAAATACCCGTGAAATTTCACCAGCTCCGCGTCGATGCCGTCCCATCTCGCAGACAACGCATCGATTATTTACAACGATTGATCCGTACACGTTATCAACGACGATCGTTCACGTCGTCGAACCAAAAGAAACGGTTATAAAAAAGTATCGTCCACTTGCAATTGAAGTTTTGCCTCCCTGGTCATCGTTCGTCCTGTCGTGCGTCGTGTATAAGCTGCTGAACACATTCGATTGAATGCTGGTGAAACTCACAGCTAGATGAAATGCCTAAAATAAAAACCAGGCAACCTAACACCTTTTGGCTGAGGCAACGAGAACTGGGTATAAAGTTCCCTCTGGGGCACGCCGATCTCTTTCACAAATCCCTCTACTCTGCCATACAGCCGGTAACTTCTTGGGACCATGCGCTGTCTCCGGCTACTCACGGCGGAGTTTTTAATCTGGAATACTCTCCGGACGGGTTAGCTCGCAAATGTTTCGCCTTCTTTGGTTTCGCCCGCGACGCAGAATACGCTCTGACGCTTGTTTCTTTCCTCTGTTGCAGCTCGCTCCTGTTGGCGGCATGCGAGAGAAAAACTATTTTAATGTTCGATCCCCTGAGAAGGAAATTAATCCATTCTATAGAAAATGCTCACAACGATTGCGTCAATTGTGTTAGGTAAGTATTTCGGAACAGACAAGGCAATAATATCGCATTAACATTAAACTGTGATTTTCATTTGCGATAGATTTCTGGACCAACGCATGTTCGCTACATGCTCGGACGATAGCACGGTCGCACTGTGGGATGCTAGGAATTTAAAGCAAAGAATCAGAACGCTTCAGGGACATTCGAATTGGGTGAAAAATATAGAGTACAGTCCCAAGGATGGGTTGTTATTGACTAGTGGATTCGATGGTAGCATATATACTTGGGACATTAACAGTTTTACGGAGAACAGTATATTATACACTCGTGTGTTTCACACGAATGGACTGATGCGGACAAGACTCAGTCCAGACGCCAGCAAGATGTTAATAAGCACTACCTCCGGATACCTGATTATAATACACAATCTTAAATTAAGCACGTTAACTCAAGACTTGACAGGATTTAAGGTACGTTCAGTTTTCGGAGTAAATTGTTCGTGCCCCGTGCGATTTCGGTCGCGTGAAATAATGGTTGGACCGTTACGATTTCAGCCGAACATGTACAGGTTGATGCAATCGTCCCAGACCACGATACCAAACGTGACAAATTTCACGCACCTCTTTTCCCACGTACGGCAACACAATAGAGTAGAATTTTTAACGGATTTCCCAGACGGCGACGATGCGGAGATAATATCGAGCCTGCAGGTGCATCCTCAGGGATGGTGCGCCCTGTCTAGGAACGTCAGTAACGGGGAGAAGTCTGAGGTCTGTTTCCTAAATATCGCCAGCTCGATGCACTCTGTTCTTGCATTCTTTCCCTACATCTCGCTTCCCCATTGTTTTGTTCCAGTGGACATGCGTTCACGACATACAAGAACGCGATGTGTCCAACACGGTGGATCCGGCTACGGAAGGAGAAGACACGACGCCCCCTTTCAATGACGTCTCTGTAGAGGAGTTCGAAGATTTCCAACAACCTCAGCCCTCCCGTTCGGGTATAACGTCGTCGTTCCTGGCGGAGACTGCGAATCGTTTGAGGGTACTTCACACTATGCCCGACATGACATTGAACTCGCTCGTATCTTCGGACAATGCCCATCCGAGCAGGCCCTCGTTGCGTCCTCAGTCGCGAAGCTCGCGTTCAGATAGGAACGCGACGAGAGGGAATCCCGGTTCGGTGGAGGCTGGCTCCGGTTCCGGATCCTCGGACTCTCGGGTAAGAGCGGCTAGACACGACGCCAGGCAAGAGGACAGGGACGTTCATGCGGCTGACAATAACGACATCGTGCACGAAGAAGCGTCCAGTGACCAGGAGAGGGATTCGGACAGGGATTCGGACAGAGATTCGGAGCACGATCCCAGGTCCCCGAGACCGCGTTGGTTCCAAAACTTTTCTGCCGGTAATATAGAGTTGCACATGAGTACAACCGATGTGTGGGAGGCTCATGTAGGGATCAGGGAAGCTAGGCTAAGAAGGGAGCGTGACTGGATTTCCAGATCGAGCAATAACACCGTGGTGATTATCGGCGACAGAACAAGGGTTCAGAATCAGAACAGGCAAGGCCAACAGACGATGTACGCGATCCCGAGAAATCGTATGATTCATCAAAATACGCCGAGGTTAACGCATTACATCGAGGAGCCGAACGTCGGCTCCGGTTATATCAAAGAGTTGTGTTTCTCGGCCGATGGTCGACTGATATGCTCGCCATTTGGATACGGTGTCCGATTGCTGGCGTTCTCTAACGACTGCTCGGAATTATCCAATTGTGTTCCTCCGTTCAACGAGTCCGTGCAGCTGCACGAGCTGGCGACGAACGTTACTCATTCTGGTATCGTGGTCAGTACGAAATTCTCCCCTAGGCATTGTTTGCTTGTGTCGGGTTGCCTTAGCGGGAAGATAGTTTGGCACGAGCCAGTAGTTTAGTAAGATCGATACGTTGTTGCGCTATACAGCCCTCTTTCTAGGTAACAAATCTCGATATACATATGATACGATCTGCCGTTTTTCTTTCTGTATTTTTTTCTTTTTCTCGTTTCCCCCGCCCGGACCTCCTCCTTTTAGCGAAGCAGTCGCTCGCGTGCAGCCTGAATTTCTTTCCTAAGCATATACTTTTTGATAAATCCCGTCTTTTTTTTTTTTAGTGTGTTTTGTTAAAAGTATGATTCATCTGGAATCGGACGTTTTATTTTTAAGCTAGACATTTCTGTTGAAACGTGTCCTGTGTTCAGTGTTTTTACTCTTGGCCCGAGACGAATGCCGATGATACCGGAATTAGTTTCATTAGCCATTCGTAGGGAAGCAGAAGGATAACAATCATGACGCCGTTTTAAGTATGTACCGTTTAATCTGAGACGGTGCGATCGCGAGAGCGTAGTGTTTTCACTAACAGTAGTGGGTTGCTCCTTTCGATGCGGATATATATACTTCCCGATAACGATTTCAAGGCACAGTACTTCTCTTTTCTATTTCCATGGAGCGCGTAGGAGCGAAAGCTGTTTTAACTCTGAGAAACATTCCGCTGCCCCGATTGTATATATAATATACGACACTTTCGCAGAACGACGAGGATCGCGTTGCTCTTTGTAATATTCGGGTGTCACGATGTTGCGTATACTCTACATCCGCAGCTGAGACTGATCTATTTCTATTCGTCCGGATGTGCGACGATACATTTTCATCTATTACGTTCTATTTCGCAAAGTCTCGGACGAGCTGACCCAAATGGAGGCATAACAATAGATCGGGAAGCCTCTGTCCACCCGCTACGGTTTAAACAAGGAATGGAGTGAGATAAATAACACGAAGGGTTGAAACGAATCGTGCAGGAAGATGAACCGTATTGAAGAATGTATCCTTGGCGTTTATCGTTAGTATTAAATTCATTAGCCGCGTATCGCGTGACTAGTTGTAAGTGAGGTAAACCTCGAAATAATCATGCGACGATAATTCAATGTACCAAATTCGCGTTGTTGGCTGCTCGAAGAATGAGGCCTTCTCGCGACTGTTATAGAAACGAAAAGGGAATGCTGTTGATCAAGCCGACTCGAGAAACTGGCTACGTTGTGGCGTGATTCTTCAATTGAGAGAAGTCTTAAACCAGTGAACGTATCTTGAGAGAAAGAGATAGAGAGAGTGAGAGAGATAGAGAGAAAGAGAGAGAGAGAGAGAGACAAAGAACAGTATCAAAACGAAGAATGGAAACGATGTTGCTTGGAGAGCGGATGATAATGGATGTAATCAACAATGTTTGGATTGTTTGGAGTAGATCTTGCTGGAAAATCGTGTACCCTTAAGTGATCGTAGGGTCCACCAGCACCCATGTGAAGTCAATGAAGTTCAATGAATTTGTGTATCGTTAAGGATAAAAGAGGCCGTGTAACATATGTAAATACATCCGTCGACTTAGTTACATGTAATAACGAATACGGGGACGTAATTTGCGTTCGTGAGGCGGGATTCTACTTTTAAGGGGAGTCATCCAGCTTCTCGGATGTGATTCACGATAATCGTGAAATTGTTCATTGGAACCGTTCGGCATCGTTAATTCTTTCTTTCGATTGGGCAATCGAACGTCACCGGCATTCGGCATTTTTACCGCGATATTTTATAACGAGATCGAGGAAAGGTGAATAGCGCGTACTTTTAGGAGCGGCCGATCGTGATTCACGCCTCGAGCGACACGCGCGATCACGGTATTAACGGTCGGAGGAACCGCGCCGCGTGCCATCAACGAGATACTTAAAAATACCTGATTATGGGAGTTTTGAAATGGTACGCCGACTGCGAATGCAGGTGCGGATTCGTCAGTAGCTCTTCCCGTCCCAGCGAAGAGCCCGAAAAAGGTGTGAATGTTCACGGACACCGGCGTATCCTTGCTCCTCCCCCTCCACGTTATAGTTGACAATTGTTTTCGAACTAATTAGCGGCCGGCTGATGCGTCGCTCGTACGCTCTTATATTATAACTATACGATCGTGTACAGTAGTTAGTGTGCTGATTGTTTTGTAAGATTTGTTTGTTTTTTTTTTCTATACAATAAAATATTGCTTAACGTCAAACGCCTGAGTTCCTTTCTGGTTATTAGGCTTCACCGTCGTTTGTCCTTCTATCCGTGTATACTCTAAACGCAGCTAACAAGGAAATTGACACTTTGGTGACGAACAACCCATCTAAAACAGTCGTGTAGGCGATTAGTCATGACCTCTTGGATTTGTTCGAACGAGGAGGAACACGATTGTCGTTGTAGGTACATATGTACTTGCACTCCTTTTTCCCCGTGGTGTTTTTAACCTTCAGAAGACCGGGCTGGCCACTTCTTTTGCATGCATAAATTAAAGTAAAAAGTAATAAAACCAATACACTTCAATGATTGAACAATTCTAAAAGAATAAAATCGCCAGCAAATCTATATAGTTTAAGTAAAAAACGTTAATTTTGTAAATTAAATATAGACTATGTACTCTTACAGGTGAAATTAAAAAAAATTAAAAATATTATTCATATCCAAAATTAACGTTTTAACTTAAACTACTTTTTGAATTAACACTATGACAATTTCGTTGGTATTAAATTTTTTTATAACATTTCTAATTGTTTCAATAATAATTATAATTATTTCATAGAGTGGCCATTGAAAATTTTAACATTTGAACTTGAATGTTTCTAAGCGTTTCCAAGGGGATATCAAAAACCCTTTGAACCACTAAAGTTCAAATTTTAGAAATTTCACTATAGTAACCGCGTAAAAATTTGGATACTTTACCGATCATGTTGGTAGTATATATACATAAATTTGAAGTAAATAAAATATACAATTTCACTGAAAAAATCCCGGCCTTCTAAAGGTTAAAAGAGGAGGAAGGGTTTCCACGAACAGGACACCGGGCTACGCAGGGAGAGAGGAAGGTCTGGTCCATTTTACGATCTTTATTAACAATCAGTGTAACTTATGTACAAGTGCGTACTCTGAAACTCAACAAAATCTTGTCCTGATAAATAATCTTTCACTGTTCCTCCTCCCACCTCGAAACACCAGATCTGCAAACCTTTACTCGCATGTCTTTTTATACAGAGCTCTGTTCGGCAGTGTTATACGTGTTCCAACATTTTCCATGTATAATAAAGGGCAATAATCCGTTAATAAATATCTAAATGAGTATGTAATTGGGGGATCGTTATGTCGTGGTTAATCGTATGCCTCTCCCGTGTTACCGCGTCGATTACCTTTGTCCATTACCTGCGAACTCACTTCACGATCGATGAGCCGTTGCAATACTTAACGATTATTCCGCGCTCGACGATCCTGGAATCGCGACCAGAATCGACTAGCCAGTGTAGTGTACGCCACGGGGATCTGCTTTCACCCGGCAGACGTGATTTTCTCATGGTTCGTGCTCACGGCGCCAAGCAACTTGACGTTCCTTTCGACTCGTGCGATCAGTTTCCGATGAATACCGACAGATTTGATGCTGTTGTTAATTCGAATAACCATTTGTTTCAGATGATGTAGTAGATGACAACGGTCAAGAGGACGTAGCCGAAATTAGCCACCAACGTTTGGCCGGCGCTGACGAGCAAAGACGTCGAGTCTTGATGCTCATGATGGTCACTATGATGATGATTATGCTGCGAGTGATTTACTTGGGACTCTATACCGCGTGCGTAGCCCTCGTGCGAGGATCTCTTCGATCTCGTTATCAGCGTCAACTTTGTGTTCTTTATCGATCGTATTTCGGGGGTGGACAGGTCCACGGAGGGAAGGCGTCGTTTCTCGAGTTGGGAACCGTCGGAACGTACCTCTCCGCCTATCAACGGCGGCAGTTCTCCCTTGAATCTCCCGAACTGAGGTGTTCTACTGAGGATGTCCGAGGAGAGTCTGCCCCTAGAGTGTTCCTCGATCTCGGAGATAGATCTGGCCAAGCTGGAGTCCTTCACCTTCTTCCCGTCGAAGGTGATGAGCACCTCAGCCGACGACGAGGGTGGCGAGTCGTTGAAGATCGTGCTGGGCGCAGGGGGTAAGTAATACGCGTTCGTTCTGTCAGCGGCCATTTCCATGTCGTCAGGTTCGCCCGCTTGCGATTTCCCGTTCACGTTCTTCTTCCTGGACTTGCCGGCGGCGTCGATGGTCGGGACAGGGGGCGATGGTATAAACACCGGCTCGAAACTGTCGATAAGTCTGTGGTTCTTGGTTTCCTGGACGATCGTGTCGCTCTGCTCCGTTCTGTCGGAGATCCTCTTCTGAGCCACGTCCGCGGACCTGTCGGTGTTTCTGATGATGGGCTTGAAGCCACCCTCGATCACTATCGAGTCGGGGTTGAACCCCGTGTTCCTAGCGGGCTTCATGGTGATCGCGTAGACACTAGGACCGTCAGCGTCGGATAATTTCGCCTCTATCTTGTTCCACTGCTTGGCGTCGATTTTCTTAAACTTGGCGATCTGCGGATTGCCGGCGCCGGGCGCGAGCTTCTCGGGCGTTCTCCTGTAAGTAGAAGAGGCTGGTCTGTAAACGGCCTTCTTCCGTTCCAGGAAGACCGGTCTGGACGGTAAAGGGAGAGTCGGCTGGGGCATCGCGTGATGAGGATTCTGCAACATCGGACGTCGCGTCAGCATCGGTCTCTTGATGATCATTAGTTGGCTCCTCTGATCCGGCTGATAGTGGTGATAATGATGCGGGTGGGAATAAAGATGATGGTAATTGGTGGCGTGATGAGGAGGCATCGGCCTCGAATATAGGATCTGCGGGCCGGTGACAGCCGGATAAGTGTATTTCATCGAGTGGCTCATTGGTCGCGGGTTATCTGGAACGAGGTTAGACAATTGCTGGTTAGAGGCCTGCTGAAGCAGCTCCTGCTCGATCTCCGAGATTTGCTGCCGGCTGGGATAGGATGAGGGGGAGGAGACGGCGGCCAGTCTGCTGCCTCCCATCATCGATTGCTCGCGATAGATCGGCGCGGGCTGGTGATGATGATGATGATGATGGTGGTAGTGGTTACGGTGTTGCTGCATGAGATCCCCGTCGAGGTGCGCATGATACGATTCCTTCACGCGCACCTCGTGACGATGCGGCGCTACCCCGAGGTTCGGCACGTTGAACGATGAGGAAGCTTTCGAGCCTTCGTACGGCTCCTCGTACGACGACGACGACGACGACGATGACGATGACGATGATGGTGATTGCAAGCGGCCGTAATTGTTGTTATTAGCGGTCGTTAGTAGCTGGGTGTATGATGTGCTTAGCTTGCCGGGGTTAGTCGCTGGATGATAAGGGTAACGAAGCCCGTGGTCACGATGAAGATGAAGAGGCTGCTGTAGAAACTCCGCCGTTGGCGTTACCTTGCTCGCGACGCGGATGCTAGGGCTGCTCTCGAGATCTCCGATCGGTTGTTGGCTGTTCGGGTCCACGAAAACCTCGTGCGTCTCGCTGGCAGCAGCCTCGCCGAGGTCGCAGCTGTCCAGAACATTGATCTTCCACCCCAGGTAGCGATGCGTGAAGCACTAAACATCCGCCCAACATTATCGTGTTCGTACCTATGTTGTATAGACGACGCGCGAGCATGGATTCGCAACGCAACATACCTGATAGTACACGGTGTCGGGTGTGTTCTCGTCCGGGGTCCACTGCACGAAACCCGGAGAGCCATGGTCGCACTTTAGGGTGAGAGTGCGTTGATAAGCACCGAATGACGCGAACTCGTCGGCGAGGGGTTGATCCTGATCCGGAATCCAATTGCACAGACGCCCGACACCCGTCGGCCGATATGTCCCGCGTTGACGTTCGGCACCGGCAAATATCTTTACTTTCTGTTCAGAGAAAAAGCTGCCTTTACTCTTCCGCCGCACTTGCTGCCATTTCTCGACCCTTTACACTTTTACGCTTCTACACTGTCGAGCTAAATTACGAATTGCGAAAGAGAGAGAAAATGTTCAGCTCACAGCTTTCTCCTCGGCTGTCTTGTGTTGATATCCACCAACGGGATCGTCGGTTATGTAAAAGGGATGATAACGAGCGGGCGTATCGTCGTTCTCTCCTCCTTCTACCACAAACGTGTACGTCCTCCCCCTGACAACGTTGATCTCCGGAATTAGCAAACCATTTATGTACCAGCAGATGCCCCAACCAACGTGACCTGAGGAAAGTGAAACGTATTGGTTTGCCCGTCACTCGTCACTCGTCACTCGTCAACTGTCGAGTCGTGTCATAGATTTCATTAAACGCGCTCAATCACACTTTCACTCGTTCCGTACCAGTGATAGCAGGATACCCGTGTTTTCCTCCAGCAGGTCCCATCTGGGCGTAAAACGTCCCGTCGTCAGGTTCGTTACACTGGATCGGTGGAATTTCCCAGGCATCGGTTTTTGGCGCCGGCGCGGGAGTGGCTGGTATTCGTTGAAATCTCCTCGTGGTCGCGCTCAGCTCCTGCTTCATAAAATCACTACGTTGGCGACAGTTCCCCCGGGGACCAGCGAAATACAAGTAATATCGTAAGGCGATCAAGGATCCTCGATAGTGTCTATCGATCTACCTGATTGCCGCTGGCTTTCTCGTCCTTGTCCACCAACAGTTGAGATTGCTCTTGGTCCGGAACGGGACAATTC
Source organism: Andrena flavipes (assembly GCA_963971345.1). Taxonomy (NCBI): domain Eukaryota; kingdom Metazoa; phylum Arthropoda; class Insecta; order Hymenoptera; family Andrenidae; genus Andrena; species Andrena flavipes. Next base: position 32,931,362 of record OZ020481.1, read on the forward strand.
CAAACCGGTGGTCTACCGAAGTCGATGAAGCGGTCGATTTTCAGATAGTCCGAGTGGAAACTGACCTCTTGCCTCTCATTCAGAGGGCCGATGGCCCAGATGATTGCTTGCGAGCCGTTTGTCAGGATTTGATGGTCGAGCTCGTCGTTCGTCTTCAGCAGCCGCTGATACGTGACTATACTGTACCCGTCCACCAGGGCCGCGTTCAACAATCGAATGGAATTCGTGTTCTCCTGCGAACCGTCGGCGTCGTTTCAGGCGAGTTAATGGAACGTAAAGGAATGTAATTTAACCCTGTCGCTAGAGGCAGCCATTTGCCCCATGCGAACGGTCCACCGCCTCGATAAATCATCTATCCAGCCACTGTTACTATTTCCCAACTTCCGCGAGCTTCGTTTATCCCGACTGTACCTGACTGCTGATGAAACTTACCTGTATGCGCGTATCGGGACAGCTACCCCGCCCGCCGGAGCACTGAGACTTGGATTCCAAGAAATAATCCACCGCATAGCCCTGAAGAGTCTGCTTGTTGACCCAGGCGACTACGACGTCCCCGCCGACCATCAAGCTTCTTTCGGGGTTCGGCGACAATCCGAAAGCCATGTATTGCCCGTCATCTGTCAACCCGACGCGACGTATTAAATGATCGTTCAGAAGTACGGCATGAAGGAGAACGGGGAATTTCGGGGGCCATCAAAGCGCGGGTATACTCGTAAAGTCGTCGTCAGGCTGATGGTAACGGGTGGACGTAAATCCCCGGGAACCACGAGAATTTGTTCAGTATTTTGTGCCCCGTTTCCCTTCGTCCACTTCTCTTTGTCATACCCCGATCATCCGCGCTCTCGCATCAAGCGATGCATATTAATTTCGGTGGGGCGTCCACGCGAAATTTATTTTCCGCTATGCGTGAGAAATCCGGTCCAGTAGGGTGGATCCTAATTTACCGAAAGGCCCGTTTAAAGCGGCGCCGCTGGTTAATTAGACCGTGAAACGCGATTTTTCTTACCCTCCTTTTCCGGAACAGCGATTAGAGGGCGCAAAAGCACGGCCGGTTCGGATTCTCGTTAATTTGAGAAAATCAGTCGCGAAGCAAAGTTCACGGGGGCTTTCCCTAAGTGCGATAGAAATTGGGTTCTTTCCTGAGGCGTGCACGCCGGACAGTTTGGAAATATATACTCACCAAGTTTCCCGACGAGTTGGGCGACTATGCTGTCTCCGGCCACGGCCCATCGCACCTCGAACGCCAGCCTGTCCTCGAGAACTTCGCAGTTCAGTTTCGACTGGAATCAAACGACAAACCGTTTACCATCGTCTACAAGACCAACATCGATCTTTCCGCGAGATTCACTGCACCGACTGCACCGACTCTCTATTTGCTACTTATCTCTCTATACTACTTATTTGCAACTGGATCGATCGTCCACCGTGTGGATGAATTCGACACGACCGAGCAGTCTTTTTCCCGCGGCGACAAACACGAGAGAGAGCAGGCACGTGGATCGCGTTGTTTAGTCTAAAAGAGGCAACTCGCTTGGTAAGTCAAGTAACTCGTGTTTCAAGAAAAATACGTTTATTCGCATTGATCTGAAGTAGAAACTTACAAAAATGGATAGAAAAAAATAATGTCATTCTCGAGTGCGCGTAAATATAATCTACATGGTAAATACGTGTGATACCGAACGCACGAAGTTTCTGCAGATAATAAAAGGAAGGACTGGCCTAGGCTGGAAGAGTCCTTCGTCTGTTGGAGTAGCGCGCGCCTCCTCTCTGACCACGGAAATAAGTACGATCCACCCTCGTATCACAGCCAAAAAGCATTCGCATTCCGTTGCTCCTCACGTTCACCGTCCACGCACGCTCGGCTTTTACAACTTTTACGATGCTCCTTACGACTTACAAATCGCACGTCGCTCGGTCAGATATTTCAACGGGTAAATTCAAGTCGATCGTGAACGCAATAGTCCTCGCTGATGGCACAACAAACGGCTAAGCTAAATACTTTCAAGGGTTCGCATCGACAAGGCCAGCAATGCTAACAATGGTCGATTTTGTTCTGGTCAGGCGCATAGGCGTATTCGCGGAGCGTGCGGAGATGAGCCGAGAGACAAGCCGATATCCAACCGTCACCAATATCGACACATATTTCATGCGGGCTCGAAGAGACGGCAAAGCGGTGAATTATGGCGACTTGTATTGTTCGAGGAGAACGCGACACATCCACTTGCACGAGGGAGGCGAGATTATACGTCTCTTGGAGCGGAATACTAGAAGGGATCGGAGAGATTAAAGGCATGCCTCGTAGGCATACATGTATATCCATGGGATGGCCTGCAACTACTTACACACACTCCGTTTACTTCGCCGTGCTTTCATATAGGGTGAATTCGTTTCGAATTGGCACGAGACCTTTTCGCGACACATACTCCGCTCGTCTGTACGAGAGGCTCTAGACAATCAGCCTGTCCGTTGAACGCTCTGACAAGCTAAAAGAAGAGGAACAAATCTTCCTCTCGCTCGCGAGGAATAACGTTGAGCTTCGACTTTCAATTGCGCTCCGAAACGTCTCACCCTGTATAAGTCCTGCACGAGAGTGTCCGGAGATTTTTCGTCTAACGGATAGCCGACCTGGCGTTAAATAAATAAGATGAAGGTCGCGGGCGATGTTTCCGAAGTGGGCGCAGGCGACAGGCCGCGGCAGCTTTACGGGCGAACATTCAGCTAATTCTATTCTGGCAGCTGTGCCACCTGAGTTTTCCACGGTAATGCGAGTGATCGTTAGTAAACCAGGCGGCCAGCTTTAGAGGGACTTTCGCTAATTTGCCGAAACGCGTTGCTGACCGAGTTCCGGCCAGGTCTGCCGGCTGATTAACGGCGCGGTTCTACCACTTGCGCGGCAGATCCATTGGGCGTGTTGGTTTTTTACTATGCAAAACGGACGTATTGATCGGAGGCTTTTGGAAAAGGCGATTGGTGGACTAACGAAGCGGAGACAGTTGAAGGATTCCGGCTGCGAGGTTCGGCTGGGTTCGCGCCTTTGCCACGGGGAAGCATCCAAGGAGCTTGTAACTCGAGTGACTTTGAGATATTGCGCGCGTTCTGGATTCTCGATACCGCAGCAGGAATTCTCGCCCCGTCCAAGACCGACGAGCGTCGGCGCCTCTGTCAATAGCGGATGAAAGAGTCGAGCCTTCTGTCTCCCTGGAAGCGCAACAGCCTCGCGTACGAGTTCGCCTGGGGCTCGCCGGTTAGCTGGCTACGCGATCTCGGCTGCCCCGCTGGCTGGTCCTCGACGAGGGAAGACAAGCCGCCGGATCTGAGCTGCTTCTGATACGTGGACGCGTCGTCTAGGTTCGAGACGTCGTCGCCGTACTGAGCGATCGTCGCCGAGCCTTCGGTCTGGGCCGAAGGGGAGGCGGGTTGAAGGCGGTGGAGCTGTTGCGCGAGGGGTTCCCGGTGCTGCAGGCTCTTTGGTATTCGATAGTCGATCGCCTGGACCACCTGGACCTGATCTTCTCGACGGAGGAGCGGACGATACGTCGTCGGACGTTGCTGGGTTAGCAACGCGCTCGCGAAGGAAGGGGAAGGAGAAGGAGACGACGGCGACAAGGAGGTAGCCAGCTCGTACAGATTCGCCAGACCGACCGTCTGTCCCTGCCCTCCGCGATGCACGTTCTGCAACACAAGGACAGAGACAGGGTGTTATGCATAAGGTCTTCGCAAAGCGAACAAATTCATAGTCTTCTAAGCAGTGCGGCGATACTCGGCGGAGTCGTAAATTCGCCAGTGACGGGATGAATTCCGGCAGGGAGACAGAGACTCTTATGGACTCTTCGATGAGATCAATGGGACGCGAACGAGAGGTGAGCTAGACGTACGATCATACGACCCCAAGGGAAGCGAGGCTCCTTTTTTTTCGCCTGTTTCTCTAAAGTCCTGTGCAAGCTCGATCCGCGAGCCCAGCTGCCTCCAACTGACCGAATCTAGCCGAATCTGCGACTCGGAGCGGCTTGTCGGGGACGAGCGACTTCCGCCGACAGCCGGATATCCACTCAAATATTGACAGACAAATTCGCCGTGAAACAATACGGAGTCCGTATCGACGGATCCAGTGGAAGGCTCGTTTGTTTCTGCGCGTTGGGAGCAACGAAATCGCTGGTTGTTGTTGCCGATTTCTGGCGGAGCTTCGGTGACAAGTGAATTCTCATAGAAAAGCCCGGGATTATCCTGCGAGTAGACGCGAGTGCGTCCGCGACATCCAGCAAGAAGGGGGGCAAATCAGCTGGCGAAATGTCGACGGAATATGAAACTATGTGGAAGTTGGTCCCGACTCGGCTCGGGGAAACTTACGGGACGTGACACAAAAGCATCGAGTCAGCTAAAGACGATGTAAATCGATCGAGAACGGGTAAAAGCCTGTTCAAATCCGTTTCCTCCTGTCGGCTCGAACGTGATTGGCATGGAGATATCGCAGTCTGTACAATAACGTTCGTTGAAGAGGGGCGCTGGGACGATCTGCAGATACTACGTACGCACTTGGAGGCCGCTACGCGATCCAGAAAAATATAACCGAACGACCGAGAATCGCGGCGTTCCTTGAGCGAGATGAAAAGTGACGCGGTGATCGGGACAAGCCGATCGAAACGTCCCACGTTTCGTGCAATCGGCTCGATCTACCGTGTATGCGTGTAAGTAGGGTAGATGCACAATTTGTGGCCACTTTAAGGTATCGTACCAGTTAAAAAATACAATATCTTTCCGTGTAAATAATAAATGTAACCTTACATTTCTGGCGGTATATTAAACGAAATATTTATGATGTGAAATTCTCCACATAATAATGATCTTCGAGCGATTGAAAAATAAGATAATTTACTACATCTACCCTACTACTTGGCTTAGCAATCGGGGCATCGCGTTTGAAAGGCGTGCAGGCAGGCAGGCAGGCCAGGCGTCTGTTGTTGCAGCGAGCCGGTGGCTACAGGGAGGCTTTCCAGCTTACCTGCGGCGAGACTCCGAGCATCTTCAGGGACGGTGGCACGTTAAGACTCTGCGGAATTTGCACGTGGCCAAAGTCTACGGTGAAGGCCTCGCACCAGACGCCGAAGTGGCCGATCTGGTGGATCGTCAGGTCCCCCGGCAAAGTGAGCACGATAGCTTTGCGATCGTACCGACGCAGAGGTTTCTCCTTTCCATTCTCGTCCGGCACGCGAATACCTTGGGGCGACGGCGACGGACCAGCTCCCGCCCAGAATTTCGCGTCTGCGGCAAAGAATTTCATCCACAGAACCGTCGAAGAATATCGATTCTACTGCTTCGGCGAAGACATGCTTACCGGGCGCTTCGCCATCGTAGCTGAAGCTTGGTATCAACAGGGTTTGGGCGTCCACTACGACGATCGGCTCGGAACTGACGCCGTGCACGCCGCTAAGAGCTGCCAACTTCTGTGGTTTCGGGTAGTCGAATCCCTGTGGTATCCTCACGTCCCCGAAGTTCACCTGAAGCAACCACAATTCGAGCATTTTACCTGAAGTGCATCCTTGATTCTTTTCAACAGTGGGGGAAAGTTAGCGTTTTCGATATAAAGAGCGTTTAAATGAGTTGCAAATGCAGGAGGGGGTGTCGTTTGCCTAGAGGAGAGGGAATTCATAAGCCACGGGAATAATACCGCGAACAGATTGCACTTTATCGTCGGACAAGCTCGCCCGTGAAATGGAAATTCGAGCGTTCCGCTCTCGTTCTGCCATGATCGAGCTTATCATAGCGGGGTTACACACACGGGCGCGGGCGGCGTATCTGGTGGCGACCGTCGGACACCCCCGACTCGGAATAAATTTGCGTCGCGCCGGCGGTATCAAGACCGTAAATCGACGATCTATGCGAACTGCCACGGATAAGCTGGTCACTCCCGGGGGAGTGCATCTATCAGGCTTCTCATTAAATTTGAAATCCCGCGGGGCACTCGGCGCGCCGCGCCGCGCCGCGCCGCGCCGGCTAGCTCCGTCTGAATTCCGCGGGCGGAAAGTTTATCAGGAAGTTTGTCAGGGGATCAGCTGTTCCGCGACAGATTCTTTGCTGCAACTTCTACCGCGGTATAAGCCGTAAGTTCTCAGCGCGTGGTTCTCGAGGTGATAATCGGATTTTCGATTCTTCTCTGTTCCGAGAACTTTCCTAGGGGCAATAGCATCCAATTTGCGGGGAGGGACTCGGCGGTGCCCGTATGGCGCAGCGCCAACCAAGGCGATTACTTTCTATCCTGCTGGTCTGCAGAGGCACGCGCGGCAACAACCACGAGCGTGAAAGTTGCAGGGCAAGAAAAACGATACCGGTTTCTGTATCGCGCAAGTAGAATAGACGCGACAGCCGAAGGTCACGAGCATGATGTATTCTTTACTCACCGCGAATTCGTCGCACCACACCGAGAACCACTTGACGTTGCTCAGAGTCTTGCCATCGGGTAACGTGAGCGTGATGTCCTTCCTCCGGTATCGCCTCAGCGTCTCCGTTCTGTCGGAAACCGAGCAAATCTTTCACGTATCAAACGGATCAGAACACTCCTCTACAAGTGCAAACTCCAGTAACCTATAGGTCTCGTTAATTTTACGCCGCCTCTGACTTTCAAACAGCCTTTATAGTTTATGCTATGAAAAAAAGTAACGCAACCAGCACTCACGATCCGCGCTCGTCCCGAAGTCTGATCCCATTTCCGTGGGGGGCTTTGGTACTTCCCACGTAAAAGTAGGCAGCTGAAAAGAGATGATTATAATTGCAGCTTTCGCCAATTGCAAAGAATTGGGACCAATTACTCAATCCGCGCCACTTGGTCGATCGCCCAGTTGCAATCAGGGCCCATCCGGCCGACACGGCGTCGGATTCGGAATACGCGTCTGTCGTAAAGGAACGAAGCCAACTTAAATAGTTAGACATGTTGCCGCTTAAGAGTACCCGGAGAGATGCATGGCTCGGAACGAAGACTCGCGTGCCCCGGAGTTTTCCGCGGAGAGCGCAAACCAGGCGATCAACTCGTGGTTGGAGACGAGAAAGTTGGCCGCGAGCCGCAACTTGCACGCGCTTCTTGGTTACGAACTTGGCGCTTCGCCGTCGTACGTGAAGTCCTTGATGAACAGAGTTCGCCCGTCCACGGCGTAAACTTCACCGCTGACGCCGTGATGAAGTTCCGACAGCTTGCCAATAAGCTTCCCGTAATAAGCTCCGCTGCATACCTCTGTAACCATAATCGAGATTGATTGATCATCGGGGATTAACGACTAGATAGAAGGGAGAGGGGGAAGAAAGAAATCGCTCGTTAATTCATCCCTGTCTCTTAGACTCCGGGACTCCGGGTCCCGACTGTTTGCGAATGTTCGACGAGGAAGGGGAAACTCGTTGACCCGTGACAGACGGGCATCAAGAAGTTACCCGCTCGTCAATTTGCCTGCGGAATAATTAAACGACAGAATGCTCCTCGAAGGAGTATCCAGAACCGGTCGCATGCATAACTAATCGAATTCAGAATCGCGCTGGTTAGAATAATAAATTCCGTCCGTTGCGGGTTACCGATCCACCGACGTCGATGGATGGTTAACGGTAGTCGTTGCGTCGCGCGGAGGATCGATTCTGCCGCAGAGCGGATCGTTACGGATCGAGGCGGTATGCAAAGTCGAGTTCCTCGAATGCGTGCTGGGGCTTGGCTGGGAGGTGGAAGCTGGAACGTGGACCGGATCGTACTCGTATATACCCCGCGGGATCACGGAATGCCGGTCATCTATTCGGGTCTCCAGGTTCCAGGATTTTCATGGAATCCACCACTGTAAAGTCCCTATGAATTTTTACACGCCTAGCCGAGCGCGCGGAGGAAAGGCTACGGTCAGAGGAGCCAACCAGGTGGAATCAGTGGAAATCAGTGTTCGTGCTCGCATAAATATGGATCGAACGTCAAGGCCAATCGAGCGATCCCCCCGCGGATCGCTGGGATAGATGCTAACGAATCGGAGAACCGGTAGGCGATCTATCCCGCATCTAACCCTTTGATCGAGCGCGCGTACCGTTACAGCTCTCACGGTGGACAGGATATCGTCCATCCGACGGGATTGACGCATGCTCGAGCATAAATCGTGCACGGTTTGCAGGGTAAACGTTGGTCCCGGACACGGTCGAATCGAAGATTCAGGAAAAATCGCCGCTCGCGGTCCGTGGAAAACTAGATACGTCTGGAGAGTGATCCGTGCGCGAGCTTTCGCGGTGCCGTTAACTGTCGGTTGTAATCGGTGATGTAACGTGCACGAGATACACGGCTTGGATCGCGCGTACCACTTTGCTTCCCGCCGTGGTATTTCATAATTGGAGAAAAATGCGTTGTTAAGCTCCGAGACCGGATAGGACGACGCGGCTGGCTCGTTTATGCATCTCGACCAGGCAGAGCGATTTTTTCGCAGAGGAGGTACTTTTTGCGAACGTGAAGGATTAACAGGGCGACGCGACGTATCGGTTCGATACATTGCCAGTTCTTACGTAAACCGTATCTACGCCGCGCCGATTAAATCGATCCGAAAGGCGGGAAGACCAGTTCTCGTTTCCGTCGATTTTATACGGATTCGTTTCTCGATCCGGACGGTGCCGTTCCACGCGTTTTATTTCCAGAAATCAGCTGGCACCCGCGAATCAGGAAACGCGACAATATTAATTGGGATAAACGCATGGTCCCGCGAGTTCCACCGATAGCGGACGGGAGCAGAATTTTTGCACTTAAATCGCAAGTTTGAAGAATAGATCGGCGCGAGATTCGAGCACGGCAGCGTCGTCGTTCCGTCAATTTAGGGCACGGCTGCACAGAGTTCGGTATCAATCGCTAATGAGAAGCCGAAGCGTCAAAGCAGCGACGGTTTCGTGGTTCAAGAGGATGCATTACGTCGTTCCGGCCGCGAGCCATTAGCGCGTAATTATTGTCGCGGTAACGACAGCGTGGGACGTGATTAAATCGTTACGATCGTGGCTCTGGGTTCGATGTAGCCGAGGCTGCGATAAAAACTGCGCGGAGGATCGGTGGAATCAATGGGGGAATTTGCGGTTAGTCCAGGCTGATTAGAGCACCGAGCAGACGCGACTGGCGAATTCAGGTCAACGATGCTGAGTTAAGATGAGAGAAAAATTCAGACAGAGATGGAATGAGGCGGAGAAGAGAGAAATAGAGAGAGCGAGTGAGAGATACATATCAGACCTTTGACATTTTCATACGAAAGAGAAAGCAGAAGGCGTACAGGCGTAATTGCCAAGCTGTACATAATACGACTCTCGAGTCTAATGTCGCAACACACGTATTCTCCTATGGATTTGCGGCGATAGCGAGAAGCAAGCCAGCTCGGACCACGATCTCGCATCGTCGTCGCGTCGTATCCACCGCTTTGGGTACAGAGATCTACGATTTCAAATACACCGCTCAGCTGCACGATGCTCCGAATCGCCGAAAACACACTTTATCATTATGAAGATGGTCATTTCATGGGTTTTTGGGGTCACAGAATCTGATTGTGAGGTCAAAATTTTTATTAGTTTAAAACTAAGCTCTACAGGGGGAGGAAATGTCGATAAAATGATGTTATCTTTCGTTTAACAGTACTGTCCGATTTGATTATGTTATTGGAAGTTAATTATAGCATGAAATTTTGAAAAATTAACATAGACAGCGTTTCTATGACAGAAAAAGGTTCTGAGCGCGCGGAAACTAGAAGCTCAATAATTTGTATAAATTCACACATCAGATATTGAAAATGCTTTCATTTATCCGTAAGATGAAATTGTGCATACATTCGATGTTATTGGAATATATACAAACTTATAAATAACTGAAATATAAGAAATTATGTGATGGTCGTATTTAATCGCATGTTACATTTTTTGGAATCGTCAGGCATTTTTGAAACTTATATTATTTGATAGTCTATAGTATAAGGAATGTATGTGCAAAAGGAGAAGTTGCACTTTTTTGCGACTTCCGAGTAATAACCAATTATGTTGGCAGTAATCAGGCCGCTTGCGCGGAAGAAGGAAGTGTCGGCGACCCGCCAACATGCATCTCAATAGCTGTTGCTATCATAAAAACGCTATCTCTATCAATTTTTTAAGATTTGATGCCATAATTATCTTCAAATAACGTAATCAAATCGAACGGTACTGTTAAACAAAACATAACATTATTTTATCGACATTTCCTCCCCCTATAGGGCTTAGTTTTAGTCTAATAAAAATGTTGACCTCGGAATCAGATTCTGCGACCCCAAAAAGCCCTACAACGACCATGTTCACGATGCTAAAGTGTGAAGTGTGAAAGTAAGGATAATCTTTTAAAGTTTTCGGCGAGAGGTGCCGTTTGATCTTCCAAAGGGAGAACTCGATATCAAGCGATCTATCACCGTGGCTCCGATCGGTGTTGAAGCATTCCTTCGTAAACAACGCGTTTCCCTGTTTACCCGCGCGTCCAGTCAACGATCGCCAATCGTACAATTGCGCGCGTTTTGTCTGAGTGGTTAATGGAGCGCGACGCGCACCGAGCTGGAGCAGTGGGACAAAAATAAATCTGCAGTAGACTTAACATCGCATTATCTCCATGCCCGAATAATCTCACGGCTACAATTATCCGTTGACCGGTTCTGGAAACGTATTCCCGTTCCTTTATCGAATCTTTCAGTCACTGATCGTAAGTTCTCTGTCGGAGAATCGCTGAGATGGTTGATAAATCCTAGAGATCGGCCTGCACCATTGAATTTCATCGTTCACTGCTTATATAATCCGTGTGTATGCCATTTTCGGTTGAAACGAATTACGGCGTGGCGTGCACGCCGCTGGATCCGTGTTGTAGAATACTTTCGCGAGCGTTCGAAATCTCGAACGGAAAGCGGCCAGAAATTCCTTCGCGGAATCATTGTGCGACCGCGATGCCGCGGTTTTTTCTCCCCTTTCTTTTCATCGCGAACATCTTTCTCCTCTCCGCGTGACGATCGACGGAGGAAAAGCGTGGAGCGCGAAAGTCGAGCCGCCGCGCCGCGGCGCGAAACAGACCGGCAAATCGAGACACACCGATGTCGAACGAGCTTGCAGGCTTCCTAGCGCCGTCGTTAATTGGCTCCGACAATTAGCGCGCTCGGGATCGTTTGGTAATTGGCCCGCGCCACCCAAATCTCCCCGCGTTTCGATCCCTCTGCTGAAATTTTCTCGCCTCCCTTCACCTCTGCCCGATCGCGCGTCCATCGCGCTAATTCTAGTTCCCAGAGGCACTTTATCTTTCGATTTGTTCCCGGGAAAGCTGGTACTGTCTTGGGCGCGATTTACCGCGTCAGTTAGATAGAAATGTACTTGCACAAATGACTAACAGTGCACTTTGACGGCGAGTTCGTAACAAGCTTTAAGATCGTAACGTCGCTATCCCAAACGGTAGTTTAAACGCGATACTTGGGGGCGACGTTAAATTATCGTTACTGCAAGAAGAGGACCGATATTGGGGGAACGGCGCGTGGAGGAGCATCGCGACAAAACGGGACGATGGGGTGTTTGGCACATTGCTCCCGCAATCTACCCGCACCCCTCGTAAATATGTACCTCTCGGTAGAGACAACGCCGGCTGCAAACTTTGATAATAACGTATCACGGTGTAAGCGTTTGGAGTGCTGCACAAAACAGTAGGTAGCGCGAAAGGTTTTGCGACTGGCTCAAGTTCGAGCTGAGCGATTCGGGTACCGAATGCTTTGAACGCTGTGTCAGTGGTTTCCTTCGCCCGCGGGGGTCGATTTTAATCCCGCTTCCGAGCAAAGAACGAATATTCCTTTCGCGGTTTATGCAGAGGTATCCGGCAATGTGGTTTCAAGGTTGCCCCGCGTTTCACGGAATCGATTGGCGCAGTAGCGTGCGAACGTGAATGGACGGGCGTAACGTCGGTGGTATATTTTCGAGAGGATCTGTTTTATCGTTGCCAGGTGAACTCACGTGTTGCCAGCAGAAGAAAGACCGCTGCGACTAGACCAAGAGTGCAGAGCCGAGTGGAGGACGATGTGGGTGATCGTGTCGTCATGGCGTCTTCGTGGTTACTGCCGTCGAAAGTGGCTGTCGTGGATCGAGGTAGCTTTGTCGATCCCACTACGATCACCGGCTCGCCTTGCGTCACCTAGGTCTCTCTTTCTCTTCACCCTTCTACCTTCTATCTTCTACCTCCTGCTGCGCTTGCTTCTGCTAATCCGTCACTCGGAGTTGCGTCGAGTTTCCCACTTTCGTCCAAGCCTCGGTGTTTTTCCTCTTCTTCGCTACCATCCCGCTCCTTTCGATCGCGCGACGTTTTCGGACTACTGTGCAGCGTAGAAGGGATGCCGACGAGTAATGGTACTCCCAGAAGAAGTATCTCCCCTGTTCCTTCTCGCCTCTCCTCGTTCAAATGAACGATCGCCGGGAGACCAATGGCTACCAGAAGAGGAGCTGTCCTTGAAAGCAAGGAGAGAAATGTAACCTAATACGGGATGAAATAACGCCGACGCATTTGTCTCTGCGTGCCCTCCCTCTGCTGGCATTTTCGCTGATGATTGCGATTTTCGGCATCCCCGTGGCACGCCGCAAGACGAATAGGAATGAGGTTGGTCGGGATGGAAGTGGAGGAATACAGTTGTATAGTTAAAGCGATTACTCGATTTTAGTTTCGAGTAACGGATCAGCAGCCTAGTAGCCAAGCATGGACCCACCGGTTTGTCCATCGGCAAAAATCTGGCCCGTCGGAGGGGGCGAGAAATTCGGCCGACTTCCAAAAATAAATATGACAAAGGTCTGAAAGAAATCGGATCCTCGAGCCAGGTAGTAGATACGCGATTCTGTTTTGCGAGAAGCTGTCAGGCCGTTTCGGACCGTTTCGTTGTACATTACCTGACCAAATAAGACGCGGATACCGTAATTAGGCCTCGCGTTCGTTTGCATTAAAGCTAGACGCGGGGACGAGACGGGGGAGAAAATAATAAGGTTGGACGGGCGAGATGGTCGTTGGAGGTTTGCATCACGAGTAGGGTCCAAGTTGGTAGGTGGTTGGTTAACACGTTAGTCGCGACTGGTAAAACAACCGTTGACACAAAGCTCCGGCGGCTCTTCTGGTGGAGAGGGTTCACGGATGCATCGAGGTTGGCTTCTAGGCAGGGCGATGCAACTTTTCATTCCGCTTGCAATGCATACGGAGTAAAGAGTGGAGAGGGCTCGATGGGAAACATACGTGGCGTGGCCAGCCTGGCTATGGGACGCGAGCAGGTTGTCGCAGGTGTGATTCGAAGATATACGGCGAACGATCAGGTACACGCGTCACTTGATCATTGTCTTCTGTAACAATGGCTGGTTACATTTGTTTAGGGTCCTCTGGGAGCCCTGGTCGCGACAAGATAATAGGCTCCACGTGCCGTCCGGTCAAATGATCTTTCTTCCTCGTCGTAAGCACTCTCTCGTAGCCTGTGATTAAATTTAATCTTGCCTGCGTTGCGAGTAACAATTACGGAATAATTATGAGAACGGCGTCCGGAGCCGCGGTGTTGGCGACTTTCGAGCCGAGGAAAGAACGTTATTACGGAATTAGCAACACCGATTATGGAAAACGTTCAACGAGAAGAACTTTCTTCCCCTTTTCTTCCTCGGAGTCGAACGACTCCTCTGCTACTCCGTAGCTCTGCCGATCCTCCGCAGAGCTCCGCGGACTTGAAAGTACCTAGATCGCTGCTTTTTACGAGATATTATAGAAAGCTTCCCCGCAACTGGACGAGAACTGGGATCCGAGGATTTCGTGGCATCGGCTGCTCTCCATTCTTTCATGGCTGGGCTGGTATGCGGGCCGGTTGTGTTCCAACAGAAACCAAGAGGTTTCTGTTCAACCTAGAAACCGCCTTCTGCGGCTCGTGCTTGGTAATTAGAGACGATTATTACTCACGCACAGATCTTGCCCGCGATCTTTTCTCCGATCTATTCGCGTCCAGCTCCGATCGCTGGCAATCACATTCGCCAGCTCGGACACGGGCAAGCGGCTCGGTTTCTAGAGTGTTGACGCGTTATCCTCTCAGAGATCTCGTTCTCCCTTCTCCGGAATCAATGTTCCATAGGACTTGTTGATCCCAGCTGAGCCCAATTCGCACAATCAGTACAGCAGCACCTTGCGCGATAATAAAATACACGTCGCGCGAATATGTACTTTGGCGCAAGGATAGCAAGGACGAAGGCTCGCTCCGAGAGCTAGCGATGACACGATGTTTGCCGCGGTTCAAAAGTCACCGTTGCCGCCTAAACACTGACAACGAGTGAACCGCGAAAGTAAGGACGCGCGTTGAAAGTGAAAGCAGCATGATCGGAAAGAAGGTCCCGTGTAACGTATCATTCAACATTCTACGACACCGTGTAGGGTTTCGCTAGCGCTTTCACGGTTGCGTGGAAGACACGGTGAAATGGATCTCTCGACTGGTCGGATACCACTTGCCCGGCTCGAACAGTGAACTCCGGTGTAATTTTTCCGGGACGCTTTCCCGAAGCCCCGTTGAAGCTTGAGAGGGGCGAGCAAGCTCCACGGCAAAGGACGCGTAATTAGGGGGACGGCAATTATGCACCAGGCTCGTCTCTATTTCACTTGGCATTCGACCGTGCTTATTAACCCAAGTTAACGAGTCCGGTCGATGAGTTAACGAGAGAAAATTGTTTTTGCCCAACGCGCCGATGAAATTGATTTTCTAATTTAGTCACGGCAACGCGGCCGACTGGCGAGGAAACGGAACGAAAACAAGAACGCGTTCCGCGGCACGCTTCTTAGCGCGTGACGCTCGCTGGGATCGTAATATTTTAGTGGCCTACACAGCGGGGTGGTTGAATCTCCAGCTATCACTTTCGTCCGAAATTAATCGTAAAACGGCGAGAGTCGCGCATCGTTCGTAAACGATGGCGAGCAGCGCCGACGGTCGCGTCGAGAGGAAGGAAGGAAGTAGGATCGCTGTATTCGGGGCTGTGGATCTTCACCGTGCATGGCCCAGTTCAGACGCGAGCCGGAGATAGGGAGAAATTCGACGCGCCCGTGATTCCTTCCTCTTCCAAAGGCGACAACCGGTCCTCTCCCTGTTGCATAACGGCCGTCCTGTTTACACGCGTAACATCCGACCGTCTTTAATCGCGGCGCACTAATATCATCGCGGATATCGTATCCCCGAGGCTGGCGCGACACATAACGCGAAAGTGGTTGCAAGCAACGGGGCCCATAAAAGGTAGACTTTCTCTGGAGGAGACGCCATCGAAGCGCCAAGTCGAAGCCTCCTTTGACGGGGGAACCATTAACGAGGGAATGAATTTTCGTTCTCCCGAGACGGCGATTTCACTCTGCCACTCGTCGAGTGGTGTAATCGAGTAATGGAAGCGAGGCTGCCCGGCGACGCCACTTCCGAACGGTGGCTTGAAGATTTTTCGGGGCTGAACTTGCCGCGGGCCGACCGGCTGATCGATAACGCGTTAAGGTTGCTTAAAGCGGAACTTTAATAACGTCTCCGCCCGGAAGATCTCGGCATGCCAGTTTTAGGACAGCTCAAAGTTTTAGTGCCGACCCAGCGGTTTCATCAAGCCATTCCGCAGAGATTGCGACGCTTTGGTAGCGGAAGGCCGCTAGATGATTGACACTCTAGCCGGCGTGTCTCCTCTAGCAAGTTTCCGGCAATCAAAACTTTCACACCTTTGACCACTACCTATCACATAATTTCTCGTAAAACCGCGGCTTTTCCTCTTCTCCTCCTTCCGACCACATTCCATTCCGTCCTTCTGTTTACTTACGCCTATTCCCTGCAATCGATTCCATCTCCGTAAAGTAGGGTAAAACCAGAGGCGATAGGATGATTATCCGCTCTAACGCCTTGGCGAAGACTTTCGATTCCTGTCGCCAGCAGTCGCCTCTCCAACACCCGTCGAACCTTTCGATCGGGATTCTTCCGTTACTAGGGACGCCGAGAAACGCACCAAGCGCATTCGCGTGCCGTTAACGGCTGCTCAACCGTCGCATTATGTCCGTCTATAGGCTCCTGAGGCTCAGGCCTGCTTGAGCTATTGCATAAAAAACGCTTAAGTATGCATAGAATCAGCGGCACGGAACGATAACACGACCGAGCCGCGAAGTAATGGGAAAGATTATTTATGGATTGTGATATCTCTCTGTATCTCTGGCTGGATTACCACGATCTCGGGAAGTTGCCGCGAGCGCGCCTTCCTGACACAGATTTCGCGCAGGATTGAATTTTAATTGTTCATAAATTGCGAAAAAGAAGCGGCGAGGCCCCGAAACCGCGGCCCGATCGGTTTCCAACGTTTCACCGACGGCATCCTTCCTCTCCGCACGGCGGCCGTGTTTTATCTGCATGACAAATGGCCCGGCCGAGTTGGCTGGCTCGTAAACTACCGTGCCGCAATGAAAGAGTCGCCTCGCGTTTTGGAGTGGAAGTTAAACGCAACTCCGCCACCCATTGCTGCCACGCCAGGTGATCGATGATTAAAGAGCTCGAGATAAACGCGTGCGATTAGCCAGTTAATTGGAAGGAGCTGCAATCGGGTTTGCAACGCGGCGGAGGCCTGAGATCCCTACAGGAGCGTAACAAAGGATCCCGGCACGGTTTTTAAGATGCGCCGGATTGCGTTGTCCCCAACGCGTGCAATTTAGACGAAACAGAGTGGAAAATGTTGAGCGGGTCGCGCAGCCGCTGGAAACGCGGCTCTTCCGTTACGTAATAAGTAGCTTCTCTTGCCGCAACCATGAGAAACCACGAAGGTGAGAACGACGACGCGCAGTCGACCCCTCGGCGCACCCGAGTTTCGGAAATTCCAGCCGAAATTATCGAACGCTCGAGGATCGGAGAATTCGTTCCAGAATCATTTTTAGCGCGTTCATCTGCATTAATTGGTTGGACGGAAGTTGGTAAAGCTCCGCGGGGAACCTGCCGGAGTTGCTGTCATTTTTCTTTCGCAACTCGTGCCAATATTTCCATAAGTCTTTCCCAAACTCGACGGGAAGCGTAGATGATTATGGAAGAGCGAGCCTGGCAGGCGGACTTCCATCAAGTTTTCTCAACGGCGCGGCGAACCAATCGACGGTTGCGCGAATTTCTGAATTAGCGGCGCAGGTACCGTGAAGTTTAATGAAGTTCATCGATGGGATAGAGCTGGCAGCGCGTTTTTTTTCGGGAGACTGGCGTAGTATTAGCTGTAGGGTAACTGTACCTAATATGGCCACTGTTCCTAATATCACCGCTCGCTATATCTCGCAAAGATAATTGCAGCAGCATGTGATCAACAATTACAGAAAGAGAAGTACTTTAGTGAATCTTAATAGTGTAAAAATTTATTGGACTGCCACAATTTTACATCACATTCGGAGAAGGTAAGTCTAATATCAATAGATTATTATCTAATAAGAAATACCCAATTAACGATGTACTTAAGGAATGAAATCGATTCAAATATTTTCCGTAATGAAAGCAGTGTTTTTTTTAGCCGTATGGGTGTTCTCAATACCGTCTATCGGAGTACAATGGTTTCTTCGATGTAATGTTTGTTACAGGTGAGGTTACGAAATGTGCCGAGCAACCGAAACAAACTTTATTTCACCAATATGTAATAACAAAATATTTTAAAAATCTATATTTTCAAATTTCTCTATTTTTCTAATAAAAATGAAATCAAAGATGAATAAAAATACATTTATAGAACAAGAAAATGTCTTCAAAACTCATATAGGGGAGAGTGGGGTAATCACGAACGCGGGGTAATTCCGAACGCCATGATTACGGCGTTTTAATAAATGAAAACCAATGTTCCTTCTGCACCAGGTAATGTTTAGGTCGTATCTAACGCCGGGCAGAAAAAAATAAATATAGGACGCTCACATTATTCACGGTAAATACAATTTATTATTTTCATCATGTTTCAAGTAATATTTTGTCCATTTTCAATTGCATGTAATTACTGTGGAGTTATGGATACAATTGTGATTTTTTCAAGTGGAAATAAAGTACTTTTTAAGCAACATTTCGCGACCACGGCGTTGCCTGAATCATGATTCTAACCTCTGAAATAATTTTTTTTCTATCTTTTGAACTCGTGGGGTAATGCCGAACAAATCGGATGGGGTAATCTCGAACGGTCGTAAAGAAGAAATGTGTTAGGAATTTTCAAACTTTTGATGAGGAAAACCTGTAGGGGAATGCAGACGAAGAACCAAAGAAGAAGAAAAGGACGAAAAATGTTGATAAAGAAATTTTATATATCTGTATTTATTGAGATGAAATGTATACACACCCATCCACTAAAGACTGGATAATGTGTTACAAATGTAACTTATGGGCACACGAAAGATGCAGCGGCAGCAGTGAAAGCACATCTAGAGGCTTTCTCTGCGACTTCTGCGATATGTAGCTTTGTTCGAGATTACCCTATGCAGTGTTCGGAATTACCTCACCAGCAGTCGGGTAATTCCGAACAGTAGGGGTTTGGTTTTTTCATTATGAAGTTAATTTTTATTAAAATTTTTGCAAAATTTGTGAAGAGTAGTTTATAGAGGACTAGTTTAAGTATGTTTATAAATAAAAAACAAATTCGTACCTCACGTAGTTTTTATTCTGTTTGCTTTCTCGCTTAGGTGTTCGTGATTACCCCACTCTCCCCTATACATGTATTAATCAATATTTCTTGAGTTGGCGAAATTAGGTACACTTTTTTCAGCACTCGATTTTTGCATTGCTTACCTACGTTCCTTACGTTCTCGAGTCCTAATTAAAAATTTGTAAGTTTCAACTTATCTAACTTATGCTACATGAAAGATGAATAATTTCTCTTTACTTTGAAACGAACTGCATGCAAAAATATCAATTATTATTGAATTGCCAGTGATTTAACTTTTTCCTGGCGATATTAGGTACAGCAGCCACCCTGAGCGCGGGTTTCGCGCGAGAAACAAAGGTCCACCGAGTGGAAGATACATAGTTGTATTCTGTGGCCGGTGATATTTAATACTTTCACTCGAACTCCTTGACCCGCGCACAATTGCACGTGGACTCGCGTGCAGCCGAGGAACGAGCCTGAACGAACGCAGCCACCTTGATTGCATGCACGACTTGCGTACAGGAAACGCGGTTACCAATTAATACCAACGACTTCCAGGTCTGCCGTTGCCGTGATGCCAGAGGCCTGATGGGGACTGACATTAACTCTTTACGCGGCTTTCTCGAATTAAGGGAGATTTCACCCGGTTTACGCATAACGGATCCCGGGCACAAAGTGGATCGATCTCATCTCGGCCGACTAACGATCCTCACCGGTTATTCAAGTAATTATGCAATTGTTCGTTTCGTTAACGGATTATGCCAGTTGCATTACTGAACTGCAACGATGACGTGATTTTGCAAACATAACGATGATCGATGCGATGTTTGCGCGCGTCAGTTGTACACTGTACTCTTTCCAGCGATAAATTGGTACTTGGCTCGGCGAAGCGCCAAATATTTGCCATACAGCTATGAAACGTTTCCCAACGGTGCTTGAATCGTGGTACGAATTGTCCCACCAAAACTTTGTCGCAATGTAACACAGCCGAGCCGCTATTGCGTCCGCGTCGCCTCGAGTGTTACGTTAACGAAACGCTTTACCGGTGATCCAGCCCGTGTAACTCATTTTACCACTTGCCGCGCTTCTCTTGGATCGCCTTAATTGAGCGCGAAGCCCGCCGGTACCGCGAAGAAAAGGCACTCGCGGTCGAGTGCCTTTTTCCTCGCCTTCCAGACGCACGGAATCAAGATTCGTTCTTGATATCGGGCGAACCATTCTGCCGTGCAATTTCATGCCGCTAATGGCGAAATTATAATCGGCCGATCGTAATTACGTCTGGCTGCGTTTGTCTTCGCTGGCCGTGATTATCGCGGTCCCCTTCGTCTACTAATAAAAACCTTGAGCCTCGGCTACGAACGGATACCTGGAGTCGAACGCGTAGGTATACTTTGTATAATAAAAGGAAAGTCCGTACTCCGCTTTTGTTCGACAAACGCGCCGGCGCGCGCTCCTCTAATCAACCGCTATTGGGATCAACGAGACACGGAAATGTCATCGGCTGCATTGAATTACCGGTGCCCCAAAGAGATCGGAATAACGGTAAATTATGGTAAATGCGGGCAACGTTACAGTTTTGTTTACGAATCGTACGCTGACAGGAAACGACGAGCAATTCCGCGGAAAATGTGATTTCAAGTGATCCTTTCAAGCGCCGCCGCTTCCTCGAACACGTAAAATCCCTTCCCTGATTGTTTCGTCCGGCGTCGCTCGTTTGCAGCTTTTCAGAAGAAACGATGCGAAAGCTAATTTCAATAGCGGCAGTGTCGTTCGTCAGTGTCGGAAAAGTGGAACGGCGATGCTACGAAATCGTCTGGATGCCCGATTGTTTCGTAAGGCTGTCATGAACGAAATTGGCTATAGTAAAGGATAATTCCATGGTTGTGAATAGCTGGCGATCAAGGGAACGCTTTCTAGGCGCCACGCGATATCCTTGGATCCTTGGAACGGCGCGGCGTTCCTTCATCGAGGCACTGGAAAGGCCTGCTCGCCTTCGATCCAGCTTGATTGTGCGTTCGCCCATTAGCATTGTGCGAATCGGAGAAGGCCGAGGGAGATGTCTTTACACGGCTGGTTTTGTCCGTGCTCTACTAATCGTAAGTGCGCGGAATCTTCGCGGTAGTAGCGGGACCACGGTTATGGTAACATCTCGAGTGTTCGCGCGATAATCCAGCAAAAAGAAAGTTGACGCGAGAACGCACAGGCGCACAGTGGGACGAGAATGCCTTATTTATTTTGAAGCGTTGAAATTTTGTTTTTCTAAAGCATTAGAAAACACGAAGAAATAAACATTACATTCACATTAGGTTTGATCAAATTGTATATGTATCTGACCTGTATGAAAATTTCAGTCGTTTTGTCTTTTAGTTGCACCACCTTAAACAATTATTACGTAAATCCTATTACCTACTTCATAAGTTCTCAATATTTTACATAAATTTACTGAATTAACTTGGATTTCATCACTAAACAACTGTATAAAATAAAAATGCGTTGCACTCAATACTATAATAATTCAACAACTAATAAATTACCTGCTACTAGCTGCGATTAATAAAATAAATCTAATGTAAACATTTCAGTGTATAGGTAGAGGAAGCGCAGCATATTTGGAATACTGTTGGTAATTTGAAATACTCAAGTATCTAATAAACTACTAACGCTATTTAATTTGTAACAGCGTAGATTATAGGGGCTAATGTCCTGTTTACTAATGGCATTTGTGTATGAACCGCCATTCTTACATTTTCAACTTAATCTGCAGAGGAAGAAAACGTCAATCTGCAAAACTTTTTCAGCGCGTATTCGATCGTTCCAATCGTGGTTAAAATATGTTAAAACTTCAGAGTTAAATACAGAAGTATTTGTAGAATATAGAAGTAAATTTTCCGATTTTGTGTTATAACTCGCGAACTTTAAGAGATACAAAAAAGTTTCACGGCAAAAGTTACTTCTTTTAATTAGATCTATCATTTGGTAAAAAAAAAAAAAAAAAAAATATTTTACAGTTGACGAGTTATAATATGAAATCAGAAGATACCGGATTTTCAGTAGTGAATTACACGCCCTTAGAGTGAATTTCATTGGCAAACAAAAGTTGCGTGGTAATCGGGAGGAAATTCCCTACACATTCCCTTTCAGAATTTTTTGAATTTCCGGGCTCGGGATGTTCCCTCGTTATTTGTAGAAAGCCCAGAAGGATTGCAATTTTTTTCTAAATCTCAGTTATTCTACATACCTAACATGACTTGAAGATGTGCAAATTTTTAAAATGAAAGTCCAAACCGTTTGGAAGTAATTGCCATGTCCAGTTATTGCCCTTACGTCGTTCCACAGTAAGGCGCAGCGGGCTGGTTTCGTTAGAATCCTTTATTTACTTACCGACGAAACGCGTCCACCGTCGAAATTGAAGAGCAGGAAAAGCAAGTGGTTCGATCCTGTTCGCTCGCACGGATCTTCTCTCCCCTGCCCCCTCAACACTTCCGGATCGACGTCCACGAGAGGTTTCCGCGGCCCGAGATAACCCGCAAGAGTCTGTTACGCGCGCGTTTACAGGCGGGTATTGCTCGTGATTGTGTTTTGTAGACGGCAGAAAAGAGTTTGTCGGCAATTTGAGTAATTACACCGACCCAATTACCGATGAATTCTCCTACCTCAGTTGGCGTTGTAAAACGCGGATTACAGGTGAGCGACGAGACGCGAGCACGTCGCGTACCTCGTGGCCGCCCCATTTCGCAAGATTTCGTCGCGCGAGGCACCGGCGACTCCGCGAACCACCATCGTTCCTCCACACGCGGCAAGGTGTTCCCCGACGATGGTTCAAGGCGTAAGGTTGCCGTTAACACCCAAATGCAATTAATACTTTGCTGAGGGAATTGGATTCTGAGCGTGCCACGGCCTCGAATCTAATATTCTACGCACTGATTACCGCTGATCTACCGCTGTTTTGATATCGCTGTATCGGCGGCCCAATAGTCCTATCCCCCTCATCTATCGTACCGCTAAATTGCTCCGGTAAATTGCCGCGAATAAATTCGATCTCGAGCACGGTCGTGCGCGATCGTTTTCGGCAGAATGTACCTCTCCGACGATAAATAAACCGGTAACACTCGATTCTCGGGGTCCGGTTCCGCGGCAAAGGGAGCTGCGGAGGTGTGTCTGATTTTTCGAGGAAGCGACAGCGAAAGTTTCGTTGCGATCGACAAATCAAGATCGCTGGGACGAGAAGAAGAATGTGACGGGTCGCCCTTCTCTCGGCGAAGAGTGATGCGATATCTCGGGCGCTCGATTCTCGTTTTAGGAATTAATACGCATACCTACATAGCTGCGGGACGAGATCTCTCGCCAACCAATGCCACTTGCACCGCGGCACCGTGAGATTTGCCGTTTCGCCTCGCCTCGTCCGTCGTCGTCGTCGTCGTCGGGGAGATTCCATTCTCAGACGTTCTGGCATCTCCTTGAGAAGAGAGTAGACCGCGGCGAAACACCGTGTCGTAACGTTCCGGGCGTGTGCGAGACTCTCCCGCGAATCGCGATAATGCCGCGATTACGGCATTGTATCACGATTCCCTGGACGATTATCATTTAATATAATACTCGCGGGCTCTCGTCATGCCATTTAATCCACCGCGCGCTTCGGACGCGATCAGAATTTCAGATATTCCGGTAGTAATTAGAATGTAGATATTAGAAATTGGTCTTCGAAGGCACTTGCAGCCGTCGGAACTTTGGAAGCTAGTTAGAACCAGGGGGAATGAAACGAGGCAGGCTCGACTTCTCGTTCATTCACGCCCGTTTCACAATCGACTACTCAATTACGCGATCGTTTACCGAGGCTTTCCCGTCCGCGTCGCCGTAAAAACCTTGCATGCAGAATGAGACGATTTAATGGAAGTACGCGAAGACGATCGGCCTTGGCGTACCCGAGAGAGTTCCCTCTCACTCGTGGCGGCGCGACGCGGATCGCGTGTCGAGGAAGCGGCTCTACGCGGCGATTCGCTGCTACATCTTTGACGAATTCGTTCGCGTCGTTGCCGATGAAGCGCGACGAGTTATCCTTTCTCTCGATTCGCGGAAATCAGCGGCACCGCGAAAGATAACGGCTGACCTTCCCGGCGAACGCTACGCATCGACTGATCTTGGCTGACCATGACACGCAACGTTCCCCTCAGATTCCGCATTTTAGGAGCTGCCGGTGAGACACGGCGATCCGCGCGCAACGGGACGTTTGCATGGCTGCCGCCGTGAATAATGTGCGCGCTGAAATATCGAACGGCATAAGAGCATGTCAGAGATAATAATAGTTTCGGCTGGCTGAAATTGTCACGAGGCTGGCTGCGATATCGATCCCGCCGTGCACCGTCCAGCGAAGGCTGCTGCACGATGTGAAATTTCCACCACCAAAATACCAGCTCCTTCTGCCGCTTTCTCTAATTTGTTTCCGTGCCAATCCAAATGGCCGATTCGCGTCCGGAGCAATAACCCTATCTGCCAGTCACCGTTCGGTTTCGTCACGGGCTTGCGTCACCTTGCACACAACCGAGACACCCGTATCTGCCGGCGATTTTATATTTCTAGTTTCATTTTGCACGCATTTACTTTCCACTCGGCGACCTTGTAAAGTAAACGTCTGTT
The DNA here is from genome assembly GCA_963971345.1 of Andrena flavipes. Taxonomy (NCBI): domain Eukaryota; kingdom Metazoa; phylum Arthropoda; class Insecta; order Hymenoptera; family Andrenidae; genus Andrena; species Andrena flavipes. Next base: position 32,955,611 of record OZ020481.1, read on the forward strand.
TATCTTTCCACTACAACGTGGCGCACAGTGGATGAATTTTCTGGCCACGCGTGATTAGAATCAATCCCCTGCGAACTGGTCCGTCGTTGCCCAAAACCGGAGGGCAAAGAAAAAAAACCGAGCCTCGTATTTTGGCAACGATGGAGCCGGACTTTGAATGAACCCCCAACGCGAGTTGCGAACACAATTGTTACAGCGGTTTATCTTTTCTCTGCTCTTGGCTTTACATCCTTGATGGCTGAATCAGGACATGGAACATCTTCCCTGTCGCATTTGCTGTTGAAACGAAAGGAAGTTTTGCAAAAACGCCGAGTGTCATAGACGGAGAACAATGGACACGCCGCGCGGACTTTGCGCGCTCTTCAATTTTTATTCCCGCGTCCCTCATAACGCCGGCACGTCCGTTTAAGTGCAGAAGCGGGCGGGCGAGAAGATATTAACCGGAACTTGCGGTAGAACGTAAGCACACACGTCACGGGCAGCAGAAAAATCATCTTTATTTGAAATTCGAATGCGAGCGTGGTGCATAAATTTCAGCGGCGCCGGTGCAGGTATCAGCGACGAATGTTAAATTAACGCCGCAGCGCGTAACGAACGTGCTTCATCGATTCGATATCGAGGAGCAACGACGGAACAGTTGCTACAGAGCTCTCACTTATCAACTCCGTTCCCTTCAGTTATTCATTCCTCTGACGGAGGTCGCCGTGACCACTTTGCGAGTGTTTTCAATTATTCGATTAGAGAATTACTTGTGCCCCGACATTTTTTGTGAAACCTTAGGCTTCCATCGCGATCTATAACATTTCAGCAGGGAAACAGGCTTTCGGATAGTTGGCCTGCGGCTCCCTTTGGCGCGAGGACCGAGAAGAAGATTCTTACGTTAATTGATTTCTCAAAGCACTCGATTCTAGGATAAGGGTGGCTGGGAGGGGAGGCGGGGGTAAATAACAATCGCCTCGATCCTCGCTCGTTAAAATACTAATTAAAAAGCGGCGGGGTCGACTGTTAAACGGTCGACGGGACGAGAAAGAACCCAGCGATGAGCACGAAATTGAAGCGCATTCTGATCTCGCGCGCTTTGTGCCTCCCTCTAAAATGGATATTTTCAATCGAAATAGCATTCACCCGGGGAGGGGGGAATATCTGACTGATACTCTGAAACGAGGCTCGCCTTCGTCGCGGTGAAATAGCCGCCCTCCCCTCTTTAACGATGGTTCTCGCGGCGAACGACGCGACGCGACGCTTCGAAATGTTTTGAAAGTCGCAGGGAACCGCGCTCAACAAGTTCATTTCCAGCGGTGCGTTAGGTCCGCAGGAGGGGGGAAATGCGATCGCAGATCCATTGAAGTAATTAAAGTTTAATTAAGCCACTCGCGCGAGCGCGCACGCCCGGCCGTTAATATCCTCACGGTAACTGCGTCAACTATTATAGCTCGCTCAGGTCTAATATTCGACGCCTTTCGGCATAGTCTAGCGTTCATTTTATTGAACGGCGGCGCGAGCAAGAATGCGGTTATTGCTTTCATTCGCAGCAATTTTTCATCGCGGGAAGTGTATTAGGTCAGAGTCGGGGCACGTCCGCATTTTTTTACGAAACGTTGAAACCTCGCGAAACAGCCTTAGCCCCTGCACCCATCAATCTTGATCGCAGAAGCTCCATGCTTCGATCTAGGGTAAACGCACCAATAAACCAACACTCAAGGCCAATGAACGAACACTATTTATAAAATTATATTTGCAACGCAAGAAATTAAAAGAAGTCTCTAATTAATTAGTTGCTTATTTTAATAACTTATATTACCCATTTTAATAAAGAATGCCCATTCACTGGTACTTTTACCCTATCTCGTTCAGCGAATCCCGGTTTAATTGATCGAACTCGTCGGTTCACGGTCTCGGCTTGTCTCTCGGTTGTTTTCCATTTCATTTCGCTAAAAATGCGGCGGTGGGATCGTACGAGCATCTCAGGGTATGCTCGTTAGTCGAACGCAGACAACGGCACGAGCAAATCGTTAATGAATTAAATGCGAGCAGCGGATGCCGTGTAATTTTCCAGGTGACGAGCACCTTCGTGCACGCTTCACGTTCCACACATACATGCACGCAGTCGGATTGGACGCGGAGCTGAATTTCGTTCCTTACACTTGATAGTCAAAGGGTGTTTACAATTTACTTACGTCCGTTTGCACATCGTTGATGCTCGTAAGAACGTGGCGCGTCGCAGGGGCGGTTCGACGTGTGTCCACAAGCTTCGCCTCGCCGGCAGGTGTGAAATAGCTTGCGCGTCGGTGGTGTCCGGTCCACGGTGGCTTTTTCGACGAGAGAAATGCGAGGTAGCCGATCTATTGGAAAATAAGGAACCGAGAGGAAGAATGACAACGCGGCGCGGGGCGGCGTTAGCCTCTTTGTTGCGCGAGCCTCCGCTTAATCTCTGAAAGCGGATTGAACACGTCGCGTGGATCAATAAATTACCGCTCGCTTTGAACTATATTTAAAGGGGATATCTTTAGTACAGGCCGCGCGTTCATTCGGCTCCATTGTGAAAAAGTGCCATCGATAACTCTCGAGGCCGCTCGAATTTTCGCGCCCGCCTTTCCCTCCCCGAGCCGTCCCATTTGCCGCGTTAAGCTTGTTAGCAATTTCGTAACTCGTTTAATAACAAATCTTCGCCAGGCCATTGATAATTGCTCCGCGAGAATGGTACAGAAGACACTTAGTCACGCTCCAAATCGGAAATCACTCGTCGCTGGGTATCTACTTAGCATCCTCCGCCCTTCCGTGACGTGCAGCGCGGTTTATTAAAGCGGCGCTTAACACGAAAAGTATAAACGCGACGAGATAATCCTGCACTGAATGCACGAAATATAATCGTGTTTTCTCGCTTTCGGCATGCTTATCACGGTCCACATAATTCCGAGACTTATAGTGGAGCATTATACCACTAACATGGATTTGCACTTCGCCAGTCTCAGGACGTGATTCTAGCAGTAGCTCCTGCAACCAAAGTCTGGCGGGCATCCGTGGAACACCGAGAATCCATACGGACATGGCAATGTGATATATGCCTCGTACAGTTACCCATTTCTTTTTCTGGCTAGACGATAGGCGGTTCCCTTTTGCCCACGGAGCTTTGTCGCTGGAAATTGTCCACCGTAATGTTCCAAGGCAGTCGCAGAAAGGCTGTCGCTCATTCTTCTCGGCGAGTACGCGGTTGAATTTTGCAAAATTAAGGTAAGGACGTTATTATATAAAATTGTAATTAACTTACACGGAGGTACTTAGTACTTAGTTTATCGTTTAAGTTTAGTTAGTTAGCTTAGTTAACTAATTATTATTATTACCTAATTTATTTATCGTTCAGACTCTGTAATTTGCATCAGTCTTATTTTTGTAAACCATGGGGGATTCCCCGTGAAATTAATAATACCTAACAATAACAACAATAATAAAAAATTATCACTTAAAAGGTGCATCGTGAAAACACGCGTACCTTTCACGGACAGGTAGATCGAGGATCCGACTTGCCGCGATTCCTTTCTACGGGTCGGTTTCCTTTTTCCTTGCAAAGGACAGCCGCTCGAGACGGGAGAAAGGAAAACGCTGTACGATCGCGCGACGGTGGTCTCCGGGGGAAAAAAGGGGTTTCCAATTCCTTCCTTTGCGCGGTGTCTTGTAATTATTGATTCGATTAGAAGCTGGATATTCCGGGGCGACGTCGTGTCCTGTATAAAGCGTTCAACTCGTGGCAGAATGCAAGGAAATTAGGTAATTTCCGGCTTCCCTGTGAGGAGTCGGTGCTCGTTTCACGGTTTTGCGTAAGGATTTCTGCCGTCTGCGAGGTGCTCCTGACACGTTTGTCTATCCGGCTATCGAACGTTGTTGCTGACACGTTTAATTTTACCGCGGTCACGCTTGCTCCGAGGGGCTGTTAGCCTCGACATTCTGCCTGGGGGGTAATTCGATTGATCGCTGGCGTCTTTCAATGTACCGAACCGGTATCGAGGATCGCTAATTGAATCGCGCGATAAAACGATCGATCCTTGAGCTTACGCAAATCGCAATTACAAACTCGTACGAGGTAAGCTTGCTCCTACGCCTCTCTCCCCCTGATAAGCAATCTGTTTAATTCCCTGACTTGCCGCGTTTACTGCTTGATATCTGCTGATCAATTTCTGTTTCGAAGTATCAGCTTCGGCTCACCTTTGAAAGCCATCGATTTATCGTCGGATCACTCGTGATTCATCCGACAACGCCAGATAAAGCTGAGCTACGTCGCGCCATTAACTCTGCGTATCCAATAGGTTCCCGTGCCAAGCAGCGATTCCAGGCTCTCGTAAACTTTTCACGATAATGTCGCCGACGTTATGGTCTTGCATTGTCAATGCACAAGCTTCTACCTATGCCGAAGCTGATACACCGGAGGTGGCCGGGCATCGTCGCGAAAAACTTGTCGTTACGATCCTCTTCCCGCGAGAGGATTGCATGTTACTAACTCGGCTGGAAAATATTTTAACGTTCGGCTCTACTCTTTATTTTCGGCACCCCTTCCAGGCTGCTCCCGTTTTCACCGCGATATAAAGGACAACCGGATTTTGAAAGGGAAACTTGAAAAAATATCGCGCTAACTTGAATGTACGTTTTCATTTCTCTGTCAGTTTTCTATTCAGACTAACGTTGACCCAGATTTACATTTTTCCACGGAGCGCTCTCGGCTGAAAGCTGGTGGGGAAGTTGCGTTTACTTAATGGATCCCCGGACGATATACGTGCATGCCTACGCGAACGCCTTTTATTGTCGCATAACGCGGCAGAAACTGTGATCGCACGAGCTGCAAACGAAGCGTGTCTCCGCATTAGGTATCGAGTCCGACGAGCGAAACAACAACGACCAGCTCCGGCTCTTTTATCGATTCATAAAACACGTAACCGTCTATAGCGGTGTATTCGAATGAGATATAACAGTGACGGCCAGCGGTATATTTACGTCAAACACTTTATGGGATGCTCCAAGGCTAAAACGTTTACGATAACAGCGAAATTTCTCATCTTATCCGCGGCAAAAGCACGTTGCAACGTAACGCCGAAATTCTCATCATCGTTCGACCTATATTCCCCCCTTTTTGTAGTCCCGCACCAGGGAACTTCTCCCGGTGCATCTATTAGAGGGTTTCGTCGATGGTCCCGAGGTCTAGCGTACCTACACCCCGTTGGATAGTTATCTAGGAAGAAACCGAAGAGGGTTGGAAAATAGCAGCGGCACGGCAAGTGCAAAAAGAGATGGGTATGAAGAAATCCAAGAAAGAAAGCTGCAAGGAGGAACTGCATGAAAGGAGCGCACCAAATAGCGACGGAGTAGATGGAAAGCTTGAAAGTTGAAGAAAGGGAACAGATTGCAGGGTACTAGAGGGCGAAGAACAGCAACGAACAAAACAGACGCGCGTATTTTCCCTACGTGTTTATACGCTTTTCGAGCGTTCTGATTCCACCGAGGTATTCACAATTAAGTCTCCCGAGATTGTATTCGAGCCCAAAGCAGTTGCCCCGAGAACAGTTTCTTGGAAAATAAGCTGCCGACTACAAAGGCTAAGTGCGCAAATTTCTGCTTCCACGCATCAAGTTTGTTTACCATTTCGGCTTGCCGAATTCATCTCCAAAGTAATACCCTCCGAGAACGATGCGAAAAAGAGAGACGGGGCTGGGAGGAACGGCAAGAAAGCACATTCAGGGAAAGAGTATTCGAGAAACATAGAAATAAGCGAGTATAGAGTATAGAGAGAGGGGTCATTTGTGTATGACTGTATGCAGCAAGAAAGAGCGCGGATGACAAGGATAGAATAGGGGTAGAGGGTGAAAGAGAGAGAGAGAGAGGGTTGTAAAAGGAACGTGGGTGCGCGCACGCCCCGCCCTCTTCCCAACTCGACTCGTCGCTTTCCCTCTCCCTTTTCCTCCCGAAAGACCGAGGGTAGGGTTCCGTTGGTCGTGCACCCTCTACGACCCTCGGTCGGTGCGCCAGCCCTTCTCCCCTCGGCGCGCAGTTCGCGCCAGCTTCAGCTTACCTCCCATACCACGTTCCACGGATCGATGGTGATTCGGTAGCCCTCCGCGGAGCGGCGCCAGTGTCGCCGCCACAGCGACTCGCCCGCTCAGTCGGAACTCGGGTTCACTCAGTCCACGACCGTTTGCCACGAGACTTCGATCTCATCGGTTTCGCCCCGTCTTTCTCCACCACACCTCCCTTCTTTTTCTCTCTTGGAGGACAGAGAGAAGCTACCACCACTACCACCACCATCGCCGCCGCCGTCGCCGCCACCACCACCGCCTCCGACGACCGGGCAGACGCACGTAGTCTAAACGTGAGACTCGAACGGACGTCGTCGTCCTCGCCGGTAGTCCCTCGTCGTCCACTGTTTTTCGAGCCAGCCCTCCGGTTCTACTTCGCCCGAGCCCCTCGTCCGCCGCCGAGTCACCTGTCAGCGAAGGTGAGTTCTCCATGCAACTTGAATTTTCAAACGATACTCCCTTGCCCGACGCTACGCGACGCGATTCGCGTGCAGTGGTGCTCCGAAATGCCGCGACCGTCGATGTCTCTTTTCGAACCGTCCTATGCCTCTCTCTCTCCCTCTCTCTCTCCCCCCCCTCTCTCTTCCTCTCCCTCCCCCCCCCTCTCTCTCTCTCTCTCTCTCTCTCTCTCTCGTGCCGGCTCTGCACGAGCACTCTCGCTCTTTTCCCCGCGCATTACGTTTCCTAAACCAAGGAGAGTACGACCTGCCGCTTTTTTCCAACGCGTATGGGTCGATTCGGTTGGAATATTAGCGATGTGAAGTTCGCCGCGATGCAACGGAGACGAAGAAACCCGCGGCTGTTAAAAATATTTCGAACCCGTCGTGGTGATGCGCGGCTAGCTTCACGGTACACTCGCGCGTACGTACGCTCTCGCTCCTCGTCGTCGCCGTATTTTCGTCCTCTCTTTCTCTCTCGCTCGCCCATTGCCGTGGCCTGTCGTCGCGATAGGTACCTGTGCCGCGGCTCGATAAAACGCAAGGGTTAGGCCGCTGCTGCAGGTCTACTCTCCATCATCGATCTTTCCAACGAGGCCTTGCTTTTCCCGGCCGCAAAATCGTCCACGAGCGATGCACTCGTCGTCAAAGTCTCCGAAGGACGACTTTGTTGACTTCCTCGACTCGTCCTTCTCTCTGCCTCGGCGTCTAGCTTCGTGGCCTTCTACTACTCGCGATACGTACGAGCCCCATCCCCGTTCCTACCGTTATTCCACTGTTATGCTCGCGATGTTTACGCTCACGATCAGTCGAAGCTGTTTTAGTATTGTAGCTTAATTTATTCCTGAGAAAGCTCCCGAGCATCTCTATTATGTTCTCTAAATGTTAATGTACACAACTTCAAGCACACTCTAGTCTCCTAGGATACAGTGTAATAGGGATTCTTTGAGTTGAGATTTTAAAGGAGATGTCGTATGACGTAATAACGTGTAATAAGTAATTTATAAACAGCCCTTTAGCTGGGGCGGAACATAAATGGTCTTAGGTACACTTTTTCTCTCCGGTAGAATATTAAATGTGTAATGTTTTTTATTGGAAATAGGGCGGTCCTTGAGTAGTGGATGAAACGCTGAAATTGCATTTCGAAACATTCGGAGTATTATGTTGACGTATCGTTATCGTTCACCATACAACTTGTTCCATTAGGGAACGTCGTGTACCCACGGCGGGTCTTAAATTGAGTGGCAGTTAAAAGGGAAGCATTTCTATGATATATGCGCTTGGATGGGACGTCGATGTTGTACCGAAAGGGCATGGTTCGATTCCTGAAGCAGCACTCGCGTTCTCGAGGATAATCCATTTAGATCGATGTCTAATTCAGGAAGGATCCACGCTCCGGTATTTACGTTTCCCTTGTAGTAGCGTGGAAAACGATTTTGTTTGCTGGTGTAGGTGCTTGGCAGGGACTGGATGAATGCGCGAAAGAACGCGCGAGGGTTCGTTCGAAAGGTTGAAGAAGGTCGGAGAAGGACGGTCGACGGGTTAGCGAACTCTCGTCGCTTCTTTCCCTTCTTCCCCCCCCCCTCCGCTTTCCCCCTTTTCCCGCTTTTCTTTATAAAGTTACCCGTTCTTATAATATTCCGCCGTATTTCCCAGACCCCCGTCCAAGGCAGAATAGACCGAAAGGTCTACGAATTAATTATTCAAGGGCTCGACTTATCTAGCTTCTCGTAGCATATTAAGCAGACCTCCGTTTATCATGTATCACGGAATTTCCAGCAAAATATTGCCTCGCGCGGTATTTTTCGAGGTCGTTTTCCCGACCTGGGAACTGCTGGTATGCAGATTCGAATTGGCCAAGTTCAATTGATATTTAAAGTACGAAAGTTGGCGCGCGAATAATTCACGAATCCATTTGCCGGCATGATACCGAGGATTTGAAATTTTCTTTGGTGGAAAAGTTTCTGCCAGCGAAGGAATCGCGAACTCGGATTAAGTTGGCGTCAAGGTATTAGCGGCTGCCTACAAATTAATTTCTCCTCGCGAATTGTCGGAAGCGCGACTTTCAAAGGATCTGGGATAAAATTCTCCTGGAATCTTCCATTTGCTTGGTCCACGCTCGAGGCTTCTACGATCTACATGCAACTTGCTTATTTACCGACGTAAATACTCTTTGTCATCGTTACGCTGCTCTTCATCGTGTTTAATTCACCGGAACACCGTCCTGCCAACCTTCGCGCGTTTACTTTAAAGTTTTATCGAGCGGTTCGGCTTTTCCTTAGTTGATCGGAACGCGGCACCGACCATTTGCCAGTTCTGCGTGCCTGCTTACCGAATCCCGGTGGCTCCCCAAGCATTCACCTTGATAAATGCGCGCTGCACGGTCCCGTAATTAATGGCGGAGGTGATACGTCGCTGTCTGATTATGCGAATAGGCTTAACCCGGCGCACCAATGAATCACGGAGCTCTGTCCCGATGTGCTCGAAAGCTTTCGCGATCGTCGAAAGTACTTCGGGGCAACAGCGCGCTACCATAGATTCACGAATTCTACAATTCCGCTACACCCAGCTGCTCGGTCGAGGTGTATTCAACGTGTAAAGCCCAGAATACGAAAGCACCTGACGGTTCGAGGGCAGAATATTCCGTCGCAAGCGCCGAAACATCCATCCGACCGTTCTTCTCGCATGGGAAAAGGTCGCGGAAAGTGTTTAGGGTACCTAATTGATATTCAGAGGAAGGGGACATCTCGCTTAGATTTTCACGCGAGTAGTTTCTCGGGGCCAGAGTACGCCGTGCGATTTAGATTTCCCCTCTATCATCCAGGGATCGCCGCGTCTCTTTAACTGTGAAATTTCGGCTTGCAGGTCGGAAGCTCCCTTTCGTAGCCTCATGAACATTCCGTTCGCTCGTATAGAGTGGCCTCGTTTCGCATTCCTATAGCACGTAGCATCGAAATTGAGACGTCCTTCCTGGGGAGGAGCTCCTCGCCGTTCTGCCCGACCGCATTACCATTTTTCGGCAATCGAACCGAATCGATAGCCGCCCTGGCGCCGCGCCGTTCCTCGGCGTCGAGGCGTCGCGAAATCGAGCCCGTTGATTCCGACGCATAAATCGCGTGTAAACCGACTTTCCTCCTATTTTGCCGTTTCCTTCGAATGCCTGCTATCTCGCTGCTCGTAATTTACGGTTGGCCCGCGGAGATGCTGATTTCAGATAGGTCAGACCCTGACTTATTGCGCTCCCTAACGTAGTTCCAGATTCGGCGGTAGCTCTGACCTATATCACAGCGTTGACCAGAAATAACGATAGTCTTCTGTTATTTAAGAAAAGGTGGAGCATCTGGTTTTTGCAATGGAAACACGACGTGTCAGCGGATATCGAACGGGCGCGGCTTTATATTACCTTTAATATTCGGCCGAATATCGCTGGAAATAGAAGGCCTCGATGAAAACGGTGTCATACTTTCTATAACGGGCAGTTGGATCGAATTGGTCTATCTACGGGGCGATCCTTTAAGCGGCGCCCTTTTAACGCGGTCAGCTGGGCTTGTAAAGTGGAGTGTATCGCGGGACGGCGGAAGCGTTCTTGTCCGACCCAACGCTGTCCATTATCCACTGCGGATCACTCGAGCCGGAAACTCGATGGTTGATATTCGACGAGGCCGCGTTAGGCGTTCTAATATCTGTTGATCGAAATATTCTTCCGCGCCGCGGCGCACGAAACACCACCGAAGGTACTCGATCCTTGAACCGCCTCGAGGGCGGAGCTCGGGGAATACGAACGCTTTGGTACCCGTTCACGCTGCAGGAGGCATCTTAAAGTCGAGATACAGAAAAGTCATTAAACGGGGGACAATTCGTTTTCTCGGGAGAAAGGCGGAACGGTTATAATAACCGCCACGGGGAACAGGGAGGCGGCGGCGCGTGGAAAAATGAATTAGGGGCCATCAATTCGAAACGAAATTATACCGTTTATCCAGGGGAACGACTTGCTAAAAATGAGACCTCGAACTTGGAGGACGGCATTTTTACGGTAGAAGGAGCATTGGCCTCGTTACCGTCCCGCAATTTCAGCAGTGATATTTTTCCCGGGGTGAGAGGACGCTTTCGCGAACGTCCAGGGGGGGGGGGGGTTGGGGAGACTTACCGGTGAATGAAAGAAGGTGCTCGCTTCCAGGGAACCCGGGGGAAGGGACGACAGTTTCCCTCTTAACGAATTCGGAAGCGTGCATACTTAATGGGGGGAGGCTCTCGCGGAAACTAATTTCGAGCAGTCGAGACTCACGGCCCCGTGAGTTGCTAAGTAATTTTGGAAAGGCTTTGAGATGTCGGCTGGCGTGACGATAATTCGAGCGACTTCGGACTTGGACGAAGTAGAGATAGATCAGGCTGGATGGTGGCTGATAGAAAAAGGGTGGGAACGAATGAAAACTCGGGACATACTATAGGTATATTAAAGGGTTCGAAGCTCGCGTCGATATCGATTTATCCCAATCCAACGATTTTCTCTCTTTCTCCGTTTACTAGTTTTCCTGTTTAATCTGATCGCCCCCTCTCCCTGCACTTGAATGCGCCTATTGGTCGACGCGCTCTTTGTTAGGAAAAATTCGAATTGAAACACCTCGAACGCGTAGATGTATTCGGCTAACTAACCCATTTCGATTGCGCGCAATGTGTTCTTCAATTTTCCGTGGATCCGCCCTTCTTCCGACTGTGGACTCTCGTATCCACGCTATTTTGTGCCCGGTTTTTCCAAGCGACAGAACAATTTACGTCAACCGATTTCAGAGCCCTCGAACATGTGCTCTCGCTGCTCGTTCTCGTAAAAATATTTTGCGTTTTTGCGACCAGACTGCTCCCCTTTCGACCTTCCATCTCTGCCTGTCGCCTTATCGGGATTTTTTGCGGCCGCGATCAAGACCCCGATAAAGACATTCGGTTAAATTAATGGAGGAAAAGGAGGCGGGCCGTTTAACCGAATCCTCGTTAGCTGGTCCATTGTGGGAAAGTGCAGCGGTGCTGTCAGATGTCGGGACGCTATTGCGAAGTCGGAGAACCGGGGCGACCTTTCGGGCGACTCGAAAAAAGCGGAGAAGAAAAGGGACGACTTTTACGGGGCCGAAGACAGGCGCTCGACGCGAAGCCAAACAGTTTCGAAAGGAAAGTTCCGTGTTCCCGTAATTCGATGGCCGGACGAGAATTAACGGGGAAACGAGTCGTGTCGGTCCTCTCTCTTTGAAACATTGCAGCCTCTCGGTATTTTATTCACAATGGGACTTTCAATCTCGCTACATTTCCAAGTTTCTACTCGAAAAAGGGAGTTCTAAAAAGGAACGACTTGGCGTAGGTTTCGTTCAACCGTGCGGCACGAAGACTATTTCGGTAGAACGGAATTAAAGTATTCCACCATTCACCCAGTTTCTCGGCTTGTCTCTCACCCCCATTTTTATTTACCATGCGCGCCCTTTCAAAGTCTCTCTCGCCTGCCCTTTCCCTTTATGCTCGCTCGTTCTCGCGATCCCTTTTAAAACGGGCAACAGAGCCGGGAAAAGGGCGTCCGAGCGTTCTAATTTCCTGTTTGGGACAGAGCTGGTAGTCGCGTTTCGCGAACGAGGCCGTTAAGTACGTGTCCCGTCGTTTCAGATAATTTTCGTCGCGTTGACGCGGCTGCACACGCGATGAGTCGTGTTCTGGAGCCAAGCCCCTTGATTATCGATCGGCGGTCACAGCTTATCACTGATTATCAGTCCGACGAAACGACGTACACCGCCCGTCAACTCGATCATGCTTATATTATCTCGATAACGCGACCGGTGTCGGGCGAAACTTTAAACCCTTTGTCGCGGTGCAACCTGGCCGAAGCCACCCTGCATCAATTTCACTCGATGATAATCCCAGCTGACGCACCAGGGCCACCCCCTTTCCGCGGGAACGGGAGAAGATACGCGACGGTCAGTTCGAGTTCCACTAAAATTCCCAGCAATAAAAGCCACGAGCCGTCCGCGTTAAAGTCTCCCCCGAACGTGTTTAATACCGCTCGTGAAACTATCCGGGTTTACTGGCTGCAAGCGAATTCCGTCTACGAAGGCAGTTTCTTTATACCTAACATCTGTTTAATCACCTTCGTGTCCAGTGCGCGTTGCCTTCCCCGAGCAAACTTGGAGTATGCAAATGAAGATGGGCAGATTGGGACGGTTACAAGACACACTGGGTGGTCGACCCGCTCCTATTTGCCTATTTGCTTTTAATCTTGTAAAGGAGCAAAGGTCAAACTCTCTCTGTAAACATATTAATCTCTGGAAATTGGGTCACCCTTGTTCGATATTAATTGACGCGCGGCTAATCCTTCCCCCCAAGATTCCCGTGTACCGACGTACAGCGGATCGATCCTGTCCCCTGTCTTTGCGTTTTAGCCGCGTTTTCGAGCAGGATAGGTATTGGGATTTATCGATGGAAAGCGACGTCGAAATCTGTACGGACCGGTGACAGCGTTCTTTCATCGGTTATCAGACTTTCTGTTAACACGTGGATTATCCGGGGCCTGTCTGGTCGGAAGTGTAACTGCTTTCTCGCTGGTAAGGTCGGCAAATTATTGATCAGGTTTGGCAGTCGCTATAGTTTGCCGGTCAGCTAGTCGGGGGGAAATAAAGTTCCATCGAGTGGATCCTGTAAGATGTAGGGGAATCCCTTGGGGAGCCGGCGAAGAAGTTCGGGCAGGATTCCAAGATGCATCTTCGCGTATCTTCATGTGTCTACGTGGCAAGCCCGTGGTGGCCGGTATAGCTTTCGAGACAACGCCAGCGGAAAGCTGCAAATGCTTTCATAATGTACTTTGGCTGTCCTACAGACCACTGTGAGCCCATCGGTGGCGGCGCAAGGACGCCATTTGTCAAGAAGAGCCGTGACCTTTCGCGGTATCGTCGGACGATCGACCGTGCTCGGCCGCGGCCTTTTCTTCTCCATTCCATTCGGTCTTTCCCGGTGGTCGATTCGTTGTAACCTCGTTGCTTTCAACTGAATTTTCCGAACGATCAGCTCGCGTGAAACCGTGACATTCGTTTTGCTTCGGAAACCAACGGTCTCGATTGAACAAGTTCGAACCACAGCCGAGATTACTTGGGTGGGTCGCGAAATTAATGCACCTTCTTCGCTCCAGCCACCTTCTATTTAGCTCCGCGGAACCGGCCGATGGTTATTTTACCGGAGGAGCAGACTTTTCACACAAATCACCACTTAAACCAGAGTGAGGCTAGAATTCCGGCGACCTGCGTCGATAATTCGGTGAATGAGATCTGGGTCAATCGGAACGGCAGGGAAACACGGTAGCATCTCGATTATCCGAACACACTGCTGGATAGAATGTCCAGATAATACAACTTCCACCGTCCATGTAGCAGAAACATCAAGGGAAAAGTAAGTTGTTTCGCGTGCGAGCGCATTCGAAGCAACTTGTTTCTATGAGTTATGATACTCACCCGGGCTGTTTCAATAAACGGATGCAGCCGGCAAAATATTTCAATTGACCTAGATCACGGTGTTGTCCGCGGCACATTATTAACACGCGAGCGTTATAATTGATAACGTTCGAAACCGAGTTAATTTATTTCCCCGGGATCTCCTGCCGCGTTGAAATACGGGCTGATTTGCGGAGTAGTGGAATGTCAGGGGTTGAAAAAAATGCTGCTGGAATTCGGAGTACCTGGCTGGCTCGAAATTGATGAACTTTTCGGTACGCCAAGGGTGTCGCGTAACCAGCGAGCGCACTGATAATGTACTTTTCATAATTCACCGAAAAAGTCGCTCGTTCACGTGGCAAGAGTTATCAGGGACGTGACGCTAAATCTTTGGCACCTGACCTACATTACTAAACTAAGGATTAGCATCGACCGCCATTCAAAATCCTATTACACGGTAATTTACGTTGCACCCGAAGGGGTGAACGGTGGACGGGGGGTGAAAAAAGGGAGAATAAAAATTTTAACCCCGCGCGCGGCGGCCATTTGACTTCGTAATTTCTGTGGCCGGAAGCTACAGCCGGTGGATGGCACATTTCGGTAATAAGTCGACGAGAGGGCTCCGCCCCGGTTCTCTTTTCTTCTTTGCGATACCCTTCCGCGCGCTGAATTTCCCCCGTGAAACCGAGAACTGAAAATTTTACAGTGGCGCCTGACCGCCATGCTAGCATAATTAAATTACGCGTCCTTTCTATTATCCATTATGACTGCATAATGAGCGTAACAGAATTATACTACATTACGGACTCTAATACAATATATTGCGCGGAGCCATTTAATACAATAGCGTATTGATGCGTCGGGTTATATTCAATTACGCCACCATTATTTCCGAACATTCCAACGGGTCTTATATTTGAAAAAAAAATGGCATACCTAATATAGCTTTTGATTTTCGTTCCAACAATTACTCTCGCGCAGCCTGCAATACTTGAAACCCCGCGTCGTTTACACTCGTGTCCCGATATTTTCTCCCGCGCGCGACTACGAAGTGCGATTTAGAAGGGAGAGAATGGAGCACCGGTCTAGAGGGGCACATCTGACCTAGTCTGTTCCCGATATTAACATTGCCTCTATAAATTGGGAAAACGCGTGCTAAGCGAGGAGGTTCGTTTTCAGTTTTAGCAACTCTTGACCGATATATTGCTGGAGCGGTGAGCCACTTTAAAAGTTTCCTTACCGCGACTCGAATAAATCATGGTCTCGTAACTCGTATGGGCAACGGTGCGCGATGTACGGCTAGCTAGTAGATCCGTCCGGGACATCTTTGAGGTTGCAAATGGCGTTATTTTTCACCAGCCTTTTTCCGTTTTTTTGTCGCAGCCCGCGTCCCGGCTAGATCTTCGCCCATACATATTCCAGTTGAACGCTATTTTTCTGAAACGGTGGCCCACTGGTACGTTTAAGTACACCGCGTGACGTTTATTTCGCGATAAATTATTATAGCCTTGTCGTTTTTAAAACAGCTTGCGCCGCGTAGCTTATGTAGTCTGGCGAGCTCTCCCCGCGAGGTAGCTACGGTGGAACTTTTCTTGCTTTTCTCGGGAGCATTCGTCGGGCGAGACGTAAGGACGAGGAAGTAACTTGTGTTCCGCCGCGGGAAATATTCCGCGAGCGCCTCTACAGGCTTGCCATTCGGGGTAGCATGTGCAGCCGTCTGAGTTTCGGAGTCGGGACTCATTTGCGGGAGGGCAAATTACCAGTTGGATTAATCCGTCGAGTGTCTCGCTGCACATACTTGAGATGCATACCGCCGCTGCATACAGATAGCTGGCATGTGTAGGACGGATTGTCTCCTTGCACAATGCATCTGCGCGCCGGCTGATGAAATCCTTATCTATTTCACTTCGCGGGGCGTACCAGGCGTTGCTTCGCCGTGCACGCGGCGCGATTGATTTCTGATTGGATAGTAATCATTTCTACCGAGCATGGGTGGTGACTAAAATTCCGACGGAGCCTCTTCCACGTAGCCTGGCCGTAAAATGTACGATCCGAAATCAGGCGCGACTGGAAAGACGCGAGAGGGCGCGGCAAGAAATACGGCCAACCCCCGTTGTCCCTGGCCAGGATTAAATTGTACCGTTAGCGGGGGATACGGGGACATTACAGTATCTCACGAGTATAGGAGAGCGAGTAAATCTGAACGTCAGGATTCGTTGGTGGTAAAGCACTGGGCTGCCGTGCCTTATTCCGCTGTGCCTGACCTGGCGCAAAATGCACCCTACCGTGGACCTGTACTGGCTGGCTTGTCGTTGCATAATATACCCGAACTTGTGGCCGGCCTTTGCGAGGCTTTCGGGCGTGAACCTCGCCGGTTTCCCTCTCAAAGACTCATTCTCTCGCCCTTTACCTTTACTTCTTTCCTCCGACTCATCCCCCTTGTCCTCTATATTCATCCTCCCTTCTCTCTGCACTACATTCGTTGGTCCCCCTCTCTCTCTCCCTAGCCTCAGGGCTTACACCCTCTCACCCTCTCTCTCTCTCTCTCTCTCTCTCTCTCTCTCTCTCTCTCTCTCTCGAGCCCTTTGTCGGAGACCGTCTTTATCTAGCCATCTGTAATATCCTACGGTCCTCTCTTTCTTCGACTGGCGCGCACGCCCGCGTTTTCCGGCTGCCTCTCTCCTCGCCCTGCACCCTTTCCACCTTTGTCTCGGTGTATCTTGGTCGGCCGTAACGTGTCGCCTCCTCGTATCAAAATATGGCATCGAACGGCGCGATATCTTTCTCCTCGGTGGCTGTTGCTCTTGCGCGCAGCTGTGCTGCCTGCTTCCTCCGTGCACTCTCAAGGACGATAGCTTTATCCACGGGCCCGTCGCAAGGACGAACGGTGTGTATGTACAGCCTGGATAGAGGCAAGTTCGGGGATTGAATTTTACGGGTTGGTTACGCGGCTGCTTCCCGCCTCAGCGGCGAGAGCTTAGCGGGGACTGGTTGGCTGTGCAAGATGCACCGTGTTAAACCCTCGCGACATTTTCGTTTCATCTTGCCTCTATATATTGTGGGGGAGGACAGGCGGGTATCTTTTGAATGCTGCTTTCACTGGGGATGAATTTTGTCGCAGAGTTAAATACAAATTACTGGTGGCGCGACTGTGGCTGCCCCCGGGGATTTCGTGTTTTCGAATGGGAGATACCGCCGCCCATTTTCCGTTATTACGGTGGAAAAAAAAAGATGAGAAAGTAGGCCAATTATTTTGCGTCAAGTGGCTGCGGTCGGCAAACCAGTTTCTTTCTCTTATCCTTCGATTAAGAAGCTCCCTCGGAGGGTTTCCAACGAGAGCAGGCCGAGAGAGTCTATATTGTTCTTATTTCCTGCTAATAAACTCTCCGCGCCTGATGAGCTCATCAACCGTCGAATATTGTTACCAGACGAAGCCTACTCTCTGCCAATATCTCGCGCGATAGTCGCCTCGGTCGTTGCAGATTGCAGCGGTATAACTTATACCCACGCCGCCCTCGTGTTTAGAACCTCTATCGATCATTTTACTTTAGCCTCGTTTAACTCTTTCGGTCGCGAGGTACCTCCCAGTAATCTTTTTCCATAAATATTTATGGGCGCCGTTTCCGAAGCGTGATATATCACAGGCTTCTCAATCTGTAGTCGAGGAACATTCGGGGAGATAAAAACGAATAGTAATTGCTTGGCGATTGGACAGAAATCGAGGAATAAATCAGACGTCGACTGGTACGGTTTTTCGCTCCGGCGGAAGAATTAAAAAAAGGTTGGCAACTATTATTTCAGAGCTCCTCCAGGCATTGTTATTTCTTCTGCTTCGGTTTCCCCTTACAGGCTCCTGTTTTCCGGGTATTTTTTCGCGCATTAAGAAAAGGGAAAGTCGTGTATCGATCGATTTCATCCAGTCGCGTGATTTATTACGCCTGCCCGTAGTTTTTGCCGGGAGACCTATAATCTTGTAATCAATCAACCTTCGGGAAGATCATAATGCTGGCTAAGTACCTGACCGATAGGACAGGATGGTAGCGAAGGTCTATTCCCAGGGATAGTCGATACTTGCGAATGTATTTTTTATAAGGAGACGATATAGATATCCATCCTCGTTTAAGTTTGCGTAGCGAAATCGGACGGAGTTGGTTTCATAGGGAATAAGATATTTGCCGGCACTTGGAAGGCTTGGCATTCTTTGTTTCTCTGCGATGTAGCGCTGACAATTATTCAGAAATCGTGGGAGGGGTGTGAGTTGAAAGCGGATCACGTATCGTCGTAATCGATCACGCACCGTCGAGCCAAGTTCGCGTAAAGTCAGACCAGCGACGGAGACGTTACGCCCCCTGAATTCCGTTGCACGATTTATGGAACGGAAAGATTGCCTTCGCGGTGGCACGGTCGAGCCGTGGGAAATGGAAATTTTATTCGGTCACGCGTTTCGAATTCGTCCTCCGTTCTTCGCCTGCCAATATTTCACTTCCCAAAGCTCTACAAATCCAGGAGGGCGGAGCAGTTTTTCCAAACGCATAATTAGTACGGCATGTGCCCCGAAAGCCTCCAATCACTTTGGACGTGCTCGTAATTTTGTTATTCACGGCCTCCCCATTGTGTCCCCGGTTGTCCCTTGCCCGGTGACGGTTTTTATTAGGTTGCCCGGCGCGGCACGTTACCCAAATACATCGAAATTGAAACGAGCGGCAGCAGGGGCATGGCCAGCATCCGAGGCGCACCGGTTAGCCATTTGCAGGCCCGTATTCTCGCTGGGATTTCATCTGGTTCCCTCTCTGTATACCCGCCGATTTACCGTCGGAATTGGACCGACAACGATTCGCAACCCTTTTTCGCCGCGGCGGAATTGTTAAATCTCTCGAAACGCCTCTCGGGGGAGGAATCTTTCGTAGCCGAGGAGCTTAACGACCGAGGATACCGAGCACCATCTCCCAAGTTAACTCCGTTCCGATCCCTTTTTTTCAATAATTACGAGACCTCCTTCAATCGAGAAGGATTCTTCGTTCAATTATGTCGAAGCTCGCCAACTTTAGGCTAATTTCAAGCTTCACCGGGGGGAGTGTATAACGAGTTCGTTGGGTCGTTTCCCTCGTTTCTCCCGCTCCTTTCGCTCCTATGCCAGATGAAGCTGTAAATTTTCTATTAAAGCGCGAAACGCGCGAACAAATCGCGTGTGCTATCTCGCAGCTTATTAGTCCGCCGGCGATAAACGGGTATCCTTTAGATGGCGTCGTACCATTTTAATGGAATCTCGCGGCGTTAATTAAGATTCTGTTCCGGGCTGGAGAATCTGGCCCAGCGAAGGATCACGTAACTCTTAGCAAATGCATTTAGTGTCTATTAGTGGCGCGTTTCCGTGTCACACTATGCAAGGCTAATAATCTTTGACGGTGTTGTCGCAAAAAGCGAGGGGGCGGACGGGGGCGATGGTCGGCGTCGAAAAGGCGTGAAGCGACGTAAAAGCATGGAAAATTGCGTTATGAATGCACAGAGAGTTTTGATGGACATTTTGATGTTCAATTACCGCGACCATTTCGCTTATAAATTAATTTCGCACGGAGTCCTGCCGCCCTAATGACTCACTCGATTCTCGCAGACGTATAGACACCTTTTGATTCCCGTTCGCCGCCGAGAGACGGCCAATTAAATTATCGAACAGCAGACGCTGCTAAGGCGGTACCCGGGAATAAGGTGTCTGGAATCGTCTCCGCCTTCAACTTCCTCGCAGGCGTAATCGAATACCCGGGAAACGTAGACTTCTCGGAATACTGTACTTCTTCTCCCGAGAGATGCATATTTCTGTGGAGCTTTTCCCGAAACAACACGATACACGTGACGTTACCTCGTCTTGGTTTCGACGCCAGGCCAAGGATTGCGCGGGGAGCGAAGGGTGGCTCGAAGATAAGCAGAGAAGAAGGGAGCAGTTCGAAAACCGATCGGATCTTCCCCGGTGGCAACTTCGACACGGCAAATAGAACGTCGGAAAATTGTGTAGGGCAGAAATTCCAGTAAGTGAAAAATTGATCGGAGGTTTGGCGGTGTCGGTGGTCCTCCCTTGAGACCATCCACCCTTTCTTTGCGCTTTCCCTTCGCTATTTTGCTTCGTTTTCTTGGTCCTGTCCGCCCGCGAGCCCTCGAGGTCGAAGCGACGATGCTGCAAAACGAGCAGGAAAAAGGAAATACGAACGAGCGTCCAGCCACCTTCGCCTTCGCCTTCGCCTTCGCCTTCGCCTTCGCCTTCGCCTTCGCCTTCGCCTTCGCCTTCGCCTTCGCCTTCGCCTTCGCCTTCGCCTTCGCCTTCGCCTTCGCCTTCGCCTTCGCCTTCGCCTTCGCCTTCGCCTTCGCCTTCGCCTTCGCCTTCGCCTTCGCCTTCGCCTTCGCCTTCGCCTTCGCCTTCGCCTTCGCCTTCGCCTTCGCCTTCGCCTTCGCCTTCGCCTTCGCCTTCGCCTTCGCCTTCGCCTTCGCCTTCGCCTTCGCCTTCGCCTTCGCCTTCGCCTTCGCCTTCGCCTTCGCCTTCGCCTTCGCCTTCGCCTTCGCCTTCGCCTTCGCCTTCGCCTTCGCCTTCGCCTTCGCCTTCGCCTTCGCCTTCGCCTTCGCCTTCGCCTTCGCCTTCGCCTTCGCCTTCGCCTTCGCCTTCGCCTTCGCCTTCGCCTTCGCCTTCGCCTTCGCCTTCGCCTTCGCCTTCGCCTTCGCCTTCGCCTTCGCCTTCGCCTTCGCCTTCGCCTTCGCCTTCGCCTTCGCCTTCGCCTTCGCCTTCGCCTTCGCCTTCGCCTTCGCCTTCGCCTTCGCCTTCGCCTTCGCCTTCGCCTTCGCCTTCGCCTTCGCCTTCGCCTTCGCCTTCGCCTTCGCCTTCGCCTTCGCCTTCGCCTTCGCCTTCGCCTTCGCCTTCGCCTTCGCCTTCGCCTTCGCCTTCGCCTTCGCCTTCGCCTTCGCCTTCGCCTTCGCCTTCGCCTTCGCCTTCGCCTTCGCCTTCGCCTTCGCCTTCGCCTTCGCCTTCGCCTTCGCCTTCGCCTTCGCCTTCGCCTTCGCCTTCGCCTTCGCCTTCGCCTTCGCCTTCGCCTTCGCCTTCGCCTTCGCCTTCGCCTTCGCCTTCGCCTTCGCCTTCGGTCCGCTTAATCCTCGTGTTATACTACTCGCACCGTTTCCGCCGCCAGGCTCCACCTGACGCGATTTTTCCATAATAATTTTACCGTGCGACGCTTCTCGATCAGACATTTTTCCATCGATCTCAGATAAAACGAACAGGCCCGTAAAAATATTATCGTTGCTTACCGTTATCGTTACGCCCCACAAACGTAGGTACATCGTTTTCCCTTCCCCTCCGAGGATTTTCGGCGAGAACACGAGACCCGTCAAGTTTTTACCCGCGTATCAACGCGGGCCATAACTTCTTTTACACACGCATTCTCTTCGTAGCCGGGTGTTTTATAGCCTCGCCGATACCTCGAATTTCCCGTGGCACGCCATCGATCTTTGGCGTCGTTGATAAAGCTAATTTAATGAACGTGTCGGGACACGAGGCGAACAAATTTCGTGACAATTGGTTATTATCCAGCTACGATGGATTCTACGTCGTGCGCCGTCTCGTCGCTCGATGCTCGCTTTTTCTCATCCCTTCGTCGCACATCCTCCTCTCGTGTTTATCGAAGATTACGTTAGGGGAATATTGCCGAGGACAGAGGAGGCTGATTGTGGGGGGACAAAATGGTGAAATGCAGAGAAGGACGCTGCGTTCCGGATTCAGTCACGCGCAACGCGCGGATAGATGAAATTCACCGGTTCCTCTGGCAAATCCTGTTCTTTGAAACGATTCCGTTTGCAAAATTTCAGTGAACCGTGCGGGATATCGGGGCAGCTTCCGGACACCGAGGGACGTTTAGACGCGTGTGTTTGATTTATCGTGGTGAATTACTGAAATTTCTGAGTCATAACGAATGACAATTGCAGGACAAGTTCGCAGCGAGCTTAACATTCAGATAATCGTTTCACGGTGGCCGCGAAACGGCGCAAATGAATATTATACAAATTTTAAGCGAGAGGACAAGGTGAAACTATACAGGTTGAAAGGTATGTTTAATTATACGACTTTACTTGGTCCCGCACGAGATACCCGCTGTGCGTATGAAATTTAATATCTTCCCCCAGTCGCGCGATCCCGCGGCTCATGATAATTCAGCTTTTAAGAGGAAACTTTAACCGTCGTTAGGATTTCAGAGTGTGCCGCGGAAAATCGTATTCAGTGGTTCCCGCATCTCGTTGCTCCGAGGCTGGTTTACGAAAATGTTGAACGGGAGCTGCTCGTTCCTCTTTTCTTCGTAATAGTCTTCCCGTTATTATTTCATAAGCTTTTATCTTCCTTACGGTGATTCCGTGCCAGCTTCTTTGTCTACTCTGCTTTCGCCGTGAATATTTCGGGATTTTCGCATATTTGATCCGACAAAGGTTTAATTAACCGAAGTAGAGGAACCGTTGCCACCGCTGGAAAATATTCTCCACGGCTGGGAGCAAGCGTTCGCGAACACTCGTGGAACACTCGATCGCTATAGAAGTACCAACGCTCTACGGTGCTCTGATCGCAACATCGCGCAATGGATATTTCGGGTCTCACATTTTCCAACTTTAACGTCGCGACGCAGCCGTTTTTGCGAGCGATTCGGACCGCCCATGTTTGCCTTTCGTTTCATTCTCGCGTTTCCACTTTATCGAATTCCACCGCCTTCTGTGTATTTTTTCCAACCCCCTCTTTGTCACTGGAGCTTTGTGCTTAAATACAGTCGCATGTTCTCGATAGAAATGTAAAACTCGTGACTGCACAACTACCTTTGACTACCAGAATATAAATATCTTTCTCATGCCCCAGTTTCTTTAATACCGAGCTTTTTAATTAACATATACGACGTACCTCGACAAAAAAGATCTCCCGTCTACTGAAAAATTATTAGAATTCAATTAATTCGCATCGACCAGTCGTTCACAGCAAACAAATTAATCGTCACATTCGACGAGAGATCCTGGATCGAACAATCAAGGTTCTTGAATACCTATTCTTGACTGGTGTGGCCTGATCGAGATATGGGGGAGATGGTTCTTCTTCTATTTTTTCTTGCGTTAATCCAAGCTCAAGCGTGACGCTCTTTTGTCTCCGGCATCATTATCCGTGTTTCTTGTTCTGGCTGCTGTCCCCCTCCCCCTTGTTCCTCGAGTGCTCGCGGTGACGTCCTCACCCCCGATGTCACTCGAACGTAGCAACTTTGTTATCTCCGGGTACGTCCGTCAACCCCGTCAAACGTTTCCGACGCTTTGTGCGGCGAGCTTCGTTTGCGTCAAGTTCGGCGTGATCGGCGACGCCGGCCTGCTGGCGAGTCGACTCCACGCCGACGTCCTCTCTCTCTCCCTCTCTCTCTCTCTCGCAGTCTCGACGGCTTATCCGTTTAATTAACGAGACAATGCAGAGGCTGGAGATTGTACGCGACGGGTCCGCCGGGACTGAGAGCGAACAATATCGTTATTGTTTACTCTCACTCGCTATCCACGTCAGTACCCTACTCGACGCGATCCGGGGCATTCGAAAAAGTGCAGTAATCCAGCCGCCAAATGGCTCCGAATCCCTGTTGGTCCCCGTTTACCCTGTTCACTCGATGATAGCGAATAAGGCGAATGTCTCGATTTCTGCTCATTTAAGAGGTAACTCGTCATCAAGGAGATGTAAAAAATTTGTTTGTGATCAAAAGTTGCAAAGTAATTGATTAATTCTTTAATAATAAATCAAGCAAGCTGAAAACTATTTAAGAAAGATATTTCGAGATGTTTGACTATTAGTAATTTCTAATTAAATACAATGCTTTAAATGTCCGTATTTCTGCACATGAAAAATAGCGATGTACGTATTTCTACTTACCATTTGTACCAACTTCTGCTTATACATATAATAGGGTAAAACTGTGATACCTACCCAGCCAGACAATTTACAGCAAATTTGCGTAAATTTATCGAACATCAAATCACGCAATGCAGCAATCTTGTGCGCTTTGTGAGTGCTCACCTTGGCGTTAAATTTAGGACATGTAATGATTCAATTAGAACAGAAAATATTGTAGCAATCTTTATACACTCGATGAGGATATCCGATGAGTTCCCGCGTCAGATCGTCATCTATTTAACTTATATTTGTGCAAAATTTACCTACAGTTGTGCATTGCGATCATATTTGAATCACATTTGCAGCAATCAATGCAGCACACAATGATTGCAAATTGCCATCATCACTTTACATTATATTTACAACATATGTTTTAGTCATATTTAGTAAATTAACACGAGTCTAACGATATAGCAATATTGATCAAAACATGTAGTAAATGTATTGATTCGTTGTATGATCAAGAATTTAACTCATGAAAGTCTGGCTGGGTAACCAATTACTGTCACCTTAAGCTATTTTACTTAAAGTAACGAATAAATAAACTATAGGTAGTATATAATCTATAGTATAGATTATAGGTTGAATTACATAATTCTTTTTGTGTATGACTTTACAATGTTATATTGCCAAAAGTTTGGTGAGTAGAAATGCGGACATGACGGTGATTCACTTGATCCTAAACCTTCACACCTCTTTTCTACTTAAAAAAATTAAAAAT
Source organism: Andrena flavipes (assembly GCA_963971345.1). Lineage (NCBI taxonomy): Eukaryota > Metazoa > Arthropoda > Insecta > Hymenoptera > Andrenidae > Andrena > Andrena flavipes. Next base: position 32,980,216 of record OZ020481.1, read on the forward strand.
AGTAAAAGATCTAAATCCAGAGCACAATACGGTATCTGTCTTTCTGATTAAATAAGAACATTTATTGGAAAAAATATTTTCTGCTTAATTATCGAATACAAATATCGATTCTTTTCCTTAATACATGGGTCTCTCGTTTTAAAAGTTTTTAGTTGCTTATGCTGCAGTTTGATTAGCCCTAACCTCGTGCAACACTCGCGTAAATGTTCAAATAATTTGGAATTATTTTGTTGCAACTGTAGTAGAAACGTAACGCTTATAATAATACCTAAGAGAAGTACGAAATGATCAGAAATGGGGACATTCGTGTTATTATGAAACGAAATGGAAATTGTTGTCCCTCGCAGCAGCCGCGCGGTGCATCCAAGCACCACGCTGTTCGCAGTAATCGGAAAGGTCGAAGGAAAGGCTAAATAGGACGGTAACCCCTGCCCATTACATGCCCGCGAACCACGAATCGGCCGTTCTTCAAAACGTGCGAATAATACGAAACTCCGAGTCCAAAGCTTTCCACCCCCGCACAGGATAGGCGTGTATCTCCGAAGCAGCGATCTCTGAATTTATGTAACAGGTACCAGAATGCTGAAGACATTTCGCGGCACCCCAACCCTTCGCCGCTTGAATAAACGAGACCCTTATTCCGTCGAATGGTCGTACGCGTATGTATTACAAATTTCTGGACATTTTGGAACGAGGGACCCAGGTTTCTGCTCCTCTCCCGCTTGGTCCCAGTTTTGCCGCATTTTCGATGATAGTCTGCTTTTTTAAATCCCTCGGATGTGCACCGATCCTCTATCCCTTTTTTTCTTGCCATTCAGCTGCTATTATTTCCTGTCAGTCATCGAAGGCGGTTAGTGCCCCGATTGACTGAATCGTCCGCGAGCCTTCGTCGACGATATCGCGAAATTTTCGACGATAAACCACTCGTGCCCCGTTTTTATTGCGCCTCGCGCGGCCGGAACTGCTGTCCACGTTTTTGCACGTAAATGGGAGCGCGTAGGTTCGAGACCACATCCAGTCCGCAATTTGCATTCCGCCGACAAAAAACCAGCATCCGAGGGACAGAGTTTGCGCGCTCGGATGCTTTCGCCGTGATCGCGCGACGTTGATGTATATTCGCGGACATGACCTCGCCAGCGTCTTTTTCACTCGTGGCATTCATTGTCACCGTTGAAAGCAGACACTCGTAGCAGCATCGGGACGTCCGCCACCGTTTGTAAATATGTGCGTCGAAGCGGGCCGACACACGGCAGAGGATCTTGCGGCTGGGAAATTGTGATTAATTACCGAGGGGAGAAGCTGACCGTAAATACGCGCCACGAGCTTTTGTGCGAACTTCTTAACGGAATTAAGCGCTATCGCTGGAATCAGCTGAAGCTCGCTAAAGGCAAAGTGAAGCGGATTAACCCGAGTCGCGGAGGAGCAGTCTTCGGCGCGCTGGGCCTAGTTTACGTTAGTCATTTCGACAAACATTGATTTATTACAATCAACTCGGAACGATCGCCGCGGTTGAAAATATCGCGTGCTTTATTCGAGTGTCGAGCGTGCTGCGTTTGCCCGGCGCGGGTTTAAATAAACCGTGCAGTTTGCAGGGCGAATAATCGTTAAATACACGGAACGGTTGTTGAGCGGACGCGCGAGCTATCGATATCCGTGCCGTTCGAAGATACAATTTTGGTTTCAATTCATCGCTCCTCGGCGAAATATTTGATCTCCGGTAATATAAATTTCCCCAGCCATTTGCCGCGGCTCGTTATCCCACGATCGCAATGGGAATATGGTCCTGACCGTCCGTCCAATGGAATTCCATAATTCATAGGGCGAGTAAGATCCGTGCCCAACGCAATCGTTCGACAAAGAGTTTCGATTAAATTAATCCTATTACGCCTCGCTACCAAGTCTCCTCGGTATTGCGTAATTAGCTGAGGGCGTAACAGCGAGTTATCTTTTCATTAAACTTTCTTTCACAATTAATCATTGACGCTGTCGTGGACAGTGAAACGTATCGTCCGTTCGTCAGACCAATTGTCGTAGCTTTGTTGAAATTTTATTCACGAGTTAGATCGTGATTGTGCTTCAAAGCCCAGTGGACTGCGAGAAGGTTCATTTTTGTGGTTTTCTCGTCGTTCGTGTCTAGAGAGAAAGATCAGCCGCGGGTTTGCTGATTCATGTGAGATTTTTAAAGGCGAACGCCCAGATATTTAAATAAAATATCGCGGAAGCTGCAATAGCTGGAATATTTGTGAATTTATTATACCGGCCCGTTCTGAATGCTCGAAACGTGTTTCGAATTCATTTCTCTTCGAGCAGAACCCCAGTGGATATATCGACTGGCTTCATCTTTTTTTCTTCTTTTTTTTAACAGACATGTTTAATTTCTCGAGCACACCGAGCGATAAAAATTTTCCCCCCTTTTTCATACCGCCTACGTGCCCGGAAGATTTTCACGAAAAATGTTACATCAAAGAGGATCCAATACTCCATCTCCGATTTCAATTTAATCAACGACTCGCAGTTGGACTCCGCCAACGTTTTCCCTCTGAAATTATTTTTATCTCGTCGCCGGAACACGTCGCCGTCGATTCGTTACGTTGGAGAATTACCGTGAGAACTTTTTCCATCTTCCCTGGCTGCAGTTAATTTTGCAGCCCAATTGTTAAACGCGTTCTTTTTGCACGGAACGATCGGGTCAGCGGTATCGATTCGCCGTACCCTGTTTTCCTTTTGTTCGAATTAAATCGCTCGGAATGGAGCGGCCAGCGTATTCGTTATTAGCGAAGGACGACGTTTCGATAAATGGAAGCTGTGTATGTGCCGTTTGAATCACCCTCCCAATTGCACGTTTCGGATGCCACCCTGTGTTTCCTAAAGGCACGCAACCCGCGGCATGGCATGACCGGTCGGCAAGCCAATATCGCGACCCATTACCTATCTTGTATAATACACGAAGCCTTTAAAATAGACAATGACTGCCGAGGATCATGCTTCTTCTTTCCCCTCAGCCGCTCGAGCGTGCAGCAAAAGGATCGATACACCAATAATTCAACAGATCCCGGACATTTTTCTATTTGTTTCTGAAGAACATTCTTACGGAGCCACTCGCGAGACGCTTGTGCACCCACTTCAGACGACGCTTCTCCGTATTGTCGCTGGTGTTCCGAGTCGATGAGCCTTGTTACGAGGCGTCTCGACGCGTCGCGTCCCGCCTTGCCTCGTCAATTCCTCGTGGAACACGCACTCGCCGTTTTACAAACCAACGTGTCTCAGTTGATTTTCACCGAATGACTGTTCCCTTCATCGAGTCGGCAAACGAAATACGCGACCTCCCCAAGTTCGGAAATTTTACAACTTAGGTCACCCTCGCGGGGATGTTCGATTTTCTTAGGGTGGCCAGGCCGAGTTCCCAAGCGGGTTTTTATTGGAAACACTTTGCAACGACTTGGTGCTTTGTCATCGTTCAGTATTCGCGAAGAATCTGTTAACACGCTCGCACTCCCCCCACCGCTGGTCCATAAATCGCAAACTTTCCCTGATACGATGGAAATTTAAGCAGTTGTGAAGTCGAAATTGTCGGGTGGGGCAAGAGAAGCCAATTTCCCCGGCGATAATCAAAAAGCGAGCGTTTAAACGACCATCGCCAGCACGCCTAGGCGAAGGGGTAGGCTTAAAGTGGCGAGTGTCAATATCAGGGCCAGCCGATCCCAATTGGAAATGAATTTGCGCTTTCATCGGCCAGCCTTTGTCCATATTTCACGAGAATTGGAAACGGAATCGGCACGCGTGATCATTGGCCTCGAACCACACAACGAAAACTTTCACCCCCCCCCCCCCCCCCTCTGTCCGTTAGGAATGTCTGCCACGGTAAAGTCGGCGGTTCGGCTTTAATTACATCGATTCGGATACGTGAATCGTATCGTGTGCCATTGGCAAGGCCGCCAACATGCAAAGCAGAGCCATTATCGAGGGTACAGTAACGCATTGGCTATGTATACATCGCGCCTCACAATGCCCCAGCTACGAGAGGTGAAACGAAGGTAGAGCTGGCGGCGGGGTGCACACCATCGAGATCCTGTATATGCAGCTTTGTGCTCAGAGGCCAGGCATCCGACATCGCGTCATTGCGAGCGCGGAATTCCGTTGAAAACAAGGCGCTGGAATTCGTTTGTTGCCCCGAAGAATGTGCGCGCGTCTCTGAAGGCCGGATTTTCAGCAGGCCATGCTACGATGTAAACTTTAATTTCTACTTCCGCGAGCGAGGGGCCTGCATCGCGGCTCGCTGTTGTTTCGCCACGCTCCACGGCCTCTGTACACCGCCGAATTACCGCCTTCGTTTCAAAGGAGGCCCAAGATGTATCGAAAATTAAATTCCACTATTGGTATTGAACGTTGCGTGGCCACGGAATTCCTATCGTCTCTGTTTATCGCGCGGTACCTACAAAGGGCACGTCTCGATCAATGGCTGAACCTTTCCCTAATAAGGATACCTGTCGCGGTAGCTGCAAGAGGACTCTCGAAAAGTTGACACGACCACCGGAAGGAATAATGATTCCCCGTGGCTGTTCGTTCTCCGATTCAGCTTTTCAGCCGAGTGAGAGATGCAGGATCGGGACGCGTATCTGGCAAGTATCTTTTCATTCTGCGGCACGATGCAGCGATGCTTGCACGTCGGGTTGGATGGCAGAGCCACCGGCAAGACGACGAAATAGTAGCGGAAGCCTTGGCGGGACACCTTTTGTCAAGGATTCAACTAACAAGCCCGTGTTAGTGGAAAGTTGCCGAGGTTTTCGCCCCGTAACGTTTGATGAAAAGCTCATTTGTATCCCTCGGGTACCATCCGTCCACGCTCCAAACATATTTCATAATGGCCGCGGAAGCTGCAACTGTATCTTTTCGCTTCCGGCGGCCTCTTCTCGACCTCCGCTTCGAGTCTCAGTGGACGGGGACGTTCCGCGCACCTTCGGCACCCACGGTTCTTTATTCCATCTGGAATTCATGAATCCTTACTCCGACTAGAGGCATTACGACTTATTTAGGTAGCTCCGCTTTAATTCGCTGGCTCTGCGTTTCAACCGCGACCACCCATTCGGGTTTTATCGAGGCCGCGCAGGGAAATTCGTCTCGCTAATAACCAGCACGCGTATGAACGAGTTTATCTCTCCAACGTTACGGCCACAACTTTTTGTTTACATTTTACGCTCCATAAAAAGAGAAGGTTTGTCGCTCGAGCTGGCGGGGACGTCACCAATTTAAACGAAGAATTCGTTTAACGCGAAAAAAAGAGGCAACTGGAAGGGCGACGCTGTTGCGAATAACGTACCGCGGGTATAGAGGTCCTTATCTATGCGTCACTCGCGATTTCAGAGAATGAGGCAATTTTTCGCCAACTACTTTATCGCGCGACGTTCCTGCGCGCTGTTTTATTTTTCTTTACGGTGACTCGAGATTTGCGAGCGACTCTTAAATAATCGTCCTCCATTCGGAGAGGGGCATCTCGGCTACGCATGGAAATTGGGAGCAGAGGTTTGCTTTAGATCGCTGCCCATCCAGTACCCTAAACACGATCGTATATTCGAAATATTCCACCCTTTTCTTATCAACACCGGGTACGAAAAGGTCCGGAATAATTTTTCCATGCCCCCGTCGAGCAACTTACTTTGTACTTCGCGAAGAGAAGCTGTGGCGCAGAAGTTGGCGACGGATCGCAAGGGAGCTACACTTTTGAATTACTAGTCACCTGGCTAGGAACTAGCGGCCGACAAACGACATAGTCGAAGCTCGCTATGCAGATATCAGATATCGGTCCCCACTCCCCACCGAGATCACAGGACCGAAATCTCCACTAATTAGAACGATCGGCCTAGTTGCAACGAGTCCGAAGGCAAAAGCGAGCTTGTCCAGCCGCTTGAAGATCGACTTGCTTCCGCGCGCGGCCAACAAACGAGGCTCCATGCATTAAACATTCGGCCAGTTGGAAGGGATTTAATAATGTAAAACCGTCGGGGCAGCTACGGGTTGGATTGTGCGGGACGCATCGGCGATCGAACGGCGACGCAGTTGAATCCGGTCCCCTCGTACGCATAAATTCTTGTAGGCAGCTTGCGCGGGTGTTGGCGAAAGGGATCGAGCTAGAACGAACTGGAGGAAGAGGGAAAAGAAAAAGCAGAAGGGTGGCCGATGGGCTAAGCCCTCGTGTTGCCGTTTTCATCCGCGTTGCCGAGGGGGAGTGGGCCAGGGACTAGATCTCCGCGCCGAACACTGGAACTCTCTCAGCGGGCCGTCAATATTTTAGCAACTTTTTCAACCCCCAGACCCTGTCCCGTGTTCGCGCCTCGACAAATGCTCGGAGCTTGCTTAGCCCCGCTTATCCTTGCCCGATGTTTTATCGACGACCGTTAACGCTTGCAGCGGCTTGGATTTACGGCGAGGCCCTGAAATAAGACTGTCTCTCGGTTGGAAGAAAAACACGCCGAGGCAACGCAGGGGAGGCTAGCCAGTTGACACTTGGTTATCAACGAGATACCAAACACTCCGGAAGCAATCGAGATCGCCAGATGTCACTTGAGGCATCCTTCGGGGTTGACACGAGGCTTCCTTCAAAGATACGATCAGCAAGGACATGGGCATGTCCTTGACAGCAAGCACGAAGATAGGGCTCGACATCATCCCTTCCTTGTTTTTGTCATTCGTGAGAAACGACGCTATTAGAATGTCCAGGACACTCGAGCGTCCAGCTTGTTACCACGTTATTCTGGGAGACCTGGCTGTTGCGCGATAGCTTGAATAATATTATGCAGGCTCCGAGATCGATATATCGATTTAATATTTGTGTAATGGTAGGCGCACGAGTGACGTTGCGAGTTGTGATTGCGAAGCGGCAAAGGGAAATTTGATATTTTCATCAGGGAAACCTGGAGCCAGGGAGTCTTTGTAATCGAGGACCAAGTTTCGCCGTGCTCTGCTTGCTGTCCTTTCCTGGCCGGGTGCAGACTAATTTGCAAAGTTTATCAAGAGGAACTTTTATAGGTTGCCTCGATATTCCGTTCGTTTAGGTCTCGTCAAGTTTTCAGGCACCGACACACGGTTTTACAATTTATCTCGCAAACTGCGCTGAAGTGATGGGTCGTAAGCGTGCCCCGTGGAACTGGGCCACTTGCATATCTACCCTCCTCCACAGATACGGTTCATTTTCTACCCGTGTGTCGGTTCGGTTTTATCTTTACAACTTTTCCCTCGCGCTCCTAGGCTAAACAAAGATGTTCCACGCTGTCCGTCTGCTCGCTCGGAAGAATAAAATTCTCATTGCTCATTGACTTTGCATTTAAATGAAAGTGTAGCTTCCGAGCTGTGCATCCCCACGACCGATGGAGAACGGTATCTTGATCTCGACCCAGCCGACGCAGCGTCTTAATTAAAATAACGAATTTCACCGAACGTTTTAACGTTTCTTCGAGTTCTTTCTCGAGCAGATTGAAAAGGTAAACGAATCTCCGTAGCGGCGCTACGGCCCGCGCGGCGAAAATATTGCAGCCAGGGTTTACTGCAAATTGTATTCCCTGGAATGCAGGGCAGCGTAGTTATCCTCTCGCCATTGACGAAATAAGGACTCGATAGTGGCGGGATCTGTGACGCGGGAGAGTTTCAAGGACTCCTCCTGGATCTCGTTGACCAAGCGCGCGTATAAACGAAAGCGTCATTAACGGAAGCTGGCGAGATTCTTATCCAGCAGCCGCATGTAGGTCATAGCACTTCATTTCCATAGTTTGATATTCCAGCGAGCTCCATGCGAACTTGGTTCGGATTTATGACGGTAATGAGATTTACATATTAAATTATCCGCGCGCGAGATAGCCGCGCCAGACAACTCCCACGCGTACAATAAGTTTCCACGCGCCTAATTAAAGACAACTTGTTCGGTGTCTGCGCACGCACTGGCGGGCTCACGCGACGCGTCGGAGTTTCCAGAGAAAACGCGGCGTCGAATTTCTATCGCGACGTTTATTAATTCAGCCGAGATTCCGGCGCATGATCGAGCACCAGTGATACCTTTGACGAAGCCTGGGCTTAAAGCCCCGCAAACTTCGCTGCAGAGACCACCCCTGAAGGGTATCTTCAACCCGAGGTTCGCTGAGTCTGACATTCTAGCAGCTTCCATAGAAATTGAAGTAGCATCTCAGATACCGCTAAGCCCCCCGCGTACATTCTCAATAAGGTCGACAGGAGTCTCGCGTCCTCCATCCTGTCTGTCCTTTTGTAGAGGATCTCTTGATTTACACAGCCTGATATTTTGCCAAGTTCCGCTGCGCCGGAGTCGGCGTCGGTTACTCCTGTTGTGTAACTGCCAGACGGTTCTGCGTATCCGTGCTAATTTTAGCCAGCCGTGTTAATTCCCGCGATTATCGGCGACCCACCGTCTTCTTCGCTACCGTCAGGAATTATGCAAATGCCAGTCTATCAAAGGGCGTGAAAGTCAAAGCGTGTTCGCGTGCCTATAGGTAGCTACTGTGGCACGTGTCGTCCCAAGAGGCTCTGCCGAGCGTCTCCGCCCGTCTCCGCCCGTTACGTGGCCCCAATTATTATTTAATACCCCCCGGTCGATGTAATCGAGAGCGTTTTTGCGATGCACCCAGGAGGCTGGTTTTAGGCGTAATCGTAAGCGCTCGGAGGATCCACCGAGAGCCTTTCACACCCTTCACCCCACCTTCACTCCATTTGGCTTCTTCGTCTAAGATCGAAGTGGCGTTCGATCTCGTAATTAGAAGGATCTAGCCTGGCCAAAGGCAGTTGAGCGAAAAGGACATCTCCGAGTTCTCCAGTCGCTTTCGGATCCTCCGTGCTCGATAATCGACATTCTACCCGCAATTCCGCGCGAAGTGCATGGTACACCGCGTCGGATGCCTTCCCGTGAGATATCATCGGAGACTCGGGGTGCTGTAAAGAGCCACGACCTACATGCTAAGAGCATCGCCAACGACACCCAGGCGTGGTGAACACGCGTTCGTCGACACTGGATATCTTCTCCCGTAACCGACAATTAAGTCTAATTTCCGTGAGACCGACCCAAGAGGGCCCTTCCACGGCCAGCTCACGACACCGTGGCTGAATTGCACCGTTGCAGTCTCCTCCCCTTTTCTTCTTCCTCGCCCCGAAACCACCCCTTTCCTTGGCTGGCAAGGCGTGGAACGGTGTGCAACTTCTCACAATTACCATGATACACCCCGGGCTCGGTAATTCGATCAGAACTACGGGGCAAGTTGTACGCCACCACGGACCGGAAACTGGAAACTGGCAACTGGCAACTGGCAACTGGCAACTGGCAACTGGCAACTGGCAACTGCACCCCCTGCAGCCGCCCGGGAACTACTACTGATCTTTCCTACTCTGTAAGACGTAAAGAGGTTTCTTGTTGCTTGCCAGTCGTTTTAGCGAAATGGCAGGATCAGCGGGGCCGAGGGGGACGCCAGACACTTCTCCGGGCAACTTGTAGAGTAACGAACACGAAGAAGCCCGACGGGGAAGCTTCTTGAATAGGGAACAACCACGGCAACTTATGGCGGACGGGGACGCGCGCGTGCAGTCGATTGCATCCGTTCGAATCTTTCCTCCTCCCCCACCCCCCGGTAGTAATGTATCCGAGTTTGGAGGATTTTCTATCCGAAATATTCCGAGCTTGGCTGTTCGCCCAACGGCGAATCTCTGGATTCTAGAAACAAGTCGCGCCGCGAGGGAGCAAAGTCTCTATCTATGCCTGGCCTCCGTGGGAAAAATTCGCTCTTCCATTTTCGCCAGGATCCGCGAATCCATTTCCGACTAGCGGGGGGCGATCGATCGGCCAAATTGGCTCGATTACGTTTGGACGGGGAGGCGAGGAGACAAGGAGCGGCTCCCCCAGTTCTCCCCGCTTCGTTTTTCCATTTCTACAGTTTCGTCCAAGTGTCGATCGCCCGGGGCAATCAATTTTCGATTCGGTCCGAAGATGGAATCCGCGGGGGTTAAGAGGGGAACGGCGGGTGGAAGGTGAGGGTTGGCATGGTAGACCGTGGGTCAGAAAGACAGCAGGATGAGCCCGTTATCGGAGGGAAGGCTTTTCCTCGGGAAATTCGCCTTCCCAGACAAATGCACTGGCGCGGGGTAGCTGCAAGTGGAAAAGGACCAATTCCGGGATATAAATACGGGCAACGGAATAGGGTCGAGGAGGGAAGCAGCCACGGCCCACGACTTTCGAAAAAATTCCCCGATGCAAGGATTCCGTGGATCTCATTACCTAAATGGCGGGAACGATTTAACGTAAGCCACGGTTCCTGGCTACTCGTTTAATTATACCGAGCTAATGTACCGTCTAAGATGAGATACGAGCTGAAGTAATTTCGGGAGTACCTATATACCGTTCGCAATATCGGGGACGGTGTTTTACGTTAATGGCTCTGTAGCGAATTTCGCCCACGAGCTCAAAGTAATCGGGGGCAGGAAGCAACTTTTCACTCCGTGTCTCGTTCACTAGCCTTCGATTTCGATCAGCGAAACCGACGAGGGATCGATAAACGACCATCCTCCTCGGTTTTTCCTCTTATATTTAAATAGCTTGTTGGAAGAAAATTACGTTATTAAATCGATATCCAGGGCACTGGTCTCGGATCAGCAAGTTCCCCGAACTCCCTACAGCCAACAGCCGGCGCGCGCCCGTTCGCTGAAAGCTATAAGAAGCTTTAGTCGAAGAGAAATTTCCGGTCTTAGGCAGCCGGAAACTTAGCCGAAGCTGATAAATTTGAACAGTTCTCGGCGCCGTCGCCGCCGAAATTTCTCTTTGCCGGGAGTTAATGGAGGAAGGTCAAAAGTGGTTTCATTTCCTCTACGAAACCCTTCGCCGTCGATCGTAAATGCGACGGACGAGCGTGCCCGTCAAACTTGTAAGCATATTTCTCAGTCGGACGTTATTGTCTTGTAAGAGGAACGATCAGTCAGCCCCCAGGCGAGCTCTTCTCCGAAACTTTCTTCCTCCCTTGTCCTTTGTAGGCCGCACCTCTCCATATCCTATATTTGCTTAAATTTTTCGTCGAGAAGGCAGGTCCCCTTATTCAGGGAAGTTTGTCGATACCGTCTAAGCGAGAGTACGACTCCTAGCTGCTTAGGGGGATATGCGATGTCCCATAAATTTCACTCGACTTTGATTCGATTATTTCAACCCCTAAGGAAGATTATTCACCATTGTAAATTCTCCGACGAACGTTCAGATAATTGTGAGACACAGGTCAGCGCTGTCTGCAAAGTAAAACGTTCCACAGCTGGGAGCTGGGGCTGGAAACGGTGATTGTTCTCGCCTGGTCTGATAAATGTTACCTACCGCTATACTTGTTCGTTCAATGTGTTGTGTATAATCCGGCTTAATCTCGGATTAGACGCATAAGCTATGGCTTAATCCGACGCGCCGAGAACGTGTGTCGGCCATTTGCATACGCAGCCGCGTCTTTGGCCCGGCAATATCCGCGAAGATGTTGCTCAGACTCGACTCGACTTGGCTCGACGCTAACGAGCGAACCTGCGTATCTTCCGTACCATTGTCTCGTTGGCCGCCTCGCCAGTGTCTCTAATCGTCGATTAATCGTCGCTTCGGACCGAGATACGTATGTGCCTGGAATTGACATCGACGGCGGCGACAAAGAGGGCACGGGGATCGCTTTATGGCCGAGCCAACATCCATTTAACCTGGCTGGAAGCGTTACCGCGCTAACTCTGCTGGGAACGTAGTAACAGTTAACGAGGAGGAGCAGAGCTTATGATCCGGACGATGTAATTCACGGTAGATTTAACCGAGGAACGCGGCTATTCGTCTTGGTACGTCTTCGCCCGGCGTTAATCTCTCGGACGTACACGGGCTTGGCAAAAATTATGCAAATACCGCGAGGGAGACTCGCGGCCGGGCTTCGTTACTTATCGCGTTATTATTTTTCACGTAATCGCGACTGAGCGGTGTAATTCCGCTCCCAGCGGTCTCCCGTTAACACTCCTCCACCGTGCTTCTGTTTTAAATGTAGTACCGCTGTGTTTAACGTCTCCATGGAAAGAGATGAATACCCGGCGGCTGCATAGTCCTCGGCGGTGCATTCCGCGGAATGAATGGCTTCGAAATGGTGGCTAAAAGCTAGCTAAACGCTAGCTGCGGGGCTTTGACCCAGGGAAAACATTATATTCCCCTGGCCATTAATGTAAGACGCGCGAGTAATCGGCCGCAGACGGGCGATAAAGCGAACGCTTGTCTTGGCAAACTTTCCTCCGGGGGCCAGGAAAAAGGATATCAAGAATCGAGCTGGAAAACCTTTCGCAACGATGAGTAACACCTGGTTTCCTCGGGCTTCCTGGCCGTGCACCCGGTACTTACATCGTCTAGAGACCAGCCGCCACTGTCGGCCGTTAAAATGAAATACTGGAATGATTTCTAATGTAATGGAGACCGAACTTCCGCTGGCAGACAGTCGAGAGGTGTCCCGTGCGCTCGTATCGCGGCCCCGAGATCGTTCTTCGAGGCGTGTCGGTGGAATGACTGAGCGCTCTCTACCGAATATTCGTCGCCGGGCGAAACTTTATCTTCCCGTCCACAGCGGCGCGAGAGCTTTTTACGAAATGAGCTTCGGATCGAGCTTCGGATCGAGCTTCGATCCACGCCACGTTGGCTGAAACTTTTTAACGAATTCTCAAGTATATCGCGTGCCTGGAGGGGTCAGGTGCGTTCAGCGGGAATCACAATTTGCCATTAAACCGGCGCTCCTGTGAAAATATCCTCCTCGTTCGAATCGTGGGGTCTCCAAATTTTCCAACGCTCTCGGTCGTAGGGATAGAGGTTCGCAACGTAGCTCTGGCGTCTTTTTGGGTCAGCTCGGTGGAGTGGTTTTGAAATGATTTTTAAAGCAGGGGAATTATTTCACGGCTGACGGCCTATGAAGATGATAAACGTTTAATGAAATTTTCGAGTGGATAGGTACTTTAAGATTCACAGGCGAATGTTGCAGTGGGAGTATCCTCGAGAAGAATACACCTGCGACTTTGCCTTGTAGCGAGATCCGATTTATCTCCGGAATTTCGTATCGTTACGAAGCGCCCCACTCGACGTTATTTTTCTAAATTTATGCGTTCGCTTCCTCAGACTTCGAAGTTAATTCAGTTAAGTCCCGAAGCACAGCATCCTGGAACTTGCGAAGGCACCTTACCGTGGCAAAGTTGCTTTTTATATCCGGCTCGCGCGTTTCATTTACGTTTCACCATCCGTCCATAGTGTGGCTGTATCCGAGAACTATCTGGCAAAGTTTTCGCGTTACATTTACGAGGTGCCTGGAGGGACGAAGTCGCCGCTGTCGTTGCCAGTTTCACGTTCTGTTCGAAGGTGGAGCCGACTCGCCGATAAGACTGATTCGCAAATTTTACCGCCCTCCAAGTTTCCACGAAGGATATAGCTCTGTGCCTCCACAGAGACAATATACGGGCGGGGAAATCGGCGAGCGTCTGTATGCGACGCGGAGCCACCATCGATAAGCCGAAGTAGCCGCGGGCCAAGTTCCGTAAGCCGATCAAACTGGAGTGAGTTTATAGGGACGGCCAAGTGTACGGGTTACTCGGGCTATCTTCCTTCAATCTCACTTTGATAACTTGTTAGCGGCGTTAACTGCTTCGTAAAATTGGTATCGGAAAGTACTTGGAGGATATCGACGGCTCCGGGAATGCTGGTGCCTGCCGGTGTTGTCTCGCAACTCGGTATCGATCTTTGATCTGTTTGAATATCAAGCGTAGACATCGCGGCGGATGCTGCGCGCTGACGAGATCTCTATGCATATCTACGCTTTCAACCGTCCCTTGACTTTCAACGCTAGCGGTAGATAAGTCTCCCCTAAACGCGCCCAGCACTCGCATTTCCAAAGCTAACGCGAAGCTTTCTCTTTGTTTCGCGTACGCCGCACGCACACGCCTCCTCTACTTGCTTAGCAGTCGCGCATCGGTGAGCTATTTAACAATTGAAAGCGCCGCGTGCTCGTTCACGAAAATTGCAGCGGCACGGCAGAGTTTCCGTGCGGTTAAACGCTCGCGCCACTCTCGGGCCACGCTAATCGTCCGAATAATGCAGCCGTGCCGCGAGAATTTTCGTCGCCGACCCGCAGGAAAAATCATTATGCGGGGAATTTAATTCGAGGCTTTCCGCGGGATTATCCGGCGGATCGTGAACGCTCTTTCCCAACCGGACGAAAGGGGGACGATAGGGCGCGCGTGTGTGTGTGGGGGGGGGGGGGGAGGGGGGCGGAACAGGATCGCAAAACGAGAGCGTGGACTCCCGCGGCAGTGAAATTCGCTTTTTTAATCCGAGATTTTTCGCAACGATTCCATTATCTCGATAGAGGGGCGCTGTTTTTATCCAAGGGCTTCCGACGACAGCTGAACGGGCGGTCCTGTTGGCTCGCGGGAGCGTGGCGCCAGCGTGCAAGCGAGCGCACGGAAACTATCGCTAATCCACGAGCCCGTTATTCGCGACTCGGGGCTCGCGTTGCGTTTGTTGCGATTTAACCGAGCTGGCCACGCGGCTCCCCGTGCATCCGACGGTATGAAATATTTACGAAACTCGTGGGCTCCGCGCAACCCGGGCTCGAAACGTTCAGAGACGCCAGACGAAATCGAAACCTTTCAGCGCGCTCCAGTACGGGGAAATCCGTGCGGAGGTATTCTCATTAAAGCGCACTCGGACGCACGCGGCCCGTAACGTCGGCTAAAAGCTCGTGGCTACTCGACAAAATAATGAGTTGGTTCCGTGGCGGGCTGGGACACGGCATGATACGCATCGAACGGAATATCAGCTCGGGGTGAGTCGCTTCGTTAACGCGTGCCATGCTTCGTGCTAGCGATACGCTGCCGATAACGAAAGACAACGCGTTTACACGCGGTAGTATTACGTGACTCGCGCGTGCAGCTTAGCGGAAAGTGTCTTTCACGGGGATGGGAAGGCAAGACAAATGAACCGTCTTCTTTTTACAAGCCAAAGTCACGAACCACTGAGAGATGAGGCGGGGCGGTTGCTCGGTTAGTTTAAATAAATTAGGCTGGCGGAAAGTGGGCCACGAGCTGATTCCTAGCCGACGATGAATTGCGCGAAGCTGGCGCAGGGGTCGCTTTGTAATTTGTAACGATCCAAAGTTCGCGTTGTCTCGGCCCGATTAATTGGGGGAGGGGGCGCGTCATCGATAACGATGCTCGATAGTATCGGAATTCCCAGGGAAATGTTAATTCTGCGTAATCGGCGGTCGTTTATCATTCACCACGTTGACGGGCATTGCGCGCAAAGTGACTCGAATTGAGATTTAGCTCTTTCCCTTTCTTTCTTCTCTCCGGCGGTCGTCGGTTATACAATAAAGTACCATAACGGGAGTTCCTTTAATTGACATTTCTGATTTTCCCGGAGTATAGCGGCGCGCGCGTGAATTGGTCTCATTGTATTTCATTGATTGGCGGAACAGTAATTCCTATTATGATTCTACCCGCAGATAAACAGAGAAGTTTGCTTGGTCGTTATTCATCGGACCGGCCATCGAGTCTGATTTCGTCGAGAGATCGATCCGACGAACAGCTCGCTGGCTTTAAAGTTACGGTTAACTTTCTCGCTGCACGTCTTCGCGCGAGATGTCGGAAATACGACCCCGAAACTTTCTTCCGGGACGAAGTTTCCACTCCCCTAGACCCGCTTCTTTTCCCTCTTTATTAATTCGACCCGAGCACGAAACGATTAAAAAGTAATCCCGTATTCCGGGAGTTCACCTTCGTTTTTCCTGTCGTTCGACTTTCTGGTCCTTGGACGACGTTCGTCAAAGCGAAGGATCCGCTCTGTAAGAGGCTCGCCAACTCCTCGAGGAAAGTCTGGAAAGGGAAAAAATTTCGAGCTCATTACGGCAACTTTAAGTTTCACTGTTTCCCGAGGGCAAGAGGGGGGACGTGGGGCGAGGGAGGGGCTTCTTAAGGTGCTCGTCCCTGAACGGCGGCCACTTAAGTATTTATGTAAATTCTGACTCTATAGGTCGCCCTTCGATCCTGCTCATCCAATTGAAAGAATGACCCAGAATTCAGTCTATTCGCGCAGCGCCACAGTAGCAATCTCTTTTCAGAGTAGGTACGTAATTCAAGTAGTCTGTTGATCGTTGTAACGAACAGAGTGATCAACAGAATGGTTGAGAAAATATTCTCGGCGAACGCGCAGCTAACCGCTCGTTCAGCCGTACTTCCTCCGGCGAAGTGCATTCGCGAAGATCCCCAGAAACCCTCTGCCTCTGACTTTTTCTTCTCCGACGAGTTTTTAAGGCGGTTCCGTGACCGACCAGTTATTTCGTCTTGTACTTTCTCTAATGGCTCAGAAACTCGTTACTCATTGTCTGGAGTGGCAGGGGACCACGAAAACTTTTCGAGTGTCCGCGGCCGTTCTCGTAATTGCTCGGCGCATCGAACACGTTTCGTTTCACTAGCTATCGCCGCAGCTGGAACCTTTGATCCCCTCGGAGCTCTCGGTCACTGATTTCCCTATATAACTTCCTGCAATTCTAATCCTCCCATTGGATTCCTCCGCTCGCATACCGGTCGAAGATGAACCAAGTTTCGAGGTCTTCGAGCTTCTCAATTATTTCCCCGAAAATGTCTGGAATGTCGAGCAAGTAGCCCAAGCTTCAGGCACGACCATCCAGCAGAACTTTGCATTTATTGGTCATTTTAGTGCTCCGCTCTGCATAGTAGCTGCATTCTTTTCTACGGTGCCGTGTCACCAGTTCACAGCACGGCCTGATCGTGGAAGCTTCATTTTCATTCGTGGTTGTTCGGCCGTCGCGGCTGGAGAGCTGAGAGACGGAGGTCTGAGAGCACGAACAGACGGGAATTTATTCGAAACGTTTTTGAGATAGATGTTGCGGAAGAATCGAGAGTGCGGCTTATCAATATGGATGTGTTTAACTTGCTGCATAATGGAGGAACCCATCTCTAGCGGTTCCCTCGATTCCAGCAATCATTACTTGGCCAGACGTCCGAGAGAAGAGACTCGATTAACTGGAATCTCGACTGGGCGAACTAATTGAAAGAATCCTTTCTGCTGGCCTGGTTTCGTCCTTCTTCGCCCTCCGTTTCAAGTGTTCTCGCCGGCTTTCACGAGAAAAATATCAAGGGTATTCGAGCTGGTTTTAAATCGTCGGCAGGCTGTTGGTTCGAACTACTTGGACGGTTTCGAAAAGCAAGCAGCCAAAGGCCCGCGCTGCCCCAAGTTGTTTCGAACTAATTGTCTCGCGGGACTTTCGACGGGGCACTCCGATAGATTAATGATCTTCTTCTCGAAGTGGCTGGTCTTTAACGGTATTAAACGTTCCCCGGAACTAAGCTGATTATTCTCGTCGTTAGTTAGGAGACACGTCAAACGCCTGGAGTCTAAAAATTTTAATAGTTCGCGGCTGGATCGTTGAAAGACGAGCGAACGAGCGGCAGAGTTGCTCGCACGAGGACCCGGCGGCCCCGATGAGAACGGCAAGTTGCAGGAGATTGAGTAAATCTTGTTAAGACCTTGGCGATCGCCGGAGCGCACCGAAGGGCGAGTAGAATTAAGCTAATCATTGTTGGCCGGCAAATATTTGGCAAACAGTCCATCTCGCTCCCATCCGACATCTCCAATTTGCCTTCTCCTCGAGCTCCCGTAATTGGCGGATAGTCTGACTAATTAGTAGCCAAGAGATGCTACCTGTGATCAGCGAGTTTCTGCCCCGGCCACTCTCACGTCCAACGAGTCCCAAACTCTATCCGAGAGGCGGCGTTTTCGATTGTTGGTTTTGCCTGGCGGCGGACACTTCTAGCATCCGTTGAAACATTCCCACTTACCCTCCATGGATCTCGAGGGTATTTTCTCGGGGCACGACATTATTCCCTTGTTCCATCGCCTACGTGCATTCCCGCGGAAATATCACTTCGTTATTCCCCATTTGAAACAAGCTTACGCTCATCCGCGAAAAGGAACGAGAATCGTTTTTCC
The DNA here is from genome assembly GCA_963971345.1 of Andrena flavipes. Taxonomy (NCBI): domain Eukaryota; kingdom Metazoa; phylum Arthropoda; class Insecta; order Hymenoptera; family Andrenidae; genus Andrena; species Andrena flavipes. The sequence continues at coordinate 32,998,235 of OZ020481.1, forward strand.
GCGCTCTGCGGGGCCGACATAAACATCCATCGACGTTTTCCCTGGTTTCCGCGATGCATCCATTTCCCGTGTCTCTGGCTGCCGGGCCGTGTTTTTGTTACCGTAAATTGCGACTGTCCCGCGCGGGGGTGGGCTCCCTCGCAGAGCGATATTTATTTGTTTACCCGCGTCCGCTCCCCGGGGCTGTTCTTCCGCTCTCCCGTTCTTGCGTCGCGTCGTCGTCGACGGTGTCGCGGGGTGCGATTATTCGCTGGAAACTGACGAGGAGAAGAAATTAAAATCGGCCGGACGGTGCGCCGTGTATTCAAACGCGCCTGCTCGTTGCGCTGGCGAACGAGCCTGGACGAGACATTGTGCTCTTGCGAACGCTTCCCATTGTCACCTGCAGCTCTATTCACCGGCACCGGCGTTCGCGGACCGAATCCTCCGTGTGTACCCTGCTAAAACATACGAAAGGGACGCGTCGTTGAGCCGAGAAAAGCTGTCGAGCGCGCGAGCAAGCTCGTCGCGGCGAGACGGGCGGATGCTCCGACGGATGCAGGCTCTGCGTACACCCTGGGCGGAACAGAAACCTGCTTGCCTTGTAAACTTTTCGTGTTTCAACCCAACAGCTCGCGAAGCTGCAGATTTTCAATGGATTTCACTGATCAGCTGCTAGGCTTCGCCGTGTCTCGCCCACATTTCAGCTTTTTTCATCTTCGCGGAACGCTGGCGTCGTTTTGCACGGTTCCATGGAGCGCGCCGCGAATTTGAGTCGAGTGCGTCGCGCAAACAGCGCCGGAGCCTCTACATTTTGTATAACCGTGGGCGGTTCGATATGTCGAAAAAAGCTTTTTCATTCGATCCAGATGAAAAATTGCTCGCCCCTGCATTTTTCGGGCCGACTGTTTGGCCGAAATAAATTCGTAAGAGGGAGTCGGTGGTCGAAAAAGAGAGCGCGAGGCATGTTGACGGGAATGTTGACTCTGCGCCTCAACTTTCCTAATAAAACTTCATTTCATTTAGCTTTGCCCCACGGCAAAACCGGGACGTTAAGGGTAAAAAAGCTCATAACTTTGACAGTATTAATGTAAGGAAGAAATTGAAATTAGAATTCATTAGAATAAACTCTTTATTAAATAATAATATATATCTATTTTTTTTAATACAATAACGCGAAGTACAAAAAAACTGTCTTAGTTATTTACACTTTAATATGCAACAATTAGGATAATTTACACAAAAAAGTTCTTACCTGAACAGTGTCAAAAGTGTTGAAGTTTCTTAACTATCGAAAATTAGATCAGAGCCTTCAGAAACACACGAGTCGGTATAACTTTAGTAAGCACGCTTGTAACGCGATTATCTTTTGTTGACAAAGTAATGTATAACCCGACAATACGTCGCTGCAACGACGTGGGAAAATTTAAGGCCGTCTTAAAAATAATAGCACGTCCCGGTTTTGTCCTAATTTCTCCTATATCTCGCGGCGGGAAATTTATGGCCTCGACCATAATTCCCTAGCTCTTCTAATATATCTGAATCTCTCGCTTGACGTTTATGACGCCGCTCTCTGCCACGGAGCATTGAGTGTCTCGCATAGAAGTTGCGATAACTCCGATCGATGCGCATTAGTCCAGCAATGCCGTTAATTTGTCACGAATTCTATTCGAGCTCGACTTAAAATACGCGTCCAATTACAATGCATATCATCGAGGTTAAACGCGATAAACTCGCCGTGCCGAGATACTTGCAACAATACCTAGCTGCGCGTTTATCAGCGTGACAGGCTTTAGCACAATGGCCGCGAATATAAATTAACTGGTTGCTAATTCACGAGGACGGGCTTTCGTTTGAACGACAGTTATTCATCAGAGATAATAGGCCGGCGAGAGGACTATCCGTTTCCCGGCGGGGACGGTAAAAACGCTCCTCTTCGCTACACACGGGGTGTTCTTAAAATATTTGGCCAAACGTTCGAGGGGCGCCGTTTGTTTTGTGTCTGCAGTTGCCCTTTCCACCGTTCCATCTTGGCTACAGTGCAGACGCGCGAAACACGAGGCTGTTTGTTTTCGGTCAGAGTACACCGCGATGGCAACGGCTGGCGGTTTGTATGCTTATACTCGAGGAACACGAGCGGCGTGGCAGGTTATCTCCGAAGAAGGTCCTTGGGTTTGGTCTCCGGTCCCTCTGTTACCTCCCAGTTTTAGATTACAGTCTCGAGGAGGCGACTCATTGTCTCCCACTTGCTCTTTGATCAGAAACAACAGGCATTTCTGTGCCACTCCCCCCGCGTGCAGCCTGATTCGAGGAATTATAAACAATAGGTTGCTGGTTGCGTTTAACGAGCGACAGGTAAATAGCTATTCGCAGCATGTGGGTCAGAAAGCAGTGAGCAAATGGTGCTACTCGGCTATGGAAATGGAGCTCCTAATCGCGGAATTATACGGCTGCTCGTTTAAAGGTGTTAGGTTTCAAATTTGTTGGCCATTCAGCTCGGGGCAGGATGCGTTTGCAGAGAAATTTGGTAACATTGCTACTAATTAAAGGGGTAAATTCGACGAGAGGCAGCCTCCGAATTCATTGAAAATGTAAACGCCGAGACAGTCGTTACCATTGCATTCCCTCGTCCCAGAAACTGCTTAGAGAGAATTGGGCAGTTTCGCCTAGGATACGTGTCACTTCGTGTCCCGAAAAGTCGCGATTCTATGCTAGGGTCACGGGGAATCGGAGAAACGAGAGCGTTGCAATAGAATCCAGACGATCCGAAGCACGAAAAGCTCCAGAGCCACGAAATCCGTGGACGGATTATGCAAAAGATTCGCGCGCTAGATCGAACTGCCAGTGGCATGTTCATTTTTCCTGCGCCCAACCTTCTATTTCTCCAGCTCGCGGCCTCGCCTCTGAATTCGAACGCCTCGTTATCTTTTCGAAACCGCCTTGATATATGATTGCCGCGATATCAAGTGCTGCTTTCATTCAAGAATCCTTACCTTCTCGGCTGACTAATACTCGGCTTAACGGTCTCCGCTCGGGCGATACGTGTCCCCCTTTGTGCGAGATATCTCTGATCGCTGGCCGATTCTCTGTTCGCGAGAAACGGGTATTTAGGTCGGAGAAGAAATTCACTTTACACGAGAATCGCATTCTCTTGCCTCGTCGTTGACACCTGCATCATCTGCGTCCGTTTATCTCGCGACGAGTGGAGCAGCTTTTTCTAGGCGAGCGTTATCTCGGCCGTGTTTCCCTGCATTTCTCCTTATCACGCCGCGCCGTCTTCTTCCGTTGCCTGGCGCGACTCCGTCTTGCGACAGAATCTGTTCGGAAGAGAAGCAAGTTGGCCAGGGTCCGGATAGCGGGAAATTGAATTTTCGCCCTTGACGCGTCGGAGGAGCGCTCAAAGGTGATGCAAGCTCTTCACCGTCTCCTGTCCGGATCGCAGAGATGGCTCTCGGTGCTCCTCTCTCGACGAACACCGGGCGATCTCCATCCACATCCCCGATCGAGATGAACGGCTCCTCGATCCAAGATTTCCGCTACCGGTGCGATCTCCGGCCGAAGACACCCTGGGTATTTGATTAGCGGATGCCGGATATTTTACGCTGCCAAATCAGACCACGGGGATCGATTCTAGCTGTTGAGCCGCAGCCCCGGCGAAGGTGTCTTCGTTCCCGATATCCAGGCTTGGAACGCTTGGAGCAAGGAACGTCTCCCTTAGTTCTCTCTTAGACACTTGTGATCCACTTTAGATCCCCAACTTCGGCGTGCGTTGACAGTCGCGCTGATGATAAGACATTTAAACATCCTCGATTTAGGACAATCGAATTACATCGGAGTGACGCGCCGCTCTGGAATGGTCTCGCTAATACCTACCTCGATTTTCGGGAGCGGGAAACCCTTGACGCGCCTCGTCGAACTAACGGTGAAATTTCCGCGAGTCTTCTATCCGTCTCGTTTAGGCGAGCTGGCGCGTCTCCCGCCGAGGCGACGGCACTTTGCTTAACGCAATTAATGACTCACTTAAACGTCTTGCTCCGCCGCGGGTCCGTCGTTTCCCTTTAAATTGTACATTCCGCCCTTCTCCACTCCAGCCCCCGAATTTCCGTCTGAATCGATAAGTCCCGGCGGTCCTTTAGTTTCGTTGTTAACGAGAGTCTGCGGAGTAATTAGTGATTCATGAATTGCAAAACCGAGTGCTTTCGACCTCGCGTCTCGCCTGGCCCCTCCTCTCCTCGCCGCGCCTTTCATTCTATCGCTTCCTCTCCTTCGTGGTCTCTTTGCCAGAATCCTTTCTATCGGATCCCGTGAAACCGATCGATACAAGATTATTCGATTTACCCGTGGTCGAATACAGTGTCTGGTCGTTGTTTTACGGCGAATCTTCTTGGTTCTCTGTGAAAGGCCTACTTGCGCGACGTTATCGCCGTAAGAAGCAGCTTGTCGGGAACTTTAACGAATTTGAAAGGGTGGCGGGGAGCTCGTTCGTGTCTCGTGCTCGTAATCCGTCGCCTCCTTCTCGCGATGCTCCTCGACGCCATAAGCGGTGGGATATCGTCTCGCCTGAATTGTTTGGCTCCTCTACTTGCCGCTCCCCCCGAATATTGCGCGTCTCTTTCGTCGCCTGCCTCAAGTTTTATCGTTGTCTCTAGGCTGAATGTCCAAGCTTTCGTGATCCCCAATGGCAAGATCATCATCGACGTCCGTTCGAAATAATCGAACGTGTCGATCGGGATGTCGGTCCTCGATCGGTCGAGTTATCGAGCGAGCGAAGCCATTAATCAGACCAGCCATTAATCCAGCGGCTATTAATCATTCAACCGTATCAATCCGTACAAATCGTACGGAGGTGCGAGACGGCGGTGGTGTCTCGGGCAACGTCTTCGTCGTGCAGTCTTGCACAGCTTAGACAGGTCGGTCGATTTCTCTTGGGTTGCACGGGTAGGTGGAAGGAGGTGGCTTGTACAGGGGGTGTGCAACGGCTGCCACAAGGTTTCCACGTCCGACAGCACTTGGGCCCATCTTTGTTCCCATTTCCATACCTATTCCATTACCGGGCAGGTCTGAGCCGGCCTTGTAATCTAATAACTAATCTCGCCACGACGGGCTGCCTCGGCAGAGCCTCGTATTTCGGGGCAACTTGCTCAACACCACTCGGGAAGAATGATGAGAACGGGTCCGGGGATCCAGGGACAGGGGACTGGTGTCAAATAAGCAGACAGGATATAATTGACTGCATCTGCATAAACGAGCACTCCGTTTCCTTTCTCGTTGGTTTGACGGTTCTCTGATCGTCTGCTTCCCGCTATTGTGGGGTGCGAGGCACGCCCACAACGCTGCAGCGAACAGATGTAAACGCCCGTATAAATCATTTCGAAGGTTCGAAACTTCAGATGGAGGAATTATGTGATCCGGCAGGATGTGGGACATTCTTCCCGCTTCTCGTCGCGTTTAAATAATAAAGAGACAGGTTGAAGGTGATATATGGAGGGAAAGCACGGGGACTAGGGGACGATAGATCCTCCGAGAGGACATTCATTGTTGGAACACGCGGATGCGGTCTGCCTATCGAAACTTGTAAGAAATGTGGGGGATCCTGGTGCACGAGTTGTGCAAATCTGGACCACGGTTCTGTAAAGTAGCGGTGAGAGTTGGCGGGAAGTTTGAGCGATAGATCTGGTGGCTGTAATATTTAAAATTTACAACGAGGGCGGTCGAGGGTGTAGCCTCAAACTGCCAAGCGATATATTATCGAAACAACGATTTATATTTAACGATAGAAAAATAGAAGAATTCCGTGTGTGGAATGCCTGAAACGCACCGGTTGGCCTCGGTATCGTTCCGAATTTTATCTCGATACATATATCCCTGGATATAAATAACGGGCGTCCTCGATTCGGCGGCAGAGCGCTCGGTAAGCCGATTCGTAAAGAGTCATCAAACATCGTTGGAATCGATCGGGAGTCCCTGGAGTGCAATGAGGAATGAAAAGAATATTTTCCGCAAAGTTTCGCCTGAACTTTTGACATGTGACAGCCGATTTTCTGGCTTTCATCGCCGTCCCGCGGGGATTCATGGAATACGCCGCGCTGCTTCCTGCAGCTGTCGCTCGCCGCGCAGAAAGCTTTTGCAACTCGATCGCTACATTCGCGGAAACTTGCAAATACTGCGATTTTAAAAGCGTTCGCCACGCCCTCCTGGCGTTTGACGAGGCATTCGTTTCGCCCGATGAATTTGGGATGCGCCGATGCAGCGGCGGTGGTAATGGAACTCATCACGTTGCAGATAGAAGTTCCGTGGTCGCCGCGGAATACGGCTTCACTTTCCGCGGTCCCTCATTCCCGCGCGTTCTCGCAGGAGCAAGGTAATAGAAAGGGCAGCACGGGGTATTGGGTGTTGTGAAAATTCCACGAGTCTTGTTAGGAAAGAAACACGGGGGGAAGATTGAAATCGTTGAAGCGTGTGCTGTACTCTGAAGATAGGCTCCCAGTAGTACAACTCGCGTATTAGTCGGGCGGGCGCCTGTTTCTACGTTTAAACGAACGACAGAATTGACGAGGATCGAGGAAAGGGTATTAAAATTACTCTCGCTGAAAAGGCTCGAGACGGCGACGCGACAAGCCGACACAACAATTTCACCTTTTCTAAATAATGTCGAGCAACGTTCCATGCTCCACCTGACGATGGCTTTTCTTGTTCGTCGACCGAGCATCGTGGCACACGGCTCCTCTTTCCACCTTCCGTCGCCGTTATTTTCCCAAGGTTGGAGACAAACCCGTCTTGGAAAAGGAGAAATGAAAATCCGTCCGCGGAACGGGCGAGGGCGAACAGGAAGGAGGAACGGGGTCGCCGTAGGCCTAGATACGTCTCTGCATTTTTCCCGCGCCCACGGATGCTCGAAAAACTGGGTCGAATATCCGTGGCCCAGGTTTTCTAAAGCCGAGGTTCCGAGGCGTTTCGACCCAGCCCACTCGGCGGAAAAGAGTTTCGAGCACTAATTAAAGGGACTGCTTCGCAACGAGGGGGAGCTTATCTCGCATAATCTTTCACCGTGACACGTCGCCAGCGCACCTTTGAATTTCGTTTTCCTGTCGCCAGCCATGTCGATCCGACCGTGATGATGTAATTTCCTAAAATACACCCCCCGCTCTATTTTATTTCATCCTCGAGCGCCAAGGCTCTCGCGAAATTTCATGCCGCGAAAAATTTATAGGACCCGGTAAGATTCGTTATTGCCGCACTCTGCGACGGTACCGAGCGAGTGCTTACATATGTCCACACAGCCGCGTTGTCCTCATTCCGAGCATCGCTAGAGTGCTGCTCTTACACCCCCCTTTGCGTTCCCTTTCCATCCTCATCCTTTGCCGCTGATTCTTCTCGCGCAGTTCTCTGGCCTTCAGAATCCCGGCTGGTTCCCTCGAAATATGCGTGGCAGGGACGCTAATTCCGCGACCCTCTAGGGCCACTTTTCACCCGATAATTGTCACATCGGGGCCGGCATTAAACGGTGACAAAGTCATCTCGCCCCTTCTAGAGGGCTGCTCCGGCAAACGTAGCATCCGCTCCGTCTTCCTCCTCGATTGTATCCCCGGCTATTAATTACTCGCTGGCCTGCCAGCTTGTATTATCCGCGGATCGGGGTGTTTGTCTCCCGAGGCAGGAGAGCTCGCGCGAGGCTGGCACGAAGGGGAGCATCCAAAAGCAGCGAGCGGCAAAGATAAATAGGGAGATACAGTGGCAAACGGTCGAGCTGACAGATAAATGTGTATAGGTCGTGCTCGCGTAGCGGGGGTCGGGGGTGAGGGAGGGCCGAAAGAGAAAACGGGTCGGGGAATAGGTCCGGTCGATTCCAACTGTAATTGGAAGAATCGATTTGTTGCGATGCCGACCCTCGTTCCAGATTCTCTCGCGTGCCTTCTAATGAATTTTCAGCGCAACACTGGCCCGCCTCGGATTGTCGTTCGTATTTCATGCCGGCAAGCATCGGTATCCCCTTTCTGATCAGAGATAGAGGAACGCCTCGAGCATCGTCTTTTGTGACCCGCTTTATGAGAGAGTCCGCGCACCGGTTATTTTCTATTAACGATCAAATTTCGCGGTTCAGCGTGCACTGTTATCTTGCCTCGCGTATTCCGCATCATCACGCCGCAAACCTGTAACTCCTTTCTAAAAGGACTCGCTCCCCCCAGAACGTAAGCAACGATCGGGCGAGGAGCGCCATGCGTCTGTTCTAATGGAGGATCTGACGGGAGCAGGCAGAATACTTTTACCCTAGGCTCGCCCGGAATTCGTTGAAGCGGCTCGTGTTTCTTTCACTGGCCGCGGAAGGGTGGCTCGCAAACAGGGGACTTTCACAATCCGGAAATTGCCGTGCAATTTGCTGGCGCCGCGATACCGTGAGAGAGGGACGGAATAAAGGGTTAAAAAAAAAGTGGAGAAGGGCGAATGCCCCGGCAGCTGTGGCACACATTCGACGCGCGTAATCGCCTTTTCTGTTTTGCTTGGCCGTTCCCCATCGTCGCCGAGGTATTCGGGCGCGCCGTTTCTCGTCCACGGCCGGAGAATAAAGCTGCGGCCCGCAATTTTCGTCCAGGAAGGACGAGCCCGTCGTCCATGAACGAGACTGACCACTCTCGCGATCAATGAAGCGGCCCGTGCACGGCTAATTCGTAATAAATGCTCCTCGTGGCTCGCTTAATTAAACGGGGGGCGGCCTGCACTCGCCGACGAGGGCTGAAATCGGGCGATCCGCTTTCAACGTTTCGAGCTTTTAGCGTCGCCGGTCTACGGCCCCTGCGACCGAGCTCCCAAAAGCTCCTCGCAGATTTTGTTACCCACGTAATTGTATCAAACACTTCGCTGTCCCCATCCACCATTATGTTGAATTTTTCGCCGTTGCTTGTGCGGTGCCCGACACCCCAACGATGTTCCAAAAAGCCAGAATGCCCCCCTCGCACAGACTACGCTGCCTGACCAGCGCAAGGTCGCTACTACTCTATACTGCGTTCCACATTAGAGCATACAGATTTCGCGCAGGCACGACCCTCAGGAGGCGTTGGTACGCTCGACTCCCCACTGAACCGCCTATGTTTCTCTCCGTCGCACGACCTTCTACTTACTCTCTCTGTTAACTTTTCGCGAACTGTTTACGTTGACAACGGTCAGGTCTCGCGTTTGGGATGTACCAGTTATTCCTTGGAAATTACCACGACCAATCGCATGCAGTTCAAATTGTGGGTAGTAGTGGGAGCTGCGCAGATCGGTCGCAAATCGGTAGGGGCGTCGGTATGCTCTCATATGGAATGCAGTATAACTGCGTCGTTAACGTTCCGCTGGATTTGTGACCGAGTAAACATAGAAACGGTACAAATGAAGAGATACTCGTGGAACTGCGCCTACTTGTCAAGCGAGATACACCGTGTACTGCACCGCAGAGACCTCGTATTTCTTACATCTTTCAGTGTTCCTCCGCCGGCCTATCCCTTTTACGGCGAGCCCTTGGAGAAACTCGTAAATTCTCATACTAAAGATATTTTTACGAGTTGATTGGACTCCGTTGGATGGTCGGCTTCCCAAGGCTGCTCCTCGATCTTTTCGTGGTTCGAAAGTCGAGCATTCTTCGGGGGGCATTAATCGCGATCCACTGCGCAGATTGTTGCCGTATTGTCGTAGGTACGTTTATGCGAGCCGTAGGGGGGATGAGATGGTAGTTAGACTTGCTAAAAAGTGTAGGGCCAAGGTAGCGCTTCGTCGAACTTGGCAGCGCACGGGTGCGAGCAACATCTGTCAACGGCAACGGTTTCTGCTCGGCGGCTCGATAACTCGTGAATGGATCGTCCCGCAGTCGCGTCCGGCTGCGTTTAAGTGCGTCGAATCGAGGCGAAATCACCTGTTTGGTACTCGATTAGGGACGGAAAGCCGCGGCCGCGGAATAATTGCTAATTAACCGCGCGGTAGTCCGAGCCTCCACGCTGGGAGCTTGAATGGAGGAATCGCCCTGGTTGCTTGGAGCAAGCGGGCTTCGCAGAAAGGTAAATCGGATCTACGAAGATTAGGATATGTTCGACCTATCGATACAGGGAACTCGGTATTGATCCCGATAGGACTTTGGTGGCTACGTACTGCCCAGTAACGGGAAAATTATTCAGAGCAGGCTGTGGCCTATGATCCTGTACTTAGAATATGTTTCGGGGGAATCGGCGTTTACGTTGAAGAAAAATTTTGACAGGGCTTGGACCGCGTACGGGTTCCCCATCTGTCGCCGCGTGGTAGTTGGGAAGTTCCACCGTCTACATCCGCGGCACGTAACGAAGTTTCGGATACGGGTGTACTCCGGTCGCCAGAACAAATATTCGGTACATGACAGGTGTTACATTGTTTCGAGCCAGACGGGTCAGTCCGCTAAAGAGCTTGCGAACCACGACGGCTGGACACTGCTTTCAAGCACGCTCCATTTCAGGCGGCCGGGATTATATCGTGTATTTATTGCGCTGCTCGCAGTTTGGACCGCAGTTAGACGAAGTTAGCAGGTGGATCTTCACTTTGAATCGTATATCTCGGGGGCAGTTTAATTGTTCCGCCTCCGTGTATACAGAGCGAATCAAGGTATTATTTGCTTGGCCGTTCAGGTTCGAGAAAACTCTACGCCGATATAGAACTCATCCCCAGCCCCAGACGGTCGTTGAAAGAAGCGATTCGGTATCGAAAGGATTGATCGATTCTCCAGGCCCGCTTTTGAATGTCGATTCCCAGCGCGAGAGCTTGGAGGAGCTGTGTCCGCAGAGACAAATACTTTTCCTGAAGGCGTTATTGTGCCTCCAAATGCCACGGTCATAAAAAACAGCTGGCTGGACGTAGCTCGTGTTATTGCACAGCTTCCTATGGGATCCAAGGAAATCGTTTCGCGGGATGATCGAGTGGCCCGCAACGTTCCAGCCGTTCCGTGCTTGTTTCATGTACTTTTGCGCCGGGTCCAATACGATTTCCTCATAGAAAGGGCCTCGAGAGACGGGGACGGACGCGTCCCTTATCGTTTGACGCAGCAGCAGCAGCCGCGCCGCGCCGCGCTGCCCACCTCGAATCCAATCAGAGTAAACGAGTCGCGTGTGCAGCGCGCGGAAATAAGCTCTTTCATCTCTTTTCCTCAAAATCAACGGCGATATTAAAGTAGACGGAGAAATTTTCGACTAATGAGCGACTCGCGATTGTTGCACCCCCTTCGGAAGACACTCTTCGATAATAAAGACACCGAACTTCCACGAGAAAAGCACGATCGCTGTGGGAGTCTGAAGGCGCGTTAATTTCACGGATCGAGAGTACGTTGGGACCGTCAAAGTAATTATTCTCGCGTGCGATCGCTAATGGAGATAATAAATGCCGACGAGAGCGGTTAGATCGTTAAACGAGTTATCAAAGCGAAGGGACCAACGCATCCTGTGGGTATCAAAGGTTAATGAGCAATCTAGGTATCCGCCTCTCGAATGTGTGCGCATCTGTGCGCGCGTGTATTGGCGTTTCAAAGCTCATTAATTTTTTAGCTGAGGCAATGGGGCCACCGTAGAATTTAAAACTGAAAAGAAAATAAAACGAAAATAAAAACTAGAACGTGCATTTCCAGGGTGATGCTAATTAATCATATCGCCGGAGGGTCTGTCCTCGTGCTATTTTCAAAATTCTGTCGCGCTAGATTAGCTCGGGCATTTCGGAATACCGCGACGACTCGTTGTACGACCGATCCCGGCAGCGCGTAATTTTCTCAAGAACCATCGACCCAGCTTGATGGATTATTCGATCCTGCTCTTTTTTTTCGGCGACTGTCAGTCGTTTGTCAAATCAACACAGCGTTCCTCCCCTTTCGTTTCGTTTCCTACTGGTGCTCCCTCCTTTCTCCCCCCCCCCCCTCGCCCCTTTTCCACTGGCTTTTCACGCGAAACACACCCCTCTCCCTCTCCTCCCGCGTGCTCGAGTAATGGAGCGGAAAAGAATAATTTTAGACAAACACAGGCCCGCTACGTATTTTCACAAAAATACACGCTCTCGTGCCTAATGGCGGCCGGGCTGTTCGACCGTGGAATCCATTTCGGGCTTCCTCTGTTTCCAGAGAAGGAAAAGAGAAGGAAACCGGCGAAGATTTAAGGGGTACGGAGGCAACGCGAGGCATCTGCCGCTTCTAACGCCAGTAGAATATCCTGCGATATAGGGAGCAGATAGGTTGCCAGAGTAGGTCAGTAGTGTGACTCAGCCATTATTGCGGCGCATGCAAACGCGTCGGCACAAGTCGATCCAGCTTCTCCTGTCCTACGGTTAGCTTCTCGTGGTTCCTTCACCTCTACAATGGCATACGTCAGCCACTTGGGAATCCGCAAGCTCGCCTGTGTACCTGCACAGCCTTTGAACGGGAATTCAAACCGCAGAGACGGGCCTGATAGATTAGAAATCGATAAGCTGCGGGAAAGCGGTATCGTAAACGTCGAGTATTTTATTGCCCTCCCTTCCCTTTATCCTTCCTACGTGTAGGTTTATCGTTATACCGCAGAATTCGATCCTCAGAAGACTAAACTTGACGCGTGGTGCAGCCAAACGCGAAAGCTGATACCGCGAGGAGGGAATAATTCAGCCGGCGGAAGGCAAAGCGATCCACTCTGAACATATCTATATCCGGGAGTGCCAGGAACCAGTGGCAGGTTGTGTTCGATTGAAACCACACCAAACTCGTACCGTTTCACGATGGCCGGGCTCGGTTTCTACGTAGCGCCGGGTCTTTTTCATTCCGGTCGTTTCCCACACTGCCTGTTCGCCGATCTTTCCACGGCAAAAGCTCCGTTGCTGAAAGGTGACGCTGTTCAAAGACTCGTCTTCCCTATCGATCGCAGAGAAAGAATGTCCTGTAACCGTTTCCCAACAGATCCAGCCTGGCAGTTGGGTCGGAAGATTTTCCCGATCCCCGGCATCATCCCCCTCTAAAGAGCCGTTTTCGGAACTTTCCGAGAGCTTTGGAAACTGAAAGCAAACGTTGCTACTCTGGCCGATTGATAATCGATCCAGGGACGTCGATAACGCGATGCTTTTCATTACTCGAGATAGGATTCCGGGCGACATGGAAGCACGTGATAGTGTCTCTGTGAAACAGTGAGTGTACACAGCTCTTGCCAACTTTAAACTCCATCGGTTTCAATCGAATATCGACGAACATTCGTCTGGCGGATCGCGCGAAGGATATTAAGGAAAATCAAAGAAGCTCGTAGATCTGTTTGGCTAGTTTACGCGCGGTCGGCGCCGACATTTGCCTCGGGGCAAAACTGTTCCAATTATTAAACGCGATCCTGCCGCGCGAATGCCCTAGCAACTGTGATTGGCAATCTTGGGTTCCTCCGTTTCCAGGCTGGCGTAAAGTGTCCTGGAAATGTAGGCGAAAATAGGAACTTTCGCCGGGGAGAACTTTCGACTGCATTTATTCGTTTGCATCCGGGAGGGGCCAAGCTTCCCTTCGGCTATCGTTTGCTTTTGGCTCGACTCGACTGGTCTATATTTCGGGCTCGGCCCCGCTGAATTTATCGAGAATCGATTTTGCGGAACACCTTTGTTACCGATGGTGCACGGTTTTCTATAAGGAGGAGATTCGTTCCAAAAATTGTTCCCCTTTGTTCGAAAGCAAAACGGCCGGCGCAGATTTCCACGATTCACCAAACCTCCCGGTCCGCCGTTTCTATTCTCGCCTCGCACGCTTCGTATCTGCCAGCCAGTGCATCCTTCTCCGGTGAAATAACTCGACAAATATTTGCCCGCAGGCCATGCTGCTCATGTATTTTCCGTAGTAAAACTTGGCCGTCGTAAAAAGAGGTGAAAGATAAGGAGAGGCAGCCGCCCTCCGGGAACGTCTTATTTATTTCAACGCCGCTATTGACTTTCCGCGCGATTCTCTTCTCCTCGGTCGTCTGTATTCCGGTATTTTCGTCGCTCGTTTATCCGCTACCCTTCGCATACACGCCTCGCATCGGGCTAAATAAATTTCGTTAGCCCGAAATCATCCAGTTTCCTACGATTGTCGAGGCAAACAATCGGCGATCGTTCGAATCAGCCAGCGTTCCAGGAAGCTCTGCACTGCGTTCCTCTTGAGCAAACTCGATGGGAATTAGAATATGTACAGAGTAGGTACTCTCGATTCCCGTTCCTCCAACTAAACAGGCATCAAAATCCAGATCCTGCGTGGGTCCTGTTGACCGTCGTGTGTTTAAAAGCGAAATGGAGGACGCGATCGATTCCGGGGGAGGGCGACACGTCGAGAAGAGGGATGGGCTGGCAAAATTTCCTTCAGCATCATCGAGGAGCACTCAGCCCAATGAAACTTCGACGCCCGTCATTACCTAGGAGCCACCGCGGTCTCTTGCTGGCTTCCGAGACGCCACTTTCCGGTCTCGTAGATTCCCCGCGGATGAGAAACGTTCCCCTTATCATCGTTCGACCGCGATGAAACGTGACGTTGAGTTACAGCGATGGCCCCCCCCCCCCCCATGTAAATTTCGGTCCCGCCTCCGCATGCTCGCGGTCTAAGGAACGCACCCTACGGCTTCATCTGTCAAATTTTCAAGAACCTCCCCGCCCAACTTTCTACGATGTTCTTCGGGAAAATTTGCAAATAACACGGGCCATTCGGCACTCGGCGATCGCAGCCCTACACCCAGGGATACTCTAATCGGGAATCTTTGGGAACGTTGGACGGCGGGGGTGGGTTGGATGCAGTGGGAGCGGTATCGATTGGAGCCCTGAAACGCTGCGGCTAATTTCGATTCCTCTTTGATGTACCGACAGAAGATTTCAGGGCTGAGCGGCGGCGGAACAGCTTCACTTATTACAAGATGATGCAGTCGACTGATAACGCGCTCCTTCTTAGACCTTCGTGACTCCCTATCGTAATACTTGCCCGAGTCGTTAACGCGTAACCTTTTGAATCGCGTTACAGCTTTATGGGCACTTACGGGACATTTTACTCAAGGTAACGAGCCCGTCGACCCTTAGCGTTACTCAATCCCGAATACTCCAGCTACACCAGCTATAGTAGGATTAGGAACTTTCCTCTGCCCTAGACTGATATAGTAAAGTCAGCCTTCCTGATCCTGTTACACTACACTGCGCAACCTTGCGAATATAATACGTCGTCCCGTTGATCTTCTCGGCGAATCCTCCTCAGCCTTTCCTAGACGATTACGCGCAATTTGGTCACGTTTGTACGTAATTATTATCTGGAGTATTTAACTGGTACTTGGCGGGATAGCTCGACTCCGCTCGTAAACATTTTCATACGTACATCCGGACGAGATAGTCGCCTGGAGGCGATTAAAACGCGGCCCAGCCGATAAAGCCCATTAATTCCGACGAAATTATCGGCCGTTCCAGCGACCCGGGCGAAATACTTTCATCTCTGATAGCCGAGGCCGGCGATATCTTACTCGGAAGTTTCCAGGTAGCCTTAATGACTTGGTAACGAGGAGCTCGCGGTGTGTCGCCTTACGAATCGGGTGAAATCGTGCTCGCGGCAATATTAAACTGCGGCTGCTTAATTGAAAGGCTGGTCTTCGGCCGATATTAATATCGGCGTCTCGGCAAAACTTCCACCGGTAATCACAGCTGATGATAACGACCCCTTTAACGAGCCTCGCTGTCTCCTTCTTACCCTGTCGCCACTGGCAATTCGACGGAGCCCTGGCTACGCGTGCAACCAAAAGATCACGGGGGGTCCCTTTCGCTTTCACCCTATGAGTTCCACCCACGATACACCTGCACAGCCTCTGCCACCGCGAACCACTTGGTCCCCCGAATTAGACAGATGAGGGCGTGAATTGCATCGACCAGCCCCGAAATCCGACGCTCGCTTCCAAGCGACGCCGATACTCGCGCAGGGGAACAAAGCGAAAGGAGAATAATCGAGCGGGGCATCGTCTCGTGCGAGCAAGCTCGAGCTTTCCTCCCCCGGGGAACTTTAACGATCCTGGCCGTTCTCTCGCTAATAACTGTAAACAAAGAAGCCGACGAAAGCATTCACCGTTTACGAAGTAGGTACCTTAGCCCCGCGTTTCCGTGGATAGCTGCTCTGAATTCGTGGCACGCGAGCACGGGGGTGGAGGGCGGAACAACGCTGGCGAAAGAAATCCCGTGGGTAATTCATAAACAGAGGTAGCCGGTGCCTCGTCGGCTCTTCGGCTCGTCGCAGCGAATTAAACCGCCGTTCAGAATGATAATTCGCTCGCGACGGTTCGCCGGGTCCCGTGGACTTGGAGAATTTTCATCGAGAAACAGGGGGAACGGATTCGTTACGTTCCCGAGCCGAGCACGGTTCATTGCTGGAGGATAACCCGTTCCTCTTCCGAGCCACGAATTACGTCTAAATAGAATACGTACAATCGCCTCTTCTTCCTTCTTCGCCATTCTTTCTCCTGAAAATTTATTACCCGATTGTTACGCGGTAGAATTTTTCTCCGGGCCATTTTCACGAGCGAGTATATACCCTTTCACGTTTTCGACATCTCGCGACATTATCCGGCCCATTCTCGTTCCGCTTTTAATCGCCACTATTGAGAGAACACTGCGATTCCAGCGGCGAACGGTACTTTAATTCTCTAAAGTCCCCTTCACCTCGTCGGCAATTTTTTTCGCCTCTTCTGCTCGTTACCTTCCCGCGGGAGGACGATTAATCCTCCGCGGAGGAGAGAGCCTTCTCTAGCAAGGAAAATCCCCCGATTCCCAGGAATATCCCGCCCCCTCCTTCGTTATCAGCCGCGGCGCGAGTCCTCCTGCCGTTCGGCGTCGGCTAATTGAACTTTAACAAGGACTCGTCTTGCTGTCTCGTCTTTCGCCTCGAGGGAATGCTCCTCTCCAGATGACACGCGGCTGTCTGGGTAGCGGCTAGGGACGAGTAAACGCGTGGAAAATGTGTTCTCCGCTACGGGAAGAATCCCTCGTCGTACCTTTCGTCGTAGCAAATCGATGCTCGATGGGAACTGCTGCAAGTTACTCCGGACCTTAACGGGTGTTCGATCGAGGAGCAGTTGGCCAGCTTAATCGGTTGGTCGTTAAACTTCCGCAACAGCTATTACAAATTGCGGGAATCGCTTCTGAATCTAGTCTCGTCCGTGGTTAAGTTCTCACATCGGAACGTTCGTAACGCGGTTGGTTTCGATCCTTTCAACGGAACGAATATGGCACCCGACAAATTCTCGCGAAAGATTCACAGCGTTTGAAAGTTTAGCCCATTGGGTTAACTTCCTATCCGAAACGTCATCCCGCGCGCCTCGTTAAATCTTTGATTATTTAAGGGAGGAGGTCGATCCGCGATCAGCTCCGACCGCGACAATAATTTATCGCTACCTCGCCAGTTATCCCTGTTAAGCGCGAGGGATTTAATCGTCCGCCGCGTCGTTGCAGCGCGAAACCAAGGCGCGCGCGTAGCTTCTTCGCCTTCTCCGCTAGTGAATAACGATGGCTCTGTTATCTACCACCTACTCCTTCCACTTTTACGGTCCAATTTCAAGCCCTATCTTTAACGAAGACTAAGACTCTTCGGTTTTCTTCCGCGCTACGAAAGCCCGCCCAATCCGCTACCAGCCTTTCTACGGAGTTCCGAAAGCTTCGGGGAAAGAGGGGCTGAAGAGAGGCGGGGAGGAGTTGTTCGAATACCGAGCTTGGTAACGAGGCCAATTATCCATTAGAATCCGATGCTGATTACAGTAATTTGTTCGTTACGGTAAATCCCTGTTTGCCGCGGCCCGTGGCTAAGTAATTCTCCGTCAAAAAAAAAAAAAAAAAAAAAAAAAATAAAAACCCGGTCCCTCGACGTTTCTCGTAGCTATTTTAGACGCGGATGATTCGATCTCCACGACGCAGACGCACGATTTTCCTCGACCACTTTTCCTCAGTCTTGGACTAGAGATCTGGAAATGAGAGATTCCAATGCGGCGCTATTATGGGCCGCGTTGTATGCTTACGTCTCGTTCCCATTTCTCCAAGGACGCTTCTCGTCGGCGCCGATGCCGATTCCGTCCCGGAATCGTTTGCTCGAATCTTTTTTATTCCATCTGGCTGTTCCACCCGTCCTGCTCCCGTTCTCTCTGTTTTGCCGGTACACTTGACGCGACGGGGCGTTTGCTTTTTATCGCCTCCGCCTCGATACAGTTACCGCCTTCCTTCGATACGGCGCTCGGGGAACTTTGCTGGGAATTTCAGATACATTTCCTAACGTGCCTTTAGAATGTAAACGGTTTCTCGGATGCTGGAGGAAGGGATCTGCAGGCGATACGAATATCTGGATTGGTTAAGGCGGAACTTTCCTCCTCGCTTCCTCGCCTTCGGTCACACGTTTCCAACCTATGAGCAACTTCCAATTTGCTTTCCTCTTACTAATCTCTCTAATCTCGTTGGAAGATTCAAGCATTCCGCGAGCATCTCTTTTCTGGCCGCAAAGAGGAGATTCCGAGAGATCCTGCGGAGCACGCTCCTTCTCGGTAACGATACGACGAAACACTCCGCTTACAACATCCTCTTCGCGTCGTCCGCGATGGAAGCTTCGGAACGCTTCGTTTCCTTGCCGTGGCGTCGAGTGGAATTCCGTGGCGGGATCGTGTCGGGCTCGACCGGATCCATTCGCGTAATGCGCGCCTGGAAGCGATCTCCTCGCATGCTGCCACTCAGCTCGATGAGTCGCCGCGATTTGTCACGCGCTGTGCGAATCCGCCCGCGCGTTGCCAAGGAAAACTGGGATACGGCTGAGGGGTCGCGACGGGGTACTCGTGTTTCTTGGGTAGCTATGCCAGTCATCGATATTTATCTTCATTCCACCCCCTTTTCGGAGACCAATGCGAAGTATCCGGGAATTGTTATTCGTGCAGGCGACGGACACTTTGAAAGCTGAGCTCGGGGATGAGGAATTTCCCGACGATCTAGATAGCTAGTATCTGGCGTGCGAGTGATCCAAAGGGGAGCCAGCGCCCGCACGTTTCTGCGACAGACCCTCCCGCATTTTCTATCATCGCAATCACGCAATTGTTGCTCGCACGCCTATCACTGATCCAGATAGATCGTCTTCTCTATCTCCCTACGCCCCTATTTCTAATTTACTCCGTTTTCTTCTGTCGACGATATTTCAAGTTTACTGGTCCCGAGAATTGCTTCCCTGGAAACTGAAACGACTCTGTACACTAGACGTTTTACGGTTATGAAAGCAGTATTTGCATACAAGATAGCATGCTGCGCGGTCTAGCTTCCCGTGCAACATTCTGCTAACGTTTCGTTCGCGGGCAACCACGGCCGAGTTTCAATTCCCCAGGTACATTAACGAAACGGTGTACCTCAATGATTTCACCGATTCGCCAGTCGGAACGAAAAAAGAAAGATAGGTTCGGTATACGGTTATGGGGAAAGCGTATTAGCAGAGGTAACATTACAGCCAATTTATCGAGGTCTATCGTCGGGCCATAGGTTGGTGATCCACTAATCCCCACGCGACATTAACAGTCTATTTATTTAACTGGACGCGATCGCTGCGGGCTAATTGTAACTCTGCGCCCTAATTGTAATTTCCTATCCAGCCAGTGGCGTAAGCCCTGATTACGTAATTTCAGTGAACTCTACGGTAATTGGCAGCGAACGATCAAACGCATCGCTGATCCTCGTCCCCATCCGTCTTGGCGGATTAACGAGGCGGTGATTTTTTTAGCGTCATCGATTAAGGTTTGACCGCGAGGGGGAACATCGCTTGAAACGCAATTATCCAGCAACTGTTGAGCTTCGTATCCGCAGGGGCTCGTGATTGCGCGGTTTACGACTCGAAGACCAATCGAGCCGGCCAAAGTATTCGACTACCGGCCTTACGCAGTCGCCAGCTGCTTTGGCTGTAAAGCTCTCGACGATGCAGTCTCGCTGCAACGCCCTCCCTGCGTAATCCACCGGCGAGGGATTAATATCTTGGACGGTCTTTGCGCCCCGGGCTCGCTAATTGCGCGTTCGATAAATACGAGCCGCTTGGCCGTGAGAGGGAAAACAATTTCGCCGGGTGAGTCGTTAATAAAGCTCGCTTAAGCTTCCGGGGAAATCGTCTCGGGACTCGCGGCGTTGGAACGCTGCGCGGAGCCTGGCCGCTCTTTTTACATCGGGACCAGCGGGGATTCCGCAGCGGAGATTTTCACCTGATTTTGGATTCCCTGGGCGAGAAGCCGGGAAAATTATGGAGCGGGTCACGGGAAAAGATAAAAGGAGCAGAGCATTCATTAATTCCCGGCCGAAGTCGACTCGGCTCCTCTTTTCTTCGCACCGCCTCGTGTCTGCGCACGCGAGTACAGGCAAGTTGGCGCGGTGCGTTCGCGTTTGCAATTACGACCGAGCATTCTTTCTCCCCTCGGCACAGTTACACGCTCCTGGCTTCGATGTTACTGAAAACTCCAGACAAGCATCGTGTATCTTCGCGCAACCTCGATGAGACCCGACTTAAATGAAGCGGATCAACGGGGGTTGTAAGGCCCCGCTACGGTACTGCCGACACCGTGAATTACGCGATACCCTTACGACGTGTTACCGTGATAAGGGTAAATAAAACGAGACTGTATGTAATGGATTACCAGTAACTGAATATATTATATAACCCAAACGTTTAACAGATAACAATGAGTGATGCCGCTGGATTATAATATTATTGAACTGACGCTAGCCGTAGTGCGCTGACGGGAGATAATAACGAGACTCCCCCATGGAGTCTCTGAGAAATTCAAAATCTATCTGACTCCCCGATGGAGTGATTGCTGCCAGCAGCCAGAAATCCTCCCTCCCAGGCTGATTCCTTGGTGGACCCCACAATTAATGCACTTCCTATTGGTTGTTGCATCGCCAAAGGAACGGCCCACCCAGCCCCATAGAGAGGGGAAACTCTGGAAACCGTACTCGAGCTGATAATAAAATACGGGTAAACAGCCCATCTCCGAAACGTCGTCCAAGACGCCTTAAAGATGAAACAGGACGTCTGGCCAATATCACCGGGCCCCGGGACCGCCGGAGTCGATTACACAAAGGTTCATTGAGGCTCCAGCGCACTCGCCACCCTTCAACGGTCCCAAGTGTCAGGCGGGACACGCGACAGACCCAATGTCTGTCAGGCAGTCTTATAAATTAGAGGACTGCTTTCCCTCGGAACCTTTCCCGAGCAATTAACAATGAACCAAGGTATGGCCTTCGGCCGATTACGGTGCTGATGGAGGCTCTCCTATATTTACACGATTGTAGCGCGTAAACAACGCTTGGTAAAAACTGTCTAATAAACTGTCGGCGGGTTTCACTTGTTTCGGGGCGCAGCAGGAGAGAGCGGAGTTTATAACAAACAGATTTGTAAAATATAGCTCTAGTCTAGGCCACCCTCCGTTGCAATATAGCAATCCACGTCGGTGGACGCTTCATCTGTCGGGGATTAAAATTTTTTATTGCCTCCCCCGGCCAGCGGCTGCACCCTTGTCACGGCCGCGTGAAAGCTGGACGCTCCAGCGAGATTAGTCGGAGATACGGGCTATAAAGTGTAACACACGTGACTAAGCAAGAAACCGCTTTCGGAATTCTGCCCGGTTTTCAGGGGCTTCGGGGTTGGGGGGCGAGCTGAACCGCGTCCACCCCCCTGTTTAAGTCCATTTCCTCGGGCGAAAGTGTCGGCGAACTCCACTCGTTTATTACGATCGCCGCGGCCTGATATAGGAAACTGCGGAACTTTGGAATTTCCAGCCACTTTGGGAAATATTATTTACGGTCGAGCCGGCAACTAAGTTACCGCGTTCTCTCTGTTCCGCCAGTGGCACGTAGCAGCGACTGCGCTCTTGAAAATTTCAGGCTTGGGCAGTGCCGAACGGCGGGACATTTCACGGCAACGGAAATTCCTGTCCTGTAACGACGTTAGAAAGTTCGCCAGGATCCTGCGAAATGGAAGGGCATTCGCCGTGGCTGGGCAAAGCGAATCGTGGGTAACTTGATTTCGCTGGAAACACGCGACGGCTACGTTTAACAATCAACACCTCTATTCCTGTGGATACCAGATTGTTGAGGGATTTTCTATTACAGGGGGTCTGCTCCTTTTCTCGTGAACGGACGATCGAAGCGCGCGACAGGGAAGAACTTTCAATCGGCTTTCCCGATGCAAGGCTAGCCTGCTCTGTGGAACTGTAGAGACAGAGGAGGTTCCGCGGTTGGTTCGCGTTGAATATTTTAACGTCTCGTTCGTTTATTCCCAGAGCCTGCTAAAGGCCTGTCTCGGTCTACTTGGCGGAAATCCGCGCCAGTGACTGTCAGCCGTTCTGACAGCCTTCTGCTCGGATATCTCATCGCTCGTGACGTTTGACTGCTCGCAAATGCGAGTAAAAGTCGCCCACCGGCGACACAGTTGCAAAGTACACGAGAGTATTTCGTGGGCTCGAGTCGTCCGCGCCGGTAGTACGAGTCAATAACGAGGCTGACGGCTCGTCGGAGATTCACGAGTCCGGTGACTCTCGAATGCTGTTCGCGATTCAACCAGGAAATGGAGAGACTACTGCGTATCGAAAGGTAGGCTTTGATGGTCGATGGAACCGCGACTCTACATAAGTGATCACTGACCCCCGTGGAATTATTTGGAGATTCGTGGATTCGATCGGCCGGTTGGGGATCCCTGGTTACCAGCAAAACTACAGTCGTGGCAGTTGAACAGAGACAGGAAGCCCAGCGAACAGGGGCGAAGGGAGATGCCGTGACTCCGACTACCACCGGGTGTATCGATCCCCTCTATTATTAGTTCGTCGTCGACCCCCATTAGAATCGTCAGCAACCACGCTCGTAACTCTTTTCAGTATTCGTTATCGGAGACTTGGTTTCACGGCGGATAACGCCTTTGACACGACTGTCAGTGATAGTCGCACGGCTTCGTCTTCCGCGCGACTCGCGACGGGCGAGCAACGCGTTGCCTGTGTCTGTCTCTAGACGACGGAGACGCTGTCGCAAGGGTACCGTGTTCTTCTTGGAAACTACGGAGCGTGGTTTTGTCGAAAAGAATAGGGGGCAGGGAGACGAACAATGCCGGCTGTATAACAGAGAGGAGTTGGAGAGCGGTATTGATCGAGTGACAGCTACGTGTTTTCTTCCCAGCGAATCGTTGCTCCATGCATCTCTCTGCCTAATGCCATCCTCGATTCAGAAGCAACCGCGGCCTGGCCCATTTTCTCCCGAGTCGTGTATCAACACAATCATTCCGGGAAAATTCCAGCTCCAACGGATTGCCCGTGCCCCGCGGTATTGTGCCGGTAACTCGGTTGAAACTAAGGCGATATCGACCGAACGAAGCGTGTAGGTACTCGTCTTCGGTTTACCCTCGTCAGAGCGCTGAATCAGTGCATCCTCCTGATGCAAGGCAGACGATACGAGTGTATCGCGGGCTTGCGGAGCCCCGCCGTGCAAAGTATGCGGCGAATCGATAACCGAGCCGCGTCGATGATGATGTTCCAGCTCGCTTCGGGAAAATATGCCCGGCTGGAATATTTCCAACGCGTTTCTTTGTGCGCGCGGTGCCCTCCAGCTCCACGATTAACCGAAAATCTAGAATTCAATGTTTTGCACCGTTTCATCCGTAATTCTGGCCCGACACAATGTTTTCTCTTGGAAATCAACTGAAATTATTCGGGCGCAACGCAGGGGTGTGCAGGGAGGGTTAAATATTTTTCACGAGGAAAAATATTTTCGCGGAATGGCTGCCGCTGTGCTTTTCAAACGCGGCTAACTCGCTTTGACGGGAATTTTCTACCGCGGTGTCGGTTTCCCTCGTTAATGGAGAGCTCTGTGAAAAATCAGAGACGCGAGAGCGATCGGGTGCGGGGCTGGAATTCACCGATCTGCCGTCGCGAGACGCTTCGGAGCTCGGAGCCGAGACTTGCCTCGCGAGGGGGTGCGCTCCGCGTAATGGGATCGCGGCGGCGGCGGCGGCGGCGGCGGCGGATGCGTCGAACGGGACTGGAATTTAAAATAACCGAACGGCCGGGCAGATGCTGAGGAATTATTCTACTTTCGGCGAGGCGAGCGAGCACGCGCCCAGCGCTGGGTTACTCTATTCCCGCGTAATAACGCCACTCCGTGGCTGCGATCCGTAATTGCCCCGAGTTCCTCCAGCCCACGATTTACCAGCATGTAACTCGCGGAGCCGGAAGCGCATTCTCCAGTGGCTGAGAGCAACTTTCGCATAGCTAGGAGTTTTCGTTCGCCGGAGAACACGCCACGACGAACACGCGAGTATCCCGCGCCGCGAAAATGGCATCGGCCACGAGGAGATTAACCACCAACCTCCGTGCAGGATACGAATTTCCCAGTAGAAGGCGGAGCAACGAGACTGAGAATGGTATGGGCCTGGTGAATCTCCTTCGGAGCTCGATTCCAAAGCAAACCCTGCTCTCTCAAGTATGCTTTGCAATAGGGAAACTAGGAGCACAGCTAAAATCGTGATAATCGCGACAGGGCACTCTGAAATTTCCCACACTCGACTGTGTGTTTTAGGGAACAGTTTCAACGGTGCTGCGCCGATCGTTGTTCACAATTAAGGAGCCGGCGTACTCGAAACTTTCGTTTCCCGAGCGGCAGTCCGTACGTAATTAAAAACTTTGCTCGGCCGCGTTTCCGCTGCGCATATTCGTTCGGCGTAGAAAGAAAACGATAAAAGCTGAGTTACGGGAAATTACGGAAGCTCGAGTTCGACGCGGAAGTTTCTTAGTGCAGCGGTGGGAGCTGCATTTTCAGAGGTATTCTGCGGTCTTCCCCCCGTTCAGAGTAGTAGTCTGTAGTTTTCGTTATCGAGTCACTCGTTACGATATTGTCTCGCCGCACGACCGGTTGGCTACTGCTCGTAAACTACGCGCTGGACCCGTCGCACAGTGGTCGAATCGCCGAAAACGTGATAAAAAATCCTTACGTTCACATTTCATACTTTGTCATTAAGAAGATAGTCGCAAAAATGAATATTAATAAGTCGCAAAAAAGTGCAACTTCTCCTTTTGCACATACATTCCTTATACTATAGAATAGACTATGAAATTATATAAGTTTCAAAAATGCCTGACAATAACATCGAATGAATGCACAATTTCATCTTATGCATAAATGAAAGCACTTTCAATACCTCAAGTGCGAATTTATACAAATTATTGACCTTCTAGTTTCCGCGTGCGCAATAGCTTTTGCTATCATAAAAACACAATCTCTGTTAATTTTTTAAAATTTGGTGCCATAATTAATTTCAAATAACGTAATCAAATCAGACAGTACTGTTAAACAAAACATAACATATTATATTATCGACATTTCCTCACCCCTACAGGGCTGAGTTTTATTCTAATAAAATTTTGGACCTCGGAATCAGAGCCTGGGATTCCAAAAACCCCTGCAATGACCATCTTCATAATGATAAACTGTGAAATGTGAACGTTAGGATTTTTTATCACGTTTGCGGCGATTCGGACCACTGTGCGTCGCTCTAAAGCCACTCTTTTGTACTCGCTCGCGTTATGAACCTATACCTACGGAGAGGTGAATTTGACCGTAGGAGATGTTGCCCGCGGCACAATGGGCACCTCGGTGCTTGCAGCGAATGCCGACGCCCACCGGTGTTCGATGTCGCGAGCAGTAACGAGCAGCCAAAGATGTGTAACACGAGTGCCCTTTGCGATTCTTTTGAAATCGGCGACTCACTAATGGCGCTGCTTCTCCATCCCGGTGCTCCTCTCGTTTCATCCGTCAAGAATTCGGCGGAGCGATTTCCGAAGATGGAGAACGTAGAGAAGGGACAAGAGAAACGAGCCGATCGTTACCTACATGGAAAATAGTTCGTTGCAGCGTTTCATTCGAACAAATCGCAGCCGATCCCTCTCGCAGGACCTCTAATATCGGGAGTGCTACCGTTAATATTTCTCCGTTTCCCGCGGAACGCTTCCCCTTTATCGGCGTCCTTGCCTTTATTCGCTGGTGGAAAAATCGTCCTCGAGACAATGCCTGCTATGCGTCTTTGCCGTCTGCCCCTCCCATTCATCCTCATCCTCGTTCGTTCTCCGTGCGCGTTCTCCGGAGCGCGAGGCCGCGCCGTCTCCTCGTCGACCCAATTTGTCACGGGCCAGGGAATTTCAGTCGTCGCTTAATCCACACCCGACAGGACGCGATGCCATCACTCGAGTTTTCACCGAAACCAGCCACCGCGAGCTGCGCACCCTGCGTCACTTGACATTCACTCCTGGTCCCACCCGATAATTACGACCGGTGCGCAGTTGCTGCGAATCTTAATAATATTCAGAGTGCAGTGTTCGCCGGCGTATTATCAGCGTTCGGCGATCAGTCTACCGAATTTCACGTGCTCGCGGATAGATGAGCGTCGAGGGCAGGGTCGCGAGAGACGTGTATGTTCTTCTGCGAGAACCACGTTGCCGTGCTTTCAGAGCCCTGCTATCAGGCATCAGTTTATCGCGAGACGAGCGATTCCTTCTCTCCGCTAGACCGACGAAGATATTACATTAGGAGCGCAGCCGGCGATAAACAACGCCGGATCGAGGCTGGTGAGTAACGAGAGCGGCAAGTTTTCTCCAGTCGCAGGAGGGAATCTGTATCCGCTCGGTGTATCTTCCGCCAGCTCCCGCGGGCTTTGAGTTATTACATTCTCCGACAAGGCTGCAGCCAGGCGAGCGAACAAAAAGACGCGTGTAACAGCCAGACCGGGGAACGTACAGCGCAGAGAGTGTATCGGAAAATTGTAGCACGTGTCGCGACACGAATTTAACACGGTTAAATGAAAATTGAACCGATACCAGATCGCGTTCCTTCGCGAGATTCCTCTAGGGGCTTTCGGGTTCCTGAGATCCCTGCAACGGATCGCCTAATTTTGCCTGCCACCCTCGCAGCTGTCTACGAGAGCGCGCAACCCTACGCGGGCAATCTGTTTTCGATACTTTACCACGGTGCAGCAGAATTGTTGGAGTATTTGTACCAGGGAGAAGCAAGGACGTCGGGCCCCATGGTTAGCTCACCTTTGTCCCTCGTTAATTGACCGCCTGTCCGACGATTGATTAAAAAATCGGATCCCCCCGTGTGTCTTGGTCAAAGGTATTCGCGCAGCGGACTCGAAAAAAGATTCGTAACCCGGTGTCGCGAATCCGTCGGGGAAAAGGTAATCCAGAAAATAGTGCCCCTTTGATATCGGCGTGTGCCTCAGGTAAAGAGACGAAAAAACATCGGTCGCACGATAAAACCGGGTGGAAAAAAAAACCGATAGCGCCTTTGTGCGTGGCCCTGTACATACTACCATCTCCCGCGGTGACTTTGAAAACTTCGCGGTGGCTGGATTTTTCCGCTTTTTCGAATTTCTAAATCTCTCCCCATTGTTTCGCCACCGTTTATCGCTGCACCTTTGTTTCCTTTCTAATGAAACTTGAAACGAAGAACGTGCCGCGGTGAATAGCCGCCCGGCGAGCAGAATACCGTCGAAAGTCCTCTGACCGTCCAGATTCGGTATAAAATTTCTCAAGATTCAGGGAACCGTCGCTCTGCTTTATTAAAAGACTCGGTAGTAACCGGGTTCTTCTCCCTATTCCGCAGAGACATTTCGGCTTTCCCTCTCTCACTCTCGAGCAACGTCGAGGTCCAGTATCCAAACTCGTTGACACGCAACATTAATTAACTGCGATATTGATTCGAGCTCTAGAGTGTACCTGACCATCGACGAGTCTGGTTCTGCCTGAAATTTCGGATTTACTTTCCACTCCAGCCACGAATCATTCGGTCTGGCGACAGCTGCTCCGTATTACTCCAAGAGTTACGTAGTTTGCGGTGCATAATGTTCTCCGAAGATCAGCGCGTATTACTACATTCGGAGGATGGAACTGGAGCGAGAGGGTTAGCACTCGAGTCATTAACCAGCTGGATAATTTAACGTTTAGTCGCCAGACTGGCTGTTAGGTCGCTAGAGTCCTCTCTGCCTACGCTTCGCGACCAAAAAATCTCGGTGAAATGACCGATGAAAGCGAGGATCATCCGAGCGGGATCGTCTATGATGAATCGCCGGTGATGGATCGTGGCGTTACACGACTTCTTACTTACCTTCCGCTAGGCTGATCCGAGGATTTCGATCAGCAGCTCTGGCTATGAATTTCCTCGAATCTGGAATTCGGTAGTGTATCGAAGGCAGTTTTAATCGTTTGTTGCTTAGAATAGTAGCGTTGCAATTTAATCGGAATTTCGACGCGGCTAGATGTGGTTAAATTTCCAGTCGAAAGTGGTCGCTTTGGTATTAGAGGGGTGGTAAAGAAACGAGGTCACAAGAATCAAATGTGTCCACTGATCTAACAGAAGCACATTTTCATCTCATGTTAAGTTGGATCGCGTAGCTCCAATATAGAATGATGAAACTTGAGTCAGTATTGGATATTTATGGTGCAGCTAATGATATCAGCAGCAATCAGAGGAACGGAATGATGTGTGCTTGGTGGTCATCCTAGAGGTGTGCTAATAAAATCAATTCGCCTGGGTGTACCCATACATATGCCTACAGGGAGTTTCCTTCGTTACGAGGACACGTGAAACCTTCTTCTCCTGGGGAACGAAGATATGGTAGATACATTCACGGAAACTATATGTAGCACACAGAACGAAGCGCCTTGTATAGGGGAGAGTCATGCAGTACCGACCGCTCTAAGTTTTTTTTTTTTTTGTTATATCTTGGGGTAGAGTCGATAAAAATCAGAAATTCGAAAACGTGTTTGTAGTATAGATGAAAGTTAGTAACAGGAGGGAAATTATTTTTGTGAAATTTAATAATAAGAATTGATAATTCGCAAAAGTAACAAAGGACGTTTTATTAAACTTAATAGACTAGAGATAGTTTACATAATAGAGCAAAATCATTTACTTACACGAGAAACAAAAGAGCAGCTTAAAGTATAACTTTTAACCCACCGAATATCAACGTATACGTTTAATGCCTCGGAACATCGAGAGCAGTGGAGTAAACAATATGACCGCGAAATAGGTTATAGAGAATTGTGATTTTCATTGATTAATTCAAATAAAGTGCTAATATCTGGTCGAAGAAGCGAGGACTAGCTTTGGTCGGTACTGGACGACTATCCCCTTTGCATACCGTAAACGCGATGTTCATTTAACTCGAAACAATGGTAGTAATTAATAGAAATATCGTTGCAACGTTTGCAAAGCGTTGATTAAGTTAAGTACGGCGATGAACGGTTTCAATCAAAATTGGATCTAAACGCTAGTGAACGTTATTGGATATTTATTGCCCGATCAGTAACGTAGATAAGCGACCGATAGAATCGCTCAATGATCATCGGTGGCCTGGTGTAATAACGCCATTCGCGGGGTATATCAAGTTGACGCGAAGAGAAATTACGTTTGCGAGTCTCACACGAGGATGAGCGAACTCGTCCGATTGGAAACTGTCCGCGGAATTAAATCGCGATCGAGGCCGAGCTACGTAGCCTGCTGGTGGCTCAATGGAAATATCGAGAAAAGGTGAAGATGTTGAATTAATCGAGAGCGTGGTGCTAGAGACAGGCGACGAATCATTCCTGTGGATAAATGCAAGATAAATTTCGCGATTTCTTCCGGAAAATCTGACCAGAATTCCCCTGGAATTCTGGAGAACGGCGACAAACTGACCAGCAGCGTTTAAAGCTAATTTCAAGCCCACTCGTCGCCCCGATTCAGTGGAAAAGGGTCGGTATTCTTCCGCGGAGTGCATTACTCTCGGCATCGCGACAAATTCTCGCGTAATTTTCCGCAGAAAGAACCGACGCGAAATTAATTAAAGGGGCAGGAGCGGTGGCCAGTTTACGGGACACTTCCTCTTTCCTCGCCTCTGTGTCCCTCTTCGTACGCGCTTCGCCATTCCGTGCGTTCAACGCTCCGCCCTTCCCAACAAAACCAAGGGTGACGACGGAAGGGTCGACAGGTTGGTCTAATTATTTTCTCACTCGCCAGCTCCGTCACTCTACCACATTGCTCGAAATAATCGTTCGATTGTCTCCGACGCCAGACGCTTCCCAGACAAGAACCCAAGGCTACAGGGAAACAGCTGACTCTCGATGTCTTTCTCGCCCGCTGCCTGCTCAGTTCCATTCCATTTTTAGACAGACTCGCGTGGACTTTTAACCCGGTGGACTTTATCCCCCGCAGTTATCTCCAGGATCTTGAATCGCTCGGGCTCCCCTTCCGGCGAGGTTCAACCTTGACGAAAGGGATAGGCCCTCGACGACAGGACTATGTAACGCGGCTAACCGCGAGGAAGAAAGTGTTCGAAGGCAATCGCCGAAATCCGATTCCCTCCCTGACCATCGAACTTCTCCATTAGCGGCGTCTCTGCTGGCCGAAGAATCCAGCACTAGCGTTAACGAGAGAGGAAACCCTCGGCTGGGAATCGTGGAAGAAATCCACGCCAAGAGGTCTTGTACCGATAAAGCGATCTCACCCAGAGTCCACCGCGAGAGATCCCCGAATACACGCGCAAGCACTCGGCCGGGGCTTGCTGTTCCCAGCGAGGGTGGCCTCGCGACAAACCTCCGCGCTCCTTTCCGCCGTCTGTCCTTTTTGCCCCCTTTGCTCTCGTGTTAAGGAGCCATCGAACGCCAAACAGCTCCCTTTCGGCGTTCTTAATTTCGTGAGGACCTCCGCCGACCGACCGTCACGTTCGACCCCGTTTGCCTCGCGCAGCTGCGATCACGTAGCAGCGGCCGCCATTTCGCCAAGTTTGCCGGGATTCCGAGGAGAGGATCGAGGACCCGGTCGTCTCCGGAATGCCGGCAATAATCGCGTTTATGGCGCGATTCGGTGAATTTCTAGTTTCGTTAATTGAACCCCGTTTCGACCCTCGACCGGCTAATGGAATTCTTTCCTCGTGGCTCCACCAGCAATTTCGTCTGGGACACGATGAATTCCCTAACAAGTTCGTTCTCCACCGCGAAACCGTGCTTTTCATTGCTTTTCGAGAAGGCGAAGAGGAATTACAGAACGTAAAACGGACGAGAACAAGTGAAACGGGAATGAAAGTAAATTCTGTGGTTTTCATTTGCGATCGTATGGAGAAAGTTTTAATAGTCAAACACCCCTGGAAAGTAAGCCTCCGGGCGGCGACAACTCGAGGAGGCCAAAAAATCCAGCGGCTCGTTAGCAACGCGAGAAAGAACGGTAACGACGATGGAAATCGCCGGGAAGAAGGGCGCAATAATTAACCCCCGGCTAAATGGAGATCCGGAGATATCCGTTTGAACCCTTTCTTTCCACGACGACACTTTGCAGCGCCGGAGGCGAGATTTTCGTTACGGCCGAACGCCAAATCCGCGTGTCTCTGCTCTATTTAATTAGTGCACCAGGCATCGAGGAGCAAGGATGCCCCG
Source organism: Andrena flavipes (assembly GCA_963971345.1). Lineage (NCBI taxonomy): Eukaryota > Metazoa > Arthropoda > Insecta > Hymenoptera > Andrenidae > Andrena > Andrena flavipes. Next base: position 33,029,629 of record OZ020481.1, read on the forward strand.
AGGTGGTCGGCTGCTCTAACGAGGCGGCCGGGCCGTCTCCTCTCTCCTCCGAAGAGTCCTTCACAATCTTCTCCACTCGAAAGCCCCGCCGTCGCGCGTCGCGCGGAATTACGCCGCGTTTCCTGGCTCGCCGAGGAACGGAAACTGTACCTCGGTTGCTGTGCCGTTCGCCTCGCCACCGATCAAACGATTTCTCAACAAGTCTGTTGAAAAAATTCAAAGGACTTTTTAGAATGATTAGGTACCTAGGATCTAAATCAAGGAATTATCGTACGTCACAGTTGGCAAATTATACGTAAGCACGTATGTCGCCCGTATTTTCATTTCGCTGGTATTATGTATATACTGTTAGGTTAATAGTGAAACAGATACAGTGACACCCGAAAATCTTCGGACACTTTAAAATCGCATAACTTTTTTTAAAATTAATCAAACCGACTTGAGTTTTTTTTTGAGAAGTTAGAAGGATTAGTTTGCTAAATCGTTTGGATTGATTCTAAAAAAGTTATGCGATTTTAAAAAGTGTTTATATATTCTTGAGTTTGTTAAAATAGAGGTGTAAGTACATATAACGTGTCTCGGCTACTCGGCTCGACTCTGCCGTGCCTCGAAGAGGGGGGAATATTTTAATGACTTACGTGTCAGTCAATCTATAGCCTCGAACCCGCGAGGTCTTTCTCGTTATAATGTCTGTGTTGTAAGTGACGAAATCCATCGCGAATCCATTCCGCTGGAAGTCAGCTCGACAGAGGATCTCTGGTAAGCTTCTCGAATTCACTATGAACCAAATTGCTCGAGCAAGACTTTCAAGACCGACAAATATTATCCTTACCCCGCGTGGTTGTTTATCGAGCGTTAAAGCGAGTAGAACGTGATACCGCGGGAAGGGATAAACTCGAAGATGGATCTCGGTGTCCCTGTTTCGAGACCCTTCCGGTTTGTTTTCCGTCGATTTCCTGTCTCGCGTCGCCATCGTCCGCTGCAAGCTCGTTTTACGCGGGTGTAGAATTTCCATGGCGTGCGATTTCTTTGCTCCTGGCGACCTGGCGACGACTTCACCCCGTCACTCGACACTTCCGTGGAATCGATCCAGTCGGTGGAGATCGCGCGAGGGAAAAGCGCGTGGTCCAAAGAAACCTTGGAATGTTTGGTGCGAGATATTCGAGGAACGACAAGAGACGTCACTCGACGTCGTTCGCCGGACGAGAAGTCAGCCAAGAGGGCTTGATCGTCGGTCGAAGGCAGAGAAACGAGGAGAAAGAAGCGGGTCGCTTGCATATGGATAAGCGGGAGCGTGTTTTAAGCTCGTCGGGATTAGAGCGTCGATCGAAAAAACTCGGCGAGGAACTTCCGGTAGCTTGAGGATTCCTCCGATGTGATGAGGGGAAAAACACGTAATATCCTGGGAAGCGAGCCTCATTCTGTCCATTGTCGCCGGGATAAAGTTGTCGCGCGTCGGTGGAAAATCACGGGGCGGGCGCCCGTGCCACGCGGGGGTTGAAAGCAGAGAGGAGAGGAGAGGAGAGGAGAGGAGAGGAGAGGAGAGGAGAGATGAGAAGGGGGAGAGGCGCCGAGACGTCTCGACGCCGGTTTACCGCCGGTTTATCGGCGTCGTCTTTTCGCAGCCGCCCCGCTTCTCGTCGCCGCACCGGTGCCTCCTCTTCTCTCTGCCTCTCCCATTGCTCCGACGCTTTCCTATTTCTCTATTGATCCCCTCTGCACCCTGTCTTGGACTGGACCACTACAGTTCTCCCTGCCCCAGCCGTTTCTGCGCTAGACGCCAGATAAGCGACGCTGATGGACCCGGCGTCTGTTCATAAGCGATCAACAGAGACGGCCTTGGTTCGTGGAAACGTTAGCAAGTTTCCCCGTTCGTTTTCTTCTGTTCGAGCTAAAGTCCTCGCTGTGTAAGAAAGGGGACGCGACTTTACGGGGATGTTTGTTCGAGTTACGGTGACTGGGCTAAATGGGTTAGAAAGTTCAGTCGAATGAGCGTCGGGGTTGGAATGCTTTAAAGAAGGAGTCCAAAGCGTATTGCGGTAAGGACGAAGGACAGCCCGCAAGTTTCTCCCTGGGTTTCAGGGGCAAGCCGCGGCAACCTGGTCGCGAAGAGGAAATTGCACAATTACCGCCGCGATTTGCGACAAAACAACAAGCTGGCTTCCGTTCGCCTAACAATTCCATTTCCTCCATACCACCGTCAAGGTATTAACGTATCCTCCAGCGAGAAAATGAAATTCCTGTCGCGGAGCTGCAGCGCGTGCACCCGCGACACGTACGGTGCAACACAGCGCCCCGCCTGCATTAGGGAACACGAGATTTAATTAGAAATTCGCCAGGCAAAATTCGTGCTAATGTTAATTCGATAGACCCCGGCTGCACTATAACGCTCCTGCCTCTCCCATCTTGCCACGACACAGAGAGGACTTTGTTTGCTCTCGAAACAGAAAATCGAACGGCGCTGTACCGAACGGCCATACGGTAATGCCATCAGAATTCGTCGGTTCCTCTTGCCGCGACTCGAACCTGGTAATTCAATGTTTACCCTCGCTGTTTGAGCGGTGTTCTTGACAGTCTAATGCGCCACGCGGAGCCGGAAATACACGGGGTTTCATCAGGGCAACCTACAGCTGCGCGGTGAATTATTCAGCGTGCTGTCGTGGCAGTTTTCGAGCAGGTGAACATCATCTTCGATGCTGCGTTCGCGTGTTTCTTTCTGTCGCATTTTCGTGGCGCGCGAAACGTGGGGCTGGCTTCCGTTGGCGCGTCGCGAGATTAAAATACTGCTCATCGTCGTCGGATCAAGGACGTCGCGCTCGTCCCACGGGAGGCGTATTTCATTTTCATACCAAACCACCGACCGAAAAACGCTCGAGAAGGTCCACGGACGAGCAGGAAGAGAGAACGAAACGTGGCTGAGATGTGGGAAACGCTCGAGCCTCGAGTAATATTTCAAGGGAAGGTTGCCCCTTGGCGACGATTAGTCGAACCGTCGTATGGCTTTCGGAATGCATAAGATATTGGTCGAAATAAAAGTTACTTGGCGCGTCACTGAAAACGGGGAAGACAGAAATGAAATGAAAACACTCCGAGGGCCGCGTCCGAAAGGGCAGATGCCATAGAAGAAGCTCAAGATTCTTCTTCTTATTTCCAAAGTTCCGCTCGAGTTGAGCGAATTAGACCGACGCGCCGCGTCGCCGTTACCCTCGGTGGCGATTTCACGCGATAAGGAATGCCTCGGTCGGACGAAATATTTTCGTCGCTTTATCGGGGCATTTGGTCGAATCGCTTTATCGAAAAGCCGATTCGCGTTCGCCGCTTCGTTTGCTCTAATAAACCGCGGCGTCGAATTGCCGCGGATGCGCGCGCAAAAACGCTACTTGCCCGGGGAAATGGTTGCAGGGGGCTGTCGTATATACGCGGCCACTTCGGATAACTTCAAATCGGATCGAACGCGGTATTACTTTTCATGACGCCGTAAAACGAATTTACGAGGTGGAAACCGTATAACGTTATTATCCGAAATGGTTTTTTCTTCGGCTAAAGAGATTTACAGACAGCCGTGTAAAAGTCATGCGACGACGTCGAATCGCGCCGACTTTCCAGGAGAGATGACAATTTACCCGTCAGATTTCCGCGTCTCTCGCGGCTATGAATCCGCCAAACGAGAAGCTAACCGACACCAATTGCTTTCAGGTTGACGGAAGTTTGGTCCCCGCGCGGTAAGCAGCCAGCACCAAGATGGCAGCGTTCGTGGCCAAGCAGATGGTCGGGAGCAAGCTGAACGCTGTGAAAGGTGAGCGTGTTTGCACTCGCTTTCTTAAGAATCCCAGCCCCAGAATTTTGGACGATATGCTGGACAAGCTTTCGACTTGTTTACGGGACAGAGGATCCTTTCCATCTATTTCGGTATGCCTATTACGTTCCACGGTGCACGTACACCTATCGATGTCTTAGCTATAATACTACGAAGCCTTTCCACGTAACGGAATCGTTCAATAATTCAAATACACCTGACCAACCCGCCCGAAGGTTCGATACATCATAACCGTGATGCACGAATACACGCCGAGCGTGCATTTCGGCGCGGCTTCCGTGGATAGGGGATTCTTGCGAAATAACCTGGACGGCGATAAAGGGGATAGGAACGTGGAGAGATCGAGCCAAAGGCCAGCAATTTTTGCGTAACACGTCCGAATGTAATTGCAGCCGGCGGGCTGACAGGCAATTTACTAATTCTCGAACCGGCACCGTCGATCTTTGCTCACCGCGGCCGAGAAAACGAATTAACGAAGGCCGTTTCATTCCGGCGCTATCGACCGACAAGGGGATACCACCTAGGTATCCGATCGGGAACGAGCGCGAAACAAATTCGCGACGAGTCACGTCTCGGTGAAACGTACACCGACGTACCTACACAGGACGGTGATAGGAATTCCAGAGGTTGATCCTTCGGGCTTCGACAGCCCTTTCCCCGCTCCTATCCTGGGGCACTTCCTCCGCGTAGAATAATTGGCGCGTCGCAAGAAACAGTTTTTATCGTTACGGGGAAACTTTGTTCCTCGAGGATGGTCGAGGATGGTCGCTCGATCATCCGGCGGAGTTTAATCCCGCGAGATCGCCCGATTGAATCGAGAAAGGAATCCGTGACCGACGGTCCAGGTATTTCGATTAGCGAGACTCGATCCGACCGTAAGTTGCAGCAACTATCGACCGTCTTCTCGGGAGCATTCCTCTCGCGAATTGGGAAGTATACTTTCGCGCTCGTTCCGCGGGAAGCTTCGTCTTCGATCTCATTCGGGGATGACGAGTATCAACCTTCCGTGATCGTGTCCGTGAAACCGCAATCATCCTGCGCGTAAGGAACCGGTGCAGCAATGTTTGCCTCGTTAAGCAGCCGATACGAATTAGTAACGCGAGGCGGGTGCTCGGAAGATGGCTTTTCAACGTATCGGTCGCGAGAAGAAAGCACCGTTACACCGTGTCTTAACACATTTCTTGGGGAGTACGAGGAAGATCGGTCTTTCTGCCGGTAATTTTGCTCGCGAATTAAGATTGATCGGTCGCGCTATCCAGGGAGGAAGAAAGCATTAGGCGAAATGACGAAGCAGCGTTGGTTGTGGGAAAACATTCTTTACCACCCTCGACTCCTCTGCTCCTCTCATATATATTTTTATTCTATCGATCAGAAGTTAAAAGAATCTTTCCTTAGCGCGACGTCGATGCGACGGATAACACTCGAAATAGAATCTGCGCCAGTGTCTCACCCTTTAATGCTGTACACGTAACTGTGTCAGCGGCGTATAAAAAGCTCGGCCGCGAAGGAACGCGGACAGACCCGTTAATAAACTCGATAAACGTGGCTCACCTCCCGACGTTTTCGATTACACGGAATAACGTGTTCCATTAAACATGCGTGCTATTTACCACCAGCACTAATCGCCTATCACAATCACCGCGAAAGTATGTCTGAACACTCCTATAGCGAGATCCGCGATGCCATGGGGATCGCCGAATTTTCTCGATTAAAGTGTCGTCGAGGGACACGGAGCTCTCTAAAACACCACGGTATAACATTCGGTTTCCAGTTAATTATATGATTCGCGTGGAACTTTGCCGAGCGGCTGGTCAGTCGGTTGATAACCGACCGCGGACGGCCGCGAATCAAATTGCTATCAAACCAAATTGAACCGCGGTAATTGAATCAGCCTGCATTTAGTCGCCGACGTGGCTAACCATCTACTTGCATTCGCCAATGCAATTTGCGAGTGCATAGAAGAGATTTCATAGACGATCGGATAAGTAAAAGAGTGTTGTCAAGCTCCCTTGCGCTGCTGCGGGACACTTAATCATTGTTATTCAAGTTACAATTACGGCCAGCCAGTTAGAGTGGAAATTGAGGAGGATCAGTCGCGAGCAATGGGTGGACGCGTCGCCGGCTGGCTCGTCGACTTGCAGGCAGCTTGAACGATGGCCCGCAATAAAACTTGTGTCATTAAGGGAAAGTTTCAGTCTCCGCGAACGCCACCAGCACGAGAACTAACCGCATCGCGGGGAATCCGTGTAATGGGAAACGGGGACCTTCGTCAAGCTCCGGAGCCTCGATCTCGAATCTTTCTTCAGGCCAACCTTAACTCACTTGGACACAATCAATCCATTCTCCCCCATCGCGGCCACCCAAGACCCCGCGCCCCCCCCCCCCCTCTCTCTCTCTCTCTCTCTGCGACTTCTTCTACGTCTTTTCGGGGTCGTTCGTTCCCCTGATGTCCTCCATTATGTACATTGGCCGTAGAAATCCGTCCCCCGGTTCCGCACTCGATCGTACTGGCTCCTCGAGTTTGAGGACACGGCGTTCCCGATGTAACTTTCAAATGGCCCTCGATTTCTCAGGTGTTCTTGCCACTGGAACGGTTTGTCGTCGCGTCGTTCACGGCTTCCTGCGATTTGTCGGAATTTACAGCGACGGGCGGGCGTTAAAGTTTGCACTGGGCTCCTGGATTGGACGTTCTAGTTGGAAATAAATTGCAGCTGGATGGCTGGATCGAACGTGCGATCGCGTGTACTATTCCAGCAGAAGCAGAAGCAGCTCCCATGGGGAACGACGCGAGATCCGCGCGAAGAACAACAGACAGATGAACACCGAAATCCTGTTCCGAGCAATTATCACGACGGTTTGGTGTTTGACCGTTGCGATGCACACCAATCGGCGGAAGAAGAGAAGTCGGAAGTCGGAAGTTCCGAGAGTCGGAAACCGGCGCGGCGGTTTGTTCGCGGATGGGCGACGAGGTTTTAGCGGGAAATGCGGTGGGAAAGTTTCGCGGAGCACTTGAAGGGTGGACGAATCGAATGGCAATTAGTTTGGGATGACCTGGATGCGCGTCCCCGTATCTTCCCCTCCACCCTCAACAGTGTCTGTTTCGACCTCTCGCCCTAAACTTCTACCTAGCAAGCAAAAGGGTTGGACGAATGTTGGACGAAGGAAAAGGAATGGCGTCACTGTGTGCGTAGATTCAACGACATCTTCTGCGACGATGACGATTCATCTCTCTGGCTTCGTGTACGACGGGGACAAGATAGAGGAGCAGCCAAGGGAGAAAGGTGGGTGGTCGAGGGTAGGAAGAGGGTAAGCAGCGCACGGAGCTCGATCGAAAGCGACGGCGACCGCTAAACGAAAACCCTACGGGAGGTTTTGCTAACCGAGTTGCATTTATAACTTGGAATTCAGCCCACCTAGCTTTCCACCTCGTTCGCCTTTCGCTCCCCTGTCCTTTAGCATTCGGGCTGCTGCAGGTTTTTCCTCGGCAAGCCGGTTAATTGAAATCCCGCGGATCGATCGACCACGACCTACGGCACTGTGTGCGGTCGCTCGCTGCAAGTCAACCGAATAGCTTTGCCCCTCGACGTGCTTCGTAACACTGGTTGTTACACGTTCCTCGCCCGATTAGCTTCGTTTCGCCGCGTTTCGCCGCGTTTCGCCGCGTTCCTCCGCGTAGTCAACGCTTCTGGCGTCGACTACTCCCTGAAAGACGATCGGAGGAAGCTGCGGAAAATGCTGGAGAATTTGATGTTTCTACGGGAAATCTCCCTATTTCATGGTACTCGGTGCCTCGATAGATTCAATCCGATTCGCGGATGAAAGGAGCCGAATCCCATTCGCCGCGGATTTATTCGCCGATGAGTGATACGAATCCACTCGAAATCGTCGGCGTTCGAACGTCGAGGACCTATTCGCCCATTGACCGCAATTTATGTCGGATTTATACCTGACGAACTGCGTTTCGACAAATTATTGGCCGCAAAAATAAATGCTAAACCGTCCGAGGCATTGCGATCGGTTGCGTTCGACCGAAACACGCGACTCCGCGAGTTTAAAAGTGAACCGAACGGGAAAGAATTAACGCGGCGATTCTTGACAGAGATTTATTGGGAATAAATAGCAGGATGGTTGTATTAAGAGGCCCGAAAGCGAGGCCGCGCGAGTGTGTAGCAGGGGGAACTGGTGATTGCGCACGAATTGCGATATTTACGGCGGTTAGATACGAAGATAATTATCTCGCGTATTATAAATCAGGGGAATGGTATGCAAATGTCGCGGGCATTGTTTCGATTCGCGTGGCGGCCGTCATTATAGATGGTTTATTCAGGCAGTTAGCGTTGCAAGCATGCCCGCAGGTCGATGCGTTTTCGGTTGGCCATCCGTTCCCACTAAATTCTTCGCAAACGAGTTTGCTGGATGATTGAATTAATCCACGACTACGGATAACGATTGTACAGCCAGTTTGCATAAGCGTGGAGTTCATCGGCGATGGTGGCCAAAAGTGGACCGAGGCTAAAGGATTAAATAATATTATGTTCGCGCGCACGAGTGTTGGACCAAGTTGGGTCCAGCTACGAAGTCCTAATGGAGCTCAAAGGATTTACGGGGAGATTAGTCCGACTACTGCGTCAAACTTTCTCCAACCCCGAAATACAGCAAACTTCTTTCGAAGCGCTCTTCGTATCGCTCCTCTGCCACGGAAAATCTGGCAACCGGAGGATTCCACATCTCGAACTTCGCTTAATCCTTCAGGACGGAATCTTTAAACAGAGAGCAAACTGTGCTCGCTCCGGAGAGGTTTTAGCTTGTTTAAAAAGCGTCCCTAGCTAGCTAGTTGGTCGGCCACGGTTCACGACCGCGTAGCAAACTAATTAACGAGCTATAAATTAGTCGATTGCCAGGCGTTTCGTCTGGTCAGGTTCGACATCGTTGCGTCAATTATCTCGCTGGATCCAGGATCCCGTCGAAACTGGACCGAAGCCTGAGCTATGGCCGATCTGGGCTGCGGTCGGAATTGGTCAGAGCGCAATACTGGTCAGGATGGTCAGCTCGATGTGCTCGCGTGGTTCGCGGCGAACCCGTCAGAATGATCCTCGTGCAATTTGAATGAACTTTCGCGTTAACTCTATTTACGATGCGCCCAGCTTCCTTTTTCTCCGAGCTCGCCCAGCGCGGAACAAAGACCGGCGGAACAAAGGACCAACGGCGGGAGCAAAGTTTTCCACGACTTATTCCATTCGCCTCTGAATTATACCCTTGACGTTGCTCGCGACGCTCCTTCTGTCGAGCGATCGATTCGCCTCGCCTTGCTCATAGGACACGGGCAGCTTTAATTACTAGCCAGTACGGTATAAAACCCATTACGTCACAGTTTAATTACGCCTCAGTCTGTACTCAGAGAGTTGTCATTCGATCCGTCTCCATTGATAGATGGCGATTAAAATTCATATCGAGAAGCATAGGCATCCTCTCGTTGTTGACACGGTTTTCAACTCGCTCGAAGATTCACCGCTTATCGAACATCACCGGAAGCATCTAGGTACTTTCACCACACAGGATTCGCTTGAATGGGACACGCGAGTGGTCTCGCATTGTTTTCCAAAGTCCATTCGTGTCAGCGACAGGGGGACAGCTGCACCGTCGTAGCTCGTTGAAGCGCCTAGGCCGGCCCTCAAATAAATCACGGGGCGCATAATTAATTGGGACGATTGTTTGTCACGCGGCGATATCGATCAACAGATCGGCGCACTCCGTTGGACGATAAGCCCTGCCACCTCGATATCTCATTCCCCCATGGACGAGTCTGTTGAAGGAAGCCTGCAATGCTGCTCCTTCTACGCGGAACTTGGTAATCAAATTATACATACATCCTCCTATTCCCTCGTTATCTACCGAAAAGAGGGGTGGCCGGCCTAGTCTTGCCCACCGTTTTATAGCCACTCTGGCCCGGCTGTAATTACTGCGATAAAAACTAATTTCACCGCGCCTACAGGGGGCAATTTGAAAATTAGTTTCGAGAGGCTGGCTGATACGCGCTTCGACGTGGCGCGTGACACCGCGAACGATCCGCGGAGCGTTATTAAATTATCCGCCGATGGCTACGCAAAACGAGCTGGAATAATTAAACGTCACTCACTGGCCTCGGTAAATCATCGGGCAAATATAAAACAAATAGAAACGGCGGTCTAATAACGAGCCACGCAAATCTACCGCCACCCAGCAATCCAGTCCAGCGTAAACGAAGCTGCGGTATTTCCAAAAATCATATCTCCAGGGTCCCGTTGCAGAATATTCAACTTTCACCGCGCTTTATACTCAGCTCGCAGATTTCAGCAGGGATTCGCGAGGAGGGTGTAGGGAAGTCACAGCTGACTCGGTCGAACGCAGGAATCATTCTTCCGCTGTGAAAACGTGGCTTGTCGGGAGGAGGAGGGGCGCAAAAGTTTCAGAGCCGAGTGAAATAATTTTTGGGGGCTGGGTGCATTGTGCGCCCGTGACCCTTATCTCGGGATTGTGCCGCGTTAAATAAGAACAAAAGCTGCGCTTTTGTGCCCGGTCGCTTTGTGCCACCGCCGCCCCAGACTTCTGAATTAATCACGCGGATACTCCATTTGCGTGGTTTGCTCGTCCCCAAGAATTCCCGTGGATCTTCGAGCAGCCTCGTCGCTTCTTCTTTCCGCTCCTTCTTCGCGGGTGATTAGACGGGTTTTTGTTCAATTACGAGCCCGGCCAGGGGCTGAGTTCCCCGCTTTGCTCCTTCAACTGCTCGCTTGGTAATTAGAGTGTCGCTTGTTATCGCCGGAACTTCGTAATTCTTTCACTAACGACAATCTGATAGCAACCAGCTGGAAAAACTAGTGAGCCGTGTAGATTTAACATTCACCGTTGTGTGTCCGTTTAATCCTGGACTCTACTCCTTTCGGATCTTTCGCGCGGACAAAATTTTTTCCTATTCCCTTGTTCGCGAGATCTTTCTGCTGCCCCGAGGTGCACGCATTTTTCGTTGGTCGTCTACGAAGCGCAAAGCTTTTCCGTTTGGAGGGGAGAGGCGCGACTCATGGCCCGCCTTGGCGAACGGAACCCTTACAGATTCGCAATCTGTCGTGGAAATACTGTGGCTGCGGAGGCCGGCCTAAAAAGCCGACACGATATTTCGAGGTCGAGTTTTTGCGGTTGGACGCGCACAGCGAACATATCGATCGAGCTTCAGGGGTGGCAGGGATAAAATGCAGTGTCGTTGTAAGGTGGTGCACGAGCTAAATATAAACGACTGAGCGTTCCCGCCACCGACCAGCGAAAAATATCTCGGCCGTTTTGCGTATTTCCCCGCGATTACGGTACCCGTCGAACGAGCACAAATAATTCAAGCTCGAACACGCGGAACGACACGCAAGAATATTAGCGAAATTCGCGCCGGCAAAGCACCCGTGCTGCGCTCCGCGGAGCAGTTGGCTCGCGCAAAAATATGGCCCTCTTTGCGTCGAGCCGAGAAATATGGGCGCCAAATGAAAACCAGGGTCCCTTCAGTGGTGCAAAGTGAATGGTGGATTCTAAACGTTGCGGGGAATCGGATGACGTCAATAGTCGGGTCTTGCAATTAGTCAGGATCGTTAAAATTATAACGCGCCGTTGGAAGATATACGGCGCGATTAATTCTTCCCAGCGGCCCTCAATTCGGCTGTCAATTCCGTGATGACGGGGAGCGCTGGTTTACGAGCTTCGGTCGTGAGAAAATTCAGTCGATTGAATTCCCCGGGTTTTCATTTAGGATCGATGAATTACAGTCGCCGACGAGCTTCATCCGGCGCTGCAATTGACGCCGGATCAGTGTAATCTGAAATCGACGTTTGTGGAAATTATTAATTAACAGTATATACACCTATATAAATTCGCAGCCGGATGTCTTTACGCGGATAATTTATCTGGATTTAATGAAGCATCGATTATCGGCGGGACTCTCTGTGCATCGAGCGCGATGCCGCTCCAGGAAAACGAAAATTAATCTACTTTATTGGCACGTTACTTTGATCAAAGAGCTCTATCGCGGGGTAGCTATATCGCCCCGAGGGCAACGAAAAATTTGGCAAGTTCCCTTTACATAAAGCAGAATTCGGGGTGGAAGCTCATTGGTCAAAATGCTGCAGCTTACCCGCCACGCTCGCGGAATTTTTTCGCGAAATTACATTCCCCAAAAGCCGCTCGAGAAACGTCCCTTTAAGGCCGCCTGCGAACGAGACACGCTCCAAAGGATATCCGTTTGCGTTCGCGGGTAACTTTTTGGAGGTTTCGTAAATGCGGCTCGTTCATCTTGCGACTTTAATTTCGACGAAACGCGACACGGCCGCCGCGGATATTGCTGTCGCGAAGACGGAAGGGGAGAATAAAACGGAACGGTTCTCGTTTATAAAATCCGCGTGACACTTTCAAACGATCGGTCACACGTGCTCCCCGAGAAGGAAACTTGCGAATTAACGCACGCAACGCTTTCAGCTGGATTTTATTGCCGGATTATTAATTACAAAGCAATAACAATTAAAACAGCGGAGAACGGGTACGCAGCTCGTACTCGGTAGGTATAATTCGGCGAACGGTAAACGAGATGGCGATGCCGAGAAAAACAACGCGGTATTTGCGTAAAATTCGCTCCGCGATATTTAATTAAATCCCCGGTTCGTGGGCAGAAAGTTCTGTCGATAGTTGGAAACTGTTAGTAACCGCGTTTACCGTCGGCCATCGGACGTTTCGCGGACACGGACGATTCACGTGGCCATTTTCCCAGCGTCGGAACGCCGCAACGTTCCGCGAACCAATTCCACCATCGGGTCGACGCTATTAACCGATTGATTTTCCCTCGGTTGCTGAGCTCGTCCGTGTTCAGGAAAACTTGACGCTTCCTCGAGACACGTGTCTCGCTAAAAACTGTCCCGCCAGGTGCACTAAAACGTCGACGCGACGTTCCCATTTGCTGCCAGAGAAGCTGTGGACCTAAGAACTGGAGAACGTGTCGGTACACCCGAAAATCCCTGGGAAACCGATCGAAGAGAGGAAGAATGCACCCCGGCTCCATTATTCCCTCGCAGATATCTCGAGGTTATATTTCAAGCGGGTTCCACGGCGGCACTCTATCGCTTCACCCCTTTCTCCCTCGGCAAACCCTTTTTCTTGGCATTGTCCGCGAGAGCAACGTGTTCGGGAGCTGCGTCCTAGATACCTTTCCATCGTGGCTATAGTTTTTCCGAGACCTGTCTCGCGCGTTTGTTCGCGTTTCTCGCGAGCGAACGGTTCCTGTTCGCCTGGAATTTCCCGATCCCGTTTGCCACGATAGGGAGGACAGATCCGTTTCACCGGTGTCTTCTCGCGACAATTGAAAGCCTTTATCGCAGAGCCGTGGCTCGGTTAGCTCGAGCGGTGCGAGCGCAGTGAGCGCAGCTGGGAAGACAGTAGTCGAGGTCAGCGCTTGGAGGAACGTCTCGAGTGTCCGCATTCCTGCTACATCCGTACGAATTAAGCTTTCCTCCGACTATCGCGAGCATTTCCCCGACGTTTTGAGACGTCGATACTTGGAGTCGAGCTTCGAAAATGTTTCCGCAACTTTCCGACGCAGAAATCGAAGCTTTCTGGGAAAAGTCACGCGGACGGAACGCGGCTGGCGAAGATTGCATGCAGAAGGGATCTCGCGGGCGACGTTTCATCTCGCGAGCTTGTAGCTTCTCCGTCATCTTCGATACCTTAAGTCCACAGCGCCGAGAGGAGGTTCAGACACGCCCATCCGTGGCTGAAGTTGCAACGAAAGCCGCGCTGCAGACGCCGACACGAGCTCGTCGAAGATGAGAGACTCCAAGTCGAAAGCTCCCAGAGAGTAGTTGGAGATGTTCCTTTGCCCCCCGGGGAATTGAAATTTCCGTGGATCGCTAGCTGCTTTCGTTGTCCAGACGATGGACCTTGATCAATACTGGACGCTGGCGTAACGAAACCGGAAAGGGTTTCACGGGAGAATTCCACGCGTTCTCCGATGTAACGGATATGGAGACAATCGTAGATGAAAAATCACCCTGTGTATCGGCACCACGATAAGCGTTTACAAAGTCAGCTGCAGCGGTGGAACAGTGAGCGTTGATACAAATGTTACTGAAAGCACCCTCGATAAATAAGGGAGAGTAGGGTAAACACGAACGCGGGGTAATCGCGAATGCGATGTTACGGCGTTTTAATAAATAAAAACGATGTTCCTCTCCACTAGCTAATAGTTTAGGTCGTATCCAACGCCGGGCAGAAAATAATAAATACATAACAGTCATGCTATTAAATATAAACACAATTTATTATTTTCATCATGTTTCAAGTAATATTTTGTCAATTTTCAGTTGCATGCAATTACTGTTGAATTAATGATACAATTGGGGGTTTTTAAGTTGAAATAAAGCACTTTTTTACCAACCACTTGTGACCAAGGCGTTGCTTGAATTATGATTGTAACCTCCGAAATAAATTCTTTTTTATTTTTTTTATGTCGTGGGACATTGACGAACAACTCGGATGGGGTAATCTCGAACCTTCGAGATTAGCAATTTTACCCGATTTTGATGAAATTTTCAGCATGTATAAAACTTACTTAAATCTATAGAAGGGGTTTTTGAATTTTCATTTCAGACTTAGAGGAAAAAATAGTTTAAAAAACGTCGACCTAACGCACAGAAAGAGGAATTTGAAAAATACATTAGGTATAGGTGGTAGCAACATTTTTTATACGTCGACCATTGATGTGACGCTTTCTGTGCAACTTCTGCGATATTTAACACTCTGTTTGTGATTACCCACACGGCAGTCACGAGTAATCACGATAACCAAGGGTTTTGCTTTTTCACTATAAAGTGGATTTTTATTATAATTTCTCAAAAATTCGTCACTGTACTTTTTTGTATGAAGAGGTTAAGTATATTTATAAATAATAAACAAATTCATTTCTCATATAGCTTTTTGCTTCGGTGTTCGCAGTTGCCCTACTCTCCCTTACCGTTGGGATCAAAACTTTGAATCAAATTCATCAACCTATTGACGATCAAAAACCCATTAACGGTTTTGGGCGTCGGTTGTACGAGAGTTGGGAAACCGGGATCAACGAATCGCTGCGTTTATCCCGTTAATGGCCACCGCGGATTTTATCCAACGTTTGTTACACCCCCGACGTCCGGTTGATTATTTTTCCAATTTTATCCAACTGAACTTTTTCAATTCGCACGCTGTAACACCGGGACGAGTGTGTTTTTATGTATCGGAGAGCGCACGCCGGGATCGTTAACGTGACAAGGGAGTCGGAGCGCGTGCCGCGTAATTATGCTAATTGTTAGAGCTGCAATTATTCGTCAGCGTATGCGATATTGCTTGTGTAATCGATATCGATACGTCAGCGCGGTGAATTCTGGCCGTGTAAACAAAGTTGCAAGCTTCGCCCCGGCGTTGTGGGAAACCTGAGCGGATCCAAACTATTGTACTTACAATTAGCGGATGCACGCCTTCGGGCGAAGAATCGCGCGGTCGATAGGAAGCTCGTAACTGATTGTCAGCTCATGAAATATTTAATTAACTCGGTTAACGGAGAAATCAGTGGCGCCGGGCGTAACGACGGAACTCGGCATTAACTGCGCTCACGCTTGTCATAAAATTCTGCATTTTCAGATTTAATGAATTCCGTTCGGGGATTGCTTCTCTCGCGGAGCAAGGCGAAAGGGTAATAAACGCTGCATCAAAATCATTCCCTCGTCGTACTTTCGAATAGCAGTTAATTTTATGCAGAAGTTAAATGAATTTCATGTATGTTGTCGGAGATCGCAGTAGGGAAGTTTCTATCGTCTTTGGAACGGATTTTATCGACAGACCCGTAACGAGACCTCGCCAGGGTCCTCCGATTCTTGTTCTAATCCCGTGGTCTCGCGGTCGATCTCTCATCGATGATCGTTCTCGTGGTTCGGGGATAACGAGGATGCCGCTTTGCAGGGATGAAAATGTCGATCGTCGCTCCTTCTCTCCCCCCCTCCACCCCTGTCTTTCTCTCTGGCTCTCTATCTCGCGCGTACGAGCACGTATACGTCGCGATTATGCTAATTGCTGCAGCTGCAATCACTCGGTGTGACAGTGTGTTTCCTCTACCCTCCTCTCTCTCCCTGGGTTCAGTTGATCGATCGACAAGGATCTGCAGATGGAAGCCGCGTTACCAACAACTACAACGCTAATTAATCGGTCGCTGCTAATTCCGCTGGATAATTTGCATGGAGATATAATTGCAGACGCGAGACCGCAGGTGCGTCGCGATAAAATATACAGCTTGGCCTCCGGATGCGTTGGGTGCTGGTTGATCCATGGGCAATAACGATCGTGGAAATCGCCCCCTCAACGTTGGAAAAGTCAAGCAGCGAAATAGGGACAAGGACGCAGAGCGATCGCAGAGGGAGGGGGGACAAAAATTTTCTGTCGCGCAAATACGACACGTAATCGCGAACAATCTTGCCATAAATTATTCGCCGCGGAAATCACGTCGGCCTAAAAGCGTGTCATTATTTCGCGCATCAACGTAAATGCCGCGCCACGATCGAATGCATGGTCGTATTGTTCGCTGGTGATTACCGGGAACGAACGTCCAAGCCTCTTCCCGGCACAAGGGTCCTTCGATTATTATTCTTCGCTCGCAAGGAATGCCGGCAATTCCCCATCACGGGCTGGAAACTCTTCTTTCTAAAGTTGAAGGAGGAAGGTGAGAGGAGTTACCACGAAACTGGAAACAGAGGCTGCCACGAGATCGAGGTCGTGATCAGAACCGCCAATTGCACGAGCGTGTAACCTAGGGCAACGCAGGTTTCACCGACGAGTGAACCGGAACTTCCTTTCCGCGTTCACAGGTCAGGGAGCAGGACCGAACACCAGTGCATGCATAATCCGAATTTCCACCTCGGATCCTGATCTAACGACATGATTAATGGGAGCCCATTGTCTTGTAGTAGAACACCGATTCTGGGGAAATTCGGTGACGGTGGTTAGTGTCTAGGAAGAACGGCCGAAGCCGGCGAGATACCAAGTCGGTGTTGTGTAGCGAACCCCTGCGGGAGCTGTCGCAGGTGAACTTGAACGGTATTGCCTTTTCGCATCTCATAACCCTCGCTTATAAAGGGAACCACGTTTGATCGTGGACTGGCTGTTGACGAAAAGCGTGGTCCCCGCGCGAGATGCCGAGTGTGCACTACCGACGAGGTATGTCGCACTCGGCACGTAATTTTCAAGGTGGCGTGGCATCATCCCTTTCACGTTCCATTCTTAGCCTTCCCCGTGCCGGGCCGGCTCTCCCCTTTCGACGGACTATATTAAGGATTCCAGCAGGATGCTGTCGCATCGAGTACGATCTCTCCCTTTGGCTCGCAGTGCTGGCGGGTATGGGTGAAGGCGGGGCGCGTCTCTCCGGCGCTAAATGAGCATTCGCCGCATTCAATTCCATCGTCTCGGCGGCGCGACGTCGCGGAAAAATGCCTGCCGGTGTGTGCATGACGCTTTATTAAGTTTGAATTGGACAGGCGCGGAATAGAATTTTCTGGGTGCCGTGGCGGTTGCTCCGTCGAATTAACAGGGCCCCCGAAGGATCCTCGGAGTGCCGAGTGCCGTTGGAACGGCAAGGACGGAGAAAAGAAGGGAAGAAACGTGGCTGGAGGACCGAACGGTCCATTCAGCGGACGCGCTTCCGCAAATTGCTTCCCGCCTTAGGTCCTCGCGTGTCTATCTCGCGCGAGAACAATCGCTGACACCGGCAGCGCCGTTTCCCGATCGAGACCAACCTCCATCGTTCACTTCGGCAACCGACTTTTTCCCTCCTCCCTCTCGCGCATCCGCGATCGCCTCTCAGGAGAATAATCGCGCGAGATTTCGCGCGGCGAACGCCTCGCTAGCAATTTCCTTCGAGTTCCTTCGAGTTCCTCCGGGCTCCTCGGGAGGCGAGAATCGACCAGATCCTTCTGGGGTGGATTCTCCCGTTGCTAATATAAACTTGGATCAGCGGCATCTTCCGACGGAGAGGCGAGAATACCGTTCTTTCGCGCGATCGAGAGGCCGTAAAACGGTGGTAACTCTCGCTCTTGAGAACTGGCACGTGCTGGCATCCCTTGAAAATGCTAATCCATTCATCAACATGGTAATTCTTTCCGTCGGCCGAGCGTAATAGACTATCGTTTGCCCATGGCCCTCCGCTCTTACCTTCGCGTCCCTTCCGCTTCCTCCAGACCCTCGTGCCCGTTTTTAACTCATTACCACCACCGCCCAATTAGAACTACCGACGACTAATTTCACGGATCCTTTTCTTTCCGGCCGGAAAATGAAAACCTATGAAAATTCTTTCTCGCCCAGGGTTACGATGTATCTACTCTAACGAAGTCCCGCCTCGTGCATACCGGGAACAAGGCCTGCTAGTTTTCCTGCACACTTGCAATTTACTTTCCTTTCGCCGTTGCAATTTACTGGTCACCAGTCTTTTTTTTTTCGTCGCTCCGCCCAGCGATACGACTCTATTTCCCGCCGCGGTGGAAATAATACCGCGGAGTTTTAAGCAGACCGCGGAGAATAGCATTGTTTCTTTCCCCGGATCGCGGCAGGACATTAGCATAAGACGGGAGAAAACGGCGCGAACACTTAACGAGATTTTAACGACCATCCAGCGGGGCCGCTAATGCCCGCTGGATCGCGATCATCGCGCTTTCCGGCGTCGAATGTGCCGCGTAAAAATTCCTCCGGCTCATACCTCTCGCGGGTTTCATGTCGGACGATATTAATTATGCGCCTAACGCCTTCGTATCGAGGTTCACGGAATCCATTAACCGGGGGACTTTTCCCGCTCGTGTGCTATGGAAATTAATGGAAATTCTTCCCCCTTGTTAGCCGGCATTCGATGGATTCTAGCAATCCGTGGCACTTAAACAGAGCGACAGTAATCTTTTTCCAGTTTCTTGCGTCGTCTGAGGAGCAGCGGTTAGAAGTTAATTCGAGATTCCGTGGTCACACTTCGCGACGCTCTGTTGAATTCGGAATTAAGGGGAATCGTGGGGAATTTGCATTTGATTCAGGCTCCTCGTCGAACGGCCCCGATCCGACTGGTCCAGGACGCTCCGAGATTAGCGAATAATTTAAAGTTCTTGAAACCTCCAAGTTACGACACATCCTGCGAGAACAGCTCGAGTGGCTGGCTAAGCGGCGACACCCTAATCTTGGCGATTAAAGTCCAAAGTCCGCTTCATTAGCGGCAAGTGCGCGGACGTAAATTATCTCTTACGATAGCGAACGACGAATCAGCGAAATAAAATAGCTGCTGATTCATTGTGAACGCTGGGAAAGCTCTCTCTCGAGGTGCGCGTTATAATCAAACTACCAGAAGCCTCTCTTTTTCTTCTCTCGCCGCGCGCGGAAGCGTATTCCAGTGAGTGGTTGTTGGTTGTTATGAAAGGCGCCAGTGAAAGCGACGTGGAAACGCCATAAACCCCTTCCCGGGAAAGTTTCCAGGGAGGAGGGGGGGGGGGGGGCGAGGCGTCGCGCTCGCGCTCGCGCTCGCGCTCGAGAGCAACGAGCCTGATTATTTTATTATTCTATTCCGACCAACGAGTTTCGCAAAGTAGCCGGCGAAATTCTTCCACGACCCCCAACCTTTCGGCCATCGCTGCATGATTAATGCATCGGATCGGCTCCGCTCCGGCGAGCTACTTGTCAGTCGTTTCCTGAATCTTTCAACGTTTCGCGCAAGTTTTTCCCGTCGAACAATCCTTAACGGGTCTACTTCTATATTACCTCGCATTAGGGTACGATTATGTTGGAGCTGCGATAAACGATCAGAGCGACGATAAGAGTGAGATGACTATATAAATAACAAACGATAAAAGTGTCGAGAAACAAATATTTCTCTTTCTTCGCTATTATCGCAGCTCCAACATAAACGTACCCTTACGAATCTCCGTGATACAGTTCGCTTATCCGCCGACTTTCTTATCCTCGTGTTTGGCTCTCCGCCCGCCTCCTACATCGCGATTAAAAGATACACGGTAAAGTAACGTGGTAATTTATTCGGGGAACATTTTCGAGTTTGCCTTGGAGCCAGCAACGAGACGTCAGCGTGCGGGTAGAAGAAAGGAGGGAACCCTTTGCAATCTCAGCTGTCCGCGAGGAAAGCAACGTGCTGGCTTCTGTAATCAGGAGACGGGTAGCCTGGAATTAGAGTTGGCGTCGTTTCCAGGGGAAGGCATGCACCGCGCGCTATTAATTATAAAGTCCGGCCGCGACGTCAACCGCGGCCGAAACAGCAGCGACGCGGATATTTCCGCTAGAGCGAGCCGCGCCCTCGCAACTAGCGCGCGCAGATTCGTTTTCAACTTGCAAAAGTGTACCGCCCACACCCCCTCCGCCTCTCCTCCCGGCAAAGTGTTTCTGCACACGAACAATCGTTATCCCCTGGAGCTTGGAGATCGGTCGGCGGTGATTTATCTTGTAACTTTGTGCCAGTTAACGGACATCGATTCATTCTTGTCACTCGTACGCAGCGTCAGCGTTCCCGGCACGGCATTAGCTAATGCTTCTTGATAAATACTCCGATATTCCTGCCCGTTATAGGAAAAATCGTGGCCCCGTTCCCCCGCCCTGTCGAGCGAACTTCTGCAAACCAATTTCCATGAAATTCCCGCCGCAACATACCGCGCAAGCATTTTTAACGTAGCGGCGTTATTAAATGCCCGATATATCGGGCCGCCTCCAATGACATAGTATTGGCCGCGACGCGTTTAAAGTCTACGTCAGGAATTTCCCAGGCAATGTATCGGTCCGGCCGTACGATGGCAAAGCTAACCGCGTGTATGCGCGCTACATCCTCCATCGTCGAATTCATTTAATCCCCGCTATGCGAAGCCGGATGAAATCGCGTATGCTTTACGCGATTACCGAAAAACAGTTACAATATACGAGATTTATGCGAGCAAATACGGTAACTCGAATTTTTTCGAGCGGCTCGAATATACTTGGAGCAGATATTCGAGCAGACCGACTGCGTCGAGTAGCTTGAAGCTTAAAGCTTCAACGTTTCATTCGTATTGTTACGAATGTTTCGAATATTTTAGGTTACGTTTATCTACTGGAATGTAAATAATGGTTCTCAATAAGTAATGTGAATAAGTATTATGTAACTTTTGAAAATAAGTACTAAATTAAAATTCAGAAGAAAATGAAGATAACATAAAGAGAAGTGTATGAATACGTTCATAAATACATGAAAAATTGAGAAAGAAAAAGGAAAGATTTGAATTTAGTACTTATTTTCAAAAGTTACAGCTTACATTTTAATTATTCGCATTAATTATTGAGAACCATTATTTATATTCCAGTAGATAAACATAATTTAAAATATTCGAAACATTCGTATTGCCAGAAACGTTGAAACTTCAAGCTTCAAGCTACTCGACACAGTCGGCCTGCTTGAAAAAATTCGAGGTACTCGGTTTTATCGAGCCGCTCGGTGGTTCTTTCGAGCTACTCGGTTTTTACGGATACTCGGCGCGGCTCGACTCGAACAGCCTTACTTCGCTCCCATTAAATTCTGTCGCCCTTCAATTTACCATTTCGAGGTTCGTTCTTCAAAGATACGCGCGATTATCTTCCGTACGCGGAGCAATTATTGTCGAAGCTTGATTTAAACGTAACGATTCCACGGGAGATTGCGACATTCCACTGGCCTGGCGCATCTGATCGCCGCGATTAATCGAGTTAATCGTATCACGAGCCGCGCAGATCGCCAGGAGTAATGGATAGAAGTAGAGCGTCCTCGAGCATAAATTTCGGGGTCGAAGTCATCCTGTTACGGCGCCGGGAAATCCATGTAATACCCGGAAAATCTGATCGTTCGGCTGCGGAATTACGCAAACGGTAATTCGAGGAGGCAGAAGCGTCCTCCGGGAATTCCTGCGTCAGCTGGTCCGCGGAACTGCTATCCGAGCGCAAGCCTCCGTCGAGATAACACACCGTGATAACGACCTCTCGTTAGCGTCGATAAAATGCAGAGACGCTCGCGACGAAAGCTCTTTGAGACGTTCGAAGGTAGTCGTCGGGGATCGTGGCTCCCGCGTTTAACTCTCGACTCCCAAACTCTTTCGATTCGAGGGATCCAAACAGCCTCGAGTTGGACTTTGAAGCACCACATAGTTTGCGGCAGAACCTGATTGAGAACTGTGTCGCGTCTCAACGGGGGTGGAAAGTTTGCTGGAAGCGTCGTTCGCACCCCCACGGGTTCACCATTCGCTACAGGAGCAGGATCGAGAGACCGTGCGCGGCACGGCGTGGCAGCGTGCGCTCCGAGTAACGAGCGCGATAAATTACAGGGTCGTCGTAAAGCCGGGCCAACGACAAAAATATAAGTCGATCGTAAACGATGCATCGAGACGACGAGCTCGCGCTCCACCCCTTGCGCCGTAATGCCCGAATAATGGGTCACCAGCGATCCACTGACCACCATTAAGACGTCGGAATTATAACGTCCCCAAGGATTCTACTCCCTACTTGATAGCCGATAAATGGGATATGGCGTGGCTTACGTTCCTCTGCACGCACGGGGGTGGACCGAGGACCGTTTCGCGAGGAGTATCATCCCCGTCCTCGTCTTCGTCCTCGGCCAGTAGCAGAGTCGAACTCGATCTGATACTCGATTAAGTATATACGTATATATCTATTACATCAACTCAATACTTTTCTTGTAGTTTCTCATTAATTGGCACTTTCAAAGTTTATGTATCAATGACTCGACAAGCAATCATTGTATACAGTAGGTAATGAAAAACATTTATGCAAATGTTGAAGATTGGAATAATTGCACTTTATTGCACACGTTTCACTATTACTTTTCACTATCACTTTTATTTTTAAATATATTATTTTATTAAGTCTCTTCACCGCGAAGGGCTGAACCTGGAAAGCTGAAATAATCAACTACGTTATGTTAGTAATAGTGAGACCAGCCTGGAAGGAAATTAAATAAACACAATAAAATACAGAACATAAAATAAATCACGCAAAACCATAGACAAAATACACGAAATAGAACAAATTACGCAAATTAGTCTATTGAAAAATTTTGACGACTTACCTTGGTAATTGATATAATAATTCAGTGTCCTCTATGGTGGAAAAACTCGTGACATTTAAACAATTTGGACAAGTTTCTTTATCTGACACTTGGAAGGTTATAACTGTTTGACATTAGCTAGGTTACGTTTACCTCGACAGATGTGCTCTAAAGTCTTGCTGCTAGGTGACAACAATTTGTTACGCGATTTGCCGGAAGTGCCGAAACCTTCATCCAATGAACGACGTGCATATTGGAGACATTTCCTCCCCCTTTCATGTTCCCCTCTTGCCTACACTTGACGATGACGATTCTTAATTCTTAAGAACATGAAATTCGGCAAATGGCAACTTTACATCGGAATATCTCAGCTCATAAGGCACTTACGAACGAAACGAAAACACTTTTCTTATGTAAATCAAACCCAAGCTATCCATTAAGACCATTACAAAGCTAATCGGATCAGCCGTTATTGAGATTCGGTAATCTCAGGGTTCTTGATAGCGGGTCGTGGCGTAATAGATACACTCTGCGTCTTGCTCTGCGCATATATCTATACTCGGCGCGAGACACTGCCGTGTCTCTTGATTTAAACAGGGACGTTTAGACGGTGGAACAGATAACTGCAACAGACCGCGGGCTATTGATTTCGGATTGCGGCCAGAGCTGGTGGCTTTTGTCGAGAAGATTATAGCGCCAGCCACTCACCGGACCTGGCCATCCTGTCTGCTAGTGCAGCGTTTCTCAAATTCACGCTGGAGCCTCTGGCCATCGAGCGTTGACGAGTGGAAACCGATAGCTATCCTCGGAGCTTTTTGTGTCTTTGAGGTTGCTGGAGGAAGGATTGCGGGATATTCAGCATTGTTAGTTTCGGCGAGCGCGGACGACTCGACATTAATATTCTCAGGGCCTTTACGACCCTGAACAAGCAATTGGAGCTGCAGATCGTTTGGCCAGCCTCGCGCTCTTAGTTACCATCGAGGATTCAATTTCGCAAGCCTTCCTGATGGAAAATGTTTATCTTAGTTGGAAAGCGTACCTACCGGTGCGCGAGCAAGTTGTGCGAATTCTAAACGATTTGCTCCCCGCAGGGCTTTGTCCCGTGCAGATGTCCTTCGTGTTGATACAAGTATCAGTGCTTGCTCCGAAACAAGCTCCTACCGGTGGAGTGCTCCCGACTCGACAAAAGTCACGGATCAAATGTCCACAGTTGCGAGAAGTTTGAGAAACGCTACCCTGCAGCGTCCCATTCTGCGCGCGACCAGCAGCCTTCGGAATCTGTCCGTCAGTTAGTCGTGTTCCTACCCTTTGACTCGCGGAAACTCGTATCTGTGTTTCGACTTCCTTCAAAGGACTCCTACCATCGGCGAGGGATGTCCTCGTTCCTCTCCTTTTTATGGTCGAGATTCTCGTCGGAAATCGGGACGCACGATACTCGCGACGGGAGCAGTCGTTCCTCTTTGCTCCCTGCCCAAGCAAACATTGAAAATCTCTCGCAGAAGGAACGAAAGACCTTTTTCGAGATATCCACTGGGGCAAGAAAAGGGCGAGAGGGCAAGGTTTCAGTTGCCACGGAGGACGGTCTGAATGGCGTGGCGCGTGTGCAAGGTTAGAAGGTAACGCGCGCGGACGACACAATGGGAAATGTAGGAACAATGGGCCGCGTTATACGCCGCCACGCCGTATTGGGGACAGATTCTATGGAATAACTTTAACTACAGAGGCTGCACGGTAATTGGAGATACGAAGCTGAATACGAAATAAGGATCCCGCCACAGTCTCTGGAATTCGTCGCGGCCGATCGCGGGATCCGCGCTCCGAACGATGATACTCGAAGGAAGCGGTATCGATTGCGTTCAGGAGCAATTAAGAACGCTCGAGCGATGCTTCCGCGGTTGGTTTCGCTGGGATCCCTGAAACGGATCAAGTTGAAGGCCTCCGAGGAATCGAGGCCAGCGATACTTGCACTCGGGAATTGCTACAGACGAAACAGATTTAGCCTTTCGAACGGGAAAGGAATGTCGAGAAAAGGGCGCACCGTATACTCTGCTCCTCTGTCCTAGGGGGACTCCAACGCGGCGGGTCCATCGAATCCGTGGAGGAATTCCAAGTGTCCCCGGGAGTTGATGCGTCGTTATTGTCGCTACGTCGCCGAGGAACGCGGCGCGGTTCGACATAAACGAGGGAATCACGTGCAGCGGTGCATCTCTCGCGAGAAGTTCGCCCTGGCCCTGGCTGTTTTACGGCTGATCCTGGCAGAGGGATAAGGCGCTTTAACGGGGGCGCTAACGCCCCTCTACTGCTCTCTGCTCATCAAATGTCGCCTCGCGGAATGCACGCTGCATACGTTCCACGCTTTACTGCTCGAGTCTTTATCGCGTGCCCGAATTAGACAAGGCGCCGGCGAGAACTCTCTAGGTGTAAAAAATAATTCGTCGACCTTCGAGCCTGCGATGCCACGGGCCAGGGAAAAGATTACGCGCCAGAACGGAGCCGAGTTCGAAACGTAAAAGCTCGCGGCGCAGGCCGAAAGTAAATTTTTAACGCGTCAGGGGGGTGCTCTTTCACAGTGTCGTTCAGCCACTCGTTAAACACGCTTTTACAGCGGGACGGAGGAAAATACGGGCATAAATCGGTGCGGCGGAATACCAGCGACCACGATTTCGCTTGATACGAAAACGTGCCGCGCCGATCTCGGCGGAGGGATTCGAATCGGCTCGTTGGAATCGACTAGGTGAGCGCAATAAATAAACAGGGCGGGGGAGACCGGGGGTAAGTTGCTCCGACGGTTCTATCTTCGAAATGAAAAGAGCTTTGTGCTTTAAATTATTTTTTCCGTGTGAATAACTACAAATTTCAATATGTAGGTATCTACAAACAGTTGAATGTAAGACTGATTTGTAGATTTTAGTTTGTATATCAAATATAATGTTTATGGTTATTATATTGTTTTTTTTTATCCGAACCTTTATAAATAAATATTATTAATAAAGTTCTGTTTTATTTCATGAGAAAATCAAATATTTCAATAAGGCAACTCTTAGGGGAGAGTAGCCTATATTGGACCGGCTCCTTAATTGGACCATTTTTGGTGTATTTCGATAAACAAATATATTTGCAGTGGTTTTTTCGGCTACACTGATTTAGGAAGTCGAGATGAAGCATGCGAGAGCAGCTTCCTAAATCAGTGTAGCCGAAAAAACCACTGCAAATATATTTGTTTATCGAGATACACAAATGGTTGAATTAAGGAGCCGGTCCAAAATAGGCTACTCTCCCCTATATCTTAATAACAACTTGCCCCATAAAAGGGTAAGAAGTGCCGCTCCGACCAGTCACAAATAAATTACTTTTCATGAAAAACCTATTACAATATATTAAACACAAGCTTAAAATCATAAAATATAATACATTTAACAAGAAATTAGTTAATATCGAAGAGAATAACTACATTATTTTCCAGTCATTTTTTATGTTTTATCGAAATTGGAAGTTTTATTAGACCCGGTCTCCCCTACACAAACGCAGCCCCGTGCTGAAACTAGCACGTGTCCTGCGATCTCGCGCACCCTCTCGCCACCGCGCCTCGATGTTTGCCTACGCGCCTCACAAATATATGTCGAGAGCCTCTCGTCTTGGATTTATCCTTCGACCGTATCCAGCTGATTGTCTCGAATGTCGGACGGTCCAGGTCGAGCGTGGCCTTCATCTGGCAAAGGTATATTTAAACGACCTGATTCAACGCCGAACCACTACAATACGGATTTGACGCAGAAGGCAGAGGGTGGAAGCGCGAGTACAAAGCGTAAAAAACTTGGCGGAATCCTCTTACCCGGGCAAGTTTCTCGTCTTATTCGAGTCCGAGGGAAAAGGAAGGACGAAATAATCTTCATAATTCACCGAGAAGCAATTCATATCTGGAGCAGCCCTGTCCGAGGCGAGCGGGCCGCGCAACCAGAAGCGGCGTTCGTCTGCGATTGAATTATCGCCCCCAATGCATTTTACATCGCGAATTCGATTGTGATCGATCAGCCATTGTGGTGGCTGCTTCCCTTGGAATTCCTGGGAGAGCTGCGAGAAACAGTAGGCGGATGATTGATCGGCCGTGGTTTGGATTATTCCGGGCGAGCACGTCGATCGCTAAATAACATTATCCGACTGCTCTCGCTGCGGTTCGCCCAGCAATCTTAAAGAATACGAGTGCCCGGAGTGCGGATTCGTCCACCGACGAGTACCCTGCGTTTGGTCATCTGCTCTCGTCTGAGAACGGCGTGTTTCCATCTAGGAAGTTGGTGGACTGCCAAGTGCTCGAGTGCTTGCCCCGACAGCTTTTCTTTCCGATGGTTCACCGATTTTCCATTAGACCTCGCAGGGCCGGGAATCGTCTGGGTCCGGGCTCTTTGTTTCGAAGATTAATTAACGCCCGGTGCCAAGCGACGGTGTCGTGGATGTAACGCGCGGCCGCGAAAAGTCAGCCACGAAGAGGAATTGGAGCGTGATTCTCGATGGCGAGCCGATAGGATCGAGGATTCGAATTTTTTTGCCCGACGCGTCCGAGATTCTCCATCGGAACCCGAAAATCCAATTACTACCGCGGGACGGAAGTGGAATTTCATTTCCGTCGAAATCGCGTATATTTTGCCGTCCGTGTGTATCGTAAATCGGCCGACGGCCAGGAATTCCCGTTGGAAAAATGGCGCGGTTGCCTGTGAAACCGAAGGTAAACGTTCCCTGGCCAATCTGCTCGCTCCCCGTTATAGGTACGTAACTTCCGTCGCGCATTAAAAACAGATTTTCAACCTCGAATGGAAATAACTCTTTCCGTGGCGTCGCTAGCTTTCCAGAAGACACTTGGGCGATATTTCTCTTGGGGAATACACCGGAACCAATTAACGCCTGGGGTCTTTAACGTTGAGCGACAGCTGTTGCCTATAGTGCCTTTTTATCCGCGCTTTCACCTTCTCCTCTCCTTTGAGGAGAAATAAGCGGATCTCGTACTTGAAGAGGATAAACGGGAGAAATGTATAGAGGCACTGCTGTCGTCGAGTTTTCCCGTGAAAGCTGAGGGGGCAGGGGAACTGCATGCGCCCCGGCCAAATTAACCGTGTCTTATCTGGGCCATACATGCGGCGTAGGCCGAAACATCTTGTTCCCCTGTATATACGTGTCCTCGCTATTCACCCGACCCCTATGCGTCTATATAGCATCTACCCTCAACATCTATAATCGTCGTGCCGCTTGATACTGGAATTAACGCATTAGACAGGACCGTTTTGACAAACGCGTCTCCAGATAGGTATATCCGTTAATAGAGCAGGGGATCGCTGGTAATTCGAACGTGAAAAAGGGAAGGCGGTTTGTTGACGTTGAGGAGAAACTGCGAGCCCGATTACAACCAACTATCCCTGCAGAAAAAGCTTCCACGGTGGTGATGGATTCGCGCTGGATGAACTTTCATAGAACTGCTAACCGAGGCAAGAAAAGAACCTACAGGAATAGCGACTCCTTGCAAGGAAAACTCCTGGGCGAGTCGATGAGCCGAGCCATAAAAAGACCTTGGGAAATAATGGATTCTGGGGAGGTGGATGGAATCAGTAACGGAGTATCTCGCAAAAATAACAGATCCGCGGGAACGGTAGGGTTGTGCAGGAACAATTCCCACGGAAGAACGACTCCTGCAGGCGCGACAGATTCTCACGGGAGAGATGCTATTATAGGATTGGAAAGGAAGGAGCGCTCGACGCAGGTTGGCTCGCTCGGCGACCGTATCGTTCCCGACGGTATCCCGATTTTTCGCCACCCCCAAATTATTCACACGTGCTCGCGAATATTCGACCGTTGATGGCTCGACGAAAAACTTGCATCGTTCTCGGGGAACACCGGGGGTTGCACAGATACAATTGCATCGCAAGTTGCCACTCGACGCACCGTTGCCAAAAACTGCGAGCTGCAGCGGGTGCAGCGGGTGCAGCGGGTGCAGCGGACACGGCAATTTCAATTGGACGAATCAAGAGTCTCTGGCATTTCCTGCGCTCCGCGATAACTAATGGCGAAATTTCTTTTCGAATCTATCGGCACTGACAAGTGACTCTCGAAGCTGACCGAAGACACTCGATCCTGCTACGAGCTTTCGAGGCAATAAGAAGAAGATTCCGGAGGGATGCTCGTGGACGTTGAACAAGCCGGCCAATCAGTTGGTCTGTAAATTAATCAGATCCCTATTAGCGCGCGCTCGGCCACGGCCGATGCGCCAGAATTTGGTCCCAGCATAAAGAGAAAAATCTTTATGGCTGCCTCGGTCGGGAGCCGACGATTTATCGTTGCCCCTTGTATCTAGCCGTGCCTGCGCGTGACAGGAACTCGATAAAACACTCGTGTAATAAACAGGGTAAACGCAAATTTATATGGAACCGCCTGGTCCGGCTCTGCACGCCGCATTAACCTCTGTCCGCTCGATCACTTATCGCTAGCGAAGCCAGATTTTCATCGAATCCACCGACCGGATACGAGGCCGATATTTTATCGCGATACGCTCCATCCGCAGCCTCCTATCGGAGCAATCCCGCGCGGGACAGAAATGGCGGAAATATCAGTCACCGTCTCTTTTGTATTCCCTTTTCATACACCTCTTTGCCTTTCCAATCTCGCCTCCCGTCGCGGTCGCCCTTTATTCTTACGTGAATTACTTGTAATCATCCCCGAGTGGAAATTGGGATCATCGGCCATCGTTTGCACTTTTCTGCTTCGCAAGTCCCGACGTACCGTATCAATCCCACTTCCCTCCAACTCGGTGCGAAAGTTTTGCGTCGCAGAGCACAGATACAAGGACGTGGCCGATTGCGTTCCAGTTCCTTTCGCATCACGAACAAATCCCACGGAAACGCTGAATCCTTCTCGGCGATTTAACACGAACCCCCGCGCCAAAGATGAAGCCATCTTCGCGGACTTTGCGAATTATGCGAGGAGTGTCGCGACGAGAATACGAAGTCGTTAAAACTTTCGCCTCGCCCGTTGTTCTCGCCACCCCCTTATCTCGACTCACGCTCTCGCCAGCGTGGAATCGCTGATGCGAACGAGAGATTCGCAAAAGTGGACGCAGTTCGATTTCGCAAACGAAAGCGCTGTGAACGAAACGCAGCCGTTCAGAGGCGGCGTGATTCTCCTCCAACAACGTGCATTATCCTCGACGAAGGATCGTGCCACGAATCCTGCTCTGCCACTTTCCCTCATCTGCGAATCTCTGCCCCTTCTCGTTTGAATCGCAAAACTATCTCTCGGACTTTTCTTCGAGGCGATCGATCTCGAAGACGAAGCCAATACGCGAAGACACCCTTAAGTACGCGACTGCGGCTGCATGCCAAACTAATACCATCAGTTTTCCGGACGGGCGAGCAATCCACGTGGACCCGTGATCCACGAACGTATTTGCCGTGGTAGGTAAGCGATCTCCTCCCTTTTGTGCCACGCGGCGCTTGAACGCGACCGTAATTCTGACTTTTTCGTGGCGGGCGACAGCAAGCGTGGGTTTATCGCGGAAAGCGTTAAGCCGATTTCTCAGTGGAAGCCCACGTGGCTCGTCAAACCGGCAAATCCGTGAATCACGCTGGAAAGATGTGTCTGGAAAACCTTCTGTCAGAGACAACCGACCCTGCTCGAGAAGCTTTAGCTAGAAAAATTAACGACAGACCAGTCCTCTGCGTTTTACGCCGCACGTCACCCAATACCAGACTTTCGCAGATCTTGGTGTTGATTCTTTGAAATGGTTGTCCGTGGAAACACCGGTTCGAAGATGTTCCTCGACGCTTTCAGTTCTCATGGTCGTTGGCTCGTCGCCAGTCGCCTGCACGCGCGATCCAACGGTTCCATTGAATTCGGGCTCCGTGCGGGGCTCATAAAGCGCAGATATTAAATTTACAAGCTATTCCGTTTAATCGTCGTAAACGTAACGCTCCCGAGCCGATCGACGCGCGGAGCGCGACGTGTCAACGCGTTTTCAATCATCCCACCTTTCACATCCATTTTCCTCTGTAAGTTCCACGGCGAAGGGGTTGATGAGGGGCACTAGCGGGCCTGTGAACGTCGTCGAGCCCCGTTATCGCTCTTTGGAGCGCGTAAAAGGGTTACTGCCTCGTAGAGAAGAGTCTTCCGGCTCGGGGAGAAGAATAGGTGTAAAAATCTCGCTTCACACGCTCGCGTTTTATGCAATCTCCACGTAACGTGTGTCACAAAAGTGGGAACGTCCCCGAGCCATGCAAATGCTCCCCGTCTGCTGAACAGTTTCACGATTATAGTGTAGAACGGGGGTGTCGTCGGCAGTTGAGGCAGTCGATCGGGTTTACGACACGGAACGGCGCCGGAATAATAGCTCGTTATAAATCAGAGGATGTTAAATAGCCGGCGCAGCGCGTCGCGAAATCACCTGCTACCAGATGAATTCTAGCTAACTCTATGCCGAGTGTGTCTTTCGCGTGTGCGTTCAAGAAGCAGCGATATGCAAACGGGGAGACGATAGGATAGATCCTATCCGATTTAGAAATCGCGGACACTGCGTGTCGTAGCTTTCGATCGAAACGTAGCGCGGGGAAGGTGGTTGCGATCCAATCAGCGGGCTTCGTCCTCGAACAGACAGACGGAAGACTGCCGTAATAGTCTGGAGCAATGCGACCGGAATGGAAGCGTTCGTGGAATCGGATTGCATCGGTCTCTCGAACAGAACGCGCCCCTTGCATTGAAATCGCATTAAGACCGCCAGTTGCACGGAAACGTTCAATGAAATTTTTGCCACCGGCTTAGTGGTCCAATGATTCCGCTGATTCCTCTCGTTAAGACCCACCAACGAGTCCGTTGAGTCCTTTAATTTACGGAGTAAGGCGAGAGCGTTAATTATCGAATATTCTTTTATTCGACGGAAGAGTCGGTAGTTGTTGGAAAACGACAGCTTTGCAGCGGGCATCGTGGCTCCAATTACGGGAATATCGACGCCTCCGCAGTCGCGAGCCCCGAATACGGCAACCCGGTTCATGGACATGGGCTAGCTCGTAAAATTTTAACGATCCCCCTCATGGCAACGATCGTGAGAGCTGAGTGTAAACGAAGCCGTGGTGTAACGTCGTCCAAGTACCGTGCATGTTTGCCTCGATGTGTTTCCCAGTAATTGACGACCCGATTTCCCCTAACGAATTTTTATCTCGATATTCCGACGTTCGAGCAGCCTCTGTCGCCGTGGAATACGCGTGCAAGGGCTCCCCTAGTTCTCACAGACTTGAAGCAAATCGAAACGGACATCAGAGGCTCTAGGATTCTGCACGTCGTTGCCTCAACGCGCCGAGTTATCGAGTATTGCTCCTCCATAATCGGTGACGTCGAGCACAACGCTGGCAGCCCCTGAATACGTCGATTCCCATGAGAACTAATCGAATCGACAATCGGCACTTGTTACGACAGCGGAATAGTTCCATTGCTCCGTGTCGATTCGGGTTAACGACTCCGCCATGATCACGGAGGAATCGCCTTATTGACGAACGCGTCATCCGATTTCTGCTTGCGAAGCTTCCAAAGGATTCCTGAAGGGCTCCTCTATCCACCGGAGAACATAGCGCCGCGTTGATCGGCGCGATACGTTTATCGCGGCATCGATAATCGAGCAGCCGAACCTGCGGCGATCTCGTAATGAAACGCTGCAGTGCGGACGAAAAGTTTTCACCGCGGTATAGCTCACGAACGTCGGAAACACACGGTTCCCGCGGAAGCGCACGGTAAACGAGGAACATATATCCGGCCAAACGATACCTAGAAGCCACCGACACGAATTTTCCAGCCCCATCGTCCGAGATATCGTTGTTGCGGGCAGAAACTTTGCCGCCAGATGTTGCCCACCGGCACAATAAGTCCGATCCGAAACTCTTCCTTTTCTTTCGTCGACCAATCGAACGGATGAAAGTCTGGCAAGTTGGAGATCAAGCCCGAGGGCGACTAACAGTCGGGATAATCGTAGCAAACACTTCGTCCGGAACGTCTACAGTTGACGTATTCCACTCGCGAAATAATTTTCCACGGCCCCCGTTGATAATTTAATAGTGACATTGCGTCGGAGATTCTCGGAGAGACGTTAAACGGGATCTACGAAGCACGGCTAAGAAAATCCAGCGGATACACTACGGAATTCCTGCGTGTCCTGCGCGAAACCCGAGGACATTGGCGGGCGGAAGGACACGTACTCGGGATCGCGAGCGAGACTCGGCTCGATCTCATGAATAATGAATAAGGGATGGCCCTGTAGGCGAAACCGCGACTCGGAATAATCGCGCGAGTCCCGGACGTTTCCTGCTGGCTTAGATTTCCAAAGGGTCGCGCGCGATTCGTCCACGGCAATGGCATCGTTTAGCGGAAAGAAAGCGTCGAACGCCAAGGCGGAAGTGGGTGGCCTCGATCTAATTGGGACGAGTGTGCTGTCGCGTTGGGGCGGCAAAACTAATAGAGGGAATTAAGAAGGGAATTAAAGGGGACACGAGGAGGATCGTGGCGCTTTTAACTCTCGGCCCATGGGGGAAAAGAAAGCAATTAGCCGTTGGTTGCCGAACAGCGGAGCAGCTCGCGGGGCCACGCCGGCCGCGTCCCTTCCGCGCCATCGGAAAACACTCCACGCGATCCTTTCTTTTCATTTCGCGCGACCGCAAGCAATCGGGAGAGCCGAGTAGTGTTTGCATTGCCCTCGCCCAGAGAAATTCCCTCTTCGTCCGCGGAAATTCCTCGGATGCTCGCCGCCGCTAAACCGAGAATCAGCTGGGGAGACTGTTTGAACGGTCGGTGTACACTAGGGGGTGGCTCTTATTTTCGACTCTTGAATTTTCTTCGGGGCACCTCCAGAATAGTTCCAAATTATTAAAAAAAAATCTGTGTAAAGTTTCAGCTCCACCGGATAACGGGAATGGGTGCCCCCCATGTGAGTCCTTAAACAGTTAAATCATTTTTTAAAAGCTCGCGATTTTATATAATATTCTCCAAGTTATTGATTAAATAAAAAAATATGTCAAACAAAAGTTGTAGATCCGGACAAGGAGCATCTTTTATGTTGCAATGCTTTTTCTCGTGCGACAAACGGTTTTCGAAAAAAGTTCGAAAAACTAATAAAAAAAACTTCTTTCAAATTTTTAAAGTTTAAATGCTTTATAGGACGCTTTATTTATAGCAGCGAACCAAAAAATGGAGTTTTAATTTTCAAGGACTATTTTTTAAACTTTTTTGCATATTTCGGTATGCCCCCCCCCCTTAAATGTTTAAAAATTAGTCCTCGAAAATAAAAATTCCATTCTTTTGTTAAATAATGATTTCAAGTATTTAAACGTTTAAGGGCCCAGGGGCACCCTTTCAGGTTATCCGATCGTGCTCAAACTTTACACAGACTTTTTTTCAATTATTTGGAACTATTCTGGAGCCCTGAAGAAAATCTTGAAAAAAATTCACCAAGTGTAAATAAGAGCCGCCCTAGTGTACACAACGTCGCCGGGAAAGATTGCGATTTTCGTCGGCTGCGTACTGATTAAATTTATCGGTGCACTTGCCGCGCGAAGGGTTCTTCGCGCCTCTCCCAAACGGGGAGCGGAACGCAAGAAGAGTGGAAATCTTATCGGGGTTTCCTTTGCAACGTAAGGGAAGAAAGTCCCAGCGACAAGGGAGCTGGGAGCGGAGTTTGAAAGACTGTTTGGAAACGATTTTGCAACGGAATGCGTTCGATTCGCGGAGCAATCGCATCGCGCGGCGTGCGAATTAATAAACTCTATTCCCAGCTGTGCACGTTAAACTTCCCACGGTTTTGTTTGCGCTGGTTGCATAGGTACGAGGCTGCGAGGGCAAAATAAACCGAACGAGCCTCCGCGCCCTCGGGATCAGGAGGAACGAAAACAAAAGAGAGTTCGAGGATCCACTGTAGATCTTGTTTTAGCTTGGAAGATCGCCCCTATTTTAGTGGCGAATTTGCTCGGCTTCTTCCTCCTCTCTTTCTGGTGTGCTGAATTAAATCTCCGGTTCGCGAGGCGCGCACGGATTCCCTGGGAACACTATTCGGTTGATGATGGAATCGCGCAGTTTTTTTTATATAGATCTATAGTATGTGTCACCACGGTCACAAAAAATATATATTAAAGATGCTCCCAAAAGCTGGTCTGACCTCGAAAACTCAACAAAGTGGAAGAGGGGAAAGAAAAAAAATGAGGGAAAGAAAATGACAACGAGATTAATGATAGATGTCAACTAGAAAAAACTTAATGATAATAAATAAAATTAATGATAATATTATTGAAATCACAACAGTGGGTAATTAACGACTATATTTATGATAATCTTGTCGACAATAATAATTTTCACAACGAGCGAACACTGTTTCTTCAATACCTTGACCAACGAGACGGTTGGTACATGACTAAACATGACTATATGCCTTATTAATTGAAAAATAAATGCCCAGAAAAGGCATATACAATTTTCTTAAAAATTATCCAAGAAGTAAACAAGGCAAAGAAAACAATTTGATTATATGGAATTTACATACAACTTTAGAAAACTTATAACGAGGGGCTAATTTGTTGCGACACATTTTTTTGACGAGAAAGTTTGTTGTTGATCCCATAAATAATAGGAGCTATTCGAAGTCGAAAATCGATTTCCTCGGACTCCGAGTGGCGGAGCAGAAGGAACGGAGAGGAAGATTTTACGCGCGCGACGCTACCGCCTCCAACGAATCGTTCATCCGTGGAACACCTACTGATTTCGGAGCTCGCGATAAACCGTTCGCGTAGAGAATTTACGAAGGAGCGAGGGATCGTCGTAAAAAGGAAGGTGCGAGGGGGTGGATGGGGAGCGGAGTGAGGCATACGTTGCGACGAGGAGGGTGGTGCGCGTGTCAGGGCTGCTGGTTATCTAAACGATTATCTTGGCCCACTTTACGCGGCCGGGAGAGATGGACGCGATAGGTCCGAGGGGGTGACAGCACTCGGTATGACACTCGATAAATTCACGGGAACGCTCCTCGACGTCTGTCGAGAACGACGGCCGCGTCACGTGGACGCGCGACCTATGCGTCCCATCTACCTATGCGCAGATCGGCCTCGTAAAACCGAAGATCGCTCGCTGCGACGGCTTATCAAGTCCAGTCGTTTCGAGCCGCTCTCCACGGCGCACCAGGTCCGCCGATGGAAATTTCAATCCGCGCCGGCCGTCACGTCGAGCTGGAATTAATCGAGGGTCAAATCGACACCGAGACCACCGACGAGCATCCTACACGCGTCCCTCTTGACCCGATTAAGTGATCGAGGTCAACGATTATTGAATACACGTCGGACCGGGCTGGATTTTTCGACCTGCCTGACGCTTGGAAATCGCATCCAAACCTCCCTGCTGGCTCTGCTTTAGCTTCAAGGGAAAAGCGCTACTTCGACCCGACTCGCGCTTGGACCTTGAAGGCGAATCGCGAGCGAGCATCGCCCTTTCCACGGTTCTTCGCCTTCTCGCCGATTCCCTTTCGCCCATCGCGCACGTAACCGAATTTCGCGGCTTGCTCGGGAAATTTATGCCCTCGCCTTTTTACCAGCGATAAAGCAGAGCGTTATTCCAGCTCCGCTTCGTTGGCGCTTTACGAGCGACGACGCTGCTCGTAGTCGGTATTTTCTCGGAGGAAGAGTAACCGCTGCAACCTCGTAAACATCTTCCAAGCGGCGTAATGGTGTCGATATTTCGACTAGCAGGTGAAACGCGGACGGGCCTTATTAACGTCGTTCGATATTACCCATCGATTGATGAACAGTCGTAGGCCAGTGGCGGCACGACGTTTTCCCGTTTACTGCTTTACGATCCCGCTCGCTTTTCAAGCAAGTCGGCGATAAATCTGTCTCTAGGATCAAGCCTGCCTTCGTTTTTATTCCCCATTGCCCGAGCATTGTACGCGCCGATTTGATCGTTACGCCACAGTTATCGCTGTCCACGAACCGTTGAATACCGTTTTGCTACGCTCTTTTTCTCGCCCTCCACGTGTCGCGCGGTCTCTTCGGCGCTATCGCGTACGCGACCCCCTGTCGGACGTATTTCCATGATTTTTCTGTACGTCCGTACGGGTGGTGGGACGTTTGATCGGCGATAAGCTGGAGAGTTTGTTGAAATTAATAAAAACGCCAGCGCGCTGAAAGGGTTCGAAGATGGAAGTGCCGGGCAGCGATAAGGGCCGATGATAACGAAGGATTTTCCTCTGTAGCGTAGAGTTGCGAGGGGAAATGTGGAAAAAAACACGTGTCCCGATAAAAGGATTATAGGGAATTCGAAGGCAACATATTGCTGGACGATAACGCGCCCTGGGTCCAGAGGCGTGTGTATCAATCAGCTCTTTCGAGTATTTCCTATTTGTCCAAGCACCACGTTACATCTTTCTCGCCGGCAGATATTTCGGTTTGCAAGCCTCGCACTACGTGCAATACGGAACCGAAGAGACTAAATAGTCTCCGTTTTGATACGTTACACTAGACGACTTTGTAAATCTCTTTGGAAGTTTAACGAGCATATCACTGAACCAGCCAGTTGTTCAAGTTCTCGTGTAATTGTCAGCCCATTACGTAGAAACTCTGCGAGTTCACTGCTGGTGGAACTTGCACCACCTATTCGTCGTATTTGGCCTTTCGCTGCGAGAAAATTCGTCGCGAATCCTAGAGGTTCCTCTTATCGTGAAATGCGTCGCACTGCGCTCGACGTTTTACTAATGCCAGATTCTTTGTTCACGCTCCTCTCGCGCATCATGACCGGAGCCAGTTGATCTGCGAACTTCAAAGGGAATTGGAGGCCTGCCCGAGATATATCATCAGCAACGGACCCTCATCGGTCTTCTTTTTCCCTCGTTGACCCTGATACCATTCCGTTCCGACTGCGAGATATCGTGTAACGCGGAGTTAATGGATACACTAAGAGGGTGGCTCGCGGAGGGGTGGTGGATGAAGAGAAATGGTCGCCGAGGACGACAGAGCGACGAAAGGATCCGCAATAGGAGTCGAGTATTATTTATCGCTGGGTCCCTGCCGCGTGATATTAATTACTCTGTTTTATTTTTCACGGCTGCGTAATTAACATCCTCTGTCGCTCCTTGTCCGTGGAATTTTTAATATCGAAACATGTTATAATCTCTCTCTCTCGAGAGAGAGAGAGAGAGAGGACGCATCGTTTCGGGAGGAAAAACCGTGTGCTTTCGCCCGACCCTGTCTGCTTTTTCCCATTCCAGCGAAACGGTGCTTCTCGGTGGCAAAAAGCTGGGTCGACCAGACATAGGAGGAATAATTACGTTCGCAGTTCGATCGCACGTCGGTGTATTTAATCTGTTACTCGAGACAGAATCCCGATAGATCGAATCTGCAGAGGGGAACGAGCAGCGATATGTAATTTATCAGACAATTAGCGTCTAATTAGCTCGGCTGTTTACGAGAATGATGATCGGTTCGCGAATGGCTTCCATTCGCTTCAACAGAGAACCGGTGTACCGTGTGCAGGCAAGTTTACACGAAAATTACGCGGAATGTAGAGCACTGATGCGCCCATGTCTTTCACCGCGCACCAAACACCCGCGTAACACCAGCTTGCTTGTTCGAATGCGGCCGAACGCGAACGCAAGATCTAATCTCCGAAATAACAACTGCAGATGCGGTAGCCGATTGCGGTTCGCTCACAGGTGAAACGAGAGTCGGGGGAAGCTCGGTAAGCTCGGCCAGTTTCTGAAAATCTCTAGTCATAACGTAACGAACTAACGCGAAACAGAGTTTATCGCGGCGGACTTTGAGTATTCCAAGCGAGATAGGGAATTACGCGAGGAAATACTCCACGTAGTCCGATCGAGCGCGTCAGCTTTTGACTGCAGGGGGTGCAAAGGTCGGAGGTGTTGGGGAAGGGCGAGGGAAAAGCGTAAAGAAATGGAGGAAGCCTCTCTCCACTACTATTAATGCCGTGGCTTTCAACGATGCCCAACGATGCAAGTGCAACGATGCCCTCGGATCGAGTAAATCCAGGAAACACGCGCTTGCCTCGCGCAGTTACGCGGACCCTTTCGCCCCAGTCGATTCGCAGTTTTATCAGTTAGACAGACATCGTCGAGCGCTAGAGCAGAAGCTAGAGCTGCGCGCAGTTGGCCAGCTGCCAATTCACGGCCAGCATGGCGGCTCGGTTTAACGTTCCTGCGGATCGAAGCAGCAACATCGGGCATGACGTCGTCGTAACGTCACGAACGACCGAAATCTACGAAAGCCCGACGAATTTTACGATTCCGTCCTACCTACTCGCTCGGCTCATACGAAGAAATCTGCCAGACCAGCCCCCTAGGGACGCTCCTGCGATCTTTACGCGCCTCCGCCGTCAGGGATTCGTTTCTCCCGTGATCTGGAGGCGAACAAGACCCCGGGGATTTCCCTTACAAGGCTACCCACCGGCTACTTGCATCCACCCTTCCGCTCCGGAGAGGGAACTCCTCCCGCTGCACTTTTACGGTCAAGTATCTAACGGCAAGCAATAACACCGGCCAGCGAAACTCAATCAATCGTCTCTTGCCACTCGCGAACTTGTCGCGTTCAATGTCTCGCTACATGCAGCCAACGCGCCTGATTCAAATCCTGTTTCTCAGTTCCCTTTCCTCGATAAAAGGAAATATTTCCCGTGCTTCAAGCCCCGTCTCAGATGCGTTTACCGTTAAGCTGAAGCATCGAAGACGAACGCGTGTGTCGACGGTGTTGCTCGTAAAATTCCAACCACATCGTTCGTGAGAAAAGTGTACATACTCGTCGCGCGGCCACCGTAAATCGGAGCATTCGCTGGCATTGTTTTAGCCAGTCGCCACGCGTCGCGGCGTTAATTTCTTTGCAAATAAATTTGCGTCTCCGCGGAGCGAATAATGCGGCGCGTGAAACGAGGAAAGAAGCTCGTCGCGATAACGAGGCGCGACGCGATTGTCACGCTCCAGCAAGATTCGTCTTGGAGGAAACAGATTACGAATCTCCCGACAGAGCTTCTCCACCCTTCGCGCGTGCAAACGCGAGCTCGTGCCGTTCAGTCGGATCGAAGAAAGGGGTCGACGTTTTTACGTCCCCTTGGACGGTTGAAATGCAGCGAACGGGGTCGGAGGAGGAGAGAGGAAACTGGTAAACAGCAAGTTATTAATCCGTCTCAGTGAAGGAGCCGTGCTTTCTCGAGGAACGCCACCTCGTCTTGTTAAACAGGCAAGCTTTTTCTGTCGAGGAACGTTCGTTGCGCAACCTCGCCCCGAGTCTCGTCTTATCGCCACTAATGATGCCTAATGAAGGCGAGTTTTTCGTATGGAAGTTTTGGATACCGTGGCCGGAAGGTAATCGAGCAGAAGGAGCATCTATTTGACGAATTGAAGAGACAGATTCTAGTTGGCGGGGGGTTTCCTCGAGCGATCCGAATCGACGGGTGGGGGAAGTCGCGAACGCGGCTTCGAGTAGTCGCTCGTTCCCTCGAGGCTGCGCGGAGATCCAGGATACCGGCGAAATTTATGGACGCTAGCCAACCGAATGCGCAAAACATGGACGCTGCAGCTTAGATTTATCGTTCCGTAGTGTTTCGTTCGGATGTTCCGCCCCCTTGCTCCGAAACCGAGCGTCCTCGAGGTGTTTCCATCGACTCTCTATCTACCAACCTCGCCGCTAGTATCCGCGCTATCTACCTAGCTGTTAGCCGGCGCGTAGGAAGCAGCTGCTTAATACCAGCCACTCCTTCCCCGTATTTCAGCCCATTCGTCTCGGTAGCCCCGACGCAACGCGTCTTCGAGCACAGACCTGCTCGCTCGTCCGTGATTTCCCGCCCCTGTTCGATAAATCGCTAGCATCTCGCGGGGTGGAAACGCTCTGTCGACGAAAAGGGAGGAGATCTCGCAATCTGATTCCAGCCGAGGAGAAAGCGAGGCTTTACAGTCATTTTATACAACCCCCGATATAAGGGAAACCTCTGAAAGTACGCCAATCACCGTACGCGTTGGGTCCAATGAAACTATCGCGAGGCGAAACAAAAAGATAAACACCGCGCCGGCGCACAGTTTTCTCGGCGTTCTGTGCTGGAACGGCCGCGGTTGAGGTTGTTATGGAAATTCCACGGCGGAATTTCGCGACGTCGACGGACTAGCCAGACAACAAGGGGAGGAAGAAAGCCACGGGAAGACGAAGGGAGCTCGTAAGACGGGACATTTCACTACGGGCTAACTGATATGTAAATTAGACCCGCGAAGAAGACCGAGGAATATCTGCGCCTGGAACGATGCTCGCGGTACCTCCCTCTTTGTTCGCGTGCTCGTCGACATCCGTTGCCAACCTCCCAGCAAGCACAGGATCGCCCATTCCGCTTCGCCCACGCGACTAGGAAATCTCGAATGATCTATGTCTGTCGTTACCCGAGCAAATGTAAAGTAAACTTCCATCCAATTGTGAACAGTACACAAGGTCCACAAGAAATGCGGCTGATTCCAGGCTCCCCGGTACGTACAAGTTGAATCGACTAAGATATGCAAAATTGCGCGCTATTAGGGTCGTTTGATTCGAAACATCCTACCCCCCTCTTGTGCTCCACTGAAACACAGTCGTTAAATGCTTCGCGCGGGATCGGCACGTTACCGGTTCTCTCGTTTGCCACCGGGAATTCACGGTTGAATCGTCAGCTAAGCAGATTGCGGTTGGTCGGTGCATCCAGAACTGCGGCATGCGGCTAGGATGCTGTAGGGTGGTCTAGGACGGTGGGTTTGAAAAAGAAAGGGGAAATTCATTTGGTCGGAAAGGTAGGTTTTCCGTTTAATCAAAAAGCCTGGCACGGCTGGAGCGAAATTGTACGTGTACGGGTTGGCTGATTCGAAATCGTGCGGCGCGGGTTGCAGGCAGGCGTAAGAAAGGGCTGGGCAGAATCGAATGTCGACGGTCTATCGATGCTCCAGATCTTCGCACCGCGACCTCGACATTCTGGGTTAATCCCTTGGCCGAGCTCCATCTCGTTGACGCGTCGATATACTCGGGGAATATTTAGGCGCTCTCGAATTTAATGAAGCGCCTCCCATCGAGTCGCCCCCCCCCCCCCGAGGGCAGATTGCCGCCTCCGCGATCATCGATACGATTTTTCCTGCCGCCGCGAGGACCCGCGCGATATTTCACCTTAATTCCTTCCCCCGTAGCAATTCGGGTATTCCAGGATGATTAACGGCCTTAATTGGGCAATCGAACCGTCCCATTTTCAATTAACATTTTCATTACCCCTCCCAGCGGGTTCGCCGCCGACGAATCATTTTTCTTTGCCCGGCAACACTGCCGATGACACGCTCGCCCCAGTTACGACCCGGCCAAGCCAGACTCGTCGTCGACGAATCGTTTTTTTTATTTTTGTCCTACTCGAATGAAAAAGCAATTCGTTACACGCAGTTCGAACGGCTCCAACGACATTGCCCACGGCTGCGTCGAAATATCATTTATCCGATAAACTTTGTCAAGTCTGAACGGCTTGTAATTCGCGCATTGTGTTTTATCGCTCTCCTCCCCACCTCCAGCACCCCATTTCGATCGACGGCGCAGCAAGGCTACCCTGCTGCCCGTTAAATCGACCGTACCGCGTGTGCGGAGTTCTCGCACTGCAAGACCGTTCTATCCGAAAGAAAACGTACCTAATAACGAAATGCAATTCCGGCGGACCATCGGAAGGATCCTGCGCGCGAACCACGGGCTCCCGTTAATTGTTTTCATCCAATTAAGAAGCTCCCGCCCGAGAAAGGACGTTTCATTATTTTAAGAGCGACGTGCTAGCTCCGGCGACTTATCGGAGGATTCGCAGCCTCCATCGAATCGTTTATATCAGCGCCATTTTCCGAGCTGTTTAATCCTGGTAATGCGAAACAGCGGGGCAGGCGAACGGAAAAACCGTGGCGCGCAGTTGTCGGCGACTGTTTTACGGTGTCGTCGTTTCGAGTTCGATAGGTCGAGCGGTCGAGCGGTGCGCCGAGGCCAGGCGCCGAAACAATTGCATTTGAAATTGTAATACCGCGCTATCCTGTCCGCTCCTCTTTTTATTCCTCAGGATACGAAATTCTCCGTTCGTATCTCGGTCCCTTCATTTCCCGGCGAGTCCTCCCCGGTTACGCGCTCCGCTACCCGCGATCCTGTTTGGAAGTTCTTCTCCCCGGGGAGGAGGAACCCCGTGGTTAACGCGGAAAAACCTGTTCGTCCACGCGATTCTTATCCACCGTGTCGAGCCGATCATCGTCTTCGTTTTTTGTCGCACGGTCCACGCGTTCTTTTATTCCCCTGCTGTATGCCATCTTCTGCGATCTCCCGCACGCACTTTCAACGCTCTCGCTGCATCGCGGAATTAGTCTCGCTACTTCCACGGCTCCTTCTTTCACCATTGTTCACGTTGTCCTCACGGAACACCGTCTGCGCCGTGCAGTGGTAAGATCCAAAGACGAAGAAACGTTGGGAAAATATTCTTAGTTGGATACGAGTTGGTGGAGCGACGCGAGCTGCTCGTACAGCGGCGCAGGATTGGTGGCAGCCTTGAAGGGGCACGATTTCAGCCGTGGAAGACCGCAACCGACATTACTTACGCGGAATAAGGCTGGCCAGCTTGTCGCGTGGTCGTTGCTTAATCGCCCTTCTAATCCGATGTGATCCTGGCTGCTGATCGGCCGCCTCCAGGATTACCTGGAAAGATTAATCGATCGGTAGCACGCGACGCACCGGGCCCGCGTGCAACTTAATGAGATCATTGAGAACCAGCCAGAGCCTTCGTTTTTTCACGGCTTGGGGCGCGCTGCTTCGGCGGCTGTAACCGATTTACCCGAGCCGTTGTGCTTTCCACTGCTTGTTAAGCGAACGGGGAAAATAGTTGCCTACTAATTCAATCTATCTGGCGAACAAGGGTGGGAAATGTAACTGGCTACGACTCCCGTCTCGAGCACCGACCAACGTAAACTCCAACGAGGATCTTCCGTTCGTTTAGGGCAGGTAAAAGCGTCAATTACGAGCTCCTTAATTATTCATAACGCGATAAAACGGTGGTATTGGGTAGCGGCTAATGAAATTAGTCGGCGAGCTCCGTAAGTAGTCGCGGAAGCTGCTGCTCCCGGTTTTACGTTGACTTTAAACGTTTAACAACGCTCTAAGTGGCGCT
Source organism: Andrena flavipes (assembly GCA_963971345.1). Classification (NCBI taxonomy): domain Eukaryota; kingdom Metazoa; phylum Arthropoda; class Insecta; order Hymenoptera; family Andrenidae; genus Andrena; species Andrena flavipes. The sequence goes on from OZ020481.1 coordinate 33,073,737, forward strand.
TTCCCGTTGCCGTTCGGCCAGCTCCTTTTACACTCGCCGAATGGAAGCCGGTTCTTTTCGTCCCCGCTGAAAGGATCGAGAAGTTCAACGCTGGAATATCCGGTCGTTCGCGAGACTATTTTCGCGGGAGTAGTTACAACCGGCGGTAAGAAGGAGCCGGGCCGAAAAAAAGTTTCAACCTTCGACCCGTTTTTTCGAATAGTAAAAGTATCCGAAGTAGGGACTTTGAATGGAGAGCTTCTATCTCTACTACCTCTTCCACAACTATTGATATTCACTCGCACGATCCATCTTAAAGAGTAATTCTTTCGGTGCTCCGATTGTCTGGATAGTAGGTACTGATTCATTGCGATCACGGTGGTTCCCATTCGTCGCCTGTCCATCGCATTGTGTCGGAGCAACGCGGGGTGATTGATAGCTGGCCGAGGAAATCCTGTCAACCAGCGACAGCATTTCGAGCGGAGGGCAGCAGGATTTTAATTTTTCAAAAATACGATGGACAGGTCTCCGCACAAAGCGGTTCCAAGTGGAAAGTATTTGGGCAGGGGAGAGAGGAGGGTCTCGTTTGTCGCTGGCGAACCGAGCGATGGCTAGCGTGGAAACTAATAACAGTTTTATCGGGGGCGGGAAGCGCAAAAGGGTTTTTGCGAAGGTTCGTTGGGCAGTCGAGCCGTGAAACCTTCTCCCCTAGGTGCGATCGCGGCTGTAACGGTGAATTACCGCAGTGCAGAGGACACCGTCCCTTTGTCCAACTTTACGATTCAAACGTGCCCCACATAATCTTCGCGTCCGACGCGACGTCGCGTCGGCTTCGGGGCGCTGTCTGCAATTAGGCGTAGCCCTCTCCCGTGGATTATCTCGAATTTAAACGTCCCAGCTCGCACTTGCCCCGCGGAGGACGCTCGAAAAGCGAGCCGGGAGAAGAAAAGCTTTGCGGATTCGTTTCACCGGGCTGATCTAACGGGACGTAAAGAACGTAGAAGGTCTCCCGATCGAAAGACAAGCTGCATCCCAAGGTTTCCGGTAGCACCGAGTGGAATACCAATAGGATCCGGTTTTCGTGTTTTTAACCTACCGTGCACCCCCTCCGCGCCAGGGGCTTCCAGATGAACCGAATCGCTTTTGCATTTATATTGGTCCGTGCCACCGAATCAGCCCTCTTTCCTCAGCTACCGCTCTGCTTCTTCCTTCCGCCTTCCGCCTTCCGCCTTCCGCCTTCCGCTTTCTCTTTCCGCCTCTTCGCTCTCCCGACCCCTTCCACCAATTCCACCCTTAAGCACCCGTTCTCGTTTCGGTTGCGAAACACGTGATACAGTTCCCTGATTTTACAAGGAGAAGGCTCATCGTCGCTACGAGCACGAGACACGCAGCGTAGAATTCCGATCGAAGCTAAAAGCTCGTGCCTTCGACACTCTTTCATCTTCGGAAACGAGGCGACTTCGCGAACAACCTTTTCTTTATTACTGATTAATAACAGATATATAGATAGAACTCGACTAAATACTCGGCGCCACTTTAATAAACGGAGGTACCCAAAGGTAGTCAAATATGAGAGGGCAAAACAGGAAACGCTCGTTAAAAAAAGCTGGGGGAAATCTTGTCTGTAATTGACGCGCTTTCGTTTTATTACCTACCACACTCGTCCACTCGTCGAGCAGGCGCTTGAAAAATGACAGCCCGCACGGGGCTGTATATCAAAAAGGAAGTGAAAAAGACGCGCGCTGGTTTATTGTGGCGGGGGGAGAACCGATGGAAATTGAAGCGATCAGCGACAGGGGATGGAAAAATTACGCGGCGAAATTCCACGGCGGTTGTTCGTTAGCGTGAGCTCGTAATTTCGCCGCGGTAATTTGTCATCGAGCCAGCGACGTATAAATGCGTGGCCGCGAGTCGCGGAAAGCCACCCTCGTGAATGGTCCCTCTACCGAGCAGCGATCGGTAAGCCTGACGCGCGAGGCTGGCAACGTTCGAAAAAAACCTCGAGCCTCTCGCTGCTGATTAATTCGTTTTTTCGACGGACAGCGGGGTCGGAAATCGTACCCGCGCGACGAGCATTGTTATGCCCGAACGATAAAGGGAAGAGCGATGGATCGCGAGGGAAATTGCTGAAGGAAGCGTGCCTATTTTTCCCCATCGACTCGATCGAACCGAAACATTCGGGTCAACGGTAGCCATTTTTTCAACCTACCGCTAGCGTTCGCGCAAGCAAATTTATCAAATTCCGAGCGCAAAGCAATGAATACTCGCGCAACTCTGTCTCGCAATAGAGGAGGGGAGGTTAATAAAGCACGGCTTAGCGTTTAATGTAGTCTCTTCGTTAATCGCGTTGCTGGACAGCTGGTGCAACACCTACCCACCCGTCCTGCGCTCCGGCTCTAGATGTTCACTCTGCCATCTAGTTCCATACACCGATGCGAAAAGATAACGCGCGACGTGCCACCGCCGCGGAAGCTGCATTTTTCGCGAGAGTGCCGCGTGACCATTGCGATGATCGATGCGTTCTATCAAAAGTCAGCCTCTTTACCGCATTATATCCCGTGAATAATAAACGGCCGTGCCTGTTAGTCGCATTAGCGAGAGCTAAATGCATTTATAATGCCGTTGGACGCGTGGCTGGGGCACGCGAATTTTCGCGTCGGCGTCGGTTCTATTCATTATTCTGTCGGTGCGCCGAACCGGACGCTTCCAAAGAGAAATCGGCACGAATCGGGGAAACGCAGAATTACCCGAAATGTTGGGGAAAAAATCTGACTTGACGCGTACTCGTGGGCCACGCCCCCGTTTCTCCGCGACCGGACAATCTCTGATCAACATTTTCGGCGGTCCAATTCGGATAGGAAAGTCGGGAGTACGCGAGCTTTAGCGGGGCTGCGCGCAAAAGTGAGTCCGCTCACGTTTTATATTCGAACGGTTCCCCGCTGCCGGCGGGCAGAACCATTTATGCGCGACGATTTAATTACATAGAACGTATAGAGCCGGTTTAATTGGCTCGCAGCTGAAAATATAAATTTTCGGCTAATTCGAGACAGGCCGATTAAAACGAGAGAATATTCGGGGCAAGTGTAAATTATTGTTACGCGATACGCGCGTGCCCGCGCCTGTTACGAAGCCGTTGGGAAATCGGGGAAATTATTCTACACACGGGCAAGCTTTTCACGAATTCGATGAACCGTTCGTTCCACTTGCTTGGCCAATCCATTATCCCCTGATAATTACTCTACGCGAGCGGTTACTAAATCTCTAGCCTCCAAAGTTACAGACTCGACCGCCTCGCTTCTTTCCTCGATATTAGACCGGGAGAGAAGCACGCGAGATTCCTGTTCGATCACACTTACATCCTTCACTTCACTCTATAATGCGACGGATAAGATCCGCAAAGTGTTTAAAATGGTAGGAGACGGTGAACGGGTTGAAACGGCGTTCGAATTCTTTCGCAACCGCGACGTCCCAACGAAAATGAGTTACACAGATTGGGTTGTACTAGCGGGGCTGCGGTAGCTGGTTCCCGAAGGAGATAAGCACGTTTCCGGTTTATCTCTATACGCCAGTTACCGTAAATTCCGGAAAAACCGTACAACTGTATTACGCCGTTGCAAGTTTGTCTCGCGGCTGCGAATACGTGCCCGTTCAGCGACGATTAAAACCACTTTACTCGGGCAAATGGATATTTCACGTCGAACCCTCAACTACCGTTCTTCCGACATCCTCTTTACCGGATAAACAGTAGGCTCCTTCCCCGCTAGGTATCGAGAAAAAGGATTAGGCAAACTACAGGGGAAATTGATGTGCAGAGGATTAATAAAAATCGTCGAAGAAGCTGTAACTGTGTGGAAGAGTTGTTAATAATAGGCTAATTATAATCACAAAAGTGTATAAATTGTGTCTATGTGGAAAATTGCAGTTCCATTGAAAAGTGGAGTTCCATTGTAGTTTTTTCAAAATGAATTTCTGTACTCGCAGTAAATATGTGTAAACTCCTGACCATTAGGTAATTCATAACCATAATGCCCACAATTAATTAGTTATAAGAAATTATTGCACACCGCGCCATCGCCAGGCTTCGACAAATATCTTGTATTTTAGTTGTTCCTTTCGTCGGTACGAGACGCTAGCATTTATGGGTCCATAAATTGAATAAATACTTAAAAGTCTTTTTCAAACATTAAATAAGAAACTCTGTCGTTGATTATATTTGCATAGTAAATGCAAAGCCTTTCGTAAACTCCTCCGACCTCAAATTGCAAATAAATAAATTTACGTCTTCTTGCACATATATATATATACTTCTCTTGAATGCATTCAAGTAGGATAGAAAATCAGTATACTATTGTCGACTTTTCGAACACAATTTATGTACTTTTGCTATTGAATCTTTAACTATCGACTCTTGGAAATTTGTGATTCTTTCGTTTATAATTAATCTGTTGCTACCAATTGTCCATTGTTGATGTCGTGTTGATGTCGGGGGCATCGGTTCCTGAAAGTGGAAGCATGCGTCGCAGCAACAGCGTAACAGGATCGCGAGCAATTTTCCATAGAAATCAACACGGTCATCGATTCGAAAGGAAACCGCCATCGCGCTGTCGATCTTGACAGGTAATCCGTAGAGTGGAGGCGCGATAGGAACGAGCCCCACACACACACACACACACACACATCCAGCCAGGCTGGATCGTGTTCGCGATTATGGAACACGGGGGGACGCAGGTGAAACGTGCGAAACTTCCGGTACGTGTGGTCGGAAACTGGCATCGAGCGTTCCGCGTCGATGTTTCGGCACCCGACCACCCGACAGAACATTACCAGAGATCCTGGCCCCATAGTTCGCTCGTTGCGTCTCTCACGGCTGATAAACTACGTGTCCATTGCCGTTCACTAGGAATCACCGACCGTTCACCTCTATATGTGTGCATTTTAATTATGCGAGTCGCTCGTCCTGGATCGCTCGTTGCAATTATCGCCGCGTTTAACCGCCACGTAGCTGCATCACCAACGAAGACACGATTACCCTTTCGAATAACGCCAACTAAAGCGTAACGAGCCGACCTTCCCTCGTTGCCCTAGCATCTGGCAAACAATGATATTCAATGAAAAAATCCTGGACAGTGTAGGCAGAGAGGGTGAATTTTTGCGAAGCGCCTATACAATTAAATCAAGACACATTGTTTTACACGCGACACCGTGTGTACCTTGTATTTTGCACTCTCTGCTTGATTGCAATGGATAATGGATGATTAACTGCAACGCGTGGCGATTGCATTGCTGCGCAACGAATCGAGAGTAAAATGAAAACGCGCCGGCACGGGCAACGTTATGAAATTTCATTTACCTTTCGGTCTCGATACAATCGAACCGCGCTAGTTAAACTCGGTACCCGCATAAATACCGAGCACCGCGCCTCGCTGTTAAACAAATTCCCGGTTGCGAGCAATTTCATCGAGGGGAGTGTCAGCAATTTTTACCTCGCCATGTGTGCTGGCTTTTGTCGCGCGACTCGCGGGGTACAGAGAAGAAACGCGAATAAAATCCCTCGGGTACTACGGGATTTCGCTACAATACCGCAAAGCGAGGGTAGGTAATTCTACACCGCGTTTCTGCGCAATCCGCGCGAATCAGCAGCCTAATTTCGAATTTTCTTATCCTCCCCCTGTAGCCGTAAATTCATTAATTTCTTTCAGCCTATGTATAGCACAAGCTGATGGTGCGCGTGCGCGTATGGAGGTGGATGATAGGTGTACGAGGGTTATACTTAATCTATCTTGCTGCCAGTCGACCATGAAAATCAGGCCACTGCCCAATCGTCGGGAACACGGAACAGGTCTGTGGGATCGAGACTTCTTCTGCCTCATTTATCCAGCAAGTTGCTGCCATCGGATGCCCAGAAAGACCTTCCTTTCGAGTAGAGGCTACAGAGCAACGATAGAGAAATCGCTATCGATTATACACTCGCGTGATCGATGCCCTCCGAGGGATCCAGCATTGCAGTGCCTGTGATTCGCGAATTCTACAGGCTGCGCGAAGTTAGCAGAGAGAGACGCAAAGCTATAACCACAAAATGAATACATAACGTTCATTTGTGGCACTAAAACCGACGGTGCTAATATCGCCAAGTAGCTCTCGCATGCTGTGGGTTACCAGATTTGTCGTTCAAAAGATTTTACTTATGCTACAATTTACCCCGTGTTACAACTTGCCCTGGTCTCCCCTACTAAATGTATGAAGTTGGTAGTTATATATTAATGTTTTATAACACACCGATGAAAAGTGGTGACGGGTGGGAGAACTTGGAGGCGACATCCCTAATGACTCAACGCGCCAAATCGCAATCTGCTGCACAAACTCGGGGTAGGCAGTTTGATTAGCTCCAAGTGGAGAGAAATCAACGCGCCTACTCGCATTCAAGTATCTCGTTGTCTTAGACACGCCGCACCACGCGCCTACGACAACACGTCCGCCGTTCTCCGAAAGGCCATTAAAAGGGGGAATCGCCGTGGTTGAACGGCGTCTGAAGCCTCGGGCCAGGTTCGTCGACGTCGACGTCGATCCCACGCGATCAAAACGTTATACCGGGGCTTTATCGGTGATAAGATGAACGACCGACGGCCCGCGAATTCTAAGTCGCGCTAATTTCGCGAAAATTGCTCGGAGGGAAGCTGCCACGGCACGTTGCACGAGCTGCAACGAGAGAGGACGGGGGAATGGGGGAGTGGATAGTGCGCAGACTAGCGAGGGGTGCGTGACGACACTTTTAATGGCACGCCGCGAACTAGGAGCCGCCATTTGCGATATTATTAAGTCCGTGACCTGGCGGACAGACAAGTGGGATGCGATCGACGGAAGGAAAATTAATTTTCGTCCGAGCAAGTTTTCCCGAGGCGACCGCGTGTCCTCTAATTAAATTCCCTTTTCGGTCTGGCCCAGCCAGAGATTACTCCCTAATTGATCGCAATTAAGGGCCAAACGGTCGCGAATTTCGCGTTCCGCAGGACGTGGAACGCGGACCCTCTCGTGCCGGCGTAATTGCAAAAGACGCTCGCTTCGAATAGTTGCCTCGCAGAATTTCCAGGGCACAGCTGGGGAGAAGCTGCGCCGATGGCGAGCTTGCCGATTCCCGATCAAACACGTCCGTGGCGCAAAGCGAGACACATTTTTATTCGAGCCGCATCGCGCTCCTCGCCCGAACGCATTCCAACAAATAAAAATTCGGCTATGGTTTTCCGACGGATGCGCAGAATTGTCCTTTGTCTACCTGGGAAGATTGGCAATCTGGGCTTTACGACTGGTCACGTATGAACCCTCGATTGCTCTCCAGCAGCTATCCGGATTGGCTATAGGCTCTCTGGCCGGCTCGTGTTCAAAGTTACACGTCTAACGTATCTCACGTGTAGCACATGTGCTACATTTTCTATACAGCTCCGAAATTTCCAACAGGCCCGCGCATCATCCCAAACAATTCGCATAGGGTAACCGCGCGTAATACAGAACATGCGATTTTAAAAGCTTACGCGAATACATGACAATACCAAATTATGGCGAAAAAGGTAAAAGAAAAAATGCTATCTAATATTCTACGCGTGGGGAACTTGTAAATAAAACTCAAAACACTTCGTATTTGCTATGAAAAATGAATAGGGTAAACCTGGGAGACGCGGTCGACCTAATATAAAATGGCTATTAAAACTAATATAGACATTACTTATTTTATCCGAACAAACCTATGTATTCAGAATTTTATGCTGATTCAGAAAATATGGTCGATATTTGCTTTAAGACAATATTTACTGTAAATCGGGTTGAAAACTGAAGTCATGACATCTGACCACCTCTCCCGAGGTGCCGGGAGGAACGGTTTTCGTCGTTGGCAGAGGCCACTGACATAATTATCCATGGAAAATTAACAAACGATAAAGCAGAATTATTTATGAGTGAATACAATTACAAATTTATTGATATTTAATTTGTTTACGCTAAACAAGTAATGAATACATCAAAGAAAATGTGAACTACCTGCTGGCGGTTAGCAAGACAAATGAATGCAAAAGTGAAGAAATAAACTAAATAAACAAAAATAATAAAGAAATCATAACTCGGCCATCTCTCCTTTCTGCAGCGAGAGATGGTCTTCTCGTTAGCTTTGAGAGGAAGAGTTAATATGGCCAAATACTTTGGCAGCATTGTCCCTCAATGTCTCTACTATCTTATTATCCCAAATATTAAACGAAAATAAACTTAGAAGTATATTTTAAATACGAGTCTGTACAACCGCTGTTTGACAAAAGAGGTTAAATGTAACCCCAATTTACATTTTAAAGCCTATAAATCAAGAAAAACACGGAAGGAAGCGAAATGACGCTATTCATTCAACTGTTTGGATTCTAGAGAAGGAATTGGTCTGCACTTTAACGCATTTTTACGTACAGAGTCTGAAATATAGCGACTCGACCAACTCTCCGACCCAACCGCGTCTCCCGGGTTTACCCTATTTGAACCTGATTTGAAAATCAGAAATCCACAAGGATCTTTGCTACCGATATACTTGCTACTTATCAGAGACCTTCGTGTGCGTTGTGTGATGTGTGTTGCGCAATGTGTGTAGGAATAGTGTGAATGTGATTTAAATGTGTTGTGAGAATACTGTGGAATGGTGTAAAAGTGGTGTAGAAGTGATGTAACGTTTTACAAAGAGAACAGCAACCTAGAGAAGATTACAAATAATTTTCCTGAGTGGGACTCCATAAAGAAGTATAAGTTTTCGAGCCCCGGGGATGAGAACGATTTTAAACTTATGAAGAAATATAATAAGTTTTTAACAAAAAATGAGGAGGAAAAACGAAAATAGGTCGCAGTCACTATTAAAAGACGTATAAAATATTTCAAGGAAAAAAATACTTTTGTTCCGCTCGCGACGAAACCAGCGAAGCGTTAAATTGCAGCAGCTCTGTCCTCGAAACGGATTTCGTTAAATTCCGATTCGCAAGTAGATTCCGCAACGTTTCATCAGCCGCGTAACAGGATGCTCGAGCGCAACACCTGCCCGACTTGGAAACCCGTCCAGGCGATCGTCCGTTTGACCGTTCGTCTGTCCGATTTAATCTTTCTGAAAGGGCTGCGGACCAAACGAACGGAACCAATCTCCGTGATAGAAGAGTCTGTACGAGACGTAACGTAAATTGACTCGTTTTCCCGATGTTTTCCATTATCGCGGGAATCCACGTGGCTCGAGAGGACCGGCGAGATTATACCCGCTGTGTCTGGAGCAGGCCACTCGACGCATGGGACGAGTCTCCTTGCAAAAAGCTCGCTCTTTCTGCACCATTTTTCCTTGCCTCCTTCACCTTCTCAATCGTGGCGAGATTCAGACGACTAAAATCCGAAAACAGTTTTAACACTTGGCAAAGAATCTAAACGAAGAAGCTCTAGACGCCCGCTTAAATATCGAACGTTCAACTAGCCATATCGATTTCCCGATACAGTCTATTCTCGAAACAAGAAAATACATTAATTGCCACAGATACGACCCGAAATAATTCAACGATACAAATTATTCCGGGTTTGCGAGATCGATATGCGGTAATCGGCGGCTTCCTGCCGAGGCCAATATGTCATGGATGTATTTTCATTCTCGCGACTGTGGCATATATGAATATTTGTTCGATGCTAACTGATTAAAATGTTGATCGGAAGATGCGCACCCCTGACGCAGAAGCAGATCTCTCAATCCTTTTCGGTCCTCCCGCGTCTCGGAGACACGTCCTCGTGAAACGTCATTATGTTGTTCCGTAAATGGAGGATAGGTTTATGGTTTCCCGTAAAAGCAAACAGTACGAGCATCATTTCTGTTTTCGTTTGAGAAAAGACGGTGAAATGTGGGCTGCCACACGTTCGAGTGTTTACGTTGCGGAGCGGTGGAATTTTTGTTTCGCGAGTTACAGTAGAATACGATCGAGATATAGTTCTCTCGATTCCGACGCGAAGTACGCGGTAAAAGTCACTCGACCACGAGGAAGAACGCGAGGAACGCGAAGTTTGCCTTGCCCCGCGCTCCTCGGCACTTGGGAAAGTCGTGGCGAACTTGCAAGATAAAGACTTAAAGACAGATAGCTCGGGTAGGTCTTCCCGTCAGAGATTATACCGTGGTTACGTCGTAAGAGCATTACGCGGGGCTTCCTCGCGCTCTGTTGCTCGCGTTCCCCGTCGAGCTGGAAAATTACCGAGACCGTGCGCAGTGCAAAATAGGCACGCAGCGTGCGATATCTTCGATTCGAGCCACGCGAAAACGCTAATGAAGTTGCATCGATCGTTCGATCGGTTCCCTTTCCATCTATATATGTAGTAGAATTGTATAGCCAGATCGCGTCTGTCTCGCGGCAACTAAAAGCCAGATGGGAAGGATTGAAAAACCATCAGGGACGTTCGAAATCCAATAGCCGGGCACTTGCGATGCCAGCAATCGGAGCTCGCGCGCGTTCGATATTCCCGAAATTTTCGATGGACCGACAGAAGGCTACGGGCACGATAGACTAGAAGATAAACAGGGCGAGAAGGAGGGAGGATGGTGCAGGTAGAGTCAGCATGTGGTTAAAAGAGCCAGCGAGCTTTCGATGGAAAGTTTCGAGGCTGGCAGCCACTCAGCAAACGGGCAGCTCGACATTACGTATTCGTGTACGAAGTCGGATCGATGTTTGCGCCAGACTAAGATTAATGGCCGTCCAGTTTGACGTTCAAGGTTTTTCATACCGGCCCGTACCCGAATTGCAACGCAGTAACCTCTTTTTCCGCACCCATCCGGCAACCGCGAGGCCTCCCTCTTTCTTGGGCAAAGTCACCCACGTGTTTGGCCCTAATCGTTCTTAATTCACAATTTCCATCTGCCTCTTTTATTCTCACTTTGTCAGGCGCGCAGCTTCGCGAATTACTATTCCAAGGATTAGAATTCCAATTCGGAATTACTTTTCCAACTGGCTACGATATCACGTGTTTCGCAGAGAGAACGTAGGTACCTACGTACGTTTTATCCAAGAGGCGAGGGCAGCTGCAAATGGAAGAGCAATCAATGAAGAACTCTGGAATCGCGATCGTTTTATAGCTCCCCCGTGGCACGTTCCTCGTAAAAATTTCATCGGTCCATCAGCGTTACTTCTCGGTGTCAGAGAAAATTGCGCAGAAAATGTCGTCGCGGTGATCCCATCGTCCCTGATCGTTGGCCAACGAGAATCAACCCCCAAGTGCTTTAATTTCATGGCAGCCTGGCGAACCGCGCCGTCCTGTTCCGGCCAGCATCGTATCGCGCTTCGGTAAATATATTTTAACGAAGACACTTCCGTTAACAAGCCATCTAATTAAGCGTCCGAGCCATCGATTAATTAGAGAAGACGCACAGCGTAGACACCCTCTCTCCTTGTTCGCAATTATCCCCGCTAGTCACGCGGGTAAACAACGAGCAACTAATTGGACGTGAAACGAAAAATGAAAATTCCTTGATTAATATAATATTGTATCGACGCATGCCTCGATACAACTAATGCCATGCAAATATTCCAACGAATGCAAAAAAGCTGCTACTGACTCTACGGATATAACAGGGCCCCGTCTGGAGATAAGCAGACCGAAAGACAGCTGGTATTAAATTTCTCGCGTGAAGTCAATCTAGTGTTTGCGTCCTGTCCTCTCTACTCTCGTCCACAGATAATAAGAGGTCCAGCCGGAAGGAAGTCCTTCTTTCGTGCACCTTGAAATTCCCCAGACTGAAGAAGTGTGCCGCGAGAGTGAAACGAAAGGAGAACGTGGCGGTAAAACGGCAGTAAAATTTCGCGGGGATCCGTGGTTCACCACGGATTCGTGGAGCAACGAGGGCCGAGTTGTGAATACGGAATCAGAGTATGCAAGTGCGAACACGTGGTCCACGAGTAAGTCCGCTGGCGAACAATTGACTGAACCCCGACGTTGATTCTCCGACGAGCGTAGTAGCAGCACTGAAACAGATTGAGAATTGAATTAGGTGTGAGCAGAGAGGGTCGCGAAGAAAACCGCGACCAAAGAGCGTAGAGCGTTCAAACGCTGACGCTGCCAGCGGATTTCCGGGGTTGAAACGTTTCATTCGCAGCCACTGTGTCGTGGCGCAGGGCGGGGAGAAGAAACGGGGCTCGCGATTACAGAAATGAAACGCGTACCTAGCCCGCGGAGGTCAAGAATGGCGAGCTAATAACGTATAAACCATAATCCGTATCGCGAAGGCAGGAAAAGTTGCAGCACCGTAGAGCAATGGGAATGCAGGGTTGTAGAAGATGAAGCCGGACTTGCGAAACGAGTGAAAAAGGGAGAGATAACCGTCATTTATGCCGGCTGGCAAAGAGAATACCGAACGCATCCGTGCGTTCGGTGGCAGCGGGCTACCTTTCACGTCCGCGAACGCGTTTCCATCTCCTCGTGCAACTTTCAATGAAATTTATCCTCCAGAGTATGGAAAGGAAATGCGACGGCGGAAGGACGGGCTGTGTGTTTCCGGAAGGACGCGTAACTGGCAACGTTTCTGTCGATGGCCCAGCGCACGTACGCGGGACGCTTCCGTCGTCGCGCTCGTAGCCTTCCTCTTGGATTTATGGCCTCGCGCAATTTATTTATACAGCCGACGAGCCACTCCCGACGGGCTTTCGACAAGAACTTTTCGGAAACGTTTCGCCGGCTAATCCGCCCCGCGAGGGGATCAAACTCCGTGGACCTGGGAACGCGTCAAAGCGAATGAAACGTACGGGGACCGTTTCAACCCCTCCCGGTATAAAAGCGATTAACCTGGTCGGACGAAAGCTGTCAGAAGCGTCGACGTCGCGGCCAAAACGTCCCCGTAGCAATTTTTCTATCCCTTCGAAAGGGCATGGAAATTATAATACGGGGGAACTAGGTCAGCCGAAAAACCACATTTCACCCTCGGAATTCGCAACACACCACCAGACGATGCAGAATTTATTCCGCCTACTTGAAATACGAGGCAACGACCACGTCGCCCCCGGCGAATTTATAATCGCGCTATCTAACCGTATATATCCCTGTTTCCTTCCCGCTCGCGGGCGAACGAACGTCCCCGTAAAAACGTCGCGGGGCGGTGCAGTGGCCGTTCTTCCTGCAACAATCACGCGTGTCCAATCGGGCGCCATCGTCCCCTTTTAAAGTTTGGCAATTACGATGCACGCTGGGGGCGCGAGGGATCGTGTTCCTGGGCGGGAGGATGAAATGGTTGTTTTAGCATAAAAATGGTAAACTAGAAAACGGGGGAGCGTCCCCGGCGTAAAGGAGCACGCGTAGATAGAGGGAGAAAGAAGCAGTGCGCGCGGCTAGTACGAAGGGGGATTGAGGGCGAAAAGGGGGAATGGGAAGGTGGGTGGAGAGCCGGATATAGCGCCAGATAAAAATCAAATTAACCTCGTATTCCCGGACACTGACGATCCCGAAAGAATTTCGCGAGCTTTCTACCGCGCCACTAAAGGAAACCCGTCATTTACATACGTTACTCTCTAACCCCCTTTCTCAGCCTCCGCGTACGTGTCAAGAAGAGCCGTTGCGCTTACGCGAGATCACCTTCGTTCCCCGGGGAGCCTCGGATGCAGCGACCAACGCTAAGAATTCCGAAGCTCTCCCGGAATGATTTCGAAAATCTATGCACGCTCTGACGTATAACCGTATAATAAGTTCTCTGCATGCTGGCATAGAGCAGCCCCTTATGAAATTCCAACACGAGCATATCGTCCAAAGTGCCCGTAGCAACCTCCCCTTCAGCCTCGCCCGAAACACCGAAGCCCCAAGGCATTCTTAGCAATCTCACGAGCCGTGTCTCTTGGTCTGTTTCAGGTGAGAGATTTCGACGCGTGCATTAGCGTGGCTCGAAGGCTCCAAGTCTCGAGAGGAGGAGCTGGAGGAGGCGAATGGTAGAAAGAAAAGAGCCAGGGGCTGGGTAAAGGAAATAAATCCACGGTTTAGCGGAGGAGGAAAAAGTAGGCTAAGCCCCGGAATTTCAGATCGACGGTTGGGAGGAGGGCAGTCTGTGGCCGGCCGCGGAATAATGCCGGCGTTAGCCCCCCGACGCGATGCGACGCCGCGCTGCGTGCTGGGCCGGTCGACGAACGTCCCCGAATGCAGATTAAGTAATCTACTAATGAAATCTCGAGGCTGACGGTAGGCTGCCCTCCGTTTCCGGCCTCGAGATCCTTTAATCATGCACGATGAATGGCCCCGATCGGACACCTTTCGCGAGGGGCAACAAATTTGCGGGCCACCCCCTGCGAAACGCTGTCGATGGCTTTGCTATTCACGATGTCGGTGACCGATCGACGAAAGGGGAGCATGGTTAATGAAAGGCGACTCTGAGATCGCGCACGAATTCTCTCTTCCCGACCATTCCACGGCCCTCGTGGGCAAAACAAGACGCGTGGACGGCTGCTGACTTGCCTCCGTCCCGGGAGCGGCTTTGCAAGAGAACAGTCGGATGTTGCGCGGTCTACCGAGCCGATAAATGTCGTTCGAGGAATTTAGAATAGGCAGATATCGGGGGGAATTGGAGGGACGGTAAATAAGAGGGAGAAGATAAGAGGATCGTTCCGTAAATATTCCGTTTCCTTGGAGAAAACAAGGGGAATCTGGTTAAGCTTTGCTCGCGGTCTCGCCGAATAAAGTAGCCCGGTCTCGATCGTCTGCCGCGAACACCGAGGGGAACTTGGAAGCGAATTTGAACGAGATACGGTTTCTTTGGCAATGCAAACTCGCGGCTGTCTCAGACAAAGGGTGGAACGGAAGGGTGACATAAGCCGGACATTAACCTACATTAGGGGACCCTCTAAACACGCAGCCCTCTTGCAGCAACACGCGTAATCGTAATTCCGACTAACCAACCACGCGATAAATCACGCCAATAGCACTGTAATTAATGATGACTTATGGAGTATATCTCGCCGCGTACCTATACGTGTAATGCAAAGTAATTCTCGGCGAGCCTGCGCCGATGCTAATGTGATTCTGCCGCTGGTATTCGTTACACCTGCATAATTATCTGTAATTACACGTAGCAGAAACTTAATTATCGGGAAAGGAACAGGCGCCGTTGTGCCGTGCTATCGCTTCTATAAATCTTTCGCTGCGAGCAGAGGGAACCCTTCTGCGATTGAAATTTCTACGGTGTCGGAGAAATTGCGGGTTATACCACTCGCGGCTGACAACGCTGGCCGATCTACTCGGGCTCGCGAGCTGGTATGGCGCAGCGCGGTTTGTTCTACTGGCCTGCGCGTGGTTCGCCAACCTACATTTGTCTAATCTATTACGGAGCATTCTACTCGCACGCGCACGACTGACTGACGGAGGATTCTACCGTCTCTACGCTCGTCTGGTCTATTTGGAATCGTCCCACTGTGCGCTCGGGACATTCTAAACAATCTAAACCCTATCAACTCTGAGCTATACAGAAACCTGACTCGAAGCGGCTATGACAAATCGGCCTGTCGACCGTTGCGATGAAATACTGTTGCAGATCGCAGATCAATTTACGCCGATGTCTAAATCACGCCGAAAGGAACAGAAAAGTCGTTAGCCGATAACGTCCGTGTGCACAGCGACTGCAAGCTCAACGAAACACGCGATAAATCACTCGGACAATAACGTCGTAATTAACGATGACTTATGGACTAGCTCTCACGCCGGCCATACATATAATACTTGGGTAATTATCGCAAAGCAACGCCACCGTGATCGTTCCCAAAGGGAACTTTGAGTCTAGCTCGGCCTCTCGAAAAGGAAACACCATTTCGCGCGACCTCTGTCTCGGAAATGGAGAAAAATACGCGCAGCGGGAAAATTTGCATCTATCAGCCGTTGCGTGGAACGATACAAAGGAGAATTCTCTTCTCTTTCCCTCGACTTTCCTTTGATACTCTGTGTACAGAAGCTAAACTTTTTCATCGGCGAAATAACACTTGAGAAACAATGAATATCTGTTTTAATAATTTTTATCATTTTACACCCTTCATCTTTCCACGTTCCTCCGTCGACATTCCCTCTTTTCTCTCTAGCCCAGCGTCAAATTAATTAATACCGCTCTAGCCGGGTATTACGGTAATGATTAAAGATAAAACACGAAACACGGAAGTACGAAACGTAAAATGAATAATGAAAAACAGCTTGCCTCCCCTCTTTCCGTTTCTCTCTCCAACTGGACTCCCTTCGATTGCCTGCTGAATAATTCAAGCGTACCTGAGGCCAGGCCAGGGATACTCACGCAAAGACATTCTCGAATCCGTTTTGCGTCGTTTAATTTCCGCGTCCGTTCCGTTTCGCGTGGACTTTCTCGGGAGGAACGACGATCCGAACGGAACGGCCAAAAAGTCACTTTTTGCCGACAAAATTCCGTATCTCCGTCAATTCTCAACCGATTTTTAATCTATATCTAGAATTTCTTTAATTTCTATAATATCAGATACCTGAATTGTTACCAAAATTTGGGTTGAAAACTTTAGTAGAACAATTTTAGGGGCTAATTTTATAAGATTTTGCTTATCTAAGTAGTTTTCTTTTTACGCAAAATCTTCAAGCAAAGTCTCATCAAAGATTGGTTCTACTAAAATTTTCATCCAACTTTGTCAGGAAAAAAGATAGAAAAAACACGTTTTGGTAACATTTAAGGTATTTGATATTACAGAAAATTTCAAATCAAAAATCGGTAGTGAATTAACGGAGATACGGCATTTTGTCGGGAAAAAGTCACTTTGGAAGCACTGTGCGCCGCTGCGCGCTGATTACAAGCCATCGGATCTTCGCCGCTTTTTCAAAGACTGCAGCCTCGTCGTCGCGATCACGCATTTTTCCGTCTGCGGTATTGTTCGCCTTCCGGTTGGCGCGCGCGTTTTTACACTCGTTCCACGGTGTCGTAATTTTCTGTGGCCCCTGTGGTGCGTGCGTGTCGCTCGAGCGTGTCCCGCGGGATGATCGTAACGCGAATTCCAATTTAATCTCGCATAATGGCCCCCGACTCGACCACGGCGGCGCACGTTATGCCTTTCTTTAATTTACATATGTTTAGGGTCGCTTCCACCGCGACGAGGATTTCCAAAGAGAAGCATACAATTCTACGGATTTTCAAGTCTTCCAAGCAAAGAGGATTCCTTTCCCCGATTCATCGCCATAGGTTGCGAAGTATTTGAAGCGCGTAGGACGCGAACATCGGAACGAGGAATGTAATAGCGATTCTTATTGTCCCTAACGGGGGCAATTTCAATATCGAAGAATCAAAGTTCAGGCTTCTATGGGTAAAGAAAATATAGTAGAAAGCAACGGAGGTCGAATAGTCGATAGATCGATGCTGGAAGCTGACAGGAGACGGGATTCGTCGGGAAATCAAACTTCTGGCTTGAATAGGAAGCTACCTCTTTGGATATCCGTTTCTCGCCTTCAAGTTTCGCGAGCGTATTACGACCAGGCTGGAAAAAATTCCATGTTAGTCGGTGAATTCGAAAAACGCTGGGCGTAAACGGAGTACAAACGCAACCGAAGGAAAAATGGGAAAGTTTCCGATACAGAGCCTTTGGCAAACAAACCCCTCACGGTTGTCGAGATTCTCTCCTCTTCTTCATTTCCTGGTCAAACGAAGTAGAAACTTGGATGCTCCGCTGGGAACATCGAAGTTGATGGAAGTTAAAAGAGCTCTGCTGCGTAAAATTTACCTTTTGAAGTGGCGCTGTTGAAATCGGTCGGTTTGACTGATCGGAATATAAATTTATACGGTCGTCTGAACGGAACCGCGGTTCTCCCGGTTTTCGGCGAAGGGAACTCGGCGAAATCGGAACTTTTCGTCTTCGTTTCCTTTCCGCGACGCGAGAACAAAAGCTGAGCGTGGAGCGGATAGATAAAGGGTGGATCCGAGGCTGGGAAAGAAGGAAGTTGGCAGCGCTGGAAGAGGAAGTGGAATGGCTGGCCCACGTCCAAAGATCCTTCGCCCCTTGGCAAATCTGTGGGAAACGACCACGCTACTTATGTACTTGTTCGTGTTTGATTCGCGAATGAACGAGAGACACGATTGCAAACGTGTAACTTCAGCCTGGTGATCCCCACCGTGTTACCAGGTCGCCCCCAGCTAAACGGACACCGTCACCGTCGATTCGCCAGGCAGACTAAACGGCCACAGACTGCACGCGGTCCTGATTTTAATAACGTGCAGGCGCGGAAAGGGGAACAAAATACGCAAACACGCCGTGCGGAATTGAGGGCAGGAATTTCGCGAAAATGAAACGGGGGGAATGTGCGATAGCGTGAAAGGACGGGAAAAAGTGGGGAGCGTTTGGCCCGTGTCCAACAGAGCCGTTCGCAGTAGTAAAATTTCCCGAGATTACGGTGAAATTCATTCCTCGCAAGAAAAATCGCCGCGCGTTAAAAGCCCCGGACGGTTATTAATTCGGGGGAAGTGTCGCTGGGTTTTCGCGGTCGGAAAGGGAGGCGCGTGGGTTCCAGAGGGACGACAGGCTGTTTGGAAACGGCTGTAGACGTTTGCTGCCACGTTTTACTTTATTCTCACGCGTGCAGGCGTTAAATGCAACCGTGGCGGCAGCAAGGCAGTGAAACTTTTACGGCCTCTTGTACGCCCAATGATTATTTACAACGCCGTTGAAACGCGTTGGCTATCTGGGTCAATTGAGGATAATTCCTGGCCCTACTGGTCGAGTGGACATCATTTTTCCATTGGCCGTTCCGCGGCCACGTTATACCGCGAACTTCTAGCCGGAATTGTCAATCAAGTAAGAAGCTTCCGCTAGGAATTCACTAACAATTATCGGAGTAGCGCGCATGCTGTTTCGTGACATTTATAGCTGTTTCCCGGTTCGTGTGCACAATGTAGAGGGAGGATACGATAAATGCATTTATCAGCCGTGCGACTCGAGAGATGTTCCGATCGAGCTTAAACACGCCCGGGTGTTATTAATTCGGATTACGCATTAGCGAGCTTGTTCCGTTGTTGGATCGTGTGTGCACGATCTCGCGACCTAGACTTTAATCTGCTTTAAAGAGCCTGCCTCGCACTAACTGGGTACGTGATTGCAGCGTTCTCGCTCGAGAATCTGTCTCCCGTTTTCGAATGAGAAGACAAATTATGCCTACAAGATCCGTGAAAGAACGAATGATTCCCCGTTCGGAGTATCAAGTTCGCGAGGGCAGGAATCCTGAGCTCGACTAAACGTAATGAGAATTTGGTTAAATCCGAGGTCCGTTGGCGTTTCAATAAAGCACGAATCCCCCGTGGAGAATTAATTCCTTGAACAATAATCGGATGAACTTGGCCGCCAAGATCGGGGGGTTCGGTGGAAATCGAAGGGAACTTCCGGTATAAAGTTTGAGGGTGCTTCGCCAGATCTGGCTAGAAGTTCTGTAATCCAGCAGACTGCAATTTCGGCGGGGCCCTTTAACCCAACTCGAGCTTCTTACGCGGAACACACGACTCGTACTAGATATTACCGAGTTACGAAGCGATGTCGCAGTAACACCTTCTGGAGGACGTCCTCGGACGCGGGGCTTGCAGTTAAACGCAAAGTATCCATCCGAACGAGAAGGGTGAAAAAGGTTTTTACCTAGGGGAGCGGCGCGGTGGCTCTCCCGCCGATCGCAGCCGATAGATCGCGGAGATTTAATTCTCTAATTGGCGAATGTAACTGGTGCGACTCCGTTCGCTGGCAAACTTTCTGACCGAAAGGTTAGTGGGTTGCCGATATTCCAGAGGGTCGAGACAAACTGCAGTTCGGCTTTATCACCTCGTTCGTCTTCCCTCCTCGGCTTCTTTATTCGCCAACTTTTGCGAGGGATCGATAGTTCCGCGGGATCCTGTCCACGTCTCCGACAGCTGTCCCCACCTTTTCCCGATCTTAAAAGGATTTCCAGCCGACTCTAAACCGTGCTCGCTAAACAAACCCCCACAAAGGGCTCGAGATAATCAGGAGACCGTGATTCAAGATCCCCCAACGTTGGCTGCTCTATTATCGTACGAAGGCAACGCCCCGAATAACCGTATTAAGCACGGCGCACTTTTTTCCCTCCCGAATGTTCGAGATAAATTGCACCGAACCAACCGGAGAAGTGCTGGCCCGGTGATTTCGAGCAGCCACGATTCGGTTCGTAGCGAGCGTATCGTAATTGCCAGCTCGCGTTTCATACGGTTTCGTACCGTTTCGTACCGTTTAATTGAATGATAACCGAGCATTGTGCCGCGGCCCGAACGAGCGCATTTACAAGCGCGAGATTTATGAGATCCGGCCTCGAATAAACGTATATCTTACGGGACGGTTTAAGGCAGTTCCCCGAGTGCATGCATCATGCGCTATCGGTGCATACGGGGCGCGTATAAATCGCCAACACCATGGAACGAGCGGGATCGGATCGCCGGCGAAATACCAAGCCGGAGATTCCGAATCGATCGCAACGAATTTATTTATCGGTAATAATCTGCGCGCATCGCTCGCGTTTAACGAACGAGAAGACGCGTGGCCTCGTAGCGGCGAGTTTACAGCGGCAACGAGCGTGTATGTGTTTGCAACCACGGGGGAAGGGGGGGAGAATAATGGGGCTCGCGATAAGCGCCGTTTCCCTGGAAAAATGCCGGCCACTCTGGCAAATTCGCGCCACTCCCCCGTTTATCCCGATGGCGATTCAACCTTCGAACTTTTGCAACGGCAACGAAAAAACTTCACCCTCGGGCACGATTTCCGGGGCGGCGAGCAGGAAGCCGCGGTGCGAGAACGAGCGGCATTGTTTCCCGCAAACTCCGCTAGCCTCCTCGAACTTTTATTAATTACCCGGCCCGGTTTAGTTACCTAATATCCAGCGAGGTGTGTCGCGGGGCTCTGACGTCGAACAGCGTGGCCCATAAGATATCGTTAGGAAAGTTGCTAAATCCCGCGGCCAGGCTGCTCCCAGCTTCGAGGCGCTAATTCATTGTAAATTTATACAATTAACCCCGGCAAACCTGGTTTCCGTGTACGATACTACGCGGCCCGCCTCCGTTTTCACGGCGCTGTCAGCCCCGACTTACTTCCTCCCGACCGTCTTGCCAGCCAGAACTCACCTAACTTTCGACCAACTCCTTGGATCGCTGATGAACGGACGCGCTCGCAGCGTGTCTCGCGAATTGAATTTACGCGAGCCAGCCCGCCTCGCGAATCGTTTAATCACGCGTATTTCGCAGCCCTAGACGAGAGGAGGGAGGAGAAAACTACGAGCGACATCAGCGCCTATGAAAGTAATCAAATTTCATGCATCCTATCTGCCTCTGCGTAAGTCCCGACCGGCTCGTGGGAACCCTTTAACTCCTGACGCGGCCAAGTCGAACCTCGGGCTCGGATAAATTAAACTGAATTGAAAAACAAGGTCTTGCCGGAGTAGAGGGGCGAGAGGAGAGGGTGGCTGACTCGAGGAAGCAAACTGGAGAGTAATTAAATTGCTCTCGTCTTCGTTAGCTTCGACTTTCGACAGTTTACCGTGGCGAAGGGAGTCGCGTAATTGGTAGATCGTGGGGCACGACATCCGATGAATACCGGAGACGTTTTGTCTGCGATTGAGCGGCTCACAGCTCGCGTCTTCGTGTTCGTTCATGGTGCATAATTTCTCGCGCATTGTAGTCCATCAGCGAGCATTGTCTTTCTGGCCGACGACTACGGGCCGCGATCGCTTTGTCGTCGAGACAACAATCGAAAATGCACAGCCCTGCTCCCTAGGTGCGCGTGGTTGTTTGGATAAAGTGCTGCGCCGATTGTCGCTTCTCCGCCTCCGTCGTTAATTGTCTTACCAGCGTTAACAGTCGACGGAACTTTCGCCCGTGCCGTCTGGCGAGCGACCAACGTCCCGTTCTACGAGCTAATAAATTCAAATCCTTCTCGGGGGAGAGGGATCTAAAGCGGTTCGCGTTCGGATCGGCCGAATCCAGGAGGAACGGAGGTCGCGAGGCTTCCTCCGACTCCTTATTCCTCGCGGAAAGCCACGATATTTTCAGTTTACGCGAGGGCGGGTCATAAAATAATCCGTTCGCCAGGTCTCAGAATCGAATTTTCCAATTTCCACCGGAACTTGAAACCGACGACATAAAAGCTGATGCCCTAAAGCCCTGGAACAACCCGTTCGCCAGTCTATCTAGCTCGCTGCAGGCAAAAACAATTTCGACGAAGAAATTCCTTCGGCGTTCGTTCCCCCGGCGCGGCGGTCGAAAACACCGGGAATAGTAGATGGAAAAAGGAGACACCGACACCTGGGCTCTGTCGTTACACGTTCTCCATGCTGCCAGAGGATTCGTCCCCGGATTGAATTCTCCGTGCGCTGTCTTCGCGGGGACCTTTAGTTTCTCCGCTGCTGTCCGAACGACACGTGCTTCGTGCCACCGTGGCCGGAAAGTCTGTTCACCAAGGCGACGCGATTAGCCGAGCAAATTCGCCAAGAAGCGCAACGCGATTCGAACAAAAGCGAGGTTGTTAAAGTAACGGTGGCGGAAGCGCGGAGACTTGATGCGCCAACGATTGAGTCCATTCAGGGACCGCGGCCTTGCGCCTTGTTCTTACGATGGCAATGCTGGGTCCAAGTCGATCGAGCTAAGAGCACTTCGTCATCTTCGATTCTTCGCGCCAGAGAACGACGACTAAACAGCGACTCGCGAAACATGCACGCTGCTGCTCTGCTCGCCCCGTAATGCCTGCAAAGTGTTTCTTAATCGACCTAGCTACTCGCGCCGCTGTCGGAACGATTCCTTAAAATTTCCCCACTTATCGAACAATCGCTCAAACGGCTTCTCCTTCCCATTACGCGTCATCGCGGTGGTAAGCTGGCTCCGAGTTGGCTCTCGCGACCAATTCAATTCTGCTCGACAAGCAACGCTCCTTTTCGAGCGGTAAATCTCGTTAACTCTGTTGCATCGCCGCGGAGCCATCTCCTGGCCAGCAGCTCGGTGGACGAGAAACTGTACAACTTTCGTTAGATGAGCAACGACGCGTTCCCGTACGCGTTCCCGTACGCGTTCCCGTACGCGTTCCCGAGCTTGCGTTTCCTGTGGCCTATCGCGTTTCCGCAGGAATGAACGGAATCGCCTTAACGCGACCGTAACGAAATGTCGCGCGAACGCGCCAACACGCCGCCAGATACGCCGCGAAGCAGACATATTTACCCCGTAGTCGAGGTAATACGTTAAGCGGCCTCCGGGAGTAAATGTAGCGGCGCCGAGGGTGTCGAGGGCGTCGAGGCGCCGAGCCGCCGGCCTCCGTTAGACACCCGATAGGATTGTATCGGTTCGAGTGTGAAAGATTCGTTATTGTGTCTGGGTGCCTGGCGTCGCGGAGATAAGCAGGGCGCCTCCTCGGCCAGTCGACTGGCTCCTCCGATCGAGCTGATTTTTTATTTCCACGCAATTCCGCGTGGCCGCTCAAGTTGCCGCGCAAGTGGC
Source organism: Andrena flavipes (assembly GCA_963971345.1). Lineage (NCBI taxonomy): Eukaryota > Metazoa > Arthropoda > Insecta > Hymenoptera > Andrenidae > Andrena > Andrena flavipes. The sequence goes on from OZ020481.1 coordinate 33,097,174, forward strand.
TCGGGAAATTGGAAAGCGGAGAACGCGTGGTCCTCGAATCTAGCCGGACGACTTGTTACGTATGCTCCCGAGATACCGCGGTGTTCACGGATCGCTGGTGTCTCCATGGCGAGATTACTGGAACGTGAGAGTAGCGTCCACCAGGACGCGAGGGCGATGTTTTTTTTCCTGGGATTCCCAGGCGGACAGAGGGCATCCACGTTGCAGCGGTTTTTAGCTTGCACGTTTGCGGTCAGGAAAAGTTCGAGACTCCAATTACGAGAGGAGAAAGTTTAAGTACCTCGCGGTATCTCGGTGGAATATTTTAACAGAGTTTCAATATCTTGGACGCTCGAGAAATTTCCATCGAGCGAAATCTATCTGGCGGAAAGGGGTCGAGCGAAATCTATCTGACGGAAGGGGGTCGAGCGATAACGGGTCAACCAGTTTGCCCGCGTTTTTGAAAAAGAGGCCGGGTACCCCATCGCGAATCGGCTCGATTACAGGCGGCTCACTTTGTAGCGCAACAGAAACATGCAAATCAGCTCGCCTTGTCATGGAAATTTCAACTATACAGCGGAACCTCCCCTTCCAGCCCGCGAAATTGTTATTCCAACCTTGGACTGGAAAGTTTTCCCCGATGATCGCGAGAAGAGCCACGTTCGAAATTGCGGATTCTCGTCGGTATAAACGACCGATTATCCAAATCGGATATCAATTGGCCAGGAAGAGGGCTTACCTAACCCTCTTGCTCGACCACGTACGTACGTTCCGTGCATCGTTTTCCTAATTTTTCTACGTCCTTGTCCCTCCGCGACCACTAGACCATTTTTCACCGGAATTCCAGAAGGTGATGACGCGAAACATCACCGCCGACAGAAACAGCAAAAGAATAGAGACAAGATGAGAAAACAGGGCCACGAAGAGAAGGGGTCACGCGCGGGGAATGATGAAAGAGAGCAACAGAGGCGCACAAAGCGGGTCGAAAATTATTCTCCAATCGGGAACGATGCGATATCTCGTGGCACGATGATAAATATCTTTCTAGGCGGCAATATCGATGCAGAGCTTTGAACGCGCCGTGTAATGTACGCGTTAAGCCTAGCTTCCACCAGTTCTCCCGGATATTCGCGGAGGAATTGCAATCTTCTGCAGAAGCAGAGAGACAAACGGTCCAAGAAACTGCAGGAAATGGGGCATAGGAAAAAAGATTCCTCGTTCGCGAGGACATTCGGGGTCGCAATTGGGTCCTGGGTTCCATTCGGCCGCAATTTATCCGAATCTAGCTGTCGCTTTTAAATTCTGATCAGACTGCTCCCCTTCCACCTCCTTAGCCCGTTTCGAACGGCGCCGCGGAATTAAGCGCATCTTGTTCCGCGCTTACATTTGAGTAATTAGCGAGATTGCAGCGTGACTGCGGTACACCGAGCGTTCGCCTGCGAAGCATTGTTTGTTAACGGAAACGACAGAGCGTCTAAACTTTGGTTATGCACGCGAGGATTTCTAGAAGCTGCCTCGATACTGGTAGTGAGAGGGGCAGTGGTTTCAGACGGGTAAACGGTGCCGTGGAAATTATTATATTCGAATGCATATGCAAAAGAGCGGGCTGTTTCCTTTTTCGATGAGACCCCGGTGCATATTCATGAAGGGAGGTGGAGGAAAAACCTACGTATGTAATTTGAAAGCTGCATTCGGACACCGCGCGGCGACATTCAAGGACCGTAATGGCCGATGGAAAGTCCTGAGGCTTGCGAAAGAATACGCGGCGTCGTAACTCTTTCGTTACTCGCTCGTTTGGTTATAATACCGCCGATGGTGCACCGAAACTGCATCGTCGCGGCAAAGTGGACCAAGGGTAGCGCGCCCACGATATTCGTCTCCGCAATTTACCACGTTCCATTCCGGACGGTGGAACCGGCGCGACAATTCGATTTAATGCAGGACACGCCTGCGCGGGGCCGATGCAAATATTAGCCAGCGTGTGCAATTTAATAAAGTATATCCACCGCAGACGCGGCTTAACTTCGAACACGAGATTCCATCTCGATCTAACGTTTACATTGTTTCTGGGGCACTGAGACGATACCGGTGGCGACGCGACGCCGACAGTATAATCGTTGTGAAGGGTTCGCAGCACCCGCCCGCGTCTCGAACAAGCAAATATTTTGCATAATCGCAATTAACGTAATTCTCATTGAAAGGGATCTCGTCCTAAGACCGCCCCTGATCCTCTCAGGATAAAAGGCGGAATAAACGAGACAAAGTTTCATCCTGCACTCGTTCCACCAACTTCCCCTTGGAATCGGTAACTTAGCCACAATTTACCACAGGAACAGCTAATTCCCTCGCTGCCTTAAATTTCGATACGAAAGTCTAAAGTGTATTTAAAGGGGTGAGCTAGCACTGCGTCAGTTTCGAACGCGGGGCAACTGCGAGCTCACGTTTCCGGGGCAAGATACTTGTAAAACAAATAGCTTTTCGGTGCGTCCCCGTGGTTAGCGCAAGCAAATGTGCTCACGTAGTAAATACCGAACCCCCGACAAAGCTTCGGTCCGATTACTTGCTTTTCAACCCCGAAGACACCGCGGAACAGAGGAGATACTCGGCAGGGTGAAAAGTTCAGTGGGTCAAAGAGAAGCGAAAGGATGGCCCCCTCAGCCAGCCGTGTAACGAACACGTAATCTGCGAGCGAATACTGCGGGAGCCGCGTACACCGGCGGCCCCCGTGAAACGAGCGGATCTCTCGGCAACGCAGTCGTTGGACTGGATTAGCAATTAACGACTGTACAAAACGCGTTTGGATACGGCAGCTGGTGGGGCGCGCGGCCGAGCTGGGAGGAAAGCGTGGCATTGGGTTTCGGTCAGGGAGCAGCGATCCCCGCGGGGCTCGTAAAAGCGAGATGAAAAAATACGACGAATGCTCGGCGACACATATTTCTCGCGGGAGGGCGGTTTTTCGGGGGGATAGAAAGCCGCCGGGACGCCTCCCGTGTTCAGGGACGATGTTATCAAGCTGGAGCAAAAGTTCCGCTCGTTGCTGATGTCGGATAATCCCGTCACCGCGAATTGAAAAGCTCGCGAGCGGGATGTTGTCCGAAAAACCCTTGGATGCTAATATTCCCACAGCTATTGACTACGTTCATCCCTCTGGCAGCTTTCGAAGCTGAAGGCCACGCCCAATGTAACATTCCCCGCCGTGCCAACTAAGTTTAGCGATTCGGCAATTTCGAGTGCACCCCGTTCGGCTCTCATTTTCGAGGAGAAGGTGAATGGACCGTGGGCCACGAATCGATCAAATGGTCGCTCGATTAACCGTATCGAAAATCAAATATGATGGTTGGGTAGGGATCGTCCGGTCTCTGGATGGGTCCCGCCGCGAGCTGCTGGCTCGTCCAAGGGAACGAGAAGCCCCGCCAACCCCTAGCTCGTGTCACCATCGACATCCGCAGTGCCGTAGCCTGGCGTCCGGCCAAAATCCTGCACATGCAACCCCTCCGCGGCCTGGGCCGGTGCTTAGTAAATCGGGGTTACCCGGGCTTCTAGCGGCCCGTCTTTATCGCGGGGATTTTCGACCGTCCGTCCATTGGGGAACGGAGCTCGATGATTATTAGACGGGGCTCCGGTTCAAGCACCCCCCGAGATCTAGGAATTTCCAGCGGGCACTCGTAAAGAGGCGAAAGAAAGCGACGACTATCGGAGAGGGGAGTCTAAAGTCTAAGCTTTGGACGATTCCGGAGCGGACGGCTCGGTCGGTCTGCATGCGGCGAGCTTTTTCAATGTCCTTCCGCTGTCGGGGCATCGAAAGCAGTTAAAGTTGCGGAAGATCCTCGCCTCACGGCTTTTTGTCTCGTTCCAGGACGTTCGATAGAATTAGAGATCCCCCATTGCATCAAGGGCCCTTCTCCACGGCGAGCAGGGATTTACCTCAAGATTTACGATGCAGCCCGATGAAAACTATTTATCTTGTAATACCCGGTCACGATAATGTCTCCAAGAACGCTACCTACGTCCAGACGTCGATCGCTTCCCGTCAATTTTCTCTTTATCTCCGACACTTTTTGCTCCTCGTCTCCCGATGTCAATGGAAGAGAAAGATTACGTTGTTTACCGGCGCTCCGTGAGCAACCGAACGCCCAACAGCCGACACGCATCTAACCCTCTAACGATTTATCATCGTTGACCGCTGCGCGTGTGCAACTTTTTATCGAAAGAGACACAAACGCGTAAACGCTGTGCCATCGGGCAGAGAAGCTCGTTGCAAATCCATACACGGGAATTTCATTCACCCCTTTGAAAACTTCCCTCGACTTCCATCCAAGAGAGACCATTGTCACGACTCAATTTTATAAATATTTAACCGGAACCAAGCAACTTTCACATTTCCCCGCCAATGGAAACGTTGCAAAGTCTTTCAACCTTTCCACGCGCCGTATTATTAACCACACTGCCCTCATTAGTTGAAACGTCCTATGTAGCATTTCGAAACATCCGAGAAAACTGTAGTTTAATAATTTCCTTTGTACCGTCCTTGTTTTTTTGCCATTTAATTTAAAAAATGTAGTCATTATTTCGTAGCAGCATAATATCATTTTTTGTCATTGGTGCAATTAATTAAATGTTTCAGATAGGATATTTTAACTTAGTAAACAAAGTAAGTTAGGATATTTTAATATAGCAAACTTAAACGAAAGATTTTCCAACTTTACATAAAAGATAAAAGACACGTGGAACTTTAAATATTTCAAGATATCTTGAAAAATGAAAAAAATGTTAGATAGGAAGTTTTAACTAAGGAGGGCAGCACACACGTTCGCCTGCTAGAAATGCTCCACGCAGCAAGTAATTCAACTTTCGACGTTTCAGGGGATGACATTGCTCTAAAACTTGCTGACTCATCGTTCGACTTCAACTTGAAATCTGTAATGCATTCAGAGGAACAAGTAGCACGATGAATGGAAGACGCCCTGAATAGTTCGGAGGGGACGCGTATCGATGCATTTCAAGTTGAAACGGAATTTCCCAATCGACTGTTGATTAAAAAGGAATGCCTGGGGCATGCCTAGGGTGCCACAGGGCAGGGCACTCATTATTTACATAAATTCCGTAGCGACGATCGATCCTAGATGCGGGGCGAAGCTGGTCACCGCAAATGCGCAAAAGGAAAACACGTTCTCGTCCTGCCGTCCCTCTAATTACTCGAGTAATTTGTGCCACGCGCAGGCCGCGAGCCGAACGCAAAGCGTCCGAGTAACTGCGGCGATTAAAAACGAAAGCAAAACGAGGGAGGCGGTAAATGGAATATTTCTCGCAGCTGTTGGCCTGTTCGGTTAGAAAAATTAGGATTCCTCGTCCTTTAGACCGGTGACTTCGCGTGAAAACCGGTTTCCCGTTGAAGTGCGTTCGCGAACAACGCTCAGATGTATCTCGCGCTGTCGCTGAAATTCGAATACCGACGAGCGAACGCGCGCGTTCCCCTGCTCATATTTCCTGGCCCTCCTTCTTGCCGACGTGAGAGAAGGTTTGCAAGGCTGCGGTGTCTGGCTCCGTTATCACACTCCCCTAACGACTTTTTCTTGTGAATTTTCTTGCCGCCGCCATCTCTGGAAAACCATTTCCATATCTTTCGGGGCCATCGCCGGCATCCGCGTTGTCTTTCCACGTCCATTCCGACATGGATACCGACAATCTGTTATTACGACGTCTACCCCCGTGTCTGCTAACATTTTTACGTACTTGACGCGCGTTTCCCCGCGGCCGCCGGCCCGCCAAACTCTTATCGTAATTCCCGTGCACGGAGGAAACTCGATGCCCTCCGAGGTGAAAGCTTCCGCTACGTATTATGCAAAAACTCTGCGATTCGAGGCTGAAAATAGTGGCAGGATCCGCCACTAGGCCGAGCACCAATTAGACCTTTCTAATCTGGATCATTGCACCCTTTAACGTATTCTGCCTAAGCTTGTACAGGCCACGGAACGATCCCTTCTAATCCTGCTTATCGTGTTAGACCGGGGAATCCTTCTGCGAGCAAGTCATATGGAAATTCACGATAACGCGGGTAAATTAATCTCGTTAAACTTGCATAACGGTCAGCCTTGAAATTTATTTGGAGATAGCGGGTCGTTCCAATGGCACGGGCCAGCAACGTCTTCAGGGGGTACGGATGACTCCCAGCTCCCTCGTTAAACAGGCATAAAGCTTTGTAAAAACGAGAGAATAATTAAGGAAAACCTTGCTCTCTGTTTCTCTTTTAAATGCCACAGAGTCGCCTCGCCCGTTGGAAATGTCTTTGAAACCGGATGCAAAGCGGATGAGGCAATTCTGGTGGTCACATTCGCCAACGTATAATTACGGATTCGTACCCCCAGGTAATTACTGCTTGCCGGAGGTACCGTGTCGCAATTTCCACCGTCCACATATTCCGACACATTTTTCCTTCTCGTATCAATCACGTGGCGCTTTCGCGTCTAACGGTACCGTTGCTAATCATTATCATAGGTCTACCACAGCATTCTGCCGCGCTGATTCGCGAATTCACAGTGAGTTTTATATCGCGAGTTTTGTATCAGAGATACGTTTCGCGGCCGTATAAAAGCGACTCGCGCCGATATCCAACTTCCTACGACGGCGCAATAAACCTGCGCCGCTAATTTACGAATCCTCCAGCGGACGAACAGTTTATTGGGCGTCGCCTGCGGCGCAAATTATGAATACAAATTTCAGCGAGTCCGCATTATCGCCGGCGTGAATCGAAACAGAGTGGGTGACGTTGAACGATAAAGCGTTCGAGACTTTCTTGTCGTTGCAATAAACTTTATCTGTCGCGCGTAACCGTTAAAACCGCGCGATAAAAATGCCAGACCGTCCGAGCGGCATAAAAATCTACTACTGAAAATCTCTATTCCTCCGGCTCGTTGCTGCGAAAGAAAGAAGCCGACAATCGAATCGGCCAGGAGGCAGTGTAATAATTCTGTCGGGTCTCCACGGGAAATTCGCGCGGCCGACACGGCTCGTTGGAATTTTTCGAGCGCTGGCCATAAACCGAGGATCGTGGAAAAGAGCGTTTTAGCGAATACTAACGTATGGCGTCGCATTTAAGGCCACTTCCATCCAGCACTGGCCACCTTTTTGGCGACATATTGCGAAGAAAAGCCTCACCCTTGGAGGAGGAAGCTGAGCGATCGAGGGGAAGCGAGTGGAAAAACGCGAGACGTGGGATACGCGTGCTTTATGATCAGGGCGGATATATTCCGCTTTCGTCTTCGGCCACTTTATACGTCTCGTGAAAGGCCGGCTAAGTACGTTTGATTGTAAGCTGCCCAGGCTGGTTTAAGGCTGATTTACAGTAAAATGGCGGTGGCGCGGTTTGCGCGCACGTGAGTGGACTTTCACGATTCTATTCCCGAGCGCAAAGCTGCTGTTAGTTCCGCTGCAAGCTACCCTTTCCCCACTCCTCTTCGACTTCTTCTTCCTCTCCTTCTTCTATCTCGTTTTCTCCTTCTTTTTCGGCTTTAGCTTCTTCTTCGGTCTCCTTCGGCCAGCAGCTTTTCACTTTTGCTCTTGGTTTATCCATCTTCGGTTAGAAAAGGCGGATGCCAGCCAACCAGCCAACCAGCCAACCAGCCAACCAGCCAGACTCCCCAGCTTCTCTAAATATCCGTGAGTTTTATCTCTTCCAGTCTCGTTGCTACCCCCAGCTAGACCCTTCTTCTTTTTCGCCCGTTCAGTGCCGGTTGCTCGCACGAAATTTTCCCTCTTCCTTCCTCAAGCATACAATTTCCGCGGCCGAGCTTCTCTCTATTTACCTTTCCACCTTGATTCCTCTACCTTTCTCTCCTTGCCCGCGCCTCTTAAGCTCTCCCTTTGTCCCTCGTTTTCCGCCGCGGCCGCCCTCACCTCCTTCGATTCCTCGATAAAAGACCTCCTATCGGGTATGTAAGCGCGGAAACCACCTCATTCCTGTCTCTCTTCCTCTCCCCCATCTTCGCTTCTGCTCTTTGCTTCTCGCTTTTTTCTGCGTCCTCGATTCAGCCACCGCTAAATCGATCCGCGGCTAGGAATGACAGGTCGCGAGATGGAAAAGGGGCGAGGAGAATAGGGAAGGAGGGAAGAAAGGAAACGAAGTTGGAAAAGAGAAACGGGGCTGCATCGAGCGAGCTCCCACCGAGCTCCCAGCTAGCTACCAGCGAGAAAAAGAGAGGCAACGGCAATTAGGAGGACGATTGAGCCCTCCTTAAGGGGATCATCCCGGCACAATGTAGTCGGAGAACCGCTCGATCGGTCGCTTCACGTGAAATTAAATGACCGACGCTATTTAGACAGGGGCAGAACAAATTCATCCACCCGACCAAGTAGCGCATCGCTGATCAGTAATTGGATTATCCTGCACGAAGGCCACTCCGCATGTGCATGCACCACGGATCAGCCTTATGTAATATGTCCGCCCGAAATCTTCCGAGCCGCCATTCTTTGCCAAATCCTGCGTAATTTCCAGGCAACATTGTAAATTCGAATATAGCCGCGCGTCAACCCCCTAGGAAACTGGGCTACATCGACAACGAGACGACGATCGAAGGGAGGCGTGTGTATGTGTTGGAAAGGTACGCAGTGGAAGAGCTCCTTAATTCGATTGGAACCCCTACGGCCTACACGATACGAGAGAAAGTCAGATTCAATTCGTTTTATATCGAAGTCGCGAGCAACGACAGCGATCAGGCGAAACGGTCGGGCGCATCACGACTCAATTTAACGGGAATATAAACTAATGGGATTCTTTCGGAGTAACGTGTATACCATTTGCAGTGGCGTTGCAAGCTCGACGAGCGAATTGCCGAGGTATACGTTCTCATACAAGTTCCCAGGACGGTGTACAATAGAAAGCGCGGGACACCTTATCCACCGTCATACGTTCGAGTTAAGCTCTCCTCGTCCGGGCGTCGCGTAGATCGTCGTTCAGAGTTAATTCGCCGATATTAGTGACACTAACCGTGCAACTTTACGGCGCTGTCCGTCTGAATACTTAAAGGCAGAGTAACCGGGACCGTGCCCTCCAGAAACGAAACTAGACTTCTCCCGAAGAGTAAGCAAATATTCCCCGTGGACCGTGCTTTATCGCCGTTAAATCCGGGATCCACTCTCGAATTGGGTCTCACGTGTTACGAAGCACCCCGTACACCGTTACACCCCTGCGGAATATTAAGGACCGAGAAGAGACGGCGCGCGATATGGAAGGGCAATGCGAAAGAGAGAAAGTGCTAGGGAGAACGGGACGGCGGAAGAGCATCCCGATCGTCTCAATTCAGCCGTGCTCGCCAAACTATAAAGTTGTTGTTAAAGTATTCCCATATCACCGGCCGTTGGTATGCCAATATAGTGGTCCCGGGGCTTTGTCGCCCCTTCTCATTCCCGGACGCAGCCCCTTCGACGTATTCCCTCATCGACCCAGCCTCGTAGACCTAGCCGTCGTCTCCCAGGAAGCCCTCGCATACCCGGTTTCGCACGTGGTGGTATGTCTGCATACCATCGAGATAATGATTGGCAGCAGGGCTGCCTGGAGTCCGACCAGCACGACGACGACGACGACGACGACGACGACGACGACGACAATCCTCGACAATTCGTGCTGCCCTGGACCCGCCGACTAAGGATATTAAACCGAATTACTGGGGAGTCTTCGGTACCCCGTGATTCCTCCGTGTACCTGATACCCACAGCGAGGAAAAATTCTGGGGACACGACGTACGGGACTATTCCAGCCGTAATTAAAATGGACTGTCCCTCCCCAGGGTGCGCCCTTCCTCGCGCTGTACATTCAGCGGAAATTTCATTTACCGCGCAGATAATCGCGGGGATCTATCGAAAAGCACTCGCAGAGCATCTCAGGCGATCCTCTCGAACCTGGAGTTTCGATCGTGAACAGAGTAGAGTCACCGCGATAATGAGCCGATGTTTACACGGCCGCGTGGATCTTGATAGTTCGGTCAACACTAATTAAAGATAATTGGTTCGACTAAGGGAGCCGTGGCGGTGTCGATCGAAATCCCAAAATAAGCGCTCTCCCCTGGTACTTTTGTCGCTACGGCAAATATTTGCCCCGCGTTGGACGGAATTCGTCTGTAATTGCAGCCATCTTGCGTTGATTGCGTCCAAGTGTTTACAGAGTCGGACGAGTCCATCGCAGCCGCGCACGTCCGCGCGTCCGTGCCGCTTAGTATTCCGAAGCATGGATTACCGGTGTTCCATCAACGCGTCTATCGTTATTAACGTCCGCAGTTAGGGAAACGGCTTAATATCCACGGGCGACATCGGAGTATCTCGTACCCGTCGACCTCGCGGTTACACCTGGATCCTCGCGGTAAAAAGGATTGATCCGTGACAAGTCGAGCAGATTGCGTGACTGTTTGTCCTGGACTCCCGCTAATGAGTATAATGGAACAAAGAGCATTTAAAGCGACAGTCGATGGATCGTTTCGCTCTCTCGTGCACGCGTATTTGATTTTATCGCTAGTACAGTGCCGCCATTGGAGATATTGATCCCGACGCCAGCTTAGTATCGGCGCTCGAGATAATACCGATACGGTTGTCTCCTCTATCAGTGTCTCGTTTGTCGTCTCCTCTGGTAGGTATCGGTGTCAAAACGCTATTCGATGTCAAGACGAGTACCTAAACTTGCTGAATTATAGGGTTCCAGGATATACAAAGTCTTAAGCACCTTAATATTTGATCGGTGGCATGGAGAAACAGCCGCTCCCTCGTTCCCTTAAAAGCACAGAAAGTAATTGTGGGATCGGAGCCACGTAGACTCGAAGCGATACACGCCTAGTCGAAATGCCTTACAGTTGGTTTTTGCAACGCCCCGCCACCTGTGTTCGAATGGGAGTCGCGATTGTTGACCGGCGACAAGTCAGATCGGCGAAAACAGGGGTAGAGGATTCAGGCGAATGGCCTGATATCCTGGTGACGCCAGGCCACGGTGTTGGGTTACTTGTTTACCCCCGAGTGCCGGAACGTTCGATGCATTATTCAACGAGCGTTTGTATTTATCAAGGCAATGGCCAAGCTCCCAGCGAGACCCCGTGCACACACGGGGAACACGCACGAGCGCGTTACCGCGCACTCCCTTAAACAGGTGAGAGATCGTCTCGGACTCTCTCGATGGCCCAGCCCCTGGAGAAGTGGATTGCCGATGTTTATGGATTCGGTTGCTTTCCTCTTTCCTCTTTCCTCCGGCCTCCTCCAGTCGCCCGACTTACGCGCCATAAGTCAGTGACGCTCGACTGGTTTATCGCGAATAAAGAGTCCCGGGATTTTCTTTTCGTTAAGTGGCTCGGCTCGTCCGGACCCGTCCATTCCAGTATTGTTCCATGGCATCGTATCTGTTTAGCGAGGCCGTTCGGCGTCAGCGTAGATCGCAGCCTTGTCTCCCGTGGAGAGCACCAGTACTCGCGTGGATTACGGTGGTAATCAACTCCGAGGTATCTACATAGAAACGACGCTAGATCGATCGCTGGCAATCCTTCGTCTATCCTTTATATCCTTTACTATCGAGCGAAAGTCTCGCCGATTGCCTTTCGTCACGGGAAGCTTCGTTTTGCTGGCAAATAACGCAGCGCCGCCGTGTTTGAACGACGATAAAAGGAAGGAGAGGGGAAGGGTGGAGGCGTTCCCGATAGGTGCGTGAAAAGCCCAATAAATCTTCCGGTTCTGGAGGCCTGCGAGATGAAGGGTGCGTGTTCCTCTTCGTGTCTATCAAGCTTCTACCCTATGCAGAACGGCAGAGGGGCGCGGGGGGAGAAGAGGGAGAAGAGGGAGAAGAGGGAGAAGAGGGCCGAGCGAGGAGGCGAAGGATGAGAGGCGGGATGGAGGGAAGAGATATACGAGTGGTACAAGCTACGATAGAGGCGGACAATGAACAAGAAGCCAGACAATGAGCGAGGGAATCGAGACGGAGGGAGTGGAATAGGTCGGGAGAGGGTAGCAAAGGGCAAGTTCGATGAGGGTTCGCGTACCGATAAAGCCAGTCGAAATAGCGGGAAAGCTAGGGCACCGTTCGTGGGTCCTTTCGGTCCTAAGGTGGCATCTTCCTTACGTTCGACCTGCTGCCGTTAATGGGTCGGAGGTCGCAGGTTCTATTAACTACAAACCGCAACTAGACCGGCTTCTAAGTACAGCCAATAAATTATATCGCTCATTAAGCGAGGCCCGCGCGCGGGAATATTCCTTAATGGGTTGCCGGAATGCGTGCGTTCCAAGACGCTTTCGCGTTTACTAATTGCAATTTCGCTTGAGTGCAAGAATCGCCCCCTTCCTCCTTTTCTTTCTCTCTCTCCCCCGCCTCGTTTCGGCCTCCGCTTTTAGACTCGGTCCAGCCGCGATGAAATTTCATCGCGACTTAGCTACGTATCCAATTCACTCGCGCCAAGGAAACAATAGTCGGAATTGAACGCCACTGGATCACGCCCCCGAAGCGAGCCGCTATCATTCATCGGCCGCTTTTTGTCCCAGGGCTTTTCCAAACACTGCACCGAGTCAGATTGGACGAACTTCTCCGGGGAGCGATCGATGGGAATTGATTTTTTTCCACGGATCCGATTGCCGTTCTTCATCGTGGTTGCGCAACCGGCGCGGCGGCGATCGGTTTGCGCCCTCCCGAAAAGAATCCACGATCCGGTACCTCGCTCCGGGAACCAGATCGTCCCCAAAATTACAACAGCATTCTATACTGACCCAGTGGAGTCGATCTATCTCGAGGGTGAGCAACGACGATCCCTATCCAGGCGGATTGGTACGCGCGCGCACGGCTGCCGCTCTGTCCGAGTGCGTCGACTGATTCCTCGAGGAGGGCCGATCGCGTCGATTCCAGAAAGTTCGCCCGAGATATCGCTATTGCGTGCGGGCTGCGGGCCGCAGCCCGCTTCTCCGCGACTCTGTGCGGAGGGAGGGTTTGCACAAGTTCCAGAGGGGAGACCAACATTTTTCTACCCTTCTCTCTGCTGGTGAGAACCCCTTCCGACCATCGCGGAAGCACGCCCACCGGGGCGGTTGGTGGGGAAGTCGGTTCTTGATAGGGGACGCGGAGGATGCTGGTGGTGGCGGTAGTGGTGGCGGCAGTGGTGGTGGTCGACGTCGGTGCTGGCAAGTGAAGTCCGACCGAAACGGCGCCAGTACTACTGTCGCCAGCATCACGAGCGCAGCCACGAGGCCAAGTCATGGACATACTGGGTATGTCCGCTAGAAAGCCAAGCATGCACTACTTAGCCTCTTCACTTGCCTCTGCTCTTGTCGATTCCTCGGGACTGCTATCGCGACGGATTATCGCGTCGGTATTTTCCTTTGCTCGCAAGATCAATCGATCCATCGATCCTACCATCACCGTCGAACTAAACAGAGCTGGAGCCTGTCCCGTCGCGTAAACCCGCCTTTCTCTTTATTTATTCGTGTGCGAATATCGCGGTCGGGAACTGGCTCCAGACTGGCCAGTCGCGCCACGAAGTACCTACCGTCATACACCTGCACCTCATAGCAGCGAACTCATTCAGGTACTGTTGCTTCATCATATCTGTCTCCCATCTCGCTCTCTTCTCCCACCCGCCCGGAGCTCCGTTTCGTTTCGAAATCCCCTGGATTTCGATCTTGTCATTGCTATTGCTTATTCTTTCGTTTCTTTAAATCCTCGCCTCTCTTCCATCCCCGTGACGTTTCCAATCGGATTAATCGTACGTTTAACGCGACGCGTATGGCTTGCACTGCTTCGATATCTGCTAACGTTCGTGCTTGATTCGAGAGCGTGATAATCTGTACACCAGTGTTGTGTTCCACCAGTTTCATGCGAAGTATCTACTATGTTCCATCGTGTAAGTGTACCGACTGACTGCACATACTTTCCCGGGTAGGTGTTGTGTCTGATTACACACGGTGCGCCCCTACTGCCGCTAGGGACCTCGTTCACTTGCGCGGCGCACTCTCGTGACCGACAATCCTAGGCGAAAGCTCGTCTCGGCGCGTTTGAAAGTGGCGTCGGGTAGCCTGTCCTCTTCAATTCCATTTTACAATCTTCGCCGTCGTTGATCCATTTCCCTCTCCCCCTTCCGTCGAGCGCTCCGATAACCAACTGTACGAAGATTATTTCTTCGGCATTGTTGGCGAAACGAAAATTTAAAACAATCTCCAATTTACAAAGGGCAGGCGGAAAAAGCCGAGTACGAGTTTCGATGGGAAACAAGCATTCTCTGCGATAGTTGAATTGCGAAAGTTTGCTCGTTACCAGCCCCAGAACCGTCTGAAAACGCACTCAAATTCCGTGGAATATATTCGTAGCTCGCGTGGAACGCGGAAAGAGTCCCCGACGCTGTTTAGCGAGTTGCTGCGAGTTTCCGTGGCATAAATTCGAGATACGACGTTCCCCCCGCCCCTCTTTATCTTCCCTCTGAAATTAAAAAGGATCGGTGCTCCGCGATGTGTACCCTCGCGATACACCCGCGGTCCGCCCAAAGGACGGGGCCAGCCCGAGGAGGAGAGCATTCTCAAGCGTCGCCTTTCGAAAGACCGAGGGTCAAAGGCGCGTCGAAACGAATTCGTTAAAGCTGAACGTCGCACGTCAAACATCCCCGATGATTTTCCCGTGAAATTCTCTCGGCGGCTGGCCGAAGCTTTGAACTGGTTCGAGAGAACCTGGCATGACACGGGGGCTGGCCTCGAGTGTTCTCTGTTTACGCGCGCAAATGCTCCTGACAAGCTGACGTCGTCGACGCGACGCTTTCGTCCCCGATGTCGTCCCCTACGGCTCGAAATTTTTGCAGCCACTCCCATTTCCCTGTGCCTCTTGTGCCTCGCAAATATGAGTGCCCTCCAACGTAGCTGTTTGCGCGCGAGATTTGCCGTGCAGCGATTCCAGCCGAGAGCACGCTTCACTGCTGTGTTTTTCTTTCGGGGATCCAAGCCTCCTTTCCATTGCTCTGCCGATCGATACGCTTGATTCTCTGTACCAGGCACCGAGGTACGTGCAAACGACCAAGGGCAACAAAAAAAATGAAGCGAATTCGTAACGTGGACAAACGATAGATGCATCCCCGCTCGAAACTGTCGAGCACGGTTTTTCTTTTTCTTTGACAAAAGCGGCGCTCGCGCAGGGCTTCTGGAAAATCTATTATCGGTGCTGGCCGACTGGCTACAAGGCCGTACGTATGTATTCCTGTCGGCACGACGCCACGCTCGAAGCGCCGCTGGTTTCGCGTATCCTGGCCGGCACGAATCGATACATTACAACGACTCGTAAATAACGCGTTGACAAGCCGGCCCCGATATCTCTCTGTTCGTTTCTGGTCGCGTTTGAATCTGGTAATACGGCCGCGCGTTCACGCCCAAACCTCCTTCTGAATTATTACGAGCGCGGACTCGCTTCTGAATGTGAACTAGGTCGCGCGATAAATACACCGGCGAGCTGGCCGACGCCGGCCAAAGGGAGTATCGATCCCCTGGAAAGAATATTTACAATCGGCACGAGTGGAAAATCATCGATTCCAGGGACGAGGAATCGAGTGGAGGACAGAGGGGCGGCCGGGCGGTGGCGGGGGGTGGGCGAAATTTTCGCTTATTCGACGAAGCTGGTCACGTAACGAGCGCGAATATATGCGCGGTGGAACACGCGAAATCGATTGTCTGCGTGGAAAGAGTCTGCGAAAAACGTGACCCTCGTAAACGAAGTCTGTTTGCCGGGGAAATTAATTTTAGGGGCAACTGCACGAGAGTCGGGCTCCAAATACCCTTCGAAAATCACCGACCCGTTATCCACGGCAGAGTAACGTAGGCTTAAGTAACGATTCTCCCTGGCACGTGCGGCCCAACGTGGAGAATACATCTGCCAGTTAATTAGAAGAAAGTTCTTCGGGACCCCGCACACCTCTGGTACATCTAGACAGCCACCAGTGGTTTTCTTAGAAAATTCTCTCGACTAGAAGTGGCTTACTTTCAAAGAATAAGAATCAGAGTCCTCGAACGACGGACAAGCAGCGGAAATCAGCGAAACAAACAGCTCGAAATAAAAGCTGTCTCGCGTTCCTGCCTAACGACGTTTCGAAATTGAAACTGAAATTGAAATTCAGTTTCCGGGACAGATTGCCCGACGCCAGTTTCTGGTAGTTCGCGGGGAGTTAGATACTCTTAACCCTTTATACCCCACTCGAGGCTGGAATGTTATCCGTTGTGAATTTAATTGGGATCGCGGCGGAGACGGACGAGTACCGCACCGTAGTTGCTCCTATTTTAAACCCGCTCTATATTTGCGAATATATTACACCGGGATAACTGCGACCGCATCTGTTTTCCAAATGGTTCTATTCCACGGTATCGCTTTACGATGTAATGAAACTTTTGTCGAACGGAATCAGCTCGCGCGGTCCAACTTCTGCGAGAGGGCCGTCACAAGTGTACGAATATATCTGAAAAATTGGAGAGAATCGATGTGCAAGTGGTTGATAGAAAAAAAAATGGCGAAAAAAATGAGTTTCAAGGAAACTTTCATTCCGTGAAATCGAACAGCCTCTGGCATTGTCGTAACGAATGGCTTTCGTGGGAGTTCGATACTTGGTTGTTGAATTTAACGAGAACTCGCAGCAGAGCGGTAAGTGCGGGCTAGAAAAATTTTCGCTCAAACGGCAGCACCGTGCCAGAGACGCGTCTTATTTAGTAATTGATTCGACGAACACCAGAGCCCACGGTAGCGCGACGCGAAACATGGAACTGCGTTTATACCCTGGAATCCAATTATGTATAAACAACGCCGGAAATTGTTCGTTAAATATGTGCTTGGA
Source organism: Andrena flavipes (assembly GCA_963971345.1). NCBI lineage: Eukaryota > Metazoa > Arthropoda > Insecta > Hymenoptera > Andrenidae > Andrena > Andrena flavipes. The sequence goes on from OZ020481.1 coordinate 33,113,958, forward strand.
AATACCTTGGTCGCCCTCGACGTTTCGCGTAAACTCGCGTCCGCGTCGTTTCCTTGCCGATTCGCGTGGACCAGCGACGACCTCCCAGTGAATTTCACTGACCACGAGGGAAGCTTACTCGCTACGTGCTCCGCAGGAAAGCAACGTATCGTTGGGAAAAATTTTGATGCACCCGGAGAACGTAGTGTCTCGCACGGCAACGCTTAGAAATATGAATCCTAAACAACGGAGTTACCACACGAACTACATACGTTCTACGCTCGCGATCCAACTTGCATCATGGAAACTCTGCCGCGGTGTAGCGGGGCTTTTAAGGAGAAGCCGTCTAGCGTGCACGCGATTCCGGCAAAGCAAATGCCAGCAGAGGTACCCTTAGCAGAGTACGAGCTTGCAAATCAATATCTCTCGTTTTCACTAGGAATTAAAGTCGATGGTCTAAAGTTTCGCGGATACTGGCCGAAACGAGTCTCCCCCTGAGTGTTGTGTCAGGCAACATTAAGTTCGTACAACAATTCCTCGCGATCGTAGACGGCCGAGGAAGCTCCTCGGAGCACGCGTAAACTTTGCAACGATAACCTGCAGGGAAACTTGCGACGATGGAGTTTCAAGAATCTCCGCGGTGGAATTTCGTACTTTCCAACTATACTGCTCATTAATTTCTTTAGCCTTCTACGAATATCGTTAATACACAACTTGTATAAAAGTACTTATACCTTTTCGATGGCCAAGTCCTCCCACGGCCGGCTCGCCACGAGATTAGCGGCGAAATGAATAATTTTAGCAATTTAATTACCTACTCAAATGCTCGATCCAATCTATCGCAAATGGCTGTTGCCAAGTACCTGCACTATTCTCGAATTCTTGGATAATGGAAATGACGTTCCAGACGTGACGTTTATCATTCGACAGGGTGACTGTATCAAGGAATAATGGGTAGATGCTAATTAGCAGCTCGCAGCGAACGTTGCCGCGTGGTATATGCACTGGAGCTCGTTAAATTTTAAGGTAATTAATGACTGAACGGCGTGACGCTCAAAAAAGGGAATGCCATCGACGACCGTCGGTTGCACTGTGAATCAAATTTAATTTGATTTCACCGACGGTAAAAGCTAATTACAAAGAGGAGTGGCCATGCCGATCGCGGTTGAACTGTTTCAATCAGCTTGCGTGCCATGGCCTTTTTGGAAAATGTAAAAACATCCGCTGTCCTTCAGCCCAATTCCCCGCGCGAGCAAAGAAATTTTCGATCGAACCAAAAATCGATAAGGAAGGTCCGACCCAGTTCCGCTAAATTCGCTGGCGATTCCCGCGCGGAACATCCTCGTTCGTCGAACTTGCCTGATTTACAGGGATGCCGGGGCGGTCACGTGCGTGCTAGAACGTGCAATTAGAATCGCCTAATCGTTAGATCGAAGCGACCCGATAGCGTTCACGCGAGAGAACTCGGAACTATACAATTAATCCTCGAACGTGAGGATTATCCTTATCCCGACGTAGCAATAATTCTTGCTCTATTTTGCTCCCAGCTAGGCTATCCGTGCGCTTATCGCGCCTGGGCCGTTCAAGCAGCCCACAATAATTTTAAAAGATTATCTGCCTGAAAGTATTCAACTGCCGAAATGCGAAAGCCCGGTACCATTCCCAAAAACCACTACCCCTGAATTTCGAGCTCGCTTAAATTATCCAAGTTCACGGGTGGAAAATTGGGGGCGGTTCGGCCTCGATTCCGAATCCCACCCTTTCAGAGCCACACGCTTGACTGCTTGCTAGACCGATTATGTGGCCAGGCGTCTACTTTCGTACGATCTAAATTGAGCTGCAACAGATAGGTGGTCGAAAGGGTAACGGAAGTCGCCTAATTCGTATTCAAGGATCAACGGTCGATTGGCTGGTAGTGTTGGCATGCGATCCCGTTGTCACGTGTCAGTTCTAACTGAACTGCTGAGGTTTCCCTTCGACCGACCTCGACGGGTTATGCAACGGGTTATACAAAAAAAAATAAACTCTTTACGTGCACAAGCTGTGGCCTAGTTCTTGTAGAAACGACCCTTCGAGTCAGCGGTTCCCAAGTCGAATCGGTCTACCACGTATCAAAGAAAGAATTATTATTCCGCGCCCAAGTCACTAGGATCGCTTCTCGTAGAATTCTAATATTCTAGACGAATGAAAACCCCTGTTCCTCTAAAAATTCACAATCACGCGTCGAGCCCCCGTGAAAACCTCCACGCCAAAGAGCGTCGTGCTTCTCGCCTTGATTCGTTTAATCAGCGAAACACGTTTGTTCGAGAATTAACGGCGACAATGAGGCTCGCAGCATGTTTCGACCCGCGTCCCCGCGCCTCTCGATCTTGAACGTTGTCGCAATTTTTTCCCCCACGCACCGGCAACTTCTGGCCTGCCGTGTGACCCGTATTTTTTTAACGACGCTCATGAACCAGCTCTCGACATCGTGATAAGCGGCAAGCCGCTTGAATGCAGCCGGATCCTCGGAGCGAAAAGCGCCGCGAAAATGAATCAATCCGCTTCCCGCGCGACACACTTACGATGCCGTTTCCGCAGCGAGAATTTAAAGTAATTTAAACGCGACTTGAGCGAGTACGCCGTAAATAAACAGCGCGATCTGTCTTTTTTGCGGCCTCGCGACGCGGCGCCACAGTGGCTCGTCCTGTACAAAAAGCTGGGCAAAAGTCAAGATTTTTACAGATCTATGCATTGTATTTCATTTATGACTTATCAAAGCATGCTTGCCACTAATACCAAATTTTTATTGTACGATCCCCTTAAAGATATGCGTTCTGAAAGTTGCTAGTGTTCTGATCTGGAACTTTTAGATCAGAATTGAAAGTAAATTTTACATTCGATGTGGAACAATGATCTTTTTTTGTGCTGGTAGCTACCCGACATGCGCTGAGTTAATATAGATTCTGGTATTATTGGTTTACTTTACTTTTTACAACTATGGTAGAAGAGAATACACGATCTATGTATTCGTTTTGTTCACCTAAACAAATAGTTATGTTAGAAGCGTCATCAAGCGGCAATTTTTGTTGCATAATAAAGTTTGGAGGTTCTTGATGAAAGGCACGTTGTATTTTCCTGCGATAAATTGCGATCTTATGAGTTATTTTATGGCATAGGATCGGAATATCGTGTTGATGAAGACGAAAAAGAAGAACAACAAGAAGAAAAAGCAGTAGAAGAATATTATAATTAATTAATATTATATTGTAATTCATTAATATTACAATATTCTTCTTGAAAATGATGTTAATTATCCGTCCCTAAGTATAAAAATGTAAAATGCATTCTACTTCATATTTATTAATTAATTATTTAATAATGCGCGTATCATAGGAAAGGCTGGCCAAAAGTAATATGTTTAAATCTAAATAAATTGATTAGAATTTCGACCGTATATATGAGATAATTCAAAATTAAATTAGTTTCGGCGCACTGGTTCGGTCAATTTAAAAATAATAAAAGCTGTTTTGCGATTTTTTATATTTCCGACGTTTCGGTCGTTGGTTGCGACCCTTATCAAGGAAAGAATAGAAAAAATGCGTTTGCCTTTAGGTGAAAATTTTTCACGTAGCCCAAGACGTGCGTCGAGCGCGTCGGTTAGAACGCGACTGAGGCAAACAGCATAAACAAACCAGGAGATTTTAGAGATTGAGTAAAATACGGTACAAATTGAATTCGAAAAGTCTTTCTGGTAGAATCTTCTGATAATTCTCTAACAATGATTAAATCATGAATTACATATGTCAGTTATGTAATGAATCATTATTTTTCGAACGAGAGTAAATGCTGTTTTTTGTCTGCCACATCATTGGTATTTTGACGGTGTGTTGGTGAGGTTTGAAATACCGTTTCTTTCACTTTTCGAATTCAATTTGTACCGTATTTTACTCAACCTCTAAAATCTCTTGGTTTGTTTATGCTGTTTGCCTCAGTCGCGTTCTAACCGACGCGCTCGACGCACGTCTTGGGCAAGGTGAAAAATTTTCACCTACAGGCAAACGCATTTTTTCTATTCTTTCCTTGATAAGGGTCGCAACCAACGACCGAAACGCCGGAAATATAAAAAATCGCAAAACAGCTTTTATTATTTTTAAATTGACCGAACCAGTGCGCCGAAACTAATTTAATTTTGAATTAACTATGACTCTATAATGATAATGATGTGCTCATAAAAATTTAAAATACATTAAGATATCACAAGGGGAAGAATATTCTATTTAAGAGTATATTAATCTTCCCCCTGTGATATCTTCATGTATTTTAAATTTTTGTACTTATAGTTATTTATCATTACTTTTATATTGAATATTTAACATTAGAAAAGTACATCATTATCATTTTAGAGTGATAGTATAGCAATTTATTCGAGCAATTTATCTTAGATTCAAAAATACTACTTTTCACCAGCTTTCCGTAGAAACACGCCACTGCGCGGCCCGTCGATTGGATGCAGAATCGCGATACGTACATGTACAAGACGTAGACAACCCCTTTCCTTTCGCGGCGAGTTTCGCGAAAGTTAACTTCCAACTAAGCTTCTTACCGATAACTTTATTAGCTGTCAGTAATAAAACACTCGACTTTGTTCCCGACCGTTTAGCTGGGCGAATAAACGGTAGCCCGCTGTTTCGTAATTACCGTCGGTTCGGTCCATTGGTTGCTCGTTAATTGAAAGACCGATAAATAATTTGAGAGAACAGCAGCGGCAGTTGGACGTGGCGCGCGTGGCCATTAAGTTGGAGCCGTGCTCGAAGAACTTGAGTTCGAGGTCTCCCGCTAAAGCGTCCCCTATAAGTCCCCGTTATACGTCTAATTTAAATACAGAGAATTTACAATAGATTTACCAAGAGATTCCTTCCGGAGAGAGTTAAAACGACTCTCGTCCCTTTTGGGAGCCGCAAAGTATGCTCGGTCGAGTCTCTTTGAGGGCGAGGCTTCGATTGCGATCAGCCTGGTTTCTAGCGTTCGAAATCCGCACGTGCCTCGCCTATTTCCAAGCGTTTAATTGACGTTTCAAGAAGGGAGAAGAAAGAATGCCGAAGGAACTCGCTTCCCTGACCCAAGTAGTGTAGCCCGTCATTGGTCAGCCAGATGCTTGACCTACTCATGCTCCGCGCTTGTACACTCGAGCTTCTTTGATGACAAGGTCGTGAAACGCGTCGTCGTCTCTTTTACGATAGCGAGCGCGGTGAAACGTTCTGTGTTCCCGTATCTCGGCGTTCCTTCTGGCCTTGCACGTATCGCGTGCACTCGGCACAGCCCTCTTATCTACAGGCTCGAATGAAAGTAACGCGAGAGCAGCGCCAGATATTCATCTGCCGACCAGTCATTTGCACAAGTTTAAATTTAATAAAACGGATGCCGATTTTATAGCAGGCTAAGCTACCCAGCCGCAAGGTCGTCCGAGGAAATAAGAACTCCGAACAAAGTTGACCGAGCTCTCTCGCCCGAACTACGAGCCAGCTATTTACCGAGCTCTCGATCGTTCTTGATTCGCCGTTTGTGCCGATCGGCGGAAGCAGCGTTGATTGGCGCCGAGTTCGCTTTAATTAGCTGAAAACGATGCAGCGATGTCGAGGAGAGATCGGCTGAAAGGCAACGGGGGCTGCCGGCAATTTCGCGAAAGCACAAGCAACTCGAAACAAGTTGGCCGCTGTTGGGACTCAACTCGACGCGGGAGCAACGAATAAGGGGATGGCAGAAATAGGAGGAGAAATTACCCCGCTATTGTGGCAGGCAGGGCAAGTCCGCCGACAAGGTCCTGCCGCGACAAGGATCATCTCGCGTTTCCTTTGAAGGCGAGTTATCGCGACCCAGTCGGGGCCACGAATCAATAGGACTAATTCTACCACGTGTCCCGAATACGACGCCGCGGTAACTTCCAGACACTTCTACTTTCTAGCCGGTCCCTTCGACTAATTACGATGCGCCCGCGGCGTTTTCACCGCGTCGCGAATGGAGCGAGGAGTTTGTAATTGGACAAGGACGTATCGCGGGAGGAGAAGCGAAGTTTGAAGGCAGTCGCGCGATACAATTACCGCGTGTTTACGCTTTAAGATCGAAACAGAACGTCGCAACCACCAGATGCCACGAAGCAGCCTAGGTCTTAATGAGAATGGAAATGACTGGTGACTTCTAAGGGAAATTTTCCTCGCGAGTTGGCAGTGAGAAACTGGTACGGTTTCGAGGCCAGCTCCGGTGGAGATGTAACGTGTCACAGTGGCGTATATCCTAGCGTAACCACTTGGAAGAGAAACGAAAGCCGTAGGAAGTTCAATAGCGCCGGAGAAGTTCGCGTACAGAGATGGACTTTTAACTTTGCCATCCTCGCCATCGAGGAACATTCCTTTAAGCACGTGTGAACACTCGGAGCATCTTGAATCGTTCTCCAAGGGGAAACGTCGACGCTGCGACACCCATGCGTTGCAAGACGAGACTGCAAAGGGTTCTTCAAGGATTCGGGATGAAGCTCGCGCTTGCACGGCTACGATCGTAAATAACGATGCCTCGTGGAAATATTTCAATCCGTGGGCACGCGAAATCTGAAGCAGCACGAACGAAAACGATCGGTCTGCGTCAGTGTATCCAGCGGATGCTAAGAAAGGAGAGAGCCTCGCGTGTTGTTCGCGTTGCACAGCTTCGTATCGACGAGCATCCGTTCACGGGCAGCTCTTCCTCGAATCGACAATAAACGCGACGCTAACCGCAAGCTTTCTTTTCAACTCGTTTGCCTCTTTTTCCTAACCTTCCCCTCTGCCCCGTGAATCGATCGTTTCTACGGTGTATCTCCCCTGTGAAATCTCGACCCGTGCTTGACTTTTTTCGTCTGGGAAAACAGAAACATTCCGCCGACGATCCGATCGACCTGATTTTAGCACTCGACAACCCCGCAGATTATTTGGTAGAATTATTAAACGGTCCCTCGTCGGTGACTAAATCAACCTGACAAAGTTCGCAGAGGAGATTTCTGCTCGACACGGGTGAGATTTACATACCGCGCGACCGGAACAATCAGCGTCCCGAACCAGCAACCCCTCGACACCCTTCCTAACGGTGACCTGAGTAAAAGATCTGATCGTCCTCCACGATCTTCCCGCAGGAAATGAATAACCAGAGACTGCCCCTGGCGATCCGATCAGGACGTTAGTTTAGGCTCCCTCGTCAGGAAGATGGAGGAAACAATTTCTACTACACCTCCTCCGGTTCAGAATTTTCACGGAAAGTTCGCAAGATTGCAAGTGTGCGTGCGATTTAAGGGCTGAATATTAGTTAACAGCAGGATAGACCGCGTCTCCATTCCTCCCTAATAACACGAATCCCTGTTGGCTGTCTATCGAAGTTATTACGCGTGGGAGTCGTCGGCATATTTGTAGATACGTTTGCACGGACGTCAATTAACGCGAATATCCTGATCGCGTAACAAGCAAACAGAAACGCGAATTCCATTAAACAGATACACATTAACGAACCCATCCGTGGAGAACTCACAATCGGGCCTGAACTGATGCGGCGCTACGCGGTCGCATCGATCGATTCAAGAGCAAATTCTAGAGATGCGGTTAATTATAGCCGAGTGGCTTAATCAAGAGTACTTGACTCGAGCTTATGGCAAACCATACGCTTGTTACACCGGCACGGCGTAGTCATGTAAACGTGTTACATGATTGTCAGATTACTCGCTTCGGCCATTTATCGATCACTGATTACGAACCCGTCATTTAAGACAATGGCTTGACAGCAATCCCCGGCTGATTATCGTGTCAATCCCTCGCTGGCTCTATTCTATCGTTTCGCCTATCGATAGCGCCGCCGATACGGCGCCCGAAGCCAGGTTAAGGAAATCTAGAGAGTCAGAGATCCGGCGGGCGAATGAACGAGTCAGAGCGAAATTTATCGCCGAAAAGCTAGGAGAAAGGGTCCAAAGGAGCCCGGGGACGATCTAGTTAATAAGATTGATGCGTCGGAACCGGACGAGCCCGAGGATCCACAGGGAAGGAGGAAGGAAGTTCGATGCAGCAACTTCGATGTCTGCTTGCATTAGCGCCGGACAACGGGGCGATGTTTTATTCATGAATGGAAAAAGTGGAAAAACGCCCGGACAATTTGTTCTTGCCCCGTGGCAGCGGGGGTAACTTTTACCGCTCCCCATCTCAGTTCAGCTTCTTATCTGGCGGGGATCGTCGATGGAGCATCGATGTCACGCGAACCACGCGTTAAGAACAGAGGGGGAAGCAGCGTAATTCCGCGGGAAACGGAATTTCGATCGCGGGTGGCCAGTCCGAATTTCGTTCGCCGCGGAATCCGCTTTCGATGCAAATCCCCCTCTTGCGAGGCCAGTTTTTCACGATCCTTCCGGGATTTTGCTGGCCGGCGGAAAAACACCAACGCGCGGCCTGTTGATCGAAAACCGATCGCCGCGTAAAACGGTAAAAACGTTACGCCCACATTTGGCTCGCGTTATCGCGCCTGGAAACTAACTAACGAGCAAGCATTAATAAAAAAAAAAACGCTGGGAAAAAGCAGAGAGAGGTGCATCTCGTTGGTCTCTGTGGTGAGAAGCGGGTCCAGCATTCGCCCAGTTCCCTGCAATTGCTTTCGGGATACTCAACGATTCCTGGAACGTGACCATGTTCCAGGGGAAGATGTGGCCTCGAAGCCACGTATGAATCTACGCAAGTACGTTCGCGATGCGACTCCTCCGAACTCCCGAGACCCGGAGCGAAACTCGCGTAATCGCATGGCCGGGTAAGACAGTGTATAACTCCTCCGATGCGATATTTCGTGGCCGATTGCGGCCTCCGAACGTGCGTACGATAGTGGGAAACGTGCGCGGGTTGCGACATTTCGCGCGGCGACGGAACTTCCATGCGACAATGAGGAAGAAATCCTTGTTGCAGCCAGCCCGTCGCTTCTGCGCGAACTTCCACCGTGCTCCGTACATCGATTGCTGAAATTATCGGCGAATAGGAGGGCCGATTGCGAGAGCGATCGCTAACAGCGCCAGATATCGTTTTCGAACACGAGAACGGGTCGTTGGGAACATCTGCCCGGCACCGTGACGAACACGAAAGCATCGTCATCGGGAGCAAATTGAATTTGCATTTAACGGAAATTTACAACAACTGCGAGCGCGACCGCTGCCAAATTAAAACGCTAATCCGGGTCGAACAGCGCGAAACACTGCCTGCAAATCTATTCCCCCGGAAAGCCCCGCCCGTTGCTCCAGCCGTATTCTGCCGTTCTACCAAGCTTCTCTTCCTTTTTCATCCAGAAATTCGCTTCCACGGTTAATACGGTCGCGTTTAGCGGTAGCATCGCCAGCCAAATGAATCGCCTGTTTGTTTCACGGCACGTGAACAATTTTCCAGCGAGCCCGCGCTACCAATCGCAGCTGGAATCCCGGCGCACGGCTGACCGAAAAACGGTCGCGCGCGTATAATATGTCGACGGCGGAAAAATCCAGTTTCGATTTCGAGCGTGTGGACATCGTTACCGAGCTCATCGAATCTGCATTTTAACTGGATTTTACAAGACTTCACCGCGTCGTTCCGATACAAAACGGTTAACGAGTGTAAAAAAGAAAGCAGAGTGCCGAGGGGGCGATGGAAGGAAGCATCCAGCGAATGCGAATCTTCGCTTCGCCGGTCGACAATATGCCATCCAATCATCGGCACGGAGACGTTGCACCTGATGGCGAAACAAGTTTACGCCGATTTCAAAGGAATACTAGACACTGCTGGCAAGATACGGATCGTTCTTTCCGCCTCTCGTTCCTATTCCCATTCCCGTTCCCGTTCCCGTTCCCGTTTCGGCTGGATTAAGGGCTAGCTGCAAAGCCTGGTCCGGGGAAACGAGAGAATTATTCGCTCGCAAGTGAATTTTCCAGCGGGCAAAAGGGCCGATGAGTAGAACACGGCGAGACTTACTCCCGGGATTGATGCGAGACTGTGCGATCGCAAATTTGATTCTCGCCTACACGGATCCGTCTTGTTCGCAATTCCGAGCGACCCACGATAAATTGTCATCGAAGACGGAAACAAGTTTCCGATCTCTCTCGCTCTCTCTCTCTTTCCCCCTGCCTCGCTTCCAGGCGTGTTTCATTCGATAAAAAATTCAATCAACATCGTTCAATTAATTGAACTGGGGCACGCTGGTCCGCAGACTGTTTTATTAACTGCGTTACCACGAGTCTCCTTTAATTTATTCACGATACGACATTTTTTCGAGTGTCCGCGTTATTCTCGAGGAACTTCTCTTCCGAGACCACAGATGAAAACCCCTCCGCTAACCTCGGTGGATTTAATATCTGCTCGGAGGGTAATTATCGAAACATCCGGTATTCCTGACTGTGAGAGTAATTAAATATCCGTTTTTTTTTTATATAAAAGAGTCCCCCGTTCTGTGAAGGAACTAGGATTGCCCGCCCGTTTAATTCACGGGAAAACTATATCGCAAAAAATACGAGAGGGAGCGGACAAGATCGATATAATCTCCATCGCATTTGTCCTCGGTAGCGATATTATTACATAACGTTATTTCATTTCACCGGGGTGATATATTCAGGAACTTGATCGATTTCATTTCCTACGTAAGACGAGAATCTAACCCGAGATCGATGGAAAAGGTCGCGGAGGATAGAATCGTTTAATATCACTGCAAGGGATAAATCCCCCAGCGCTCCATTTTCCTCTGATTAATATTTAATAAATCCTAATGCCGAAACTCGCAAGCTCTTCACGTCCGCCGCTTCAGAATAGTTGCCCCGAAACGTAACAAAGTACCCAAGTAATTCCTTCGATGTGCCTACAAACGTAGCGCAACGTGCAAAGGAAATCTTTGTCGCGCGTAATCGCGTCCTATGCCCGAAACATCTTGCAGCCTGCAGGTCCACCAATTCCACGGCGCCCTTTCATTGCAGCGGGAGCCGTGAAATTCTCGCACGACTGCCAGAGAATTTCATTTTATCAAACAAAAGTGTTCAAACCCGCATACCTGCGCTTTCTATTTCTGCCGTCCCGCTGGACAGAAAGAATTCGCTCTGCCGCGGAAAAAAAAAAGATGAAAAACCTATAGCCCGACCTCTCCCGGAAAAATTCTACTGCGGACTGTTTAATCGTTCCCGTGTCTGACGCCCAGCAAGCTTCCAGCGCTAACATGGACTGCGCGCTAATTCCTCCGTCCAGGAATTAAGGTGTACCTACAATCGTTTGTAACGCGTCACGTATGCATTCGAAACAAAAGTAAAACTCACATTAATCTTCGCGCGACATCCCAGAGCAACATTCTCTGCCGACGATGTCTGCCAGCCCAGAGTCCCTCGCGATCAGCTGCATCGAATGGAAACGTCATCTGGAATGAAAAACCTTTCGCCAGCGTTAAAGCGTCTGCTAACTATGCGGACGGAGAAACGTTCAAGTTCCATTGTCACCAGAGAATGCAAAACGGAGGCGTGGTCCGATATCCCAGTTCTCAGCGACACCTTCCTTAAAAGCCTCCTTTATTAATCTCTTCCTTCGTCACTCGCCCTTAAGTGACAGGGCGTAACATTGTTATGCACTCTTCTGGCCATTCTCTCGATTCCTCGTTTCAGCGCAACAATGCGGAAGGAACGAGAACCGAATTCTCGTTAATGAGTTTCAACTGCGCATTCTTACCGACCTTTCCCACCCCTTTTTCGCCAGCTTTTCTCTGGCCAACCGCGACCTAAACTCGCGATTTTGCGACCAACTTACTTACTTCTTCATTGTGCTCCTGGACTTTTTAACCTCGCTTCTCGCTCGACGATACGCAGGAGATATTCCCGCCAATCATTCATCCACCGATACGTAGCTCCAATAACGGGGGATGAAACAACACTTTCATCCCCCCTTGAACGGAAAGACTCGCCCCTTCGTTTACGGCACAGCCTAACGTCGCTGAATGAATCGCAGAAATTCGACGGCAAGCTGGATCGCTCGCCTGATTAATAATCTCCTTCGATCGGCGGTGAATCGCAGAATTCGATGAAAAAGGAATTTCTGCCAGAGAGGGAGACAGACTGGGGGGAAAAAGCAGAAAGGAGGAACGCTCGTTTGAAATTGCTTTTCGTTGCTTTCATTCGACCGGTACATGGATGATTACCGATGACTATAGGGGCCGCGGTTGTTTCCTTTGCGTTGCACCCTTTATGCTCCACCTTTTCTCCGCGTTTCATCCGTCCACGGCAAAAAAAAACACCGCTAGATTTGTCCCAGCTTTCCATAATGTCGTCGCCTGAATGGCGGGCAAAAAACAATGGCAACTTTGAAGGAAAATCGCGACCCGTGTTTTCCATTTTCCCTCGTCGGGAAATATTTTCCGCAAGCCTTTCGTGGTCTCTTTTGTTTGTACGGCGTGTGTAGGACACCGTCGTTCGTCCATGACTGCTCGTTAAAAAATAGGTCGTTAGAAATGGGTCGTTCGAGACGGCTGCATTCAGAATTCGTTAAGATCCTTCAGAGACATCGATAGCAAAGCATTCTAGAAGCCGCGGGTGTGCTCTAGAAACGACCTATATTCCCGGGAATACGCGTGGACCACTCGGCGCCCTAGAAATACACGCGTTAATTGGAAGAAACGCGTAATAGGTTGGCCGGAATGGAATATTTTGGAATAATTATCGCGAGGAACGGGTGCTGCGAGAGGCTGCGAGAGGCTGCGCAGCGTACGTCTGAAAGAAGTGTGCGCAGTCATTAAGGCTGCGGGGGAGAAAGATGTCTCGAAAGCTGGGAAGCTCGGAAGCGGAATTTAGCGACGGCATCGTTGCACGTAATGATCCGCGTGGCGGATTCGCGGGGACAAAAAGCCAGCCGAAGCGACTCTTGGCCTACATGCGGGAGGCGGGTCGCGCGATGCGTCGCGTCGCCTCGCGTCGCCTCGCGTCCGCTCGTTCCACTGTCTCTCTCGCTGCAACATCCACGGTGAAACTCTGCATGACTCCAGTGCGACGCTTTTAAATCATCGTCGGTATTGAAATCCCAGCGATGAAAAAGTCACCGACAGCCTGGGGACGGGAACGAATTTTCGTGCGCAGCCGCGAGACCTTTTTTCAGCCGGGCATTAATGATTTCTCGGTGAATGGATGTGGCGAAACATTCGAGACAGTCATTTAAATGCTTCTTGGCTTTTCGTCTACGTATTCGCGCGACTCTGCTGGTTTCTACTTAAATTCCACAACTTTCGCTCGAAGCTGAGCAAACGTTTTGTAGTCGATGTCTACAGCATCACGGAAAACATCATCGTTTTGGATTTCCTTCCGAGTCGCACAGCCGGAGTGAATGTAGCGCAAAAATGTAGAATTCATAGTTCCGCTATTGATCACGAGTTCTACGAGCCTCCGATCGTCTCCTTGAAGAAGGAAATTTCGCGGTCGATAACGCTGATAAGAACGTGGACCTTCTACGGACCGCTACGTGCACCTTCCTGTGATCCGTGTGAGATGTGGCGAGACGAGGCGAGGTGAAGCGAGGACGAGACGAGGTGGAAAGCTAGAAACGACGCGTACCCGCGAAAATGTCGGTGCAAATGACAATGTCCCCGCTCCGTCGCTCCATTTGCACCGAGGGCAATTGTCCTCGTTCGCTATTATGACCGTTCTTGTTGTACGACTACACCCAGGAGATGATGTTCCAACGCGCAGATGAGCCGTGCCGTTCGTAAATCGGGCCAACGAAATGTGCGCCCGTCGAAACGTCCAACATTTATCGTTACTTTTTCATCCCGAATGCCATCCGGTCGACTGAAGCATTTACGGAGGCGAGCGGCGGCCCCGCCGTTCAAAAATTCTTGCCGAAAGAATGCATAATTCCATTCAGCCCGACTTCCGAACGAATTCAGAGACAAACTCACCGAAAACTATTCAGAGCCCGATCAATGCGAGGCTCCTCTACTCGTTAAAATTACCGTGACTTTTAATTACGCTGGAAGATATTTAAGAGACAAAAGAGCTGAATTGGTCGATCGGGGAATAAAAGCTGTGCTCGCTGTTGAATCGAGGGAACTAGGTCGAACGCATTGTTTCGCTATATTCGGTCGCTATGATAGAAACCAAGCAGCCCGGAGTTTATATCATTCCCGCTTAATCTGCAGTCCGTCCGACCACGTGTTTGCCGAAAGAAACTGGACCAGGTCAGCTGGCGATGGGAGGATCTCGTATGGGCCGCAGAGGAGCGGTAGATCGGTGTCGGGAGAAGTAAGTAAATTTAATTAAGCCCGGTATGATGGATAGAACGGGCGAACTGGCAAACGTACGGACCAGTGGGCACGGAGATAAGTGAATTTTATTTCCCCCCGGTGGAGCGAAATTTTCGAACGACCCTGCTCCCCGCGAGAGCCAGGGTACACAGAGCCAAACAGAAGATAAGAGGCGGACGCAGCGGAACGATGTAATAATGTAAATGCACCGTGTACGTTGCATAAGCGACAAGACAAAGAAACTTAAAGCGCCCCTCGCCGAGTGGATGGGAACGATTAAGTGGCGTAGCGTTAAAAGCCAGCCGGCGTGATTAATTAATTGAGCAAAGTACCTGTCGGAACTTGCACGAAAAAGAAAAGGGTAGAGGATGAAGCCTCGCAACGAATCAACGCTTGCGCAAATTATTACGCGTGTCCACTTGCAACATTAATCCGATAAGAGATCAGTTGTCCGAGACGAAAAAATTCATCTTCCTTCCAAGAATTAGGAAGAAAATCACGTACCGCGCTGTGTGGTCCCTTTTAGCTCCAGCAATCTCCGCTGAAACTAATATTTACGGACTGGCCGAGGTGGTTCCAATTACTTGAATCATCCTGTGGAATCTGCATTTAATTTAAGGAAGAGAGAGAGAGAGAGAGAGAGAGAGAGAGAGAGAGAGAGAGAGGGAGAGAGAGGAGGGAGATTGAAGAATAAAAACAGTGGGACAGGCGAAAGATGTCCCTGGCTCGGACTTCAAAGTACCTTTCTAGCTGGCGGAAAGCAGTGCTGCGGGAAACAGTGCAAATAGAAGGGACGAGATGGCGGATGGATAGCAGGGAAAGAAAGGGAAAATGGTAGACGACGGCTACGCCGTCGCCGACGCCGACGCCGCGACAGAAGTAGTATTAATTTCCTCGAGCCCGGAGGTCCTGGCACATCATTCTCTGGCAGACAGCGGGAAAGACGAATTCCCTTTCGCTTCCCTTCCACCGAATCCGTGTGTCTACCTTCCCGATATTGCCTCGCAGCCTCTCGCCCGCTGGACCTTCACCTCGGTAAACACTCGTCGCTATTTACGTAGGAAAAAGAGCATTACCAAAGACAAATTTCCCTTTGTTTACCGTTAATTCTACAGCAAGCAGGATGAACAGCGAGCGAGGGACAAGTTAAGAGCGGTACAGCTAACAGATTCGCAAACAACCATCCTATTTTTACGCGAATCAAGAGCACAGGGACGCGACCCTGGTATCGCTGTATACGGTGCATGGAATGGAAGGATGTGTTTCCGCTGTAAACAAGATTTTTCCTCGGGAATACTCGCGGAAAGCCCTTCCCACAGTTTCTACCCCACGCTGGACGAGTAACAGCCACGCGAACGCCTCGCGAATCCACTTAATCTTTCGGTAAACTAATAAAACTTCGTTAAGACCGCCAAGCTCCAAGCACCCAGCCATTTCCATTGCAGAGTTCGTCTGAATGCGAGCAGTTTGATCGCTCCCTTTCTTTCCTCGCTTCAGCGGTTAAACAGAAGATCAATTCTGGGACGGTTGACTGTAGAGTAGAACCCGTAATTCGTTATTATAACGCGCACATTGTCGCTAGCGAGCGATTCTCCGTGCAATCTGGGTGGCGGGGAAAGTTTCCTGTTTGTCGTGTCAGCTGATCCACACTTTCCTGCAGCGAAATAATTTTAGTTGGAAACTTGATGCACCTACCCTCGGCAACGGTGTATAAACTACAATGGAATAGTATTGTTAGCATCCCGTTGATTTACAATGTTTGCTCCCCAGGGTAAACCGTTAGTTTCTCGTCGCCCATTATCCCAGTAGTTTGTACACCGAGCGTATACCTAAATGGAACAGGCCAAACTAACCGTGAATGAAACTACGAAGAAGCTTTTATGCCGCAATTATCACTCGGTCTAGGTGGGAAAGAATGCGAAGCCACGGTGAATAGGGTATAGAAAGCACGCGAGCTAGATCGATCCTGTACAATTGTCTGCCCTTTTGTTTTACAGGAGCCGTAGGTGGCGAAGGCGGAGACGAAGATGACAAGGAGAAGGAAGAGGAGCTCGAGAGGGAAAGGCAAGAAGCCATCAGGGAGGCTGAGGAGCGGAGGAAGGAGAAGCACCGCAAAATGGAAGAAGAGCGAGAGAAGATGCGACAGGAAATCAGGGACAAGGTAACAGATTAATCCTCTCTTCAATTCTTCTACGCTTGAAATGAATATGAATTTCTTACTATAGAATCGTAGAACTATAGAAGGAGCAATGATCTTAAGGAAAGCCGAGGTTCCCCGTCCGTCTCCTTGCTGGGGGTTAGCGAGCGTAACGTAGGAAAGGCGAAACTGCCAATGGAAATTTTAGGGTGGTTTTCTCTGATTAAACGTCAGACCACTGCCGACTACAAATCACCGGATTAAAAATGCCAAAGAAAGTGCGCCGAGGAATTGGTCGTCTGAAAAATAGAATCGTGAACCCTATCCATAGCCTCTGTCCTCAAGAGGTTCAAAGGAGGTTCGTTTAGAAGACGCGCGATGAATAGGCGAACGTAACTGGAAAGGCGTATGAATGATAAAAAGCCGTGGATCGAAAGTCTCGTGCTTATTTACAAATGTACGCTGTTCTGTGCTCCGCGTGCAATCCCCCAGAGGCGCGTAAGAAGTATATAGGTTCGCACGTGTGCGTGCCGTACACGTACGTCCGTGTGTATCGAGTAGCTACTGGGAGGCAGTAGAACCCTCGAAAATTTCAAAGCTTCCTCTCCACGCCGCCTGAAAAGACCACTTTCAAGCGGATATTTTTCCAGTGCATCAAGGATGCACCGTCGAAATAACTCCACAAAAGATTCTTTTGCTTACGAGGCTTGCATTAACTTGGAAACCACGTTACTACTCGCCGGATCCTTGCCGAACCTCTGTGCGAATCGTTTCGAAAGAAAAGCCACCGTTTTTGATTACCTACTTCTCGCAGCTGGAATTCTTCAATTACAACATTTCGTTTCGGTAGTCTCTAAACGCTATCTGTCCCATTATTCTCTGGATCCTTTCGCGAAAGGAACATCCGACTACGTTTGCCGATGGTCGGGGAGCCGACTTTCATCCTCTTTCAAGCAACGCCATTTTATTCCGCGATTACGATGAAAAATCACGTCCTTGGGCCGAGGAGTGCCTATCGATTCCTCTGGTTATATTCGCCATCTCCAGGATATCTCTTGTCACTGGAGCGGAGCTCGTACCAAATTAATTCCACCGCCGTCTACCTATGCCTATGTAGCACGCCTGTTCGCGGGCAAACCTAATATTCTATTATCGCTTCTCTTCTGCGAAGCTGTCGGCTCCCTTCGAGCCTACCAGAACAGCCCGAAAGATTATGGCGTAAGCGTAATGTCTTCCGTCAGCCGCGATAAATCTCGCCCTCGGCTTTCCCCGTGTCTCCCGTGGAACTCGGTGAAAAATGAACGCCCAACGAGCGGCGGGTTTACTATAATATTACTTCCCGCAGGATCGATTTTGTCCCCCCACCCCTCGTGCTTTAAGCGTCCTTGCAAGGACACGCGTTCGAGAACCATTAATTACCGCGGCCTGGCCGCCGACCCGAGCGTACATTTTAATTTCGTCCGCGGTCTCCAGGCAAACCCCCACGGATCGTTACTCGTTGTTATTGCATCGGACACGACGTGTATCGCGTCAACCCGTCGACTTAATGACGGATCACGAACCCGTATGCTAATGCGCGGCAGCACGACAACGCGAGATTGAAATTCTCCTCGACAGGGGAAGCCTGCAACGGCTGGGAAAGGTGCCGGCGACTTTGCCGGTAGCGTAATCAAGCCACCGGAAAGTGCAGCAACATTCTCACGCGCGGGAGTAACGTTGATACATCGAATCCTAATTATCGCTACAGCGCCGCCGAGCTTTAGCCCCGCAACGCTAATGAATCGCAAGAGCAGAGGCATATCGCGGCAAAGAATCGACCAGCATCCAGCACGCTCGTTCGGCCGAGAGTTCTAATCAACATGCAGCCGATTAATGATAAACAGGGGCCCGTATCTATCCCCGTAACTGAAGCAAGCGCCTATCCCGCGAATAGAATAGAACGTTCAACAAAGCCTCGGTTCGTTTGTAATTCGAAGCATCAATAGGAAATAGCGCAATTATCTAACGAAGTTTGATTTCATAATCCGAGCGCGTCAGCTCGTATTTCGTCGGGTGCAATCACGCTAATTAGTCGCGACCGGACCGATGATACGTAACCATTTCATCAACGGCGGCCATTGTTCACGGAGCTGGCCCGCGGTCTCGTAATCGCGCCCGATAATGACACTAACGAATAATCCTCGACGAGCGATTATTTTCACGCCGCGCGCGTTCTGCAAACTTTCACAAGTACCAGCCGGGACAATTTCGATCGCGAACAATGAGCGATAATGGCGGGCACGTTTCCCTCCGCCGTGGCCGGCGGGAAAAATGGCCTTCATTTGGCCGTTTAGCTGGCGTCGCGGCGCGCTGTTATTTTCAAAGCCGCTCGACGATTAATGCGTTTATTTTGGTAAATGCCTCGCTTGATTCCACCGACGGGCGCTCCCGGCCGGCTCGTCGACCGTGCAAAAATACGCCCGCGATATTCGGGTGAGAGGGAACAGTCGTAATCCGCCGTCCGTGATGCAAGAGCGAAGAGCGCGGCAGTGAATCGATCTCGGGCCCGAGTCCCGCGAAAACCCAGTCATCTCGAAAGCTGCTCGGCTCCTCCGGCTGTCCCGTAACTCTAAGGACAAAAGCTCTCTCAAAGGGGAGGATAATTTATGAATATCCAGCGAAGAATTTCTCCGAGGATTCCGCGATTACCGTGCAAATAAGGCAAGCTGCCGGGGACGCGCCAGCGCCAGCGAACAGAGTTGTAATTATTCGTCCGACAAGAGGACGTTAATCCGGCAGGCGTCATCGGGAGGATAAATGATCCGCGATGGCCGAGTTTTAAGACGGCCGCTCGCTCGTTTGCACGTACGCCCACGACGAAGAGCGGTGCGAGTCGAAATGCAAATTTCATTGCGGAACGAGAGACAAGGAGTTGAATGGTCCGTCACGTTCGCTAGGTTTCGTCCTCGCGCACATAAATATGTCCACGCGTGTACGCGCACGCGGCACAGCTCCCCGAGCACGAGCCAGTATGAGCTGAGCCAAGCACGAGATAATTTCCGCCGACTCCGTGCCGGCAAATAGCCTGAATCGCGGGGACAGACATCGGGAAAGATCTAAATCAGACAGAAATGAAAAATCCCTCGCTCACTCCGCTAAACGTAACCCCGGCTAATCGGAATGAAAGGGTCGGACGCGAACAAAGAATATCTCCGTTTATAAAATACAACGTGTCCCAGAATTTCCTTCGCGTTTTCCACTCGCCACTGTGCGCGTATTATTGTTCCGGCAGAGGACACTGATACTTTCGCGATAGCGCTACGCCGGAAAAGCTCTCTTTGAAACGTTTGTGACTCTTGGCGTATTCACGGACCACTGTTTGGCTAACTTTTTGCCACGGCACCGCCAACAGCATAAAACATTTACGGCGCCACCGTGAAACAGAATTGTTTATCGCGAAACGTGCAACAAAGCTGCGGCATTGTTTGCGAGCTCTGCCTCGCCAGGACAAATTCAATCTTTCCATCCTTCCGCGGGACACAGGGACTCGGCATTCCCCAAAACCACTTGAGAAGATTACCAACTTGACCGTTAAAAACTCGTGGAAATAAATAGTCGAATAGGTAACTGGGTGCACAGTTTGCACGCGGGCTCTGCAAAGTGACGAGAGCCCAGGGAGACGGAGATCCAGATCTGCCGAGGAGAAAGATAATTTGTCGATGGTATTCGCCAGAAAGCGTCGCACAACGAACCCCGGTGTTTGAAAAGTTCTCCGGCGCGACCGATTTACCACGAAACAAACGGCCAGATGAAAAAGAGTTCGACAAAGGGTGGAGAGACGAACAAGGGCAAACAGATGTCACGCGGGATCGTACTATTGTCAATACTGATGTATTGTCCTGTCAGGTCGTAGTCAGCGAGGCTGACATGACCCAGATGGAATGGAGTGCTCTTACAGAATAATCGAGAAAAATACCTGTCCCGATATACGCATTGTACGCAGCAAATGAATAACTCTTCAACCAACCACGCGATGTCGGGCAATTAATTCTTCCGGCACGCCGGCGCTACGCCCGTTCGTCGAGTGCCTATGAGATTACCCCTCGTCGACCATCTGCAAACGATCGAAAGTTTTAACATCCTCGGTGAAAAGAACTGTCGACTCGACAGTTTTGGAAAAGCGACGATTCCGGAATCACGAATTCCTATCGGACCGTTCTCCTCCCGGCTCCCGTTGCTATCAAATTCGAGAATTAACGAAGGGTAACCGGAATAGAAGGATGGGATCGGTTTCCAGTCGGAGGCAAGGGACGAGTGGGCTTCCTCGCTGGACTTTCCCCACCAGATCGGAATCGATTTCCTGCAAATTTCCCACCAAGTACGGATTAGGAAAATCGAGACCGCATTCCGCCGGTACGTAGATACGCGAAGAACGTCGTTCAGTTCCTGAAATATCATTCCCTTCGTTAAACGCAAGTGCACCCTACCCGGGTATCTCGTTACCGAGCTCTGGTTCCGTTCCCGCGCCCCTCGACCTGCTGCTTTTTAGCTAGATCACATCTGAATCCCACCGAGAGTTTCCTGTAGTAAAGGATTGGATATGGGTTAGTCTTCCCTCCGGTTGATCGGCAGTCGCCAGCGTTCCGTACGTACTTGGTTGGGCATCGTTCACGCGGAATTAATAAAAATTGGTGCTTCGTTAGACGGGACATCGAAATCCCTTCAGCGAGTTATTCTTGGATACCCTCCAGGATACTCTACCCCTCTGCCACTTTTCCGGCAATAACCGACAGAAAATTCGAGATATAATAACATCGGTGATCCCCAGGAGAATAAGGATGTATTCTTAAGCGGAATCTATCCCGCAATAAGCTTCTTCTCGGTAATCGCGACGGCACCGCTGGGTCAAAGAAAATCCGATTACGAGCCCCGGCTAATGATCGCCAGAAAGAGATTTCGTTATATGCCCTCTTAGGAAATTCCGCGTAGAAAGCAGTACCACGGCGTCCCTAGGATAGGTATCTTGCGTCGGATAATTAAAAATAGCACAACACTTTTCCCGATTGGAACGGTCGGTCGTTAATAGCCTTATACCGTCCGTCTTGATTTAGTTGCCTCCTAAGCTTAATTAATTGGAAAGCTGAGATCGTCGGCGATCCGCGGAGAGATTAAGCTGTAACGATCGGGGAAAAGCAATGGTGCAGTCAGCTACGGTGAAAGATGAAAAGCTGGACGCTCGAGTGAAGAACGTTTAGACACCAATGGCCATTGATTTAGAAAGTCGTAAATGTGGTAACTTTTGACAGGGATGTCGAAAACACGGCAGCGCGTGTTTCGACATTCGCGAAAAGTTTCAGCTTCTGCGTAACGATTTCCTTCGCGAGTGAAGGGCAGAATTAATCACAGACGCGTGAAGAACTAACGAGAATGGCGGCGTAAAAGGCTGCTGGTTTAAAACGGAGAAGAACGTTCGGTCTCATTAAACGCGAAAATGACTGATCGATAAATTTTTTATAAGAACCCGCTCCCGGCAGCGCTCCGCGTGCAAACTTAATTCGTGCACGTCCGCGGAGCTGGGGATTCTCGTGCGAGCCGAGAAAGGTCGTCCCGTTTTACGTTTCTCCTCTGTCCCTCAATTAACTTGGACGATTAATTAAAAATCCTCCAGACACTGGCGGCGGGCCAACATCCGTTCGTCACGTTGCCCCGTGATGAGACAATGAAGATGAGAGACGAGAGACAACGACCTACGCACCGAACTAACATAGCCGATGCTATTCAATATAATGCGCCGCTCTGATGGATTCCTCTAATTAAAAATCTCCTAGCCGCCTTGGGAAATGTCCGATAATGGGAAATGAGTCGCACGAATCTATTAAACCAACTACTGAACAAAGTGCTCGACACTGGCAGAAGAGAACCTCGGGTGTTATTAAATTTCCGTCGCCCTTCGCGTTATTAACTTTTTATCCCAAGCTCCGTAGATTCCCAAGTATTCATCGAGCACCGATTAACAGGAATATACAAACACCGGCCACTGCTACAACGTTAGCTTTAGAGAAATCACGTTAATTTTCCAGGAAAGCCATTTAACTCGTTCCGTAGTAATGATGCAGGCAGAGTTCACTAACTATTTCGGTGTTTGTATTGCACAGCTGGCTGCTCATGTTCACAAACATATATATATATATATATATTTATATATCGGGAAGCTGCAAGCGCTCGTTTCCCTTCCAAAAGTACATCAGCTGTTCCGCTTTTAGTTTCGATGGGCGAGGATGTAAAACAGAAAATAACGTATTAGGGAGCAGTTCCATAATATCAAGCCGAAAAAACATGAACGTATAACTTGAACGTCAGATCTCGCGGAAAAGTTTGCTGCGCATCGTGGGAGATTCCCAACCACCGAAAAATCCAGCTGCGAGATACTTTCGACTATTTACTTAAAATTTAAACCTCCCACAGTCGCGGTTAGCCCGCTCCATACAAGTTCCTCAACCGAGTCACTGGAAAACTTCTCCCGAAATAATCTCGAGCGGGAAGAAAACTACTAGCGATGATAGCGATAGTGCGAGGCAAGCTGCGGAAATGGAGAGAGTCCTGTCAGTGGAATCGAGGTCCTAACCGAGCAGCCATAAATCCAGCAAGAAACAGACAGCATGAAATAGGAATACCCATATGGAACAGGGATTCTAATATGATACGCTGGGATTTATCGCCACGGATACCCCAGCAGTATATCACGATCATTGGCAGTATTATCGGGGAAAAAACGTTCGCGTTACTCTCTGGTAAGTGATCGATACGCTGGTAGAAGGAGGCCAGTTGATTTTTTAACGCGTTTCACCGAGTCCACGGTGCCCCGGCAATGGACCCCCGGAAACGATCGCGGAAACAGAGGTCGGGGTTTTTCCTCGATCGATCCTAACGTCCTACGGTTTTCGGTGCCATCTCCGGCACTTTGTTCCACCGTGGCACGGGCTTCCTGCTCTTCCCTCGAGAAATTGCCGAGGGAATGACATTATTGCACGTTGTCGTGACCAATCCTCATCGACGTCGCTGTTCCACCGACGCTGTATTTTGTTACGTACTTTATCGGATCATTCGGCTCCCCCGTACCAGCTGTTTCTTCCGCTCTCTCAGCGAAAGCAATGTTCCCAGCGAAAAGCTTACCTCTGCCGCGCGATCGGTGAACGTTAAACGCGGCCGAACCCAACGAGCGCATTGTTCCTGGCAAGCTGTTGTCGTTTTCTCTCGTCGGACACGCGACCAACAATTCACCGTACAAAGAAGCAATTTGCTCGATCGTTGTCGCGTTCGTTCGAACCATTCACTGCTCCACGGAGAATAGATTGAAACTGTGCCTCTCGGTAACGAAAATTCTGAGAGCACCGACCCTGCTGGCTTTTATAAGCGGTAAGATAGGATTTTTTTCGGCTTTCGATAGAACCGTAATCGCGGGCAACTGATTTAACGTTCGTGAGCTTGACACGAGCACGCGATCGCCGCGCGCTGTGCAGTCACGAGCTGAAAGGCACACCTTCGCGTCCCTTCCGACCGCACGGGCCATCCAGTGTCATATTTAGAAAATTATGCGACTGACGGCTGGTCGAGTGGCGAACTTCCAAGCGCAGTCCAGTGATTAAACGCGGGATAGTCGATAATGGGTTTCGCGTGCACGGAAGTCGTAAAAACCGGCGCTGGTAGCTCCAAGAGCTGGAAGGGAGGTGCGATGGAATAAACGAGGCGAGTTATGGATGCATAAATACCGCCGGCAGGCGCGGGGGGAACAATATTATCTATGTAAATAGATTCGCAACGAAGGCGGGTGGGTGCCTTCTAAATTTCCCTGAATTTCATAACGGCCCGGTCGTAGGACGTCGCGGATAGATTTGCAGTATAGGAAAGTGTCTTGAATAAAAATGTGGTGTGTAACCAGCCAATATCCTCGGACGTGCAACGGGTGTTACGCTAATATCGCCTCCCGCCTCGATACTTTGCACTTAAGTCACTATTAGCATACTCGATAAATCGAGATACTTGCCAGGGAAACGCGATCCTTCTCTTTTCGATCGCGCCTCGACGTCCGTGCACGGTGAGATTCAAACGACTGGGGTACATACATACATACGCGTACGTCGCGTCGCGCGGGACGATATAAAAGAAAAATCGTGCGCCCGAATATCGACACGTAGCCCGTCAACATTCTCGATACCCGAGATCCGCTTGTCTTTCGCCGTGAAGATCCGCGGGAATACGAGGCGCGACGGAGGATAGGAGGAGCTCAACAGCGAGTGAACGAGGAAAATGTAGAATGGAGGAAAAAGGTAACAGACAGCTTTCCAATTTTCACAAATTCATGACCCACGGGGGGCGGGGGGGGGCGGGGGTGTCTCCTCGACAGACTGACTGGTGTCAATAAAATGGTATGGAAATCCTGAGGAGCCGGCCCGTGGCCTGGCCGTGTATCCGTCCAACGAGGAGTCGAGGATAGTAACTCGCTTTTAAATCAGCCAGATGCGTTCCCTTAGTTTCTCGTCATTCGCAATCCGTGCACTTTAGTTTCAATATCCCGACGTCGGGCGCGAAGAGAAAGAATCCGTCAGGAAAGGGGCCCCGGGCGGACAAATTGGTGATCGATCAGGCTGACTGATTCGTTTTCTCCGTGCAGAAGCGATAAACCGACGCGCCGAATGGAACGTGGCAATCACGGTTTCGATCTGCGATGTACAACAATATGTAACGGCGCATTGTGTATCGATCGCGAGTGTCGTTAGATCCTACTTAGGCTAGCTCGCGCTCGAGTGTCGTTCAGTAGTACGAGCCGAGGCTTGGTCAGACGAGACACGAACTACGTGTCAGGCTAATTAGGTTTCGACGCGATAATTAAAATCTGGCGTACCGATCGATATCGCGTTTAGCACGCGTACTCTGGCGAGCGTCAAAGGTGACGGCGACGAGAAAAGGAGACGAAAGCGACGAAGAAGCCACGAAAGGGGAGGCGACAAACAAGAACGGCCGAAGGAGGCAGCCAGCTCCAGCAGGAAGAAACGAGAAGACAGAGAAGACAAAAGATTGAACTTAACTGGGGTCAAATTGACTCTAATAGGGAGTCCCTGCATTCAATATGGCGACTTCCTAATAGAGTCAGGCTGACTCCTTTTAAGACGTTCGCCGAACCATCTCTAGAGTACTTACGGATGCGAGAGTACAACCAGGTTAGGCCACCTGTGCGGCAAATTATCGATTAATGCGATACAGTTTCGATATACAATGACATTTTTTTGTTAAATATATCCATTAAATTCGTCCGGCATATCGCGCTATTCGTGTGTCGCGATGCATGGTAGTATAAGGTTGCGTACCGATAATACCGTGATTAAACTGTAACGAACTTCTTTTTCAATCTCTACGCAATAAACGTCCATTATATAAATTCACGGTTCGCCGGAAGCGCCGCTTGAAATTGCACATTTTAATGCAGCCGCAGTCGCGGCCGTGTACGCGCAATTAGAAGATTAATTTACGTAATTGGTATATCAAGTTTAATCGAATTTCATTAATTACATCGAACTGATATCAATCAAATATTGTAAGCGGGCCGGGCTACCAGCCGCGCCGATTCAAAATTGCTTTTCAGTCGCGTGCATATTAAAGAGACCTACGTTTCTCATAAAATGACCGGGAAATTGTGAATGTCGAAGGCGTTATTAGCCAACATATGGGTCTCCTCTGTATCTTTTTCTTTCGCACGTCGAAACTGCGCGGCAGAAGCATTCGCTTATCGTGAAAAATACTGGCGATTCAGCGGGACCCGAAGTGGGCCACGCGCTGCGGACCTGCGACTTGCGAAATCGGTTAAAAGGTCGCGACGTTGCGCCTCGAATTCTTTTAAAAGTCAGATTATTGTAGCAACGGACATTCGACGAGAAACTTGTATTTTCGACAGAACTGTGTCTAGCGATTGTTTACCGAGCACGATTTTTACACTTCATGATTGGAATACACCGGCGAAACGAGAAGCTTTTACCACCGGGGCCACGTAACGAACAATTTACAAATAACCGCGGTCGCTCCGTGGCCAGCGTTGCGTGCACAGAGTCACGTGATAATTAAGCTGATTGTGAGTGACAGAGAAACCGTGCGAATACTAATACTGTAACAGGATAGCCGGACAATATCGAACAATATTGGCACTCGGCATTCCCGCTGAATCAGCGACACTTGTGCAAATTTCGCTGATGTCAAGCTCCTGATACAATAGCCGCGGCCGCGTTACACTTTGGAAGCCGTCAAACTTTTGCGCTGTGGCTCGCAAAGTCATAAAGATACCGGGGAACTTGAACGCTTCCAAGACGTACCTAATAACGTAGCTCGAACGTATCCAGAATCAGGTCGAGGATATTCCCCTCGGGACGCTCCATTTGGTCGACTAATTCCGATCGTCCAAATACCCGTCTGCGAAAGTACGTCCAGCGTAACGTTATCACGCCCCGGTGCTTCTTACATTATCGCGCAGATATCCCGCGGAAGGCAAAAAACTGCTTCGCAAAAAGTGCTGGCCAAAAAATGTCGCAGTGCGACGCGGCTTGCAGATACGACGCTACTGGAACACACACGCACGCCCCGTAGAGAGCACAGCGGAGCGTGCTTGAAGATTTCTCTGGGCTAGTCGCGCGAGTGCGTGGCAATTATGCAAAAGCGGCCTTCCTTCTGCCGGCGCGGTCGCTGCAATTGCAGAACTCGTGGAATTAAACAACGCTCGGGCAAACGGCCGGCCGATAATTAAAAGACGTCGTACGTGCAAACGCAACGACACCGTTTCGCAAGGGGTGGGGGGAGGGTTTGGATGGAACGGGCGAAGGCCAGGGATGCATTATATCGCGAGGGAGCGTTGGCCGTGTCGAGAAGCATTAATTAACGTCAGGATCAGTGCATCACATTTGACATCGTTGTGAGGTACGAGCGTCGTTTATCCTCCCGCTATCTGTCTCCTTCACGCGCCTCCACCACGCCACATTGCACCCCGCGCACACATTCGTCATGCACCGATACAACGGCAATAGTACGGAACAGGGGAAAAACGAGGAGGGGGGGAAACTGGACAAACTGTGCTGCGATTAGATTAGATGGGTCATCGAAACGGCTACGAGTTTCTGCCTCCAAGTCCCGATCGATAGGGTTACCCTCGCGAATATCCGGCGCGACAGAATCGTCTGTGCGAAACTACCACGTCCCACGTCTCGCCGGTAATCTTTCGCGACAGCATAGAATAGGAGCCGCGTCTGCTGGCTGGGCGACCGAACAAAAGAATAGTATAGGAATCGAAATAAAACGCGAAAAGCCGACGCGAACGACAGGGTGAAGAGGAAGAACGGCGATAGGGAAGAAGAGTCGGGACAGAGAATCTGTATAGCGTTTGTCGGTATGGCCGCGATAGGCGTATGTATACTCCGTAGGCAGCTACAATGCCGCGGGTGGAAGCAGCACTCGTACAACCGATCACGTGTCTGGCTCGTACCGCAATCGGGCTCATTGTCTGCCGACAAGAGTGGCGAGGGTACAAAGCATCGGGGGTACTCCTGCCGCGTGTAACTGGCACAGCTCGTAACCGTGTGCCGCGTGCACCGTCATCGCGGCTCGATGCTAGCAGACAATCTAGTGTAAATAGGGAACGGAGAGCGAGCTGGAAATCATGAGGCGAATTCGATGATACCAGCCGAGATTGAAATTGTCGAGCTAATACGATTACCGAGCCCTGCGCGGCAGGATCGTCCAATAGCTAGAACGGCTAATAGTCGCGCACCGCTACTTCGCGCGCGACCGCGCGATACACGCGATTGACTGGATCGGGTTTTAAGCCGATTGCCCGAAAATGTTTCTTCGGTAATCTGCCTGGCGCCGATCGTGGTATCGTAAACGCGACGAAATCGCGATTTCATTCTACCCTGATCCCGCCAATCGGAGTATAATAAAGTCTAAGAAGGAAATACATGAAAATTTTTGGGCGGATTTCAAAGAACATCGTAGACCGTAGACCTGCGAAACGCGATCGATCGTGGAAATCTCGTTAACGATAGTTCCGCCAGTCTCCTGCAGCTTTCCCGAAGCGAAGCAACGATCGTAAAACATAACAAACGTTCGGTCCACGTAAACAAGAACCGCCGTAAATGCCCGCGTTCGTTTCATTTAACGAAACTCCGGAAGCGAACCTGTGACAAGATGGGGATCGGGTTTAATGCAGATTTAAACGACGATCGGAGCGATATCAAGCTGAAACGTTCGTTACGTCGCTCGTAAAACCTGTCGAACCCGCGCACGGACGCCATCAAATGTAAATTAAGTTACCTGTCTTTATAGTCTATTTGTTGCTCGATTAACCAGAAAATCTCTCTGCCAGATGGAACGTTGAAAAAAAGCTGCAGCCACCGAGCAAGAAGTATTTAACGGACAGACATACCGCGCTCGATCGATAGCCTGCCCCACCACGATAATTATTTTCCACGAAACAATTTCCACTCGACGTTCTATGCAATCGTCGAATCGTACGTAAAAATCCGCGCGCCACTCGACTGTCCCAAATAGCCTAATACACCAGTTACGCGCAACCAACTCCTTCATTCGTTATTCGTACTAAATACCTACATCCAGGTGCAAAATTACGAAAAACCTGATGGATATTGGTGGAGCCATCTGCCGAGCAACTTGTTCTCATTCATCTAATTTGTCCGTGCTTTAATCAGCTTGCTTTCATTGTTCGATTGCAGTATAACATAAAGAAGCGAGAAGAAGTACAGGAGCTGACCCAGGAAGAGCCTAATCCTTTGATGCGTAAGAAGAAAACGCCAGAGGAATTGGCCGCGGAAGCTGAAGCGGAGAACGAGGACGAGATTACCAGTATGTACACGTGTCACTAATTTATTTCCCTCCCCAAAAGAGAAGTCTCAAAGAAACCACGAAACAATCGTTATCCTTATGTCTTGTTAATAAATACTTAGTGAATTGACTGGTATCAAAGCGAATGCTTAAGGAGCTATCTTCCGAGGAGGGTGGTCAGAAAGATCGCGGAACTGACGATCAGAGAGCTGTGTAAATTCATGGCACGCGTACCGGGAGTAGCCGTCTGGCGAATTAATGCGACGGTGCTCCGTCGCGGCAGGGGTTGATCGATGAAGGGTTAACGAGCCGTGGCTAGAAATCAAACAACATACTACCTTCCATTCGGTTTCTCGCAATCAGTATCTAAGTCTGGCGAGCACAGTCGCACGCCACGGGGCGAAATTGCCGTTTCAGAAAAATTGCACGGCAATTTCAACTGATATAGGGATTAGACCCTTGGAGTCAAACGCACAGTCTACCTTATCCTTTGGCTAGACTACTATTTCAGAATCACAGCGAACGAACGGCGAATCTACATGCACTTGTGTTCTATTTGTTTCAGAAATCAAGAACGCGTTAGACTCACATATACAGGAGATCAAAGCGCAAGTACTGGAAGGTAAATGCGACCTCCAATAAGCCTACCTAGACCCTCGAAGCGGTCGGTGAAGAGGGTGGCACCATGTGTCACCAAAGCCGCATCCGCCTCTTAGCCCCTACGACACCACGAGGAAGGGAACGAGTGAGATCTGACGTGTTGGAAAAAGCAAGGAAAGGGAAGGGAAGGGAAGGGAAGGGAAGGGAAGGGAAACAACGATACGGACAGCCAGGCAGGGCCGTCATCGTCGTCGACGTCGTCTTCGTGGTCGTATTGTTCGAGCATCGACTCGAGATTCCAGATTCCAATTGGCCAGTAGTCGTTTAGAGTGCAGAGGGAAGCGACAAGCACTCGAGACACCGCAAGAAACACCCTTTGTCGTCGTCGAATCTCGAGGACGACCGATCTCCTCGAGGGTTTTCTACGGTACATCGAGAATGATCTTGCGGAACGAACGCGTCGATCGAACAAGAAAGTCGTCGGCTTAGATCGATATCGGGTGGCGAGGAGGAATTCGAAGCAGCTCAAGTTCCAAAGAAATTAGAGAACCGTGCTCGCGGTAGCTTTGATAGTCTAACGAACGGGTATCAAAATTGAACAACGCCGAAATGCTGAAACGACAGGACGTCGGAAGGGCTAGAGACGCGATCGAGGGGCGACGACTTCTTCGACAGACGTGACGCGTTGAATTTCACAAGAGAAACAGGGAAAGGGGAAAGGATGTTAAACGGGGTCGACGACGGAACGAGACCAAGGAGAAGCTGCGGCAGACGCGAGGATGTAGAAAGTTCGTTTACGCCTTACGATTCGGGGAAAGAAGGAAGACTAGTCGATCGACGAGAGGAGAAGGAGGAGAAGAAAGCGCGACAACATCGGGAACAGGACGCGGTTGCTTCGTGCAAGGATTGTCCTGGTGCTGATCGAGAGGAAAAAGGAACGCGAAACGTTCGATCGATCCGAGTCTTTTCGGCTATCGTACGAGTATCTGTGGCGTAGACGAGACGTGAGCAGTCGAAGGGCGCGTGCATATAAATACACTTATACATATATAAATATAAACAAAGGAATATATATATATATATAAATAAGAAAAATGAAAGAAGTAAAAAAAGACGTAAAACTAGTACCTAAGTTTCTAGCGAACTTTCGAATAGTGGTAAAAAAGAAAAGGAAAAAAGAAAAGAAACTACCGGTAGCAGAGTTACGTAGTCACTAGTTCGTTCGACGGCTGTTCAATACCAAGGAGATCAGAAAGGAGGGAGTCATTATTATTATTGCAGTTATTAATTATTCTCATAGTT
Organism: Andrena flavipes; assembly: GCA_963971345.1. Classification (NCBI taxonomy): domain Eukaryota; kingdom Metazoa; phylum Arthropoda; class Insecta; order Hymenoptera; family Andrenidae; genus Andrena; species Andrena flavipes. The sequence goes on from OZ020481.1 coordinate 33,145,084, forward strand.
TATTACCACGGTCATTGTTCTTATTATTGTTACCATTAAATGTTTATATTTAGAAAACAATTTAAGGCAAGGATCGAGGGCCACGAGAAACTAGAGTCAAGAGACTGAGGAGCCAACCCGAAAGACGGCGAAGGACTGACTGCTGAGAGAGAAATGCAAATACGAAACCGAGAAACGAGAAACGAGAGTAACCCGGCGGCCCTTGCTCTCCCTTCCGTCCAAAATTCGAATCTCTCCGATCGGGCGATTTTCATCTCGATCGCGATCGACCCGCAGGCGAGACGCGTAACACCTGACCGATTCTTAGAGACGTTTAGTTAGCGCAGCGTTACCAAAAACGACAAAAAAAAACAAAAAGTGTGTCTGCATAAAACAAAAAATGCGAAAACGATTCGCGTTATAAATAGCTCGGCACGGCGAGCAGTACTGACTTTCGTGTTTAAATGCGAGCGAGACGAAGAAAAAAAAAACACAACACAAGTGTAAAGGAATGCCTTTCTTTCACGTTTATACGGTGCGTTTCTATCCAGTGTAATTTGTATAGTAGATTAATGGTTTTAGGGGAGATCAGGGGAATTTATACGTTCGCTCATGGATGATATTTCGGAGGGGAAGAGGGGAGCGTCGCGACTCGGCCATCCGTTCTTAGCAAGGACTTTCAGGTGTTACCGCTGGGGAAAGTTGGAGTAGTAGGTGCACCGGGCAGGTGCGCATCGCTGAACCCTCTCTCGAAGCGGTTCACCGTTCTTTCACCGTGGATTGTTAAAAGAACAACGGTGGGCGGGATGGACAGAGAGCATCGACTGCCGGCAAGTAACGCGAGCCTTATACATATACGGAGATTCTAAGCAAACGAAAAGATAATAATAATGATAATATGCTCACACGATACGAGGTACATTAGAGTACACGCGTACTTGGTTCACGTCCAAGGGACCGGGAATAGTTCGCGTTAAATTATAAAAAGTAAAAACAATTGTAGATCCTTTTACGTACGTCGTGACATTCTCAGCTGGTATATGTATAGGGCGAGACAAATCTGCGATTGAATGAGAGGAATCGCTTTTCTACGAACGATGGAAAGATTGAATACGAGAGTGTACTTTTTTATGTTCGATATCGTTCCTCCTTCTTACTATCGATCTATTCTTGTATCTTCTTAAACATCGAGTCCTCTCCAATCTCTCGATTCACTCTGACTCTAAAGCAAACGGCTATCCTCTGATTTCTTTGCGACACTCGAGATTCTCCTGACACGCGCTCTATATCTCTCATAACTCGACCGTTCGGATTCAGAAAACTGTACCTAAACGATAAACGCCGCAAGCGCGAGCAAACTATCAAATTCACAACCGCTCCGAAGCAACGTCAATCAAACGAATAACCAGAAGAAGATAGATGCTGGAAAGCTTTCTTCGACATTACGACCGCGTGCCGATCCGATCACACAAAAAGACACTCGAGCAAAGAGCAACTTAAACGTCAGCCGAAAAATCAGAAGTCGGAAGGCCTTCTAACCGAACGTTTCGCTATACAAACGGACTGCATGTCAGCTTTCGGTGTACCGTAAAATCCACTCTGCTGTTGTTTCTCGATGTAAAACGATGTATGCACCCTTTAGCCGACAGCGCTGGACGATCGCTTAGTTTCCCGTCGCGTAACTCCGCAACGAGTGTCCAGGGAAACTTTCTATCAACACCCCGACAATACGTCGATACTTCCATCAACTTCGAATCTCGTGTAATCTGGTGTTAAAAATTCCCTAACTCTTTTAACGACTCGAACGGGCACCACAGGCAGTCTCTAAACGAACTTGAGAGAGCTAACTTTTTTCGTTCCGGCAAGAAATTCAGGGAGAAGCTTTTTCTCGTTTCCGCCAACTTTTCGAAAAACCCTCTCTCGTTCGCTTCGATCACGCGAAATACCTCTTGCCGGCTGTTTGTCCGCGAAAAACAAACCGGCAACTTTTACAGCGTCTCGAGCCCTCGACTTTATATACCCCGCGAAGTTTCCGCGGGGGCTCCATGCTGGCCACGCGGATATAGTTGCCTCTGTTTTTCCTCTAATCGTTCTCGTTCCCTCCACGTCCACCGCCGAAGGATAACAGGACGAGCGATCGGGGAAACGTTGCGGCGGCAAAAACTTTGCCCTTCATGTTCTTCGGCGGAGTTACGCGGCGAGCGATCGTGTCGCGCAAAGTAGTTGAATAATCCACAAGAAAATGTGCAGAAAATTCAGCAAAAACAACGGATGTGCTTCGTGTCTGAATCTACTTGACATAGTCTCTCTCTATCTCGTGTCTCAACGTGCATGCTATTGTTCTCTATTGTCTGTCGATGTCGTTGGTTGGATCTTCTCTACCACTTCTCTACTTTACCCCGACCGCCTGACCACTTTCGAAAATCATTAACCCGAGTATTTTGTCGCTTGTCATTGGCAAATCCAGATAAAAGGGTAAGACCAGTGATTTTCGAAGATGAACAGCAGAGTCAGATTCTCATTCTTTCTCTCTCTGTATGATGCTTTAACAGTACAGCTAGAAACCCGTTTACCCTTAAAAATAAGCCCTTTCCACCCCGTCCAGCTTCCCTTGGCCAAACCGAATCCAACGACTGTCTCGCAGGCTCAGATTCTCCCGTATGATCCCACTCACACATGACACACACTTGAAGTCAATTACTCAATGATTCACCCAAAGATATACATATAAATATATATATTTATTGATTCTAGAGAGACACACTGGTACGTTTTTTCTTGTGAATTTTTCGATATAAATAAATAAAGTATAACGGTGCTTGTAACCGGGCGCGCGAATTCGCGTAGATGCTTCAAAGGGCGTTGCGAAAATTCCAATGCTCGAAAGAGATCGCCCTCGTTATTACGGCCAACGGAAGGAAAGTACTTCGAACTTCGATCTACGAACTTTGACCGCTTAACTGTCTAACAAGCAGCGATGTGTAGTCCATAGACTGTTTTGCTGTTCCTTGTTTACGCTCTCTCTCTCTTTCTCTCTCTCTCTCTATCTGTCACTCTCTCTCTCTCTCTCTCTCTCTCTCTCTCTCTCTCTCTCTCTCTCTCTCTCTCTCTCTCTCTCTCTCGCTCTTTCTCTTTCTCTTTCTCATTCACTCTATTTCTCTAAGCTTTCGACGGTATCCAACCCGTTTTTCCCGTTCGATGTTCCCTGTTAGATGTACTCCTACGCTCCAATGTTCTCTTTAATGTCACGACTACTCGATCTACGTGTCCCCACACGTGCCACGTTCAAGCAACAGAGTTGAAACGCAAAAGAAGAGAGGAATCTCGCTGTTCTCGCTACTGTTACTGCTGATTAATGTCGTGTGTCGTTGTTGTTTCTCGATGTGATCAGCATGAATGTTCGTCGCGTTGTCTAGTCGATGTTAAAGCTGTACCACTTAAGTAGCCAATTTCTCCTCCCGTTTTCTTATTCTCTGTTATGTATTGTTAAAGCTCTATATGTAAACTTCAACTTGAATCGATTAAAGCTTTGTGTGTGCCTTTAGTTTGTCTGTTTTTAATTTAAACGTAAGTAAGGGCTGTAACGTAGAAGTAACCGAGGAGTGCGAGCGTTACGAGCCCGATTTCGTTCAAGATCTTTACCGTGACGAGTTCCCGCTTGAATTCGGCTGAGCGGGCCATTTGCCGACCGACTTTTTCACCGCCACGAACACAACAAAGAGCGACCCATACAAAACCCTGTAATTGTCACGTGTACGCGTGCCAAGTGAAACGGAAATCGAGATTGCGTGAAACGCGCTCAAGGCAGGAGAACGATTCCACCACTGTAGGAAGAGAAAAGGAATGAACAGAGAGCGCAAATAGCCCGAGGAAACGACAGAGATAAGACAAAGTCTACGCGTCACGATCTTCTCCCGTTCACGATTCTCCATCCTCGGAGATAAGCAAAACGCGGTCCAAAGTTCGCGTGTTCCCTGGCGCGAAAGTTGCTCCTCCGATCGAGAGAGAACTCTCCCGAGCGATGCCTCCCTCTCGCGGTCAACGATCTCCCGTTTAGAAAGTGGAGGGGAAGGACACCGTTCGCCCGTGTTCCTATAACACGGGCGATCTCGAGGAGGATCTCCTTTCCGCGTCGCAAATCGCCTTTTTCCGTCTAAAAAGCCACTACTTGACGCCGTTCGCGAATCTTTCGAAACCTGTCGTTGACGAGTCACACCGATCAAAGTCTGCAAGTAGTCAGCAGCCGCGTGAATACTCTCGAGACTTTCTCTTCTTCTCTGATTCCTTTTATACTTTCTATGGTAACGAACTGTCTGTCCTCGGTCTCCTTAAGTCCCCGTCAACAAACCTTTCGACTCTTCCTTCGCACACGCACCCACAAGATCGAACGATCCTGTCCGACTTATCGGTCTATCCCTCCACTTCCCTTCCCTAAAGCCACCCTAAGCCTATACGCGGCACGTGGCAAGTGATATAAACAGATACTTAAATCTACTTAATTCGTGTTTCATAGAGAAAGAAAAAAAAGTGAGAAAAAAGTTGAACAAAAAAAAAGAAGAAGAAGAAAAGAACTCGCGTCTCGCATTTGGTCCTGGCGAGTCGGGTTAAGTTTATCATTTACGTTTCCGCGGGGATCGAGAGGGATGTGGACCGTAATTGCTCAGTAGCGTTTGATATGCGAGGTACAAGTGACTCGCCGGAACTGAACGCGTCCGCGAGTAACGAAATATATACATATAATAAAGGATATTTAACGGACCTTCTTAGATACTTACAATTAGTAATCGGACGAGTATTCCAAGGGGAAACAAATGGAGCGCGAAAATTAGAACGCGTTAGGTACGAAATGCGCCGAAACGACAAGGTTTAACGACAAAACGTCACGTTCTTTTCTCCGTGTACATAGTTCCGCGTTTAGCGTAACCACAAGTTTTCAAAGTGCGACTGCACCAACGCGAAAGGAACGAAAGGGACGAAAGGAATGAAAGAAACGAAAGAAGCGACCGCCGTTCCCCCGAGCACAGAGGAACCCTCCGTGCCCGAAATTCCAGAGGTCTCTGATCGCCTCGATCGAAAGATATTCCCGCGGGGCTGGCGGTGGTTTCCTCGAGGCTCGCGGGAAAGGCGGAACTACTTACACTGGCGTGACTCGTGAGAAAGCCGACTCGACTTATATTCAGAGACAACGACACAACGCATTATAAAGTAATAACGAATAACTTAACGTTAAATCGACGTATTATTGTTATGATATCTTACGGTGCGAGGGTAACGATCTCGACGTCGATCGTCGCCGCGACGCGGAAGCAAAAATGTTAGACGATAAGCGAGAGAACACCGTTAAACGGGGAATTAAAGAAACGATTAAAAAAATAAAAAAAAAAAAGATAAAGAAACAAAGTAAAAGGGAAAATCACCATGTTAAGTAAGTAGACGTTAGCTTTGTATACAAAGAGAGTGCCGAGGAATCGAGCATGTTTAAGGGAAAGAGAAAGGAAGAGCTCCAGCACTACCGGCAGGAGTTCCGAGTTTCGAGACCGAATGAAACGCGAGGGAACAGCTGTCTCGACAGCTGCCATTCGACGAGAGATTCGTGTTAACAACATCTTTGAGCGGACTTGTGCGATTTTTTGGATAACGGTTCTGCGAGCACGGTACCTGCTGTCGTTCCACCGCGAAAACACTGACGCACGGTCATCTGGACCCTGCTACTATTAATATTTCCAGAAAAGAAGTTGCAAAAATCTAGTACACAAGAGTGACGCGAGAGTCGTCGTTCCGCGAAAGAATTGCCACTCGGGGCGACTGAATAATTTAATCGAAACAACTCTCGCTGCGAATTGGATGTCGGGGTCGCTCGAGACCGAGGGCAGCGTCGGTTTCCACGTTGGAAATCGAGCAGAAAACGCCAATTGTTCTGCCCGTGTTCCAAGAATCGACGCTGCAACCGGTAACGTGTAACGCGACGACCCTGGCCCCCGTTGTCTCCGTGCAACCGTAACGAATGCAATTCTCAGTTATTGTTTCTGGCGGCTCGAACGACAGCGTTTCGCCGTGTCACAATGTCGCAATGTACTTGGATACCACGCTTGTGCACCGTGCCCGGTATCTTTGTGAATTCGTTGAATCGAGAAGCAATACTCTAGATGCCTATAATTTACTACTGTTATATGTGTCTTTTACGAGAATGAAAGGAAGACCAAAAAACTAGAGACGCGTTCACACACACGCATACACACACCAGACACTGTAAGTGTTTAAAAGCCAGAAGCAAACGAAGAGAAATTCACGAAACGAAAACATCGACGCAATAATTTTCGGCGTTCCTTCTCACAGTTACTGAAAGACGTGAGCATAATAGAGGAAGAAGAATAGGAAGAAGAACTAGGGAAAGAGGGACACGTAGAAAGGGCCCCAAAAATCGCACGAAGCTTGCTCGGACGGTGAAAAGAAAGTAGATTTTTAGGAAATTGTGAAACGAATGACACCAAATGTAGAGGGGGATAAAATCTATTGTGTCAAGTAGCGTGCGTAGTGGGTAAATAATATGGAACACGAAAATGAGTTTGTTGTTGAGCGTAGAATATTACGTAACGTTCCAAGAGGAAAATAAGTAACGCCAGGTGGGGTTGGTGACGATGATAATATTATATTGTTGTTAGATTATGTATATATATATACACACACACACACATTGATATGAAAATGAACTAATCTAGATGTTAAGCGACCACTTGTTCACATCTACACCGACACAGCCACGCACACAGACATTAACCCTTTAGTCGCACGAAGCATAATTTTACTTATACATAATTTCGAGAATCTTTAATCGATGTGTGAGACATGAAAGTGCTCCGAGATGGAGCTTCGAACGAAACTCAAAGGTAAAAGATACACGTGATAGCGCTTTGAACAACACGGAATCAATACAGAAACACGATACAAAGCGACACACGATTTCGTAGCTGTGCCCGTGAGTAGAACGAGCAGCACCCCACCCACCTTTCCCCAACAGCAAATCCACTCCTGGGCATGGTCTCAGCTCTTGGTTACGCGTAAAAAATGCATAGAGTCCTACTTTCGCTGTTCGTCTCCCCTGTTGACCCTTGGTGCAGCGGAGACGCGAGCTAAAGTCTAGGGGGAGGCGAATCGTCACGAATCAAAGTCCAAAGCTTGAACGAAATAATGGTCGAAGCGGGCCATCCAATTCAGAAAGACAAAAAAAGACAGATAGACAGAAAGGCAGAAGCAGAGAGAAGGATAATCGAGCTTTCCTCTTCCTACGTTGTACGAAAGTTTCACGGCGTTTCTTTTTGTCTTTCACGGCGGGAGAGAAGGAACACAGAAGCAAAGAGATGCGATAGAACAAAAGACGACGCATCAAAGACGATTTTTAGGGGCGCGCCTCGTCGTTATAGCTCTTAATACGATAGTAATATCACGAGTAATAATAAACAAAAGTGAATTAACCAGAATATGCGTTTATGTTATTTAGTTCTAAAAAAAAATGAAAAAATGTAATAAAGGTCAAACGTGTTACCAACTTGATTAGCCTACTTTCTTTCCCCCCGATCCTACCTCGGCTCTTTCATTATTTCCCAAATCGGCGATTTCGAATCGACGCAGAAATTCAATTGGAATTTCGACGATTCGAATCGCGCATTCCGCTGTGCGTGCAAACAGCCGCGAGCCGTCGCCGTCAATTTTTACGCAACCACCGATTTAGCGATTTCGAAACCACGCGAATGCTTCGCGCGATTCTCCTCAACGGCCGTTATACTTTATTTTTCCAAATCGTCCCGTCCCTCAGTGCGAGTAAAACCTCCCAAGCAAACGTTCCGGGACCTACGTACATATCATTCTATCCTCCCTCGACCGTGATATGGATATTTCCCCAAGTCGGTCCACGAGTAACTGAACCAACGAATCGAAAGATGAAACGCTACAAGCACAGCCTTTCCTTGCTATTTCTTCTGCAATTCCTGGCGATTCGTTCTTTCGCCGAGGAATTAACGTTGAACGTCAACTTTAAGCAGCCTGTCTCGGTGACCGACGAGAAGTTTCTCAGCCTCACCGTTGATCCATCGACCCTCGTCCACGGAAATGCGTTAAGGTACGTACGTCGAATCTATAACGACCCTAAATTGCCTCCGTCCGTCACGCAACCCGACTTCGTCAACGAGGACAGGGTCCGACTTGAATGTTTTATATAGGAGCAACGCAATTCGAAGTGCAAGTAGCGATTGATTCGAGAAATTTAATTAAGATTAATCTGTTTGTTCAATGTGTAGCATACAATTCTGTAATTATGAAAGACCAGAGTGTTAGAAGATGTCCTCTCGTGCTGCGCATCTAGGGCCATCAAGCAATTCCAGACCGATTTAAAAGCAAACAATAGAACATAAAAGTCCGACAGCGTCCGCGGGAAATTCTCGATATTACGCTGCGCGCCTAACCTTTGACCGCAACGCAATCCAATCGAACTCCGACGGAACGTGCACGCGTGTTTTAATTTAAATTCCACCGCCGCCGCGTCCCGCCAGCTGCTGGCATCGATCATCTCATGGAAATGTTGGAAAACGAAGGGGAAACGTGGCCGCAAAATACGATCAGTGGTTTTTGTCGTTGCAGTACGGATTTCGAGAGAAGCATCAGCTTGGCTAAATCCTTAGCTCCCGCGTACATCCGCCTCGGAGGACCACGTGGTACTTTTTACCAGTCAACTGGTCATGATCTTCAAGATGACGAGGGAAATTGGAATTCCGTATTATCTGGTAAGCTTCGCGATATCCCCGGTCGTTTCATGCCTAATGACACATTAACGACGCCCCACATTTTGGTCCTCGATGCCTGCCAGTTCCTCTTGGATGCATCCTCGTAACCTTGCCTCGAAATATTCGAGGGTTGGTTCGATCGGCCATTATCACGGTTAATTTAAGCGCCGATGGACAGCCGCCTACAAGGGAGCCACGCGCACCCGTTCCCTTCGAAGTTTCATTAACCACCCAGCCACGCGTCTTCCTCGGCCAATTTCGTGGCCGATGCAGCATCCTAGCCGACCAGTTGCAGAAACTGCCTGAATTAACCTGCACAATGCTTCATGCACCGGCGCACCAGTCGTAGCTATTTAGCACCGCGTATACGCATATGCGAGGAGTTTCGCTGAGGGAAGCGAGAAGGTTGCGTATAATAGAGGGGCCGTAACCGTCATCCATTTATCTCGAGCGCCAGGCACCACGAACGAATCACCCGGTTCATCCGTAAATTTACCTCGCCTTACTTCAACCCACTCCCGCTAATTACGGATACTAAATTAGCGCCACCCGCTGTACAGATTTCTCAGAGATTTGCAGCTGCCCCGCTTCCTTTCGCCGGTACTTCGGGTTTTAGCGATACGAGGCTTCGTAATTAACCGAACCATGTATGGTACGTGATCCTAGAGACAGAGTGGGTGCTAGCGCATCAATGGGCGGAGAAAGCAGGGCTGGACGTGATCGCGTGCATCACGCCTGAGTATGTCACCACGGAACAGGAGAGAAGCTCTGAGAACCTCGGAGATCCGACGGACATAGTGTCTTTCAGCGATCACATGCGACTCGACGCAAACTGGCAGCTAGGATACGGTAAAGAAACTCGATACAGTCATTTCAGAATTATTTACTGGCTGTATCTACGATCAACTATTTCAAATTCCGTTTTCCAGAGTGTCAAATCAGATGCAACATATCGGCCAGTGACTTAGCTAGACGAGTGGTGCAGTTGCGAAAGATACTGGACGCCTTTCCCAGATATTCGAAGAGCATCGTTATCGGCCCCGATGTCGTGGCTTACGCAACTGAAGAGCAACGACAGTACCTTCAAGATTATTTCAATTACGCCGTCCCTGCGCTTTCAGCGATCACGTGGCACCCGTAAATATATTATCAGCAGAAGTTTGCACAATATTTCCTCGAACCCTTTCCCGCAGCCCTTGACACGATTCTTGAAATCGTTTCAGTGACCTCGATAGTATTAGCGTGGACAGCGAGGGAGTCCTGGTACATCGGGATAACTTGGAGCAAGACAAGGAAGAGCTGTACAAAGTCATAGGTCGCTTCGCCAAGAGACGACCGCTGTGGATCGGTGAGGGGGTTTATCATTTACATGGAATCTATTCCCAAGCGCAGTACGCGAGTAAATAATTATATTGTTTTACAACAGCCGAAACGAAAGCGGAGGAGTGCAAGAATCTGTACCTCGGAGCACTCGTTTTAGCGAGGAGATTAGGAAACGCGGCGAAATCCAAGGTGGATGTTATTCTGAGGCAGCCATTAGATCTGACTCAGCCGACCCCGGTAAGTTTCCTCGAAGGCATTGCAAAACCGTAGGTAGAGAATTAATGATGATTAATACATTAACTTGCGCGCAGGATTACTGGGTGTCCTTGCTCCACAAAAAATTCGTCGGGCGACGAGTGTTCGACGCGAACGTTCAGAGTTTAAACAAAAGTCACGTGTACCTCTACTGCCAATGCACGCAAGCCTCTAGTAGTTACGACAAAGGAGCCGTCACTATCTTTGGGGTAAACTTGAGCCCAGAAAACGTTCGAATCGACTTGAAGGGAGCTAAAATTACAACGCTCCACGAATATATTCTTTCGCCAGGTTTCGATGCACCTAATAGAATGTTTTCTGAGTAAGTTCCCCTACTTTGCGACAACCATCGCTTTCCTTTTCCATTCTGGCACGTTTTTACTTGCAGGAGTATTCTTTTGAACAACGAAACGCTGACATTGGTAGATAACACTGTCCCCGACGTGAAACCAGTGATTTTGAAAAATCCAAAGGGCCTGGCTCTTAATCTGCACTCGGGTGGTATCGGTTTCTGGGTTCTTCCCGAGCTCCAAGTAATTACAAGCATTTGCTACACTTGACTTTCCACGCGTGTGTACTTGAAACGCGTTAATAGATTCCTTTTCCAGATAAAATCGTGCATGGAACCGCAGCAGGTGTTAGAACCGCAAAACAGGAGGAGTAATATTCGCGTGCCACGTGACGAGAAGGTAAAAATCCGCGGCAGAAGGTCCCTTCAAGATCGAGGAAACGCGAGAAGCGAAAGGAGGAAAGAGAGGGGCAGTTCTCGAGTAACCAGGCAACCTGACGCAAAACGGCAACTGAAAAGGCTGAGGAAATTCGTGAAGAATGAGCTCAACTATTACGATGCTCGAAGATCGTGGAACATCAGAGAAACGTCCAACCCCAAAGTGGAAAGTGGTTTGATCCGACGCGTCAAGAGCGTAGGCGAGAACTCCGAGCCGCGAGACGACACGCAAACCAAGTTGCAGGAATTCAAAGATCGATTTACGCGGATCAGAGATCTCGTTAGAACGAATGAAAGCAGCGGAGCAATCGGGGGTTCGCTAAATAACACGGTAACGGAAACGCTTTCCCTGATATCCAAAGTGCAAGATGCTTTGGAAGCCACGAAACAGGAAACCGATTACACGAGCAAAGTAAAAGCATCCAACAGCGTCAAGGAGCATCTGAAGGATCTCCGCGATCTGTTGACTCGCGGGAGTTCAGCCGACTTGAACGATAACTCGGTATCCCAGGAGGATAAGTCAGAACGAAGGAAGAAGAGGGCCAAGAGAGATCTTGAGGGGAGAATCGCGAACCCTTGGTGGGATCTGAATAGGGGAAGGCTTCTGAGAAAAAGATCCAGGCCGGAGGACGTGAAGGAACGCAGAATCCATCCAAGGTTTGGAACAAGGGAGAACGCGAGGGTTCAGCCTCGCGTCGTCGACCTAGGAACCAGCGACAGCGGGGAAAACACTTTCTACGGGTTCTTTAAGACGGACCCCGTGGAAGGTTTCCCAGACGGCAATGTTTTCTTCGCTACAGATGATGAGCCACGCAGCAACAGCTATGGTTACACGAGGGGAGAAGCAGTTCCTGCTACAGACTACGACGACGCTGAGTACGACTACGATCAACGCTATTACCAGTCTGTCGAGTCGATGGAGAAGCCGAATGTACCCAACCCTCGCGTTACCTCTGCTGAACTCTGGGAAGCAGAGACCTACGAACGTCAGGTGAACAGTAAATCGGAAGAAGAACGGGATGTTGAACCGTACGAAGAGAAGGAAACCATAGACAACCAGAACTATTTGAGGCGATTAACTGGCTACTATGGGCCCAGTGCCTCGCGGAATGATCGCAGGAACAGCTACGACAGATCAAACGTGGATCGCGGTAGATCTGCTGTTAGGCCTGGCAAGTTTAGGCGGACTCCAGTTACAGCGATCAAGTTGGATGATCGAAAGACCAAGATATCGGATCACAAGGTACCTTCCCGAAAGGCTGATTTTTCAATCGATCACGACGTTGAGGATAGTAAAAGGGCCAAAAGGGGAACCACGGATTTGTACACTGTACTTGATCAGGAAATGATCAACGAGGACGACGCGAACTCGAGGGACTGCAACTGTAGAGTCATTCGACGCTCCAAGCCCTGTATTCACAGATTGAAAAGGTACGCTTCCACACCCGTGGAATACGAGACCAATGGTGACCTCGTTCCTCAGCAAGAGATAACTGTGGATTCGCGAGGATCCGATGCCGACGCCAGCGATTCCAATTTCCGCGATACAGACGTTCAAGTATTTTCGGAACTTGGGTCCTCGCCTTTGGAGATACTCGAATTACAGACTGAACCGTCCAACTTGAAAATCGAACGTAACGCAGAGGCGCCTTTGCAGATTGAATTAGATTCAGGTACGCAGGAGATCGAGACCGAGAGGGAATCGATCGTAGGGCACACCGAGTCAAGCAGCTTCCGGTTAGATTCTTCGTCAACGTCCAATTTGAACGTAGACGACGACTTGGACTCGTCACTGAAAACGGACGTCCGTCGCGACGGGAGCACGTTTTTTCGTGGCGAAGCGGAGAAACCGACGATTCATAATCTCGAGGATACTGCAAGATATACTTCGAGTAGTCGGGAGCATTCTACGCCCGTCGCCGAGGAGAACGATGCAGAGACAGGCGAGCCTGCGAAAGAAATTCAAGACTCGAGAGCCGAAACTTCTGGCACGACACTCGACCAAGCCACTTTATCGAAAGATATCGCGGAAGGACCCGAAAATGATCACATTAACGATAGAGTTGCCAGAGGCAGCGTTAAGAGGCAAGTCGAGGACGAATCTTCCGCTGATACGCCTTCAACAACCGAATGTGAACGCAAGGGTCTCTCCACGCAGTTGGAGTGCAACTCGAAGCCGAAGACAGGGCGAGCGGAATATTCTTCGAGCAGAAGAGCAGCGCTGAGCGAGAAGAGGGCAAGGAAGATGCAGATGATGCGAAACGCGAAGACGCTGTTAACGTTGAGAAGGATGATCGGCAAGGAGAAAGGAAGACAAGCTGGAGAACCAACTACGTTACGACCGAGCGATAAGATTCCGCAATTCGCACAGAGGGATGTGCCAGTGACTGAACTGGTGAGGGCACACAATGTTAGAGAAAGGATTGTCCATCCAAAAAATCAGAAAAATTTTCGCCAATCAGCGATCATGAAGCGTTCCCACCCGACTAATTTCATGGAGATCATACAGTTAAGAGACTTGTACGAGAACGCGGCTGAAAGAGGGGAAAGATTCGGTGACAGTAACGAGGAAACTGATAAATCCTACCTTGCCTTGGTGGAAGATTTAGAGAGCCCACGAATTTTCCATTATCAGCAACAGCCGCAGGATGGACAAAGGATGTACTTTCAGGTAATTAATCTTTACATACCTTTCTTTAACTCTTCTTTAACTTGATTCTTATGTTTCATAGGTACTACCGCCGCGATCACGCTTTGGTAGCAAGTACGTGGCAAATTCACCGCAGCAAAGACCTTATCAAGAGAATCTGGATATAATTCAAAGCTCGAGGGAAGGAGACGAACAAGAGTCGGACGAACTGCCCGTGGAGGGAAAAGTATACATACTCGACCCTTCAAAGTACCGAGGCGGACAGCCCACTTTGCAATTGTACAGAGACCCGTTAAAACCAAGGAGAACTAATCCGAAAGTGATCTCGAAGAACCTTGACCAGACGATCTGGAAGCCAGTCGTGTACAAGCCTTATAAAATTCATCAAGCAGGACAGCCTAACAGCGGGGACGAAACTTCGATCTCATTGGACTCTCAAGAAAGGGAGGAAGAAGCCGAAAATCTCGCGAAGCTGCGAGACACATCGAGCAACTTGCAGGCTGAAGAGCTCTTAGAGATTTTAATCAACGCCCTGGACTTGTATTCCGCCGAAGAACTTTCAAAAATATTAATTGAGCAAAACGGCGCCGGCTTTGAGAAGCGGAATTTCATGCGTTCAATCAGCGAGGAGCCGAGGGAAGAATCGCAGGAAAATGTTGGCCGAGCTAAAGAAGAGAATGAAATGGAACGAAATCCTGAAGAAAGAAAACCGTCTGAAGTGAGTAGGACGCAAGAAGCTACCGAGAAGATGGGAAATTATCAAGGCGCTTTAAGGGAAACAAAAGTTGAGGAGGATGAAACCAGTTCCGGAGAATCAATTGCACAGGACTTTGACGATCCTCAAGTACACTTAAAGGGGGTAGCGAAACTTCGGAACCGAAGAGACATCGATGGTGAGATCGAGAAAGACTATTCCGATTCGCTCCCGTCGCTCTTTATGCGCAAAGCGCGGCGAGCAATTAAGAAGACAGAACAGATGAATAATTTTTTACGTCTGAGGGAAAATCGAGAGGGAACTTCTGACGAAGATGCGTCCAAGTTCTTCAAGATCGTAAAAGAAAACGAGTACTATAAAGCGGTGCCGATCAATAGGCCATCAAAGGAGTTAAACAAAAGGATTCTTCCGGTAACGAGAAAAATAAACAACGACGATCATCCCGGAGAAAAAGCAGATTTTCCAAAAATTGTTCTCCCGCCGAAATTAAGTGACAAGTATTCGTCGACCGGAATGGTCGAGGATCCAATGGTAGGCGCGAAAAATTCGCACGTGGAACTGTCCGTCAACAACCAAGAGGATACAGGCTCTGTGGAAAATAAATCAGAGTTGGAGAAAAGCGGGGAATCTCTGGATCATGCTTCTGACTACGTAGATGAAGACACATCTGACATGCTCCAGCTTTCTAACACGGATGACAGCAGAGAGAAAAGCGAGGGAGGAAGCGAACAGCACGTGAACTTGAAGGACCTGTTACTTTCGGAACAGCCGGAAGTATTAATGGTGTTACCGTGGGCGAAAAGGCTGAGCAGACCTCGGAGGCAAGCGACAGAGCAGGAGAAGATAGACGAAAACGAGGGTGTTGAAAAGGTGAGATTTAATACTGATTAGAAATGTTGATTAACATTGTTTCTGGTTTACATAGAACGTGATTTTATCCTTTCAGGTGCAATCATTAGAACTGCAACAACTGGAGCACCTATCGAATCCAGGGGTTCCAATATACAACGACGTGGATGACGTCGAGAGATCGATGGCTCAAAAGAGGCCGCTTGAGAAATATACAAGAAAGGAGAATTTGGTGGCCAATTATATCAAGGAAAGGAAGAATCTAGAGAAAAGCAGTAACGATCGTGGCTTGCCATCGTTCATAGAAGGAAATATACCGAAGCTGGAAAACGTCGTGGTCGACGGCTTGGAAAAAGTTCAAAATTTCACGGGTTCCGTGGAACAACTGGTCGAAGATATCAATGAAGAGTTTGACGAGACCTCGAACAATGACGAACAACCGGACTACACCAATGCTGCGTCAACTGGCATCGCGCAACATGCTTTTCAGCGTGCGATAATGGGCGTACAAAAGATTTTTACTCTACTTAGCGGAATCACGCACATTTTACGTGGATAGTATTCTACACATCACTATTGTAATCATCAAACTCTAATTTACGAAAATGTATGTTACACCTATTCTTGTACGTTTATACAGATTTTATACCGTGCTTATTTTGTAGTGCAATTTTTCTAATATCTTACATAATAAAGGCTATATCGAAATACACACGTTGAAATTTGGAAATCACCTCGATCCCTTCCCCCAACCAACAGCAAAATACATCGATTCCCGGTTCGTCTATGTAGCGCTCGAGATTGCGTTTAAACTGAGCTAATGATTTAAATGCATAAATTGGAAGCTATTTCTTGAGAAAAGTATCGAGAATAGTATAAGGCAACTATATTGTCGTCTCGTTTTCATTGACATCATTTATCGGTGATCCAAATATCACAGAGGATGTATGTATACATATAATAATAATAATAATAATAATAATAATAATAATAATAATAATACGTCTTTGTATGTATTTACAACAAAATTACATGCACGTATTGCGACAGAATATTGCCTGGCAGAATTGGTTTTGCAATACAAAAATATCAAAACATGCATGCAATTTTTGTGGAATATAGGCACCCAGTGCCACATTCTGCAGTCGTCGAACGATCCTGGTACCGTTCGCTTCGAAGACAACGAGGAGAGAAGCCAATACCGATTAATGTTCAGACGGAATATTTAAACGTGCTAGTGATCACGACTGAGTTACGTGGTCGTTATGTGCCGTTCAATTTTAATTTCCGCGATAGTTTTAACGCTCGCCGCGACAACGTCCTCGAGAAGTGTTGAGCTGGAGAATGACGAGACCAGCAAGAGTTCAGCTAGCCAAAGGTAACCGACAGCTTTCATTAATTATCATTAAATTGGGAGCATCGTTTGAAAAATTGCTACTAAAAATATCGTGCCGTAATAATGAACTACGCGGGTTCTGTCTTGGATAGGAATATCATATATACGAGAGATAATTCAACAAATTTCCTAGAGAATATATCTCAACCCCCTATGCCGTACGACCCGGCACTCCCTCATAAATTCTCCTTATCCCGTACCATTTATCTAGCTTCCCGCAGAGTACATACGAACATTCTTTCAATTTTTCAAACGAGCTCCTTTTTGGACGATTTTAGGATTACAGACCAGTCTGCTGGATTGCAGACGCGAAAGTATGTTAGTCGTCCAAGAGCATCGCTTGCGCAACTTTTAACGTCAGCGATGCTGATCGAGTACTGAATTCGCAAATTGATGGATCGAGTATTAAATTCGCAAAAAATTCGCAAATTAATGGATCGAGTATTGAATTCGCGAAAAATTCTCCAATCGATGCATATCGTGTTGAATTTGACAATTTTTTATTAAAATACATACAGGCCCGGATTAAGATTTTTGAGGCCCGGGGCTGTCAAACCTTCGGGGGCCCCTCGTGGTTGCACAGCGGCAGCGGGGGGGGGGGGGGGGGGTAAAAAAGATATTGTACAATTAACTTTTAGTTAAAATGTTGTTTTCTTATCTTTAATTTTGCAAATTCTTGTATTAAGTCTTCACAATCGATAGATCTTAATATTTCCAATGAAGACAGAGTGAGCAAATCGCTTAGAACGGGGCCCCCCGGAAAGTGGGGCCCGCGGCTATAGCCCCCCCCCCCCCTAGCCCTCCTTTAATTCGGACCTGAATACATATGCAATTACTTACTCGGAGCTGAGATGATCACCCCTTGGCGGACGCCCTCAGCTACTTTTGTCTTATTTCCACTGTGGATGAGTTGGACTAACTCGAAATCAGCTTGCCTACTCGACTTGTCCTACGTATACTTTCTGTTGTCACGCGCCGCGAGGACGGTGCCTTTTTGTGCCTTTTTTCTGTCTTCACAAGTGTCCGCGGTTGGGACTTGGAGATGAACGAAAAATACCTGGAATTATAAGGACTACATTAGTAAAATCGTACATTTATGTAGCGACAAAAATATTTCAATTTTCGATTGCCTTTCATTAAAAATATAATGGTTTTCTATGTTCCTTAATTCTATGCTTTGTTTTTTCTAATTCTTATTCTCTTTTATGTAATCCAAAGGATTAATTACCTATTAAATGGATAAGTAATTCTTCTTTATTCCTACAGATTGGCCACGATGTCCCCAGATCTCCCACTGATTCACGAGGAATCCGAATCTGGTCCGAAACAAAGTGCCAAGAGGAGTTTATTAATTCTAATGCCAACGGACGAGAAGAACAAAACGCGAAAAAGCGAAGGAACGGAAACTGTAACTCGCAAAGTCCCAAAGACGAAGCGTTGCAAAACACCGTTGCGCAGGGAGAGGTTTTCTATGCCGATAGCCAAGGAAAAAATTAATCAGACCATTCTGAGAATGAAGAATGCGAGAAATTCTTACAACGGGGAGAAAGATACCGGATACCCTGTGAACCAGAGGTCCCGCTTGCACCTCGTGTCTTTGAAAAATCCTGACACAGCGGCAAAACGTGATCCAATGCCACGGGAACTGGAAACAGGAGAAGGCGCGGCTGATGGAAACGATAATGTCGGCATTATGAAAGCTATCCGAGAAAAATTCAAGTCCAGAGACCAGAATGTTGGCGCTGCTCGTAAAAACGTGATGCCAAGGACCAACGTTTTCGAGGTTGATAAATACATCTGTTACTGCAGAGAGAAAAGCAACGCCGCGCCTAGGAAAGGTGCCAATCAAGACATTAACCCGAGACAACCCTGGTTAACAGAAAAAGATAAGAAGGTACTGCTCGGCGAGACCAAGCGCCAAAAGCCAATGCATGCAAATGTTCCACATCAAACATTTGTGCCTAGATGGTACCAAGATTCTCTTCAACATATCCCCAACTATTTGGGCAGAAGAATGAAGCCGATTCTGCGGCAAAAAGGATACGAGAGGTTGCCCTATATACCATACCACGGTTACCCCCTAGATCCTAGACTCGCGATGCACCCAGAAATGATTCCCAGGGAGTACACGCCGCAAAATCACATTCCATTTAATCAGCAATTAATTCCAATTGCTGACAGTTCTGATTCGATCGTTGGGCAACCCGGGCCCACTGATCGAGGCCATGGCTCGTACAACAATCAACAAACTGTTGGGCAACGTGCATGCCTCCCAAATGTTACCATAAAAACGAGTCAATCTGCTACAGGAAACAATCTTGCTTCGTCATCGAAAACGTCGCAGGATGCTCCAAAAGAGACTGACCTCCAGGATAATCCTACAGAAATCAATGAGGACGCGCAGGGAGAACAATCTCTAGAAGATGCTACTGATATCAATCTGCAATCTGTGCACTCGCAGCTTCCTGTGTACTCAACGATGACTTCCGTAAGCGTGGATGACGAAAGTCAGTCTGAATCGTTAGGAACTACAAACATTGAAGAGAATCTGTATTCTGAAAGTCCACTGCAAGCTACTGGTCCAGAAACGGCGCACGCTGAATCACCTGTAAGCTCGGAGGAGGCCTCCAACGAATACAAAACAACCGGCAGTGGAACTGTGGATTACTCTGAAATCAAGGAAGTAACGAGCGCATATTTCACGTCCAAGGCTTACACCGAAGGAACCGAAGAGACGAACGGATACTTTGACAACGGTGGGCCCTCCAGTTTCGACGATCTTCGTGGAACCAAAGACGAAGCCACGAATGCTGACTCCGTAGGTTATCAAACTGATGATTCGAACTTGCAGAGTCGACTAGATTCTCCCACAGAGTCTTCCGTGCAGTCTGGCGAAGTCGTGACGAACATGAAAGTAAAGAATTCGAATGAAGATGACTCAGAACCCCAGCCATCTATGGAGGCTTTTGATGATGCAAATCGAGGCGACGAGGACCTTGTAGGAAAGAGTAATCCATCGTGGGGAACAGAGAATTCCCAAGCAGATAATGCTAGCCAGAACTTAGAGAACGGCATGGAAGGTAATATAGACGGTCCAAATTATAACGAGTCCAAGGGTTCTCCCAGCGTGGAAGAAACAACAGCAGTAATTTTTGAAGGCTTAACACCCGCGGATGAAGCTGCTGCACCAGAAGTAATCGATGACGAAGTCACTGCGATGGGCGAGGAATTTTCCTCAGAGAACTACTGGACCGAATCGCCGGAAATGGAGGATAATGCTGGTCCATTAAGGAGCGATTACGAAGGAGAGAATTTCGAATCTGGCAAGCCCGTGCAAAAGATTCCCGGCACGGATGAAGAGGACGAAGAAAGAAGTCTGGATAGCGACTCTTTGACGGGCGAGACAATAGATTCCGCCGACTCAGAGAGGGATACTGGGATCGATCGGGATTTCATAAATACGGACAATGAAAAGGTCGCGGCAACGATTCGGGACGAAAATGAAGAGAATTCTCTCGTGGAATCCACGCTGAAATCCACCAGCGCCGACGAGGCTGCAGGTATAAAGGATGCGTCGGGGCAAACGTTGCCGTTCTGCGACAACACGCTGCTCCAGAAAGCGATTAAGACGGTAATGAATAACTTCGCGACGGGAGACACGTCCGAAATAGAGGGAAACGAGGAAACTGTAGGTTCGACGGGGCAAGATCTTCGGCAAGAGATCGTAAGTGTTCCGAACTTGAAGAGCATCGTATCGATGCCAGCGATAGAGCACACGATCGTGAATAGAGTGAAGGATCTATTGACTAAGATGACCAACGTCGCCAGGCACAATTTCGATAGCAGCTGGGCGACGAACATGATTAGAAACAATTTACGCAACACTATGGCAGCTGCGCCCGCTTCCAATGCAGATCTACCACCGATGACCGTCGCGGAGCGTCAATTTAAAAACGGCAAATGGGTTACGAATCTGGTTACGCTGCAACCCCCGTCGAACGAGGAAACGCCGGCTCCTAACGATTTAGAAAGGATGCAAAGTATTGTTAATAGTCTTATCCGCGACCCAGCCGTCAGCTTGTCGGCAGCTAAGCACCCAGCTGTTCAAAACATGATCGTTCAAAGCGTTCGAAACACCTTCAAACCGGAAAATGCGACCTACAATGAAGATTTCGACGAGGAAGTGATCCGGGCCGCTTTGGACAAGGAGCTTAGTATAATGGAAATGGAAGCCATGGAGATTACAACGACCGGGGGTGAAGTCGAGTCTGAGACGATAGATACGTCGAATATGGATATGGACAAGTTCTTGGATATCGCTAAAAATGAAGCAGGCATGGACGATGAGAAGGTAGGAGAACCAGTATCCCCTTTGAATACCCTTAGTGCAGCTACTGTCGAAGAAAATTTCAAACACTCAGACGTCTACGAGGACAGTACATCAGCAGCTGTTTTAAAGAGCACCGGAAAAAGTTCTGACAGAGCATTATCTGATACGTCGATCGTTACCAATACCATGCAAAGTGAATACAGTTCCGACGAAGTAGCACAGCTAGTTACTAGCCCGTATCAGGAAGGCAATGTGATCTTGGAAGATCCCGACGAAAGAGGAATCACGAATCCGGTAGAAACATTGGCAGGGAAAGCTACAAGTACAAAGTTGCATCGGGAAGAAAGTTTTGAAAGCACGGTTTCGTCTGCAACGGAGCCTTTGAGTTCTGATTTGGTGGGAGCAACGAGGAATCCCGAGCTCACGGAACACTCGGAATTAACGTCTACAGAGGCTACTGCTTGTCCAATAGCGGAGGCAGAAGAAGACGGGATCCAGATGGAACCAGAAGAGATCGAAGTTGGCAAGCAAGAATCAGAGTTCACCACGTCGAAATATAAATTGATCTCCACCGAAAATTTGCTTGGCGCTTCAGCTGTTACAGCGAGAAATGACAATGGAGACCAAGAAAATACAGATGAAATAGTGGAAATGGAAAGAAGCGCCGGCTCGAGTACAGAATACTCGGCTGAGGATTCCCCTGAGAATGGTTTCGCGTACTTGGGCAACATTTTGATGAAGAAAAAGAATAATTACACGGATGATATCCAGGGTTTACAGAGCTCGGAGCTGTATTACGTCGGTGATGGTGTGAAACTACCGCTGGAGATAAGAAAATTGAAGGATGGTTCGTACGCCCTGTCGATTTCCAGGAAAGTCTGCGAACACCTATTGAACAAGGAGTGCCCTTGTTGCGTGCCCGCGAAAGGTAACATTGTTCGTACAGTGAGGAAGGATCCAGAGGCGAAAGATGCTGATAGGACAATCGGAACGAGCGGGGGGAAGAGAATCTCCAAGCGCGAATCGGCGAAATCAATTTCGCCGAAGGAACGAAGGAAACGCGATTCAGCTGACGACAGCTTACAGACCTTCTCGATGCCCGTGGAAACTTTCGCAAGAAGATACAATCTGTCTCTGAACTTGGAGAAAGTGCAAGCCCCGTGGAATTTCGACGCGAAGGAAAAGATTGATGAGCGCCAAAAGGGCGGAGGGGAAAATTCTGATATTAAAGAGGAGGGCAACGCTGACACGGACCTCCGTCATGATTTGTTATCTATCCGCGCGGTTTCAGAGAACGGTAAATCTGAAGCAACCACGATACAAGATCGGAGGGCAAGTGATGATCACTTGTGCAGACACACAGATGGAACGAATGATGAACATCGAAAGCGAAGTCAGAGGCATAGGAATTTTGCTAAATATCGATACGAACGTAACATTGACGAAACCGAGAATGAACGAGTAAGAATAGTGAAGAACGTGTTGAACTGGATGAGAGAAATGCTCTTGGACGCGGCTGCTGAAGAATAAGCCTGCCTTAAATCCTTGATAATATGTAAATTGTAATTGCAGTACTTTGTAACATTTATATTTTATATTTTAATACTTTTCTATGTTCTATATTTGATACTCGACTTACGTAATGCAAAGTGAAACGAATAAAATAAAGAGAAGAATGAAATTTATCTACGTCCTATGCACCTTTTATATAAACCAATGGAAATATTTAAAAATCACTATATTGTTTGCACAGTATTCTTACGTCAATCCTACGCAAGTATTTTATCATTTCTACACCACCCGCATACCTTTCCTACTTCTATACATCCGCAACGAAAGTCGATATTCCGTTTGCAACTTTGTTACACTTACCGGAGCTACAAAAAAACCTGGTTGCAAGTTCGGTTGCATACTCGAGGGAAAGCCACGATTGCATTGTAAGTTTGTTGCATTTCCGTGCGCAGGTAAATAATCAATTTTCATGATATTTAGTTTAAATTCTAACCGCTAGTAGGCTTGCGATTAAATTCCACTCTGAATTGATAACGTTGGGTGCGACAGGAAAATGGTAAAGGGGCTCTAGAGCCCCCGATCTATGTGGGTGTGACAAAGATTTATACATATACGTACGCGCGTACATAGGATTGAAGGCTATTGTCTATTCTATCTATACCTGGACTGCGATTGAATCAATGGAAGACAGTTTTGGTTATGTTTAACCACTGTAGGGAACAAATACACAGACTCACTTTGACGTTTCTGTCAACATAGCGAGAAAATGGGCTTGTTTGGCAAATCCCCCGAAAGGAATCCGAAGGAAATGGTTAGAATCGCAGTGAGCTCTAATATCCGCTCGGTCATTTACACGGGAATCTTATTTCAGGTTCAAGAATGGACGCATAAGATAAGGAAAGAAGGCTATCAACTGGATAGGCAGGTTAGAGGTAAGTTACTGCAGGATAGTGCACAGGGGTGCATTGTAATATCGGCTGACGGAATTTATATGCAGCGATCCAAAGAGAAGAAGAGAAGGTAAAACGTTCTATGAAAGAGGCAGCTAAGAAAGGTGACAAAGATGTCTGTAAAATTCTCGCGAAGGAGATAATACGCGCGCGCAAAGCCTGTAACAAGATCTACACTTCCAAAGCTCATATGAACTCTATATCCTTGCAAATGAAGAATCAACTGGCTACGATCAGAGTAGCCGGGTCGGTCTCGAAATCTACAGAGGTGATGCAAGCTATGCAATCGCTGGTAAGGGTACCCGAGGTAGCCGCTACGATGAGGGAATTGTCCAAAGAAATGATGAAGGCTGGAATCATCGAAGAGATGTTAGACGAGACTATGGACTCTATCGAAGATTCCGACGAAGTGGAGGATGAAGCGGACGAAGAAATTGACAAGGTAACTGCTATACTATCGACGAACTCTCGAGGGATTCGGCAAATATATACTAGCTAATGAATCGAATGGAACTTGTTTCAGATCTTATGGGAAGTCACGGCAGGCCAGTTAGGCACAGCACCCGCAGTTGTTACAGAAACTCCAGGTTCCGTGGTCGCATCTACGTCCACGGAAGAAGAAGGCGTCGAACCGGATGCCAAGGAGCTTGAAGAAATGAAAATGAGACTACAAAGTCTTCGTAGTTAGGTGTAATATGTAAATAATTAATCCACATTGACTTTCAGTGTTAAAATCAGCTTTGCACCCGCTGAGCATATACATATATACACAAAATACAAAGATGCATTGGAACAAATGCCCAGCATATTTTAATATTTCTAAACAGAAAACATTTCAGCTTTTATACTGAATAACCAAAACGAGTTAAGTATTATGAAAAGAAAATGAATGTTCATTTCCTCTGTATAGTTTTTATATCCAGCCTTTATAATCTGTGTAGGATCTATACAAAACCAGTATACTTTGACTATACATAAGCCTAAATACAGAGAAGCTGGCTTCTTGGTTGTATTACGTTGAAACACACTATATTATTTAACTGCAGTCGCAAAGTCTTGTACTAATATGTATTATAAGTATATAAATAATGAATTTGATCGTTATCGTGCTGTACACCTTCCCATATCTCACTTATGTTAGCGATTAAGTATAAAAGCGCATATCCTAAGTATTTGTACTTGACCGGTTATCTAATCAATTTCTAATAGAACTAATTGCTTCAGCAGAAACTTCGAGATGAAACAAGTTATTTTCATTTTGTATTTCAGTAGTTTTTTTTTCACAAAATTTCATACAATCAACCTTTTTACACGTCTTTTTACAACATAACTATAGTTCTACCTTACGCAAAGGTGGCTATATGTATATACATTTATGTACATACATATAAATATAGATGTGTTCACATAAATATTTATAGTAAAATTATAACTCTGGCTTAACAGAAACTTTAGGTACAAACATTAATTATGACTTTTCTCTAATTATCAAAACAAACTGACAAATTTTCTTTAAGTTTTCAGACGGTACAGTATGTTCTGCATTCAAAAACGTACACATCAACAATTATATTAAATAAATCACATAGAAAACGGTCAAAGAATTCGCTACAAATCTCATTTGTACTCTAGTAAATTTTTTCTTACTTAAGCCTATTATTATTATCATGCCTATCACCGTCTTTTTATAAATACATAAGAAAAATAATATATCCTAACTATTAATGTTCCAAGAATATGTACTTGATCACTTTAAATATACAAGTAGCTGCATATATTTGAGTATGCATAAATTTCACATACTTCTACTTAACTGTATACCCTTAAAAATACTATCGTTTATTTATATTTTGGGAAATTCACAAGTGATCAATTACCATATTAACAATTGAAAGTTTTATTTGCGCCCTAGCTTTCCTGGGCAGTCTATGCATATGAGGTGCGAGTTTACGCAAGAAGTATCTCACTTCGCTTTTAATAGGAAAAATTGTTCTGCGCATTGTTCCCGAAACTTTCTTACGTTGTACAAGCTTTTCTTGCTTCGGGGACAAACATTCTACTTCCTCAAAGTCCTGATAAAATTGTTCCTCCTGTATATTATCCGCTTCTTCGTCTAGCATTTCCAAAGAATGTGGTAAAATAAGTTCCTCGTGCACATCTAATTTTTCGCAGGTCTTTTTATCTTCCACTTCTTCCGGAGAAATCGACAGAAATTCAACTACACTTTTATCTACTTCTTGTTTTTCTTCCTTTATGGCAGGCAACGTAACCGACGCTTGACCATTTTTCATCCATGCTTGTTGCCTTGTATCAATTTCATTGGAAGCAGTAGGAATATGTGCAATTTTTGTTTTAATTTGCTTTTTATTAGTTTTCGCTGGCTTCTGTTGCTCTTGCTTAGGAAGATTTATCTTAATTAATAAACCTGGAGGAATGCTAGATAAACTATGCACTGGTATAGGGGCACCTAAGTTTGATATGTCGCCAGTAAATGGTAAAATCACTTTCTTTATGCTACTTTCGATATTATTTGTAATGTTCGACGTAATATTGTTTGCGATCGTTATGGGCTGGAGCTGTTCGGTGAACTGAATTTTCCAATTTGAATTAGGGGGAAGAGGTAATTTTCTTATCAGACGATTTTCAATATTATTAGGGTCAGGCCTTGGAATGTTAATGAGCGTCGGTCGTTTAGACTTCCCCCGTTTCTTCGCAAGAGGAGTGGGCTTATTATCTACCTTTGGCTTTTTACTAGATACTAAAGGTCTCGAGAAACCTGGCTTTTTAATCCCCTTAGTTGTATTGGTACAATTAGATTCCTCTATAGTATCTTGCTCGTCTTCAATTTGTTCCAAAGAATTAACAGAATTTAATTGCGATATATCCTTTATCGTCGGGACTGCGTCGCATGGTCCTACTTTGTGAAAACTTTGCCCTGTTTGGAAATGCTTGGAGCAAAGTACTAATTTTCGTATTTGATTCGGAGACATTTTCAGCAGATCCTCTCTTCCCAGAAACTGACACCATCTCAAACACCTTCCGATCTCGTAAGCGGGAAAAGGATGAAACTTGTATCTTTCCATCTTATTTCTAGGATTCGATCTTGACCTTCCACACGCAGCGCATGCTTGACTTTCTAAAACGGCTGGCGGCAGAGGATCCAGTTTCTTAGGTTTCTCTGGCGAACTGTACTTTGGCTCGGATATGAGTTCCATAATAACTCCATCCAGCTGACCTGGATTGCGTATATTAGGAACAGCATTGTCTATCAGCCTGCTCTTGTGACCGGGCATAAACTGCGAGCAGTCGAAATGCTTCGAACAAATGTAACAGAACAGAATCTCCTTCCTCGTCAATCTATAATACGAGTCTACCCCAACAAAGTCGAGCCATTTTAGACAGCGAAACTCTTCGCCGGGAAAATGATGAAAGGTCGCGCCATCGTAATCCAGAGCAGGTGGATCTCTGCGGGAACGGCGGCAGAGGACGCAGGTTATGTTGTATAAACTCTGCTTGGGATCGTAAATCGAAGGTACAGCGGTGGCATTTAATCTGTCGAGATATTCGTTTAAGAAGTCTTTCTGCTCGAAGTGCTTAGAGCAGACCATCCGCTGGAGCAGCTGTTTCTTCGTAAGTTTGTACAAATCCTCGCGGCAACAGAATTCCAGCCACTTTCTGCATCGGGCCTCGTCGTTAACGGGAAAGCCAAAGAACATGTACTCTTCCTCCCTGTTGTTTGGATTCATACGGGAACGGCCGCACACGACACACGGGTGTGGCATTTTTCCAATTACTTTATCGTTCTGTTTTTCGTCAAATCGACAACCTCATCTTGTCACAACACAGCTGAACGAGTGAGGTTAACTCCGAGCCCGAGATTCTTTTCCAACCACTCTATATAACTGGCCAACTCTTCGAGCCACATAAATTTAGATTATCTTCTCATAATCCTTTTGTACGCGATACGATTTTATATTATTCGAGCAATAAAATTCAACGATAACAAACGATGACCTCTTCATTCTTTTCGGTTCTTCTCCGTATCATAAATATTAAACGTTTTAGCGAAACGCACTGCCGTACAGAAATCTTAAAGACCGAAGATTTCTTTTCAAACGACTTTCCTTTAAAAGCCAGCGATAAAGGTCACTTGTTTCACGCTATTTTACGCTTTCCTTGCTATTCGTAAGAGGTTATACTGCAACCCACAGCGTCTCTCACCTAACCTTTTATCAAATAAGTAATCTCTATTTAACTTGGCAACACCAGCTAACCTAAAGCTCTACTAACAAGTTGGAAGGCTCCTACTGTCAAGATACCCGAATTCCGAAAGGATAAATACACAGAATGGCAGAGAATTCTAATAATCCTTATGACATCAATGGACAGCACTTTAATCCTGATATGTATTTCCACAAGTTGCTAAAAGTGAGTCTATTGCTATTGCTCTGTCATGGGTGTGTTTTATACATGTTTCACAGCAGAATCAATGTTTCCGTCAATCTTATAGGAATGCACGTTGAAGCAAATTATGGATCACGAAGCGGAGATAATAAAAAACACCCAAACCTTACATTCTGATATGCAAACTTTAGTCTATGAAAATTATAATAAGTTTATATCTGCCACAGATACCATCAGAAAGGTGAATAATACAGATATCTCATTGTAACGAATATGAATTTTTTTATCTATTTTCATCTTGTGTATTCCAATGCTTAGATGAAAACAGATTTCAAAAAAATGGAGGACAATATGGACTTACTCGCCAAAAATATGGACAGCATCACGTCGTTTTCCGAACAGATCTCATCCACGTTGCACGACACCAGGCAGGAAATTGCCAAATTGTCTTCGGTGCACGCGCTGTTGAAAAAGTTGCAGTTCCTTTTCAAGTTGCCTGGGAACCTGAAAGATAAAATGAACGAGGAAAATTATGCGCAGGTTTACATTCATTTCCATAGTATTAACGCGCGTACAACTTAGTCTTCTTTACAGATATTGGTATACGAAGAAATACTTTTAATTCTTTTAGGCGGTGCAAGATTACATTCATGCGCAGCGTGTGTTAAATCAGTATGGAAATAAGCCATCCTTTCAAGGAATACAAAAGGATTGCGAAGATATTTTGGAGGAGCTCAAGTCAAGGCTTAGGAAGCAATTCCACAGAAGAGACGCCTCGACTAAATCCTTGGCCGAAAATGTGGACCTGTTATTGCAGCTGAAAGAACCAGCTGATTCTCTGTGCGCTGAATTCTTGACGCACGCAAACGGAAGGCTAACGGAACAATTAGATATTTTACAGCACATGTGTGAAAACGACATCGTAGAATTCGTGGACATGGCCAGTTCAGGATTTCTGAGCGACTTGTGCCTCATTGTTGCATCTTACAATGATCTGTTCATAAACAGACCGCCATCGGATGAGAATGAGTTTGCCGACGACTTTGATACAAGAGCTATCGCGTGCTTGAATAGTTTCGTCATGAAAAATATGAAGAAATACTTCGAGCTAAGTGGAAAGAGAGTTGAGAAGGTAGCTGACACAGCGGTGTTAGTCAGAGCACTAGACAAATTTCATAGAAGATTACAAGCTATGAATATGCTATGTAAAGAGACAGACTTTGCGAGGTAGTAGAAAGAAATCAATTGAATTAAACATTTAGGAAATCTATGTACGCGCCGAAATATATATTCTTATTTATCAGGATAGGTACAGACATTGTTATAAATGCAGGTAGAAAACAATGTCGTAATCACTTGGACAGTTTGAAGCAACACTTGAACGACGCGCTCGTTAAAGTGCGTCAAATATTGGCCACCAAAGTGTCTCAAGAAGGAGATGGAAGTTTAGCAGAACTTCAGGCATTGCTTGTTATGCCTACTATTGAAAAAGTTAAAGGGGTCTTGCAAGACTTATTGGTCTGTCTTCAATAGCTTCTAACAATATCGCGGTTATTGCATTCATTCGATCAGCTGATTAAACATAAACGTGATTCCAGGTGTTTCTGCAACCAGATTTGTCGTTCAGCTTAAAAACGCAATTTCTACAGAATTTCTGTGTGGACGAAGTCAGAGAAGGTCTAGTAGTTGGATTTCTACTCCATTTAATGGCCACTGTGAGCGGATTCTGTACTGGATCTGACGTTTCAAAGTTCCCACGCACTCTTCTACTTTTATTGAGTAAAATGTGCATCGAGTATAAAGAGACTAACGTGAAATATTTGGTAAGTGGAGAACGAAGAAACGTAATTATAAGAAATCGCCTCACATACTTTTTTATTTATTACAGCTCGCGACAACCGACGATTTGTTCAATATCGACGAATATGGATCGTCTGGGAACATGGTTACAACTGACGCGGAGATATGCGAGCAGTTTCAGGAAGCGGCGCAGAATTTATTGAACCATTACGTTCGTATTCAAGGTTTAGCGGTGTCGCAAATGTTAAGAAAATCAGTCGAGACGAGGGATTGGCTGCACACGATCGAGCCAAGAACAGTTAGGGCTGTAATGAAGAGAGTGGTCGAAGATGTAACAGTAATTGATACTCAAGTCGCCGCTCTGTACGACGATTCTGACGGCCAAATCGATCGAAGTAGCGACAGCAGTAGAAAAACTCACAGGTACGAGGCATTGCAAAGGTAAATAATAAATACTGTGGTGCGTTACGATCTCTGTTAAATTCAATGCTTTCCAGCGTGAGCGTATCCAGACACCACTACAGATCTAGTTGGTCGTCGTACACGCCTAGTCACATAGATTCCTCCATGGTAACGAATATCCATAAACTATTCTCGGAGCGGATCGAAATCTTCTCTTCGGTGCAATTCAACAAAGCCTCCATTCTGACCGGGATCATCAAAATAAGTTTAAAGGTAGAATACTTTTAGCAGGCAGAGTACCGTAATGGAAACAGGTGCTGCCGGGCAGTCACAATGATAAAATAGCACAGCCATTATCCACTTTGCATCGCGAGGATACCTTATATTCCCTCCTGTTGCGTGTGCTGTATGACTACGCAACACACTTCGTGTATTCGATGCTACCAAGAATCAATGTTCCCTTCGAAATTCTACGATAACGATTCCCGTTTCATCCGCAGACGTTCCTGGAATGCGTGAGACTGCGAACATTCAGTAAATACGGCCTGCAGCAGATCCAGGTCGACACTCATTATTTACAGCTGTACTTGTGGAGATTCGTCTCGGACGAAAAGTAAGCCGAGGCGGTGTTGTTTCTTTAAGCCAATATAAACCTTCATGGATTCCATTCTGATTTAACTTTTGCTTCCAGTGTCGTTCACTTTCTGCTGGATGAAATACTTGGAAGCGCTGTGCATAGATGCTTGGAACCAGTATTAATGGAACCGAGCGTAGTCGATATTATTTGCGAGAGAGGATGAAGAGCGATGTTACGTATATTGCTGGCAATTGATAAATACGTATACTGTACAGTCTTTTGTAGTATTTTATTGTATTCTATCGTTATTTGTAAAGATAATTGCATATTGTTACTCCTAACTTATTAAATATACAATCTTCTGTATATTCTTGTATATTTCATATGTGAATACTTCATTACCGATGTTGTACATTCCACCGAATAAATTTCAGGGTAAGACTTTTAGAAAAGAATGCTCTCTCTCTTCCTGGGAAATTATTTACTCCATCTTTTTATTGGCTGCGCGCGATCGCCCACGCAGATCGAATACTCCACATTCTACAGGGCCCGAGCGTAATGTCAAAGCACCACAATTGAAATAACGCGATGTACGACGTTCTTTTCTGTCTTTCCCTCTCCATCGATTCGATGGTACAGTCTTTCGTTTCCTCTCCCTCACCCTCCCCACCTATCCGGTATAAAATAAACTCATCAGAGTCCTTAGTACGCTATAAGAAGCAGGGTCAAATGATTCTAATAAGTCTTAATTCCCCACTACATTCTGCACTTTTGAACTTTATTATTGCGTAAATTTTATCAATCGCTTCATTCATTTCGCCTCTCTTTCCTAATCTCGCTCTACCAGATTTCATTTTCCTCTAAATATATTTTTCAATTAGATTATACTTTCTGTGGAATTTATTCAGAAGTTATCGGAACGCTGTGCCGTCGGCGGTTCCCGTGGACGTAACGCACAAATGTGCAAAGAATAAATGGAACAAGAGCTTATAGCGTATATGGGGTTCTGCCGTACCGTACCCCCTTGGCAGTGGCTCGAGTTAATTCGAACTTCCTCTCGCTGGATGAGATTCATTCTCCGAGTATCCGGCGTAGGCCCACGCACAGCATTCTACCCAATTTAATAAACTCTTCTAAATTACTCGGCCGGGGCCATTCCCTCGTTCAATCATGAATTTCCCTGGAAATCCACGGAAAATTCACTTCGTTTCCCTCGGGCGTCTACCAAGTTGAGTCTCGCCTCGAACCTTTCGCGATATTTCTAAAAAAAAAATTGCATCTACCCGCTCGGTTAGAAACTAATGGGCGAATCGAATACACGCGTATGTATATTTTCCGTGGCCAGAGAGAAGCGATATCATTACCAAAGCATATGTGGCACACGTGATCTCAGAAAACACCTGTGCACGTGTGACTTCTGTACGCTATGAACAGGCGTGTTTCCTATGGCAGGCTCATTCCAGCTTAAACCGTGGCCGTACGGATACCGAAGGTCCACAAAATCTCGCGTAATTCTGCTATTTCTACACGAAAAAAATCTCACGGGAAAAGAATCTACAACGAGGCACCGCTCGAACAACTACGTGCGTTCTCCAGAGTTCCAAGCGTTTCCAAACAAGAGGTACTGTGACGCCTACATCAACATATGCTCTAGCATTTAAGCAACTAACAAACTAACCGCTCCTCACACAAATTTACGTTGCACGATTTTTACTAAAGTGAGCCGCCTTCGATCAGAGAAGGGGACGTTTCGTTTGAATCTCACAGGGGCGGAGATGGTTCTAATCGGTGTACAATGGATCGTCATCGACGGGAGAAAAGGCCACGTAACAGGAATTGTATCCTAATAAAAGGTGCTGTTCGCCCTGGATCGGTTGCTTTAAATCAGTAAAATGGACCCGCATGGGAGAACGGAGGGTGGATTTATCCACGGGACAGGGGTGGCCAGGATTATCACGAAATGACCAAACTATTTGAAAGTGCAAGCTGATGGCCGTGTCGGAAGGCGCATTCGATGGCATAGGGGCGCACTGCGTGCATGCATTAATCAGCGAGCTGTCCTTTTCCTCCATTAAACTCTATAGAACCAGCGTCATTCTTCGTCAATTTGCACGGCGGACCTACTCACGGTCCTTCGACCAATTATTATTTGCCTGACGAGGCGACACCGGTTCCAGCCTCGATGTTTGCTGGCCGAGATAGGCCGTGGAAAACGATCGAGAAACTTTTCGACTCACCAATTATTTGACCCGATAATCTTACTTCAGTTTGCCTATCTTGCGTACGATTCACGTGGCGACAATATTCACGATAAAAGACACCGAGCAAACCAAGGTACGTCCAGTACTGGATCAGACTACTTGACAAAATTGACACGCTATTTCAATAAAGAGTAAGCTTCTTTCAGGCCAAGCTACACGTTCGTTCTGATCACGGAAGATATTTTGATTTGTGACCGTAACAATGGGCGAGGAAGGTATGCACGCCCGTTGCTACGCTCGCAGATCAAACTATCTTCTCGATAGTTATCGAGGCACATACGAGAAATCAACAAGTAAACCCAAAAGAGAATGCACGCGAGAGGAGATAAGAAAAATTTGAACTTTAGTCTGGATACCGGGTATATATTTGGCCGTGCATTTCGTATAGCGCAGTCACCAAGCAATTGCTTGATGGGGACAGAAGGACTCGAGAAAAGCTGCCTCGACGCTTTAATTTGCTAATCTGCCTGCTAAGTAGTGGTGCCGTAGGTGAATGTATACGAATGTCACTTCGACACGATTACTTTTCACGCAGAGATGCACTAGCTACGAGAAATTAGAGACTGAAGCTGCATACGTGCGTCGATACGTCGAGGTTAAAGGTCAGGTAACAGATTTTCTATAAAGTGTAACACTTACGGATTGTTCGAGGGACGTTTAAAGATGGCCACCACCGTTCAAAGGACGCTCGCAACAGTCAGAATTCTCGAAAACGTTTTTAAGCGCGAAGGGACGATGACAGACTTGGGGACTGTGCGAATTTCGTCGGGCACGTCACTGTCGTGACACTAGTTGATTCACTATAAATATACCGCAACTTTTTATTACTGAAAAAGCAGATATTTCTTGGACAAAAGGACGACCGGCGAAGCGGGAAATTTCACCACCGAAACTACACTAACCGAAGCGGAAGAGGATCTCTCAACCAATCAGCGCCATCGATTCATCTTCCGGGCCCGCGATTCTCAACTGGCATACCACTGACGTCAAAGCAACTGCTTGAAAAAAAGCATATTCGTGTAACAATGTGACAATGCAAAATCATACATTTCCTTTATTATTAAATTAATATCTAAAATACTACGTCCATTTCATTTCCTGATTATACTATTACATGAACGATATTACTTATAGCTATAGTTACTTTCGAAGCACACTGTAACAATTGCATGTAAAAAATCATTGCGATAAATGTAAGAGATAATTAAAGTTCTTATATAACGAGTATAAAAAGTGTTCTCGTTATTCTGAGTGCTTCTGGCGTGTTCGTTCGTGTTAGGTTTAAGAATTTCCGTTGAGAATCGCGTTTGAGAGCGAACCTGTAATTCGATCGGTAATAGTAGGTTGAAAAGCACTGTCGAAGGAATAGAAGGAATCTAGCGGACGATGGTGCCGTGAGCCGCGCGATTCAAATCGTACGGTAAGGCAAGACAATAAGGACTTGGTCAGCCGGTGAATGGTTTGATAACAAGCGGTGGAAGGCATGCACAAGGGAGACGCATATTCCCCGTTGGTTGGCCGACCATTCAGTGACGCGATTCTTCACTGCCCGGCACTGATTTCAATTGGTAAATTGATTTGGAACGATGGCGAGAGAGAAAAAATAAAGAGAGAGTGACGGAGGGAGGGAGAGGCTCGGGTGCCGGTGCCGGTGCCGGTGCCGGGGCCGGGGCCGGGGCCGGGGCCGGGACCATGGTGTGCAGAAGATGAGATAAAGAAAGATGCACACACCAGCACACCGTGACCGGGTACACCGTCGCATAGCGCAGAAAACGATTGTGGTGGCAGTAGCAGTACCTCTCTTGCGAACCGTTAATAGGTACTGAACGCTGGTTGAATGCTTAATGCACCGTGCTTCTAGGATTAAATTGACCAATCATTTCCCGCGCGGCAAGGAGCGGCCAATTCAGTGTTCGTCAGACTATATTAAGCCAATCAAGAACAGTTTATCGCTCAGTCGTCGGTTTGCTGCCGTGCGGCGTGTGTCGTGCGCGTGCGTGCCTCCCCTTTCCCACAAGACAGTTGCAACTCGTAAAACAAATGAACCGCGTGAGAGAAGAAAATCGGAAGAATGCCTCTCTGTCGCGAGTCACGACTCACGAGTTCCTCGCAGCTCGCAGTTACCGGGCCCCAGACGATCAACATTCAGTGATTATTGCTTAAACCGCGTTTTCCCATCGACACGCAATTTCACGCCGCGTTATACACGTCGCGACCGTTTAAAATCGCTCTCTTCAAACCGGACGAACCGCACGTTCGTTAAATTGAAAGGAATTTGTCGCTAATAGGCGATTCGACGAACGAGGACAGCGGAGAAGATCTGTGCAAGGGCGCGAGAAAAGCTAGTGAAACAAGGTTTATAAAACGAGAATGCATTTTGCCCAATGCGATCCAGGTTTCGTACGTATAATAAAATTCATTCATTCTCCGTAGTGTTGTTCTCGTATCTCATTAATCGATCGAGCCTTGAATAAGTTTCGTTGTATAGTGCCATTGAAAAATCGGGAAGATATCGTTCCAACATCACCGTACAGAATAAGAGCGATTCCAAAGAGCAGAACGCACCATATGTATTAGGTTAATACACGTAAGTACGGAAGAATCCATCAGTGTCCAATGTAGTGTAGAATAGAAGTTAAAGGTCATGAGATTTCCTCTGATTGTTCGGTCAAGCCGACACGCGCATAGTTAAGTGATACATATCGTTTCCAGACGCGAGCGTGTCCAATAACTTGTTGCGTTATCATTAGAAATAGGTAAGAGATATTGACTGGCAACGTATCGCACAGTTGTAGCTTTAGACTACAGAATTAAGCTCGAAAGTAACATCGGTGTGGCAGAGTACCTAAATGGACGAGAGTGATCGGCGAGAAACAGTTGCCTAACCTCATGGAAATGACTACGGACAATCGGCAAACCGATTATATTCCCCTTCGACTGTTCGGAAAGAATTGAAGGAGAATTCTCGCTTGTCCTGCTTCGTTTCCCTCGTGAATTAAACAGACGCCACTGTTCTCGCGCTCTCGAAACTCGCCTTCGATGTGTCCCGAATATGTTTTTTACGCTCAACTTACGCCTGAAATAAGATCGCATGTGACCGCACGCGTAACCCTGCAACTATCCCTCCAACCTGATGAAAGCCATTGGATTCTCGGGAGGAAAGGATCACAGAGAGCCGGCGATCCCCGAAGAAAACAACAGGATTCGTTTCTCGGATTGTAATCGAGCCGATACGATTCGACGGGAAAAGAAACGTCGCGCAATCTGAGACGACATTTTGTTATTCTGAAAATGTAACGGCACGCTGTGGCGTGTTTGCCTTTATCTTGTCGACTTCTTGACCTCGCGCGGACGATAGTATAGAAAGCACGAAAGCCAAGTAGCTGCTTCTGAATTGAGAATATCCATGGTAGACCACCAACTATCGGTCCTGCTACGATTCACCCAATTACGAGATGAGAAACTATGAATTTCTGCCAAATTCCATTCGCACGACCAAATATCGTTCACAGACGATGCTGCGACGCAGTGTTTGCGCATAAAAGTCATGGCCGTGAATCGGTTGCGGAAAAATTATAAACCATCCCGATGTTAATTCGAAGCTTGCCCCGAATACTCCTTAAAATAGAACGCTTTCTGTCGCGGCAGAACAGATCTCCGCCCGTGGAACTTGAAGGCTTCGCGGATTTTTACCGGATGCCGTGGACCGATTTTTCTAAAGTTTATCGTTCGAAGCACGGGAGGATCGGTTTTTGCCCCTCGTCCCGACCGACTTCGTGGAATTCCTCTTGGGTCGCATTCACTCATCTACCCACAATTCGCGCATCGTTCCCTAATAAGTTGACGAGCTGTTT
This sequence comes from Andrena flavipes, assembly GCA_963971345.1. Taxonomy (NCBI): domain Eukaryota; kingdom Metazoa; phylum Arthropoda; class Insecta; order Hymenoptera; family Andrenidae; genus Andrena; species Andrena flavipes. The sequence goes on from OZ020481.1 coordinate 33,181,845, forward strand.
CATGAACACCCGAGAGGGAGCCGGAGCCGGCATTAACAGAAATTAGCGCTAATTGGTCTACCTCCCTCTGTCTTTCCTTGTTTCTTCTTCGCTCTGTGTGCGTGTGCGTGCGTGTTGCCTGCAGCCGTCGCACTTTTTCTTTTAATGCACCCGGCCAACGTCCAACACCGAAAAAATGAGACTGGGTAAACCTACACGCGCGGCGGGTTCAATATGCGTGGCAGAAAACGGCCACGCGCGTACAGCCAAGTACGCAAAGCCCTAAACATCTTCTGTTAATAATCCTCTTTGGCTTATGCGGCTTTGCATTTTAACATGCTAGCCCCGAAGATGCTGCATGCGTTTCCTTTGTCGTGTTTGCGATGTATAGAGGGAAATAGTTGTTTCTCGATCGTCACCGCATCCCGTGGATCGCGTTGGCCTTTGAAAAGTCACGCTCGATCGGCGGTGTTGAACCGCATACCACGACGAGACTATGAATACGGCATTTGATAAAGAAGAAGCGTTAAACAGGGACACGGGGCACAGAAATCAAAGATTCGATTGTAGGCTCCGTGCTATCTCGCGCGCGCGTGTACGCATTTCCGTGCACGATATTCCTGTGAGTCGCATCCTATCCGTCACCGTTCTTCCATTCCATTTCGTGGATTCTCGTTCGTCGCTTGGTCTTCCATTTCCATCTCTTTCAACAGTGTAGTGTTCGTAAACGTTTGATATACAAGTTTCGCGTTCGTTTTCTATTTTACAGCGCAATGCCCGAACGAACCAGAGTGTGCAGCCCTATCGTTAACAGCAGAAGTATTCAGAAGAAGCTGATTGTGAGTGAAATATCGAAACTGTTCCGAGCAGAAGCAACAGGCTTCCATGCGGGGTGGTGTTACATCGTGTACGAAATTTCTTAGAGGCACAGAGGAAGAAAGAGCCAAAGAGGTTGCCGGCAGTGGGCGACTTTAATGACTTCTCGAGGCCGCTTCAATGAATACCACTGTGTGTCATCGCATCATTACTGTGTGTACGATATATAGCACACCGTAGCGCGTCCGGGCTAATAATTGTGACGTGTATCTTTCTATCGGTACCGGTTCGTGACAATTTTGTCATCATCCAATCAACGTAACTGTGTACGCTCGTTAAACACCCCTTTTCTAATATAAATTCTTATTACTCCGTGTGGAAATGAGAAAATACAAACGCGGGGGGTTAGGACAAGTTCCTGTTTCGAGGGGCCCTCGGTGAAAGAATCCCTAGCCACAAGTAATCCTTATCTTTTAAATAGGTTCACTTAATTGACATAAGACCTCTATCCGTTTCGTGAAACGATTACACTGTGAACGCAGCGGATGCGTCATGCAGTATCTTATGAGCCACGGTATTCTTCTACCGATTATCTAATCTCGCACTAAATTATAGGGAAACGTGGGCAAGTTATATTAGGATTTCCCTCTGTCCGCTTAATTGTCTATTAATTTATAATATACTTATGTACTCGTAAGTGTCTGCAAATATTCATTCGTAAAGCACCAATAAGTGCTGGACGTTGTTCACTGATTTATAATTAACGCTAGTGGGAGTTAATTATGCGTGATTCTTCATTTCGCAGTGGTCAGACATCGCGACGCTGTCGAAGGATTTTCCGACTATCGACGGAGCTGTGACGCACGGAGGGTCTGGAATCGATCAGAAATAAACCCTGTCCTGTTCTTAAGTACTAGTGCCGCAGGAGTGATTAGGTTGGTTTAGAAATTACCATATCTCCTGCTGCTCAAGTGCTTATCAATGGGTCGGGACGCACATCTATCTCCCGAGTCATGCATCGCTACTACTTCCTACGGACGGAACGCATCATTCTTATTTCACATGTATATTTACTATTTTTATGTAAACATTTTACAATACCTCAATTATACATTAAATACGTGACAAATAAATGAATACAAATGTGATGCGTTTTTTAATTTAAAAAAAAAAAAAATGACATTTGGAGGAGCTGGGATTTGAACCCAGGACTTTCAGCATGCGAAGCAGACACTCTACCACTGAGTTACACCCCCGCTTGAGTATCTTGCCTTCAATCTTAAGCACACTATGAATACGTACTACTGTATGAAAATAAATGCAATTACGAAACATCGCAAATATACGATACCATTTAACGAAAACTATTTTCATTCCTAAGAATCTGGTCCCTCGTATCTTTCTGTTCCAAATTCTCAACTACTAGCGTTTATCGGATGAATTTAGCATTACTTTTTCATAACTGTAGTTAATATGCGTGCTCGCAGAAACTAGAGGTGTACTAATAAGCTGAATATATGTTAAATATATCGGTGTTAACAATTATTTTGAGTGTTATTTCTCAGAATGGAAATAACGAAGGAATAAAGTAACGTTATTGAAAGCAACGATATATCGAAAGTACTCGGGTCCACCGGCAAAGCATAACAGGTCGAAAGTGGGGAGGAAAGGTAGGGTTAAATAGATCGAGGTTTATTTCGCAACCCCCGATAGGGGTTAAACATTCTCGAGCTTCATGGTAGGTAATAACCTATTCTGTTCTGTTTCACCCCGTTCACCCGCGCCCATCAGCATACTCTCTATTGTAAGTGGTGGGTAGAAACGAAACGTAGATGAAACTCCCGCACAACGGTGCATAAGTATGTGCGCTCGGTACTTATGGTACTTGGTGTCATACAAGAAAAAGGAATAGACGAGACAGCGGGACGCGAGATTGAAAACTTGCATATGTATTATAGTCTTGGCGCTTTAGTCGCATCGGTAATCGTGCAATTAAGCACTAGAGATAAGTGCGGTTCTACCAAGTTCTACTACTGATGTCGCAACGATTCAATCTAACCTCGCGAAAAAACCTGGCAGCGTCCTACTCGAAGTAACTGTCAGTTCACGGTACGTCACCGTAAACTGCAAAGCGACTCTACTAAGGTTACTTCGTGTATGCCCAGCTCGTAATTAGTTCGTCAGCCGATAAGGTTCGTTCTCTGTTTCTTAATATTTCATAACCGATTACTTTCGATTTGTTTAACTGTTCCCCGGTTGCAGTGAATCCACGTTCACGACGCATGGCTAGCGGATCGTTGCTAGATGGTAAATCATAAAACTGTAAAGGCATCGAAGTCAGGGATAAGAATAGTGCCTCGATCGAAGAATTGGAACGGTATCCGCCACGGCTTTCACAGAGATGGTTGGATTGGCGGGCGGGGGAGGTCATCTGTATCCCTCGCCCCCAATGCAACCTAATCCAGAGTGTAAGTTCTGATAACGTCATTTGTAAATATTCCGAATTCGAATACATGCTTAGTACAATGCTTGATACACGTTCATCGTACAAAGAAAATACCTCTGTACAGTGAGAGAAATGACAGGAATCGCCCCTAGTGCGCCGACTAGCGCCGATGCTTGTTTAAGCATAGTGCATTCGTTAATGTGTCATCGGCAAGGCGGCGAAAGCGAAGGATTCAGCAAACGTGCCATCGAGTCGTTAGTGAAGAAACTGAAAGTAAATCTTCCACCTTCAAACTATTTTTTTACATTACCGAAAGCTTAATTAGCATCTTATCCGGCTATTCATGTATGCATATTCTTTTAAGGAAAAGCGTGACGAATTGGATAGCTTAATAACCGCTATTACCACAAATGGGGCGCATCCGAGTAAATGTGTCACGATTCAGAGAACTCTTGACGGTAGGCTACAAGTCGCCGGTCGTAAGGGTTTCCCACATGTTATTTATGCACGAATCTGGAGATGGCCAGATTTACACAAGAATGAATTGAAACATGTGAAATACTGTCAGTTTGCTTTTGATTTAAAGTGCGATTCTGTATGCGTAAATCCATATCACTATGAGAGGGTTGTATCCCCTGGCATAGGTATGTCATAAGATGTATCTTTAATTTGCTTCTTTTTAGAGAGATAATTCTATCGAACTTTCTTCTTCGTGCATTGTTTCTTTGCAAAGCTTCTGTGAATTCATTTGTAGCACCATAAGTGTAAATGATTTATTGTTGTGGCCTTGGTGTATGATGGAATGGGTTGGTTTCCCCCGCACAGACCCGTTCTTTACAGACCTGTCCGGGCTGACTCTACAATCGGGAGTAGGCGTCGGACCAGGTGGTAGATTGGTCAAAGATGAGTACTCTGTCGGTGGCGGAGGAAGCGCTGCAGCTGGAGCGGTAGGATCCGCGATGGATGTTGACGGAGAAATGAATCAAACCATTCAACATCATCCACCTGCTCAGCCCACTACGTCTAATAACACTCAATCGTCTCAACAGACTTTTATACCAGGCCTAGCACCGCCCAATCCAAGTAAGTAAAACTTTTTACCATCTTGCTCCAAAGATTTGTAAATGTCCATTACGAGAACACTGTATTTCTCCGATGATTTACACTATATTGAACGTTGTACGTACCTGTGGTATTCACTAGTATTATAATCAGATCAGATTCTTGAGCTAAATGTTTTAGTGTGACAGTTCTGTAATCTTCCTATACTGTTCCTGTAATCTAGCTGGTAAATATATCTTTGCACAGGGTCAACGTTTTATTCTGCAACCCGCGCTCGCACGAATAGGTAAAATTCGGCAACAGCGGCTCACGGACGCGTTCCCCTACAACCATGCACCGTTCCGGCGTTCGGAGAGCTGCCAGCAACCGCTGGACCGACAGTGATGCCCGGGCTTCGAAAATTTTAGGATGGTCTCTTTCAAATTAATGTCACAAAGAGCTAGGTATTGAGAATTTCCCGGCCTAGGTAATCCAGTCGCGCGCTCCGCTTTTATGATCGGTTTACCACTCGCACCCCAGATTACTGTAATGAGGTTTGAAAATAATGTCGACTGATCTCGTAGCCGTCTCAAATTCAAAAATTTTAGCTACGACAGGTTTGACCGCGGCACTATACCCTTGTACGGAAAGATTTTTCGCCACCTGCGTGTAAAAGCTACAGTAATGGCGCATCGTTCCAAAAAATGATATTAACGGAAGCCGATATAGATGTGGCGTTGAGTGGCTCAAACATTCAGACACAAAAATTGTAGAAAAAAAATTCAAACACTATTACAATCGTAGACACGTCGCATTAGTTACCCCTTACGTCTGATCTATGTATGCATTACTGCATTAAGGACAAAATCATAAAAAAAAAAAACAACAATAGATTCTGAGGTCTGCAGAAGTAACACAAAATTGAATAAAATTTTAATTTCTCAATTTATAAAAGTAATGATAGAGAAACAACTAGCCTATAGTTTATCAACACCACGAATTTTAAAACAGCATTAAATACAGTATCAAATAAATAGTTTGTAAAAGCTTTTTACAACAATTACGGTTAAAAAATTGATGGGAAAAAATTAACTAGACGTGAAATATGTTAAATTATCCATCATTAAGAGGAAATAATTTTTCCTCATTTTCCTGAGCAAATTGCATTCCGATATCTTTTGTAGTTCAAAAGTTATACGAAGAAGTCCCCAAATTTTTCAACTCGGGTCGGGAAATTCTGAATAGCTGTTTGTGACTTTAATTTGAAAGAGACCATCCCAAAATTCTCGAAGCTCGGGCATCACTACTGTCCAGCGGTCGCTGGCAGCTCTCCGAACGCCGGGTCGGTGTATGGTGTAGTGGAATGTGTCCGTGAGCCACTGTTGTCATTTTACCTATTCGCGCGAACGCGGGTTGCGGAATAAAACGTTGACCCTGCATGTGGGGCGTGTTGACTTATTTGAAAATAAAGCATGTTTATGTGTTTCAAGATCCCGAGTATAACGAATAAGGCACTAGAATTTATAAAGGAGATAAAGCTTCGCTATTGCATTTGTAGATTATCAGGAGATTTTATTTTTTCTTGGCAAATTTTTTTCCAATATCGCTTCGTTTGGTATTACTTTGCGTTGCTAGTTCTATTTCATTTTAGCTTTATTCTTTCTTTTTCCTTTTGTTGTTTGGCACAGCTAGTGGTGAGGGTATGTTTGGCAGTAATGGGGGAGGTAATAATGGTGGTAACCCCCACAATAAATTGGACGACAGTAATTGCCCCAGGCAAACCTGGATCCCTACACCTCATCATCCTACGACGCGTAACATTCATCATCGTACGTATATAATAGAAAGCTCCTTTATATTCTTACTATTTTCTGCCGATTAGTTGTTTTCTTCGTTGCTTCATGCGAGTTTCAAAGCTATTATACTTCGTGTAATTAATTTCAGAATCACTGGACAAAGTTTGAGTATAATTGAAATTTCTGTTATATTGCCTGTATTGTGTACGAGTCGCATTTAATTTTGCAGCAGTAGTACATCCAATGAGTCACACCGTAGGTAGCCAACAGCAGTCATTGAGTACGTCTAGCGGTGGTAACAGCGCGCAAATGCTGAGTCCTTCGCAAGGACAATCTACCGATACTTTTTATGGAACTAACACGCCGCCTCAGGATCTCAATCAACCACCGAGTGTCGATGCATTAGCAGCATCTCTAGGTATATTATTCCACATTTACGAAAGTTTCTGTATCGCTAAAATTCACTCTGAAATTTGACTCTCTAAAACAGGTGAAGGCCAGAGCTCTCCTGTATCACCTGTACATCTTCACCATCCAAATGGATTTCCAGTAGCCACAGCTGCTTATAATTCAGGCGCACCACAGTGGACTGGAGCCAATACCCTAACATATACTCAGAGCATGCAACCCCCAGATCACAGACACCTTCATCCTACTTCTTACTGTGAGTTAATGAAAGCGACGAACGATACATATCTCGTAGTTAAGATACTAATACAAGTCGCATTTGTATTAGGGGGTGGTCATGGAGGCGAAGTAGGTGGAAACATTGGTGGTCTACTTTCTACGCAACCGGCACCTGAATATTGGTGTTCCGTTGGCTATTTCGAATTAGATACTCAAGTGGGCGAAACGTTTAAAGTAAGCAGTGGTTGCCCCACCGTCACAGTCGATGGATATGTTGATCCAAGCGGCGGTAACAGATTTTGTTTAGGAGCTCTGAGTAATGTTCACAGAACAGAGCAAAGTGAAAAAGCACGCCTTCATATAGGTATATCAGTTTTTTTTTATTCCGTTCTGAGTTTCTGTTTACGACAATCATTTACTCTTCTGTTTACAAACTATTCAGGGAAAGGCGTCGTGTTGGATTTAAGGGGTGAAGGAGACGTTTGGCTGAGATGTCAAAGCGAGCATAGTGTCTTTGTACAGTCTTATTATTTGGACAGAGAAGCAGGTCGCGCTCCCGGCGATGCGGTACATAAAATTTATCCCTCTGCGTACATCAAAGTGTTCGATTTACGACAGTGTCACAAACAAATGAGAGGACAAGCTGCCACTGCTCAAGCTGCAGCAGCTGCCCAAGCCGCCGCTGTAGCAGGACATTTGACGCATGGAGCGCCAATTACTAAAAGTTTGTTTAACGCTTTTGTTTAATCGTTGCAAGAATAATTTCACAAATGATTCTTTAATCTGACTTTATTATTTAACGCAGGTCTCAGCGCAGCAGCTGGTATAGGCGTAGATGATCTCCGACGGCTCTGCATTTTGCGCTTAAGTTTCGTAAAAGGTTGGGGTCCTGATTATCCTCGACAAAGTATAAAGGAAACTCCGTGTTGGATAGAGGTAGGGAAAATTTTTTTTCCAACACCTGCATGAAAATAGGTGCTTTTTTTATGCCTGCTGAACGGGAGCAAAATGACCAATTTCAGACGTATTCGCGTAAAGACTTTCTCCCAAGGGAAAAAGACTTTACGCGCATGCGTATTCACAATTTCTTACTTTTTCTCCCAAGGAAACTGGACTATGCCTATTTTAATGCAGGTGTTGAGAATAAATATAGTACGTGACAAGGGAGAGACGCGATTTCGCCTGGCGTGAATTACTGCCCTCGCTGCGCTCGGGCGGCAAACTTCACTCTCGTCTAAATCACTGTCTTCTCTCCCTTCTCACGTAACGTACTATATTTCACTTAATTTCTCATGCGTATCGATTGCAAGGTAACGAACTTATCTATTTGGCACAGGTACATCTACATAGAGCGCTTCAATTACTGGACGAAGTTTTACATACTATGCCAATAGACGGTCCCCGGGGAATTGAATAATTTTATTTAACTTTGGATAATACATATGCTGCAAAAAAGACATCACATAGGCTCAGCATCATGTGTGCAAAATGTATAAAATGCCTGCACACACGGTACTGTGTGGTATTGTTAAGGATATCCGGGTAAATCGACAATAGATGCCGGTTTAGATGGAAACTTTTTACATATTTTACACACATGATTTCCCGCATATGATGAAATGTGTGTCTGCCACGGCCTTGCATTACCGTCAACGTACAAACGTTATGCGAAGGAAATATTATTTTTCTTTATGAAAAAGTTATTTTTTAAGATGAAGGAAGCGCATCCGCATGAAGAGGCGAAGGTAGGATGGAGGACTTCTATTTTAATAGGCAGTCGATGTCCGGATTTAAGGAAAAAGAAATACATTTCCCACGGCGTGGCCTGGTAAGCTCAGCGGAATGCGTGAGTAAAACGTGATACTTTCGGAAACGTGAATAGTCATAATCTCGTTTTTTGAGATTAGCTTTGTAAGATAGCTTAACTGACACATCCTACTTAAAAGAACGATGATAAATTTTAAGGCTCAGTGTTTATGTCTATATAATATAACAGGACAGTGAAAAGATCGATTGTATATGTGTGCACAGTAGGAAGGTTTTCTAAAGATTGCGGTGCGTTTCAAAGTGCTGCCAGGCAACAGCTTTAGTACATAGGGGTACTACAATAAATACCATATAAGTCATTCTGATAAGTCTATAGTATCAGAGGGGAAGCGTCGGTAGCAAGAGAAAAGATCAATGAAAGATTTTGAATAGTCAAACATTAATGGGAGCAACAATACTGAAATAATATATATACTCTATTAGGAAATTATATTTTTATTATACCTGTATTAGTTGTGCTGGCAGCAGTTTGATACCCGTGCTGTTAGAATAACCTTCTGTATCGTTATCGGTTTTATAATTTGCAACCAAAAAATATCAGTACACAAATACCTGCAATGTTTGGTTAATAATGATGTTTCATGTTTCCTTTTTTTTACCATTACTTTCCCTGTAAGGACATGAATTAATTCTATAGTTAGTATTATTATAATTATTAGCGTAGTTGTTGGAGGCAATACAGATCTGAAAGCATTTAAAACACGGTGCGATCTTGTATTTGAAAAATTCAGCAAGAACTGATCGTGTTTTGTGTCTCGTTGAATTCAACTGTCTCTCCTCTAATCAACCACTAATGTTACTACTATTACCATGTAGTACTTGTTGAATAATTATACTTACTGTTTACCAACCATTTTCTTATTCTATATTCGTACAAAATATTCTTATATATATATATGCTATATTTGATAACATTATCATACAGAGAAAAAGTTGACCAAATTTTATACCTATCCGTATATATACACACACACACAGACACACATACATATATATACATATATATATATAATACGTATACGCGCGGGTACGTCGTGTATGCAACAGATATCTTGTCTTCATTTACTTTGGGGAAAGAGAAAGAGTTTAATGCTTGTTTTTACTAATTCATACACATTATAGTATTCGAAATTTCGGCTTCTTTGTTGTAACTGAGTAGAGATTATTTAGCTGTTTGTGTTCATGTTGTCCTTACATTTCTTTATATTATACTTAATCAAGATCGGTCTCATTGACTCAAACGTGAGCAGAATTTTGTGTATATAAGCATGTCTATGACTACTAGAAGTACTAGAAGTATTAGAAGTAAGGGACGAGTTACCCTTGATCGAGCAAGCATTCAATTGTTGCGAGATGTTTTGTTAGTTATCTCTCGCCTTGCGTGACAAAATGTAATTGAACGAGGGTAGTTTTTATCAGCACCATTAGAAACACGCAATCTAAGGAGAGCGAAGAGAGAAAAGAGGAGGGAGGAGGTGTGCAACGGATGTAACAAAAAGGATGTGCAGTTGTTATTGAATGTGAAAGCAGAGAGTAATGTTATCGTCTAAATTAATTTAAAAAATAATCGTGTATTTTAACGGCGAAATACATGGAACATTCTTTCCATCGGTTTCTGTCCATATTAAACGAAGGATACAGAGCTCAAATAAAAGGGAGGATCGCGTTTAAGCATACTTAACGCCAAGTTCGCTTTAGAAACACATGTGCCATCATTTTCATACATACCATACAGAAGATAACAAATGGTGTAAGATTTTTTATAAATCCTATTTTTTACCAAGCTCATAAGTCGCAGATGCAGTACACGCTCGAAGTGTGATGCATCGGCACGTCCTAGATCTATAGATTTTACGGAATCCGGAAAAGGAACTTTGTACGCCTATACTAAGCACGAATTACATGTATGCGAGAACGTGATGTGCGTTGCAAAGATCGGTGCATTCAAAACCAATTGTATCATTCACGAATAGAGTACACACAGCACACGCAGGCACACGCATGTATGAGATAAGACAAGAATTGATACATGAAATGTAATCGAAAGTTCAAAGATTTTAGAACGGAAATTATTCTGGATACGTGTTCGTATGACATTTTATCGATACCTCTGAATAAGGGTTCCGGTACATATATTAGAACTGGTGACAAAGTGCAATAGCCCTGTCTCATGTCAAAGATACCATAGCTGATAGCTGTAAAAGTAAATGGGAAATGCCTATATAACTTACGTTAACGCTCGAGAAATGATAACGGTAATTTAATAATACTATACTCTAATTATTACTACTTTCTTTCACGTTTACCAGGGTAGAGTATGCAGTATAACTTGCTGTTTAACAATTTTACCAATTTGCTTAATGTCACGATCAATGGCGAAGCCTGTGCTTCTATCGTTTAATATTTTATACATTGTTTTACATAAACTCTTCTAGTTGAGTGAGAAGAATCGTTGCGTTTATTCGATTGCATTCTGTGACTGTTTATTGATATTAATTTTACACCAATTTTAGATCATAGCGTTGAATTCTAATGTGAGGCTTCGTCGTTAATTACAAATCTTGAGATTCAAAGACTTGCTCTTGAACTTTAGAGACATATACACAAGCACGTACAATAAATATCAGAATAGAATTATACAATTACCAATGCTATTTGTATGAATTAAAGAACTGCTTGTAAAGTAATATATTAATACTTCTTTTATTTTTACTAGGCTTTACAACCGTGACGTAAACGCGAATTGTTTCAGTAGCGCGTGTCTATTCGCATGGTTTAAGATATTCGAGCCCTTTGAAATTCAATTGAAAAACGACGATTTAATTGTCATGGATCATTTCTCTCGAACAAATCGTATATGTTCAAACCAAAGATATCCCGATTATATGATTACGTCATGATACGTTACAAGTATGTACGAAATGTAAAAGTAATTATTCTTAACAAATACGTCGCAATACATAATGCAAGTAGGGTCGCATATAAACATTTTAAACCAGCATACAAACACAATCTCATTCAGGTGTAAATTTTCATGGCGTTCGAGTGATAATCTCTTGGTGAATACTGGTAAAATGAGCATCGTACGAATTACAAATCGATACCTGTGATTATCGCCGATACAGGCTAATTATACATGATTTCTATTCTCATGTTATTTCGGCAGACTCGTGAAACTGTATGGCGATAAATGCATTATCAGATTGTTAAAATAAAATTCGTTTATGTGCTGAGCGCGAGCTGTTACAGTATGGTTGAACAGGCTGCAGAATCAGAGATAGTTAATGCAGCATGTACTTACACCATACTGTAAGGTACATAGGCTTACGATACTTGAATGGATGTGTTTACAAACCTTTTGTTATTGTATATTATAAATACATTACATTATATACGATCATTTTCAATAAACATATTCTGTGAATTAGAAAAATCTACCCTATTAGAATTTTATGGTAAGGGAGTAAATGTACAAATGTAGTTGCAGACTTGTTGTGTTTATTAAAGAATAACTACTTTAGATATATGTAATTTATTATATAATTTACATTGTATTTTCAGCACTTTTTGTAGCTTGCGATACGTCTGTATAATCATCTGCGTAAAAATTCCCATTAATATCAATCGCAATGTTATGATTTACAATATTTCTTAACGCATTTTCAATAGCTTCGTCTATGTTCTCAGGTGTGATAAATGTTAATGCTTCTTCCTTTGCCTTTCTGATCTCCTCGTCTACTCGATTTCGAAGCTTCAAATCTCTTTCCCTCTTTGCTTCTAGCTTCAACATAATCTCCTGTGTACGCTCTTCTCTTTGTTTGGCTAGTCTTTCCTCCCGCTCTTTAGCTACTTTTTTGTTCCATTGCTCGTTTATTTCATTACATTTTACAAAATCCTTTGCTGCAAGTGCTCTCACCGTTACAGGATCAAATTTTATTCTATTAGCATTTTCCATCCGCATGAAATGAGACCTGAAACAAAAGAATGTATCGTTACTCTGACATGCTTTTCGTATGTACGTATTAAATGATTTTCAAATGGCGTACATTAAAGAAGTCATATGTGTTCGGTAATAATTGTGAATACGCTTAAGTTCTTCAGCTTCTTCCTGAGGTATAACTGGTACTGTCGGTATTCTGTATAATTTCGATTTTGCCGTAGGTAACCAAATTGGTTTCCTCTTCCATCGTACGCATTCAACACGAGGCCCATTGGATATTAAATAATCATAAGCCCTTAAATGTCGTATTGTTAATGAACTGACACTCATTATCGTTGATGCTAGGGTTAATGTTATGAGCAAAGGTATCGCTAGGTTAGAATCCTGATGTTGCGCAGAAATTTATCTTCAGATGTCTCACGGTATCTATATAGAATTATCTGAGATATCGTAATTTGATTCAAGCGGCATCCATGAATTACTGTTTTCGAAATCGATTACTTTGGAAACAAGCACTCCTGTAAAAACATTTTATTCTATATTCTTTATGTACTCGTTTATTAAAGCGAATGATCTTCATTTAGATCGTACCGTGCACACGCGATGTATACAATTACTTTTCGTCTGAAGAAAACTAAAAAGTCCCGTTTATGTACATAGGTAAGTCTTGTTATTAACAGATTAGAATTCCTTTAATAAACTGAATTGTGGGAGGAGTATCGCGAATGTGACATTGGCATTCTCGTCTTCATACATAAAAATGAAGGGAACAGCAAAATAATTAGTGTGACTTTTCGAGGACCTCATTAGATCCAGGGCGAATGCGCCACTGCACTCACCTACATAGCGGCATTGCTGTTTTTAAAAGCAGTAGTGTCAGAGATCTTGCTCCAGTGGGTACTCTCTTTAGTTTACACCTCGAAACTCTTGCGTAAACTGATTTTTATAATTTTACAGAGTCTTTAAATGCAATATCGTAAACCGTGAACACTATAAAAACGGCACTCTACGAGTGAGGTGTGAAGTGACTCTTGTGATTGTTCATTTGAAAAGAAAAAAAGAAGAAGAAATATTCGCGAGGGTCGTAACGATACCGCAGAACTCAGAATGTACAGTGTTCATTTGACGCCAGGTAGATCTTCCGAGAAAGAAAGTACCTCGAAAAATGTGGACGGCGAAGTGGCAGTGTACAAGAATCGAAGAAAGGAATCAATTCCTGTTAAAGTCTTCAATTACCTCAAGATGCAAATGCAAGCGGAGGGAATTCCGAGTAAGAATAGTCATTTTATAATGCATGCCGATGATACAGACTTTTTTAGACGTTTATTTTTATTATGCTTGCCATTTATTTATACAATGTTACAAATATTGATCGAAGATGAAGGAACCGAACGAAAGCAAAAATACAAGATATCGTTTGAAATTAATTTCGGATGATTTAGTTTTTAAAGAAACTTTTCATCGTTTTTTTTACGATACCTTGCCGGTTCGCTTCTTTACCTTCTCTTTATAAAGAAAATTGCATGTTTCCTTACATATGTTTAACGTGAATTTGAGATCATAGAAATTGCCGCTATAAATTCATATTTTTCGAGGAAATAAAAATCCTATTTTTTTTCCGCGTTCGCAACGGCGGCATATTTCTTCCTTAATTAGTAACTTTCATTAATAGTGTAGAAATAGTTTTACATGATCGCTATAACGCAATGAATTATTCTTCTTCAACTGGATTAAACAAATAATCCCTCCATTGATCATGTTAGACTTTGATTTATATTCTTAAATATATATAAATAACGCGTAATTACTTCTTCTAAATTACATAGTACCAATGCTCTGGACCCCTTCTCTTTCAATAATACATACAATTTAATATACTATACCAGTAGTATAAATTTCTTCTCTTATTGACCCTGACTCTTAGAAACATCATCTACCTGTGTGACCAATGCAGTACTTATCGCTGAAAATAGACAGTCCGTGACTTCAACATTTAAATCATCGCCTACATTTGTATCTTTCTCCGCGACCGATTCGTAATTCGTATAATTTTGCGCCCAAGCTCCGGGAATAGAATCTTCGTTCTCTTCGATAGATTCCCTTAAATCGGGATTATTATTCAATTCCGGCGCGTGCGGAGCTCGCGTTTCTGTCGCCACGGATTCTTCGCGCTTCATCTGCGAGTTACCCATTCGTATTCCGCACGAGGTATCGTTATACAGTAGCCAATGCGGTGAGAAAGAATGTTGCCTGTGCTCTGCAACGAATCTTTCTTTTTGGGAACAAGTTAGACTCGATGATACTGGCGTGTGCGTGACCACTGGCGCTATGTAGCAATATACACAAGATGTTTGGTCCAACTTTGATAAATCTATGCGTTTACTACTAATGAGATTCAGAATATTCTCGAGAATTGGATTCGCGGAAGTTTTGGACAATTTTTTCGGCCAGAACGGATCTAGTATTCCTAAAATTATTAAAGTCTTATATTATTTTGCATCGCGAAATAAGTAACATGAGAAGAATAACATACCATTTGTCTGCGTATTGTGTGCTGTACTAGATACATTTTTATTAATACTGGATTCTGTTTGTGCTGTGACACTATAGCTTTGTTCCACGTTCCCAGATAATGGGATGCTTCCTTGAGTGTTTTGCGAACATGAGTAATCGTATGTTAGATCAGAATTGTAGTGATTGTTGTTTGAAAATGTTTGGGAGATGGTAGATGCGCTAGATGTGTAAGTATCCTGATTCATATTTGCATCTGAAAATGTATGTGTACTTTGCAAGTATTCTCCACTAGCTTCTGTATTATATTTAACAATGTTTTGTAAATAATACGTGTTGGCAGAATTGGATTGCACACTGGGGATAATGTTTGTTTCGTAGTACTGATTTTCTTCCGGTGGATTCATATTCAATAAATTGTGATTCGAATTCAATAAATTCTGATTGGAATTGTAGGAAGGTACATTTCCAGTTGTACGGTATTGACATGTCAAACTCTCGTCGTTTATAGGCTTATTCAAAGTATCAGATCCTATATTATCATAGTACATAGTGTGGAATATTTTTGAGGATTGAGCATCTGATGTCGTACAGGTATCTGTCCCGTCCATTACATTGGTAATGGTCCAATTCTCATAATCCGGATGCATATCAATGTTTGTAGAAGAATATCTGTATTGATTAACATTTTCATTTGTTAAAACATTAGAGATTTGCTGGGGAATTCCCGCTACATTTTTGGCAAAAGTTGGCTCATTCAAGAAATATCCTCCCTTAATTCCACTCAAGAGTTCGTAACACTCTGCATTATTTTCTAGATTTTCCTCGTTATCTTGATTGTCTGATTCGGCAGTTAAAGTGTCAGAATTGTCTAGCAAATTATTAGGCTGATACTGATCCATTGTCCAAAGTCGATAACCACCCATCACAGGGCTGGCTATTTCCTCTAGATTTGCACCAACAGGTGCTTGCAACATCTTCTTTAAAAGTACAGACCCCTCTACATTGTTATTCGGATCTTCCAATGTCTGATATTCTACATGATCGTTTGGTTGGTATACAAATGAATCCACGTTATTCACAGCAATTATATTAGATCTACTGTAGTTACTAATGTCTAAAGGAACTTTCTGCACATCAGATGAAACAGTTGCTGTTCTTAAATCAACAATAGTCGAATCTTGTACCTGATTGTTATTTGTATCATATGTTTGAAACTCTCTCTGAATTTTCTTCAGTAAAAACTGTTTAAACTCTTCATAGTGAGGAATTCTACTATCATCATCTCTACTTACAATCTCTTCTTCTGCACCAACCTAAAGAAAACAAGACACAGTGTGCTTATTTCACTCATAAATTGTTTCTTCTCTCGTTCCCGGGAACAATTGATAAAATTCAAGTAATATAGATTAACGATCGATCTACATATAGAGATATCCGCGATCGCTAGGTATCCATTATTACACCTGTCGAACGGCGATAATAATGCGCCCCATCGAAAACCGTCAATTTTATAATTTTATAATAGGTGAAATTAACTCACCCACTGATAAGGTGGTTGCTGTTGCGGATAATAATAATCATCGGCCATAACGTAATCAGGACTATGCAATGGTGTGGAGGTTAATCCGAGAACTTTCCCGGTTTTCACTTTTCTCACTTTCCTCTTACGGGTTTGCTTAAGATCTTGCAGTAGCCTGCCAACCTCGTTTTCATTTCCGCCTTTCGCGGCTTGCAACACTTTAACCAGCAACTTCTTCTACGATCAGAAATCGTAATCGATCGTTTGAAAATCAATTTACTTGTCGCCACTTACGATAGAAATCGGCAAGGCGGGCCCGGGTTCGCGGATTATCGCCGTTTAATATTCTCTAGCAATGAAGCAATTACCTTTATGTTACCTGGTACTCGATATCTCAGAGCTAGGGCCTGCAATTCCTTGTACGATAATCTTGAAATATCGTTGCCGTTCATTTTCAAACATCGAAGAACTTCAGCCGCAGTCCTCTTCCTGGATCCTACACATTTCTGACATGGCCGATAGAAAAATTCGTCTGCTGGTTAGATCCACGCTGGTTCCTCTCAACTCGAAATAATTCACTTTAATGTTGAGCTGAAAACGGGTATGTAGCGAAAATTCTTCCTTTTCGTGTAGAAAACTTGCCTCGATTGAAGGAAAGGAGGGCTCGTTCTAATTAAAATTGCAAAGATACTTTGAATTATCCTGATTTATTCTTACTATTATCGTGCCCCCTTATCATTAAAACTATTATCCTGCCATCTAGAAATGTACACGAAAATTCGATATTGTCGATCGATAATATTTACATCCTTATTATCTGCGAAGATCGTGTGGTTTATTGGGGTAGTTTTAAAGATTGACGATAGGGTTCCTTAAGCCTGGCACGGCTGATCTGTTTATTAGATCTTTTCTCAACTAATCAGGTAATACATATCCGACAAAGTGGTTTATAAACATTTGTACAGAATTTCGTGAACGTGTAATCTTCGCGATCTCTCGCGTGGCAGCCAGCTGGTACATTGAACGTCTGCGAGTTCTGCGACTAGGTACTTGTTGTGCGGTTATCGGTGATCGACATAAATCGGGTCAATTTTCCAGCTTCTGAAAGCATACTTTGGCTCGGGTTCAATCTGTGATAGCGGCGCAAGATCCTCGTTTAGTCGATAACAGGTTTACAGGGAATATAATACAGTAATTTTCAGCAATCTCTCAAAATTACGTATACATATACCAATATATTATTTACTTTCGTGGCCAAGTGCATTAGATCAGTCTGTAAATAGTAGATCGCGATCAGTATAAAAGTGGTTCATAGTCAGACACAGCGTCTTCCGTTATTCCATTGCTTATAAAATCTTCTACCACGTTCGAAAGTTATTCTCATCGACAGCTTCAATTGTCTACTATAATTGAAACGTTGAATTGGCAGGGAACAGGAATCGGGCGATGAATATGCAGGAACAACAATCGAGTAATGAAACGGACGGATGCTAAAGAAAAGGAGAAGGAATGAGGCCGGAGGAAACATGGCGCGGGGCAAGGTAAATAGATAGAAATCGTTGATAGGTAGCTAAACGATGATGTTTTATTCAAATAATACCCATCTGTCGGTTGAGACGTATGGCTCGCTATAACTGTGCTCGAGAAAAGAGTCTGGACTTGCGCGCCAGCAAGGAAACCCCGTGCTTTTGCGTGGCAGCTCTTTCAGTGCATCAGCGAGAGGGTCGCGCACATCGTTACCGAGTCAGTCGGCGAAGTTACGTTAGTCCGTCGCGAAGCATCGATCGGTGAATTAGGCGAAGGCGCGTTGGGATCAGTTCGAACGACAGGTGAAGACTTCTCGTAGCCGAGGGGCCCGAAGGGGACGAAGAAGAGGAAACGAGAGGAGGCCTTAGAAAGTCAAGTTTCCGGTCAAAGTTCCGTGTGGTTTCGAAGGAACCGGAAGAGATCGGTAGTTGGATCGTTGCCAAGCGGTCGACGATAGGACTCGAGTCGAGTGCAGAATCGCTCCCGGCGATCGTTTCGATTTCGAATCGCCATCG
Source organism: Andrena flavipes (assembly GCA_963971345.1). Classification (NCBI taxonomy): domain Eukaryota; kingdom Metazoa; phylum Arthropoda; class Insecta; order Hymenoptera; family Andrenidae; genus Andrena; species Andrena flavipes. The sequence continues at coordinate 33,200,392 of OZ020481.1, forward strand.
AATCCGTGGAACGGCCAAATGAAGGCACGTAAGAGCCGTGAGAAAAGTAAGTTGATGAATCATACAGGACGACTGTAGTGCCGCTCGAGTTTCCTCTCCGGGTAAATCGGTGCAGGCCAGTTGATACACCGTGGAAAGAGATCCTCCTTGAGACGAAGGGATTCGCACAGCCCAGGCCCCACAGCTTCGCATCTTCTCCCTCTTTAGCGTGCGCGCGCTCATGTCCATTGCGGTGTGTCGGTGATAACAGCCGCCAAAGATGCAACGGCAAGGTGCGAGAACTCGTTTGACAGAGGAAAATACGAATTCATCAACTCTCTTCTAATCTACTCCCTTGTTTCTCTCCCGACTTGACGACTATCTTCCTGTTCAGAGTTAGCCCCCCTTTCTGGAGGTAGTTGGTCCACTAGGGAACCGACCGATGGCGACGCACGCTATACCAATATATATACTCGTACCGTGGCCCCTCTACTCTCGCACACGTATACACCTACGTCTCGTGCGTCTCCAGAATCGCGCGTTTTTAATTGACAAATGCTCGGAAAGCGGTATCGCAAAGTGGGGTGGATACGGGGTAGGAGCTCTCCCGTTGCTATGGTGACCCCGGATGCCCGGGACCCGAGACCAGAGCTGCTAGTGGAATTACACACTGCGGACCGTATACGTCTATAATGTGTATATACAAGACAACGGTGCGCCCGAGTAATTTTCGCTAAAAGCCCCTTTTGCGCGCAACCCCTTCGCCGCCGCTGTAGACACATTCAACGCAAACATCCATTCCACACAGCATTACTCGACGCGCGGCAAATATTTCTCCGGGTATGAATCCAGAATCCTAAGGTTTAACTTCCGAATCCATTTTTTAGTTCCAGCTTGCCAACGAGCATCCTGAATATCGATCCTTGGTCCAGCTTCGTAGCTTCCGCTATATACATACGTAGCATCGTGTAATCACCCTAATGGGGTTGATATTTACCCGTGCCTTACGTGCTCCCGTCGTCGTAATTTTAGCAACGATCAATGGGAAGCTTCTACCTTAGTCGTGATCGGCAAGCTTGACGGTTTTCGTTGTGTATCAGAGATCGTAGATATGTAACGCAAAGAGTAGAAAGCGCGGGAAGAGACCAGTTGCTTTCGGGACATCGTGCCCGGCTATGAGTCATCCGATCCCTCTCCATGCCGCGGAGCTTTATGTACGCGCGATCACGAGCGCCTGGTAGTTTTCCGTTCTGAACGGAAGCATGCGTAAAGAGGAATAATTGCATGATAGATAGACACGCGCGAATCCACCTCTGCCACGGCACAAATCAGTTCTCTTCCTTTAAACATCAATCCCAGCGGATGTGGAGATTCTGACAGCAAATTAATCGATAGCCAGAAGCGTTCGAGGAATTCGCAAATGTCTACGGTACTGAGTAAATGCGCGCCTATATCGCGACCGTCACGTAGAAATGGTAATTTCGTAAATACATAGTGGTTTGTATACTTGTCACTAGTAGTAGCATCCAGACTGTCCCGGAATTCGTAGTATCACCAGTAACAGAATGCTTTCTCGCTCGAAACACGGAAGAACTTTTTGTACCAGCTTCTCGACTCGGACGAGAAATCATCCCCTTCTCGGTTGTAACACGAATCACGGGCATGCTCTATAAATTCTTGTAGATTATCGTTCGTTAGGCGACTCCTTTGATTAGGTGCATTTCTTATAGCGATTGCATCTGCTGTTTAAAGCTTCACACCCAACCTCTGTAAATCGTAGCGTTGGGTTACGCTTTCGTTTGCTCTTCAATCTTATTTTCATGCCAGTAATTATATTTATAGCAGCTTATATTAATGACTATCGATTTTTACGTTGCGCCGCTTGAGTATGAAACGAGTCTAAGCGGCCGTGTCGCGGGCAGATTTTCGTACGATGATAGCGTGTTTCTCGAAATTCAGATAGGCCATCAAATCTAGGATTTCTCCATTAATTAACGAAAGCGGATCGCTCGATGCTGCTCCGGTGGAACTGCTCAAGTTTTCAAGCCTCAAGTGTGGTACCTTAGAGCTCTTTCGAGCCACCTGAGACCAATTTATCGACTTTCTTCTCTCTCTTTCTCTTCCTACTCCACGCATCTTTCCATCGCCGTGTAGTAATGAAGCAGCTATAAAGAATTCTCTAACATTACCGATAAAAGATGGAATCGTGCGTCCATTATTTCAATCTCTCCCCAAGTAAAGCATGGTTTCCGTTCTAATATCGGAAGTCGGTGTTCAAACCGTACCATTCCCGTTGCGTCTCGCTCACGAGCTCTCCGCCTGCAAGCCTATGCACCTGTACGATCTCCAGGTATTGTCACCGCGTTGGCAACGCGCACACTGTCTCCCGTAGAACCCCAGTTTATGCTCCTTGTCAGGGGAGTGTAGGCAGGTTGCCTGGAGGATCGGCTGCGCTGCGTTCTCCCGGGCACCCGGCGTATCTTCTCCCAGCAAGTAACGTGTTGTTGAGCTCGTTGCACTCTGTCTCGTAAGTAGAAGTCGCGCCGTCTCCTCTCCTGCCTGCTAGTGAGAGAGGAGAAACGGCGTCTCTCCCTTACCCTGAAGTAGAGGAGGAAGCATTTGAAAAGGTGAGATGGGAGTGTCTCGAACGCGTGGTACAGTCATAAGAGTGAAGAGCCTGTTGACAAACTTGCAGAGGGCGATCTTGAAGAACTCGGGGGCGTTTTAGGGGGTTCTACGGCCGGTGCCCTCGCTCTCGGTGGCCGCCACAAGCCGGAAGAGCTGGCCACGCTGGCCGCCAACACCAGATTCTCCAGGAAGGAGATACAGCTGATTTATCGGGGCTTCAAGCAAGAGTGCCCGACCGGTCTCGTCGACGAGGAGGCCTTCAAGCAGATATTCTCGCAGTTCTTTCCGCAGGGAGGTGAGGGTACTCCTTTGACGTACGTAAAACGAAGCCGCTTACCAAAGTAGAATCGACGTAACGTCTACGTCTGAACTTTCAGATGCCAGCCAGTACGCCCATTATGTGTTCAACACCATGAAGAGGAAACCATCTGGCAAGATAAGCTTCGAAGTGAGACCCTCGGCAACTCGGCAATTGTTTCACGCTAGTACACCGTGGTTGCTTCTGTTTCAGGAATTCCTGACCATCCTGTCGAAGGTATCCAGAGGCTCGGTGGAGGAGAAACTTCAGTGGGTGTTCGGGCTCTACGACCTGGACGGGGATGGGCTGATTAGTAAGGAGGAGATGCTAGACGTGGTTGGTTCCATTTACGAAATGTTGGGCCGCTATACCCAGCCGCAAATTGTCGAGCCGCATGTGGCCGCCCGGGAACACGTTGATCGTATTTTTCACGTGAGTAGTTGCTCTCTATAAATATAATACTTGGATACGGTTTCACCACCGTATAGACTGCGTAATCAAACGAATGATTTTTTTCCACAGTTAATGGATTCGAACAAGGACGGCGTGGTGACAATCGAGGAATTAGTACAATGGTGTTCCAAAGATGAGCAGCTGCTTCGAAGTCTCGACACTCTCGACACTGTGTTATGAGATCTTTACGATTATTTTCTAAATCTCACAACTGGATTCCCAGTGATCCCGAATTCCTTAGAAATTCTAACCAGGCGCGCGAGCGAGCTCTGCGCGTAGTTCCCAGAGAAGGAAGTGGGCATCTTCGATTCCCAAATTCAAATGAGAAGAAAGAAAGGAATTGAATTTCGTGGCAAGCGACCGTCAGAGCTCGTCGAACGTTATTTGTAAATATGTATTTACCCTACCTACCCAGTCTTTCAAGCGTGCTGTCGGGAGCACGATTAAATTATCAATACCTATTACTTTTTGTCACTCGCGCATCGGCAGATCACTCCACGATTCTTTGTATACATGCATCTCGAAAATGTAAGTTTGGGGTAAGCACTCGGCTCGAAGGAAGTATAAGAGCTCGGGCATACATATCGGGTTGTCGTTGAAATTCCAACCACGCGGAGTTTAATAATACAGAGTGACCTGTCTGCTCCCGAGTATCACAGAATTGTTAGCTAGGATCGATGCGACGAGAACAGCCCAGTCTTTCGCCCCCTTAAAGTGGATATTTCATTCTACCTTCAAATTTCTCCAGGTTTAACGCGATCTTCGACTTCTAAGTACATATATCCCTTCCGAACTCCCGCAATGCTTAAGGATCTGACGACGAAGGTTCGACTCAAAGTTCATTTAGATATAGAACTCTTTTAACGAGCTTTCACGAGTAACAGATTTCTTCTAATCGAGACAGCGAATTTACGTATAGCGCGGGATTCTGGTGATCGCCGCGGTAGTTAAGTAAGATTGAAAGGACTTTCAAAGATCCCCCGACCTGTCCATCACTCAGGCCGTTTTCTTATCTTCCAATACCTTGTAATTTCAATTCCAGATTATTAGTTGCTAGGCATACACGAATGATATTTGACAATCTGTTCGTCTCTTGATAATATTTTCGAATCTGTAGATTCAAGAGCGTCCAAAGAAGATGTAAAAGTCGAATAGATATTCGATTGTTCGCGATAGAAGAAGTTACGCAAACTTTGAAGGTGCTCGTGTATGCCTACCGAATAGATAGCTGATAGACCATTAAAGCTAGGCGTCTCTAACGTCTTCGACCTCCCACGCCCAATGGAATTTTAAGTAGTATATAACTAGTATAACCCGGTAATAATAGTGCTGTAGTACCCTCGACCAATTAAGAGAAACGTGGTCCTGCAAGATCAACGTCTCCTGTGATTCTCGTACCTTACTACTTATTATAGCTATCTCGTAAATTATATTCTTATTATATAATACAGTTACTATTACTATTATCAATCTCATTTGCTGTCACCTACTTATCGTAAATTATCACACCTATATATAAGATCTGTTGGCGCATACTTGAGATATATTGTAAAATGATATTTCACGCGCACAAACGTCATCGAATTTGTTGAATTTCTCAATTCTATTGGAAACCTGTACTATATTTACAAATATAAATGTCAAAAGCGAATGTTTCCACGTTATTGTAAATGTAAAGAGATCGATTTGTCAGTTTTGCATTTCATTCTGGCAATTTCCAATCCAATTCAATCTATTCGATATGAATAAATGAATATTTCAGTCAGCCACTTCAACGATCTATTTTTTCCACTAATTGGTACGTTGGAGTACACACGAATTTAGTTTATTATTCAATTTGCGTTTCTTCGATGTACAGTTTCCCTTGTCAAATTACCCATTGTTGTCAAATCATATCATATTATTCAGCAATTTATTTAACTTTCCTTACTAGTTTATGCACTTTTACAATTACTTTTGATAATACGGATGCTTAACGATCATCAGCCCGTGTTTATGCACTGGTAAGTATGTATTTACATACTGTTCATCTTTCAAAGTTTCAATTACATAGTTCAACAGCATTCAAACGTACTGTATTATGACCGACCGCGATCCCTGCATTATCCCAGAGTTGGCTTTTGGGCCAGGAAATTCTGCAAAGTTAATAGGAGTACAGGATACTAGTGGAGGTGGCACGCTCGATATATCTTCCTCCTTGTCGCACACAATAGCGCTCTCTCTCGCACGCTCCACCTATCTCCCTCCTTGTCGCACGGACTAGCGCCCTCTCTCTCGCACAGCTTGGCCGTGCCACCTCTTCTAGTATCATATACTCCTATTACCTCAGGCGAATTTCCTGGTCGGAATAGCCAACTTGGGGACTTCTTGGGGATAACGTAGGGATCGCGGTCGGTAATCTAATCTACATAAAAGGCTTTTTAAACGATTTTATTCGGCTTCGATCCTCTGTTTGTGTGTTTGTTTTTTTATTAGTCCATACTTGAAGATGAAACTGCAAAGGGTGATAAATTACATCTAGAATTACAACCGACGAAGCTTGAGTCGCGGAACTGTCCTCGTCATTGTCTCAGAGAATCGTTAATAACTAATTAATTATAACTAAAATCTGCGCAAAGACCACATAGGAAAGTAACCAAGGGTCTATTCTTTGAGACGCGACTCTAAAAGTTCATAGAATATTCGCGGGAAATAAGAAATTCGTGAATTTTCAGTGGCTGCGCAACGTTTCTATCTCCGTTCTTGTCGCACGCGTCAGCTCTCTCTCTCTCTCTCGCACAGCTCAGCTTTGCGAGAACATACTCCTGCAACGTAGGGATCGTGGTCGGTAATGCAAAATTTATGACACGTGTTTTATTAATAATGATCCAAATAATTTATATGGATTTCTACAGTTGGATATTAAAGCATAGATTCATAGATCTTTGCATTAAATGTAATAGGCATTTCAAATAGATATTAAGATGCAAATGAGTTGCAGGATTCACGAAATGTAGGAATAAGTAAGGAAAAGAGAGCACAGAGGATTCCAGTAAATTACAAGATATTATAAAAAAAATTATCATACTTAATATAATTATAAAAAAACAAACATTTATACATTTGTACATTTGTTTTGTTAAATATTACTTATGTCTCTTGGTTTTCTTGCTCGTGTTCATTCATTTCTGTGGCCATAACTTCTGTAGCACTTTTTCCTGGAACATCCGGCTCCTCCTCTCCAGGCACATCGTTTATCTCCACTGCCTCCCCCTTATTCATAATAGATTTCTGTATATCTTCCTCTAAATGGACGCAGGCTTGCTCAATTTCATAATTCTTTGACACTAATCCAACCCATTGTGCTTCTAACGCTCTCAATTTCTCTCCTCCTTGAGTTTGCATCGATTTCCTCTGCCAGTTTACTTCTTGTATCATTTTCCTCAGTGCTTGTAACTGCTTTTGTGCTTGACTTACTAGTTGCACCAGTACTTCCAGATACGACTTCCACGCTTCGCATCCATATTCCATCATCAGTTCGAGATTACAGATTCTGCAACGATACAAAACACTCGTAGCTGTGAACAATAATTTAAAACAGAAGAAACATTAAAAAAAACTGGGTCGCTGGAATATTTTTATACCTAGTAGCTTGATGCTCTAATTGCGCGCTACTGTTTTCCACGCTTTCATTCCACGCGGCAAGATCGTTCATCTTGCCTGGTGGTGGTGGCGGTAACTCGTAGCGTTTCATGCTGAGCACTTCCATGGGCAACCGATTTTGCATTCGCTCAAATTCATGTTTCATTACATCTGTTTCGAAAGCAATTATGTTCAGAGATGGTAAATGTTCTAAATAATTCTTTGTTGGTCTATATCGGCGCGTTTCCTCTTCAACCATCGCCAAGGCCTGAAACATTAATCAATTAAAGCGTATAATATTTATCGAACTATTCAATATTCAATATAAATATAAACAATATAACCCCCAAAGATCTGAGGGCACAGATTATTGTGAAGGAATTTGATTTACCGCTTCCCTGACTCCTGGTTCATCGTAGCCCTGATCGATATACGGCAGCGCATCAACAATAACTTCTCCTGCCATTTAAGGAAAAGTAGATAAACGTCTTATTTTACGTCAAAATTTGTATAAATAATATTTGAGTCTTCAGTGACGTAGTTCCGGGTGAAAACTCAAGTATGTGGTGAGAGGATTCTGTTGAAACAACCAATCGCTGTGCATCGTTTCCCAAAAACTACATCGCTATGATTGCGCGATAGTAGTTGTCGATTATCAAGTTTCAATATTCTCTATAAAAATGTTTAGTGGGATCAGAATCGATAGGAGTTTCTATAAAGCATGAGCTGTTAAAACATATTTGGTTTACTACCCATAATTATTTTATAATAAATTTCATTTTGCACGACTGTGAAATGGATGTTTCAAGAGATTCGAACTGAGCATGCGCGAGTGTAGCTGTGCAACTTCCGCTTACGTCCTTCTTCCTTTGTGACCAGGTAAGGCGTGTGGGCTGCCTGGTTAGTTTATATTTGATGCGTGAAAAGTTGTAAAAAGAACGCGAGATGGTAAGAAACTTTGCATTCTATTCAAAGTTCATCGCGTTTTATATGTTCGCATAGTTTCTTCGTTCAAGAATCTCTTAGTTTCCATGAATTTCACAGTAAACTTAGAATTCCAATGCCTGCCGCATCGTTCACCACGTGTTAGACTTTTCGTTTACGCGCTATACTAGTAATTCGATCCTAGAATACGTTCGAGAGTTTCGTGCGGGTTGTTGCACTTCTTTTTTTCTTCCTCTATTAAATATAACTAAGCGTTCGACTACAAAGAAATGTTCGCGTTGGGTAAGATTTCCATTTTCCAGTCCGCCATGTGCCGTGTCAATTTATGTCGCCATCGTACCACAACATTACTTTCCTTTACGATTAACTACACGTATATTTCATGATCTGTTTCTTATTATAGTCGTTATCAACGGCGCGACCGCTTGTTACGGTCTACTCCGATAAAAATGAATCATCGGGAGATACGATTTCTTTGCCGGCTGTGTTCAAAGCACCGATTCGGCCAGATGTTGTAAACTTCGTTCATCAGCAAGTTTCCAAGAACAGTAGACAGCCGTACTGTGTGTCTAAGGAAGCTGGTGAGTATTCTGGTCAAGGATGCTTTAACAAAGGGTTCTTACGCTTTCTTCGATTCCTAGAGGGAGTATTGGCGGAATTATTAGATACAGGTTTCTTTTGATAGGTCACCAAACTTCCGCCGAGTCATGGGGAACTGGGCGAGCCGTGGCACGTATTCCTCGTGTACGCGGAGGTGGTACTCATCGCTCTGGTCAAGGTGCATTCGGTAACATGTGTAGAGGCGGGCGCATGTTCGCTCCGACGAAGCCTTGGCGGCGTTGGCACCGCAAGATCAATGTTAACCAGAAACGATACGCTCTGGTCTCGGCCATCGCTGCTTCTGGTGTCCCAGCCCTTGTACAATCTAAGGGTAAGTGATTCTTTATAGAGTAAACTAATTAGTCTTGCATCGCGGAGTCGACGGGTTACTTCGATGATGAATAGCTTTTGGTCTGTGTTGCTGATTTACCCTGATTATCAATAGTATTATACTGAGTATTCGAATCATTAGTTTAATTATACTTTGCTTTACATAGGTCGGTAGTTACGTGTTTCTTTCATGTTCAGGTCACATGATTCAGGAAGTCCCAGAATTCCCTCTGGTAGTATCAGACAAGATTCAAGAATACAACAAAACTAAGCAGGCTGTTATCTTCTTGAGACGTATGAAGGCCTGGAATGATATTCAAAAGGTAAATGGCCATCTGAATGTGATTAAATTATTTCTGCACCGTAGAATGTCCGCATCTTTTTTGCAATAATCTCAATTAAGATGCTCCTATCAAGTGCTAGATAAATATGGTTGTCAGGCGTTCTTGACTAGCTAATTTATTTGCTAGAAAGGGGTAATGATTACCAAACAGTCGAATCCGATAGAAAGGACTCATTTATTGTACGAGAATGTGCTAGAATTATTTCCTTCTCAGGTATACAAATCCCAACGTTTCCGTGCTGGCAAGGGTAAAATGCGTAATCGTAGACGCATCCAACGTCGGGGACCTTTGATCGTGTATGGTCAAGACCAGGTATGCAGACGACTGGGAAACAATTTATATCGTTCGTTTCTCCACTTCTGGAAAGTAATAGTTGCTTTTTGTCGTGTTCTCTTTAGGGCATTCGTAAGGCGTTCCGCAACATTCCCGGCGTTGATCTTATGAACATAAACAAAATGAATCTTCTGAAGTTGGCGCCTGGCGGCCATGTCGGGCGATTTGTAATTTGGACGAAATCCGCTTTTGAGAAGCTGGATGCTCTTTATGGAACCTGGCGCAAGGAATCCCAACTTAAAGCTGGTTACAACTTGCCATTCCCCAAAATGGCCAACACAGATTTGTCGAGACTCTTAAAATCTGACGAGATCCGCAAAGTTCTGAGAGCACCAAGGCACGTTAACTTACACGTTCTATGTACTTTTAAGTATTATTATGTACTCCGATCATGATGATATTCTTTGGTCCGTGTTACTGATTGACAGTGATAATAACCCTTAACCATAACTGACGATATTCTTAAGAATTCATTTTTGTTTTTTGGTCCCGTATATACGTACTGAAGAGAAAGCTTTTGCAATTGCAGGAAGAGAGTGGTCCGCAGTGTGAAGAAATTGAACCCGTTGACCAATACTCGCGCGATGTTGCGTCTGAACCCGTACGCCGCTGTCCTTAAACGCGCAGCAATTTTGACAGCGAAGAAACGCCAGCAAGAGAGGGATCTTGCTTTAGCCGAGAAGCGCGGAGTAAGTTCACTCTCCAATTCTTTATTATACTTCGTTTCGCGTATCAGCGATCTAACTAAATACTTCTCCCTCGCAGATCAAGTTACCGAAGAGTGCACCGGCTGTAAAATCCAAGTTGCTGCAGGAGAGACGCAGGAAACAGATTCTAGCTGCAAAGGCAGCGAAGGCGAAGAAGCTTGGAACCGCGAAAAAGGCAACCGCTCCCGCAGCTAAACCCGCGAAAGTGACGAAGACAACCAAGAAAACCACACCTGCTAAGAAGTAAAAATTCTCCATCAACAATTTGTTGTTGACCCAGGGACTTCATTTGTTTTGAATAAAATGTGGGAAGACAACTATAAGAGAGCGGAGTTGTAATTGATCTGTAGCACCTTCGACGCAGAATTTCTTTGCGCACAAACATCCACCCGTCGATAATCATACATCAAGCGTTACACATGTTTCTTTTTAAGCGGGGCTCTCATTAATATCGTGTCGTTGAAGATTTCGACCGACACTTTCCTCGCGTTCGCGTCGGTAGGAATCAGGAAGTTCAAGTTTCTGACGTACAGCAAGTCGCCGGAACTGTGCAGTTTTATGTTCAACATGTTTTCTATAGCCAGAGTTGCCGTCCCTACCTTCAGCCCTTCGATCTTCACTTCCGCCTGTGAACGCGTAAAAATCCTCTCATTATCCACGCTCCGGAATCTAACAGAATAATCCAGCGAACGTACAGCATAATATTCTTTATTGTCGATGATGTAGAAGTTCGGAACCTTGTCGAACTTCAAACCTGTTTTAACTCCGTTCGCCATCATTTCGAAATTCATGTACTCATTTTGCTTTAGCGTGATTGCGTTCTCTCGGCAGTGATACGGTAGTGTGTCCATGGTGGGCGATCTGAATTTACAAATTACACAAATGTGTTACGAATCATTTTTAGGCGATAACCAAAGCAGAATAACGAGCTTGACAACGTGAGATCATCTTTTGTTCTATCGAGTTGCGTGCACCAAATATCGATAGCTTCGTGGGATATCGGGAAATTCTAGAGTACATACGCAAAGTATCTCTCAGCTTTTCTCGATATATTTCTTCCGCGTTTTGCTGGGCTTCATCGTGGGAGCCGTGAGCACGAGCATTCTGTGCTTGTTATCAACAACTGCGCGAACTTTCTCGCCGTCGATATCATTCGGTATGAGTAGATTCTCGCAATGTTTCATCATTTTCTTGATCAAGTCTCCGAGCAGAGATTTCTCGGGCACTTCTGGAAATTGGCTCGCGAACTGATCGTTCGGTGGCTTGCACACGTGCACGCGAAGATTGCTCCCTTTGACGGTTATTTTAATCGACGACATATCCACTTCTGGCGCCAGTAACATGCGCGCCTGCAATAGAAAGACGATAATAATACTCGAACCGATTGCTGGGTAGAATGGTGATGAGCGACGATGAACCTCGTATACACTGTCTGATCGAACTCCGATAGAGATGATTTGTATTACGTAGCTGGTCTCCAAAGGTTTCACAGGGATCGTCACGGGCTCCGGTTTGTCGTAGGCCACGAGCGGGCTCGACTTCTTCAGAAACTTGAGAGAAGTCGCGCATTTTGGGCAATGACCAGTGTCCACGACCACGTCCCCGTCGCACTTTAAACATTGACTCCTTTTTCTGTCCATTTTTCAGGCGATTCGAAGGTAATCCATGTCATCGCACCGGAAACGCGCTTAGTCGCGAAAGAGATTTATCCTGATCGAAAGCATCGACTAAAGAATAAGACGACAAATTTTTTCTCGCAAGAGTTGCAATGGTGAAATTCTTATCGAGAGATAAAGGGATCACTTGTCAATTTGGGAATGCTGCCGGAGTGACAAATGAAAATCGATATGAAACAAAACCACCACGGAAACGCGATCAATTAAAACTACAAGGTGCATATAATATTTGTCCAATAATGCTTTTAAATTTGATTTATTGTCATGAATACGCAGATTTCTTAACTGTGCTGGCGGATCGATAGCCCTGGGAGGAAGCAAAAATTTCTCCTATCATAACTGATCGCGAGTTAGGCACAGCTGTGTTTCGAGTAACAGGAACCCTCTGATTTCATTATTGCAGTTAATTGCAGTCCGGTGATTGAATCGAAGATACAATTGGAGAGACTAGCACCAGTTGAGAGTGAAATCAACAACGTGCACGTTGGGAAGAGACCAGCTGTACAACTGGCAGTTTGTTTAACATTTGCGCCTGTATTGTTTGAAACGCCTGCGCGAATTTCCTTGGGAATGGGCGCGCTGGTAGGGGTAGCGCGGGATTCAGGGTCGAAATTGCACGGTGGTTGAAAAGCATCGGACATCAGTCGAGGACAGGCGGTCTCGCGTTTAAGTGGTCCATCAATTCCATGTCGCCTTTGGTCCTGTTCTTTCGTTACGGAGTTTTGGCCATCATTTTCGGAAACGGTGAGTCATCTCCCCTGTTCGCATAAAATCGTGCTTCTTTTAAACTTTACATTTTTATCGAAACAAGGGCTATTGGTGAATCGTATCTGTTTCCTAGCTAGTCGAATCCGAAGTTATTAAATATTAAATGCGATAATTAAGGGCTGTTTCTGTTACGTGGCAGTTTCCAATTTACCAAACCTGTGAATTGCATCCTTATCTTCTTCAATCATTTATTCAATTACGATTCACCGCACAAATGTTCGTACAACCGCATCCGTTGGCGATGAAAGGGAGCTTAAACGATTGAATTTTCAAGAGAACCCACCGATTGCTTTAATTCCGTTGGAATTTCTCCTCTGCTTGTAATAACACCAACTCTACCCGGTAAAATAGCTGTACAATCTTACTCAGTGGGATCATAAGTTACTTTTCTCCCATGGGTCCATAAAGCGCGATCTTTCACTTAATTAATTTTTATTATCACAACGAATAGCCAGTTTCGAATACAGTTTCTCTCGATAGTACACGAAATTCTTCGCGAGATAAAGTATTACCGTTTAATTTCTAGTTCACCGTGGACGTTAATCTATCTGATATTCAAGATCGAACTGAACACGTCCAAGGAGGCCGGTCTCTCGATGATTAAGGGCAATTTCTTCTATCTGCACGGTAACCGGATTGTTCGCTCGGCAGGATTTCCTCGCCGGGGAATCTCATGAACGCTGATTGAGTTGTAAATGAGTTTCTCCCTTCAAAAAATTTTCCCGCCCGTGGTTGACCGACCAAAAAGTTCATCGCGACTACTGCGGATTCGATTTTATTACGACATCCGTGTCCTTCGATCGCGCTTTTCCTGCCGCTCCAATTTAACAGCATCCCTGTTTCGTGGTCGGCTTCTGTAGTCGTAGGCGGTTGGGATCAGCTCCTGACCAAAGCGTAGCAAATTTCTTTTATCTTTGATTCTCTAATACCTGGTGGAAGTATCAAACTAAAATAAAATACGTCAAAGGGAGAAAGTTAGGGGTGTAATAGGGGAGGAATATGTAACTTGCATAGATATTGTCACAAGCTGAAAGCGAAGGAATAGTGATGGTTATATATAGACGGTTGTAACATTTCAGAGTTTGCATGGATGCTTAAAGTTTATTGCTGGCTTAGCGGAGATAGTCTTTAGATCCTTATTAACCGTAAGCGAACTTCGTTATCGAACATTTGCATTGGCCTTTCGTGTAAACGTTTGCAAATGTCGCGGCAAAGAGCCGTTTCACCCCCGCGCTGTTAATTCGCGATCGGAACATCGTCAAGATTTGCATACTAGCCCCCAGAAATTCGCCAAGTCCGCCGGTGCGTTGAGCTTCCAGATCGATCTGTTTGTTTACGCCCGCCCGCCACGATTGAGAATTATCCATTAAACAGAGAAGTAATATACTGCGCGACATATTCAAAGCGCGAATATCAGGGCGCACAGAAGAGAAATTTCCTACGGATAATATTCAACAGAACTTAATTGCAAACGATTAATCCCCTCTGACAAATCCCTTATTAGTCGTCGTTCTATTTCTCTCGCGGTTTCGTTTAAAGTGCTCTCGATGGGCGGATGAAAAAGAGATCGGTTGCGTTTCTGCGAGCTTGTTCCGCAAGAATGAACAGCGTCCAGTGCATTTTCCGCGTTTCCCTGCATCGATCGCACCGATGGCCGATTCCGAGTTTCCTCTCGCTGTATTCTGGATGGAGCAACACTCGAACGACACTCCAGTCTCGCGTGTTTTCACATTCTCGAGTTTCCTCGCAAAATCTTCTATCAGCGATTAACTGTACTTTTTTTTAGGAACACGGTGGAAACGAGTTATTTTCTTCTGTTTCAATCCACACGACGAAATCTCGGCAAACGTTTTACTCGTTACCTCCGTCGCGCAAGTACGACGGGGAAAAAATTGCGAGTGGCACGCTGCAACTAGAATTTTGCGCGCTTGAAAAAGCTTGCGCTGCGATTGTTCCGAAAGCGCGAATTTACGGCTGGCCACTAGAAAACAAAGTTACGCCGAATAGAATTTCTGCGAGATAGGAAAGCGGCTTTCGACGTTTCTCCCACTTTTTCGCTTAAGCGTCGACTTTAAGCGTCGATCGAGTGTTTTGGAGCGATAAAACTCCTCGCACGATTACCCTTCTTTCTGTCGAGCATTTTTTACTGACAGTAAAGTACTAGGATATTACAGACTAATTCTTCTTTTTTTCTCCAGAAACTTGTGTATTATTAGGAGCTTTGAAAAAAATTCAAAGGCCGTTTGCTAAACGATCCAGGAATGTAAAACGCTTGCACATATGGAATTGAGCCGCTGTACCGCAACGGTGACGTAAATTTAACGATCGGAATTAAAAGGGTTGGAGAGAAAATTCTTTGAACCGTGACACTTGCGGGACCTAACACTTCGAACACTGAACACTCTAAGAGTCTAAGGAATCTCGTTCGCAGCTAAGGCTTTTTAAATTTGCGATCTGCTAGATCCAAAAGGCAAATCTAATTTAGAAAGTTTCACTTTTGGAAATTTAGGAACTTTTGATTAGATGGTTTCGGAGGACCAAACGTTTCCTGTAATTCTCCGCGAACCTTTCACGTTTTCATTAGACAAACGCGTCCACGGTCGGGGCCATTCTCTTGGCCGATACTATTGTCTCCCAGCGAAAAGATCCTTTATCTAATTGGAGTTTGAGGGCAACGCCTGGCGAGCTTTTAGAAAAGATGAAATGGAAGGAAGAGTAGCTAGGACTGGGAAAAGGCTTCCCCGCGTTTCGAGGCACAATGGCCAGTTGAATGGGCTGAACGCTTCCGTGTACAGATCGGAAACACTATAATGGATACCCTTGATGTAACGAAAGGAATCAGATTGGAAATTAGAAAGGGATGGAGGGAAAAGAAATGCAGCGTTCAGACTTGTGTTTCAGGTCTGGGAGATGAACACGAATATAGACTGACGAAGTATCTCCTCGATGGATATGATGCCGGTGTACGACCAGCCAAAAATTCTTCTCAACCGCTGGCTGTCGTCTTTGGACTCTCCCTCCATCACATAATCGACGTGGTGAGTACCGGCTAGGCAGATTTTAAATTTCCACAATTTTCTTCCCCGGAACTCTGTAACAGAATTGGAAACGCTCTTTGATCGAATGACGAATGGTATGCTTCCAAAGCGTTTCGCATCGCTCCAGAAATAAAACTTGCTGGGATTTAAGTCTCTTTAGAAAGAAGCATTAACGGGAGCGAACGCGCCCGCGTCTTTGACGGTAGGAAAATATCGCGGGGCCACGGGAAAATTGAAATAATCTGAAAATCGTACGGAGGCGTACAAAACAGTCAACTGCTACCAGCTCGTACGAATCTCGTTACGTTCTTTCTATGAGTTGGAGAAGCTTGAAATCCAGGTCAAGCCTTGTTGTACCTGTATTTATTTCAACTTGGGCAGGAAATATCGGCATGCCGCGATATGGCAGTAGTTAACGCGGCAGGCATCGATTTATATTCGTTACGATACATTTCTTTTCGGTAACGCGATGACTGTCACGCTGACGGGTCGTAACTCGGAAGAAGTGAAATCCTCTCGGGAGGAGTGCTCCAAGCGGCTAACCGGAAGTACGCAAGACAAATTGCCGGTAGAGCATGTAAGCCCGATGGGAAACTTTCAAAGATTTATCTCGTGTATACCTAACGAGAATCATCTTTCATCTGACGTAGGTATATTCATCGCGGCCAACGTAACAGAGCTACCTTTTCTTCGTTTTTCCGGGATGCCCGATAATGAACACGCTTCTTTATCAGAATGCGGCTGAATACTGTTTCTTTGAGACAACTACATTGCTTGCGAATGAAAATTAACGAGCAAAGTGGCCTCGGTTTAAAACGGTGGTTGATTTTGATTTTGCTTGCAGGACGAGAAGAACCAGATACTAACGACTAACTGCTGGGTCACGCAGGTTTGGACGGATCATCATCTGAAATGGAATGCCTCGGAATTCGCTGGAATCCGAGTAATCCGCGTTCCCTACAACCGCGTGTGGAGACCAGACACCATTCTGTACAACAAGTAAGCGAGAATTTTTCATCTTATTTTAGAAACAGAAGGTCGAAACTGTGGCTAACTTTTGGGATATGAAAGAGATGAAAAGAAAGAAAATTTCGCTACATATATGGATATTGATTGGTCACGGCAGTCTCGGGTTCATTTCTTCTCCCCGATATTACCCAATATCTTCTGTTTTGTTTATAGCGCAGATCCACAGTACAGTTCGGCAGTCATCAATACAAACGTGATCGTCAGTCACACGGGGGAGGTGGTGTGGTTGAGCCACGGAATTTTTCGAAGCAGCTGCGACATCGACGTGGAGTTCTTCCCATTTGACGAGCAACGATGCCTCTTAAAGTGGGCCTCTTGGACGTACGACGGATACCAAGTAAGATACCAAAGACACAGCGACACAAAATACGCGAAACGATTGCGCGTACTAAAAGCGAAATAAAAAAAGGGAAATATTGGAGAAAAGGCGACGTGGAATTTCATCGATGCCAGAAATTCGGCCGGACGATGGCAGACGACATGCAGTTTTCCGCGCGATTAACTTGGTCGAAATCAGCGCGCGTGCTAACACCCACGTCTTTCCAATATCTGCTCCCCCCCCCCACCGGGATATTTCGCTGGCCAGATAGTCTATTTAAATGACCGTCGATTCTGAAATTACAGGGCTATCCGCAACCATTCTTATTTGAATTTTTAGCAGTGGAGGATAGTCATGGGCGAGCATGCGAATTCGTTACTTCCCCGAACCTCAGCGAGCCGCGCAAGTTCTACTAGACCGTTCTTAAAATAATTCCCCATGCAAATTTATTCACGAAAGTTTGCAATCGGCCATTTAACGAGCAACGGTTAGGTCGAAACGAACGTCGGTTTCGCGATTTAATCCGACAGCATGTGCGACCTGCATCGGGCAGATCCGCGGCTCCGCTGTCCTCAATTTCACGCAGTTCCTCCCCCGAGACGATATGCAAAACTAGAGAGCGATATATCGGGCAAGGGACCTTTCCAGCGGACAATAAAAATATCAAGCGTTTGGCAGCGGCAGTTTGACCGAAACCTTGAAACTTAATTTCCTAGGTCAACTATGTATGTACAAGCCTGAGCTTGAAAAATTCTGCCGTGACCATCATCCAAATCCAGAGCATGCACCTCCCTCTATTCTCAAAGGACGAGCTCGGATTAAATTTGCCATCCGACCTGATGAAGTTCTTCTCGTTATTGTACTTCCTTCTTAAAAATCTGGATGTTTTGCGGCTTCCTCGGGATCCCTTGAATTAAAAGTTCACTTTCAATGGCCAGGGCTCCGATCACTCTCGCGCGTAGATAGTCAACTTGAATCTGGAATATAAAAAAGAAGCGGAACCGTCGGAGGTCCGATCGACTCTATTGATTAAGGGAATAGGGATTCTTCGTGGGGGAAAAAGTTATTTTATTAAACGAGTCCCGGTTCAGAAAAATTTGATGCACACGCGGTATCGTCTGGGAACACGTTAATAACGATTAATTTGAAAAGTTCAAACGTAGAAACAGGGACAGCGGTCCCACTGTCCTGGGAAAGGGGTCGAGCTTTCCCAAGTCTAAGGACGCTTAACATCGGCAAATCGAAACTACTAACTCGGCGAGTCGCGAAAAGGGCTCGGGCAAATCGAAGAGCTTAATCCCGCATGCGAGAAGAGTTCAATTCGAGCCGTTTCTCCGCACCCTTTCACAGAGTTTTCCCATTTCCTATTCGCCGTCGTTGAATACATTTTGCGTGCCGCTACGTTTTTGTCGCCTAAAACGCTGGGAATACGATCCCAGCTTAGGCCCAGCTCTTGTGCGCCTGGAAAAATGTATCTTCTCCTACCAACTCGTGATCTAGTTAATCCGTCACACCTTTTACAGGATCTTCAACGCTAGGATTCATTTACTGCGCGGAGTTTGCACTCGCGGAACTTTCTTGGCAAATTTTCAGTCCGCTGGAAGTGGTAGAAATTTCCAATTTCCTCGGTCCCATTGCATGAAACCACGGTTCTCTAGTTCGTGGGTTTTTGCTGCCCGACGACACCTGTCTGTTGGTATGTCCCAACGATAGAGGGAAACGCGTTGACACGTAATCATGTCCCATTTGCTGCGGTGGGTTTAACTCGAGGCGACGAGTTAACGCTTTTAATCCAGCTCCTAGAACGCTAATTCTTCTCCCTTGGGACGACGGAGAGAGTTCGGTATACGATGTAGAAATATATACCTACCCTTTTTTTATTGGAGCGAGACCTATCTGCAACGTGTCTTGCGCAGCTTGAATTGGAGAGGCAGAGCGAGCAAGGGGACGTGAGCAATTATCAAGCGAACGGCGAATTCGACCTGGTTGATTTCTCTGCCAGGAGGAACGTCCAGTTCTACTCGTGCTGTCCGGAACCGTATCCGGACATCACCTACGAGATCCGGCTGCGCCGTCGTCCGATGTTCTATGTCTTTAATTTGATCCTTCCTTGCATCCTCATCAACGGTGTCGGTGAGTCTCTACTATCCATAACTTTGTCGTCCTACTTTGTAGCAGCGAGCATTCTTCATCCCTCGCTTCGAAGTTATCCGGAGCCACCGTCTTGGATTCCTGTCCTCTCCTTGGCAAAAACTTCTCTAATAAGTTTAGATACCGTGATAATAAATTGACAATATTTCCATAAAATTTGCAATTCTATATTGCTCGGGTTTTCGCGGGCCACCCGTGGCATGTGAAATTTCTTACCGTAAGAAACTCGAGTGCTCTTATCGAGACTGACGAGGAAATTTCATTAAAATGCTTGAATCGTAATGTCCCTTTAAAGAAGCGCCGTCCTCGAACTTGAGATTTTTTTTTTATTTCAAAAGATTTTCTCGGAAGGGTGGGAATTTGAGTATTCTCCAGGAATATAGGTGTATGATTAAATCTGCTTAACGAAAGAGGGTCGGGTTATCCACTCGAAGGGAGAAATTTATGCGAAACTTTCCGTTGCCTTTTTTTATTTCTTCCTTTATCGTGCTCGGAAGTTTCGCGCGGCCTAAGAATGCCTCCTGTTCGATATTCCATGACGAGAATGGCACGACGGAGAACTTTTATACAGACGGTGTTCCCCGTTTATTCAGCTTTGCTGGTATTCTACGTGCCGTCGGAGTCGGGGGAGAAAGTCACCCTCGGGATTTCGGCGCTTCTGTCGATGACGGTCTTCCTAATGACCATTCGCGAGACACTGCCGCCCACGGAGAAAACGCCGCTGATCAGTGAGTAGCTTCAGTCGATGGTAATTGTTTCAAGCGGCTGCGGGCGCACCTCGTCCAACTACCAGCGAAACGAAAAATGGGATAAAAGAGAGTTGACATCGTTATCTGTCTCCACCGGGACATAAAAATTCTCTCGCTACAATATTTGCTTGTTCTTTGTACTCTATGTTCTGCGTGTTAAAGGGATAAGGGTCTCTTTCTTTCCTCTCGTTTTCGATAATGGCACAAGACTCCCAGATGTTTCCGGCTGGAACGCTCGAGGAATGAATAATGGTCATTTGCAGGTCTTTACTACGGGGTTAGTATATGCCTGGTGTCGTTCGCTTCAGGATTGGCGGTGGTCACGTTGAATCTTCACCATCGGGGTGTCCGGGGATCCAGGGTGCCGGCTATCGTTCGATCTTTGGTCTTGGACAAGCTTGCCAGGGTAGTTTTTCTCAACTTTCAAGAAGAGAAAAGATCGGTAAAGTCTGCCAGCTCGCGAGGATCTTCTCTTCCATATGTTTGTCAACTGTTTGAATCTGTATTAGGAACCGGTTGAGCCATCAAGAAGAAGGAACAATTGCCCGTTGCACTGCAAGCCGGAGCTGGTGCAATCGCAATCATCGCCGAAGTTCGTGGCTAAAAGGGATGAGAGTAATAGCAGCAGTCCTAGCTTAGGTGAGTCTTCGGTGTGAATCGTTGAACCGTAGATACGCTCGGCTCGCTATAAATTAGAAGAAATATCTGGCGTAGATCTCGGAAAAGAGGGTGGCCTTGAGACACAATGGTCGCGCGTCCTGGGAAGAGTGCACGCGACGATCGAAAGGAACGAGAGACGGCTCGCCGAGCAGGACCGTCGAGAAAGAATGGAATTAGATTGGAAACAGGTCGCCTTAGTCAGCGATCGAGCACTTCTGTGCATTTTTTTCCTGACAACGATCGTCAGTACAACTGTCATCCTCTGTGGCTCGCCACCAACCACGAACATCGCCAAAGAGGGCTGAGTTTCACGCTGAGGAGTCCGAAGAACGAGGTGGAATCAGATCAGTTAAGGACACGCCTGAGCTACTTTCTTTCGACTATGATTAACACTGTCTCTTTTGTATGGCGTTTTTTATTGACAGAATTTTCAGTTTGCTTTTAGGAACGACCTCGGCGACTGTCTCTTCCTTTTTTTATATCCTAAACAAGGCGGATGGTACTTCTATCGTAATTCATAAAGCGTTCTGTAAATATACGAATACTAAGGGATTCTCGAAGTACATGTATCGAATCGATTAACTATAAGTATCTTAGAAATAAGGTATTCGTTTAGCAGAAATCGACTGGTATGAGAATAAACATTCCTTCCGTTTTATGATAATATTCTTGTATTATAAATTTATTTCACTTTAATTATATATATATATATAATATATATGTGTGTATTTCAGTCTTTACAAAAATTTCATAAGAATGCTTCAATAGTAATCAGGTACCGGCGCACAAGCTATTTTTACAAAGTCTTCGTACTTGACATGTCCGTTTGGAGATACATTCGCCTCTCGAAAGATTTGTTCCACTGGAATACAGATATAAGTTAGTAAACTTAATGGTTGAGGCATATCCTTTGCGTAAAGCAACGAACCCTACCTTCTTTGGTGCTTAGTTGTTCGCCCCAATGGAGCAACATATGAGCCAAGTGTCGAGCAGGTATCGTCCCACTCCGAGATTTATCCGCAGCTTGAAAGGCATCTATTACTTCCTTCGGAAGATCCTCTGCTCTAGTTTGTAGATGCATCACCTCCAAGAAATCAGCGAATGACATTTTTCCACCTAAGAATGAAAGGTCACAGTTTTCAACACTTTGTTAGCGTGCTTCATTCTAACGTGTTTGTACCTTTGTCTTTTAAGTATTTATTTAACTCTGCAATAGTGGGACTCAAGCCTAACGATCGCATAATGATTGTAAGTTCATCGAGGGTACGTATTTGTCCATTTCTGGCAAACAAGTAGAAACATTCCCTGAACTCTGTAATGCAAAATCAAACTCGTGGAGGTAGAGCGAAAATAAACATTAATCGAGTATACTCGATCCGAGATTATAAACGAACGTACCATCTATGTCTTCTTCTCGGAAATAACGAGCCTGAAATGCGGAATATCCGAAATATTAAAGTGACATTAATCATCACAGAAACGTTAAGAAGTTTAATTACCATGATTTTTAGTTTCGTTTTCTACCTGTCGTTTACGTGTCAAGTAACGCTACCTCGGGTAAAGGTAGGTACGCGTCATTATTTCACCTAACCACCACCTGATCTCCATTGTACAGAGGCGACGCCATCGAGTGCAGCTTGCACTAATCGAAATAATCGGTTACCACCTGCGATCGATTGATTTTTATTTAAATTTCGTATAAAAATTTCTATTCCTCTACCGATTCCATGTATTTCGCTGCGGTAAAGATAAGACAGCAGTATCTTTCTTCTCTGCATTCTCATAGTTTTCGAAACAGTTCTTAATAGAAACTAGAAATTTGAATTTGTTTCAGTTTCTTCGATTCAACGTTTCTGTTCGATACTTTGTAGGTTACTTCTTTCTTTGAGAAACAGAAGAATGTAGTAATTCTAGCCATGAGTAACATATGTAAATGAAATAAGCCATAGAAACAACAATGTAACAGTGCAACTGTGATTGGCGCTGTACTTAAATGGAACTTTTATTGGAAAGACAATACTGCGAAGAAGGAAAGTAATGCACGAAGGCCAGAGAAGCTGGTTTGCCGAGCAAACGTCATTCAATTATAACTGGGATAGCATGATCGAGAATCGAATAAGCCCGCTGCGAGGGTTTTCCCAGGAGCCCTGGAATCCCCACCTGGCAACATCCCGCGTTTCATAATTAACTCTTTCGTTATGCAGATGATTTCAGCCATGTATTTTACTGAAATTAGCAATTGAGAAGTACAGTAGCGAAAGGGTTTTAAATCTTAACGTTAACTGTTAAAAAGATTCGAAGATTCGATCGCCCTTCCGTTTCAAGAACGCTCCTTTCCTTCGACCGACAGCTAAGGTCAAGTTACACGGCGGTGGGGGTTGGACAGAGAGTAAGCACCAGGGTGGGGAGTTATATAGCAGAGAGGGTTGGTGATACAGCGTGCCAGCGTAGAAAGCGCCGGTCCGCGGGGAGAGGGGCACGGCACAGCTGGGTCGAATGCAACCGCGGTGGGGGAAGTCGTTGTCCTCGGAGTCTTCGCTCGCGCGAGTCACGAGTGGTCCGTCAGTGCGATGCGGTACGCGGTCCTGCTCGTTTCGTTGGAAAGCGTGCGGTGCATGTTTCTCACTTGCCTCTCTCGCTCTGCCCGTCTCTGTCCATGATTCTTTCCGTTCGCGCGAGACAGAGAGCACTCTGTGACACGCGTGTGTGATACCGTGCATGGCTGGTGTAGTGCGACAGGATGCAGTACAATGACCGCATAAATGAGTAATCGACCGAGAACCGGTCGGAAGGACGAGGATTCCGGTGGAAAGGACGCCAGCCCGTGGCAGGACTCGAGTCGCTGTGCATAGGTAGGTGTCAGATAGTATGCGAGAGCCAGGCGAGCACGCGCAATGTTCTCGTGTGCAACTCTCTCTCCTTTTCCCTCCTTTTTCCCTCCCTTTTCCCTCCTCGTCTACGTTCGCGATCAAGCACGAAGTTACGTGGGTTCTTTTTTGTCGTGTACGTCTACTCCTGCGTCTCTCTGTCGCGTACCTTTTCTCGCGTGTACCTGCGATGGGAATGGTAAGTCGCTCGAGAACGATGCCAGATTTCTCTCTCTCCCTCGAGCGACCGCCGAGCCGAGTCACCTTAGGGTACGTTTACATCGCTGCAACGTTCTGCCGCGAAACATCCTTCAAACCGTAATAACAGAGGTTAGCTTTAATGGGACAGCACGTGGAAAAGTTGTTCGTAACAATGGAAAAGGGACTTGTACGCTAGTGCAGCTTAATCTTTGAAAAGGAATAAACGCTGTGTCGGGCTTTTCTTTGGAAGAGAGCACACGTGCATTGCTCGTACAATAGAAGCGAACAGTTCAGTTAAACGGAGGGAATGCCATAAGTCAGTCTGTACGTGGCAGTGTAAATGCACCCTTATTGTCGGGCATACGTTTGTGTGTAACGTTCGATCAGGTTGAGATTCAGATAGCACGCGTCGAACAGCGGCAAACGTTGTTTCGTACATGAGTCTGGCGCGTTGTTTACGTCGCGTCGGAGTGTACACGCGCGATGGTAGATTTAAATGTCACGTAAAAGGCGTCCCCAGCGCCACCGAGTCAACTGACGGAAGTGATGCTTTCCGGATGCTGACTCCTTGGAGGGAACGCGTGCATGCGATTACATGGTGCAAGAGGTATACATACGTGTACTTGTTTCTTTTTTGTTGATACACCGCCGAGGGGCAATCGAAGCGAAATGCACGGGAGAGAAAGGGGGAGGAATGAAAGAGATCGGGTGCTCGTTATCTATGCGGGAAATTGCAAAAGTTGCAGCCAGAGTTTAATTGTCGTTTAACGGGAAAAGCGGGCGTTAAACGCGAGTGCCGGATATCGAGTTGTTGGCGCGCGCGTAACGATCGTTGCATAAGGATGCTTATCTGCGTGAAAGTTTTATATTAAAAAATAACTGGGAGAGTCGGTTAAAGCCTCCCAAGTATTGTTCGTCGTTGAACCGGTTTTAAGCAACTCCACTGGCAAACGCAATAGGGCGAGCGTTAAGACTCATTAACGTTATCAGACGATGAACTTTTCCGCGGAATTGACCGACTCGCCGTGTAAGGTAATTGCTAGCTGCAGCCTCGAATCCACTTATGAAAACGTTGTAATATCTAGCCGATACAATTGTATTGGTAGTCTGTAACGAATTGGCTTAGTTCGGCTCAGTTAATTTATCGAATCCATTTAACCACGACGCCATGGGAATTAATAATCCGTGCACGCTGTAACTTAGGTACTTGAAACACCGATCCCTATAGACGCTAAATTAATGATTCTTCGCGTATACAATTTACCTTCATTTTAGTTTGGCTTATTCAGTATACGCAAACTGAAACTGAACAAGTCCCGAACACTGCAACTTCCCTCGACTTCGACTTGGTTTTGTGTACCAGATTAATAAAGTAATACACTGTACTAATTGTTTCACGAGTAACCGAGTAATTCTTGCCCGTTGCAACTTGCCGTCCGTATATGTACCCTGCGCAACTTTTCGGCTGAGTTTAGTTGAATTTGCTAGATTGTCGCGTGACAATGCCCGGCGCTGATTACAGTGTACATAGCCTGACTATTAATAATCCTTGCACGTTCATAACTCGTCTGGAACGTCGAATTCGGTGGCCGGTGAAAAGTTTGTCGGGGAGGATGCTCGTGACCTCGGTGTCGCGGAATGTTCCTTGGTAATTGCTTTACGAGTTTGCGGTGTCCACGTCCATGTCCGCCGAACGTTCAGGACATTACGCAAAACGTGTTTCGCCGGTGCGTTACGATGTAACGGTTCAGCGAGGCGCGCTCGATGGAAAATTGTCTGATCGTCGGTACAGTCGAACACAACTTGTACTCGTGATTCTCTACAGTCTACAGTCCACGGCTGCTTTCCTCTGGCAGCCACCACCGAGTTTTCCGTGTTTTCTGCGGTTTCGGCTTGTTTCATGCCGGATCACGTTCGACAGAACTCGTGCACCGATTGGAATTTCTCTCGACAGAGGTAGAAAACGGGGGGAAGAGATAGAGTCGTGGGTTTTCGCCAGCGTATTTCCTAATTGACGTCGGTTACGGCTTGCAAAATGCTGGCTACAACCGAGTTGTTCGCTGCAACTGACCCATGAACGATTCGTTTTCTGGAAATATTTTTGCCATTTTCACAAATCCGGGGTAAAATCCCGGGTGTGGATGAAACGGCACGAAACGGATACTCTTCGATCCGGTTTTCCCTCGCACATCCAGCGTGTTGATTCAGGCCCCGCCCAGAGTAGAAATTTCATTGAGAGACTAGGTAGAAGAGCGTTTCGAATAATGAAAAACGGTCCCTCGGTGGGATTAATTCCGCTCCAGAAAAATTAACCGTTCTATGGAGGGCTGGAGGGAAAAAGGGGAATTACATACAACGCGTGCAATCAGTCGAGAAGCACACCATTATTCCCCGTTCGCTACCATATTCGTCGCGCTCGTTCCTCATTCCTGGTGCAATTCGGCCGGGCTAGTCGAACGTCGCTGCTAATAACGACCAATTGATACGTTATCGCGGCTGGATGAATACGAATGCCCGAGTATTAAATATTTTGCCTGGCAGAGCGTAGGACCGTGGACGAAAGCGAGGAGACGAGAGCGGAGCGCGCGGTTGGGTGTTCTCGCCGTGCATCCTACTCGTCGCTCCATTGTTCTTTCGCGAAGGCGTGTATCGCGGAACGCCAGGAGAACGAGAAAGAGGACAAAGCCGTATCACGCGCGCGGTTCTACGTGGGACGATTATCATTCGTGGATCGTCGAGCGAGCACCGCCTCGCGCCCGGCAATTTTGCAAATTGTCGCCGTGGAGACGTCGAGCTCCAATTCTCTCTGGCGACTCCGCGAACAGCTTTTTAACTTTTCGCGCCGACTACAGCGACTCGTCCTCTCCGCGAAGTTCGAATCGCGTGCGACTAGTGCGGCTCTCGCGTGGCCGCCAGCAAAATGCGAATCTATTGTAAATATTATTACGCGAGCAGATCGCACGCTAGGCCGAGCTCGAGCGATGAGCGATGAGCGATGAGCGGGTTCCGAGGAAACGGAAAGCAAACTCGCGAGTTACACGGTCATCTAGTTCCACCGCGTTCCTACTGCATTTCTTTTCTGGTTACTGTTTTTCGACCCGCTTCCCGTAGCCCAGAAATTACAGTGCACGCCGGTGATGGACGTTGAGCGATTAGACGTTTCCAGTGATTCCTGGCCCCGACAGAATGAAAAAGGTGGAGCGGAGGTGGTGAAAGCCGCTGGATAGAGAGAGAAATGTTGGAAACAGATCGTTTTGGTCGTACAATCCGCCCGTCATGCGATCCTGTAGCGCGGAGAAAAACGGAAATGAACTCGTTGCACTGTGCACGTGGACAGTTGACCCGAGACTGTATAACCGGGATATCGCTTTCCATACCCCGAGCACGCGGAATTTTTACCGCGACTAACCGGAGAACGAGAATGAGCTCTGCGGTTCATCGTGCTGGATGCACAAGCGTTTCGCGTCACATTGTTATTACGGGTGAAAGAAATTGCCACGAGTAGCGCGGCTCGCGCTTTTTCTTT
Organism: Andrena flavipes; assembly: GCA_963971345.1. Lineage (NCBI taxonomy): Eukaryota > Metazoa > Arthropoda > Insecta > Hymenoptera > Andrenidae > Andrena > Andrena flavipes. The sequence continues at coordinate 33,227,614 of OZ020481.1, forward strand.
TATCAGTCTGTATCGCGGCCGGGGAAATCCGATGGCGCGGCGCGTCCGACCGAGAAGATCAAGCCTCACCGTAAATTAATCCAGGTCCTCGACCATTCTTTTTTTCAGGAGGCAGAATCGATCGGTCGAGGATCGAAGGTAGGAGGAGGCAGGAAGAAGGCTGAAAGCGAGGTGACCGAAAGCGGGGAGGGTCGAAAGGTTGAGCGACCTACGAAGGAGAAAGAAGAGAAAGAGGACGTGGCGGAACCACGTTCACTGGAAGAGGAGGAGGAGGAGGAGGAGGAGGAGGACAACGACGACGACGACAAAGAGGAGGAGGAGAAGGAAGATAGAAAGTGGAAGAGAGAGGAAGAGAGATGAGTCTGGTGGGTGACTCGCAAAGCGCGGTGGTCGGCTGCTCGACGAAAGGCAGATAGCGCCATTAGTTGTTGCTGGGCCGGAGAACGTCGAGCCGATGCCTGCCACGGCCCTGGCAATCGACGAAGAAGGGGAAGACGAGGAGGAGGACGAGGAGGATAGGGCTAGGAGAGTCCGAAGCGGGGTCCGAAGGGCCGCGATGTACCCCTTGACATCCAAGGGACACTCTCGGCTCAGGACTCCTTTGGTTTTCCTCCTGGTGCTCGCTTGCCTTTTCACCATTACCAATGCCTCGCCCCTTCATCCCATGCCACCGCACAGAGGTGAGTCATCCTCCGTTCCAATCGAATTCGGTAATACCGAATCCACCGTATTCGCGGATGACCGAATCACTTAGCATTTCATTATCACGCTTCGACGAGCTAGATCAAAGATCCACGCGACGCGTACATATAATTGTCGAACGTCTCGTTTGTACTTTCTCATTTCATTCTCCGAGTGGTTCATTTTATTCTCCCGCGTCACCAATTTCGTAGAATCTGAAAATACACATAAGTAGTCCATGTTGGACCATCGGAGAACCGGGAGAACAATTTCGATAGGGGCGTATCGCCAAGGAGAGGGCGACGTTTAGAAACGGGGTGGTTTGCCTTTGCTCACAAATCGCAAGCTAGTTCCGATAACGTTACGAGGGCACAATACGTACCGGCGTGGGGTGCATACGAGCGTACATAACGTGGAAGTAAGGACACGGGGCCGTAGTTGCGTATGCCACGGGCAACAGCGATACCGATTCTCGATATAAAGTGTCTGTTGGATGGGCAGAGGTAGAGTGGGGGCAGGTTGGTCGCGTTGCAACTCACCCGCGGGCCAAGGCATCGATAACGAGCCACGGTAATTAGATTATTGGACACTCTTGCGTAACCTGCAAGCCCTACTATGCATGTGGACGGAGGACGCCACGAGGTGCCGTTAAACTCCGTCCCGGTGCGAACGCATGCTTTAATAGTCAACACTTCCCTTTGTCCCATGTGTACCCTTTGTTCTTGATCGGTACTTATGCCGGAACAATGGAAACGCGACCCCGAATGGTACTCTAATTGTAAGCACACGATGCTACTACATACTCCCGTACTCGTCCACCAGCTCCCTCTCTCTTTCCCTTTCGATCTATCCGCTCTCGCTACTCCCTCCTCTCGTTCCTATCCCATGACGTTAATGCAACCGTGATGCATCGTCCGTGTATCCCTCGACGGAACGAAAGGTTCCCGCTCGTTGTATCACGCCCTGAAAATCTGTGTACGTGTATCCCTAAGAGGATTCTCAGCTGAAAGCTTTTCGCTGGATATTCGTGTCTTTCGAAAACTCGGCTGCGAAATCTCTCGCAAGAGGAAGGAAAATGTGGGAGGGTGATCGAACACCGAGGTTAATTCTAAGGTGGAAACTTGGCTTAGAGAGTAACGTAAGAGGCGAGCACTGCTCTGGAACAACCAGAGTAATAGATCGCAATGCAATTACTCTCCACGCAGTGCTTCCTTGAAAAAAAAAGAAAAAAAAAAGAAATGTAGGAAGCCTCATGAGACGTGCACCGAGTCCTCGTACCAGACGCGACAGTGAAAGTATTCAATGTATACTCTACACGTTTCTACCCACGCAGCTGCGAATCTCGCAAGATCCTCGAAATCCTTCTCTTTGGCGTTGCGTTCCGTTAAAGGATAAAGGACCGTAAACCCGAGACAGATTGAACGAGCGAGAGAGAGATAGAGTTCGGTTAACGAGGTATGCCACGCAATCCGATATTTTACGATGCAACGCGAGAACGCAGCAGCGGGACTAATCCGCGGGAACGAGTCAGGCGATTCGCGCAACGCGAAACTTCTTCCCCGCCTTCTATCCAGCCATGTCGCTAATGGAACGGTGCTGGATGTTTCAGGTATCACACATGGCTCGTACATCGGGTATTACGAGGTGGCCTCTTACGATACCGCGGCCTTGAGACAACATCGTAACCGGATGCGCCGCGATGTCACCGACGTCGTCGACAATCAACCTCTGCTGCTGCACCTCAAAGCGCTCGACAAGTGAGTAGTGCATACACCTCGGCAAAAGTAACTAGCGCGCGCCACCTCGGCCCGCGACACACTTTTTATTCCACGGAGAAATTTCTACAGCGAGCTGAGACCAGCATTAAAGGATTCTTTAACGAATCGCCGCGGGAGCACGCGGGCCACACTCTTTCTTCCCGTGGCGTATCAAAAAGAATGAGCGAACTAAATTCTGCTCGAACGCAAGTTTCTTAGCATCTCGAGCGAGACTCTTAATCGCCTCGAGTAGGGGAGAGTCGAGCAGTACCGATCGCTCTAAGTTTTCTTTTAATATACCTTGGGGTAGAGTCGGTATAGCTGGACCTTAATAGAAGGAGGGGAATTATTTTTGTGAAATTTAATAATAAGAATTGATAATTCTCAAAAGTAAAAACGTTGTAATTTCTAGGAAACGAAAAATTATCGTCCAGTACCGACCAACTATTAAATTAGTAGATTTTTAGGTCTAAATGATTAACGATGTTAATAAAAAAGACATTTAATTAGTACGATACAAGATTTTTTCAAATTGTATTTGTACAAACTCGCAAGTAAAATAATTAATATACTCCTGATCTGTGCATTCGACGTGTGCTCGACCGTCACATTCGGTACACTGCACCCAAACTTTGTCAAATGATTCCTTGCAAACCGAGAGGGGTAAAATTTTTATTTAAATAAAATTTCGAATGAATAAAAAATTAATTTTGTTCATCGAATAATCTTATAATCTAAAGTTAAAGTCATTTTTTTTTTAGTTAATGCCCAATTCTGCTTGCAAATAACACCGTGGATAACTTGTTCGTTAAATCCTAGCTTCCTGTTTGTTAGGTTATTATTAGATATGACTTTTAAAGTGACCGAACCAGTGCGCCGAAATCATATCTATTAATAATAATAATTCCGGTCGAAATTAAATTTATAAATAACTTGTTAGGTTATTATACCTATTCTTATTTATTTTATTTTTCTGCGGTAAAAGGTAGAAGGCAGGCTAAACGTACATGTTATAAATTAATCTGAGTTGCTGATAGATTGAACTTTCAGATAAGAAAAATTTGGTCTCTATTGGTTGAGAGAGTCTGTTGATCGGTACTGCACGACTCTCCCCTATAGTAAAAGCGAAAAATGCAAGTGTTATACGTTTAAGGGACTAATGGCCCGTTATGGCCAAATTATTCCGGATGTGTTGACAAGAACACGACGATTACTTATCGACGTACCAATCAGAGTTGTCGCGACAGTATCGATGTACACTATCTTACGGTTAGGTCAATAGGCCCAGATCCAATTAAGGTCAAGTTCGCGTAGAACGTGCACGTTGTGCGCGTGTCGCGCGAGCGCGCAAAGGGCGTAGATGTGCGGGTAGATTAACAGTGTTACAGGATACTTGGCACTATATCAAGTCGGGAAACAAAGCTTTCCTGACATCTGAAAGCGATACAGCGCGGAGATAATAGAATCCCCTCTGTTTCCACAAAATTACGCTATATTTGGCTTCCCGAATTTCCTCTTAAATGAAATTAATTACACAGCCAGGCAGTATCAATTTGCCGACCGACCATACGCCGAGCGGTGTATTTCAACGACTATTTGCTGCTTCTCTTCTCTGAAAATGTCAGTAAAGACAGAGCTTATTCGATAGCCCAACCTGAGTTTCTATGTTTCTATCGACCGATATAGAAACAAGTTTTGATATAGCCTCGATCCACGTAGCTAGACTAATGAAGTGGTAGATTGTCTCGATCCGACGTTTCAAAGGGTTTGCGGTCGGCTGATTACCGTAGTCCAGAGTTAAGCAACTCGACCGGAAGATCAACTAGGTATACCTATTAGCTGAGTATTTGAAGCGGGCAATTAGCGGAGGCTGATTATTTTTTATCTACGAATTGATATGCCTCCTCGATGGTTCTACGGAGAAATCAGCCTGGAAGATCCGCCTTGAATGATTCCTCCGCTCGGACCTTGGATTTCCAAAACAGTTGCGCGGTTAATTGAATTTCGGTCGCGGGGGGACACGGGCGGAAACGAAATTGCCTTTGGCCGCGAGTTCGATGAGGTTTCGGGCCGCACCCAGGCATTCGCACGCGTATCCCCGTTTCTGTATTCGGGGCGAGTGCCTCGTCGCGATCGTCGTTGGAGTTTCGCATAGTCCACGTGCCGGAAATTGGTCGCATCGACCGCGTATAGGTATACATACGTATGGATATACGGAGGTGACAAACTCGCTCGCGGCTGGCGCGTGACGCCGTGAAAATTCGCTGGTGCTGGTGAATTCCTGCTCGCAACCCCTAGGTAGGGGCGACGCGGCGGGGCTCTCGTCGCGATTCGGGCAAGCTGCGCGGAGCTGAGTGGAGCGTTCGTCTCTTTATGCAAATCGGTCGAATTCACGGCAAGCAATAAAATGTAAAGCAGCGGTAGGTGGGCCTCTCCCCGTCCTCGATGTCGTACCGAGCGTACCTCACCCTTTTTCTTCCCCGTCTACCCTCGGCCCCGAGCCCCTCACTGTTTCCGTTTCCACCCTGCTGCACCTGGCACGAACTGGCAAAGATAATGGCCAAGTGCAAGGGGAGAAGAAACTCGTGCACCGTGTTTCTGTTCCGCGAGGGAACGCGTCTTCTCCGCGCGTAGGTATAGTATAGGTCGCCCAACACAACTCGCCTGGCGTATGTATGTTTAGTATACATACAAGATAGGTAGAAGCGATATAAGAGACAGTTTATATAGGAGTGCTTCCCCCTTTGTCGCGACCAGACCGGACTTTCCTTTTGAGGAACGGCTCTTGTTTCGATATTTCCTTCGGGTCTTTACTGCCCTTACGTGGCCAACCACGCGCACCAGGACATACTTTTTGCCGAGCTTCTTTGCGCGTTATTTAAGAACTCGCCCTGGAGACTTTACGACTCGGACAGCGGATCGCCCTTTTCTAACTGGCCTTTCCTGGCGAGTTGACTTTCTCAACTACGTCTCCTTCGTTTTCCTCGTAAACGTTAGCGTTGAAGTTAACGTCGCCCTATTTGAGGTTCGGCTCTCGTTAGCCGTTTGACGAGGAACGCGTAGATTGAAATTTAGTTGGAACGGTGCTGGTATGCGAGGTACCAAGCGCGATCCCGTTGTTTCTGCCAGGGAACCTCCGAATATAGTCCGGTAGAAGAAGCGGAGATCCAGTTGGCTCGCATGTGGGCACAGGTTGTATCCAAGCGACGCAATTCCAACGAGTTTGCGTACGCGGAGGAGGCGTCTAATGACCGGCGCGGCGCGGCGCGGCGCGGCGGGATGAGAAAGGGAAGGAAAGAAAGGAGCGCCGCGGTGGATGGCGTGCTTTTATAAAAATTCCCTCTACAACTCTACGCGGACACCGTTTGCAGATGTTGCAGCCGTACTCGCGTCGCGCGCGCTCCCATTTGAATTGCAAAAGCCCTGTGTCGTTTTTTGCAATATCCGCGAGAGCGGTGACACTCGGGGACGAGCGTCGATTCGTCGACGAGCTCGCTAAATAACCGCGAGAACGATTAATCAAAATCGGGTCGTCGCCTCGCGTCGGCGGCGATTGGTTAAGCGCTCACGATGGGAGCATCAATCACGAGAAAGGAAACGTGTTAAAATGTCCCGTCACGTTGCCGTCGTCGTTCGTTGGATCGCGTACCTCGCTCAACAGTCGACGAATGAATAAACGGTATTTATTAGATTCCTCTTCTCGCCACGCCGCGCCGGGAGAAAATCGGATTCGCGGACAGCCGTGTTATTGGATTCGTTACAGGGGATTCGCCACGTGCGCGTCGTGTAAAAAGTTTACAAGAAATCCGCCGTGTTGCTTCGCTGGGATTATCGAGGATGCGCTCGCCGAGCTGAAGTTCCAAAAGTGGCCGATTAAGGACTCCCATTCGATTAGTTACTAATACGCAACTTTATTTCACTAGTTGGAATTTTATTTTAGTAACGATCGTTGAAAGAAATTCTTCGCGGTGTCGAATTATGAAAATATCTTGTGGTAAATACGGGGCAAAGAGAGGAGAGCGAGAGCGAGAGAGGAGGGAGGGTGGTACAAGGATCGGCGACTAATTGTTGCTCTGCCGTTAATACCGCCTACGATAGTCGACCCCGTTCCTCGCTCCTCTTTACTTTATGGTAATGCGCCGTATTAAATTCTTTCCGCGAGACAAAAGAGGTGGAGAACCCTCCGGGTGGCGGGTTTTCTCGGTGTCCTGTGTGAAACACCGCGGAGAATTCCCAGCGAAATCTGTTTGGCGAAATGGAAATTGTCCTAGTTGCGAGTAGCGAGAACAGGCAGGCTTTTTACACGTAATCCGCGATCCTTTCTTCCCTTTCTCTCTCTCTCTCGCCCGGCAATTTCGATGATTCGAATGAAATCTATCGGGATTCTCGTTTCGGATTCTCTCGGTACAGGGGAGCGCGAGATAATTGAAAGCAGGGCGAGGCTAGAATATTTTGTTCTCGGACGCGGCTCGAATAATCCCCGATCCCTCGCTACGCGAATTTAATTAAACCTAATCCATTTACCCGCGAATCCGGGGATTATACGCGGCATTCCATACGCAATCGGTGCCGGTGATCCGGTGTTTCAATGTCACCCGGCCTCTCGAATCCTTTCACGTTTCTAAATTTAATACGCTTCGTCTCCGGTTCGCTCGACTACGACGTTGATCCGCCGCGCCGCCGCGCCGCCACCGTTGTCGTTTGCTTGGTTTCGTCCTTCGACGTAACGTCCCGCTGGCCCCGTCACGCTTCTGACTTTCGAGAAAACACCGGGAAGCCTAATTGCCGCCGTGAGAATCACGCGTCATCCGGTACACGGGCACAACACTGTCATCGGCGAGGAATCGCTGAATCACGGGCATCAGGCTGATCTGACGCAGCATCTTCCCGTCCGACCACTACGATCCAGCCTATCAAACCGATCCGCCATCGGCTGGCGAGCGCGAGGAAAAGAAAAGCTTGCCCAGCATCTCGACTACCTGTTACCATTGATCCCCGACTGTCGACGACGGTTCAATCATCCGTCAAACGACTAATCGAGGGTATCGAAACGTTGGCGTGCCGCAAGGTTAACTGGCGTTGGCATTTCGAAGGTTTCCACCGGGTTGATTCATCCTCGCGCGCGCGTTCCTCGTCTCTCTAGAATCCTTGAGAAGAGGACCGATAGCAGTCCAGGGGATCACGTCCGCGCATAAAACGTTGATTCCATTCCGGTTGCAGAGGATCAGACGGAATTTGCATAAACGGTCGTGTTTTCTGAGAAAGAGCGGACAGGAAAATGAAACTCCCGCGGAAAAGGAAGACCGTGACCGCTTACGCGACCCGGTTCTTGTTAATTGCCCCGTGAATTCCCTCCGCGGGTCATCCGATTGCCGGGTTCTCGCGCGTCACAACCGCGATTATTATTATCCGAACGGAAATCGATAATTAATCGGCCCCATGGGTTATCGAGTAACCGTCTTTGGAGAAGGTGTGAAATAGCGCTGATATCGAACGCGTGTATTCTTCTTTTAGACAATGGACTTTACGCTTGATTCGAGACAAGGGCCTGTTCAGCAAGGACGCGACGTTCGAGAGCACCAACGGACCGATCATCTTCGACACCTCGCACTCCTATGTGGGCACCGTGCTGGGTGAGTTCCCTTTATAACTTTCTACCTACCTACCGCGTAGCTATCTAAAACGATGCTTCACTCCTAGCAGATTTTTCCGCTCGGGCGAATGTTCCATCGATAAACCAATCGAATAGACTAGTCGTAGCTTTTCGATAGACGGAGAAGCTTTGAAATATCGCGACAATTGGTACCTCGCGTACAAATGAAATACCAACCAATTACATGCATAAATAAAAAGTGAAAAATGAACCGCGCTGCCGCGAACTGTACACAGAGTTCATTTCTCAAAGGAGAATTGCGGATGAAATTCAGAAATTGACTTTTAGCTTGAATATACAATAACGCGAAAGAACGCAAAGCCCGTCGGTTGCAAAGCTGCGCACACGTGCACAGCACACAGACGCGCTGACGTCGATATTCCTTTGAAAGGACCTGGCTTCAAACGACCGCGTTTTCGACACCGATCAAACCACCGTGAATTTTCGAGTCGAAAGCGGCCACCTCTCCGCCGCTTGAATTTTCAATCCCCCCCAAAGCTCGCGTCCGAGCTATGTAGCTTTCGGAAAACACGGACACCCGCCGACGAAGCCGGGCTGCCAATCGAAATAAATGGAATTCGAAAGGAACCACGAAGGAGCCAAGTTTCCCGGCTGTCGTGTCGCCGCGGCGCGTCGTTTCGCCGAGCCACCTCGGCTCATTCGTCGGTTGACGGCCTTCGATAAGAGACGCGTAATCCTTGTCGGTGCTCAGCATCGAAACGGGAATTTCATTTCGATCGGCATCCCCGCGATCGTTTGGAGGCAAGCCAGACGCTCTATCGAAGGTGTACGAAGGTCTCGACCGCGGTGCGTATACCGTTAAGGAACTATATAGTTTTTGATCAGGCACTAATTTTTTATCAGTTCACGAAATAAATCGTTCTTTTAAGTTTATTCAATATACAATTGTATGTAATAATTACTAACATAAAAATTGTTAATTAAAAATATATGTGTTGTCTGTGAAAGCAGTTAATGTTGTTAGTTTTCGTGAAAATAAATGTGTAAGGTAGCCCACTTGAAGGAAGCTCCTGTTCAACTTCGAACAGTAAGAGATCTCCATCGATGCCACAGTCGATTTCTTTGCTGGTTCTTGCGGTATTAAAGAATATTTTCATAAATTCTGTTTGCAATAGTTCACTTTACAATGTAGCGCAATAATTTTAGTATTATATGTGTCATTTTGCTTTAACAGTCAGTGATCATTATTTAGGTGCAATTTTTTCTTATGGAACTAATTTTTCATCACCCGAATAAGTTAGGAGATTATAAAATTATAAAAAAATTAACTTTAGATGGTACAGTACCAGAAATAAGATGATTAGGAACTTTTTTTTTAAATTAGTATTAGTATCTGATCAAATATTAGTTCCTTACCTGATAAGAAATTAGTTCCCATGTATTTTAAATGATGATTAAAAACTAATTCCTGACCTGATCAAAAATTAGTTTCCATGTATTTTAGATGATCAAAAACTAGATCATAATCACCTTATTATTCCATACCTTATACATAATTAAATTATACTTACATATTTTCACCTTTATAATTGTTCCTTAAAGTTTAAACATTCATTCATCTTTTAGTATTAAAAAAGTCTATTGTTTAAAGTTTTATTAGGTTAAAAAGTAAATATTAAAGAAGGAAGCCCTCTAAACTGATCAGAAACTAGTTCCTTAACGGTACATCCTTGTAACAAGGCAGTCCTCGCTCGTTTTTTCTCCCTCGCAGGAGAAACAGTCGCGGAGCCAATCGACATTATTTTCCAACGAGAGTCTGCATATTTGCAGCGTGGGCGGAGCTGTCGAGTCGGTAGAAAATAAGAAGCGAATGGTTGCTCGGAAGAACGAATGTTCGGAGGACGGCCGCTGCTCCGAAAGCCCAGTTAGAAAAGGAATACGTCCGTTAACGATGCTTGCATCACAGACACGCAAAGTTTTGTCAAAATCTCGCGGTGAATATTCCCGGCGAGTAGCGCGATTGTTAGCTGAAGCACGCTCGCATCGGGCTGCGGCATTAAACTTCGCTGATCGCAGAGTCTGAACAACTCTAGCTGCGGCTCTGGAAGCCACGAGAATTTATTCCATTATCGTGCTGGAGGAACTCTTTCGAGTCGCAAGTTTATACGGTCGGTATCCGACGTGTACGTACGACTGATAAGGAATAAAAATAATTGGAAGCTGGCGAGCGGTGGAAATAAGCCGGTGCATCCAGCGCGGCCGGGTATAAAGGAGAGCGAGGATACTAGCGCGGACCGGGAGATTTTGTTAGCTCGCCAGTGGACGGCGTTACGTTATCGCATACAAGAATATGCCGCGGTATCGAGCTATCTGATTCCACGAGCGTGCCTGCACCGGGAACTCGTGTAAGCGGATACGTGTGCCGAACAGCGTGCACGAGGAGGCCCGCAATATAATTTCGTACGCCGAACGAGTAGACCGAACTGGTCCAACCGCAACCTCGCCAACCCTGGAAACTTGATCGCAAGTATGTACGTCGACACCAACGTCGACGCCGAGCCACGCGATCGACGTTTCTCCCCGGGACCCTGCGAGCTTCGTTATTGCCTCGATACCTAACGACCCACCCAGCCCACCCTCGAACGACGAAATTTCAGTAGTTCCGCCCGTAACTTGTTGAATCGCGTTGCTGCACGCGTCCAAGGGAACAGAAAGCTGCGAACTTGCGTTCCAAACGATTCCTTGGAACAAAGCTTGTTGCTGGAACAGCCCCAATTACTCGATGGACCAGATCAATGTCCAGTTACTGGATAAAGTGTAAAGCAGGGACGGCGTTGGTCCTTGTAAATTTATAAAGGCTGGAGACGCGTGGATAGAATCGTGGTTGTTGCTACGAAAGCGCCGAGGGCTACGTCAGAATGTTGTCAGGAGCGATGAACGCGAATACGAGTCATGAGCGGGCTGACATGAGCCGGCGGTCACTGAATGATGCATGCCATTAACGGCTCGTTGACCAATCGTGGAACAATGTAACAAGGGGGCGAACAACGAGGGACAAATAACGGGCGACCATAAAAGCTGTACGGAACGGTGCGCGATCGAAATTATAATCGACATCGACTATAAAGCAACGGGGATAATCGCGACGATAGTTACGTAATTGATAACTGGCGAAGATGAAATAATCCTGCGCGTAGTGAGCGTTACGTAGCAATTGCTCGAATGATGCGACGATTAAATTAACCGGAGTTTTCGGCGGGCATGTGCATGGAATCGTGCTTCGTGCGCTGGCTATCAAGGCTTCTCATCTAGGCCCTCTATTATTTAATCTATTCGTAAATGATATTGTATCTATTTTTCAATACTGTAATTTGAATTTCCCAATTTCTGCTCATTTAAGGGGTTACTCGTCATCAAGAAGATGTAAAAAATACATTTGTAATCAAAAGTTGCAGAGTAATTGATTAATTCAAGTCGAAAACTATTTAAGAATATATAACTATTAGTAATTTGTAATTAAATACAATGCTTTAAAATGTTCGTATTTTTCTGCTCACAAAAAAATAGCGAAAAATGTCACGTTTACGACTCCGTTCTAAATAAACTCGGTCTACCCACCCTCGAAGATCGCAGAGCTGTGTTCGACTTGCTGTTTGCTTCTAAAATATTAAATAATCACATTGATTTCCCGGATTTATTCGAACTTTTCAAACTCAATGCTCCACCCAGAATGTTTAGACATTTCCCACTCTTCTCGTTAGAAATGCGCGGCACGAGTTGCGGCGAGCACGATACCATTGATCGTCTTTGTGGATTGGCTAATAGTGTCAGTCGCAAGATTGATTTCTTCTCACACAACTCTGCCATCTCCTTCAGAAGTCCGTAGTTTAATTATTCATTGCTGATAACCTCGCTCATCCAACTTTTACTTTTACTTGCATTATGTAACCAAAGGGTGTCCAACCCGTTTAATTAATAATAATAATAATAACGCGTATCACTGATAATCCGATTACCGCTTAAACTTGCCCAATTGACGGTGCACCGGTGTGTAATTGCAGCCGATTGGCGAGATAATGGGCAATTCTCGATAACGCGTGGCAAGTCAATTAGAAACTTCCCTCCGAGGCGATCTTCCAAGAAACCATTGCATACCGCGCGCGCGCTCTTTCATCCGGCGATATTCGCGACGCGGTTGCGTCTGTCGATGACGACATTTCAATCAAGTATTCGCGTTTCCCCACTGTTTTCATCTTTAATACGTTGGATATATTGCCGGCGAGAGTGAAGAAATCTGTTCAGCTGCCAGAGCCCGCGGTGCGTTTTCCTGCCAGGGTCGGGGCAATCTCTTTTTCTTTCTGTCGAGTCGATTAATTCCCAGACGACGAGCTGAACCGTGAGGATGAGCCGAGCAAAGTTGCGGAAGGTTCTTCTGGCCAGTCGCCAGTACCGCTCGACGTATTCATAACCGACGTCGACGGTGCTTCTCGCTTCGGAGCTTTTCACACTCGAGGGTTACAAATTACGGGGGGACAAAATGGCAGGGATAAAATGTGTACTTAACGCGCTGGTACTTTAGCTAATTAAGCCCGGATTTAAGGATGGCATCCCAGGGTTCTTAACCTCGCCTTTCCCACCGAAGGATACTCATCCTTCCGAACCAACCCCTTCATTGTTCCTTACCGTCCCCCGCTTGGATTTTTCGCCCATTGTCATCCTCTTCTAGCCGTTTAGCCCGCCCGCGTTTTCGTCGTTTAATGACTACCTTGTCATCATAAATCCCCGCGCATTCGCCCGCCTCGGTTTTCGAGACCAGCGAGCTCGATCAAAGCCAATATGGGGTAACGGACGCGGTGATTTAAAACAACGCCGCGTAATCCGATAGTTAATCAACAAACGGTAGGATCAGCCAGTGCCCCGGCCGAGCTTTCATCAGCCGACGATAATAAATAATTGGCGTTGCGTTGGCAACGCGATCTACCTAATTGAATAATTACGCGCCGGCGTACAGAAAGATTTTTACTTCCATCGGGAACGAGAACAGGCCACGCAGGCTGGGCAGCACCCGGTTGCGTGCCTCCCTTGCCAGGAGAAATAAAAATATCCGCCGGAAGACGCACGGAAGCAGAACTCGCGCACCGATTACTCTCCGTGCTCGCTAATTGCACGGAACGAAACGAGTGTCCAAGTGACGTGCCAACAAAAAAAAAAAGAAAGGGAACGAATATTTCTCGTTAACGCGACGCTTGCGGAGGACAACGTACCTCCATTCGTCGATATGCTGGCGAGACGAACGAATTAATTAACGCCGGCTGGGTTATGACTAATTAAAAAGAATCAGGAACGGAAGCAGCGGCTGGGTCGAAGGGGAGAGGGAGCCTTTTAAAAGGTGCACGAGGAGCGCTTGAAAACGGTGTGCAACCATGATTCAAATCCAAACCAATGGACTGCCGATTGGGCGTAATTCGATTGTTAATCAATGAAAACAAAGTTCGCCGGACATATTCTCCCAGCCGTGGCGGTGTTTGTCGCGCGACATGCATTGTTTGAGACTCGCGAATCGGCGCGGACCCCGGTCTACTAACCGTTCGCCGACTAAATTGGATTTTTCCACTAACGAGCGCCAGAGCTTTTCTCCGTAAAAGCGGTCGGTTGCCTCCGAGTGAAAGCTCCTCCACCCCCTTTCTCCTCAATCCCCCGCCCTCCCCCCGCCCCTTGCTCTTCACTCTTCCGTTTCTTCTATCGCGCTGCTCCTTCTTCTCTGCCACTCCTCTGACCGTCTCCCGATCGGACTCCCCTGTTCCGCCTCCATGCCTACCTTCCTCGAACATTTTTTTTTCTTTCCTCCAACTTTCGATCCGTTTCATCCCCCGCGAGAGCCGACTCCCCCGTTGTCGCGCTTCGCTGACCGCCTCGTCGAACCGAATTAAATTAAGCCGGATTCCGGCCGGTATTTAGCCGTCGAAATAAAATATTTCCTACTTTGTTAATTGAAGAAGAAAGGAACTGATTATTCTTTTCCCCGGGAGTTTATGACCCGTCCTCTGGCAGTGAAGACCAGAGATGTCGAATGGTTTAATTAGAGGCACGGTCTTCGAGTTCGCGCGGAAACGGGAGACGTAATAACGCGCGCGTCGCTCGGACTTCTGTTGAATTTAATCAACGGAAAATATCTATTACCGTCTCACCCCCTTGGATTTCCAACCGGCCGGTCGAGGGAAAAATTGTTTGAGCCCAAGTTACATCGTTCGAGGGGGGTAGATCTAAATTCTGCCTCGATCCTCTGGCTCGATTTCCCTGCAACGCGAGGAATCCTCTATCTTGTCGCGTTGTTATATTCGAGAGTAGCTGTCGCCCGCATAAATAATATTTTCAGCGGCAGGCGGGAGGAAGAGGAGCCGAGCCACTGCCGACACTCCGCATTTCAGCTTTCTCGGGTTTCCTGAATTAAACCGAATTAACCGATCTCGTTCACGGAGTTACTCGCCGGCGCCGTGAAGGGGTGGAATATTGCGAGTCGAGTCGAGGCCTGGCTCCCGAGAAATAGGTCAATTACGTTGGAAGAGTTTGCAGCTGATTTTAACGCGAACGAACGTAACCCGGCAAAGATGGAACGAATTGGGTGTCGCGGATACACGGCTATCGTACTCAAGTCCCTGAAGAAACTTTCGTCTAAGGATGTCCGACTCGAATAAGTTATCCTTGAAACGGACGCTTCCAAGCTCACCCTGCCCGCAACTCCATCTCTCTTTTCCGTCCCTCTATTCTCCGACTTGATTATGCATCGTCGCGCAATATCGTCGTTTATCTCGCGCTCCGTACGGCGAAACGAACTCTCCCGGATCCCCCGATTCCGTCTTCAGACCCTTTGATAGTCTTCCCGCAGGTTCTTCGGCGAGCTTGGTCATCATTCTTTCGCGATTCTCAATCAGGGGTGGAGAGGAAACGTGGGAGGTTGGATGCCCGGATGTTGCTCGGTTTGTCGGGGCAGCAGCTTTTCACTCATTCGGTAAATAACGATCGTCCTGTCGCCAGTACCATTCGCAATAGATACGGGCATTGAGCAGCTTTTGTTCGGGATACAGACTGAATTTAATAACAGCCGCGTTCTTTTAAGTCTCGATATCAGACCAGATGCGCGGACGCCACCCCTTTCTCTCTCCCTTTGCTGCTCGGTCGAGCGTCCACGTACAGCCTGTTATTTTTCGCGGAAACGCCGCGACGAATGGTATCGACTGTGTGTAAACTGACCGTTCCAATCGACGCTGCCGCGGAAACTTGCAAGGCTTAACGATATCGTTTCATAAACCATTTCGCGTGCGGCACGTTCGCTTTAAATGGATTTCACAGTGAACCGAAGTCCGATATTCCGTCGAAATACGAGCCGGCGACGGTTCCGAGCATTTTTTTTTTAATTGAGAAAGGGCTCGTTTCAAACCAATACACGCGGAGTCGCGGGTACAAGTTATCTTTTCGAATTGTAGCAAAAAAAATCTCCGGGTTGTATCGCGATGTAATGAGCCCTCTCTTGCCATTTCTCCCCTCCCTCACCTTCCCGCCTCTTTCGCTTTCTATTTCCTTTTTATTGCCCCCCCCCCCCCTCTGAATAGCCGACATTCAAAGGAAAATTTTCGATCCCGGCTTAAATGGTAATTTCATCCGTTCGTAGTTCCGCATCAGAGGGTAGATCGTTTGAGCCGGAGAACCCTTTGTTCAATCGTTTCCTCTGTTCGAGGGTATCGATTAGCATGAGGGGGTAAATTTACCCGTCCACGATTCCCGTCCAGGGATTTAAAACACTTAATTGCAGGGAAAAGCCTTCCGATAATTCGTTCGCTCTTCGTTCCATCGGGAGCATTTCGCTCGACGAATTTACCCCTCTTTCCCGTAATCGACGATTACTTGTCTAAACGTCCGATTAATGTTGGCCGGCTCCACTCTCGGTTTCGCCCGTGGAGATAGGTAGTTTCGGGGAAGGAGCGAGCAAAGAAGATGTTAAATTAAGAGCTCGCCGCGGCGTGTATCATTCGATTAATTATGAAGAACGCTGGAATGTAATTGCTTCGGAGCTTAAGCACGGGGCAACGTCGAAGAGGAAGAGGAAAAGGAATAGATACGAGAGCAAGCAATTACGCTGAATTATGTCAAGTGCACCAGCTCGCGTCGCCCCGCTTCCACTTACGTTTTCCGGCAGTTGCGATTAAAAATCTCCTGATGATTCGCCATTCAGCGTTCGAGTCGGTCTGCGCGCTCGAATATCTGGCCTTTTATCGTCGCGGGACATTCACCTCCGACCGGTTGGAAGCACGCGTCCGGAAATTATAAAATCGTAGAAACGGTGTAATTCCCACGGAAGGTGACAGCCACGGCGGAAATAGATACCTTCTCTCCTTCTTTCATCCTTCCCTGTCGCCGTTCGTCCTACGCGTCCGTCTGCGCCTCTATTTCTGTCGCCTAGCCCGAGACAATTTTCGATCCGAGAGTTTGCCGCGGAAATCTATCGCTCCGCCCGGAAACAGAACCGTCGGCGAAGGTGGAGAGACGGAACAAAGTTAGCCGAGTTGCCTTGAATCTAAATGGAGGACGATTCGCTCGATTTCCGTACGAGAGAACGATTACGTGTAGGTACAAACGTAGCCGTGCCGCAGATGAACCTACACTTTTACGCTTAACAGGTATCCATAAGGAAGACCTTTTCTTTCCACATGCTATGAAATACTAATTTCGTATTCCCGGCTAACGCTAGGTGCACTGGGCTAAC
Source organism: Andrena flavipes (assembly GCA_963971345.1). Classification (NCBI taxonomy): domain Eukaryota; kingdom Metazoa; phylum Arthropoda; class Insecta; order Hymenoptera; family Andrenidae; genus Andrena; species Andrena flavipes. The sequence goes on from OZ020481.1 coordinate 33,244,427, forward strand.
TAACCGGCTACGAAATTTAACAAGCTCTCGCGTATCGTTCAGAAAAATGAGGACAGTTTATTGCCATTCCACGGACCGACTCGCCGGGCCGAGAAAATGCTCGTTTCCAGCAACGAAATCGTAAAAACGCCTTGGTTTTTCCTCGTGCGTTTACCGCTTAACGAACGATGCTTTATTAGACCGCGCATGCAAACGAACAGGGAACAAAATATTTTCGTTCGCCGTGGTAACTAACACCCCGTGCGTGACGCCCTATTCCCACCGGGGCGTACATTTCCCAGGAAAAGAAACGCTATTAGGTACGTCAATAGCGCGAGCCACTGCGACCAATTCCGTTTGCGGTGGAACAGCAAAAACGGCGATCTATATCTCTCGATAAATTCTCCCGATCTCCGACGAATCTGCAGACTCATCGTCGCGCGTACGAGTTGCTTCAAAAGGGGGTGGTGTTTTACGATCCCTTACTAAGTAGTGTCCATTGTCCCTGGATCCTTGGATTTTCACCATTCTTTACATGCCCGCGTAAAGAGTACAGAACAGAGGGGACGGTTTTGCACGGCGTTATATGCTCATGATGCGCAGAGGACGAGACCGCCGTGGTCCAGGGCATCGTGACGGTGGATGGCCTCTTCGACGGCACCGTGGTCACTGGATTCGAAGAGTATTACGTCGAGCCTACCAGCAGATACTTGAACGAAAATGCGGACACGTCACCAGCCTATCACAGCATAGCTTACCGAGCCTCGGACGTATTGTCACCGAAGCGTTCCTCGCCTTGCGCCAGTCATCAATTGCATCAGGGGGCTGTTCGTGATTCCCTGGGAAGGTGAGTATCGCCTTTGATCGTTGGCGAATATCCAAGCGAAGACGATGACACGTAAATTGGTCGGTGTAAAAATGCTCGGTTGGCCTTTAGGAAGAGTCGTTCGCCAGCGTTCTAGGGATTTCCATGTCTCGTTATAGACGCGCGCTCATTAACGTAACAAGCTAACGCCCCTAAAACATGCGGGGTAAATCGCGTTACATTAACCGAGGATGAAAATGGATCTAACGAGAGAGGCCCGCTGCTAAACGTCTGCGCGGCGTGTCTGAGGTTTATCAGCTCGGAGCACACCGACGCGGCGCTCTTTCGCGGTAATTTCGTTACCGATTGCACGCGACGCATCGCTCTCGCGTAGACGGTGCGTTAAGGGCTCTAGGAGAACGCCGGCGGACGCAACGAGGTCGAAACCGCGGATTCTCAAACATTCCCGTGCGAATCGCCTGGCAATTGAATTAAAGCCGGCTGCGAACTGTCAGCGGATCTCTGACGGTGGTTGCTGGCCTTCTCTCCTCACGCCGCTCATGTTGTTTATTCCTGCAGGGAGTACGGGCAGAAGAACGACTCGCGAACATTTTACGAACCCCTGCTCGGCGAGAACGTGGCTCTCTACTCGAAGGAAAACAGCGCACGGGTTTTAACTTTGGAGAAGGATAACGGCGCGGCACGTACAGAAACGTGAGTTAGTTTGTATGAAGGAAAGAAGAAAGTGGAGGAGGATCGGTAAATGCGGCTGGGTGAGGGAGCGCGAGAGTGCGAGCCACCCAACCCCGTTTTCCTTTCCGTTTTCTTTCGTTTCGTTTCGTTTCGTTTCGTTTCGTTTCGTTTCGTTTCGTTTCACGGTATCATAAAAATCGCGAAACGAAAGTTCCTCGGGCGTAGTAGTAGCGGAATAAGCTTTTTATCCAAGAGAGACGGAGGAAGGCGTAAGAAATTTGCAACTGCTGCCGCTTCGTTGCAGAACGAGCAACGGAGATCGCATCGCGAGACATTTGCACAAACGTGCCACCGTGGATCCACGGAAAACTACCTGCATGCTCTACTTGCAAGCGGACCATCAGTTTTTCGCGCGATACGGCACGGAGGAAGCTTGCATCGAGGTGATGACGAGGCACGTGCAGAGGGTCAACTCCATCTACAAGCACACCGGTACAATTCTGCTTGTTTCGCGGGCTTATCGGGGACCCTTCGCTTCTCGCAAATAAATCTATCCATACGCGCGATATATCGTACCTACCTTCCTTTTATCGAGACTTCTGTACTGCGACTACTGTGCGAGGAATTAGACTTGTTATTGTTCCCAGACTTCAATCAAGACGGACGGCCCGACAACATCAGCTTCATGATAAAGCGCGTGAAGGTTCACAGCGAGGACGCGTTGAGGGATCCTAATTATCGATTCCCCGGCAACTACGGCGTGGAAAAGTATCTCGAGCTTTTCTCCGGTAAATAAATCCTACCGCAGCTATATCTGCGGAGAGGTGCCATTCTCGCCGGGTGGTGTCTTCCCCGGAAGACCACGGGAGTACTAGCTTTGAGGGATTACAAACGTCTTTTCGTTGGTTGCAGAAGAGGATTACGACGCGTTCTGCTTGGCTTACATGTTCACGTACCGGGACTTCGAGATGGGAACGTTGGGGCTGGCTTGGACCGGTGACCTGAAGAACGCCGGCGGAGTTTGCGAGAAGAATGGGGTAAGTTCTGGGGAGAAATTTGTGGATTTACAGTCGTCATCCTAATGGACATCGGTTCTGCGTTGTCAGCTCTGACAAAAGTATTCGAGAATTCTCTGCTCTGGAATTAAGATCCAACCTCTGAAATATATGACTGAACTTTGCAGCACTATCGCGGTAGCATGAAGTCGCTCAACACCGGAATAGTGACTTTGCTGAATTACGGCAAGCACGTACCACCCGCAGTTTCTCACGTCACTTTGGCCCACGAGATCGGTCATAACTTCGGCTCGCCGGTAGGTCCCTTGGATTTACTCTCCCGAACACTTATTTTCTGGATGAACACGCGGCGCTGGCCGACGCGACGCGGCCCCACGCGCTTCAGCGTTTACCGAACCGAGCTCCAAGAGCTGTCGATACCCGCGTAACACGAACTGCCACTTTTACATTGTTTCAGCACGATCCAGAACAATGCACGCCCGGCGGAGAGGATGGAAACTTCATTATGTTCGCCCGTGCTACTAGCGGCGACAAGCGTAACAATAATCGCTTCAGCCCGTGCAGCTTGACAGCCATAAACCCAGTTCTAAATAGCAAAGCTCGGTCCCCAAAGGGATGCTTCACCGGTTAGTCTTTTGCCCGTTACCTTCACGGGGCTCGCCAATATCAAACTCTGTCTATGTAGCTTTTACAGCCACTGGGCCATCTATTAACTAACCAACCCAGCCGTTAAATTCGCTCAAGTAGATGATTCTCTTTTCGGAGATGATCGAAGGCTTAGATTGCGTAGAGTGAAGCAAGAGACTGAATCGATTCTAATGTCCCCAGAACCCCAAGTGTCGCTGTGCGGGAATGGTGTGGTCGAAGAAGGTGAAGAATGCGATTGCGGATGGGAAGAAGACTGCAGAGATTCGTGCTGCTTCCCGCAACGTCGTTATCCACCTGCTGGCGAAACTCCGTGTACGCTTACGCCACGCTCCGTGTGCAGTCCCAGTCAAGTAAGCGAATGCAGCGGAGATCAGTTTCTATTTCTCCAAGAATGAGACGAATAGACCTCCGGCAATTTCAATGGTCCATCTTTCTTGCCCAGGGTCCGTGCTGTACCGCCGAGTGTAATTTACGGTTCGGTGACAAGTGCAGGGACGACAACGGGTGCCGTGATGCGAGCTTCTGCGACGGCCGGTCACCCTACTGTCCTCCTTCCGTCAACAAGCCTAACAAGACGATCTGCAACCGCGAATTTGTATGCTTTATGGGTGTAAGTGGTTCGCTTTAAACGAATACTAACGTTACCGAGGCCGGATATATCGTTTAGTTGTTCCCCTTCCAGGAATGTACAGGCAGTATATGCCTTGCATACGGATTGGAATCTTGTCAGTGCATTCCGGGACCAAACGATCCGTCGACGAAAGCCTGCGTGCTTTGCTGCCGTCTTCCTGGAGAGAATCAGCCTTGTTTGTACGTCACCAGACACTTATTTCTTTACTAAACGCGATACTACATGTACGATGTCACGCTGATCATTATACTCGTGCCGATAGATCGTCTTTCGACTGGAATTCTCCACCCTACGATATTCCGAACATGTATTCGAAGCCGGGAACACCGTGTAACGATTACAACGGCTACTGCGATGTCTTCCAGAAATGTCGAGAGGTGCGTTGATACTTATAATCGCGTCTATCCGCTAATATCGGTATCTGATGCTTTACCTCGCGCATTGTTGTTGCGCGTAGGTGGATCCAAGCGGCCCTTTGGCAACTTTGAGGAAGCTCTTGCTGTCCGACGAGAGCCTCGCCACTTTCCGCCGCTGGATAGTTGACCATTGGTACGCAGCCGCCTTGATCGTTCTGGCAGCGATATCGATATTGGTAAGTGTTCCTTTGATTCTCGTCTTAACGTCGCTCCTTATGTTTTACGTGCTCCAAGTTCTCTCAAATACTACAGTGAATTAGTACATAAATTATCTTTACGCCAGAAACGATCGAGGAAACGTGTTAAGAGTAAGTTCCAGTATCGATACAGTTAATGGCTATTAACGGCAACCGCTAGTTTCCTTTGTACGATTCTTAGAGCCCCATGGTTTGTGCATATATCACGTGATCATTTAAATTGTCACTCATCGTAAGTCCTTCGATTCATGACCTCGCGAATTGCGAAACTTTCAGCAGTATCGTAGTTTGAAAGTTTTCCTGCTGTTATTTCTCCCTGATATTCAGATGTACGATAATAGACAACGCGAGTCTTATGTAGCCAATTAATATTTCACGGCTCCGTTCACTAATCCAGGTGGCGAGCACGAGGCTGCTGGGCAAACGACCGGATCTGAAGCTCAAGTCAGTTACAATAATACACAGTTCAACGACAGAGACGGTTCGTCTGCCACCGGAGGGGGCGGAGGGAGTCACGGTGCATCCTCCAGCCGTACGTGCAAAGCTTCCGCTCAGCAGAAAGGTCAGGGAGAAGAGGAGACATCGAAAGCATAAAGATTCTCACGGAAATGCGGTCGACAAAACCAGCAAGGTGAGTATCATTCGATAGTGTAGAAACATGGAATCGTTAACTTTAACATACTATTATATTATCTATCCATCTATTCACCAAAGGACGCGATGAAGAAGAAGAAGCAATCACCGGCCAAGAGGGCACCCGCTAATCCTAACGAGGACTTAGCTAGGAAGAGGTCAACCGACGCTACGACCACCACGGCACAAGAAAACAAGCGGAAGAAGACTTTCTCAGCTCGCGATAAGCAGAGTTCCGGCAACAACGTGGCCAGCAGCGCGGATAGCGACAAGAGGAAACGCAAGAAGCTACACAAGAAGGAAGTGATCGATTATTCGGCGATTCAGGCCGAGAAGGAAACCGAGCCGAACGCTGATCCCAAGAGCAAAGTTCGTTCCTGGCTACTGGCGTCTTCTCAGTGCCAGCCAGAGACAACGAGAACCAGCGTGACCGGTCTACCGAAGAGCAAGTCCACTCCCGTGGGGTTGACAGGTGCGGGCAACAGGTTGCCAGCAGCCAGGCAATTCGTTGCTTCGAGGAGAACCGCGGAATCGAGGGAAACGAAGCCTCAAACGAGCTCCACCCCGCGAAAAGAGAGGGCAAAGCTGCAGGTAGTTTATAAGCCACCATTCAAATTCAGCGTGAAGCTTCGAAAATCGGATAAGGTGGCCCAGGTGCCCACCCATGCAGCAAACGCTAGCCACGCGAACGTCAGGTCGAAGCTTCCGAGGACAGGAGTGCTCCTGAGGACGACCAAGAAGAAGGACAGGGTCAGAATCGGCAGGGCTAGGCAAATAGCGCCCACGGGAATCGGGAACGGCGCAAACGATTTACCCGATCCGGCTAATTCTGACATCCATACCGTTCCTTCGGATCTGGAGGTACTGCTGTCCGAGAGCGAATTTCTCTTCTCGGACACGTGACCACGGTGCACGAAAATCACCTGGGCTTTTATATCGCGCGAGGATCAGTATCGATGAAAACCAAACACGATCCGTTGAGAAATCCCGTCCAACGAACTTGCAAAAGAATTGAAGTGGACATTTTTATATGCCATCCAGTAGCTTGACCTCGGTTTCACTAACAAGTATAGTTGTCTCGCGAAGTCGTCGAACAGGAAATATTCAACAGTATAAAACGTATGTTGTTGGTGAAATCGGATGTCGAAGGATCACAGTAAGAATATATCGCTGTTGGACGTCTTTTCTTAAAAAAAAATTGACGCAATCCCGAATGAGCTTCTTCCGTTCTACTGTGCTGGAATTTATTTTTTTACGGGTATGTGTAACGAGCAGCAGGCATACACGTATTGCGTACGCTTCCGCTCTTTTTCACGTCTTCCTAGTAATTAAATACGACCGCCTGTGTCGTGCGTTCATAATTCACTTGGTGAATCGTTATTCGTATATGGGTGCAATCGATCGTGATAATGATCCGCATTTTATGGAACAATGCACTTCGATAGCCATACAAACAACTTACACGTCGCACCCGTGCGTGCATACATACACAACACGTATACACACACAGTGCTAGTTTAACGAGATCCAAGCCAAGTTTTCTTCTTCCAAAGAAAGGGGGCCAAATTCACTTTTAAAAGACTATCGTGCAATTATGTGCATCGACGTGCGCGTATATGGCGCGAGAATAAGCAACAGCACGGATTTAACTGCCTATGAAGATAAAAAAAAGAAGCGCGCAGAAGATTTGCTTTTCGCGTGCAGAAACGTGTTACGATTCGTTTGCGACCACAGCTCTGTGCAGGATGTATCGAGGAGTTTCATTCCTCTCGGAGATCGCGTTCAGTGCTTTCGTGCACCCTGCGTATTGTATATTAGGGATCAGCGGTCGATCGATGCGAGTGCCCAATTGCAGCGTGATTCTTTGCCGTATTTTCAAGATGATAAGTGATATTTAGAACTACCACTGTGTCGTGCCTATTAATGTACACCGCTCTATGATATTCGGAAAAGCGATCTCGCAAATCGGAAGGGAAGTTTCAGTTTTCCTGGCAATAATAGTTACGGATGGAACAGGAAGTCCGCGTGCAGTTCAACCCTTCGACGGTCTGATCAATCAGAAACTTTGGTATTCTGTTACAGATTTACTAACGCGATTACAGTCGACAGTTGAGATTAGTCAAAGATCTCGAGGTTTCAAAAGATCGTTGGACGTGGCCTCGGCATCTTGCCTGTACTCGCTGTTTATCTGTAATCTACTATTCTCATGGTTCCTATTACCGGCATCTCCTAATCGCGGTGTAAACCTTGCCGGATTATTTGCATTTCCAGTGCGTAAGTGATGATAAAACACGTTGATCTATTTATATTTTTGAGACTGTATAAAGAAAGGTACGAGGTGAATTTACCATTCCGCGCTCCACTGAGTTCTCTTGAATTACGTTAGTTAGCCAGGAACTGTTGAAGCGTCCATTGAACTGAAATAGTTCACCATCGCTGCGTGGTGCTATTAGTCGATACGGTTACAGTTTACAGCGTTGAAACTTTGCGTCCGTGAAACATTCCACGACCGCTTTAGGTATTTTCGCGTGCAGTTTTGAGTTCCTCTCGATCGCAGGCCACGCGTGAAACCTTTCTGTTCTTCTCTCCTAATTACTAATCATTTTATTAAAGCGTTCGCTTCAGGAGACTTCACTCCGTAGAAATGATATATTTTCAGAATACTCGAGCTCACTTCCACTTGGTCGCGAGGTTCAAGAAGCTCTCACGCCTGAATCCTTCGTCAAACATCCCTCCTTACCAGCACTTACGACGCGTTGTAAAAGGAGAGGAAAAATCTTTCGTGAAACGTACTCTAGGCTTGCGTAAATTGTGTGTTAAAAGCGCTTTTATGTATCGTCGTGTTGAGTGAGCAAAGCTAGAATGACATATTGCAACACTCTGGAAAGTTTACAGCCAGATTTGTTCACCTTTTGCGGGGCTCGACGTTAAGAGACAGAGGTGGGCAAATATCTTACGGGAGCATTTATAAACGTAACGATTCTACGACGAATACTGCCACATAATGAAACGTAGGGAGGTCAATTTATAAATTGTTACACGTAAAACTTCTCGGGTGATGAACATATTTGTGCAAAAGAGGATTTCAAAGCACGGGTTTATTTGCTCACCTCTGCTTAAACGATAGATTATAGCCGATCGCTGCGAATAAATGAAAGAAAAAATCCGCTTGAGTGTATACATACGTGCGTACGTGTACTTAAATCGTAAGAATATGTGATTTTACTATTACATGAATTTATATGTACAAGTGTAGCAGCCACGCGTGAGTCGCGTTCGAATGACTCTCTGATCGCGAAGCTCGATCAGAGAAGTGTTCAATTTGCACGCGACTATTATTTAATTAACCCATTGGCCTAATATTATCTAAATAATTAGTTAGCTAGCGTTTTCTCGAATAAGTATCGACGATACTTATTGAGCGTATTGGTGCGACTAGAACTCACGATCGATTGAAATTGTTCTGTTATCTATTCTTCGTCTTTCCGAAGAGAAGATTGCCGTAAAGGTCGCGTCAGTTGAAGGGAAATAATAGAATCAACGTAGGCGAATGGGTTGCGTAAGGAAATGTGATTTTACTTTTAAGAGCAATCTGTGTTAATGATTTCGACACTTCACACCGGTTCTGAGCCAATGGCAATGTCGCCTGATCCACTCGTTATCGCTCGACACTTGAAAGTTTTTCATGGGAAGAATTTAGTTTACCGCCAAAACCAGCCATGGGTCAGAGCCGTTCGTCGAGAAGCAATTGAATGAGTGAAGGTATACAGATTCCACGTAGCCTAAGGTATAAACGATAGTGGTTACTAATATTAATGGTACAGCATATCCAATTTCAAGTTGACGATCATCTATCGATTGACGATCATTCTAGGAGATTCGAGGGGAAACGTCAGAGAATTTTTCCACGATCTCAGGAATACGTTCTACGAATCCATTTCGGAGCGTTATCGTTTCCACGCGTGCAACGTTTTTAGCGGTAGATATAATTATCCGATTATTATTATTATTATTATTACGAAACACGACTAATTGATGAGTTAGTTTGTAAGCGACTACGGCGACTATCCAGTCACCGAACAAATTAACGTTCGTACTTATAGTCATTCCTAACGCTCGGGTGCTCCTTGTTTCGTCACACCCCTTCTTCGTTTTAAGATTCTTGGACACAGAAAGGAGAAAAAGGAAGAGAGAGATTTGGCAGAATACTTGTGTGTGGAAGGGGGGTGAAACGTAGAAGAAGATCGCTCGAGAATCGCTTCGACTGCCAAGAGAAATCCGTTCGACGGACCATGACTTGTCAGTTGATTGTTCCCGACCGATTTTTCAATGCTGGATCACGCCCGAGGTGAGACTGTTAACTTATCACGTACTTATATCCAATATAAGATGGGGGCTGCTGTATTTTTACACGGACTTTGTACAAATAACGAGAGCCACGAGGACTGCGAGAGCTACGCCTTTCGCGCATCATTGTATATACCTGTATACCAATAAATAGACGTAGAAATAGTCCTCCAGGTATATTGAAGACACTCGAGAATTTAGTCAAGCAAGTCTCGTTCGTATTACCTTCGGCCCTTCCATACGAACTATCATTTCAACGTTACGTTCTATTCTTCCTTATAGTCTCCCTCAATTCATTTCCGTATCGAATAGCTGAAAGTGTAAGGAACGTGAGGAATGGATATTTTATATCTCGTGCAGTGAGAAAGCAATTCAGTTCTATGCCTTTTTCGCGACGTGCTTGTTCTTTTTTCCTTTCCTGTTCCTCCGAATTACTTAGCTCATCGGCTAAGTATCGGGCGAAGGCCGCATCGACCGCATCCTCCTTTGCTTTCCTCTCAGCGACGGCTTTCTGATGTCTCACCTATCGTTTCGTACAGCCTGATAAATCCTTCTCACCTAATACAATAGCACGAATAATGCAGCACTTGGAGTGGTAACTTTACCATGTACTGTAGAAGCTCTTTTGCAATACGTTTCTTGTCTTGCGCCAATTTCACCACTTCATTTGCCAATCTGTTTTCTTTCTCTGCCAAGTACAATTCGTGGACGATTTCCTCCCGCTCCATCTTCTTCCGTTCTTCTTCCTCTATCTGTTTCCCTAGCTTCTCTGCTACAGCATCCTTCGTTTGGCGGGTATCTGTCTGAAACGAGATTTCACTCTTTAACTGAAGTTCAATTCGAACGTACTAATTTCTTTTCAACCTGCTTCTCGATTTCTTTCTTCTCCAGAGCTTCCTTGTCAGCAATGATCCGCGAAATCTCGTCGTGCTCTCGCTTGAGAAACTCTCTCCGTTTGTCCTTCCAAAACTGTCTAGCTTTCAGAAAGGCTTCCCTCTCAGTTTGCAGCAGAAGAGCAGTTTTCTTCTTCGAGTTTTCCGCTACTATTTTCTCCTTGCGCATCGTTTCCCCAGCTTCCTCCAATATCTTGCGTTCACGATGTTTCTCCTCCTCTTCCTCGCGTTGCCTGCGACGATTATCTATCAGTTGGTTTTGCAGTTCCCTCTTGTACTTCAGTTTCTTCTGCCGTTGCTGTGCTGTATCCGAATCGTCGCTGAAATGCCATACATTCTCAACAAATTTTGAGCTCTCTGCCTCTTCTCGTTTCTTTATTTCCAACAGCTCGGCCTCTATCTTTCCCAATGTGCAATTTGATATTGATTGAGCTTTCTTTTTCTTTAGAGATTCTTGCAGCTGAATATCTGTATCGATATTGTTTAGTGTAATGAAAAGTATAATGTTTTGCTGACGAAGGAATGTAATAATATAAGTAGCTAACGTTCTTACGTTTACGGCGTGATAATTCTGCGGCTAATTGCTGTGTGCGTTCAATTTGCCGAACTCTCGCCTCAGAAGCTTCTTTGGCGCGCCGAAGATTTTCCACTTCTAATGCTTCTCTGCGCTCTATATGCATCTGACGTATGCGTTGGCTGTTCTCACACCTCTTTATCATCGATAGCCGCCGATATTCCATCTCGATGTCTTTCCGTTCTCTTTCCATTCTCTCCGATTGTTCATCGCCAGTTCCATCGTTATCCCGAATCATCGTTTAATTTAAACGAAAACGTAATTTGTCGAAACGTTTATAGCTCTGATTCGTGTAACGTCACTGCCTGCTAAACTTAAATCGACGGCCAAAACACAAGAGCATCGCGTATGAGCATTGAAGAAAATCGGAGCCATTAGAAGTGAGGTAACTTATCGTACGTATATTTTCTTACTAAGTATTAGTACAAAGTATATACAAAATATCCCTGTTTAAGGTGATATATTTAATAGTCGGCTGCGTTGCTGGCCAGATAGTCACGACGCCCGATATTGGATGCCTGTTTGTTCTGTATGGCTTCCAATTTAGGACACTCTGTGATCCTGTGACCAAGTCCACCGCAATAACTGCAGCCACGTTCGTCTGGAGCGTAATAAAAATACAACTTATTACCTGCATTTGAGCCAAAAGTACTTAAGTGCGCGAAACTTGACGTAGAATAAAACATTTTACCTCCTAAGTTGAGATATTTCTCGTTCTCCGAGCAAAGCTCTAACAAGAACGGTGGAACCTTTTGTTTCGCTTCCATGAGCAAGTGTTTCAAATCGAGCAACACGGACTCATCGTTTGCTTTGTTAATGAACGTTGTCGCTATTCCAGTTCGCCCTGACCGACCAGTTCTTCCAATTCTGTGCACTGCATAAGAGGTCGCGTTGTTTAATTAATCGTTATATCTTAAATTCCCTCGTGAAAGTATAATAAGTACCATAATTTTCCACATCGTCTGGCATGTCGTAGTTTATAACATGCTGCACATCGGCGAAATCGAGACCCTTAGATGCAACGTCCGTTGCAACCAACACGTCCTTCCGACCTTCGCGGAAAGCTTCCACAGATCGCGACCTCTCTTCTTGATCTACACAGAGAAGTCGACAAATCTCATAAACAATATTCCATTATTGCATGAAATCTGACATACCTTTTCCACCGTGTATTGCCACCGCTTCGACGCCCTTCAGCAATAAGTATTCGTGAATAGCGTCTACATCCTGCTTCTTCTCGGCAAATATAAGTACCGGAGGTGTAGTCTTCTGCAGACACTCCAACAGATATACGATCTTAGCCTCTTGCTTAACATATTCAACTTCCTGTATTACGTTCATCGAGGCGGCACCCGCGCGGCCCACGTTGATCGTCACAGGTTTCACTAAAGCGGACCGAGCAAAATTTTGAATCTTCTTCGGCATGGTGGCGGAGAATAGTAACGTTTGCCTCTGACCCTGTATAAAATATATAAACTTTGGCATATAATTATGATACACAAAGTGATGATTCAAGCATCGCGGAATATGGTTACCCTAAAAAACGAGAAAATCGTTCGCACGTCTTCCTCGAAACCCATATCGATCATACGATCCGCTTCGTCCATGCAAAGATAACGGCATACGCTGAGTTTCACCATCTTTTTATCCAACATGTCCATTAATCGTCCAGGGGTTGCTACCATGATATGTACACCTCTGTAATGGAACAGGAGATTATACATATAGAACGATGCGAAAGAAACGAGCAAAGTACCAACAATTTACGTACTTGTTAATGACTTCTAAAGATTCTGATACAGGTACACCTCCAATTGCTAAGCAGCTGCGTATTTCAGGACAGCCCGCTTGACGTAAACTGTTCGTATAATGTCGAATGATATCGTACGTTTGTTTCGCTAATTCTCGCGAAGGACAAATAACCAAACCTGTGAAAAGACAATAGGCAGATATTATAATTTATTCGGTTCACTTTCTCTAGGTAAATATTGAAAAATATTTGTACCATATGGGCCTTCGTTTCTTACAAATGGCATGGCCACTTCTTGTTCCAAACAGAACATGATAATAGGTAGAACAAACACTAATGTTTTCCCACTGCCCGTGAAAGCAATTCCAATCATATCACGACCAGACAATCTAGATACAACAAGCACTTTGTTTTAGTCTACAAAGAAGCAATTAGAAATACACGGCGATTGAATACTAACACTGTAGGTATCCCTTGAACTTGGATCGGTGTTGGTTTGACGATACCCTTCTGTTCTAAACCATTCAAGATCCCCCTATGGAATTTCATTTCTTTAAAACTTTTCAATGGCGGAGGAACATCATCTCCTTCTACCAAGATCCTAAGTTTCCTTTTAACTCTCTCGTGTCTTGCTTCTCCAAGCGCAAGAATTGCCCTTGGAGGCCTCCAGCTGGTCTTTATTGGATCTTCGTATTGAATACCTTTCGCCAATTCTGCTACACCCATTAAAGCTTTATTCTCTGCTACGCTCTCTAGAATCTTCTCCTCTTCCTTCAATTGCTTCTCCATAGCGCTCTCTTTCTTAGCTGAAATATTTCACCGATTAGTTAATCGGTGGTTGAAATAGCAGTGCTTTGTTCCGTAGCAGACATTTATATATGTATACCTTCTGCCAATTTCTTCAACTCGGTATGCTGATCCAATAGAGAAATATTAGATTTTCTCCCCCAGACTTGTCCATCGTCATCGTCCCCATCGTCTTTCTCATTTTCATTGCTATTTTTCCCAATATTTCCAGCAGCAGCTTCATCTTTCAGCTGTCCGAGCTTACCAAGCTTGGCTAATTGATGCTTCTTGCGCTCTTTAACTGGCACGTAGGGGACATAGTTGTCATCCGCTTCTACAGGGCTCCTCGCCCTTTCTTCGTGTTTCCTGTATTTCTGTAAATATGTGCAACGTGAACTTCAGTTCTGATACAATAACTACTGACAAAACATTGCAGTCTACGCTGTGCTAACCTTTTGCGGGTACTCCTCTTTATTTTGTGCCATTGTTACGGATTTATTAAAGAAAACTTTGCAGGATAAGCGTTGGTTTCAATAACTAACAAACTTATCAGTCCATTTCTTAACGATGGTAGATAATGTCAACTAACACCGAAGTGAAACGAAATGTTAACCTATACCTAAACTAGGTAGTTTATTTAGTCAATAAAGATTTTACAACACATTCGATTGTTTAGCATTTTGGGGGTGTTTTCCAGCAGTAAAAACAATGTTACTGCTTGAGTTATCACTTGGAAATAATATTGGAAACTCCTTGGAAAAAAATTTTCATAAAATTCGATTCGATATTTAATACTTTATCGAATCGGACTAAATTCAACTATTTAAATCGGATCGCATTTGAATCGATTCGTCGATGTTTAAAATTTTCGATTCCTTTTTGTATGTATGCATGTTGTTCTTATCCCAAAATTCCGGAAAATGTAAAATTCATCTGTATTACTTAAACCATGTATAATCGTGGAATGTTATCTAAGAAGCAATGTAAGTACCTCGTTAAATTCTAAAAATGTTTACTATGTTATACCCTCGTTTTACTAAACGTGAAACAAGCTCCATAATGAAATAAGCTGTCGATAGAAACTTAAGGCCATGTTAGGACAATATAAGTACGCTACTGCTAGGAGGATAAGCTTTCAGAACACGGAACATGCACCGAACAATCAAATCATCTGATCACATCTGATTGAGTTATGATTATATTGTGAACGATTGGAAAGTCGTAAATCAGTCGTAACGTGATGGACAGATGGCCAAGATATGAGATAAATGTACATTTATTATTCAGCACATTTTCACGCTATAAAAGCACGGATTATTTAGAATTATCGTACACACGGTTGTTGACGATAGAATAATATCTCGTAATAATCTTCCATCATAGAACACGTTAAAAGAAAACAATGTTCAACGAGCCGAAAATAATAATTATTGGAGCCGGAGCTGCAGGTATCGCTGCGGCGGCTAGATTGATAGAAAAGGGTTTAGAAAATGTGAAAATTCTCGAAGGGAAGGATCGAATTGGAGGCAGGATACACACGGTAAAATTTGGTATGTGATATTCTTTTAACAATCTATGTTTCATAAGAAAGCAGACTTCTCTCTAATACAAGGCACGATGTAACAAATATTTGTTTCGATAGTAGTTTTATTTCAAGGTATGTTTCTATATTTTCAGCTGACAATGTAGTAGAATTGGGAGCACAATGGGTCCATGGCGAACGTGGAAATATTGTTTTCGCTCTTGCTTATCCGCATAAACTGTTAGATTCCTCCAGATGCTTTAATGATTTCAGTGGACACGTGTTTGCCAATGCGAAAGGTGTAATATTGCCGAAAATAGAAGCCGTAGAGACACTGAAAATATATTATGATATTTCTGAACAGATATCAGACGATATAAACAATGCAGAGTCGTATGGAGAATATTTCATAAATCAGTAAGTATATTTTACATTAGAGAGTATATTGTTCCTATTATAAAAAGATCCTTCGTTTCAATGTTTGTACAAGTGGTAAAATAATAATAATAATAATAAGTCGTCTTTATTCTTTTAAATATAAGTTACAACACAGTTGAGTTTGAAACGCAAAGTCCAGAATGGGCGAGGCTCGGCGCAGCTTTTATTATGCCTAACCCAAAAATATTACTTTGAGTATTTTTGTAAAAGAATGTTCTCTACAAATTCATCGATATTGCTTTCCCTGAACCATGCTTGTAAAGTTGGATGCATATTTGCTCTTATAACTGTAGAAATTTCTTTATCCGGGACTATACACCTGGTAAAAGAAATAGTTTTTACAACTATTGCCTGCAGTTAATAGAAATAGTAAACTTTTACCAAAGCACCCGCACCTTACACGACAATTGACGCATTGATTCCTGACGTATTCGTATCGCAGCAAAGAGTATATGTACTTTATGTACTTGGTGTCCAATCTGTTTTGATCTTCGATGGATATCTTAGGATTATTTAGTTTCTCCATATATCCTTGTGTTAAAATTGGTATGATAAAATTTACCTGCAAGTAATAGCTTAATCTGTTAACTCGCTTAATTAGAAGCAAATGAAATTAATTTACCTGCTTAAAGCAATCATCTATAAACTCTTCCGCCCTACTATATACATAGTTCTCTTGTTCTTGAAGTATAAGCACTCCGATTCTAGGCTCCTTAGACCTAAATATTTTTGCTATGTGCTGCGCTGTTTCTAAACCATCATCGGCAAATGTTACCATAACGATACAGCCATACATCTGTTTAGTCTACCAAAAAAGCAAAGGAGAGTTCGATAAATTTCATCCTAAAGAAATTCTCAAGATATTCGTCGTACACTCTGTGATACCTTTTGCAAATTATCCTGAGAAACAAGTCCAGAATCAGTATTTCTCATTTGTACTTCTTGCCTCAAATCCATTGGAGTTAAAACTAATGGCGCTCTTGGAATTGTTTTTGATCTTAGTATGGTAGATTCTGTGTATAAATGAAATTATATACCTGTTACTATAGCAGAGCTAGATAACAGTTCTAACATTTTGCAATAATTATACAAGTACCATCTGCTATAGTGTTTTGCCGAATTGCATTAATTAAATCAAAAATGCTGTCCTTTATCTGGTTGATCACATCCAAGCGATGCATCTTTTGTAAAGCACCCAAAATCTTATCCATAGTTGCTCCAACATGTTGGACATAGGTCAGCAATACATAATAAGTTGGATCTTGCAGGCCTTTGAAGTCATAGTCTATACACTATAGAAAAGTGTCATGCTTTTTAGCTCGGTGACAAACGTAATTATTTTGTATATACATACACGTATTTGTTCCATTGTTAAGCCCATGTGCGCTGCAAATTCTTGCCATCCACTGTAAGTCTTTTCTGTGGCAGTGGAACTCAGTAACAAGCATAACTTCTGTAACGTAGGCTTTCCAATGTGTTCAAATAAGTAAGATGCATGAATTCGTGCAGTAGCTCTTTGTATATTTAAAGCTACGGTGTCTAAGTTCGGTGGGCCATCAACCTCTTGTCTCAACCTTTCCAATTCTGGATCGACATTGCTAAAAATGTATATCAAATATTTGATCTTTGATAGACATATGTCTCGAACGTTGGTATGGTCGAAGAAGCAATTCTCACCCTTTTGCAAACATGTTATATACAGTATGTACAAACAGAAAACAGATACTTTTAATAATATCTGTGTTTGAATGCAGTGCTACGGTGCATACTCCAAAATCACATTATTAAAGGCACATATTTGTGTAGTTATAATTTCCAATATCATGATATATAAGTATGATTAATGGTATCAAGGATTATTTATATGAAAGGATTAAAAGCCTACTTTCTTGCATGCGTATTGCTTACGACTTAGTTGTAAATCCAGTTGCAATAAATGTATGAATGTATCATAGGTTCCCCACCACTGCTTACTTCAAGGCTGCTGACTCATATCGCGTATCGCTGTCCCGTTCCCGTTATACCGCTAAAATTCAGAATCCGAAGCAACCCGAAGCGTTGAATCTGTGAAGTTTGCGGAGAACTAACAAGTCCACTAATTATAATTGAATATGTCAAGCGAAATAAGTGGCTAATTATTCCAGATTTTATAAAGTTTTTGGGAAAAATCCGTTCACCACACGAGAGAGGGCAGAGCAACTGTTGGCATGGATGCAGAAATTTGATAATTCAATTCAATGCAGTGATTCTTGGTTCGAAGTTTCTGCAAAGGAAATTTCGAAATATTGGACTTGCGAAGGGGATCATGTACTTAATTGGAAACACCATGGTTATAAAACGCTGTTTGATTTATTATGTGTACGTACAATGGGCGCGTTAATTATAATTGTCGCACTGCACGATATTTTACACTCTATTGTTTTCAGCAAGAAGTTTCCAATTCAAAGAATATATTGCCCGTAATGGAGAAAGTAGAATTGAATAAAGATGTTACCAATATCGATTATACATCTAATAATAACATAGTTGTAAAAACAACGGATGGTTCCGAATATAGTGCATCTCATGTTATATTTACTCCATCTCTTGGAGTTTTAAAAGAGAAGCACACTACCATATTTACACCAGTTCTGCCTGCTAAAAAACAACATGCAATAAAGGCACGGTAAAAGTCTGAGATTATGTGGTAATATTGACATTTTCAAATTTCGTCTTCTACTGTGTGCAATTTAATTTAAAATTGAATTATAACGTAATCTTCAGGGTTTGAATATTGGAACCGTCAACAAGGTTTTCCTGAAATTCTCGCATAGATGGTGGCAAAAAGACTGTGCTGGTTTCAGCTTAATATGGTCCAAAGAAGACAAGGCAGAGTTCCTTAAATTTCACGGACAAGTACAGTTTGATTATTTAATTGGACTTTATTTATTTTATGCACATTATCTGCCAGATTGCTGGAATATATTAAGTGTATTATATGCTGTTTAGGAATCTGAATGGCTGTGCGATGTTTTTGCATTCATTCCTGTAGACTATCAGTCACAAGTGTTGTGTGCATGGATCTCTGGTAAATATGCAAAACACATGGAACTCCTTTCGGATAACAATGTATCCGATGGATTGTACTTGCTATTGGAAATGTTCCTCGGCAAAGCATACAATGTCTCGAAATTTGATCAAATACTTAGGTACTAATCGACTGTATCATACCGCCTATTAACATCTACATCCTACATACTAACGTGCCTCCTCTTATTCATAGGTCATCCTGGTACATGGATAAACATTTCCGTGGATGTTATACCTTTAGAAGCATAACGTCGGAGAAGCTAAATGTAGAGACAAAAGATTTAGCAGATCCAATTGTAACAATTGATGGTAAACCGGTATGCATTTCACGTGTATTAATAATCAAAGAGCAAGATTTATTAGATTTCATCATGTGCTTATTTATTTATTAGATAATTCTTTTTGCCGGAGAAGCTACGCATGATCATTATTATTCTACCGTGCATGGGGCAGTTGAAACAGGATTCAGAGAAGCAGATAGAATAATAAATTTTCAAAGGTAAATTCCACCATCACGTTGCGGTATGCAAAACTGTTGTTGTAGTATTAAATACTTTTGGTCACTCATCCTAGCTCTGATAAAGGATTTTTATCTACAAGTAATGATTCTGTGGATGATTAAACAATATTTGACTCTGAGGTAAATTCACTCTTATGATCTGTGCATGGCTTCGAGAAGTCTTTATTCTATTGATTTTGATCATCCTGATCTATCTAATATTTTTATATCATAAGGCATTCCCACTTTGCTTTCCAGTATTAGGCTCAGGAATTCAAAGTAAACATAATTTATATACATTCGGTATTTATTCCTTTCGTTATTTTCAATGAGTGAAAGACCAATTTATATCAATGTTTATACCAAACTCTATGTTCTATTGGTATTGATTAGCATGCTTTTTCATAGGCGATTAAAGTCACAGCTCTAACCAGAGCCACATGTTTCTTCATAAAGGATCACGGTAAATTATAGACTTATTTGATGCTTTACAACATCTAAGACAAAGGAGAAGCACTTTTTTTTTTGTATGTTTATAACATTCCAAGTGAAGAATAGTAGGTTGCGAGTGAAAATTTACAATGTGTTGATTTACCAAATGTGCTGTTTATTTCTATTATTTTATCCACGTAGAAAAGGGAATTTGAAACGAGTATTTTCTCAAGTTAATAAGGGATATATAAGGAATATATATATAAACGAAACGCATGGTTATTAATCTGGATACATTGTCAGCTATTGTACCGCTTAGCTTTACGAATAATACATGGTGTTATCAAATTAACCGGACGAAATTTCTGTTATTATTTTGTAATTGTCCAGTCGTCATTTGTATTTAGATATATGGTGTTGGTAATATACACGCATTGAAAATTCTTCATGAATATACATAAGGGAGTCAAATTTTAATACAAAATCACGATTCAAATCACGTAGAACGTGTGGTTGGTTAAGGGAAGTGATAAACAGCTTTAATAAAATGGGACGAGCGCTGAGTACTGCGAACCACATAACAGCAAAAACGAGGCTGGTAATAGTAGGTGCAGGTATCGCGGGATTAGCAGCGGCGAAAACGTTAGAAGATGCAAATTTCAAGGATTATCTGTTACTCGAAGGTAATTGAAACTCGGCGAGGTCACGTATAAAGGTGAAACTATTCTACGACTGATAATCCGTATTAATTTAGCTCAGAACGATGTTGGGGGCCGAATTCGCTCGGTACCGTGGAACAGAAATTGCGTAGAGAGCGGGGCTCAATTTTTACACGGCGATCAGAGTCAGCTGGCGCAGTTATGTTATGAAAACGACCTGCTCTCGGATGTTCAGTGTAGAGACGGTCAAGGTATTTTTGTCCGCAACAACGGCCTCATAGCAGACGAGTCGTTGGTAGAAGAGATAGACGACGTTATTCGCAGCACTTTAGAAGATTACGAAGATTACGAGGGCAGGAACATCGAAACAGGCTGCGAGAATATTGGTAGAGTTTTGAGGACTTCTCTGAGGAAGCACTTGCAGCAAAAAGACGATTCGCTGACGATAAAAGGGATAAAAAGAGAAATCTTCGATTGGAATGTTAGATTCCTCGTGATAGATAATTCCTGTTTTACGTTAGAAGATATGTCTACGAAATATTGGGGAAAATTCAAGGTAACCAAAAGTAATTTGTAAGAATAAACAGCTCGATGATACTAAAGTAACACGTATATATGCTTTATATACAGTATGTCGGAGGTCCGGAACATCTTTCGTTCAAAGCTGGATACAACTCGGTAACGAAGCTTATCGCTGATGGATTAAATTCAAAGAATTTGTATCTAAACACTTCTGTGGATTCAATCGAGTGGCGGCTAATTACCGACGGCAGTCTCGATCCTCCTCTCGTGTTGACCCTGTCCGACAACACTCGAATTCTATCAGACTGCATTATAATTACCTGCTCCCTCGGTTATTTAAAAGAGAATTACAAGAAAATGTTTTCCCCGCCTTTGCCGTCGCTCTTTAGCCAGGCGATCGAAAGTCTCGGGTTCGGCTTAATCAACAAAATCTTTCTCGAGTTTGGTACTCGCTGGTGGGAGACAAATACAAAAGGATTTCAATTTCTCTGGAGGGAAAGCGGCCCAGGAACTGTTTACAGTAAATCCCTGGCTGCGTGGACCAGAGATCTGACAGGCTTCGACGTTTTGCCGGATCACGAGGGTGTGCTTCTCGGCTGGGTTGGTGGGCGGGGAGCTCATATCGTGGAAACATTGAGCGAGCAACAAGTGGCGACCGATTGCGAAAATTTATTGAAGTATTACCTGAAGCTCGACGAAATCCCTCCTGTGAAAAGATGTCTGCGAACGCAATGGAACGCGGACAAGTATATCCGAGGCAGTTACAGTCACATCTCAACGAGATGCGACGACAACGGGGTAACGCCAGCCACCCTAGCAGAGCCAATATGGGGTAAAATAGCAGGGAAACGTAGCAGTGAGGTAAGGAATTGTCGTAAGATCAGGCAGCGATGCGCGAAACACGATACCAAATACAGAAACCATTTTATTTTAGGATTTACCCATTATCATGTTTGCCGGCGAAGCAACGCACGAGAACTTTTATTCAACCACCCACGGGGCATACGACACTGGGGTGAATCAGGCACAAACCTTTCTACAGTATCACGTCTCGAAAAGTTGACTTAGAAGTTAGATAGACCCAAATATGGGTGTCTACCTAAACACATTTTTTCTACACGTACGCACAGTTCTAGTCTAGAATGTACAAAAAATTTATAAATTTGATACTATACAATCATGTTTACGTGTCTGACCCAGTCACGAGTACACAATCTGAGTCGGAAAGTTATGTAAAAGCGAAACACACGGCGCGATCACCACATCTGTAAATACAGACAATTGTAAGTAAGTAAAATTCTATTTAAATAAACCTTGTTTCGTTATTATCGTGCGGCGTCGTTGCTTAAAAGACGAGATTTACTATGGATTCTGTTTGTTTATGCTAGTGTCTTTGCGGTACAGATTTATCAGCCTCTCGGCTTCTCTCCATCCAGCACCGATGGCGCCATGCACCGTAGAGAAATACAGGTCTTTAGTGGCCTCCCCGGCGAACAGAATCACCTGAAACAGGAAGACACGCGATGTAGTATTTGACTTTGTTCTCTTTGCAGCAGTCTGTCACGATAGTTACCGGCTTCTCCATTTTCACAATCGGTTCGGATAACTGCATCGCGCTCGAGTTCGTCCTGATCGTTTCCATGCTTCTGTAGCTGTACGTACCCCGGAAATGTTTGTTTTGATGCCACTTACTCCTATCGGATAACCACACAGATGCATTTCGTAACGATAAGATAAGTATGGATAGAAGCGTTGCGATAGCTGCGAGGTCGCGGGTTACCTTATCATTTCTGTCGGCCTACTGACGTTATAATGTTTTGACAGAAAAATGTTCAATAGTTCCGTAGTTTGATCGAGAACCTCGTCATCGGTAAGGTCGTCCATCAGGCGCGCACCCTTTCCGGACACCCATAGGTACAGCAAACGAGGCTTATGTTCGACCGTGTAAAATCCCAGCGCGTGAGGTACCCACATCGTTTTTGGCTAAGGGAGTTCGAGGAGGGTACAAACGCGTTAGAAAACTGTCAATCGTCACATTTATCGTGAAGCTTAAGCGTACGCACATTCCTCTCGAGTTCCTCCCTCTCTGCTTCGTTCCACAAGAGGCTGAAACCCGCGTTCTTCAACCCTTTCTCGTTGAACCAAGTATCGTTGAACGCTAAGAATACTTTGCAAGCGTTCCCGAAACCTAGACCCTGACGAGGAATTTTGATCAGGCGTTTTAAGCGGATATCCTGACAGTTGAGTTAATGCTAGCAGGTGCAATGAAAAGGAACGCACCTTTATGTTTCGGACTTTTGACTCCGGTAACTGGGGATTAAACAGAGTCTCGTGTTGTGCCTTTAGTACACCTAGGGAAGGTGTCATGATTACGTGATCGGCCACGTGTTCCTTTCCGTCGAGCGTCGTTAGCTTCACGGTACCGTCTTCGCTCGAGTAATCAACCTTTGTCACTTCGGCTCCGAGGATAGTGTTATTTAATACGGGCAATTCCTCCTCCGGGTTTGGGAACTTTTTCTAAAAGTGAGCATGAAAAGCCTAAGTATATTTCGAGGAGATTGCCACACAGATGTATTATCTTGCGGTAGTAGCACGTAAAAGAACCATTAGTATATCGAGAATAGTGCTGTAACCGCCTTCCTTCCAATTAATCGCCGGATCTCCCTCACATATTGCATAATCCGAATATGCTTC
Source organism: Andrena flavipes (assembly GCA_963971345.1). NCBI lineage: Eukaryota > Metazoa > Arthropoda > Insecta > Hymenoptera > Andrenidae > Andrena > Andrena flavipes. Next base: position 33,267,630 of record OZ020481.1, read on the forward strand.
CGCCGATATGTCGTACCAGCTATCAGCCGGGTCGAGGCTCGTCTGCATCAGATTAAAATGCCATAACAACTGTTCCTGCATGGTTTCGTTTAGTTGCAGAATTTGCGAGAAATACGGTTTCAACCTGCCAACGTAAATTCGACATTGTAATTGAATGCGCAAAAGTGTGTGATAACGTGGCGGTATCGCTTCTAGACTGAACTCGGGACAAGGAGATAACGATGCCCTATTCAACTCTATTATAGAGTTAACATTACCAACTACGACATTATATTTTATCCCGAGTGCGTTGGCGAAGCGATGCCCACGTTACGATACACGAAACATAAAATCTCTACTTGTTTTCGAAACATTCGCCGACAGAACGGTTGCATGTGTTGGACCACATCTCGTGCGGCGATTCGAGATATTTGAGATAGAGTGCCGTGATGTTATTGGTTATCACTGGATCGATCAATTCACCGGACGAGGTGTACACCTCGTCGTGGTAAGGATCCGAGTGATCGGTGATGTTCAAAGGAGCAACGAGTTCGTACGCAACGTTTCCCTTTTCCCCGTGGATCCATTGACCGCCTAAATCGATCGTATAATTGGCTGCGAAAGCAGGGATTCGTCAACAAGAGCCCGAGCTTACAATTGTACTTGGTCTGGTCGCCTTAGTTGAGCGCTAAACTTACCGAATTGTACCGTATTCACACGTCCTCCGATTCTATCCTCGGCTTCCAAGATCAAGACGTTCTGGAAGCCGTTCTCGAGCAGTTTCGCTGCAGCTGCGATACCTGAAGCACCAGCACCGACGATCACGATCCTCGGCGAATTCGCGTTCTCCGTGCAGATCGCCCCGGCGATCAAACAAAGGAGGAACGTCACGCGATAGAGCATTTTCTCGCCAAGCCGCAGCGAACTCTGAACGCTAACATTTATCAATTGCAAGAATGGACATCTAATTTTACGCAGTGACTCTTATATATACTTTACGCCGTTGCTGGTATACCAATTTGTCATTGTGAGGAAATCAATTGGTAGTAGTACTCTTGAAGCTATGTAGATGTGGTAGATAATGACGGAAGATAATTGTTTGGTATAAAGCTAATTATGTAATTGCATTGATAGGTCGCTGCTCAGCCTCTCAATCGTTGGAGGGTCATGCTTTTTTTCATATAATTCCTATCAGTTGTTATATTACACAAGTATAACGCGAGCGGGAGTAACACAATCGGATTTGTAAGACCTCCAACTATCTTGAAGGGTGCATCGATGTCTCTCGAGATCCAAGTATGACTTGGAGGAATATTATGATCCTTCTTTCATATAAACACATACTATCGCTATCTATTTTATTTTCTATTTCAAACTGTTTGTCGTTCCATCCAATCGGTACCTATCAGTGTAAATATAAGGGGGCGGCGAACTGAATTTAGTATTGGAATGGGGTTGTAACAGTGGCGGATTTAAGAAAAAAGGCCTAGGTGGCAAACGTGCCGAGGGACTAAAAACGGGCTAAGTGTATTAATGTAGTGTTTGGATATCTATACCTAATCATAATTTTCTTTAGTCATGGGGCCTTCTGTGCAGGGGCCTAGTCGACAGTTGCTCATTAACCGCCACGTTAAATCCGCCGCTGGGTTGAAAGATGGAGAAGTTGACAATACCCATTGTCTTGTAATACGTTGGAATTATTAAGATTACAGTATTGTTCTCATTTATTGCTTCCCTTTGCACTTGTGTGCTTGGGAATTATATAAATTGACGGACATACATCGCGGCAGAGGGGCATAATAGCGCTAAATGGCAGAAAAATCTCTGTTTTATAACTTATCGTACAGTCATGCGATATCGAAAATAAAGAAGGAAAATCTTCGATGGACCAATGAAACACTTGTTCGGACATCCATCCACTGACGATCGATCCACAGATTGGATCCCTGAATCTGTAAAAATTACATCCATTAAATGTGCTTTTCGATGTCACCGCTCAGCAATTCGTTGGAACTAAATGATATCTATATGGAAATGTGGTAGAGACTATAGAGAAATATTGCGTTATTATCCGGCGGGTAACTGCCAGCGATGAAGATGATCTTTTTCATTTTTTTATTCCACATGAATCCGTACACAGTGTACACTTGTACAGGAAAAGATCGCTTGTGCTCGTAACAATGGCATTTCGATTTAACGTTCTCGCTATATTTTTATTGTTTACTGTAGCGTTTGTATTGTCGTCTGCAAAAAGTGCAGGTTAATTATACAATTCTTGAATTTAATATACATAAGTTTTGCCAGTGGTATCGAATGTTCGTTTTGTGTGGTGTCGTGACACTTTATAATCTTAGATATCGTTCGTTGTAAATTATACATCGCGTGGTGTCGTGATACTTTATACTCTTAGATCTCGTTCGTTGTAAATTATACATCGCTTTCTTTTAAATCGTACCGTTATAAGATCTCTGGTATAGCTTTGTTTTCGGTTTATTTAAGTAGCTGCAAATATAGCTGGATATATTTTTAGGGAAACCAAAGAAAAATAAACCTGGTCCAGCGAAATTGAGTGATAACATTAGCAAAAATCCGTTTCTTCAAAGCACCGCTACACCGCCGGCGTTAAGCGAGAATATTAATAATATTCTGTTCCTTGACAATCGTACCACGACCGGCACCGCGTATGAAGGAAATCCATTCTTATCGCATACTGCCAAACCCACTTGGTCACTCCTCAATAGTGACAGTAATCAGAATCAAGCTTCATCTGTAAATGATACAACGGATAGCAATATTACCTTTAACAATGATAATCCTTTCTTGCAAGCTGCGCTTAATGCATTCTCGAATAGCTCAAGCGTTGATTTAAGCAGATCAAAGAAGCAGTTATCCTCGGATAATTTTCGTTATGAAACACCATCAGATACCAACACAAAATCCAAGTCAGAACTTAGTAAGTATTTTTAACTAGAGAGAGTAACTGCTACCGCTTTATAGTAATAATAGCAATTTGAATTTATAGTCTTAATATTTCAGAGTGCGAAGAATACGAGAAGCAAATGGTAAAGACGACAAGCATAGAGGCGTTGAGCGGTTCAGGTCTGGAAGAAATGGTGAAAAGTAAAGTATGCATAAGTGACAATCGACTTGTTGTTGGAGGTACTGTAGCTTCTCCGGGCGAGTTTCCTCATATGGTTGCTCTAGGTATCAAAACCGCAAAAGGAACATTTAGACTTAAATGCGGCGGCACACTTATTTCGCCAGAATGGGTACTTACCGCTGCACATTGCATTACTGGAACAAGGTATTATTCTATGCTTCATTTATTGATATAGATTACTCCTATAAATGTACTTGATATAAGAATAATTTAACAAAAGTCTGACAGATGCTCGTCTCGGTTTCCATGATTTAAGAGACAATCATGGTATCAGAGCTTTGATTACTGACTCAAGATATCATCCAGATTACAAGCCTCCTGCTCATTACTTTGATATAGGCGTTGTGAAATTAAATACAGTTATTAAGTTTGATAAAAATATAAGACCCGCCTGTTTGTATCAGTCATTTGATACTGTACCTCCGACAGCATGGGTGAGTGGCTGGGGTGGTACTGAATTTGGTAGGTTTAAGCTATTGTTAAACGATTTTACGACGTTAGGATATTTTCGTATGTACCGTCGTATTCAGAGAACTACATCTGAACACCAGTAATATACTTGCAGAAGGCGAATTAAGTAATCAACTACTAAAGGCTGAGCTTGATATTGTTGACAATCTAAGCTGTCTAATGAGGCATGGTAACTCATCACGAATACCATACGGAATTTCACCGAGCATGATTTGCGCTGGAGATCCTCGTGGCGGTTGGAAGAAAGATACTTGCCAAGGAGATTCGGGAGGCCCGTTACAAATAATGGCTTCAAACACTTCGTGTCTCTTTCAAGTAATAGGCGTCACTAGCTTTGGAATAGGTTGCGCGAGTCTCGACATAGCTGGAGTTTATACAAGGGTCCCGCATTATTTGAATTGGATAGAGGATATTGTTTGGCCATAAACTTAATCTCTCGATATCAACAGTACGCGTCGACTTGCAAAGATAAAAAACTTGGTTTATTCTTTCTGCCATTGACCGGAGTGATTTAAACATTAAAAGTTTAAAATACATTTAATATTAATGTTACTTAACAAATGTACATTTAAGATAATGGTATATGTCTTTCGTCGGAAATATTTCGTAACGATTAATGTACGCGGGTATCGCAAAATTGTATGGAATACTAAATGATTGTAGTTTGACTAGAAAGAGCTTAAAGTTCGTTAGAGCAACTCGATCGTGACTCAAGGTATCTTTGTATCGTGAATGGTTTTCCATGTAAGTCCGTATCCGTATGGGCCGTGATTTGATGGAAAAAATATGTACCACCAACTTCTGCAATTGAAAAGACGAAGGAGCGGTACAGCAGCGCGTTGAATTTTCATATATTAAGAATTATATTACGGAAATAATATCCTAATTACCTGTCGATTGTACCTAAGAACAGCTTCCAGTTTTGTCTTGGTCCGAAATTGTATGGGTTCTGATATAGTTTTCCAACTGCTTTATATTTCTGTGATTCGGTGTTGTTTATACGCGCCTCTATGCTAGTCTCCCCTCTAGTGATAAGGCCCGCATGCCACCACGTTAACGCTCCCAATGCCGCGAAAGTAGCTATGCAAATTAATGCCGCAAATACTATAAGCCTTCGTCTCCAGTCTTTAGCGTTCGTATCCGCAGCTTGCTTAGCTATTTCAGCCAATTCTTCTTCGGTTAAACGGTCCAATGATTCGGTCTAAGATAGAGAGTATAGCGAGTATAGCGATTCCGTTTTACAGTACCATTTATCATAGGAAATCTTACCACAGGAATTATTTCCGAATTATTAATGCGTACTGGATGACCATCTAATTCCGGGTCCTGTGCCGGGAAAAACTCCTGATATGCTATTTCAACACCAAACAGCATAATAAACAGAATGCCGAGCACCGTGAAAGCCATGTATTGGAAAAAGTGTCTGTGATTGTAATGACCGACACAGTTATTCAGCCATGCTATTGCTTAGATCAGGAAGCTTATAACACAAATATATTTATTTACTGCAAACCAACTGAACGTTCTTTCCGAAAGGATACGACAATGATGGTCCATCTTAAGGATGCATTTATTGCATACAGAACAATGATGCGTCCTGGGTGGTTTCGGTTTGATACACTTTTTACAAATGCTGACTGCTTCTGGAATAAGACTACCCTGCGGCGGATAACCAGCTGGAACGTTCACTCCCATGTAATAATGAAAGCATACGTTCACTAGCAGCCAATTTCCAACCAGCAGGAGAATTATCGTAATCGGAGGGCTCTTTTCCCACCAATATGGTAGGCCGATGTAGTACGAGATGTACACGATACTTGCCGTTAAAAGGCTTACCATTATTACGAATACCTGTGAACTGACAAGCTTAGTAAATACATTGTCAACGATAGAAGCCTCTTTTTACAAGAGCAATTAGGTAATTGTGTGAATGTTAGCAAGTAAATTATAATGTAAATATGACTGGGCAAAAGTAATTACCGGTCCTAGACAGGCAGTGAAATTTTCTACAAACCAAAACATTGGCTCCAAAAGAATATCACAAACATAACTCCAATTCAAGAAGTTATTGTAAAATAAAGATTTTATAATGATTTGAAGACGCCACCATTTTTGTTTCAAATTAAGTCTGAAAACAAAACGGATGTTATAATGATGCATTCAAAGAAATAAGGATTACTTCCGTTACTTTCAGTGAACTTACTTAAGCATGTTCGGAGCCTTTGTCAACGACCACTTTATTCTCACCATTTTCGTTTATTATTCTTTAGAAGTTCATAGTAATTTGAAAAGTAAAACTGTATCTACGAGCGCGATTACTCTAAGTACCGATTGGTTAATTGCTACGCGATATGTTACACGCCATGGTGATGAATGTTACATTAGAAATCTACAGTCTGCCGTGTAACTGCGAGCATCCTCTCTTTCCGGAACATTAGCCAAATACTCTCTCCTACACTTATCGGCTCGAACTCTACTGATAACGATTACTTTAATCAAACTCCAACTGTTTAACTGGCAGACGACATTTTGCGTTCAAAGTCTACATTCGTTCCCTGTCATTGGCGTGATTCCACGCTACTGCGGCAGCGAAAGTATCGACCCGCATTTCGCGTAGGGATATTTTAGGCCACTGTTAAATACTAAATCCAACATTTCATTGCGTTTGCTGTAGGTGAATCTGCACATACACACACACACATATATATATATATATATATGTACAAGAGAATCTTATTTGTACTTTTCAGCATATAACCCAGATAGCACAGAACGTTTTAAAAACGTCCATTTTATGTCCATTTTAGGTCTGAACGTCCACGGCTTGATTTGTGAAAATGGACGTTTTTAAAACGTTTTCTGGACCTTTTCTGGACGTTTTATGGACGTTTTCTGGACGTTTTTAAAACGTCCAGAAAACGTTTTAAAAACGTCCAGAAGTCGTTTTAAAGACGTTTTTTGCAAACGTTTTAAAAACGTCTTTTGCAGACGTTTTCAAAACGTCCAGAATACGCTTTGGTTACCTACAAAACAGGCGTTCAAAAGAGGCTGTGTGCCATGTGATAAATGCGGATAGATTAGGATACATGAGTTCAAGGAAAACCAAGGATTGTAATCGCTGTCTAACCCAAACCATCCACGAAATATGGATAGATCGCACAGGTAAAGCCTAATTAGATCTACATACATATATACATATAAATGTTTATATGAACATTTGTTCAAAGAAACAGTAGAAAACCAAAAACACAGAGGCATTTGGTTAAATGTTTCTAACCGAATGTTTGTAAACGTTTGTTCATACAGTTTTTATACAGCTCTCATAACGTATTTGTACAGTTTTTGTATATTTGTTTCAGTATTTGTGGTCATAGGTATGTAGTTCTAGGTTAGGGTTGGAATAATTTTTAAATTTTAGGTTAACGAATTGGCAAATTTTGATGATTCCAATCAGTATAATTTTGTAAAACGGGCGCTAATGTCGTTGATGACCAATGGATGTTGCATTGCTATTTAGTTGTCCTTGGCAGAAAAGGGAAAAAAGATTTCCATAAATTAAACGTAGCAACGGTTTTAATATGTAACTATCACCCTTATTTTACTATTCCTAATATTGATTACTGTAAAATTTAATGTAATGTTTCCTCGAAATTCTTGTTTAAGGTGCAGCAGCACACAGGGAAATGGCAGAGAATAGAAAAAATACAGAGCTGTCTATTTAAGTGCACATCCATATCTATTTTAAGTGAATATATTCTGTATATTGGACCTCGTACTAACATATTCTTGTATCTATTGTAAGTGCATATATTCTGCATTATTTCTGAATTCAACAAATAAAATAAATTGTTATCGAGTTTAATCTTATTTTGAAAACCTTTTACTTCCTTAAATTTTTATTAAATCCAACCAGTACCGTCAAGCGTCCCAAAAACGTCCTGAAAACGTTTTAAAAACGTCCAAAAAACGTTTTAAAAATGTCCAAAAAACGTTTTAAAAACGTCCTGAAAACGTCCAGAAAAGGTCCTGAAAACGTTTTAAAAACGTCCAGAAAACGTCCTGAAAACGTTTTAAAAACGTCCTAAAAACGTTCTGGTTTGTGAAAATGGACGTTTCTAGGACCTTTTCTGGACCTTTTCTGGACGTTTTTAGGACGTCCTGAACGTCCGACTTGGACGTTTTTAAAACGTTTTTAAAACGTTTTGGTGCTATCTGGGAAGTAATAACCCAGATAGCACAGAACGTTTTAAAAACGTCCATTTTATGTCCATTTTAGGTCTGAACGTCCACGGCTTGATTTGTGAAAATGGACGTTTTTAAAACGTTTTCTGGACGTTTTATGGACGTTTTCTGGACGTTTTTAAAAAAACGTTTTTTAGAAAACGTTTTAAAAACGTCCAGAAGTCGTTTTAAAGACGTTTTTTGCAAACGTTTTAAAAACGTCTTTTGCAGACGTTTTCAAAACGTCCAGAATACGCTTTGGTTACCTACAAAACAGGCGTTCAAAAGAGGCTGTGTGCCATGTGATAAATGCGGATAGATTAGGATACATGAGTTCAAGGAAAACCAAGGATTGTAATCGCTGTCTAACCCAAACCATCCACGAAATATGGATAGATCGCACAGGTAAAGCCTAATTAGATCTACATACATATATACATATAAATGTTTATATGAACATTTGTTCAAAGAAACAGTAGAAAACCAAAAACACAGAGGCATTTGGTTAAATGTTTCTAACCGAATGTTTGTAAACGTTTGTTCATACAGTTTTTATACAGCTCTCATAACGTATTTGTACAGTTTTTGTATATTTGTTTCAGTATTTGTGGTCATAGGTATGTAGTTCTAGGTTAGGGTTGGAATAATTTTTAAATTTTAGGTTAACGAATTGGCAAATTTTGATGATTCCAATCAGTATAATTTTGTAAAACGGGCGCTAATGTCGTTGATGACCAATGGATGTTGCATTGCTATTTAGTTGTCCTTGGCAGAAAAGGGAAAAAAGATTTCCATAAATTAAACGTAGCAACGGTTTTAATATGTAACTATCACCCTTATTTTACTATTCCTAATATTGATTACTGTAAAATTTAATGTAATGTTTCCTCGAAATTCTTGTTTAAGGTGCAGCAGCACACAGGGAAATGGCAGAGAATAGAAAAAATACAGAGCTGTCTATTTAAGTGCACATCCATATCTATTTTAAGTGAATATATTCTGTATATTGGACCTCGTACTAACATATTCTTGTATCTATTGTAAGTGCATATATTCTGCATTATTTCTGAATTCAACAAATAAAATAAATTGTTATCGAGTTTAATCTTATTTTGAAAACCTTTTACTTCCTTAAATTTTTATTAAATCCAACCAGTACCGTCAAGCGTCCCAAAAACGTCCTGAAAACGTTTTAAAAACGTCCAAAAAACGTTTTAAAAATGTCCAAAAAACGTTTTAAAAACGTCCAGAAAACGTTTTAAAAACGTCCTGAAAACGTCCAGAAAAGGTCCTGAAAACGTTTTAAAAACGTCCAGAAAACGGTCTGGTTTGTGAAAATGGACGTTTCTAGGACCTTTTCTGGACGTTTTTAGGACGTCCTGAACGTCCGACTTGGACGTTTTTAAAACGTTTTTAAAACGTTTTGGTGCTATCTGGGAAGTACAATTATGAATTATAAGAAACGAAAACTGCGTGGACGGAACACGGAATATCTGCGGTTAGTCAGAGTTAGTCCCATAGTGGAGAATGTGCTAATGGCATTTGGCATGGACCAATGCATAATCGTAGCAAAGAAACCAATTAATAAATGTACTATTGCACAAGCTCCCTGCGCGAACACTTGTCTCTGTATCAGACCTGAGACTTGCAGTAGTAAATAGATAAAAAGATTAAAACCGACTTCAAAAACATAAAAATGCTCTAAAAAGTAAAAAATAATTTTGTTCCTTATTTAATCTACGACTCTCAATTTTTTATGTCGGCGCCTCTATCATTCGCACTGATTTGCACTGTGTAAATCTGGCACCGACTTAAAAAAAAATTGAGAGTCATAGATTAAATAGGAACAAAATTATTTTTTACTTTTTAGGGCATTTTTATTTTTTTAAAGTCGTTTTTAATTTTTTCAATTTTTTTTATTGAAGTCGGTTAATAAATGAATCTGTATGTTCTTGTATGTACATACACAGTCACCGTAATTACCTTTGCAGCGGACTGGACCATTGCGACAGATCGGTGGATTATCGCTTAACTACGGATTATTTATGAATTATGTGTCTGAAAATAAAATCTTCGAACAACTTTTATGTGATACTACCGTCCCCTTTGTTGTCAAATTACCCATTGCACACGCTCATATTATTCAGCAATTTATTTAACTTTCGTTACTAGTTTATGCACTTTTACAATTACTTTTGATAATACGGATGCTTAACGATCATCAGCACGTGTTTATGCGCTGGTAAGCATTTAATATTCGTCTTTCGAAATTCCAATTAGTTCAACATCATTTAAACGTACTGCATTATGACCGACCGCGATCCCTGCATTATCCCAGAGTTGGCTTTTGGGCCAGGAAATTCTGCAAAGTTAATAGGAGTACAAGATACTAGTGGAGGTGGCACGCTCGATATATTTCTCTCTTTGTCGCACACACTAGCGCTCTCTCTCGCACGGTTGGCCTATCTCCCTCTTTGTCGCACACACTACTCTCTCTCTCTCGCACTGCACAGCCGTGCCACCTCTTCTAGTATCATATACTCCTATTACCTCAGGCGAATTTCCTGGTCCAAACAGCTAACTAGGGGCTTCTTGTGGATAACGTAGGGATCGCGATCGGTAATCTAATCTACATAAAAGGCTTTTTTATTAGTAACTATGTAACGATATCGTAAATAAAACCTATACGAGTGATTGCTGAACGTTGTCGCAAGACTATATTCTTAAATCCACCTGTCGAAATATATAAATCATTTTGAAAGGATCGAGAATCCTTGAAGAAACGTAGGCGATCTCACGCAAACATTTCTTACATTCTCACGAAAGTGTGATGAACACATTATTGCAGTAATCATAAGATTTATATTTATTTTTCATATTACAGTGCAGCGACCTCAGAAAAGAGGTGGAGCGTTTGAGATATAGCCCACACAGCACAACGTCCCGGGGACGTCGACAGACCGTACCAGGAACGTCCCAGGTACGTCCTGTTACTGATCAGGACGTAAAGACGGTCTTTACGTAAAGACGTCTGCAGACGTACCTGGGACGTCTGCAGACGTCTGTAGACGTCCCAGGGACTTTGCCGGACGTTGTGCTGTGTGGGAGAGGAGGAAGCGGAGGAAGCGGAGGAAGCGGAGGAAGAGGAGGAAGAGGAGGAAGAGAGGGAAGAGGGGGAAGAGGGGGAAAAGGAGGAAGCGGGGGAAGCGCAATTAAAAACTACTATTTTAATTGAACTTAATAAATTAAAATAAATTTACTTATTCGAAAATTTTTTTAATCGAAGGCCTTTCATCCGTCGGCCATGAATAATTTTCTCATATTTATTCGTACTTATATTTAGTCGAGAATGTACGAATAAATACGAGAAAATTATTCATGGCCGACAATTGAATTCCCCACGTTTCAAATACAAAAATTGGCTCGGATTATAATGCCCACACAGCACAACGTCCGGCAAAGTCCCTGGGACGTCTACAGACCGTCCCAGGAATGTCCCAGGAACGTCTTGTTACTGATCAGGACGTAAAGACGGTCTGAATGTCCTGATCAGTAACAACCCAGATAGCACCAAAACGTTTTAAAAACGTTTTAAAAACGTCCAAGTCGGACGTTCAGGACGTCTTAAAAACGTCCAGAAAAGGTCCAGAAAAGGTCCTAGAAACGTCCATTTTCACAAACCAGAACGTTTTTAAAACGTTTTCAGGACGTTTTCTGGACGTTTTTAAAACGTTTTCAGGACCTTTTCTGGACGTTTTCAGGACGTTTTTAAAACGTTTTCTGGACGTTTTTAAAACGTTTTTTGGACATTTTTAAAACGTTTTTTGGACGTTTTTAAAACGTTTTCAGGACGTTTTCAGGACGTTTTTAGGACGTTTTTGGGACGCTTGACGGTACTGGTTGGATTTAATAAAAATTTAAGGAAGTAAAAGGTTTTCAAAATAAGATTAAACTCGATAACAATTTATTTTATTTGTTGAATTCAGAAATAATGCAGAATATATGCACTTACAATAGATACAAGAATATGTTAGTACGAGGTCCAATATACAGAATATATTCACTTAAAATAGATATGGATGTGCACTTAAATAGACAGCTCTGTATTTTTTCTATTCTCTGCCATTTCCCTGTGTTCTGCTGCACCTTAAACAAGAATTTCGAGGAAACATTACATTAAATTTTACAGTAATCAATATTAGGAATAGTAAAATAAGGGTGATACCCAGATAGCACAGAACGTTTTAAAAACGTCCATTTTATGTCCATTTTAGGTCTGAACGTCCACGGCTTGATTTGTGAAAATGGACGTTTTTAAAACGTTTTCTGGACCTTTTCTGGACGTTTTATGGACGTTTTCTGGACGTTTTTAAAACGTCCAGAAAACGTTTTAAAAACGTCCAGAAGTCGTTTTAAAGACGTTTTTTGCAGACGTTTTCAAAACGTCCAGAATACGCTTTGGTTACCTACAAAACAGGCGTTCAAAAGAGGCTGTGTGCCATGTGATAAATGCGGATAGATTAGGATACATGAGTTCAAGGAAAACCAAGGATTGTAATCGCTGTCTAACCCAAACCATCCACGAAATATGGATAGATCGCACAGGTAAAGCCTAATTAGATCTACATACATATATACATATAAATGTTTATATGAACATTTGTTCAAAGAAACAGTAGAAAACCAAAAACACAGAGGCATTTGGTTAAATGTTTCTAACCGAATGTTTGTAAACGTTTGTTCATACAGTTTTTATACAGCTCTCATAACGTATTTGTACAGTTTTTGTATATTTGTTTCAGTATTTGTGGTCATAGGTATGTAGTTCTAGGTTAGGGTTGGAATAATTTTTAAATTTTAGGTTAACGAATTGGCAAATTTTGATGATTCCAATCAGTATAATTTTGTAAAACGGGCGCTAATGTCGTTGATGACCAATGGATGTTGCATTGCTATTTAGTTGTCCTTGGCAGAAAAGGGAAAAAAGATTTCCATAAATTAAACGTAGCAACGGTTTTAATATGTAACTATCACCCTTATTTTACTATTCCTAATATTGATTACTGTAAAATTTAATGTAATGTTTCCTCGAAATTCTTGTTTAAGGTGCAGCAGAACACAGGGAAATGGCAGAGAATAGAAAAAATACAGAGCTGTCTATTTAAGTGCACATCCATATCTATTTTAAGTGAATATATTCTGTATATTGGACCTCGTACTAACATATTCTTGTATCTATTGTAAGTGCATATATTCTGCATTATTTCTGAATTCAACAAATAAAATAAATTGTTATCGAGTTTAATCTTATTTTGAAAACCTTTTACTTCCTTAAATTTTTATTAAATCCAACCAGTACCGTCAAGCGTCCCAAAAACGTCATGAAAACGTCCTGAAAACGTTTTAAAAACGTCCAAAAAACGTTTTAAAAATGTCCAAAAAACGTTTTAAAAACGTCCAGAAAACGTTTTAAAAACGTCCTGAAAACGTCCAGAAAAGGTCCTGAAAACGTTTTAAAAACGTCCAGAAAACGTCCTGAAAACGTTTTAAAAACGTCCTAAAAACGTTCTGGTTTGTGAAAATGGACGTTTCTAGAACCTTTTCTGGACCTTTTCTGGACGTTTTTAAGACGTCCTGAACGTCCGACTTGGACGTTTTTAAAACGTTTTTAAAACGTTTTGGTGCTATCTGGGTAGTTACATATTAAAACCGTTGCTACGTTTAATTTATGGAAATCTTTTTTCCCTTTTCTGCCAAGGACAACTAAATAGCAATGCAACATCCATTGGTCATCAACGACATTAGCGCCCGTTTTACAAAATTATACTGATTGGAATCATCAAAATTTGCCAATTCGTTAACCTAAAATTTAAAAATTATTCCAACCCTAACCTAGAACTACATACCTATGACCACAAATACTGAAACAAATATACAAAATCTGTACAAATACGTTATGAGAGCTGTATAAAAACTGTATGAACAAACGTTTACAAACATTCGGTTAGAAACATTTAACCAAATGCCTCTGTGTTTTTGGTTTTCTACTGTTTCTTTGAACAAATGTTCATATAAACATTTATATGTATATATGTATGTAGATCTAATTAGGCTTTACCTGTGCGATCTATCCATATTTCGTGGATGGTTTGGGTTAGACAGCGATTACAATCCTTGGTTTTCCTTGAACTCATGTATCCTAATCTATCCGCATTTATCACATGGCACACAGCCTCTTTTGAACGCCTGTTTTGTAGGTAACCAAAGCGTATTCTGGACGTTTTGAAAACGTCTGCAAAAGACGTTTTTAAAACGTCTGCAAAAAACGTCTTTAAAACGACTTCTGGACGTTTTTAAAACGTTTTCTGGACGTTTTAAAAACGTCCAGAAAACGTCCAGAAAACGTTTTAAAAACGTCCATTTTCACAAATCAAGCCGTGGACGTTCAGACCTAAAATGGACATAAAATGGACGTTTTTAAAACGTTCTGTGCTATCTGGGAAGACGTTCCTGGGACGGTCTGTAGACGTCCCAGGGACTTTGCCGGATGTTCTGCTGTGTGGGTGTTCATCTCTGGTATTTTGCCATATCATTGAGGCAGTGAGTTCAACAACGGACTAAACCACATTTTTTTCGAAATTGAGTTAGTAGCGATAACGTATTCCAATAGGCTCTACTAATCATATAAAATAGGAAATTTTTTTTAATATGGATTAGTCCGTTGTTGCTGTCACTGCCTCAATTATAACCTAAACTCAACAGCGATTTCAAGGGATGTATGTACATATGTGTCACGGTAAAAGCGTTAGTAAATGTATACAGTTCCTAGCAGTTCCTAGTCAATGTGTGCTTAAACTGTATACAAAGTTTGGCAAAATGTAATCTAATTACAAATTACAAATTACAAATTATGATTAAAATCCCACACAGCACAACGTCCGGCAAAGTCCCTGGGACGTCTACAGACGTCTGCAGACGTCCCAGGTACGTCCTGTTACTGATCAGGACGTAAAGACGGTCTTTACGTCCTGATCAGTAACAGGACGTACCTGGGACGTTCTTGGTACGGTCTGTCGACGTCCCCGGGACGTTGTGCTGTGTGAGATGTAATTGTGTAATTGATTAGGTACATTATTTTCTGTAATCATTAATTTAGGTAGTTGACCATAATTTTCTCAAGTACTCCAATATTAACGAGTACAGAAAATAATGTAATCAATTACACAATTACATTTTAATTGTAATTTGTAATTAGATTACATTTTCCCCAACTCTGACTGCATATAAGCTCAACTACAATCGTACGTAAATGCATATATTGACTGCATCACGCTTTTACTGTGAGCGACATGTAGCCAGCTACGTGCTGACGCTTCAGTTTGCTTCAGTTTTGCTATGATTCCACGTCGGCAGTCTGTGGGACTCCCGTGGTTGGTTGTCGACGCTCCACCAGGGGGCCTCTCGGCTTTGAGTGTTTCTCGCCCTCAGTTCGTATATATACAAGTACCGTCCTAGTCCCTGATACCCAGCGTGTCTAAGGCAGGGTTCCGCCAGGTAGCCTTACTGATGAGTCCACAGGCGGGCCCGGGACGAAAACGCTCTTTCTTTCCTTTCCTTCTCTGAAGGTGGTGACCCCCTTTATCCGAGATAGTCACACCACTGCCAGACGATCCAGTGTCAGATCCGCTACAAGTCCTCCCGAGTAGGCGCCATCTCGTGCCCACTAGCTGAACTAAATTTGTCACGTGACTTGCTCTGTATTATCGCCAATATGGCGGAACTCGTATTTGGACTGAAGTCACGATTTTTCATTATTCGTCTTTATATGAGCAAATTTGGGGTTGGGTTAGGACTCATTCGAAAGAGGAAGGTTCAATGCAGCGCGCTCTTCTCACCGTTTCAGTCACAAAGCTCTTTTAGTAACCTAAAAATACTTGGATTCTGCGGGTGTATTTTGTATACTTTTGCTCTACTTTGGACACTCATATTATTAGATGTCAACACAATCTCGTTGAACCATGAGAAGAGCGCGCTGCACTGAACCTTCATCTTTCGAATGAGACCTCGCCCAGCCCAAAATTTGCTCATATAAGGACGAATGATGAAAAATCCCAACCCCCTGTTTCGGGCCAGATTGTGTCGGTATACAGCGCGCTGCATTACCCGTGTCTATCCCCTTAATTGTAATCGGAATCATTACAGCTATCACGTAGGAAAGTAGTCAAGGGTCCATACTTGAAGATGAAACTGCAAAAGTTAAATTTCATCTAAAAAATGCACCAACAATCGACGAGGGTTGAGTCGCGGAAATGTTCTCGTCACTGTGTCAAAGAACCGTTAATAACTAATTAATTGTAACCAAAATCTGCGCAAAGAACATATAGGAAAGTAGTCAAGGGTCTATTCTTCGAGACACGACTCTAAAAGTTCATAGAATATTAGCGGAAAATGAGAAATTCGTGAATTTACAGTGGCTGCGCAACGTTTCTATCTCCGTCCTTGTCGCACGCGCTAGCTCTCTCTCCCACAACTCAACTGTGCCACCTCCTTTAGTATCATGTACTCCTATTAAGGGGGTAGACACGGGTAATGCAGCGCGCTGTATACCGACACAATCTGGCCCGAAACAAGGGTCTGGGATATTACGTTGTTTGTCCTTATATGAGCAGATTTTGGGCTGGGCGAGGTCTCATTCGAAAGAGGAAGGTTCAATGCAGCCCGCTCTGGTCATGGCTCAACGAGATAGTGTTGATATCTGATAATACGAGTGTTCAAAGTAGAGAAAAAATCGACAAAATACACTCCCAGATTCCAAGTATTTGTAAGTCGCTAAAAGAGTTTTATGACTCAAACGATGACCAGAGCGGGCTGCATTGAACCTTCCTCTTTCGAATGAGACCTCGTCCAGCCCAAAATCTCCTCATATAAGGACAAACAACGTAATATCCCAGACCCATATTTCGGGCCAGATTGTGTCGGTATGCAGCGCGCTGCATTACCCGTGTCACGTGGCGTGTTTACCTAATTAAGTATTTTTAGGTCACTAAAAGAGTTTTGTGACTGAAACGGTGAGCAGAGCGCTCCGCATTGAATCTTCCTCTTTCGAATGAGACCTCGCCCAACCCAAAATCTGCTCATATAAGGACGAAAAACGAAAAATCCCAAATCCATGTTTCAGGTTAGATTGTCGGTATTGCAGCACGGTGAATCGCCCGTGTCACGTGACGTGTCTACCCCTTTAACTCGGGCGAATTTCCTGGTCCAAAAAGCAATTCTGGGATAATGTAGGAATCCTGGTCGGTAATACAAAATATATAAAATGTGTTTTTTTAATAATGATTCATAAATAAAATTTATATGACTGATATGCTAAACATTGTCAAAAAACGTTGTCAAAAGTACATATATAAATTTTTTTATATATTTAGATTTTAGAATTACTACATAAATAGTAGTAGGTAATTTTTCAAAAGAGGTCTTGGTCACCTTCCGATAGATGGCGCGCAGTATTAAAAACTTTGATTATTGTATAAATGATTGCTGGAAAGCGTGTTGCAGGAAATAGTCAAGGGTCTATAATTCTATATATTCATTCGGAATTGTAAGTACATATATAAATTGGTTGTTAATCCATAATTCGTCGTATCTGTTTTAACCGTGATCACTAACTGTTACTGTGTACTTAATCAGTTGCAATCGAACTAAATTGTTAATGTCCTGCAGGTAGTCATGGATCTACATTTTAGGATGGAAGGATAAAAGTAGATGACACATTTATCAAAGATTCAACCACTGCCAGTATCTCGTAAAGAAGTCATCAGACTCATATTAGCGGTGTTCTAAGAGTTGTCGAACACTTAGCATTTCAATGTGAATAAATATGTAGATGTACTTATAATATCCACAAGTAACTGTGAAATCACTTCGTTAACTTTAAATCTGTTTTAGCATGCTCGGTTTACTAAGATACTGTACCTCGACGGCTGGAAGGAGCAGTACAAGATTTTTACCAATGCGCCAAAGCTTGTATACTTGCGTCCCGAAATCAACAATTAACAATAAGGCATTTGTATTTATGGAAGGACGTTCTATTTATGGAAATAAGGTATTAAATGGATTATACATTTCAACTAAATTATAACAGGACTTATAGGATGAAGTAGATCTGAATTATTTAATGTTATTCGCAGAATGTACATAGGCAGGGGAGCGCTATAGCTTTAAGTTTTGCATCAAAATCAGCCCAGAAATCGGACAAAATTGTAGGGAAATGGATGCTAACCTGCAGTGGCATGGTTTTCATAGCTGTAGTTTTAGGTATAATCGGTTACTTGATATTTTACTACTATGTTCGTTCAGTGGTAAAAGTTGTTACCGACGTAACTTATGGAAAGTAATTGTTGAAACTTGTGCAATAACTCTATAACATAGTTGCATAACTTTAAACCTACTGGTTCCTTAAGTTTCTTTACCAAGTATTTTGTATAGAGACATAATATATGTCGCCACACGAATAAAATATATTAGAAAAGTATTCACAAAATGTTTCTCCTTTACTGTGTATTTAGGAGGTGTAACAAGGCTTACAGAGTCTGGTCTATCTATGGTCACTTGGAAATTACTCGGCGAAAAGATGCCAACCACCGAAAGCGATTGGCACACAGAATTTGAGCGCTACAAGCAATTCCCTGAATATAAAATGTGAGACTTTATTCTACGAGGTGTATGAAAACTCTCGTGAACTTTTATTTTCATGTAAATTTGAATTATAGTAATAATCAGAACATGACGCTGAAAGAATTTAAACGCATTTGGTGGATGGAATACATGCACAGAATGTGGGGACGTTTGATAGGCACTGTATTCATAATACCAGCGACATACTTTTGGGCAAAAGGTATGCTAAAACCCGGGATGAAGGCCAGAGTACTTGTTCTGGGATCGTTAATCGGTTTACAAGGACTTATGGGTTGGTACATGGTTAAATCTGGCTTGGAAGATCGTTTCGTGGAACCATCGGACGTTCCCCGTGTCTCCCAGTATCGTTTAGCCGCACATTTAGGAATGGCATTTATTATATACACAGGATTCTTATATAACGCTTTAAGTTACTTGCTGCCTGCTCAGAAACTAGACCTCAATCATTCTGCTGTTAATATCAACGACGTAAAACGCAAGCTAAACAGATTTAGAATGTTAGTTCATTCCACTAAAGGATTGGTCTTTCTTACTGCTTTGTCCGGAGCTTTTGTAGCAGGAATGGACGCAGGTCTTATCTACAACACGTTCCCGAAAATGGCAGATAAATGGATACCGGATGATATGATCGTGATATCACCCAAATGGAAAAACTTCACCGAGAATCCGACCGCAGTGCAATTCGATCACCGAATTCTGGTACGTTCTAGAAATGAATTTAAACATTAAATGAACCGCTAGTACTTCAATGTATAAATACACATACATTATTGCTTGCAGGGAGTTATCACTTTATCGTTAATAACTTACATCGGGATTGCGTCTCGCAGCCACAGGCTTCCTGGGAATGCAAAGAAAGCCGCGGCTGCTGTTCTCTGCGCAGGCTATCTACAAGTACTATTAGGAATTTCGACATTAGTGCATCACGTGCCTTTAGCATTAGCCGCGTCGCATCAATCTGGTAGCCTTATCGTTCTAAGTGCAATGATTTGGCTGTGCCACGAACTAAAGTATTTAAAATATGTTGTTAAGTGAAGTTGGAAATAAACGTAACGTTTGTAAATTGTTAACATCTGTGGTGTTATTGATATCTGGTTTCCTCGTAGAAAATTAGGAACTGATTGAAGAAAGCCACAGGATTTTCACAACATTATGCTTTATTTGACAATGCATTATCAATAATCAATATTCATAGAAATTAATTTACATGTTTTATCTTAAAGTAACGTAGAAATCTCGTGAGCAAAACTGAAGGAGATGGGCAAGAGAAGAATGGGAAAGCCAGTGGAGCAGGGTGGATCCCCACCATACGTCCTAGTTTACTGCAGGACTTCTGGCAGTGCCCAACCAACCCGACCGTCAACGAGTATGTGGGGTACAGAGTGAACGTATTCTGCGCGTTTCCCGCGTGAGTGAGTGAGTGCTTACTTGTTCCAAGGAGTTCCCCCGGCAATTGGGAGGGAATTGTTGACGCATACCATTTGGTAACTGGGCAGCGAGAGACAGTCCTTAAGACTTCTTATGTTCCGAGTTACCTCAGTTTTGCTCGTGAGACTTATACCTACAATCAGAATATCAAAGTTTAAGTAATCTTATATTGTTTGTAAGTATATTTAATTTCTTATTTACCAAGAGCAAATAAATAGCTATCTTAAATTAATAGTAAACAGACCATATAGTATTTGTATAAACAGTGTAATTTCCATTACAATTACATGTTATGGACCTGACAGAATTGTACCACTAGATTGTAAAATCAATGTAAACTGACTACTAACATCATTCGCTTTTTCCATGTGTTTAAGCATATGTCAAATGTTAAATGATGTTAGTACTGGCACCTAATTTAAAAAATCAGCTTTAATAAGTAATATTACTCATTTAATAAGTTTAAAAAACGTGTAAACCTTGCTTAATCGATAATCGCTATCTAATTACAGTAATATTTTCGTTAGCATTCCAAAATTTCTTTTATATCGTATCTCCTAATAATTTGTGATTAGCAACACAGTGAATTCAGCTTTATTTTACTGGCAGTTGTGCTATCTGACCTCCAATCAGTCGATCTTTAATTTATTCTTTTCCGTTTTCTTTCCCTCCATTCTCTTCTTTTGTTTAAAACGCCCTGTATGCATTGGTCCAACATAACAATATTAATATTAAGCAGCAGCAATATTTATTAGGCATTTTGAATTGCACTTTCATTATTGTAACGTTTTTTTTTTTTTATTTACACTCATTCTCATTTTCATTTTCTTATATGGCAATTGCGCAGCATCACATTTTTTATTCATTATTATATGGACATGAGTATTAAAGAAAAATGTTTTGCATCGTTCGTGCGAATAGAAATTACATCGCTGAAAAAAAAAAAGAAAATTCAACATTTATAGTAAAACCTTTGTGCCGCTATGTGCAAAAGGATATACATTTCGGTCAATACTATGCGCGAAATAACGTTTCCGCGTTAGTTTGAATATCATCCAGAATATGCTACGAGGTAACCGAAATTCTATACATTGCAAAATTAATATCAGTCTGATAGTATTTGTCATTCGATTAAAAATCATATACGTCTTAATTAGCTTCTGGTAACTTGTGTCTCTCCATAAATGCAAAATCATTATTTCAGTTTGGGTGTCTATAGACTTAAAGAATACGCAAATTAATACTTTATATGTATAGCGTTACTGTCTTACCAAACGAATCGTGTACACTGTACGTTTAATCGGACCGAAGTACCTTGTAATCGTATATTGTTGACGCGCCATATTTTACAAACACATCTACTGCTTTGTACAAAAGGAGTTACAATTTTTGAACACAATGACCTAGTAGAGAGACAGAAGAATCGTGTATATATTTATATATAATAATAATTATATATAATAATATATATACATATATACACGTAGGTCGAAAATAAGTGCTCCCTTTATTTGCACTTCAATTTATAGCGTATCGAAGAAATGCATCATAGATAACATAACAATTAGTTGTTTATATATGAGCAGCATTTCACGCACGTTTTTATCTGTACTTTTAACGATATCTCGATCGTTTATATCATCGGTACTCGAACAGAATTCTCCGATTCGTAAATAAATTATTCGTGAGATTAAATATTTTTGTTTTCACACTCAAATCGAGAATAATGGGGGAACTGATATATGTATCTGTATACATATACGCTTTATATATTATGTGTTATACATACACGCACACGCAACGATAGTATATATTATAATTTTATGATCAATGCATATAAGAAACAAACTTTATCACCGCCGTATTAGTAGAGTCAATAAATTCACACGTATAGTATGTCACTTTCCTATAGATATACTTCAGCTTTAGACGATTTTTCTTTCGTGCAACATGTGGTGCAGATGTAGACATTCAGCGCCAGGAAAGATTCCGTCGTAAATATAAAAAACGCAGATGTGAAACCGATAGTGCCGATAAAATTGTGAGAAAATAATACATTCTGCATCACATGTATGTCAATAGTAGTCTTATCCTTTCTTTTCTGTGCATTATTCGGCTGTGAAGATCTTATACAGTATCCTATTAGTACTTACAGGAAGGAATCGTAATTTTCAGGCCATTGATAGGCCAAACATCTACTCTTATGAAATAATGCGAACTTATAACGTATAAACATTTATAATAGATAGAAAGAACTTTAGAGAACCGAGACAAAAAAAATAACTTGAAAAATGTATGCCCTACATATGATGTAAAAATAACACAAGATATTACTAGTTGTTCTTTCTCATTTGATCCTAATGAACATTTATAAGTATGTATTTGAAATTCAAAAGAAAAATGATTTCTCTACGGGAAATGAAAAAAAATGCAATTTTTTTGTTAACAAGCTAAGCATATCTTGTTCTCTCTTTCGCTATTGTCCATTAATGTTTTTATATTGAATATTTGTGTTATTCTTCATATTATTACAATCCTCTTTAACTGTATGACTTACTCCTTAGATCGTATAATTATGCAACATGGTTCAATAAGCAGCACAGAATAATTTTTAGATGTATACAACATTTCTTTCAAAGTGTTACAGCACCAGCACCTTCGTTGGTAGTAACAAATAAGTATTACAATATCAGAATTAGACTATAATCATCCTTTTTCTTTTTCCTATGAATTAAGTATCGTTACAAAACCAATGTTTCCTCATTTCTTTTCGAAATAATCATAAATATTAATTGGAATTCTCTAGCAGTTTATTCCCGTGTGTAGTTAACGCTTTTAAATTTGTTTTCCTTTCGAGCTAGCATAAATTAACAAAAATTAAATAATCACAACCCATAATTTAAACGCAATAGTATTCGATTCTTACAATATTTACGTGTATTACGAGAGTAACGTTTAAGTGTATTTTATTGTAAAAAATCACTTCCAGAATTGCTGCTCTACCCTTAACAATGATACAATATAAAATTAAAAAAAAAGTGTATTCTTACTTGAACATATGTAAGAATGTGCTTATTAGAAAGTAGTTGGTTCAATGTGACTCGTGTCTCACGTGTAGATTAGTTCAGCTCGTTTTCATTGGACTGTCATCCAACTTCTCTGGATTCACAATTACTTGTATTACATAACCAGGTTGTATCTTTGCTTCTTCTATGTGCATTTTATCGCCTAATAATTTGCCACCGAAGAACCACCTTTGACGAGATGGCTCTAACCCTTCTTGACTCTATTAACAACATTATCGTAAAGAAAATTATCAAGCACCGTCGACGTATCATATTATTGTGAATAATCCTCTATACACACCTGCAATTTCTTTTTAGCAGTAATGATAGTATCTTTACTATAAACAGGCAATTTAACTTCACCTAATGTAGTCGATAATCTAAGCTTTAACGTCTGTTCAACTCCGCTATCAACAGGTTCTGCAAATAATTAATGATAGGAAATGTTACTATTGATTTTTACTCTTCACGGTGTAGAAGTACCGTTAATAATTAGTAGAGCTGATTTTATCACCTGAACAATCGGCGGGGGAGTCTCTTCCATTATCTTCTTTCACAATATTAATTGGATAAGATAAGCAATAAATAGGAACTTGATATCTAGTTCCCAACTCATCGTAACATTCTGTTAAAAATCCATTCGGCACAGAGATATTAGCTCCATCTAATATAGCCTGTGCTAATTGATAATCTTGAGCTTCCGCTGCAGTCGCTCCGGCTCTTAAGGCATCCCATATCTCTTTACGGCCGTCGAATGCTGGCGCTGTATCCCAGAATTCATCCCTTTTACTTCTTAGCTGACCTTCTGTCAAAGGTACATCCGATTTCCATCTAATTACTTCGTGACATAGTGGATGATTTTTTCTTGAATTTCCTGTTTAGACGAAGCTTACCTTTAGGCTGGCATAGTTAAACACGAGATATGCTACTCTACAGAATCGACGAATAGACATTGAAGGGCAAAAGGAACGGACACATTGAGTCTCGAAAGTCAATGATTTATTTCAGACTTTTCAGCGTAAGACATCCGAAATTACGAAGTTCGGTATGTTGACTGACAAACAATCCTGTAACTTAAATATTTACCGAAGACAAACGGAACTGATACATGTAATATCAGAGGGGGAAATCTTTTGTTCGAAAGCAGCAGCGATCACGTTCCACGCAATGACGTTAAATTATTCGATATACGCGTAAGAAATAATATGCAAATACCAAGGCAAAACACGCGATACAAGCTACTATTTAGGTACGAAGGTAAGAGAAAAAGCTGGTGGTCTTCAAGGTTAGCCTGCTGTTGATCGCAGTTTCTGTGCATTTAATTACGAGTAGATATTTACCCGAGTTCACCCTCGTCGAATTTCCCGTGGTGTCATCGACGGAGGCGTTTCTTGCCCTCGTTATACCTATGCAGCCTCCCATCCTAGGTGGCTGGAGTGACCAAACATTTCACTGAAATTTAACAACACCTCGCATGCCATTTTCGTCCATCTTCCCCATTAGATTACAAATCGGTACCATTAGGGGCGCTAAAATCGAATCTTTCGGTAACCTAACCTACAACATTAAACCTAGCGTAAATGGATATCTGATGGATATCTAACGACAAGTTAAACAGAACCAACTGCACCGCCAAAACCCTCGATAAATGTTATACATGACTCAACGATAATATCTAAACACTCGTCGGCTGAGCGAATAACATCTAACGACTTGCGGTGAACACGTCGATCATAATCAAACTCGATAGAAGTACAGATTTGATTTTCACGCTGAGGTTAAGTAACAGACTGCAAAGAGGCATGGTTTGTGATGGCTTCACTCACAAGTACCGTGTTTAAAGAGAGATTTCTTACTGCTGTCAAGGAAAACGAAACGCTGAATGCAACATGCCAAGAGATCGCCTCAGGTGTGTATTAATTACCATAATTGTGTTCGACCTTGATACTTGAAGCGAATACAAACATCACACACACGCACACAAAGCCACGTGTAAACAGTGAATGTATTGTCAGCACAGGCAAAGTTTATTTGAAATTGAAATAGGAAATAATTATTTCACTGATTTACGATAATGCCACTTGGAATTCAATAGAATATTAATTCAAAATCAATCCTGTTTGTTTACACATCCTCTGTTCACTGTTCTCGGTACATATAATCCGGAGTGTTCATAATCATTTATATTTATTTAGAAATAAAATCTGGACACGTGAAGTTTTGTATGGTCGTGGAAGAGCTTGGACCTCTCCTGACTGACAAAGATGTCTCTATGCGGGAGAAGGGCATCGATACCCTTTCTATTATTTTGTGCTATTTGCCGAAAGATTATTTTAATGAAACCGAACTGCGTTTTATAACATCATTTTATTGCGATAGACTTAAAGATCATCATAGTACTATACCAGCGGTGTTAAAGGGGATTTTGGCAACTGTAAGTCTCGCGCTATTATGTTTGCTATTAACTTTGCCCAATTGTAGTAACCGAATAGTCTTACATTATTGTTTCAGGTTCAAATGAATCAATTACCTCGGGATTCACCCGAACGTTTACTTAGACTCCTTTTCGAAAACGTTCAGTGCCAATCTCAATTATTGTCTGATCGTCGTAACATATATCTAATATTTACGACATTGTTACAAAACAGAATAGAAGACTTGAAAGCTATGGGTCCAGATTTTGTGTATGGAATCATTACTGCTATCGATGGAGAACGAGATCCTAGAAATCTAATGCTACTGTATAGCATGCTTCCACATTTCATGAGAGAATTCCCACTAGGCCACTTAACCGAAGAAATGTTTGAAGTGATTGCCTGTTATTTTCCAGTTGACTTCAATCCTGTAATTAGACAAACTAATTAAGATCTTAATTTTCCATCATTTACGAATGTTAATTATAATTTGACTTGACATTTTTCAGTCCGGAGTGGAGGGAGTAGGAGTAACGCGTGACGATTTGGCGGAAAAATTAGCACCTTGTCTTTGCGCTGTACCGCAATTTGCTGAATTCTGTATACCACTCATAATCGATAAGTTGTTCTCCAATCTTAAAGTTGCCAAATTAGACTCTTTAAATCTGTTATGCAAAGGTGCAAAAATTTTTGGCACAAATGGCCTTAAAAAGCATTTGACCGAGTTATGGTCAGGCTTGAGAAAACAAATTATACCAGGTGGAGACTTAGAATTGAAAAGCGCAAGTTTAAAAACGGTCAAGTCGATAATAGAAGTTCTATCGGACGATACTAATCTCCGTGAAAGTTTCATTAATGACATAATCGCAGACGTGCGGTCCTCTTTGCATGATGTGCAACTTAGTTTATTTAGACCAGCTGTGAAATTGCTGGAATGTGTAGCCATGGTTGACAAAGAGTCGTGCGTACATGTGTTACGAATAATAGTACCATTGTGTCTTGCTGAATATTCTACGAAGACTTCGATAACTGATAAAACTACTTTACTCGAAACGTTAAATAATTTTATTAAAATCAGTTTCGATCATGGATTTAATATCTCGAGTATGTACACATTTCGTACGTTGTAAGATGTATACTTTCAAAAAATATTTTAATTCTGCGACATTTTATGTAGGTATCCCAGAACTATCGTGGACGGACATACCACAATTATATTTAAATGAGCTATCGACGCAGCATACGGAACTACAGTCGAGAATATTACTTGGGCTGACGGCACAGAAGATGTATTTGAATCAAGTACATCGTAGTTTACTTTATGACAAAATTTGCAGCCTGATTGAAACTAGCTGTAATGAACTAAGAATGGTCTGTCACAGGGCTATTTTAACTTTCGCTACGTTATATCCACGCGAAATATCAGCTTTAATCAGGGAAAGATTTCCCTTAAATACTGGTAAATTAATAGAATTGAATTTTACGATATCTCGTAATTTAAAATGTGCGACTATTAACATGTTTAATGTTTCAGACGAGGAAGCGATAGAAGTACAAGTTCGTAAGCTGGAAGCAGTAGCAGCTGCTGCTAAAACATACGATTGTGGTATCGAAGTTCTTCCTCGCATTATATCGCAGGCATATGCTGCGAATTTTGAGATAAGTTTCACAGCTTTAGCATGTCTTCACAGACTGGTTGCTGCAAATACTGCTGACTATGATGTTCAACATTATTTGTATAGCAAGTGTAATATTATTGAGAAATTAACGACTTTCGGGGTCAGCCCAGTGGATCAGAGATTAGATCCGATTTTAAATATTAGCCGACTAATTGTAAGAAGTCTTACGTCCGAGGAACAGAAAGAAATTGTCAATAAATATGCTGCAATGTTAAGCGGCGAAGTGTCGGAAATCGATGCTGTCTTGATAATGAATATCTTTATTCCTTTACGACAAGATGTTGATATATCAATAAGCCCGAAGTTATTAGAAAATTTATATGATTTAGCACTTAACAGTACTCATTCAAATATAAGGCTTATAACATGTAA
The DNA here is from genome assembly GCA_963971345.1 of Andrena flavipes. Taxonomy (NCBI): domain Eukaryota; kingdom Metazoa; phylum Arthropoda; class Insecta; order Hymenoptera; family Andrenidae; genus Andrena; species Andrena flavipes. The sequence goes on from OZ020481.1 coordinate 33,295,117, forward strand.
ATTCATTGCTATTGTACTAAACAAAATGAATGATAACGATGAATGTTCTAAACGTCTTCTATTGTACTTTAAAGAAAAGATAGCTAATAATTTACAGTCGGACATTGATATCGATGTACAGCAAGCGACGGCTTCTTTGCAAATATGGTTAACGAAAGCCATAATTACGAAAGGTTCTTGCGATGTTGGTCTCTTTTTGGACGAAGTATGTAACAAATGTTGATATTTTTTGTTGGATAATTTATGCACCATTTATGCCTTAACATTTTTTTCTTTCACGTCACGTTTGTAGTTGACAAATACCTTCAGACGTAATCAAGTGGGCGAATATATTGCTCAGCAATATAAAATATTAACTAACAAGCAGGAGGATGCTTTGGTGAAAGAGAATTTCTGTGACATCAAAATCTTTTACAAACAAAGGGTATTCGAGCATTTAATTAGAAAAAATCATGAGTTCGAAAATTCCTCGAGAAAGAACTATTTAACGGCGCTGGTACACTTGTTCGAAGAAGTACCTGTGGAGCTTCTCATGATGCATTTAACGAAGGTATTAGTTAGATGTTAATATACCTATTATTAAACTAACTCAATCATATGTATATCCTTCTTTCAGTTGGTTCCACTTTTGATAGAATCTTTATCTCTTCATAACGAGCAACTAGTCTTTTCGACATTAATAACGTTGAAATTTCTACTGGAGACCAAGCACGTTATTTTCTGCGACAAAGCACAATGTTTTATTCCAAGATTTCTGAAGTTGTCCAGTTATAGAACAATGGTAACTCACAACTTTCTTATATTATATATCATTTTATGTCCCTGATATTATTAAACATTTCAGAGGGTCAGAATAGCGGCTTTAGAGTGTTTAACAAATTATTACGTTTATCCAACGGTTTTAATTAATACGTACAAACAGGATGTGTTAGAAGTATTAGCGGGTTCGATTGATGATCGGAAACGTTTGGTCCGAAAAGCTGCTGTAAAAGCGAGAACACAGTGGTTCTTGGTTGGCGCACCAGGAGGGATTAAAGAATAGTGATCTGTTTATTTTGAACGATATTAGATTAAGTACAATAAAATATTTTACAACTTGCAAATTGCACACCTGTGTTTTTATGTTTTGTAACACACACGGGGAACTCTTGGCACACACATAATATTCGTTTACACATGAAAAAAAGAAAATAGTTTGCGTCGTAATACATTTGTGTGTAATAGAAAAGAAATTTATATAGATTCATTGTACCGTATTGATACTATATGGTACTATAATGTACATAATTGAATTAAGAATTGATTTCTGTAATAGGATTGAAACCTGAAAGCTGAAACTCCTTAATGCTTTTAGTATACCAGCAGCATGGGCGATGGTAAGACTTAAGTTTTAACAATTGCTTCTCTCTTTTTCAGTTACTTTCTTACGGATTTACGCAGTCTGTAAAAAATCGGAGTCGCAATCGGGAAGCTAGTAACGTGCATGTTAAAATCTATTTATAGCTGTGGTAAAAAATGGTGCATTCAAATATGAGGATGGTACAAAATATATCGGAGACTGGAATGGAAAAGGTTTAAAACACGGCGCTGGTTCTTTGTATCTTCCGGACGGAACGCGATACGATGGTGGTTTTCAAAATGGATTGTGTTCTGGTTTAGGAGTAATAGTGTTTCCGGATGGGGCAAAGTAAATGTTACCGCAAGATCAGCCGTTTAAGTTACAGAATTATCAACCTTTTCTAACGCTTTTCACGTGTGTATCAGATACGAAGGCGAGTTCATGCAAGGATGGTTTCATGGTCATGGTGTATTTTGGAGGTCAGATGGAATGAAATTTGAAGGGGAATTTCGTGGCGGTCGTGTATGGGGCTTAGGTATGCGAAATATTATGAGTGTCCATTTTGTTATCGACTGTTCATAAACTCTTATTTTAATATAGGATTGGTCACTTATGCGGATGGATCGCATGGTTTTCCTAGAAACGAAGGTTTCTTCCAAGATTGTAAACTTGTACGGCGCAGACATTGCCCAGATATAATACAGAAGGCACAGAAAATTTCCATGATGGCTCGTGCCCAGTGCAGTTAGTTATCAAGTATGAATAAAGATGAGTAGTATCAGATCATAATAAAACTGTCTGATATTTCATGTTGTTATTTATTTATTAATTCAGATAACGACGGCCATCGAATGGCCACTAGTATTTTCGTAAATATTCGTAAATTTTCTAGATGTAGAGCGAACGGAAAAATCTAAGCGTCAACTTAATTCTTAACTGTAGGAAATAGAAATAGGCATGAATTGATTTACATTTTAAATGAGCGAACACGTGACCAAGCGTGATTGCAAAATAAGTATATATGCGTGTACATATGTATATATATATATGTATAAACGATGATGATATCTCATTATAATCTTTGTAATCCGATTTTCTAAATGGGGGAGCTTCAAAGTCTGTGATACGAAAGTGTTTAAATTAATTTGTAATAATGATACTATCGCGTCTTTTCGCACCTTGAACATTTTCGACGAGAATCAGGGTAACACCAGTTGATGACGTCAACGAGCTGTTGACGTCACTCGCGTGTGTAAGAGAAATTACCATAAGCTGTTCATGGCTTGACGACCGCAGTCCAGTGTCCCGGGAATTTGAAAGGCAAATAAGGGTTAAAGAGGAAGGGATATCGCGTCGGGCAATCTTTACAAAACATTTTCTCAAGATAGTACCGAATAGTGGTCACGCGATGTTGTTAAATCAAGATAAGCAGTGATTCTAACGCAAGTTTCGCAAAATTTTGAAACCTTGGAAAAGTATAGAAAAATTCATTTGGGAAGGCGCAGAAAGTTACGCGCGCGTCTTTATGCAATAACGGTGATACGTTGCGAAAACGAAATTACTGTTTGATAATCAGCGAACCGTCAGCTGGCTACCTAATTAGTTATCGTTAAATTTGCCAATCGATGATCCACACAAGTTCCTATCACATTTCCATGATTGGTAAGAATCTAATCGTTGCTTGAACTGACATTTCTACGTAACAGCGTATCGCCTGTTTGCGCCTGTTCCTGTTACTCCTACTCTGTGCTGTAATACCGTAACACGGTACAGTTATTACAGTTTCGATCGCTTTGTTTCTCTAGCGTTGGTTGGCATGGACAGCAGTGCTTATGTGCCCTCTTTCGTGTCTCTTAATTAGCCGTTAGTGTTAATACACACCTATTTAACGTCAGCGCCGTTTCACTTTTCTCTTCTTTCTGTTAATCGAAATTCGAACAAAAAAAAGATTACTGTCGACGGTCGACGGTCGGCGGTCGACGAGATCACGCGATCACGTGACGGTGCCTGAAGCGAACACACCAGAACACACTTTCATTTGTATGCCCCCTGACGCTGTGTGAGCGGTGAAGATGGTCGCGAGCACCGATAGCATTACATTGCAAGTAATATTAACAATTTTGAAGTTTCAGTGCTTGCGAATTCTGTGAATCAATTGACGTTTACCGTAAATATGTAGTCGCTCGTAATAATGTCGTGTACGTTGAGATTTACCGTTGTCAGCGACGTCGTAATTCTCCCTGAAAGATTTAGACACAGTTTCTCGTTAACCGATCTAGTGTATTTATACATATTACACAGTCGTTAAATCATAAAGTGGCAAATTAATTTATGTAGTATGCACTCTGTTAAGGTAACTTGTCTCTTCTTGCTGCAAGCTCTTTGATGTAATCTGTTGATACCCCGAGGAACATCATTTATATCAATGTACTCGCTACTGTAATATATTGTAAATAAGTACAGATAGAGAATAATGTATTTAACAGGAAATTTGAACAGTATTTCTTAGGAAACAATTAAGCTGCGATAAGATAGTAAAGTTATAAGATATATATATTTCACTTTGATAACGTTACTGCACAGTGAGTGCAAGAAATTCTGATGCATTGGTATTTCTTATTTATGGAGAATTTAATGACGATATAGTTGCATATTTTCGAAAGAAACAATCCTAAATATATAGTTGTAGATTATTAGACATTTATTATGTAAATTACTTTTCTAATATTTTACAATTTATTGGTAAGAAATTGATATTGTACTATGGGGCGTTAAAGATTTGATTTTATAATAGTTTGAAGACTATTTTATTTTTATATTATTAATTTTCTGGTTTCAGCTAACAAGTTATATGTTACAAACAACTTGAAATTCAGCAATGAGTCCTCAGAGTTATAAAAATATTATCACTGCAAAAGTTATGGCATCTAATGGATATAGTGGTGCTGAAACTCCAGCCTTGGAGTCTCAGAACCATTCGTCACCTTGTGAGTTTTTAAACTGTATGTGTGCTTAGAGTAGCCACTTTTATTTTTTTATTATAATACACTTGTATGCATGTCCTTGCTTTAGTATTATTCTAGCTTAATAACAATTTATTCCAAAAACATATAGTTTATAGTTCAAAGTATTCCTTTTATATAGAAATTATGGCCCCTATCTTTAAACATTTTTTATTATATTAGCTCTTATTCCTTTGTTTCTATTTATTTTTTTCCCTTTTTATACAAGTGTTGCTTTTACTTCTGTACCGTTTATATACAATTTGTATTTTATCACAATGTAATGAACTATTTCATTCGATGATAAGCCGCTTTGTCCTCTTTTCAGCAATGCCATGGTTCGGCATGGACATAGGAGGTACATTGTCCAAATTAGTATATTTTGAACCTAAAGACATTACAATAGACGAAGCAGCCGCAGAGGTAGAAATCTTAAAAAACATACGGCGATATTTAGTTAAAAACTCGGCATATGGGAAGACAGGTCACCGTGATATACACTTACAAGTATGTCTTCGCAGTCATTCAACCCTTATACTATAGTAACTGTTGAAAAAAGAAATTGTACGATATATCATTTCTATTACAGATGGATAATGTTTGTATCAGAGGTAGACGTGGTACGTTACATTTTATCAGATTCCCTACGAGTGAAATGGGGAATTTTTTAGCATTAGCAAGGTCCAAGGGTATGGCCAATCTTGTAACCACGGTTTGTGCTACCGGAGGCGGAGCATTTAAATTTGAAAAGAATTTTAAACAAGTAAGAATATAAATTGCACGTATAAATCCTACTGTACTGATCTCACCGCTATGAAAATCCTATCTAATTATTCATTTCGCAGGAAGTAAATATGAATTTAGCGAAATTCGATGAATTACATAGTTTAATACGTGGTATACTCTATATAGAGACAACAAATCCACGCGAATGTTACTATTGGTCTCATCCTACCGACGATAGTAAATGCGAGAAGATTCCTTACGATTTCTCTGAACCTTATCCCTTTTTGGTAAGTTCAACTTTAATCGAATATATCGAGAGCCATTTTAAAGTCCACGTGTTATATTTTACAACTATTTTTTGTAGCTTGTAAATATAGGCTCAGGAGTGAGCATATTGGCGGTTTATGGGCCTGAGAATTTTAAAAGGATATCTGGTACCAGGTAGCATATTTTTGTAATAATAGAAATGCGTAACGTTGCATTAAGAATCCTCATACTGATACATCTATTTGGCATTTAGTCTAGGTGGTGGTACATTCTTAGGATTATGCTGCTTATTAACTGGATGCAACACTTTCGAAGAGGCAATAGAATTGGCAACTGGGGGTGATAATACTAGAGTAGACAAGTTGGTTAAAGATATTTATGGTGGAGATTATGGACCTTTTTGTCTTCCTGGAGATCTTGTCGCGAGCAGGTATTGTTTCTAGTAATTTAAAAAAAAGATATACTGGACTCTGCGTTCATATTTTTAAAGCATTTCGTATTGTTTTAACTGTACGTGCAGCTTTGGACAAATGAATTCCAAGGACCGCCGAAATGCAGTTAGCAGAGAAGATCTCGCGCGTGCAACGCTTGTAACTATTACGAACAATATTGGTTCTATTGCTCGTATGTGCGCCGTCAACGAAAAAATTGAGAGGGTAAAGAAGATAATTAATATATCTACTTTGTATACAATACTTTATAATAATGATACTAACAGTAATGGGGGTAACATTTAGGTAGTGTTTGTAGGAAACTTTCTCAGGGTGAATCCTATATCAATGAAACTGTTGGCCTACGCTATGGATTATTGGTCTAAAGGAACAATGAAAGCTTTGTTCTTAGAGCACGAGGTGGAGTATATATATAAAATACGTATACACGATCCTGGAAATTTTAAACGACTAAATTGTAATGTGTTCCTTCTTTTTCTTTTATATAATTACAGGGTTATTTCGGCGCAGTAGGATGTCTGCTCCAATTCAATGGCGAAACAAGCTAAAGTTGCAGACGATTGCATAATATACAGCATTCCACTTGATACTCCAACTCAGACGAATTTCGTTCACGAGGATGGTTATACAATTATTGAAAATAACTACTTATTTTTGTTATATAATATTTAATTTCTCAGGAATTATTGTATATGTTGTATATGCAATTGCAATGTTACATGAAATTTTAACAATGCTTCTGCCATGCGGTTAGGCCTGAGGTCAGGATTGTATTATCTTCAAAAATGTCCATATTTATTATAGTTTTGATAAATTAGCACAGTATAATAAGTTATTGTTTGGAAACACGTTACACGGTTATTGCATAAAAGACCTAATGTGGGCACAAACCTTGCACGAATTTATATAAGAAACTACAATGCACCAAACTCCAAATGCATACAATTTATTCGAAATACACTTTACACGTGGGACGCGCGTCTACCTCAGATTTCTACTTGGTAAACACTCACAAATGCGCGTTCAAAATACTACGTAGGCAACGTGAAAGTTCTCAATTCCTACCAGTTTCCCTTCATTCAGAACCATTACGAGAAAGGAACGGAGAACTGCTACATTAATTGGCAGTTAACATTAACTACTACTATGTAAAGTACATGTAATGGTCAGTGGCCATATCTATTTAGAAGTTATTTATATGCATTTTCTAGCTGTTTGGAAAATATAGGGGTACTGTACTACATAGACATTTATATATAATGAACTTTACCATATTCCGCATTATTCTTTTATAGAGTAATTTCTACTGTAACGAACAACCGAATAGAAATATTTCACCCGGAATATTTTTATTATAGTATTCGTAGGAAATGGTCTTGCTATACGTATTTTAAGATATGGTTGACGTTATAACTATTTAATATACATACGTATGAGTTTTAACAGAATAACAAAAATTGATTTGTTTGTATGTTTATTTTTATGGAACGGGAACAAATGTAGTTTCTTTATATTAATAAATAACTTCGTATTTTGCATGAAATGTTAGAAGACATAAATTATTATTGCAAACTTGAAGATACTGTTTCCATTATAGGGATTATATCAGATTTGCATGAATTTATTGAATATCATCATTACATTTTTTATATACCTAACTTACAATGAAATGATCCCGGTTACCGATAAATAAAATATCATTATCTTGTGTATCATAGTGTTATATTACATTATAGTCATTATACTACTACCTCCGCAAACGGTTTGGTTACTCGGCAACCACTTCATCAAAACAATGCGCTTAACTTCACCTTAAAGTCAGTACATATAACTGTGATTTTCTGTCAATAAGCGTGTAAACAGTTTACAATGACAGTTAACATTATCACCGTTGTCTATAATTTATTTTACTAAATCATTATTTCTATCCCTTGAAGTTGTAATTGATATCACCTTATTGTAATCTCCTGTATTCCTGAGATTAACATTTTATAAAAATGGTAAGTCTTCAAATTCTTGGCCATAAATATAATTAATAAGATTTTTCGTTGCATTTAATTATTAGCTGATTTGTCAGTTGCTGATTTATGAAAACTTGCAGGGGCCGAAAAAGGCAAAAGTACCCGATGTTGTCAGCGGGGTAGACACAACAAAAATGAATAGGGAGCAATTAGAAATTTTTGTTCATAAAATACTAGAAGAGGTGGAGCGTGAAAGAGAAGAAAGAAATTTCTTTCAACTCGAAAGGGACAAGCTGAGAACTTTCTGGGAAATTACAAAGCATCAGTTAGAAGAAGCACGCACAATCGTCAGGTACTTCTGTAACATATTCGTGTATATACACACATATATATTTAAATATACATTAATTAGTTATTATTCTAATGCTTATGAAGGAATAAAGAACGCGAGAAAGAGGAGCTGGCAGAGAAACATGAAGCAGAACTTAAACTATACAAGCAGAAAGTCAAGCATTTAATGTACGAGCATCAAACTAATTTATCAGAAACTAAAGCTGAACACATGGTGGCGCTTAAAATGATACAGGATGATCACATGGCTCAAGAGAATGAATTATTTAAAAATAAGAAGGATCTAAAAAGTATGCAGAAGGAGCAAGAATTGGCGCATACAAACGAAATACGAGCATTGAATTTGGTATGAAAGAAATTTCAATAAACTTCTCACTGATGTTGAACAGATTTATAGAAATTATAATTTATTGTTTAGAAAAATGCAGCAGAGATAGATAAAATGATGAAACAATTTGAAACCGAAGCTGCAGAAATGGAGCAAAGGTATGAACAAAAGTTAGCAAGCCAATACGAATCTCTCACACTAAAGCATCGTATGGAAATAACGGAAGTAGAAGAAAGGAAGAATACACAAATTGCCAGTTTAATGAAAAATCATGAAACAGCCTTCGTAGAGATGAAGGCCTATTATAATGATATCACTTTGAACAACTTGTCTTTAATACAGAGCATGAAGGTATGATTAATGTATGCAGGATATAAAGTTATGTGTCCGTGCGATGATTTGATTGGCAAATTGACATTATAGGAACAAATGGATACAATGAGAAGTAACGAGGAACGAATGAAGAAGCAAGTACGCGAATTAACAAGTGAAAATAAAAAATGTTCTACTAGTTTAAAGTCTCACGAAGAGTCACTATTACATCTTAAACATCAGCTTGCAAATTATGAGAAAGACAAACAGTGTTTAAGTGTTAGTACATTTACCCGCATAATAGGATTATACATATTAACATTTATAAAACTTCATTTATGATCATTTCAGAATACCAAAAAACGATTAGCCACGACTTTGAAAAACTTGGAAAATTTTAAATGGGAAAATGAAGTACTAGAATTACGTTTTGAAAAGGTATATTACTAATGATTATATTCCTTTTTTTTTTTTTTTTTTTTTTTTAAACATTTCTTTCATTTTAATTGAAACATAATTCATTACTTAGTGTCAATCTGAAAGGGATGAGCTACATTCAAGATTTGTCTCAGCTATATTAGAACTTCAACAAAAGACAGGGCTGAAGAATGTTCTTTTAGAAAAGAAGCTTGAAAAGTTATCAGATTTATTGGAACAGCGTGAAGCACAGATTAGCGAAGTACTTGCTGCTGCACAACTAGATCCAATGGCAGTTGTTAATGCTAATAAAAAATTGGAGGTTTGTATAATTTAGTTTTTACCATTTTTATTCTTTTACTTTTGAATAACTCATTCATTCTTTTGCAGAATATGCTGAATAGAAAAAATAGTGCAATACAAGATCTTCAATACGAATTAGCGAAAGTTTGTAAATCACATGATACCCTACTTCGAACATATGAAGCTAAGTTACTGGAATATGGGATTCCAAAAGGTGAACTTAGTCTTCAACCCCTAAGAGGACAGGCACTTAACACAAAGTTAAGCGTAGGAACAGCAGCTCCAGTGTAGTAACAAATTGTTAATCAATAAGATTTTGATAAATTGATTTATTAATATATATAATCACATCAATTACATTTGTAAGATTTAATTGTATGCATTCTTCTTATTTCAATAAAATGCAGCTAAGCGATAACAGAGTTTTTGCGATCTGGCAGGTACAGCAATATAAAAATCGCCCATTCCGTTCGCGATTGCATTCCGTTTCGCGGTTCTTGCATCTGCAACAAAGGGTTTGTTCCGTTTCGCGCAGTGAGTGCATAGCAGTGCATAGACTGCAGTGGACTGCAGAGAAAACCGTTCAGTTTCAGTTAATGCGTGCATTGGTGGCGTATAGGATTCCCTAGAATTCTTCCACTTACCAAGTAAAGGTTGTGTTCCAATTCACGCATACTGCGCATGAAATTGGTGGCACCGTATTGGTGGCATCGTACGATTCCCTAGAATTTCTCTCACTTGCCACCAATACAATGCCACTTCCGGTGCAGCGAGCGGTGCAGCCATGGACCTGAAGGACAGTGCCTAAGCCAGACTTAGGGATGAGGGGGTTGAAGCGAAAGACGGAAGGAGAATCGACCCCCTCCCAACTGCTTTTTGAGGGACGACTGGTGGTACCATCTGTGCCATACCGTCAAAAATATCTTCTAGCAAACCATTTTAAATTTGATATTACTAAAAAATTTAATATTACGTAATTTCGAAAGTATTCCAAGTAATAAGAGAATTATTTACTGATACACACACCACACGCATCCGAGTTACTTTGCACCGTTTTGCACAATGGCGTCACAAGGATATACAATGAAGGACGCTATTTCTAAAACTTATACTCGGCTGTAGAGGACACCACCAGTCGTCCCTCAAAAGGCAGCCCCTTCCGTCTTTCGCTGTACCCCCCCGAAACTAGGCACTGTCCTTCAGGTCCATGGGTGCAGCTATCGCAGAAATTCAAAGGAGAAGCAGTCACTGCACCGCTCGCTGCACCGGAAGTGCCATCGTATTGGTGGTAAGTGAGAGAAATTTGGTACGATTCCGTAGAATTCTACGGAATCGTACCAAAGAGGAGACATAATAAGAGGTGTCACTCGACAAGGACAGACATAATCTGGGGAAATCACTAAGCAACCAATTTAAATGCTCATTCGGCAATGATCGCTGGGTTTCGGCAATGATCGCTAAGCTTCGGCAATGATCGCGGTAAACTTCAGCAATAATCAGCCAATGTGGTAAGGTACATTTAGTCGATTTGAATATCCCGCTCGAAATAGACAACCAATTTAAATGCCAAGGTCAAGCAAGGATTTCAAAGGTTCCGCCCGGAGTGACGTCTCTTATTATACCTACTCTTTGATCGTACGATGCCACCAATACGGTGCCACCAATTTCATGCGCAGTATGCGTGAATTGGAACACAACCAAAGTCTGCTTGCCTCTGCGTTGATTAGTTCTCCGTCTTCGATTCACTCTCTCCGGAATCGTTACTTAGAGCTACCTCTTTCGATTTCATGTTCTCCTAGTACAAAGCCCATTTTGAGGCGCTCTGAAAATTTTTGTCATATTGGAGAACATGAAGCGAAAAGAGGTATTCCGAATTTCATCGTCAAAGGCCTTTCGAAAACTCTGCGCCTCTACGTTGAATAATTCTCCACCTTCTATTTTCTCTCCGCAGAAGCTAACTTTGTGCCACCTCTTTCGACGTCATGTTCTCTTAGTATAAAGTATTATTATTGGGCATTCTGAAAATTTTTGTTAGATTCTAGCCAAAGTATCAGGAGAACATGATGCGGAAGGAGGTATTCTAAATTTCAGCTCTCCGTTCAATACTGAGACGTCTTTGAAAGATGCAGCTTAAAGTAGCGTATTTCGAAGCTCAGTCGCAGAATCACCTTTGAAAGGTGTTACTTTTTGTCACAACTTTTATCAGTGTATTCTCTTAATACTAAAGTTGAAATTTTGGCATTTGTAATATATTCGATACTGTTAACTTTTTTAAGAAGAGAATTCAAAGATTCAAGAAGTGTCACAAAGGTTTTTAGGCAAATAGGTTTGGAATTTGGATAGGAATGTTCTAGAGAATCTTTACAATAATAATACGGTTTTGTAGAGTTTTTTTCGCTTTTTTGTCTTTAAAATACATTCAGGCATTGCAATGGAGCGGAAAACAATGAATATTAAATATGTAATAAGTATATTTTCACTTTATTTTATATATAAAATCTTGGGTTCAAAGTTTTAAGTTCTTAAATTAATAGCTTTCCCTTATTTGATGCAGTCAAGGTTGTTGTCAACGAAGAATGATCCACAAATCCTGTAACAGACGAAGAACGAATTTTTGCAACTTGTATGACCTCGAAAATAATACTAAAAGGTTTCTTACGCAGATTTTAGTTTGCAACATTGTTGCGTGCTTATGAGTCGTTTGAGCCAGGTTTTAAAATCAGAGATCCATGAGGAAGCAGAACACCTATTCGCAGCATGATAAGTAACATTTGTGACGGTAAGTAACTTATGTTTATAAACCAAATAAGTTTCAACACATCTGTTTTATTTTTTTTCTTACAAATTACATAAAATTATCACAGAGAATGTACAGAGTAGATTAGGTATATCAATGCCTGAAAGTTGTACAGATTCTTAACGATTGTTTTTCAATTTCAATGCTCAACACTTATAAATTGTGATATATGACTGTTATACTATCCTCCCTCGACCATATTTCTTTTCTAATTAACAACTAACAGGCACAAATACATTGAAGATGCTTTATATATTATATATATATATAATATATAATATATATATATATATGTTGTAGATATTAACATGTAGACATAGACACATCGACTAGACTAATTTATAAAATATTATAAATCGAATATATCAGGTCACGTGGTAAATAAATTTGAAACACTTATATACTGGGTTTATGTAAAATATCTTTCCCATCAACCTATTGATTTTTTCATTTTCCGAAACATTTAATTCTGAGGTGAAGAAATAATTCATCATTTGTTCAATATATTTGTAAACATTATATAATACCTTGTATAGATATAATTTTCTCATATGTGTGTGTATATGCACACACATACAAGCGAATGCATAGATTTTTCTATACCCGCAAATACATATATATACATATCGTATATATATACATATACGAATATATATATATACATATATATTTATACATATATATTAGGGTAGCTCTTATTTTCGACATTTGAATTTTCTTCGGGGCACCCTCCAGAATGGTTCCAAATAATTAAAAAAAAATCTATGTAAAGTTTGAGCTCGATCGGATAACGGGGAAGGGTGCTCATGGCCCCTTAAACATTTAAATCATTATTTAACAGCTCGCAAAGTCGATTTTATATAATGTCCTCCAAGTTTAAATTAAAAAATATGTCAAACTAAAGTTGTACATCCGGACAAGGAGAATTTTTTATGTTCTATTACTTTTTCTCGTGCGACAAATGGTTTCCGAAAAATGTCCGAAAAAAACTAAAAAACTAAAAAAAAAAACTTTTTCCGTTATCCGATTTGTAATTATCCTGGAGGGTGCCCTGAAGAAAATCTTGAAAAAAAAATTTACCAAGAGTAAATAACAGCCACCCTAGTATATATGTGCATGTATATATTTTTCTTTTTATACGTGTATGTATATTAAGAATTTTGGCACAATAAGAAATAGAATCACAGTTGAAATCATTGTACATTGTAAGAGTCATAGATCATTAATATTTCTCCTTTTTGCAAATTTGCCTTCATACGAAAGACACGCTTGATGCATAATGCAAATACATTCAACTACATTTTTTCGATTGTTATATTGTATCACGAAACAATTTCAAACTATAGTCGAAAGCTTGCCATCTGACAAAGAATAATACGAATGTCCATAAATTATGGTACTTAGTTCCGACCACTGTAAAGCTTGCACTTTTATTTCTGTAAATTTTTAGATTAGGCTCAGCTTATTGGTTCGTTATGTCAAAAGAATATAGAATCTATTCAGTTTTCCAGAGCCACATGAATATGAGTCACAACAGTAAAAAAAATAAGCATCTGTTTTAATTTTAGATATTAGTGGTCCATTGTTCCGTTGTATCCCTTTCATACATTAGATTTTTATAAATCCTTTAAAATATGTTAATTTTCTTACTATCATTAAAGGTGCTGAGGTTTCTTAAATTTCTTTAACCGTGCCACAATCAAGTGAAAAACTATGCATTTTGTTCTTAAGCAAATTTACCAGCATCATACTTGTATCGTTTTTATATAAATTTTCATGAAATATAACGATAATTCTTTTTTTTTTTATAGAAATTGTCGAAAATATTATATGTATTGAAAACGAAACTGTAATATGAACAGATTTGAGTAATTTGGAAATAGTCTAGAGATGAATTTGATCTTTTTCTAATAAATAAACTTACTATTTATCGATTGAAAATAGTGAACGTGTATTTGGGAAACGTTCTATTCTATGAAAGAATCTTAGTAACAAATAAATGTTTGCATCTACGCGAAGTTTCGCTCTTCAATCTGGGAATAAACGGCGGAGAATGTAATCTCCGCGTGATAAAATCGAACGAAACGACTGTTTGATTCGTTATATAAAGTATTTTGAACAGAGTACTTGTACACGTGTTATATTTAATCTGAGATCTATAGAAAGTGTTCTTTTGATTGTTGTTCAACTCATTATCTTCCAATTTGGCAAAACTTCAGCAATTAAGGTAGAAAAGTATGTCGTTACATTATACACCACAGTTTCACCGGCGGCTAAAATCGCGCCGAATGAACCATATGTACCATAATCTATAATACTGTGATTACACGCTGATAAAACTGCAAGGTCTTTGCCAGGACCCTTTGCGTCCACATCGGAGACAAATTTGATTTTATGTCGTTTGCTATGCAAATTATATTTACACCAAACTATATTATCGCTAGTCACTACGAACACTACATTGCTATACTTGCCAATGAAGTAATCCATCGCTGTAAAATAATAGCTAACAGGTGCAGGTCTGATTTTCAATTTCTGCCATAAATAATCTATGTAATCTGTTCTCCGAACATGTATGCTTACAAAAATTGGTTCAGACAAGTTGAAATCTTCTGCTACCTCCTTCAGTACCTTATCCGCGTAAGTTCTTAAATTTGGCTTAAATGTAAATTCTCTTCGAACGTCGTCCAACCATACCAGGATAAGAGACCAGTAGGCAGCATGCCTGTTGAATCGACGAGAGAATTCTAAGATATATATATATCGACCGCAACAAAAGAGACAAAGCTACTTACCTCGGTATGATAATATTTTGTTCCGTGCTGTTCCACTGCCCGAGGGAGTTGACGACCTGGCTGACATCCAGGTTACAGCGTCCGATATAGCTTAGAGGAGGAATACTAAGATTCTCAAAGTATTCCTCCAGAGTTTTAAGTATGCAGCGTGGCATGAATGGTTCCAAACCAGTTCTTCTGGCGGTAGCCCATACAGAGGCATATTCCCAGATTTGATTTCCAAGTCTGCCACCCTGGACTGCCGAGACTATTCCATATTTGGGACAAGGATTCCTCCACTCCGGCGGTATTCTGATATTCTTTAACGTGGTGCGACAAAGAGCTTGCTCGTACGTAGAGATTTTTATATGACGAGCTGGCGGATTGGATGTATACATGGGAAACAGGAAGACATGGATGGCGAAGACCACTATCAGAGCTAGAACTATTGCGCTTGCAAGTACATGCTGCTGAGCGTGACTCATTATCCTTATTTATTCCTGTAGGGTGCTGTCACTACGTACAGATCAACTCTTTTTTTCTATCCTCCGCACTACAGCTCTCTGCTTAATATTTTCTACTCTTCAACTTCCACTAGTCCGGCATTTCGTATCTACAGGTGTGCCATGCCCTTTGCTTTCCGAGGTACATCTTTACAATGATAATACCATTTATATTGAACAGCAATCGTCTTTTTACGTGTAGATGATAATAAAATGGTAGAAATGTGGGTAATGTAAGTAACAAAAATAATAGGAACGGTCAGCAAATAGTCCATTGCTGTCAACATTGTTATTCAAGCGTTTTGTATTATAATTTAAAAAGTACATTAAATCGCGTTTGCACTCTATGGTTTAAACGCGAGATGACAAAGGTTTTCAGTCTACTCTAGAAGATGGAAAACAGAAAACAGAAGATGGCAGTGTTAAGTAGTATACGCCTGTCTTGGCCAGACAGTGAAAAAGGACATGGCCTTGTCATTTTAAAGCTACTAATTCTGCGAGGTTTCATTGTACAATTACAAAGCACGAAATATGCGATAAAAATTTCTTTTAGTTGGAATCTAAGAGAATTATGTTACATGTTGCATAGGAAGTAATAGTTAACAGGTGGTGAGCTTTCGAAGTTACACGAGCATTGGTACATATGTACAAGGACGCTAATTAACCGTATATGGTTCCTACATATTGGCACGTTAAAATGTACAAAAATATAGAATGGTAAAGGATGAAATTAATAGTTTTCGTTACTTACATTCGAGAGTAAAAATATTGTCAAATATATAATTATCAGAAGAAACTTTATCGAGCCGTTCCGTAAGACCAACGAATATACATTTTATGCTTGAAGCAAATTCTTTTAAAGGTAAACTACGATATATTGCCACTCACCCGTTCTCACGAAATATTCCCATTGCATTCGAAGCCCACTGCCACTCGCGAGGGCTGCGTCCACTTGTCCGTTGATTCTGTAAATTCCGTTACTCATGTTTCCCCGGTAAAATCGATGCGTGCTGTGTGCTGTATGTATCGACGCTTGTTGCGTGTCATCGGACGTCTTATATGTCTTTTAATCGATATTACTTTGCCGCCACGGACAATCACGCTATATAATAGTCATTTTCCACATCGCGATAATGCTTTAGAGATGAGTTTCTTTTCGAAGAAAACCGATCGAGCCGCTTGCTCGCGAAAAGCGAACGATACTTCGCCCAGCAGTGCCAGCACCAACTTCCCTCCTTAGATGGGGGATGTTATCCTGACGAATGACGTCATACCTCTGACGCTCGCCCCTGGATATTGGTACATATAGATTTTTCATATCACTCGATATCAATCAATTTGGCTCGTTGGGTAACGAGGCTTAGGGCGCTAAGAGCCTTCTTATCACGATTGTCACGTTCGCATCGCGACCCTTCTGGGTCTTCGACGCTGTGATTCCGGAGGTCTAACTCTTACTAATTTTCACAAGCTCTTATGGCTGAATCGTATAAATGGAAGCTCCATTTTATCAACTATAGTATTTACAGTAGAGAAGTAAAAAGATTACACACTCCACGGAAACTTGATACAGCGCCAAGGTTTATTTAAACCATCGATGAAGAGACCTATCACCTTATGGGACTTCGTGTCACCACCGAAACTGTGTTACCGACCTATAACTCGAGGACTGAATTCAACGGCCTCTGTGCATGAACAGCGTTCAACTCAGCAACTACTCTGAAAAGTGTTGAAATGCTGAAGGGTTGCGTGCTTGTATATTAGGGTGGTTCTTATTTTCGACCTTTGAATTTTCTTCGCGACATCCCCCCAGAATAGTTTTAAATAATAAAAGAAAAATCTGCGTAAAAAGGTGTCCCTGGGCCCGTGGAAATTGAAATAATTATTTAACAGCTCACAAAATGGATTTTATATAATATCCTCCAAGTTATTGATTACATTAAAGAATATGTCAAACAAAAGTTGTCGATCCAGACAAGGAGCATCTTTTATGTTCTACTACTTTTTATCGTGCGGCGAACGGTTTTTGAAAAAAGTCCGAAAAAAAACACTTTTTTATTTTTGAAATTGTGAAAGTTTAAATCCTTCTCGAAGAATCCTTTAATCCTTCATTAAAATCTATCCTATACCTGGTCTGTGATCAAACTATACGAGTGTTTTCTAAACGTTGTCGAAAGACTATATTATCCAAACAATTCATGAATTTCTACATCTACAAAGTTCGAGTATTGAACTACATACTTACAAAGAACCGCGACAATGTCTTTGTCATCGTGCCAAAGAACTGTTAATAACTAGTTAATAATAACTAAAATTTGCAGCAATACTACATAGGAAAGTGGTTGAGGTAAAACTAGATAAATTATCGACAGATAGAAAGAAACTCGTTAATTTCCCGAGACAATGTGGGAATCTAACGTTTCTAATCTCGGATATCTCTCTCTTTGTCGCGCACAAGTACGGCCCTCTCTCTCCAGCGGTGAACTACCTCTTATCTCCTTCAACATTCTGTGTTCCTATTAACTTGAGCGAATTTCCTGATCGCGACGTACGTAGGTGCGTAGTGCATAGGTGTGACCGTTGTATGGCTGTCGCGTTCCTTCCTCCATAAGCTGGACAACGTCTAAGTTTAGAATATGTTGAAAAACAGTCAGTTCGAACGATAATAGTAACGATAGTACGTATTATTACGAGGATAACTCTCAACGATGTATAAATAGAAGTTATCGACATGAAAGTGTAATTTATCCGAAAGTACATAACTGTATTTTCAGGTGGCTGTGCATCGAAGAGAGAGCTCGCTATTTCTAACCTGGAGCGAAGCTATATCATCGCTATTTAAAACGCGGTGCTTAGCGATTTAAAGAATTATATTATGGTACTTACACTTGTTGTTTCGAATAAATAACGGACTGATGGGTCCGATATCCTCGTAAGAGGTCTGATAAGATTACACCTTGGTGAGATAAGGCCAAAGAATAAACAGGTTTCTTCGTATTCGGTTGGCTACATTTGGAAGTGTCTTTTAAATTCAACTGTTCTTTCTCAATTTCGATTGAGCATTTCAGACGATTTAAGAAAACTATATACCAAGGTGAATCCTAGTACAGTCTTTACATCGAAGACCACAAGTTCTTTATTCTGTCTTGGTGCATCGCCATTTCCTGACAAACTTGTTATCGCCGAAGCTCCGATATGGCGCAGAGGCAGGGTGCAATTAAATTAGCTAAGCTCAGAGAGCTAATGGAAACTATTCAAGTAGGTGGTATTAAAGGGATAGGTGTCGAAGCATTGATTGTAAATTCCGCCGATGCTCATCAATCAGAATATTTGAGAGAACGGGATAAAAGAGTTCGTTTCATCAGTGGTTTCACTGGCTCTTATGGCACAGCGATCATTACACCCAATAAAGCTTTGTTGTGGACAGATGGAAGGTACTACGTGCAAGCTTTGGCGGAATTTGATCCACCAGAGGCATGGACACTTATGAGAGAAGGTTCGCTGGATACTCCGACGAGGGCTGCCTGGTTGGTTTCTAATTTACCACCTAAATCTACCGTCGGTGCGGATGCTAATTTAATGAGTTACACGGAATGGGCAGTCTTACATACCAGTTTAACAGCAGCTGGACACAGCCTGATGCCAGTCGAGGAGAATTTAATCGACAAAGTCTGGGGCAACGAGCAACCTGGCCCTACAGCTAATACCGTTCTACCTCATATAATGCAATTTTCCGGACGTAGCGCCGGGAAGAAAATCAGCGATTGCAAAGATGATATGAGTAAGAATAACGTTAAGGCACTTGTAGTCACAGCTTTGGACGAAGTAGCTTATCTTTTGAACTTGAGAGGCTCCGACATACCTTATAATCCTGTTTTCTTTGCGTACGCTGTCCTTACCCTGGACGATTTGCATTTATTCATCGATAAACGAAGACTAAGTGAAAAGGCTCAGCAGCAGCTGATAGACGAGGAAGTAAATGTGGTTTATCACTCTTACGAAGATATACACGCGTTTTTGAAACAGATCGCAAATTCCTGCACAAGCAACGAGAAAATATGGATAAGCAATAGTTCCAGCTATGCTCTGCATGCCGATTGCGGAGAAGTCAAAAAGCACGCTAGCATCACACCGATAAGTATTATGAAAGCTATAAAAAATTCTGTTGAAATCGAAGGGATGAAGGCAGCGCACGTGCGAGACGCAGTCGCGCTCGTTAAGTATTTCGCTTGGCTGGAACATGAGATTACAGTTAAAAAGGAAATCGTTACCGAAGTAAGCGGAGCAACGCGACTTGAAGAATTTAGGCAGTAAGAGTATTGACATGCGAAATCACAAACTTTGAAATGCAATAGACATTACAATGTGTGTTATCCAAAAGGGAGCAGGAACATTTTGCTGGGCTGAGTTTCCCAACGATATCATCGGTTGGACCTCACGGAGCGATAATCCATTATCTACCAACGTCAAAGACAGATGTACCGATCACAGACAAAGAGCTGTATCTGTGCGATTCTGGTGCACAGTACAAGGATGGAACTACAGACGTGACGAGGACATTTCATTTTGGTAACCCGACGCGTTTCGAGCGTGAATGTTTTACAAGAGTTTACAAGGGCCAGTGCCGTCTCGCGTCGGCTATTTTCCCTCTAATGATACAAGGAAATTACCTCGACACGCTCGTTCGTGAGAACTTATGGAGTGTCGGGTAGATATATATATCTTCTTTGCTTATAAAATTGAAAATACTATGTATTCATACTTAAATGTACAATTACAGTCTTAATTACCTTCACGGTACCGGGCACGGAGTAGGCTCCTACCTAAACGTTCACGAGGGACCTATTGGCATATCTTGGAGACCATATCCCGACGACCCAGGTTTACAGCCTGGCATGTTTCTCTCGAATGGTATAAATCACAAGAATCATCCATGCTTTCACTACACGCGTACAGCATTAATATGAATATAATCGATGAAATCATTAGAACCGGGCTATTACGAGGATGAGAAATTCGGTATTAGACTGGAGAACATCGAAGTGGTAGTAAAGGCAAATACGCCCTACAATCACAAGAATCGTGGCTTCCTCACTTTCCAGACTGTTACATTGGTGCCTGTACAAGCCAAACTCCTCGATCTTGCATTATTAACAGATAACGAGGTATGCGCTCAGTTTCTTTCACGCGATTCATTTAGCTCCCTTACAATATTTAACTGTAATCCCTCTTTCAGATTGAACATCTGAATAATTACCATGCAAGATGCTTGAACACTTTGAAACCTCTGTTGCAAGGACCAGAAAGTGCTCAAGCGCTCGAGTGGTTGGAGAGAGAAACGCGTCCGATCACAAAATAACGATCAACATACCAAGAAAATTCCGAAATCACGCATTTGTTATTTTTTACAATTACAATACATAATAAACTGTTTACATAGTTACTTTCTTTGCAACTAATCCTAAACACCTTGGTTTCCTTACGCGAATATCGACTTGAAATTCTATCTGTCCTATGTATTTGAAATCCTATCGAAGATCACCAGAATAACCACGGCGGTTGGTGTAGCTTATCCAAAGAAGTATAAGTTAAATTTACTGGGATATTGATTAAGGCGAACGGTTGATTCAGACGTTGTAAAGTCTGCCTGATCATTTTGCCATTTTTACCGAGCAAGAATCCAGCGGGTATATTTACCGACTGTGACGATGGGATAGTATCGTCGCGTATCATTTCGATATAGTAATAATCTGCCCATGGATCCGCCAGTGGACTATTTATCGACTCTTCGATAGAAGACGAGTGATAGTCCGCAATGATCACAGCTTTGGCTCCGGCTTCTTCCGCCATTATGCTCTTGGCAAAGAAACTGCAGTCCCCTCTCTCTACCAACGCGATTCTACCTTTCAACTCTTTGACATTTTTCGCTACCTGACAGCCATGAGGAGGATCTATCGGAACTAGAGGTATTCTCTCTTCCAAGAAGCTCGCATTCTGAAAGTATGTCGCAATAGAAGAAATGATATAAATTAATGTTCCCGCTCTGTACAGTGCCAGTAATTCCAACGATACTCACAAAAGGAGCCCCGAAATCTTTGGCAGGCCTTAACTTGTACGTATATTCCAATTCCGGCGGATATATTATTTCGAAGAACACATCTGCACCGATACTTGTATCGATAAAGGATCCCCTCGACTTAAATTTAAACAAATGCCCTAACAAACGTAGGGCAGAGATTAAGTGTTGAGTGACGTAAATGCACGTCGATAGCCTCGATATCTTTACGATTGCACAAACCTTCACTGACTCCGCATGATATCCTAAGGCCGAATAAAATAAGAGCGTAGAAGGGAGCGAAGAATCTCATCCCCTGTACTCGCATGATAGCCTTCACATCGTTAGTATCATAACTAACAAACACATTTGTTACCACCAATATCTCGAGCAACTTAACCTCACCGACATAACAACCGACCGATCATCTGCTTCTCACGCGTCGCCCGTGACCAAGTGTCAACCACGCGACACTGATTGGCCGGAACACTCGCTACGAGTCCTATCAACAACTGATACTCAATCGCAGCTTCATCTTTCGCCAAATCCACTTCAAGCCTTGCCAAAAAATGCTGCCTCCCTTTATTACCCAACAAATAGACGAGGGTTATTTGTACAAGTTGCATCCTTCCCGCGAGGAAGGAACACGTACACGCTGGAAGCGAGAGCTCGTGCTATCTGGTGGCATACGAATGAACTTTTTTCACCGATGTTAATGGAAAACAGGAAACGACTTTCCGCGGGCACGTATCATCGAGGCGCACGCGATTAAAGCGGTGAAAGGTATCCCGATTCCCCGACAATCGAAACAACTGTTTCAGCTATCGGTAAAGCATGAAATTGCGAGGGCAAAAGGAAAGGGCGTGCGCATGCGTGTCGCAGTACTGCATTTTATGAATGGATGAGCCAAGTGAATGAACGAACGTCAGCTGGCTAAGTTCGGTACACGTACACGAGCGCGCACACCGGTGCGTGCGCGAGAGCGCACGTCCGCGCCCACACGCGTTCACAAGTTGCGAATGCCATAAAATAGCGGAATAGCGGGGGCGTGTATTCGCAAATCAAAGATCATACTTCATAATTGTGCTTTCTAACTTCCAACATCTACGGAAATTCAAAGAGAGCAAGAATATCTGTATGGTCAGACGGTAGGACGGTGAACGGAAAGGCAGGGGCGTCCGGAGGCTTTTCTCCAGGGGGGAAGGGGGTAATTTGGGATGATGGTAAAGAAAAATATACCCCTCTTGCTTTCTTCCCTCATTTTATAGTGCCAATTTAATTCAAAATTTAAAACTGAAATTTAAAAATATTCTCTTTTGAGTATGAACTTAATAAATATTAGTTTTGTAAAATAAACGATTTTTTCTCAAAAGCCAGGGCCCCCCCCCTGCGGACGCCCCTGCGGAAAAGTATTTCCAGTTGACGTCGATGCACCTGGCTCTGTAATAAAACGGAGAACGCGGGGAAGATAAAACGTTGGAATCTCATTTTCATTTTCGACAAGTCGCTTTATCGCTCGAATCAAGCATTGCGAGTGGTTGAAAGTGATGACGTCGGACGAGCGTAATATGGAAAATATCCGCAACGAGTGGACTATTTTGGTGGTGCGCTTGCAACCTCTGTTACAAGTGGCGGTCGGGTAGGGGATGATTTGTAAGGAGCGTACATAGCTGTTACATACACAGGCGGTGCAGGTGTTTGTTGGGTTCCACGGATAGATTCCGCCGTTCGGATTACGACAGCGTCGGTGACGACGGGATGGGGTGAGGACCGAGGAGGGGGCAGTGGTGGCGGGAGGAAAGGGTCGCCAGGACGCTCTCCCCGGACTCGAGCGGTCAAGGGCAGTGGCGTCGCGTGACGTCATACGGCGCTGCAGTGACGCAATCAGTCGCCAGGGGCAACCCGCGGCTGATGGTCGCCAGGCAACCCTGTTGTTGCCCCTCTGGCCCCGGCCTCTACCCCCTGCGGTGCCTCGTACCTCGTACCTTCCACCTCGCGTTCTATCCTCTGCACGTGCCGTTCCTCAATGAACCCCCCTCGCTCGCTACCTTTTCCTCCTTCCCCACCCAGCTGCCGCCACCGCGTACGCCGCTTCCACGGTTTACCTCGCTTTTACGCCACGCCGACGTGACCCTAACCCCCAGGGAGGACTTCGCCGGTTGCTGCCCGCGCCAGCCACCCGCCCCGACCGTCCATCTTCGGACGCTCTTTAATGTTTTCCATCCCTGATCCGGGGCAATCAGCGGGGGCATGAAACGAGCATTCGTAGTACTATCGCCCAAATAGTTACCCGGCAGACTTTCACGTTTCCACTGGTCCTTTTCCTCGAGAATGTTGAACGGTTGAATGGGCTTCATTCAGCACTCGCTGGCACGTGCTCCTCGACTAGCGTCACTCCTGCAACAAAAAACCTGTCCCCTAATTTCTACCATTTGCCGCGCGGCTCTTCTACCGTCAGCTCACCCCCTGCGCGGCTCACCGAATTGCGTCACAGCGTTACCGGAGACTCGAAATTCGAGAGCTCGCTGGCTGCTCGTTATATGCCGCTCTCCTATCGATCTCGTCGAATAGCGTAAGTGTGGGAAAAAGCTTAAGTCAAATGCAAGCACCCTGATCGCAAGAGGGCCGGGCGAAAGGAGTTTTCTACGGTCGTAATATTTTCACTGGATATTAAACGATTACAGATCCGATGTTGCCTGGCCGCTACTATGCCGAATTATACCTACTACCTGTCCAACTTTATAGTGACTCGATTAGATGATTCTTGCGGTGGGCGCGTCCCTCTTTCCACGTGAATCGACGTTGAAGCTAGATCCGCTCCGCGTAGCCGCTTCGGCTGAAACCCGCGGAACTTAGCGACCTATCTTTCGGCATCTCGTGTCTGAAAAGTTTTCAGAGTGATCCCCGTACGTACGAGCAGCCGAACACCTACGTGTACATATACGTGTCTATGGAGTGGAGCCACGAGCGAAGCAGCAACAGGTTTAATCGCGTCGGGGTGTGGCAGGCTGGCTTGCTGGCTTGCTGGCTGGCTGGTCGGCTGGCCAGCTCGGTTCATTCGGCTGCTCTCCGCTTGATGCTGGTTTATAAGATCGATGCGACACCGGCTATCGTTGCGCGGTGCGAACGAAAGCCGGAATGCTCGTTTTGCAGCGTCGATGCGCCACTCGTCCGGGAGAACCAGAGCAGCAGAACCTGAACACACCGGGCTGGAAATTAGAAAAAAAAAGGAAGCTACGCTCGCAGCGCCTTTCTTGCCGATCGCGTTTCATTCGTATTTCGCTGCGCCGAAAGAGAGCGGAAAATTGAGCATTTTCCGCGATAAAGAGCCTAAAGACGGAGTTTTTTTCTTTCTACAGATTGGGAGATAGTAACCAGGGAACGCGTTAGCCACCGCATGTCTGTATCTTCGTTGTCCTGGAAAAGAAAGAAATAAGGTAGGGGAGACCGGGACTGGTAGGCCAGTTTCTCAGTTTTTGATTTTTCATAAATCATGTGGGCGAAATATTATTAAACCGGTTAGTATATTTGATCGAGCATACATTTGGCTATCTGATTAAATTATTAATTTTGACTCAATGTGATAGCAACTAAGGATTTTTATGCTTTTCTAACACCTTCCATGCTGATCGGAGTTGGTTGACCTACAGTATGGGGTAGCTTGACTATACGTATATAGGTACAATTAGTTAAGAAAATGTTATTAGTAATTTATCTCAGTGATAATAAAATAACAGAATGTCACAAGAGTTGTTTAATTATAAAATATTAATTTCTTTCTTTCATATTTTAATAATAAGCTGAAAATTTTTTCAACATTTCGCTAATGGTCGCCTTTAGCTCATTTTAGCACGGACATTTACTTACGTAGTGAATTTTTCGACAAACGCTGATAACTGTTAAAAAGTCTACGATCGCGAGGTCGGACATAAATGCATGGCATAATAGAAGTGATTTCTTTCTACAGTGAATCTTTCCGCAGTAGAGCATATGTCGGTGCAAAGTTATTAACAATTAGCCAACCTACCCCTTGGGACAACCATCCCCGGTCTCCCCTACCGGAGCGCATGTTCACGCATCGTGGTAGGTATCGGCAGGATTCGCGGCCCGGAAGTCACAAGCTACCGCGTAAGGGTGGCTGAGGCGAGCGTCACGACGCCGACGGCGGCGCGCGCACCACCGGAAGCGCGTCGTTGCGGTATCGCGGCGGGGAATCAAATTTCAGCAACACGTACGATGCACCAGGAACGGACGTTACCTGCCTCGTCTCGTCGTTCGATTTCGAGAGACCCAGCGCGCATTTCTCTTCTTCGAGGACCCGGGCTGCAGCTCGCATGTCCGACAGAAAACTAAGTTTTAGGAAATCTTTTTACTCGACTGGACGCGAGCGAGCGTATCGCGAGTAGGTATCCTTATGTATCGCGCGACTCCCGACTCGCCATCGCCACCGTCGTCGCCGTCGACGGCAACGGCGCGGCGACGGCCTCAAGCTAGTGGGAGGTGTAAGAGACAGACGAGGAGAGAGAGAGAGAGACAGCGACTGCGGGTGAAAGAGTGACGGGTGTTCCGAAAGAGAAGGCGGGAAGGAAGGCGACCGACAAGGACGGAACGATTAGAGAAAGAGGCCAAGACAAAGGAGAGGAGAAAAGGTATGAAGACATAGCGCGAAGCGTGGAGAGACAAGGACGAAGGGAGGGTATGGAAAAAGAGGGGAGGGAAGTGGAAGAGTAGAACAGAAGGAAAGGAAGATAGCGGGGGAAGAAGGACAGAAGGTATCTCGAAGTGCAGAGGAGGCCTCATCTCGATCTTGGTCCTATTTATAGACGTGCTCTCACAGCCTCACTCCTGCCCACTTCTTGCACTGTCTCTCCTATATAGGTGTGCATACACCTATGTAGTGGCCAATGCACGTTCTCCGCACGCGAGAGCCAGCGATCCGGCCAAAACTGTTGGCTCGAGCGCGAAGAATCGATGACGTGGACCTCCTCGAGCGTCGGGACGCGCTGCTGGTAGCTCGGTTGCTTAGTAGATCTGAGAAATCGCCCGATACCGTTTGTTCTCTCGATCAACCGCGGATGCTTTCGCCTTCGTCGATGCCGCGAGTCCTTTTCAGTCGCAGCCGCCGCGATCGTTTCGTTCCCGTCCTTTCGAAATTAGAGAAACACACGTTTCCCTGTTTGCTTCCAGTGGAAAGCCAGCTCGTTTGTGAAACACGGACAGTTCCGTTTTCGTCTGGAAAAGTAGCCGGTGCTTGACGGAATCTACCGATTAATATCGAATGGAGTTAAATTGCTTCTGACGAGAAGATATGATTGAAACGACGCGGCAGGACGGGACTTTGGTTTCGTGGAGGACCCGCGAAACAGTACCGATTGGTTGCTTGCGATTCGTATCAGAGTATGGAAAGAATGATCGATAAAGACGGTTGGAAAGCTCGATCGGTTCGCGCTTAGGCGCCAACCGCGTATCCCGCGGTGAAAGGTTGCATGGAAAACGCGGCGCAGCGCCGCTGTTGCATCGATACTGGGCGACTCTCGTGCGCTGCTGCACTCGCGGACTCGTGGACCGGTGCTCATTAATCTTCGCGGTTGCTTTTTAAAGCGGCTGTTGCTACGAACAATAGTTGGACCGCGTAGGACGTGGCTCGGTCTATCGACATCCTTTGATCGTCGATGTCCTGCTCGGTAATCGTTGCTGATCGATAACGGGTAAATTGCCCTCGCGCTCTTCGGATTACTTAAACGTATCGGAAGGGAGAGACAGAAGAACGGCGAGGCGTTTGCTGTTTGAATGTTAACTTTGTATTTCTGTTAATAATCGTCGTAGGGGACCGGCCAGATTAAACGGCAACGATGATTACAACACAAGTATACAGGTAGTCGAGAGATTGATTTTTTTCCGTGCATAGCACTCGGAGCACCGTATGGTAATAATAGTTACACATAATTTACCCAACTATAACGTAATATCATCCGTAAAAAAAGTATCACCTTCGTTTCTTTTGTTCTTTTTTCTCTCTGTTTCATTCTCTCCCGCATACACGCGTATACCGTACATTACACAAGCGTAATCTCTCTGCGTTTTCATTTCTAAGGAAGGCATGCGCGCGTAAAACGCTCCCCTGGGTACGTACATATTTCCCGACCTATCTAGAACAATAGCGGGAAAATATGGCGCGCGCGAGAGCATCCGCGCAACCGTCGGTCGCGTCGGTAGGTACAGACTACAGAGTGCATAGAACGCCTAGGTATGCAGCTACGCGTCTCGTAATATTCATACTCGTTATTAATATAATCATGATAAAAATAATTCTTTAACTTTAACAATATATATATATATCTTCTTTCAATATATATATATAATATGTATCTATATGTATATATATAAAGAGAGATTTTGTTAATAAATAGAGCAACATATACATAATATTAATTGTCGCTAAACTCATTTATATTACACGTAAACCATCACGATGTAGAGGGGATGAGATGGCAGGAGGGAAAAGTAGGGCGGCAAGATTAAAAGGAGGAAAGTGAAAGATTTTAACAGGTTCTCTCTCTCTCTCTCTCTCTCTCTCTTTTTCTCTCTGCTCGTTCGATTAGACATGTAACCTATGCATACGCACGTGTAACGCGTTATTTATGTACATATATACAAAGGAAAATTCCTGGTTGAACAAGGATGATCACAACTAATTACGATTTACTCGTGGGGTTTACTGGCGATGAGAATATCATTAAGAGGGACCGCGAGAGGATCGACCCTTGGCAAGCTAAGAGACTGCACGTAAGTACATACGTGTAGGGTTGTTCGAGGGGATATCATGGGAGAGGCGGTTGGGGATCGGGAGGGGGGAAGGGTTTTCATTCGAATAAACGCGGAAAACGTCCGAAATTTAGCGTGTTCGGATCACGAAAGGTGCTGAGAGTAGGAACGAGATACGCGAGCGTGTTTCAGAGGTAGAGGAGGGGGACACGAAGCTATTGTTTGATTGTATGATTGAAAGACACGAGGTTCGAGGACGCACAAAAGTGCGTGGACCGATCCTTGCAACGACACCAAGGCGCGCGCGTTTTCTCTTCGTCGACGCGCACCCGCATCTCGAGCATCGTCGAGCGCTATGCCTCCTTCTAGGATCTCGAAAGGCTTTCGTAGTTAAATTCGTTCGAGCGCTTATAAAAATACTTAAAAAATACGTATCGATAGTCCCTGCTCTAAAATCCCGGGAGGAGCACAAGTGTTTTTTTTTTTTTTTTTGAATCGCTGCGCTGTTAGCGATCGGGATGACATCGTCGCACTGTTCACCGCAGAGACAGACGCTCGGACGAGAATCGTCGGAAATCTTTCGCCACTTTCGATCGCGAGAGAGAGAGAGCCGAGGGAATCGATACGCGATCCGCGATCGCGCTCGAAAACTCCTCCAGCCCCCGCGCGATACTTTCTTTGCACCGTCGTTTGTTTGCGATCGAGAGATTGCCGTCACTCGCTACTTCATTCTTGTACGAAGAATGCCACCCTCGTTCCTGGAATCCCCGGGTGGTATCGATTGCACGTAGTTGCTTCGAGAATATGATTTGCAGTACTTTCCGACACGCGCGGTTAAGGTTACTCCGACAATTAGAGTATCTATCTCGATCGCAAACAAGGATATAAAACGTCGGCTATCGTAAATAATGATCTCGAAAGCACGGTTTATTCCGAAGTTTCCCCCGTGTTCTTACCGCTATTGGCAAGAATTACGCGTCCGAGCGTTCATACTGACCGTCGCGTCGCGTCGTCGAGGAAATAACTTAAGAGCATACCTGGTTAAAGATAGGAGTTTTCGTTCCAACCCATTCCTGCAAGGTAAATGCAGCTAGGCTACTGTTTTTGAGACTTGAGACTGGAAAGGGAAACAGAAGACGGATGAGGAAAACAGGAATTAAGAGAAATGCGAGAAGAACAGGACTTGGGTTGGATATCACATACATACACGCATACATACACGCAGCGACTCTGTCTCTGCTCGATCGTTCCTCGAGCGAGGAATAGAATCCAGGAGAAGCTCGATCGATCTGTTTCCAAGTTTCCGCGAGGGTGGGCCAAGTCCCGTTCAGCATTCGTGAAGTAAATATACGCGCATATTTGCGAGAATTTGCGGAAAATCCTCTGGCTTCCTTACGTACTAGATAATGTCCGAGAGACGCGGTATCACGCGACGAAAATGCTGTCGGCTGACGGAGGGAGTGCCCAACGTCAAGCCGTAGTTCGTCGATCGCTGGCGGAGCCGACGACGATCGATGACGGATCAGTCGGTGACGGCAGCCTCTGCGTGTTCCGCCTAAAGGCCTCCGTGGCATCGTTTCCCCGTCGCCCGGCGAGGAGGACAAGCTGGACCGTGAGTAAGCACGATCGGTAATGGGCCGATGGAATGCGCATGGAAATCGACGGCCAAAACTGTCGAAGTCGGTTCGCGAGTTCGCGAGTTCGCGAGGGAGGGGACCGTTCTGACTACTTGGACAGCGTTGCTCGGACCGCGACGTCGACGCGTCTCCCCTTACTGATTACAGGGCGGCGAAGCGTGGCTCTGGGGGTGATTCCTGGCGGATGCGTGGGTCGCCTCGCGCTTCAGCCTCTGCTTCAGGTGCACCTTGGCGTGCCGCTTCTTCTCGTCGCTCCTGGCGAACTTTCGGCCGCACTGATCACAGCAGAACGGCTTCTCGCCGGTGTGGGTCCTGACGTGGGTAGTGAGATGGTCGCTCCTGGAGAAGGAGCGCATGCAGATCCGACACTGGAAAGGCTTTTGACCAGTGTGGATGCGTATGTGCCGCGTGAGCTCGTCGCTGCGGGAGAACCTGCGATCGCAACCGTCCACGGGGCATGCGTACGGTCGTTCGTGCACCGGCGTTTTGCTCGGTCGATTGGGGTACTTGCGCGGCTTCACTGGGACCAACCTGAGCGGCAGAGCGCTCTGCTGGTACACCTGAGAGAGGATCTCGTGTCCCTTGGAGGTGCTGGGGTTGTATTCCGCCAGCTGAACGCCGGCGGCTGAACCGGCCGACGGTTGCGCTTGCTGTTGCTGTTGCTGTTGCTGCTGGCTTGGTTGGGGTTGCTGTTGCTGTTGCTGCTGAACCGGTGGACCGTAGCCGCCCGTCCCGGTAGGCTCCTGCTTGAGCGTCGTCTCCTGATGGTGGTGATGGGTATGGTGGTGGGAGAGGAGATTCGGATCGTAAGCCTCCTCGTGGGCCGTCAACCAGCCGGCCGGGGTGGTGGTCGGTGTGTCGTGGTAACCTGGCGGCGGGGGTGGCTTCGATTCGACCTGCAGAAGTTCGACGGTCTCGCCGCCGTACGGGGCTGAGTGGAGAGTGGGGTGAAGGAACGGTTGACCCGTCAAGGTTAAGGTCGGCGAGGGTAACGGACCCCAGAGCTCCTGGCCGGTTGGCTGCTGCTGTTGCTGCTGCTGCTGCGGTTGCTGTTGATTCTGCAGGGTGTTGAGGGGCGAGGACTGCGTGCAGGTAGTGGTGAATACACCGCGGTAAGTCAGCGTCGGCACGTTGCAGATGTTGACGCTGGTCGCCGGGGTGGACGAGACCGAGGACGTTGAATGAGGGGACGAATAGAGGATCACGCCGCCCTGCAGCACGTTGCAACGATCCGGGTCCTCTTGCGCCTGATGATGACGCGGCGGGCTGGTGGACGATGGCGCACCAGGCGTGCCAGTGTCGTGGGACTCTTGGTGATGATGGTGGTGATGATGGTGCCGGTGATCCCGGCTGGCTGAGGTCGCCGTCTCATCCTCCTCCGCTGTGGCCTCTTCGAGGGATAGATCCTCGCCCGCCAGGCTGCCTGCAAATCATCCATCGAGTCCACGATCAATCTCGAGTTTATCCAGAGGGACGGAGGCGACTCGGCCCCGCGTCAACTGGCGTGCATCGCGCGACCTAAGCGAATCGACAGGAAGGACCGTGCGATAGGGGGGTGGACTTTATCTGCGAGCCGCGAGTATACCGGCTGGCTCTATCTGTCGTCTGCATCCTGTCGTCTCGTTACTTCCTTCCTACGTACACAATCGCCGCTTCCTACCGAAAAACGAGTCCCAGGAGCAGACTCCCCGTAGAGTATAGAGCGGGAACGCGGAATCGCCCGATCTTCTCCCGCGAGAAAATGTCCAGAGAATCGTGGAGAATGGCCGGAGATCGCGCCTCACAGAGATAGGATAAAGAATCCGCGAGAAAGCATCAGCGAGTAGCGTCATGCCGTGACGAGCAGTCTGTTCAGTTTCATCGATTTTTCCGAGTATACTCGCGGCAAGCTTTGTCGCTCGCCAACCGACGCTGGTTAAGAAAGATTCTGCGTGAAGGGATGGCCGGCGTGATCGAGTAACATGGAAGCGATTCTCTCGCTAGTTTCGCGAGAAAACCGCGGAAGATACGACTGTGCGCGTAACAGAGGGCAGAGACGGGCATTATTTAATTTTAAATAAAAAATTATTTAAATAACGTATCAAATAAATGAGACTTTATCTTTATTTGTCATCAAATAAAAATAAGCCAGAGTTACTTTTATTCGCAACGTCACAAATAATTTTTTTTGTCCGACGGCCACAAATAATTTTTTTATTTCACGGGAATTCATTTTAATTTTCAAATACAAATGAATGAAAAGACGACCAAATTATTTGAAGGTTAAAATGAATTCTCGTCAAACAAAAAAAATTATTTGTAACGATTGAAATAAACGTAACGCTGGCATATTTTTATTTGAATTAAAAATAAATCCGGGTTATTTTTATTTGATGAGTCTCGATTAAAATTTTTGTCTTTTATTAGAAATCAATTTTTTATTTGAAATAATTTTTTGCCCATCTCTTGTCAGAGGAGGGTGGTTGCGTTGCTCGGTCTGACCGCGGTGGGTGGAGAGGGGTGGGGGGCAATTGGGAGCATGAATGAACTGACAAGGGGTGGTGGGAGTCGGTGCTGGAGGAGCAGGAGGAGGAGGAGGCGGTGGCGGCGGCGGTGGCGGTGATGCAGAGAGGCGGAGGAGGGTTTCTGAATGTCGGGGTCGCCGAGTATTGATCCGCGACAGACGGGCAGGTTCGATATTAGCCGTTTTCACGAGGCAGCCGAGCAACCCTATAGGTATATCCGATCTATGTTGTCGTTACACCTCGTGGTAGGTGTACACAGTATCTACTTGATCGCGACGATTGTGAAAGCAGCTGCGGGAAAGCTGAGCCGAGCCGAGCCGAGCCGCGCTTTCGGAGGGGTACAGGGCGCAGCCACGAGGGTAGCAGCAGCAGCAAGAGTTGGCAGATATGCGAAAAGCGAAAGTCGGGACGTTCGTGAAAAGCGCAAGGTCGCAGGAGTTTGAACCAGCCGATACTACGCGTAGAGTATGTACAGAACGCGAACAGGCTTTGCTACGCTCATAGCCAGGCATTTAACATAGTTGACACGTTAACGCGCGCAAAAAAAAAAAAGAGACACGGCGGAATGCAAGTGGAGCAGAGATGCGATCGTACAGAGACTCGTGTCAACTACTTAGGGCATAGGGCGACAAGATGTTGATCTCGTTGTCGAGCGAGATGTTGGTCGAAGAACAATTTAAAGGACTGCTGATTGTAGGTACCTGAAATAGGAGGTGGCTCAACGAGCGCGGAGGGGCCGAAGAAGGACGGTAAATCGCTGCTGGTGGTAACCGGCGTGTTTAGGTCACCTGGCTTATCCTTCTCGTTGGACTCTTGAAGATCGTCCCTGCACTCCCTGGAGCAGTCCTTCTCGTCGTTGCTGGATTGCAGCCGCCGTTTTCCGTCGGTGGAGTCGCTGGACGGCGAGGAAGCATCGACGTGCCTGTGATGTTGATGGTCGTCGAGCCGCTGGTGATGCTGGTGATGATGCTGCTGGTGGTGTTGGACATGCTGATCCGGGGAGTCGGTATTGTTTTGGTGGTGCGGGTGCAGGGGCAAGCAGGTAGCCAGCGATAGGGTTGGTATCGTCTTGTTGCAGCTGGTGGATGGGGTGCAAGTGGTGACAGCCGGCGTTGACGTGCCGCCGACACCGCAGACGATCGAATTAGAAGACGTGGCCGTGTTGTACGGCAGGCACGCGTCGAAGCTCAGCTGAACCGTCTGCAGATTAAAGGTGGCGTGATGATGGTGATGATGATGATGGCCAAGGGGTGGCGACGATAATAAGAACGGGCTGGTGGCTGCGTGAGGCTGCGAGCCCACCACTTCCATGCCATCCATCGTCATCCTCTGGAGCGGGTCGCCTCCCTGACCAACGACAGCGGCCTCCTCGGTACCACACTGCGTCTCCTCGCCTGCGGTTTTATCGTTCAACGCTATTATTATAGTTAGAATCTTGTCCGTTCTCGATCGTCCCGATACAGTTAAGTCTTTTCTCTCTCTCGCTCTCTCTCTCTCTCTCTCTCTCTCTCTCTCCCAGCGGTACAAGCTCTACGCGAATTAGCCTCCTCTCTTTCTCAGTCTCTGTCCTCAAGCTTCTCTGGTTGAATGATAGCAGCACTATCAGAGATACCGCCGTCGGCTCGCGCGAGCACGAGATCGAAACGTCAAAGTCCGTACAAGAAATCGGTCGTACCTGTCTATCCCTCCTTCTCTCTAGCTCAATGCACTGGGTTAGTAGTAAAAGCGGACGTAGCACGCGCTCCCCCTTTTATCTGTCGCGTGGCACGCGCCAAGTGCCTCTTTCAGCAAGGTGTAGACACGAGGGAGCAAACGCCGCGCCGGGGCGGCAAAAACCGTGTCCCGATCCTTCGCCTCTTCGTTCTTTCTTTCTTTCGTTCGTTCGTTTGTTCGTTCGTCCGTTAGTCCGTCTTTAATTCTTCCTTTCTTCCCCTGCTAGCGCCTCTTCCCTTTCGACCAGCCGCTCTTATTCGCAAGGTGATCTGTCGCGACTAGATAATACACCACCACCCATCACAAGCCACTACTACCACCACAACCCACCACCACCACCACCACCACCCAAGTGTACGCGCGTAGACAGAGAAAATCCAATCTCACCGGATCTCGTGAGCGATCGCCGTCCCGATCCGGAACACGTCCGGCCGGTCCGACCGGAGGGATCAGCGTTCGTTTGCCTCGCGCGTGCGCCAGGTATGAACGAGGACGCGTGGCTGCGGGGAACAGCCGATCCGACGCCGACACCGACGCCGACACCGACGCCGACGTCAACGCGAGAGGGTGGGCTCAAAAAGAATCGCCCGGTTCCTCTTCGAAACAGTGCTTCCAGCTCGTTCGTATCTCCAGATACCGAGATTCCGGATTCGAAAGTCTTAAGATCGTTTCTTCACTCGCGAATCCTGTATGGCGACAATGATCTCGCGCGCGCGTGGCCCGGCGTAGGTGTAGGCGCGCGCGACCGCGCGCCTCTTTATCGGTCCGTTGTCCTCTGTCCTTTTCTTTCTCCTCTGCGTATCTCCTTCGTTTCCTCCCCCTCGCACGCTCCGACCGTCTCGCTCTATCTCTCTCTTTCTCTTGCTCTCTCTCTCGTTCTCCCTCCCTCTTTCTATCTCTCACTCTCTGTCTCTCTCCGTTTTGCCGTGCAACGTAGATAGAGGTAGGTATATATACCTGTCTGCGGTTATAGTCGTACGTGGCTGAAAGGAGAAGCGGATCGCGCGTTGGGAATCGTCGGAAGACGCGCGATGCGTGGGGGTCGCGCACGAACTGAGCCGAGCGGCGGCGCGCCCCGTAGTTTTATGAATGGACCGCGGAGACTGTCCCATATTTGGAAGCGGCGAGTCGACCGCCAGCCAATCCCCGCTCTGCGGTCCCCTATCAACGCGAGCTTGTGTGCGAGCTGCACATATAGCCGTGCAAGTATGTGTGACGTACACACGCGACGCTACTCCCACCCCGTGGCTACTACCGCCGTCATCATTGCGAGCCACTGCTCGCTGGCATCTCTGCACCCCACCGCGGCACCCTTCGCGCGCTCCTGCCTTCTCCTAACCCCCCTCTGCGCAGCTCAACGTCTCGGCATTTCCATCTCCACGCCGACATCGCGCCAAGCCGCTCTCGGTTCTCCAGTGACGTATACTCGCGTGACGTAGACGTGGCGTGCGCGCGATCGCTCGATCGCCGCTACCCTCCTCCCCTCGCGGCAGAGCAAATTTGAATATGCACGCACAGATTTTCACGCCAGATCTGAATGTGAAATTTCGTTACTCGATAATTCGCTGTCGTCGCTTCAAATCGATACTCTCTCTGTTCGAGCCCCAACGAAACTTTGCCAAGTTTACTCGGGGGTAAGGAAGCGCGCAAGGTTGCGGGAATGAGGCGGTTTAGGTGGTGCAGCTGAATCCGTCGATAGGGGGTTGCAAGTGGAGGAGAGTTCCCTTGGTCGTGGACGTGATCTCTGGTAGATAATCTTGCGAATGCGGAAGTTCAACCGCCACCCTCTATCTGTTATGCCTTATGCCTGCGTAAACTCACGGGTGCTGACGCGAGCGGCGCGGCGCACAGGGGAACGACGTAAGGACAATAACTGGACTGGCAATTACTTCCAAACGATCTGGACTTTAATTGTAAAAATTTGCACACTTTCAATTCATGTTAAGTAGAATAGGTAACTGAGATTTAGAAAAAAAAATCATTCTTGCAATCCCTCTGGGCTTTCTACAAATAACGAGGGAACATCCCGAACTCGGAAATTCTGATTGCAACGCAATTTTTGTTTGCTATCCAAATTCACTATAATGGCAAGTATTCACCACTGAAAATCCGGTTATTTTTCCGATTTTGTGTTATAACTCGTGAACTGTGAAATATATTTATTCTATTAATCGCAGCTAGTAGCAGGTAATTTTTCTACTTTTTAAAACCTTACAAATTCAGGTATTTTAGAACTTGGGCGACTTTGAGTAAAACTTTAAATGACCAGTTGAATTATTATTTATGTTGTTTAGTGATGAAATCCAAGTTACCTAATTCAGAATGTTTTTTCTGCACAAAATCATTAACAATAAGATACTCAGTAATGTGTAAAATATTGAGAACTTATGAAGTAATAGGATTTAAGCAATAATCGATTACAGGGGTGTAACGAAAAGACAAAAACACTGAAATTTTCATACACGTCAGATTCATATACAATTTGATCAAACCTGATACGAATAAAAAGTTTCTTTGTGCTTTCTAATGCCACGAACACTTAATAAAGATTAAAATGAAGCTATAGAACAGAATTTCGACACTTGAAATTATGGCCGATGTCCAAATAAATAAGGCACTCTCGTTCTACTGTGCGGCGTCCACGTCGGCGCACAGATGATTCGCCTCTCACGGTGATAGATTGTTGCTACCGCCGGTCTCCCTTCTCGGCAAACTTTTATCGATTTAAAGCGCGCCCGCTCGGGGATGGAGAGCTCGCGGCTCGCGGTGAGCTACACTCGATAAACCGAGGATTACCTCACATGCGAAGCATCGGCGGATGCTCGTGGACGTTGGGGCTGGCGCTGCCGTCTGACATGTCACAGGGCGAAACTACTGATCCACCAACTTGCTGCGCACATACTCGTGGAAACGCTAAGGATCGGGGCGATGCATGCGGCAACGTATACTCTAGTCCAACTGCACCCCGGTTAAGATGCAATAGTATCGCAAGGTAGCCGAGACGGGATTCGAAAATAGAAGCAACAGGTGAGAGATTATTCTGGATTCTCGTTGGCCGTGCGTGCCGATTCTGTTTGAAAGCGGTCGGATCGCGACGGCAAATAATCTGGGTGAACGGCTGGGCGGTGCGCAAAGTTCCGGGCCGAGTTTGCACGGCAAAGGAGCAATTTCCTGTGCAGCTCGTTACCACCACCTGTAAGAGCACGCGCGTGCCGAGCCGCGCCGTGTCGAGCCGTGCCGTTCTGGTACACGCGTACGCGGCGTACATGCATGCGTGCGCCCGGTTATAAGAGACACACGCGCCACTGCGCACGCGCGAACGATCTTTTTCTCTCGCGGGCGTCATGCAACCACCTGATGCCCTATTTGGGGCCACGCACGGCCACGCGACCATTCTCCGTCTCCCTTTTTCCTTTCCTCTACCCCTCCTCTCTTTACACATACATCAGTCTCCACTCACCCCCTCTCCTCGGCCGATTTCCCACTTTTCTCGCCCGAGCTTTCCTTTCTTCCGCACACCGACTGCTTTCCTTTACTTTTTCACCTCGTCGTTTTTCCCACCGTCGCCGCGCCGCGTGCCCGAATGTCGCGCACGTAAACGTCTAATCCTCAAACTTCCTCTTTGCGCCCCTCGCTGTCTTTTGCTTTTTTAACCCCCGTTCCTGTCACTTGGAAACGCGCTGACTAAAGAAGGCTGTCGGGTTTGCCGCGGTCGGTCCACCACATGGTATGTACGTATCTACCCATGAGACACCGTAGGAGGTAGGAGGAAGGTGGTAGGAGGTAGAAGGTAGATGGTAGGAGGTAGGAGATCGGTGTAAAACGAGCGTGTCCGTGTTTCTCGATTTGGCTATCACTCTGGCGTTTCAACTTCGTTCCCTGCCCCTTTCGTCCCGTTCCCTTCGCCGTTTCTCCCCTCCAACAATTTTCGTGCTCTCCTCCTGCATATGGTCTCCCGATTCGTCTGGTCTCGTGTAATTTCTCTCTTTAATCCGAACGTTCTGCAGGGACGCTCGCGGGATGTGTAAACGGAAGCGATTCGATAAGAGCGTTTATCGGGTGGGGGTACGTTCAGCGGCGATGGATGCGTCGACGCACTGTCTGCGACTCGGTTTCGTCTAACCAGCAAAGAAGATACAACGACATGGCGACGTTACGAGAATGAACGAAACGGTAGCGATGGGATCGAGCTACTTGGCGACGAACGGGACGTTTCTTCTAAATGTATCGGCGGCTCCGAATCGCGTTTCGCGGCGTTTAGACAGAAACGATTCCTGAACAGTCGCGAGGACAGGTTGCGCGATATTATAATGAGTCAGTGCCGTAGGGTAAAGTATCTAATTACTGCGGGGTACCCAATTACCGTGCCTCTAGTTTATCATTAAGCATACCTAGTTAACTTTATATTTATCGAATAAAAGATATTCAATTCTTTTTTTTCACCAAATTCGGTAACTGAAACGAATCTGGAAATAGCGTCGTATACTTACTGTGCACATTAACTGGACTTAAGTAGTTTTCGCACGTTGCGTTAGTTACTGTGTCGATTACACTGCCGCGCATGTCAACCTTTGGAGGGCCTGGATTTTTTCATTGAAGTTGTAAATTTTATTTTATGGTCATTGATAAGAAAAATCTTTGGGAACGACGGAAAGTGAAATTTACCGGAGGTATCGAAATCTTCGCCTCGCTCAAATCGTGGGATAAAACGGAACACCCACTCGAACACCGTGTAAACGTACAAAATCTTTATTTTTATGATTTAAAATGTATTAATTTATGTTAAAATCTATAAATATATGTTTTAGGTATAACTATTGCAAATAAAATATAACAAAAATATAACAGTTTGATCGAATGAAAGATGTATCTCATACATCATAATTTTCTATACAAAATCAATTTTCTTGGAAACAAGAATAGTAATTAAAAGAGATAATAAACACGTACTAAGAGACGTTTCCATTCTTCCCCATGTATAATAGGCGTTCCGTTTTGCCCCACGTGCAGTCATTTAGTAAACATTTAATATTTACACTTCAGCGTGAGGTAAATAACTTTTTATATACGTCAAAATGTAGCGTAAGAAATATAGAATCCAACGATGTACTTGCCGTTATTAATTTTCCAAGTCCAAGTACCGAAAAGTGGTCGAAAGTCCAACGCAATATTGAAACGTCGATACCGGAATTTTTTCAAACTCTCTTAATGGAAAAATAACTTGTGCAGGGGTCTATGGTCTATCATAAAATGCTATGAGGACCCTTTGGTTCCATGTCACGCGGTACCAACCCATTCGCACCTCTTATCTAAGAGAAACAATGGTGTTCCGTTTTACCCACCCGTTCCGTTTTACCCCACTTTCCCCTATCCAAATTCTTAGGTGACCACTATAGTGGCCAGCTTTGCCCTCTAAAGGTTAAGTATTCCTAACTTCTAACGAACCTCCGGTTATATTTTGAAATAGATATACGGTAAATATGAATATTTATTTATTAATTTATTCCTTAAAATTAGGTTATTATTAATATTATTGTTACTAAAATTTTTATCGTGCACAGTTATTGGGGCACAGTATTCAGGGAAATAACAGTAATTGCTGCACAGTATTCGGGGAGAAAGCACACTAATTGAGGCACATTAACTAATTTTTGGAGATTATACGCACACAGTAACTGACTCCAGAACTTCTTCTTTTATGAAAAAATATCGGTAAAAGAAACATTGAAATTTATCTTTAAATTCTTAAGACAAGTCAATCTCATTACTAAAGTTATTTTTACTAGCGAAAACTCTGCAAGTCCTGTAACAGGGCAGAGTAATTGGATACTTTACCCTATATAACTTTATCAGAAGTTGCTCTTAGTGTTACGTTAGCAGCCCGCGGTCACAGCGCGCTAAGATTTCTTTGACACAATGGCACGTTTCCCTCTAAATTTTCGAGAATTTCGAAAGCCAGCTTACTTATCTAAGCTGGCGGATAGTCGGGCCAAGAGAGTGAGTTTCTACCATGTAGCGCGATGCTAAATTCGCGGAGTTACGAGTTGGCCAGGGAATTAGAAACGGAGTCTGATCTCTAGTAAGATACGCGAATGCGTGCGAAGGAAAATGCATCCACTGGTTTCGCAGAGGTTTACTCAGGTGTTTAGGTCCGAACTACGAACACGCGAGTCGATAGGCGCACAAGACTCGTCCAAGATGAAGCAATGGCACCAGGAACTCCAAATCCCTCGAGTCCTCTACTCCCCGATTCGGCTCGGAACGTGTGGGTGTCGCGCGCGTGCCTCGATCTTGGAGTTTCGCGTGGCGCGGAAACTCGGTGGACTTACAATTAGTCTGGACTCGACAAGAGGAGGTAAAGCAGAGTACGGCGCGGCGGTGACGCGTGTGCGTGCGATTCGCGAGCCGTGGTCCTCGTCGCGGTGCGGCGCACGGTATACGATTTTGGACAAAAATCGCTCGACAGCGCAAATCTTGACCGATTTCAACAAATTTTTTTTAAAGTACTCGTAAAGGACTCAGCGATAACGGAGCACTGCAGTAAAACCTGTATCAGTTGGTCTAATCTATAAAAAAACATTATTTAGCATAGCATAATATATCAACGTAAACTTTAGAGATTAAAGATATTAAAAATTACTCCAAATTTACAAAATTTATGTTTTAAATAAACTGTAAGTATAGCTTGATTTAAATCTTATATTGTTAAATGATATTTCAAACTTATTAGTTTTGATTTTATATCTATTTCTTTATTTTGTGGCAACTAATCTTATAATAAGTTGTTTATACGAATTATATGTCACTTCATGGAAGCGACATTCTCAAATCATTTGATTTACCATTTGGCTGATTATCAGAAGAGCCACAAGAAGGAAATAATAACATTTTTCGCAAAACCTGAGATAAACACAGCAGAATGCTGCGACAGGCAAATGACTAACAAAGATATTTTACAGTATCTCTTTAACCTCATCAGATCCCTCAATTAGTTCTCTCAGACTGAAAGGAAAATAAAAAAGTTAAACCTTTAACGGGTGTTATAAAATAAACCACAATGCATATAACATATCACATATAATTCATACAAACAACTTACTCTATTCTCTAAAGTTTACGTTTGTATGTTATGTTATGCTAAATAATGTTTTTTTTTTATAGATTAGACCAACTTAGTCCCGTTATTGCTGAGTCCTTTACGAGTATTTTAGAAAAAATATTTATTGAAATTGGTCAAGATTTGCGCCGTCGAGCGATTTTTGTCCAAAATCGCACACTGCGCGGCGTTGTCGTCGTCGCCGTCGCCGTCGCGGTCTTCTGGCACGAAAACAAAACGTTCTAAAATTACCGACGGCTCTCGAGAAGGCGGTGGGCGCGCGCTATTCGCGGCGCGACTCGACGCGATTTTGCGCGGGCGACTGCCTCTATTTCGAGCCGCCACGCAACCACCTGAGCCACCCAGCATCCCCAAATACCCGGGATGACTAGCGGGACGCGCGCTTCCAATTCCCTCGCGCACGGCTACCATGAGTCAGTCAACCGATGCAGACAATTTTTGGCACCGCTCGATTCCCGATACTCTGATACCTCCGCGATTAACGCACCCTTTATTTAGAGGCATCAAATCCAGAGAAAAACCAACATCTTGGGTGGTGCGATTTCCTCGTTTGGAAGAAACCACGAACACCGTTAGAGGGGAGCAACGAGCGTTCGTGAGGGTGGGGACGAAGGATACTCGGTGAATTACAGAGAGGACGCTTGATCCTGGCGTTAACGAGGTTGCTTCTCTCCCTCTGTCGCACGGGCAAGCGATTCGAGTTGCTCGTATTGATTACTCAATGCTCCACCGGGCATAATCGCGAGGACAGAGAACAAGAAGTCGCAGCTTGTCTGTAACCCACATCCGAGCGCAATTAGGGACGAGCGTGTTTTCGTTGTAGGCCGTTCCGTCGCGTCGCCTCGCGCTACACGCGAGATAGTGCGCGCCTACCTACTTACATTCGCGGTGTCAGGGGTGCATTAATCGCGAAGGGGGTAAATTTATCGCGTTCACGGTTAACTTTACTTCGAATGGAATGTTGCGAGAGTAATCTCTATCGGATCCTATTTCGATAGAGCCTGTATATATACGCACATCGGTTTAGCTGATCGATAGTCAGGCTAATGGTAATGGTGACGAACGTCCTTTTAAGTCCGCTCCTGTAGCGGCTTCAGCTCACTACTCGGCTTGGTGGTGAGTCACGACTCCCGCCAGTCTTTCGCACGTTTTTGCGCGGCACGATCTCGTGCCGGTCTCGTCGATTAACGATCGCTTCCGGTTGACTGGCGTATTTCCTCAGAATCTTTCCGCGGCGATCGTCGTGCGTTTGCTTCCGGAACACCGTTGCGCACACTTCGTGTCCTCGTTACGACGCTGTTGCGTATCGATTGTCCCTTTCCTTCTGCGACGTTTCCGCCGAGAAACTTGAAGCTTCGCCGCGGATATCTGAATGTGTACAGATTCGGACAACGCTGAACTCGTTCATCGACATATCCCGTCGACAGAAGCGCAAGTATCTAGCCAGCGTCTCCTCGATTATTCGATGACGTAACGCCGGTTGCAAGGTCGATACGAGGAGGAAAAAAGTGGAAGGTGTAGACGAGGAGGAAGAATAGGAAGAAGAAGGAGAAGCGAGAGGGAAAGAAAAAGGAACGAAGCTCTTTAGACGATCAAACAAAACGTAGGGGATTCAAGGGCCCTCGTAAAATCGTTGCCCGCGGCTGGCTGCCTCCGTTATCCATCAGCGTCGTTCTGCGCCTCGTTCTCGTTCGGCCAGGATCAAGATTTTCGTCTTAATCACCCCAGCCCATTAAGGAAATTACGTGGGCCGCACGCGACCAGAAAGCAAGCCGAAACGCGTCAACAACGTCGCGCCGGGCCGGCCGCGCCGAGTCGAAAAGGATCGACGTGGTTTTTCCTCGCGGGGCTGGATCACGCGACCAGCCGTTCGTTCGCGCGTCTATTTACAGGAAATAGGTCAACAACGTAGCGAACTCCAAGTCGAGGCGGCGCGAAACAGTTTGAAATCTTGGTTTTCTCAACGAACGAAAGAATCGGGAAGGCGCGGCTCCCTGTTCCCTTCACTCCGCTCTTCCCTCCACGCTCTTCCAGCGAGCCAAGCGACGAGAAAATCTGTGCAATCAACGTAATTGTCCAGCGAGGAAGGGAAGGATCGTGCGATACCGTGGAGACTTCAGCAGATACGTTTAATATTGTATTTACGAGCGACATTAGCGTTAGGAACAGCACGCACGGCCGCGTTCTTAAAACGGCGACACTTGATGTTTCCGAGGAGCCTGTAAATTTGCCGCAGCAAAGGCGTAGAGGTGAATTTACTATCGAGAGGAGAGCCGTAATTTTCATCCTACTTCCTCGTCTCTCGACCTTTTAATGCGTAATCTCGTTACAATGAGCAGTCCGTCGCCCCGCGTCCCGTCCCGTCCCGTCCCGTCCCGTCCCGTCCCGTCGCATCGGGGGACCCGCGCGGCGGTTCAAACAACCGCGATTCCCTCTCATTCATCCTTAAGAATTCGTTGGAGAATTTGATGGAGATCGAGCTGGAGCAGCAGCAGGAACACGAGCAACTTATACTATTCTTCGCTATTGATAATCGATCCACGACAAAGTGAGAAAGTCCAAGCGCAAAGCGAGCACGTATTAATAAACCGTTGATAACGTCAATGTCGGTGTAAAAAAAAGGGGAATAAGAGTGAACTTACTAAAAATACAATCGCTCTACGATACGATGGGAATACTTTATGTAAAATACGGTTTAAAAATAAGCTGTTTAAAATAGTTGGGTTGCGTGGAACGAGAGAACGGAGGGAGAGTACAGCGGGCAGAAAGTGAGTGCACAAAAGGGTACCTATATCCCTGCATACGTGTAAGTTCGTACGTAAAACACGAAATGCTTGTTGGTGGATTTGGCCAAGGGCAGCGAATATGGAGCCCTTTCTTTAGAAATGCTTTATATACCTGGCAATCGGTATCCTTGGCTGGTCCCTGGAGGTTTGCGCACAAGTGTCTCTGATTCACCCCATGTGTCGGTCCAGCGAATATTCTCCTGTGCAAAGTCACCGAACCGCGGAACAAGAATCGTCGTAGGATCCGCGTTTAAATAGCGGCACGAGCTCGCGTTTTCGACGGCGCAGCATCGATCGACGAGAAGCGTACGTAGTATGTACCGTCGTCGGCAGAATTCGACTGACGATCCAACGGTACACACAATCGTCCCGAGACTATTTCTGACCCGTGTCCTATCGATCTCTCTTTCTCTTCCTCTCTTTCCATCTCCTTTTCTCCTTCCTTCTTTCCCTCGCAGCCACACGCGGCCGCGTTCCCCTCAACCTGATGAATGGCGATGAAAGAGGACAGGGGAATGTGTCGTTTACGGGTTCACCTCGACATTGCAACCCCTTCCTGCCG
Organism: Andrena flavipes; assembly: GCA_963971345.1. Classification (NCBI taxonomy): domain Eukaryota; kingdom Metazoa; phylum Arthropoda; class Insecta; order Hymenoptera; family Andrenidae; genus Andrena; species Andrena flavipes. The sequence goes on from OZ020481.1 coordinate 33,339,785, forward strand.
CGAAAGACATTCGCACGGTTGAAAAATCTCATCCGAGTGCCTGTTCAACGTTTGTTAAAATTGCCGGGAAACCGTAGGGGAGACCGGGGATAGTTGACTAATTTTTTATATTTCTAATTTTTATAAATAGACCGTTGGTATTTTGTTGACATGCTGCATACCAAAAGTTTAAAAATTTCATTAGATATACGGGCTTAATTTTGGAAATTGTTTTAATTCAGCCTAGCTTGTAATTTTTATTGTATTTAGAGTAGTGAGACGAATAAGTCAACAAACCCCGCTTACGACCAATAATTTTTTTAATTTTTTTTTCACTCCATCACAGTGTTATTTTTTTTTTTATTAATTATCATGGTGTTAGTTACAGTAATTATTTTGTACTTGTTTGTTATGGTCTATTTGGAAGGCCTGGGCGTAAAATTGGTAGGGGTGAGTTTGGAAGGATTTTATAGTAGGGGAAGTGGACTTGAGCAGCTAAACTCTTTACCTCGATTGCATCTTGATGATAAAAAATGTAATTATTAGTGGTATTCCTATGCTTAGTTAAGTAACCTCGTCGGACATTGTTAACATGTTAAGGGCCGTACGTACAAAACCTCCAAGCACCGGATAAAATAAAATACCGTAAATTATAGTGAATGTATCACGTTTCTACAAAATATTCACGAAAAAAAACATCAAGCAGTACTTAGTGGGCAAAAATTCATAAATAGTCGAAACAAAAATATTTACTTCCCGCCAACCTTTTTAGATTTTTCTTTCTCACTGAAAGAACACGCAAGTTTTTGTCACGGCGACACATTAAATGGCAAGCTGGTCATTCGTATGTTTCAATATCGCGAATCGCAGCATAATTTATTCCATGATACACCAATTAAATGGAATTAGTCGACTAACCTCGTTAGCCAACTGTCCCCGGTCTCCCCTACGAAAGATGGTCTGCGGTCTGTATCGTTGAAAATTCTGGATACATCGAGAACGACTGCCACCGTTCCGGCAGAGGAATTCGAGCAACGCCGGCACGTGGCGCTTTCCAGATTATTTCTGATCCGCTTCCTAACGAGTTGCTTTGTTCTTTTTTCAATTCGCCGGGCAAACGAGCAAACGAGCTTACGGGAAACGTCCGCCAGCTTGGCGGTCGCCTCGAAAACGCTAATAAAATCCACTTTTACGTCACGCCTGCGATTCGACAACGCGAACGAGTACGCTATGGTGAAAAACACGTTGTTTCGAACGTGGATCGTCAGCGTGACGTGACATTTAGCCGCGCACGGCGTACGTCAATCTTGCAACTATTTTCAAGCGATTTCTATTGATTCGTGGCCGCTCGAACAGGCTACTGTGCTTTTAATGCTTCGAAATAACTGTATGTTGGGTGCCAATGCAACGACCTTTGGGGAGATTCCTTTGGATTTTGAAAAGAAAAGGTGTGCAGTATTTGGCGCGGATGGTTGAGCGGAGGGTTGAAAGCCGTGGCGATCCCGGATCGATGGGACACATCCGGACTCAGTCGCGGATAGAGTGTCTATTTCTGTCGCGCTATCGATTCGTCCCTTTCTCCCTTTCCCCGCGTGGGCACGTCTCGCCCGTGCACTTGGACGTCAACGACGATGAGTGCTGTGCAACGCGTTTGCTCTCTTATCGGTCGATGCTGACGTAGAACCGACTCGCGCCTCTATAAACCATTCATAGGCGATAAAGTCGGACCTACATTGTGCGGGCTCAGTTTACCACTGCGTTACCCACGTCGCGCTCAACCTTCCCGTCTCTCTTTCTGCTTCACCACCAGCCAAACCTTGCTCGAACTTTTACAGGAAAACCGTCAGCGGAAAGATTTCTCCTCTGCCAGTGTCTACCCTGTTTGCTACCAACCCAAATCCGATGATACACGACTTGTGTTGGGGGGAAAGAATATTTAGCTGGAATGCAAATTCAGCGAGGGAAAAAGGCTAAACAGTATCTACCGTTCGTAATCCTCCTTTCTCGACCCACGCTGATGGGTCACGCCGCCAGTGTCCGTGGAAATCGAAAGGTAGCCAGGATCGCGATTTCACCCGAAGAGAAATGCGAGAACCAGGATAAGAATTATTTCCCTCTAGCCAGAAGGATGCGTTTGCACGGGGATCGCTTCGGAATCATTCCCAACGATCGTCTCTGTTTTACATAAAAATGTGTTTTGCATCCAAGCATACAGGGACGTTTCACTCGGCTGCGACGGGGAGCCGAGTGGCGGCGGCATCGGCATCGCGTGGAATGGTATTGGTCCCGCATCTTTCGATCCACCATTTCCATCGAGTCGCCTTTATATTCTGGGCAAAAGTTTTACGGTTTCGCGGGCGTTTCGACAGTGTTCAGCTGGTGTCCGTGTCATTGACCGACGAGGACCGATGGACGAGCAAAAGATTTTCGCCTGCTACGCGAACAAATAATACCCACCGTCGCGTCGCGATCAAGTATGCGCAAACAAGCGGCTTGCCTACTCCGCGCGAGCCAATTTATGTAATCCAATGGCTCCCAGTCGATCATCGCACCTAGCTACCGTTATTATCGAAAGTTCACTGCTTTCAGCAAGAGGGAAAACCAAGGGGAAGCAAAATAAAAGAAATACCTACTGGAACCTGCTGGAAGCTCGCGCGGATTTATGAAGACGGCCGTTCGTGTCCGTAACTCGCTTCAACTTTTGTAACGCTAATGGCTGAGCAGGCTACGCCGCGCGCCGCACGATTTACCGGGAAATTGCCAACATTGTTTATTAAGACATCCGGCAACGAGCTACGAGCAGCAGCTTCGATCCCAGACGAGAATAACGAATCGTGATTGCGTGCCCCGGACCACCCGTGATTTAGCTTAACTTGCCCGCGATTAGCATCGTCGCCTGTCGCGAAAACTTTACAAGGCGTTAAGTTGCACAACTTAGGAATCCGCACCCGAGCGAGAAAGTCGCAAGTTCCCGAAACGCGGCCAAACGGTTGCATCATCGAAAAAGCATACGACACGGTCCGCGGTGATATTTCTAGTCGCGGGAAATTAAAATCCGACCGTAGAAAGTTGCATGCCACCCGAAACTAGACGACCGTTATTCCCGTAGAATGATTCAGCCGTCATGTGACGCGTGTGAATGATCCGCTCCAACTCGGTGTCATGACGTATGTATACCTACACATACATACCTACGAGCATCATCGATGACGAAGGCAATGATTCTGGCGAAAATCGAGCGGCTGGCTCATCGAGGAACCACGGGCTGTGTACATATCAGGAGTACGCGTTCGCCAGGGATTTACACGCGGACTATTCCAATCTCGCAGAATCCTATGGACGCGAGCCGCCGCCGCGACGGAATCAACGCGGCGAATCCCGAGGCGCTTTATTTTTCAAGTTATTACGGGCACGTAGGTGTCGGACATGGAAATCGTTGGGCGTTACGTAAACGCGAAGCGAGAACCCAGGGTCCCGGGAAATTTGGCAAAGACGACGAGGCGGCGGCGCGGGCCAAAATTCATGAAATTACTCCAACATTTTAATGGCGCTGGTCGTGCCGCGATAGAATGTAACTAGGTACGTATTACAAGCTTCTCGGCTGTTCGAAAACGAGATGGAGCTTCTTCTGATTTTTCCCCAGTCAGGGACAGAATTGCGAGGACCAAATCTTTATGGAAATTAGGAAATGAGACACGAGCGAGGCCCCGGCAGCAGGGTTAACGATTCCACGGGAAAACACGTTGCACTTTCGAGGGGAGACGCGCGAGTACCGTTGCCCGTCGTAATTGAAAGAGTCTTTCTTCGTCGCGTTCTCGACGTAACCTAGGCGCAAATAGAGAGCCCCGCGCGCGCGCGACATTATAGAGACATAGAGCTTAGAGAATCGTGGGAGAGACTTGTGTTGTTTGACGGAGAACATTTGACAGAATCGCTGACAAAACACGCTTAATCCTATAATGTTGTTAAGGGCACGTAGAATCTGGATTCAATTCGAGAGAGAGAGTCGATTGTCGGTGGAAGAAATGGATCAGAGATTGAAAACGGAATGCAGCTTGGCAGACAATTGTCATTTACTCGCATAACCGTTCCTCTTGTTCTTCGTACTGTGCGTTCACTAGAGCCGCGTCTTCTTAGATAAGAGAAACCAGCAGTGGGAGGGCAGGACGCTATCGTTTCCATGGATAACGAGCAATCGTTCCGATCGATTAACGCAACGGCAGCCTTGAGAACACAGCGGAGAAAGAGATCTCATGGGTCGAAAATTTTTCTATGTACTCGACGTAGCGTGGGATAGGTGAAAAAAAATGTAGGCTCGCGGAAAATTTAGAGCTGTGGAAGAGGAGAAAGACGGAAGGCGTATAAACACTTAACATCGCGAGGAACGCCAATGAGCCGAACGCCCGAGAGAAGAAGGTGACTCGCGTTCCCTTTTACCCGCCCACCGTAGCTTCGCGCATGATGTACGATTTCCTGTCTTACGGGTCGTACAATAATAACGAAATGTCAGGAGTGTACATACGATTTACTTCGCGTTACCATACAAAGCCACGACACTTTAAACAATGATCTATGAAAGCTCCCTGCCTCCTCTCACCCTTCTGCGCGCGCGGCGACGACGACGGAGGAAAAAATTTCACTATCCTATTGGCTACCTGCGAGCGAGCTGCAAAATCTCGCGATGGAATTCCAACGAGCGCGAGCGTTCAGAAGGTTAGGGGATACGTTCAGTTGCAGAGGTGGAACGAACGCGATCATTCCACGGGACGGGCGAAAACTTTTGCGGGACAAATCTTTCCACTCTTCCTACATCCACTTTACAAACTCCTTCATTACTCGTCCCAAGTAAATGGGAATAGAAAAGGAACGAGATGCAGGGAGAGGTCTTATACAGACGAGTCTAGGGGAGAATTTAAGACTACTTAGATGGACCGATTTTATCCCACCTAGGCACATATATACTTCTAACGTGTCCAATACTAAGTAGGAGGACCGACGAATAATTCCATGTCTACGCGAAGGATAACTTGGGCGTGGTTCGACAACAACGATCCTCCGCTCTTCTAATCGGTTCTTCTCAGAGGGAGTTCGTTCGGTCTTTCAATCTTTCTTTTCGTACGAATTCAGGCCAACGGCCGCGCCGCGCCGCGGCATTCAGCCTCTGGTTTACAGGGGCCATCAAGAATATATAATCCACAGTCGAATGTCACAGATTATTCAGCAAACACGTTGCTATGTAGGAAATAGTTGGCGATCCTCGACTGTCCGTAACTTGTATAGCTGTACTATCTCGCGCGACAGAAAGTAATGGTATAAATCACGAAAGGTCGGAGAATTTTCGAGCTCGGACAACATTTCGAAATGCACAAGCGTTTTCGCTTGCAATCCTCCAGAGTCCAGAGGATTTAGCTTTTGGATCGAATAGCGTCGATAATTTTCACCCTAGCATCGAGCGATTAAACATCCAGAAGGATAAATATTTGGTGACGTAGGTATTATCTGTTTTCAATTATCGCTTCCATTGACTCACGCGAGCATTTATAAAAAGAATAACTCTCGTTAGCTCTTCCCGAGATAAAGAAACACGTTTGTGAGTGCGCGCGGCCTACCAATTGTCAGTATTCGATAAAATTAAGACACATGTATTCACAGCTCGCGAACAATCGAGTATCGCGACCGAAGCGTTAATCACAGCAATTAATCATCGGTTAACCTTATCGTTAATGCCTTCCCTACCATTTCGATCTTAATGTTTACTGGTGCTCCAATTGCGCGAGTAGGTAACGAGTTACGCGATCGTGCGAATACGTGTTAGCGATAAAGACGACCTGCTTTGGAGATGAAGTTCGATGGTTTTTTATCGGTTAAGAAGCTTGTCGACCGAAGAAGGGCTCGCTGCGAGCTGCCGCGAGAGCGAGCGATCCGACGGCAAGATCGCGAATGATTTGCCGTTGAATTCTCAGCTCTCGCGTGGTGGATCGAATCGAATCTAATCGAATCGAAGGCGCCCGTCACCAGCAACGTTCGCGCGAAGCAAAGCATTTCGTATCGGGAAGCGAAGCAAACAGAACGCGGCATGCAAGCGATTATAGAAATCAGGAGATCAACAGCAGGAAGATTGGTGATTCCCGTCGGAATCTTAAGTCTACGTTTACTCTCGGTGCGAGACGCTGATCGCGTGGAAGGTCCGCACCAGGTATCGTCGACGAGAATCTTAGCCGAATATAGAACGACAGGAATCGACTAGAATCGATCGACGAAGTTCTCTCCCGATCAACAGGTAGGCGGTAAACTCGCAAGACAGTTTGTATTAACGGTCGGGTCAGAGACAGAGTAAATCGCACTGGGATCTCTCCAGGCCCGCGGTTCGACGTTTCGCGGCCAATTCCGCCGCGATTGACACTGCCGCGCGATATAAGTATGTACGTAGGTACCCAGAGGGCCGTCGAGCCACGTTCAAGTGGTGACAAGAAACTTAATAGCCGGTCTTGAAATACAGGTTTCAACGTGCCGGTCGTAAAGATCGATTATCACCGAGTGTTTAGATCGGCGCCAATACCGGTAGCCGTGCGGCGTTGTGCACCGAGTGGCCGACTCGGGCGTTTCAGAGAAAAAGTTCACGTGTCGCGTCTTTGGGTCCATAAAGAAATTGCCGCGATCTGGCCGATCGCGACACTCGAGAGCAACGACAAATCACTTGGACCTGGTCGAGTCCTATCGACACCCGGACCTCCTAGAACCGTCCACGCGAGCCAACAATCTCGATTCATTCGTCACTGAGAGAGTGTACGATAGAATAACGTTACCTGACGGTGGTGGCAGCGGATGGTGATGGTGGTGATGGTGGTGATGATATCCCAGAGCGGGCGGCGGCGGAGGATAAACTGCACCCCAGATGCAAGAGGCAGCGGTGGCTGCCGCCACCTGTTGCTGGTGGTGAGGATGATGGTGTTGTTGCTGTTGTTGCGGTTGCTGCTGCTGCTGTTGCTGTTGTTGTTGTTGTTGCTGCTGCTGCTGCTGCTGCTGCAGGAGCTGTTGAACCTGAGCGATGTCTACGAACTCCTGGAGCTCGCCGTCGGGCTCCGGGCCCGGCTCGCGCAGCCGTCCGTCCGACGACGAGGGAACCACCGCGAACGGGTTGCCGCTGTTGTGCTGCAAATGCTCGAAACCCGCGAGCGGATTCGCGGGCTCGTAATTGCTGCGGCCGGTCGTGTGTTCGCGGCGCATCGCCAGTGCCAGCATCTTTTCAACCTGTCGCGCCGCCGGCCCTCGTCGCGGTGCCAGTCGTCCACGTGCTGTTACTCTTGCCCTCGTAGCCCTCTTCTCGTTTGCCAACCACCGACCACAGGCACCCCTTTCTTCGAGTGGACGACGACCACGACCACGACCACGACCACGGTAACGGGCTATCGCACATGTCACGACGTCACCGAGACGCGCGCTTCGAGCGTCGCGTCCGATCGGTCTCGCCGGTCGCGACGGGCGACGAACGACGGACGACGGGCGATCGCGAACAGTTGAAGAAGAACGAGACGGACCGTGCCTCTTCAAACGTAAACGAACACTGTCGCGACCGAGCGGTTGGCTTGCGCACTGTAAATATCCCACTCACGGTCGAGCACGCCTCGAGTTGTGTATGTTTACACTCGTGGCGAACCAATAACTAGAGAATCTCCGTGGCGGCCGTTCGAAATTCAATTCGCCGGAGACCGATTCCCTTTCGGAAGGCAGGTAGAGAAAGCGCGCCACTGTCGGATCCCCAAATACTCCTAGCGAAGATTTGATTCGAAGTTAACGCAAGTTAATCCAGTGTGCACGTTGAATTAGCGACGAGAAGCAAATGGGTTTGCTGTGAAAACGGTGCCGGCGGGGTTGTCCCAGGGAGCGTTGGAAATCGCGCGGGCTCCGCCACGGTTGAACGGAGAAATTCGGTTAGAGTTGGCGCGCGATAACAGCCGATGTGCCGGCGCGTGTGCTGCCCGGTCCGGTATCGTATCACTGGAGGATCCTGCTCTTTCTCGCTCTTCGTCCTCCTCCTTCTCCTCCTCCTCTTCCTCCTCCGCAGCCTCCTTCTCCTCTGCCGCCGGTGCCGGTGCCGCTACGAGCGACTCGCTCCGTCTTCTCCCTTCCTCTTCAGCCGGCCAGGCTTCTGCTGCTTCGTCTCCTTCGCTCTCGGAGCGTTTTCCGGTCTCTATGGCTGCTCCTTTTCCTCGCGGAGGATCCTCCGTCGACTGGGGCCGCTCGGCGGCCAAAGGGGTTCGCGATGGTCCGCGATGGCCCGCGGTAGACTAATAAAGAGAGGCTCGCGCGGGAAGTGGTCGGTTGCCGGTTGCCTGTTGCCCGTTGCTTGGAGAGAGCGCTCGCGCGCGTCCGGAGAGCGTGCGAGGAGGCTGATGTCGCGGCTGGTGCTAGTTCTCGTACTGCGGGTGACGGTGGCGATCCTCGTGACCGACAGCGACGGCGACGGCGACGGCGACGACGACGGCGACGGCGACGGCGACGGGACCAGATTCCCCGGCGTCACGTGTCGTCCACATCACCCCGTGCATACTCCCGATACTGTTCGCGTTGCTCGCCTATACGCGACCCTTCCCATCCCTTCTCCTCGGTTCTCGCGGACCGGCCAACATCATACCGGACCGTTTCTCCTCTTCCGACGATTCTCCGGTGTGTCCGTCCTCACCGCTCCTTAGGAATCATCCGTCTGTCCCGCGTGTCTCTCCCGCGATTTCCATTCATTCCTTTCCTCCTTTCCTCCGCCCGCCACATCGCCACACCAGCTCCCCTCTTCTTTCACGACTGCACGCCATGCGCTCCGTCTCGCTTTCCATTCTTCTTCCACCGGGGATCCTCGGGCTCGTTCTCTCCCTCTTGCGCCGTCCATCTGTCTCTCGTCCTCGCTCCTTCCTTCCTCTACCACCGTATCCTCCTCCGCCTCCTGTACGATCATTCCCTTCCTCCACGCGCCGAGTATCGCTCCTCTCTTCTTCCCTCTTGCTTCCTCTGCCAAAGGCTCGAACACCAACGCGCTGATCGCCGGTAACACTGCCAACGTTCGCCGGGTGACGTCACCGGCGTGGGCGCACCCCCACGCCAAAGCGAGACCATCGCGTGTTCTCTCTCTCTCTTTCGTTCTTTCACCCCTTCTTTCCCTCTTTCTTCCTTCCTTTCTCCTCCTCCACATTTTCTCCCGCTTCTTCTTAGCCCTGTTCTTCCTCCTCCTCCTCCTCTTCTGCTTCTTCTTCTTCTTCTACTTTTCTGTTGGGCGTCACGCTCGTCGTGGTAACTCCGCTTCGAGTTATCTCCTTTTCTCGCAACGACCTGGCCGATCGTTGGCGGTGGCGGTGGGTAGCTCGCGCGCTCGCGAACACCTAGGCAACCCCGTCTCGAGGAGGACGCGACCGATTTCGACGCTGCGAGTCTCGGGAACCCGGAGGAAATTCAACGTCCGGGCCCGGCACGCGTCGCGTCGCCTTGCCTCGCGGCCTTGAAACTGGAGCGACGAAGGAGAGGAACCGGCCGAACGCGAGTCTGATAGCTTCGGCGCTTCAGGTCGATACACTCCTGGGTTGGATGACTTTTACCGTAAACACGCTGCCCTCAACTTAATCCATCCTTCCGTAGGTACTTGTTCGCGAAATTCTGCGCGCGTCCCGCTTCGGAATCCAAAGTCGAATGTGGAAGCTAGTCGGTTGATCGTCCGCTGAAAAGAGCACACGGCCAATTTAGGGGGATGGCCTCTTCTTTACGCCGAGGGATAAATATCCACTTGCCTGGCACGTAATATCAGGGGCACAAGTGGTTCGTTAAGTGCAGGTTTCGACGCGTGCCAGAAGCGCGTCACGCGTGTTACCGTCTGCAAGGGAACGCGATAGTCTGTCTTCGGGCCAACCGAGGCAAGGGGGAGGAGAAGGGAAACCGCAAAAAGGACGAACGCGCAAAAAGTGGTACTCGCACGAAACGCGACAGTCTTGGAAGCTGGAAGCACGTTTTTAGTCGTGCCGCTAATAGACCACTCGCGGCACAGTGATCCTGGCGTCCGAGCCATTCTCAACCGTTTTCTTTGCCCCCGGATCCAGAAAAAGTTATGTCCCCTTCGTGTCGACGATAACTAGATTATCAGGACGAACCTTCCGCTGCGGCGGTAGCGGTGATGGAAGCGTGATTTAAGATTATACGAGAGCGGAAGGATATATTTCAAGGGTCCCGTAAACGGCGGAGCCTATTCTTCGATCGGCTGGATCGAATATTTCACGAGCAAACTAGTGGAAACTGTAAAAGCTAATGTGGTCGATCGGTTGAAACGACTTGAAACAACTTGAAACAACGTCGATGCACTCCGATCTTAATCTTCCCCTGTTTCTCGCGCCTACCGCGCCTTACCCCGTGACAATTTTGTCATTAAGCGGAGCAGAAGTGCATGCGATGCTCGAAAGATAAGACCGGCAGCAGATGTCCTCCAGCGAGCATAGAGGTATCGAAACAGGTCGATCCAGTTTTTGCAATTACGTGAAAACGACTATTTCGACGTGCATACCCTCTAGCTAAAAAGGGTTGCAACTTCCCTTCGGAGATTTTCATTGCCATGCTCCGCGATCGCCGGTGGAACGAGCGGAGCGCAAATATACTGCTCGGTCGTCTGCTCACTCTGCTGCGCCGCTCTCGTTCGCCGCATGACCGAATAAAGATACGAGGTCGCGAGTGGCCGTGACTAAAAGAAAGAAAGAGGGAAAGACTCGTCAAGAGGAAGGAGGCGAGGCAAGGTGGGGTGAGAACGAGTGAGAAATCGAGCAACGATCGTGATCGTTGATCGCGCTCGCGCTGGCGTCGAGGAGTGGAAAACTGGCAACCGACACCGTGCGTCGTCGTAGGGAAGGTGTAGCCGGGTCTCACCTGATCGACCGTTTAAAGAATCATAAATTTAACGATAATGATTTCCACGAGTGGCGAGCAACGCGGGATACCCGACACTATAATTTCTCGGTTTTCGATTACTCGAGGAGAACCTTTCCCCTCTCCGGGCCCTGTTCTCCATTAACCGGTGTACCCTCGGGCCTTTCTACAATTTTCAAACGAACAAAAGACTCGCCACGTGATTCGCGGTTCGGCCAAAGCCGACGGAGCACCGCTGGAACAATAGACAAGCCGTACGATCCGGCGGACATGAAGCCGCAACGTTCTGCGAAATTAATGACAGCCGAATTTCGTAGCGAGAAAATTAATCCGTTCGGCCGGCCTAATCGTTCCGTTTAAATCGCCAGAGGGAAGCTGGAGGACGACGGAGAGGGCGGTGACGATGAGGATGACGGTGACGGCGATGGTGCCGACAACGATAACCGTGGTGGTGGCCGCGGAACAGGCACATGCCATATCTGGCCAGACTATCCTACGTGGGCTCGATCCTCGGCTCGGCTCGGCTCGCCTCTCCTTCCTCCTAGCCGAGCAAACACACCTTTTTAGCGGCATTACATTAATATCGTAATGGCACGGGATCAAGCGAGCGAGTCGGCGCTGCCCGAAGGCGCGCGCTCTTGGTCCTGATCCCTGCTCAAGACAGAGAGACTGCGCCTCCTCCTCCTCTTTCTCCTCCTACTCCTCGGCGTAGTCATCGTCTTCTTCTTCTTCTTCTTCTTCTTCTTCTTCTTCTTCTTCTTCCTCTTCTTCTCTGCGGACGACGCTGAAGCCTCCCCGCGGATACGCTAACTGTCTCGCGTCCGAGTGGATCATTTGTCTTCCTCAGGGAAGAACAACTGCGCATATCGCGGACTCCAGGGATTCTCCGTCGGCTGGCACGAGCCACCTTCCACTCCTCGTCGCGTGGAAACAGAGACCTCGCGAAATCAGTCAAGAAGACTCTCCTAAGCAGTTGTTGCCGAGGTGCATAGCTACTTGGTGGTTTTAGACCTTTGCCTAGACATTTTCTCGCGATTTAGAAGAATGTTAGCAACGATAGAGTGTTGCTCTATGACCGCGCGGAGGGCGAGAATGATCGTGGAGCGGAGTCGTCCCTGACGGGAGTATATCCGCTCTCTCGGAGAGACATAATTCGAAATTGTCGGTTGGGTCAAAGGGCAGGGCCCGGCTACTTGAGCGAGTTGACTCTGCCGGTCTCGGGGGTCACGTGCCACGGCTTCTTTACTTCTTCTGACGTTATACGTACGTACATACATATACATACCTCTTCCCGCGTCGTCTTCGCCCGAGCGTTCCACCTCCCTGCCTCGCGAGCACAACCTCTCGCAGCGATCGTGACAGACGTTATCGCTTCGGCCGGTCGTTATCAGTGTCGTTAGATATCTCTTGATCGCGCCGGGAAGCACGGGGAAGCACGCGAGCGCGACCCCCTCGCGCCTCGGTAACCGGAGGATGGTAAAACTTTTACGCCCAATTTGAATTTCCCCCGCGACGAGACGCGACGATCTTATCTCTTTCTCATCCAAGCATTCCCAAACGAAATAAAGCAACTCGGAGCGTCCTGGGGTGTCCGTGGCCGGCAGTAAACGCGGCCCAGAGGAGGGAAAAAAAGGAGACAAAGAAGCAGACACTGATCTAACGGAGCAGCCGAACCAACAGAGAAAAAGAAGCAGGGAAGAAGAAGGAAGGAGAGTCTGAAGAACGCGGTCCTGCAGCCGAGTCGAAATGACCTCATCGGATGTGGCTCTGATTCGCTCAATTCGTCCACGACGTTCCAGAGAGCTCGTGCTCGGTCGCGCGCATCAACGCGCCAAGACACGGACGTGTCGCTGTGTCGCCGTGTCGCGCGGAAAAGGAGCCTCTGCTCCGCGATTGCTATCGTCTTTGCCTCATTATTCCATTATGATGGCGTGTGGCGTGTGCCGTACCCCATTCGCCCTGATTGCCAGCATCTTCTCCCCTCTTCCTTGCTTCCTTGCACGCTCCAAACACCTCCAACACTCTCTTATCCTCCTTCCCCTCCTCTCCCCGTCACCCTTTCTCTCTCAGGTCCCCCGTCGCCCCTCGCCCGCCTCGCGAGCTCAGCCATTCCAAGCGAGCACGCGTACACATCTCTGCGACGATGATGTGCGTGATATTACGCGGCCCGAGGAACCTGGACCAGGGCAGAGAGAGGCGACCGAAAGGGTCGTGGAAGAGGAGAGGAGAGGCAAGTGAGGTGAATAAGGGGCGGGGGCGAGGGTGGTGTCGGTGGCGGTGACGGTGGCGGTGGCGGCGTCGATGGAACAGGGAGTCGAAGAGGACGAGAGGGGACCAAGGTGGATGGACGACGGGACGGGACGGGATGGGTCGCGACGCGACGCGAGGCGATGGGACAAGGCAGGATACAGAGGACAGAGACTCTCAAACGGTTCGGAACAGGTTCCAGGTTCCAGGACCGTTGCTTGCCTCGCTCCGACGCGACGCGGTCGCGCCCGCGTCTGCCGGTGGGTGGAGAACGAGTTACAGGCCACGGAAGACACCTGGTTTTTCGGTTAAGCGCGACTCCAGTGCGGCAACGTCGGAGGAGAGAAGCACCTACACGTCCCAGCCACCAGGCCGAGAGTTTTGAATATAGGCCGCGGCTGGATCTTAACTCAACGCTTGTCCCCGTCTCTAAACGTTCGCGTTCCTTTCCCCGCTCGTACTTCACCGGCGACGATGACTACGCGGCTTTTTCGTCCCGGGGCCCCTTAGCTTAGCAAAAATCCCCGTACAACCTCGAGCGTGTACTTCCGTGGATAGAAATCATCGGGCAACGGATGATTCGCTGATCCCACGATGCCCGATTGCCGGCCAGAACAATGGCTTCGGATAATGCGGAATAGAGTACCTACGTAACGTGCGCTCGCGCGCAACGATAGCCGATTGTAAATTGTGAATTGTAAATTGTAATAAACGTTGTGCGTTCCGGGTTTACATCGAGAAGCCTCCGTTGTTCTTTTTTCCCCTACTCGCGGAGAAGGTGGAAGAAATTTCGACGGGTTTGGACGGAAGCGACGGACAACGCACCCCGATCTAAATACTATTTCGTTGTCGCGCCCCGTGGCCCGTGCGCGCTTAATGGCCGGATGTATCGCAACGAATAATAATTACCGGGAAAACGACCGCGAGCGAGACGAATCGCGCACGTGGGGGTATAATTTCGCGGTGGGATGACAATAAGTCTGGTAACCGGTGTCTTTTTTTATCTAACCACCCGTTATTTAACCACGGTCCCGCGCGATAGTTCGCGGAGAGGTTGGATTGAAAATCGCGCACCACCACCTCTAAAACTTTCAATCGAAATTGACACTCGGTGCTTAGAGAGGGACCGAGCGTTTGCTTCGCCTTGGACGTTTACGTTGTGCAGCTGCATCCTATTTACCTGTGCCTATGCCCGACCACATCTGGCCACGAATTACAGGGCACGTCCACCGACGATTGATTTAAAACGACCTACTCGATTAATTCAGGTTCCGTTGCAGAAATTATGGTGCTGGTAGTTGCGGGGATTTCGCGGCCGATATGGGAACGCTTTACGACGCGCAACTTTACAACGATGTTACTCATTGTCAGACCGACACCGCCCTTCTAAACGATTGCTAACCCTCGAACGTGTCTCGTACGCCTGGCTGGCTTGAAAAGCCACTTGAAGCTTCCTTTGTCAAGAGTTGCATTTTCCAGACTCTTTCTAAATTAAAGGATTCCACTGGAAAATGCTTAATTAACGTTGAAATCTACGCGCTCGTAACGCGTGAGCGCTCGTATCGCGTTGCCGCGCCGTCAGAATCGCGTGGAGGAACAGTTAATGGTACATACGCGCGGCGAATCGATTCGTCTCGCCACGATCGATTCAGCATTTCCTCTTAAATCACGCGGCAGGATGAGCAGCGCAGGCGTGTGCGTGGCCGCGTGCGTGTGCGTATGCAGGTAGACTCTCAAGATTAGACGAGATTAGAAACGGGGAGTGTCGAACGGTAGTATCGTGAACGGGACGGGGCAGCGCGGCAGCATTTACGACGAAAACTTTCGAAATCACTTTAAAGTCTTGTACCACACGCTTCTCCGTAGGTACCTAGGTACTCGAATTCTACGTGCTTGCACGATTAACCGAAACTTTTACGCGAATCGAATGTGTCCGCTTACGAAGATTCTATGCGCGTACATGTTGGATCGAATCGTTCAAGTCGATTCATGGAAACTGGGGGAAACTGTGCGTAGTGTCTGTGTGGTTGTACGAAAATGAAACCATCAGCCGCGACCAATTTGTCCAAGCGATCGAGCGGCGTAGCGATCGAGCGATACTTGGCGCGCGTTGCGCAGTGCGTAAACGCGGTAATTAGGCTGTTCTGAAGCTGGACTCGGCTGTAAACGGCATAGGCCATTTATCCGCGTACCTTTCTCCTTGTTCTCCCTGGTGCGGTGGTAGGCATCCGAGTGTCTGCGCTATCTCGATTCCTGTGCTATTAATTTCTACGCGCTCGCCTGGCCGCGCCGACTACTTCGTAACCCGGATAGCGGCTGACAACTTTTGCTTTACCCTTTGATACGCTATCATACCGCGTACTTGAACGGTAAATCGTTTTCCAACCCGAGCTCCCTTCGAACTGCTGTTGGACCGTTTTTGATGGTGCGTAACGTTAAGATGATTCGCGAATTGCGATGTAGGTACTGTTCGTAGCCACTTTGGTACCGCCGCGCCGCATAGTGTAAGGAGTATATAGGGAAAAAATCAAAAATCAATTTTCCATTAGTTATTTACACGTAATTGATATGTTAATTATATTTATACTCCGAAAAAGTAATTGTTTAACCCTGTAAGGCCCAGACAGGTTTCTCGGCGGAAAGAAATGATTTATTGCGATTAGTTAAGTTTAAACTTTACGAGCATTATTCTTTTAGTATAACAATTAATTTAGACGTATCTGCCAAATGAAATGTAAGACAAAACAATTTTACACTCAACTGTTTGAAGGAAACAAGAGAAATGTTTCAGGTTATAGAAAAATATCCAACATGCATTCGCCAGAAATTCGCGAGCACAGATTTGTCTAGTTTTTTTCCGCTTTATTGTGTGTATTTTTTCTTATGTGGGAGCACTCGGGAGCAGATAAAATTTATACCAGATTAAAGGACGTAAAAAGGAGTAATTATTGTGAAAAAATGAAAAAAGAGTAATAATTTGAGCCACTGGTACGTATCCATATCTTTAAATACAAGAATTTTTAATTAATGAAACCAAAAAAAAAAATTATATATTTGCTTCTTTTCAAAAGAAAAAAAAAGGAAGAAAAGAATTTATAAATACAACAAAAATGCAGTGGGTAAATATTTCCTATTTGTAGTCCGTGACAATTTGTGTTTGGTTATTCGACTTTGAATGTAATTACTAACCTTAAATCCGTTATTTATTTTCCTAAGTTATAATGTTCTTAGGTATATCGGAGGACTGTTCACTATCAATTCCATGAAATGAAATACAATATTTGAAAACTGAAGTTTTTGCTTTTTGCACACGCGCCGCGCCGAATCCACTCCTGCGGGTGCTGATATCATTCGGGTTGCGAAATGTCCCTGTAGCCTATTAGCTTTCAAATTTCTAGTCCCCATAACTTGGACGATCCAAAGTCGCGTGACGTTGGCAGAGAGCCAATTGCTTGACCGAATTCGGTAATGGCAGAGGAGACTAGGGCGTAGGAGTTTGCCGCGCGAACGCACGTGTCAGGATTAATCGAAGCATCGGATATCGATATGCAGAGGTGAGACGGTGAGCAGAAGTTGAGAACCAGGGAGAACGTGGCGAGGCACGCGACAAGGCAGAGCGCGTGTCCCACGCGCGCGCTCGTTCCTTCGTTCCTTCGCTCGCTCGCTCGCTTCGAGGAGCTCTCCTCAAATCAAATCACGTAACTCGCCGCGATGTATATCTCTCCTCTCTCGCGGTGAAATCGTCGAATCGTTGAATCACGGAGCGGGAACGGAGGACGGTGTGTTCCGTGTCGAGTGCGATTGGCGAGTCGCAAAAATCCGCCATTAAAATCCGCGAGCGAGCAGCTCCTCCCATCGAAGAGTACTCGACGACCGAGCAGTTTCGAGAGATCGTCGAGATCCTGGACCGATCGCTCCTGGCGTGGGCGCGCCTTTTTTCCCTCCGATCCTCGCGCCGTCGACTATTTCATGGTTCACGGTTCACGGTGCCTCGTCCACCATCTCCGCAGACTCTACGAAAATATTCCTATCGTCCGGAGATTTTACCGAAGTCCGGTCTCCCTTAATCATCTTCGTCGTCGTCCTCGGCTAATATCCAGGGTATTAATTAGGAAGGCGTTCAATGGTTTATAATGGTGGCCCCCAATTAGATGGGTCCTGTTATCGATGGATCAATTTCTGTCGGTGCCGGGTTATCGGGGCGCCTGATGGCCGAGGCTCGAGCCGGCGCCTGTAAATGCGAGACGAAACAGAGGAGGGGAAGCTTAATTCGCCGTACATTTCCCCTTATTTGGGCTTCCGTGCTGGATGGCCGGAGCCGTAGCCCGAGCCGGAGCCAGGAGGGAGAGGGAGAGCGATCGGTTGGGAGTTGGGAGGGACCGAGAGGGTCGGCCGTACGAGCTGTACCGCGGGACGCTTGCTGAGTGACGAATGTGTATACCCGTCTTATTCACCTCCTACCGTATTCGGCGACAGGCTTGCAGATCGCTCGGGATTAAGCCTGTAGTTCTAATCTGCCCGCCGCTCCTTTTCCTCAACCTCCGCTCCATGGGAACCGTCTGTTTCTTCGATTACATTCTGCTTGGCTGAGAATCAGAATGAGAATTGCCTCTCGCTCGCTGGTCAGTTGGGATTATCGGTTTCATGAATCGTTCGCCTAATGCCGCGGAGAGAAAAGTCGAGTAGAAGGGTCGTTCGGTAGTTGGTTAGCTGGAGGAGAAGCCGTGTCCAGCTTTGAAACTTTGAAGCGTGATCGCCGTGCTAGCCGTGTTTTCTATTCCGTCTGGTCTCACCGGTGGAACGTATCGCCGTGGCGAAGCAACTCCAATCATAACTCGATACGAGGTGTGCACGTTACTCCCCTATTATGTTTTATGCAGATAGGCGGCCGGAAAGAAAACTGCCGGTTAACAGTGCACCGCGCGACCTTACAAAGCCGATCGTTTATTGTTAGGTCGCACGTGCGTGCGGTGGCACACAAGACCGAAACGAACTGGCCTAGCCACAATCAACACCGACATTCTCAACCTTTCGCGATTGACAAGAGAGCGGCTCAACATTCACGCCTTAAGATTGATTTGTGAGCCCTGCGGACCCGGGATCCTATTCACGTATCAAGCATATTGTGACGGATATCGCCTGGAGAAAATTGCTCAATTCAGAGCGGCGCGCTACTGCCAACGATGTTCCTTGTGCTGCCGTGCACGCTGCACAGAGTGCACAGTGGATCGCAGCAACGAGCAGTAACGTAGCTACCGCATTGGACTCCCAGACACGATCTTCTCCTTCGTAATTTTCAGCTACATTGCTGTGCTTCAAAATCCGCCACCCGAGTTGGTAACCGAAATTACGAAATCCTCCTCCTTCGAAATCCCTTCATCTTCGCTATAATTCCAAGTCCAATTCTACGAGTATTCCAGATACAATCCAGTCTCTTAAGGGGATGCTGATTAAAAATGCAATCATCTTGTGACCGTCAAAGCGTACATCTCACTTTCTCAGAAGATCGCTGTTACGACCGTAGTTTCGTGAAATAAGATCCGGAGTGTAAATCACGACCGATCGTCTCCCTCTTACGAGATCGCTTTCCCATATGCTCGAAACTCGAGGAGGATTACGATTCCGATCGGTATGACGACGAGGACGATGTCGCGTTGTTTTCTTCGCCCCGAATAAAAGAAGTTGTCTTGGTCCGACGCGATAAGGAAGCAAGAGGAAACGGAGAGGGTCCAAGTGGAGGAGGATATAATGGTCAGAACGAAATCGTATTAGGGCACGAGAGAACGTTCGCTCGGGTTTTTATCGAGCCGGATACACCTCGTTTCTGTCTGTTGCTCGCACCAATACACGGCCACGCGTGCATGATTCCTAGCTGGAAAATTAGGCAGGCTCGATTTTTGGTACCACGACCACCCTGCGCGCCGCGCCGAGCTGATTTAGGTACGGACTCCTTGGTAACCGTGCGGGTGAAAAAGAATCTCTGCTATGATCGTTAAACTTTTTCCTACCACGCTCGCGTGGGATATCAATTAAAATCGTTCGCGAAACAATTCCCAGCCGCAACGTTGCGACGCAGGGGTAGATTACTCGCGTGAAATCAACCGGGCGAGTAGCTAATATAAAGGAGAGCGGGGTAAACACGAACGCGGGGTAATCGTGAATGCGAATAAAAACGATGTTCTCTTTCCACTAGCTAATAGCTTAGGTTGTATTCAACGCCAGGCAGAATGTAATAAATACCTACAGAACGCTGATGCTATTCAAGATAAACAGAATTTATTATTTTCATAATGTTTCAAGTAATATTTTGTCTATTTTCAATTGCATGTATTTACTGTCAAATTAATGATACAATTGTTTTTCTTTTTTAAGTTGAAGTAAAGCACTTTCTTACCAACAATTTGTGACCAAGGCGTTGCTTCAATCATGATTCTAGCCTCTGAAATAAATTATTTTTTATTTTTTCATGTCGTGGGGTATCGACGAACAAATCGGATGGGTTAATCTCGAGCCTTCGAGATTAGCAACGTTAACCGATTTTCATGAAATTCCCAGCATGTATAAAACTTACTTAAGGGGGTATACCCGTTTGAACCCTCGGAAAGTGTGTACATTTTGTGGATTTTTTTACAAGTCAACGGCTTGATGCAGATTTCCTGTTTTTTTTTTTTACTATCTTTATATAGTATTATGAACGACTTAAAAAAAAGTTTCAGTTATATATCCGAAAGTCCCCGATTTTAGACGGTTAAACGGTGGCCCTAAAAACTCGCGCTACGTTCAACGAATTTACCTCCAATTTTGCATGCAGAATCGTAATAAGATTCCACATCGTCCAACGAAGGCTTTTTTTATTCCGATTCCCCGTTTATTATTTATAATGAAAAAAGTTGGATTTTTCTCTTAGAAAAATTTAACTTTACCTTTGATCTCTCACCATTTCTTCATTTTTCAAAATTTGCAAAATCGGCTTCGTTGGACGATAGCTATTGACATACTTTATAAGAAAATTTTGTTGTTTTTGATTTCTGACACGACATGCAGCTGTTTTCAGGGCCACCGTTTAGCCGTCTAAAATCGAAAGACTTCAGGATGTGTATGCATAACTTCCCGAAAACAATAGTTTTTTAACTGAAACTTTTTATTTGAGTAGTTCATAATACTATGTAAAGATAGTAAAAAAACGAGAAATCTGCATTAAACCGTTGACTTGTAAAAAAATCCACAAAATGTACACATTTTCCGAGGGTTCAAACGGGTATACCCCCTTAAACCTACAAACGAAAAAAAATGTTTAAAGAACAACTTTTACTTTTTTCGATATTCCGACCAATTGCAATTTTTTGTAACGCACAAGAAGAGAGATTTGAAAAATACATTAGGTATAGGTAGGTAGTAGCAACATTTTTTATGGGTTGACCATCGAAGTCGCGCTTTCTGTGCGACTTCTGTGATATTTAGCACTATGTTGTAACCACGAACACCAAGGATTTTGCTTTTTCACTATAAAGTAGATTTTTATTATAATTTTCCAAAGATTCGTCACAGTACATTATAGATGAATAGTTCAAGTATGTTTGCAAATAATAAACAAATTCATTTCTCACACAGTCTTCGTTTCGTTTCCTGTTTAGCTTAGGTGTTCGAAATTACTCCGCTCTCCCTTATATGTAGTTTACCCGAAGAAGCAGCGTGGAAAAGCAGGATAGTCGGCGGGCATCCGATCTCGAGTAAGAAAAGTAGTAAATAAAAAAAGTTTGCACTTGCCATCGGAGACGAGGGGACGGCATGAACGATAAAGGAAGTCCGAGGGTGATTAGCGGAGCATGATTAAACGGAACATGTAATGGTGTAATACGCACTACATTAACTCGTGGCGGTATCCCGCAAGAGGTGGTTCAGTTGGATTCCACTGTGGTCGGTCAACGTGGCTGAAGCGCCTCAATGAACCGGCAGCGAATTAAAACGTTCACTCGTCGAGCATGTACGATTGGCCATGGAATTCGTCACCTCCAACGATCTCTGTCCCGTGATGCTATGTACATAAGTCGATTGCCTCTACCTCCGGCCACGGTAGCTTCCTTCTTCTTCTTCTTTCTTGCGTTTCTTTTTACGAAACAGCACCGATTAGAGTGATTAGAGCAACACTCCGCTCACCGGCGAAACGACTCTTCTACTCGGACCGGACGAGCTCGGCATCCTCAATTGGCATTTCAATCTCCGCCGAATGATCGATCGATTTCGCCTTCGCGAGCATGTTTCCCGCGAACAGGGAGCATCTTCTACCACAGCCTGCCGGTTCAAACGTGCATCCTCGAATGGGCTCGTAGGCAGTCTTCTAGCATCTTGTCACCGATACGTCTGCGTGGACGCGACGCGAGACCGAGTCACGCCGCGCGTAATACATCATTCCGGAGAAATAAAATTCGGCACGCTTAGTTCTCTACAAGCCTGTGCGTTAGAGGTTCGTTGTTCCGCCATTGATCCCCGCATCCTTGCCGGAGCTCGAGAACGAGTCGAGTAACGACGACCATTAATTTTCTCCACGTTATATAGCGGACATCCTCGTACGACCGGCTAACGTTACGAATGCCGAGTGCCCATGGTACGCGAACACTGTCTCCAACTTTCGACTTTCTTGCCTCGGTCTCCTGGACGGTCCACAGGAAGATGCTTCGAAACAGGGAGTAGGGGAGACCGGGGCTAAAAGTAAGTTCTTCCGACCGTTCTATCTTCAAAATGAAAAGACAGTTGTATTTTAAATTATTTTTTTTTCGTGTGGGTTCATCACGTTACTCTGTCGCCTATTTTAATATGTGTTCGTCACACCAAACCGTGAGGTTGTAAGCAAGGATATATTAGTCGCGTACCAGATAAGTAAATATTTTTCTACCATTATTTTTTCATCTATTTCGATTAGTTAACGTCGATATTATTGATTGATTCGTTCTTAAGGATCAAATGACATTTAAGAACATGGTGTAATTGTGTTTATCGTTTCAATATGTGTATAAGCAGAATAGTCTGTCAAATTGCTAGATTTGTCGACATCGCAAATGTATAAATTCTTCCTGCTGTGTTTTAAGATGCAAACAGAAAGGGGCACTATTTCCATCGAAGTTACGCATAAAGTAAAAAAACTGTCGCTAGTGAATTCAATATTTGCGACTTGACTCTATTAAGAGTTATTAAAAAAACTACAATCTGGACAAGAAGCCACTGTAGGCTACTAGTATTAATCTGAATAAGTAGGTACCCAGAAACAGTTAAATGTAAGACCGATTTGTAGATTTGAATTTTTATACCAAAGGCAATGTTTATGGTTATTATATTGTTTTGGTTTTCTTTTAAAGATAATACATTTTTGTTGATTCTAGAAATCAGTCGATAGCGAAGAGAATAACTACATTATTTTCCAGTGATTTTTTATGTTTTATCGAAATCGGAATTTTTAGCCTCGGTCTCCCCTACATGTGTCGATGAAGAGACCCTCGACCGAAGGGAACGGTTGGAACGCGAGAGAAGTGTGTAGTAGATGGCGATCACCCCGAGGAGAAGACAAGCTTGCATGAAAAGGAGTAGGTATGTAATTGGAAAGAGGAAAGCGTCGATTCGAACCGTCGGCGTTGCGTCACCGTGGAATGGCATAATTACCTACGACTCGGAAAGGAATCGGCGATAAAGCGATTGGGCCTCGGGACATCGATCCGGCTCGGGTACAATTAGTTAATAGGGCCGAGCGTATCTAATTTCCTAGTGTCGGTGCGGCAAGCGCGTGCTGCGCGTGCTGCGCGTGCTGCGCGTGTCCACGTGCAAGGGGTCGCTTAACGGTTCGAAACACCTAATCTCGACACGAATTTTCGAGTTTCTTACCGTGGCGTGGCGTGGCGTCTCGCCGTCCCGTGCGCGTACGAAGGAAACGCTGCGTCTCTTTACGAGCGAGGGGAATCATTCTCTTCTCGCGATGAACCGCGAGGGAGGGAGAGGGACGGGCGCGCGTGGACAAGACGGAGAGGAGAGGCGATCTTAAGCAGCGTACTCGCGTCTAATGGTGGACCGTGTACGTATGTCCCGTCGTGTACCTATATACATACCTACCCGCGTACAATGAACACAGATCGACCGAGCAGATGGAAAGAGAGGGGACGAGTGGAGCAAAGCCAACAGCCCAACGATGGAGAAGGAAAGAGGGCGAGAGAGCCTACTAAATGTTGGTCCAAGCGCGTGGGATGCTGGTTGCAGTTAGGCTCGTGCCTACTCCCTCTCTACCAGTCCTCTCTCCTCCGTCCTCCGTCCTCCCGCCGTTTCTTCACCGTTCTTCCCCTCCCGGTGGTTCTGACTTTGAATACCGGTCGGGTCTGTTGGGTCTGATGTGCGGCTGTGTTGCGGTCGTCGAGTTAACCGCGCTACTCACACGCGTGGCCAAGCCTTTACACGCACGCACCCACACCTCCGGGGGATGGCACAGTGACAGAGGCACCAACCGGCCGGGAGAGAGTGCGCGGTTACCAACACAACGCAGCCCCGAGGAGACTTCTTTTCCTATGCGTGAGCGCGTATGGTATGCTATATGCCGTATGCCGTATGTAGATAGATTCGGATGGTGCGTGGACCAGTCCCGGCTGCGGCGCGGCGTGCGCGAGCTGTACGGCCAGACAATGCTGGAGAGAGGTTCGTGCCACACCTCTTTTCTTCCCTCTTTTCCATCTCGGACCCTCGCCGCGCCCTTGCAGTAGATCTCTCCCTCGCTGTCTTCCTTTTCCTCTTCTTCCTCCTCCTCGTCCTCCTTTTCCTTTTTCCTCTGAATATATCCCACCCTCCTTCGCCTCCTTCATCTCCTTCATTCTCCACCGTATCCCTTCCTCCGCTTCGACGAGGTATCGGCACCGAGCCTTCCCGCTCGTATTTCGTCGCGTCTTTATGCACCTACGTTGGATTTACTCGCGTATTCCTCTCCGTAAACCCGCGCTGTCCAAGGGACTCGCGGAGTTTCGTGGGCTCGTGATAAGCCGCCTCTCCGACGGATCGCTGGGCATAAATTCTACGGACGCTCCGGCGCGGCGACTCCCCTCGAATCCCCACGGATAAGTCGATCGAAATTGGATAGCAGGAATTCCCATCGATAATCATCGATAGTGCAAGATCAATGCACTGGAACACGCTTGCAATGAGATTTGTCAGAGTACGAGCCCAGCGTAGCTCCGTGTCAACCGTGGTGCCCCTCGTCACGGATCTTTAATCGATAACGATGGAGTGGAAGACAGCACCTCCGGTAAACGAGCTGGATACGCGAAATAAAAGCTTGCGGTGATGCCAGTATGGGACGAGAAGCCGTGATTAACACCGCGGTGGATCGTGGAACGGCTGGACGAAGATCGATGAGGATCGGAAAGGTGGTCGTCGAGCGGTGTATCACGGTAGCCGGCTCGTTATTCGAATTCCTGGGATTCTGAGCGTCGTCTGGATCGGTTGGCACGCAAAGTCGCTCGGTGTTGCCCGATCCCCACCGGTCATCCTCGCCTCCCATCTCTTCACTCCTCTCCGGCCGGACTTACCGAACCGGATGGCACGATCACGAGGTCCAGGACCGCGTAATTAATTGATATAATAATCGTGACGGCCAGTCTTAATTTCATCGGGACGCACACGACCGTGCTTCACCACCGACGGCGCGCCGCGGCGTTCCGTTCATCCTGCGTCGTATAACTCCTCTCTCTTTCATCTTCCTCCCTCAATTCGGTTTCCTCCCTTTTTCCGCAGAAACGCTGCACGGCCAACGACGAATCGTCCACGTCCGCCGGCACAGTCGCGTCGCTAAGTCTCTTCAAGGTTGGCATCGTTGGACTACCATAATCCACCTCGTAGATTATTATCGGCGAGAGAAGAGACTTGCGACACACACCGGTCCCGTCACTTCTCCTCCTTGCAGCCTGCTCCTCTTTTCGTTAGCTTCGAGAGCACGGGATCGTAAACCTCTTCTGGCGATGGTGATCATTATGAACCGCCTAGTATAAACATACCTATAGCTGCATAAGTTGCCGTATCCGCGTTTGATTTGCGTCTGCCAGGGGAGCGTATAATTCCTTATCTTAATTGACCCGATTAGCATATTGTTGAGAACGGCAGAGGCTCGCTTTAGACTTTAGACGCTGCTTGCACGCAATTCTGCGTGCCCCGCGCGACCGGAGCATCGCGTGCGAGTAAATTAACAGAGACTCAGTTGCTACTGGAATTTGGTTTTCGGTGCTAGGTAGTAGCTTGATAGTCTCCTTCTCTCTTTGCGGTCGGTTAATCGAGGAGGACGGTATCGATCCGAGACCCTGGCTACATAGGTATTAGGGATTAAGCTGCCTCGTTAGACGTTGAATCGGTCCGGTGTCCCGTATACTTTCGTACACAGGTATAGTCGCCTCGCCGCGGCCGTGATTTCAAAATATTAATAGACGATGCGTGTTTTAACGTGTCCGGTGTTGGGTGTATGGGTCCGCAGGCCACGTCTCGTCGTCCTTCTCGTCCATTCGAACGACGGAGGTCTCTGTCGAGCCACAGGAGCCCGGAGACTTTCACCGCGGCGCGGCGCGGCACTCGGTTGTTCATTCATAAATTGATTATTAAAGGCTTGTCGGAGCCGTTCTACCGCGAAAGATACGCGCGTACACGGTGGCACGAGCTACGCGATCCCTCTCGCTTTTTCACCGCGTTGTTCCCGCTCCACGGCTACCGCTCCGATCCAAGATAAAATAATCAAACCGACCGGCTACCGAGGGAGGAATCCAAATGCCTTTCCTCGGCCACTAGCTAGCTGGCTATTAATTTGTCGGCTTCAATGAGTACTTGGCCTGGTGCACGCAAAAGGACAACATTTAGGTATCCTTTATTTTTTCACTCCTGCTGCTTCCCGCCCTTTCCGGTCTCCCGTGTGCAACTTTTTCTCCAGCGCGTGTGCTTGGTACTTTGGCACAGCAACGTGGACTTACATTTAATAGCTCCGGATGTCTCTGCGAGGAATCTTTAATTGTCCCAATCCGAAGGATGATTGCGCGCGAGTACCTACACCCTTGCAACCAACTGTTTCTTCTATCTGGAGAAATTACAAGCCTGCCGTGTCGCGTGGTCCGTGGAATTCTCTGGAGCATGGATTTATGAACGTATTAACTTTTATAGACGCCACATTTCTGAAGAACGCTTGTTAGAATGTTGCGCCAGTCTTAATTAAAGAATATACTCGGCTATTAGGCGCATCGATTGAGAAACGGAGGCAGGATATCTCTCGAGGATCAGCCTCCAGCGCCCAGGCAGTGTGACAATTCGTACACAAGCAACGGCCCAGGCACGCTGGCGCGGCGATAATTTCTCGGCTCGCCGGTTTGACCTGCATCTAACGAGTTTGGTCGCGAGTAGGGGAGAGTGGGGTAATCACGAACGCGGGGTAATCGCGAACGCGATGGTTATGGCGTTTTAATAAATAAAAATTGACGTTCCCTCTCCACTAGCTAATAGTTTAGGTCGTATCCAACGCTGGGTAAAAAGTGATAAATACAGAACGCTCACGCTATTCGAGATAAACACAATTTATTATTTTCATCATGTTTCAAGTAATAGTTTGTCCATTTTCAATTCCATGCAATTACTGTTGAATTAATGATACAATTGGGATTTTTTAAGTTGAAATAAAGCACTGTTTTATCAACATTTTCTGACCAAGGCGTGGCTTGAATCATGATTGTAACCCTTGAAATAAATTCCTTTTTATTTTTTCATGTCGTGGGGTAATGACGAACAAATTTTTAAGAGCAACATTAACCCATTTTGATGAAAATTTCAGCATGTATAAAACTTATTTAAATCTACAAAAGGGATTTTTGAATTTTCATTACAGGCTCAGAAAAAAAGTTTAAAAAACGG
The DNA here is from genome assembly GCA_963971345.1 of Andrena flavipes. NCBI lineage: Eukaryota > Metazoa > Arthropoda > Insecta > Hymenoptera > Andrenidae > Andrena > Andrena flavipes. The sequence continues at coordinate 33,366,809 of OZ020481.1, forward strand.
CCTTTTCTAAAGCACAAGAAGAGGAATTTGAAAAATACAATAGGTATAAGTTGTAGCAACGTTTTTTATGGGTTCACCATATTTAGCACTCTGTTCGTGATTACCAGTTGGGCAGTCGGGTAACCACGAACACCAAGGCTTTTCCTTTTGCACTATAAAGTAGGTTTTTATTATAATTTTTCAAAAAATCGTCAAAATACTTTATAGATGAATAGTTTAAGTATGTTTGCAAATAATAAACAAATTCATTTCTCACACACTTTTGATTTTGTTTGCTTTTTGGCTTAGGTGTTCGCAATTACCCCACTCTCCCCTACACACGCTGCATAGCTGGAGTGGTCCAATGATCCAACGGTCGGTGAATTTCTGGTGAAAATCAGCGTTTCGAAGATTCGCTGGGTGCTGACTAACCCGCGAAGAAAAAGCGTCTATCCGCGATCGTACGGCGCGGAATCGATGTCCCTTTTCTTCTTTCCATCGATGGATTTAGAATCCATCGGGGGTCGACGGTGCGTCCCGGGAGGAAGTAGGTAGTACCTACTCGCGTGCGTATCCCCGCGGACGAGTGGGTACCTAAGCCGTGGGAGAAACAGAGAAGAGAGAAAAGGGAGACGAAGAAAAGGCGAAAACGGGGATAAAAAATAAAGGAAGACGTAGAGACACGGCGAAGGCAATGGTCGCGTGCATGGAGCAGACTGAGAGGGACCAAGTGGAAGAGGAAGAAGATGAGGAGGAGAAGAAGAAAGGGGAAAAAAGGACACACACGCGCTCCCGTGGATACACACGTGTCCTGGATCATGGATGCAAATATGGCATAGTATCCTGGGCCGTGCGTGGCTCGCGCCTGGATATACCTACCTAGACAGTTAATACGGGTAGGTAAGTGAAGCGAGGTGGGTTGAGCCGCACCCTGTTCCTCAAGCATCCACCGAGGTGCCGTCGCTGCGCGTGTACGTATAGCTACGGTTCTGAGCGCGTGCGAGTATGCGTGCGTTCCAGCGGCCAAAGACGACCATATATACACATCTGCGCGCAACACAGCCACCAGGGGCACCACGGGCACCAGGGACAGCAGGGGCACCAGGGCTGATGCTCGTCGCAACGCCTCGCACACGAGAACGCAGAGGAGACGAAACACACGCACCCACCTGGTCAGCGTTACGCGTTCCGCTCGCGTGTGCCAGCCTGCGAGCGAGCCCGTGTGTGTCCACTGGCGCGAGTGGACTACGAGGACCGAGATGCGAGGTGAACGCCCCCCACAATATCTCAAATCTGCGCTCGAGCGTGCTGCTTGTCTCGTAAGTGTGGCTGCACGCCACACGGAAACCGCGGGAGTGTGTGGACTCGTAGAGGCAAGCATCGCACGGTGCACACGTCTGGAAAGAGAGGACGTGTGTTACCTGAAGTCTGGCTAGAGGGACGAGTAAAACCGTGTGTGCGTGCATATTCTCTGGCTCGCTCACCAGTGTCTTATAGGTGGTAGAACGGGCCTGTCCAGTTTTCCCATGGGAACAATACCCCACGGGATATATAATAACAATGGTCACGGGCGTGGGAGACGGGTCGATCTTTATTTACCCGGTCGTTTTTCTTTTTTATATTTTTTCCTAAGGCCCGACTCCCTCCCTCTCCTCCCCCGTTCCTCGTCTTTTCACCTTCTCGTAGAGCCGTGCGTCGCGTCGCCTCGCGTCGCGGTCGCGTTCGTGGTCGGTCCAGTCGAGAGTCCACCGAGAGTTCTCTCTCGGTCCTCAACAGCAGATCCTCAACCCTCGCGACTCGCCCCGAAATTACGACTCCCCGGGCCCGCCACCTCCCAGGATTCCTTCGTTCTTTACCTTCCTCCGACGCGAGACGCTTATCTTTAAAAAAATATAATCGGACATCGATCGAGTCGCGACCGCGAGACCTACAACGTTACGCGCAACTCTGATTACCTACGCTCCTATATAGAGATCAACTTTGTTTCAGGCAATTAAACTTGATAGCGAATCGCTTTCTCGGGACTTACCAGGGAATTAGCTCTGCTGAGATTTGAATATTGGTTGCGAATGGAAGAGGAACGTAGGAGAAACGGTACGTTGATCCAGCGAAACGCATCGACGCACGCGTAAACACACAAACGTCGATTAAATGGAATAACCTGCAAAGTCCTGCGCCTCTCCTGATCATAGGTGGCGATCGTACTGGAGCATTATCGTCATTAAACATCATCGAGCGGCACGGTTATTAAATTATATCATATTATTATTCAATATTACCGTGATCTTCTCGGTGAAGCCGATTTCGCACGGTCGCATCGCATCGCGGCGTATCGCCTCGCCTCGACGCCCCTAAATGTCCACTCGTGACTTTCTTTTTCCACTAGATGGCCGGCCGGAAGAAAAGGAAGAACAGAAAGGAAAACGAAAACGAAAAGGGAAGGAGAGAACGTAGGGGAAAGAGGTGGCTTTAACGCCGAATTCTCCTCTCGGAGGACGAGGAATCCTCGTTCCTCGAGTACTTTCGTGGTGGGTGGTGCGTATACCGGCCAGAAGCCAAGAAGAGTCGTCCTCGAGTGGTTCGGATGTACCGTTGGAATCGGCCACCACAGAATTTCCCGCTCTGCAGCCTCCTCGGAGAGAAAAATACGTACGTATCTGGCTGGCGACGCGGACGCGACGGAGGCTCGTTCCATTGTCGAATGACAACACGAATAGGTACTCGATCGCTTCTGAGCTTCTTCTTCTTCTTCTTCTTCTTCTTCTTCTTCTTCTTCTTCTTCTTCTTCTTCTTCTTCTTCTGTAATTCCGCTGTGTGGCTCGTTACGCGAGAAAAGAAAAGACGAAACCGATAGGAAGCGAAGAGTGGGAGAAGACTTGCTTGCGCAACGGTCGGATAGGCTGGATGGCGAGGGTGCCCAGGGGTGGTTCACGATTCTGTTCCCGCCGATGCGATGCCTTGACCTGCCTCTAGCGAAGCCTACGTCCAAGTCGAAACCAATACGACCCGATCGCCTGATCGGTTTGCGCGCGTGGACGGATAAGTCGTCATTGCTATTTTTAAGCCCCACAATCGCCACTACCTTTCTATTTCCACAGAGAAGGCAGTCGCACCCTACCCTTAGTAGGACTCGCGAGCCTCAGCATTCGACCCGTACGACCCGTCCGAAGTCCAAAGCTTTCGAAAGCGTTCGAGGTAAGCTAGCAGAGGCAGGTATCGCGCGCGTAAACGCAAAGGAAAAGGAGCTTTCGTGATATTTGCCGAATGCCAGGCGACTTCTTCATTTGCGCAGAAGAGAGGAGACATCTGCCGGGACGTGTTTTGTCCCTGATACCACGGCGAAGTGGTTGTTGCGAAGGCGCGTGGGCGACCGGAAACTCTCCCTCCCACATTCGCGTGCCCTACCTCTTTGAAGGGACTTTCAGAGAGGAACAGCATCCAGCGGCAGGGGGAGGGGAGCAGAGTGAAAGAGAGAAGGAGAGGAAAGAAGAAGGCGAGAAAAGGGAAGGAAGAAAGATGTATGTCGTGGCGTCACGCTAACCCAAACTTCACAGAGAAATCCTCAAAAGCTTCTGCAGCATCTTTGGAAATGTCGTATACTTTTATCGCCACCAGTCTCATCGCCCCTTCTGACTAATTACCTTGCCCGGAGCATATTACCTTGGCTCCTCGTTCGAACATATTTCTCAAGAGAACGAGCGAATCGAGTAGGTATTCCCAAGGGTCGCTCGGTAAAAATACTTTGGCTGATAATTGACCGACGATATCACCGTGATTTTTGTTTGTATAATAAAAGAAAAAAAGATTCTCCACGCCACTCGTGCCGCGTTCTACGCCGTACCGCATCGTTGCCGTTGTAGCGTTGCGTCAATCGATTTGTTTACAAAGGAACCAGGCCACGTGGTTTTAATTACGTCTGTTGGACTGGCCGGTCGTCGGTGACCGAGCGCGGGCAGCTATTTTCTCGAACGGCCGAAAGCTGAAATGAACTTAATTGACAGGTAAATTTATCACCAGCAGGATCGATCGACCCTTGGGCCCTAGACCACTTTCACCCGAAATTTATTCCAATCTTAACTAATGACGCGCGGACTCGTGCCCAGCACGGCCCAGCCCGTAATCGATTAGTATCGACAATGAACGAAAATGAGTATGAAACGTATCATTAATCCTGCGTCCCGCCGCGCAGCAACGGCAAAAACCTTGAAGATCGATCACAATGAGTCGAATCAACCCCTAGCGGGCTCTGCTCTCTCGTCCGCTCGTAACAGTCTTGCACACTCGCGACCGACAGACGTAACAATTAGCGGTTGCGTAACAGAATTGGAATTGCAATTGGAAAGCGTTGCGGACCAAGCAGAGACGAAGGGTGGAACGAGTTTGGATGCACGAAGTAGGGATTAAAGTAGGAGAGTTGCATCGGAACCAACAATGTAGTAAGAATCTAGAAATCGTTCTCCATCTTTACTGGATCCTGCCGCCCCCCCCCCCCCTCCCCCCACCACGGTGTCAGGGTGTTGCGCCAGGCCTACCACTCCGCGAGCGCTATCCGGACACCTGAATCGAGAGGATTTTCACAACGGCGTTGCCTGACGCGAGAGAGCTCCGACTAGGTTGTCGCGTGGGCGACCGGAAACCGTACCTTCCTACCGTCTTTGGTCGTCACTCGACGACTCTCCACGGGCAAGGGAGCCGAGGGAGAAGAGAGAAGAGAGAAGAGTGAAGAGAAAAGGCAGACCGACCGGCCAAGAACTGGCGCAGCTCTCCTTCAACGTTCTCCAGCCAGTACCCGCGGCCGAGGGCGGATCTGTCCTGATCGCCGCGTAATGCTTCGACGCGGCAGGACCCAACAGGGATTCCTACTTACCGCGACAACATTCTACCTCCTAATCCAAACCGAAAGCTCGACGAGTCGCTTCCGTTTCCGCGACTACCGGCCGTCGATCTGCCGTCGTTTCATCTCGCGCCGTTTTAATGGGTAACCGTCAGAAGGGAAACGTGCGCGATGCGAAGGGATGCTGGGAGAGACGCGCGGGGCGACGGTGGCCGGAAGATGAGCGAATCGATGACGATGGGAAAAGGAAGGCTGTCGAAACCGCGTGAAAAGAGAGAAAAAAAGGCGGGAGAGGAAAAAAACGCTATCTAGGCTGTTGGGATGATAGAAAGGTGATGACCTCGATCCTACGCCTGCCGCGTATTAAACGCCGCACCGTGCCGCGCCGTTCTCGTCTTGCACCTCGTTCCGCCTGTTTCTGCTTGCCTGTTCTGACTGGCCTGCCCACGCCTGCCCTTCTGTCAATTATATTTACTATTTCATTCATACGGCCGCCGCTTGGTCCACGAGCCGTGCCCATTCACGAGAACGGCCGATGGCCGATGGCCGACGGCCGACGCGACGGCCGCGCATGCCGGATCGCTCGCGCCAAGCCAAGCCGAGCCAAGCCGCCGATGGCTATCCGATACCGATAGGGTGGCTCTAGCGCCTCCATATACCTATCACGATATTCCCCTAATCCTAGATTATCGGTTACCCATATCGTTGCGAAACGATCATTCACCTACTCGAACCTGTGCAGCGGTCCATTCGAAACGAAAAACCTAGTGACTGCCCTGTACCCTTCCACTCTGATAACCAGCTACGTGTTATCACTTTCGCGAACAATGTAGCTACGAGACGTATCGTCATGCATACCTTGAAAGTTTCTTTCTCTTTACTTTCTCACAGAGCTGTCGATACCGTGGGAATCTTTTTTTCGGCTCCGAAAAGGTTCACTCACTAATCGGGCGCTAATTCGGCTGATGCGGTGAGAAAACAAACGGAGGGTTCTACTGATTCGAGCCGGTGGACCGTGAAAATCCACCGGCTCGACAGCATCGGACCGTGGCGCGTTCGTTAAATAGGGGACGGGATCGGGATCTCGGCGTAATGTAATTACTCGTCGCCAATTCCCTGGTGATCGATGACAATTTATGCGAATCGATTTGCCGACACGAGTTCACCACGGGTTTTTAACGATCCACCGGAGATTAATTGCTGTCTGCGAGTGAGGTTACGCCTACTCGAATTCGAACGATACCGATCGCTCCAGTTCTGGATGAATTTTATCGATCGAAATGATATCGCGTCGCGGATCGGCCGAACTTTGCATCGAGATCGGCAACGCGATCCTCCGGCAGAGCAACGTATCCTAAAGAGGCCGAAACGTTTTTCGTATCCCGTCGGAAGAGATGAGGTCAACGTTATTTTCTAATAGATGAACCACTCGACGAAAGCACACACACGCGCGCCACGCACACGCGCGTCTGATAACCCGAATAATTAAGTTTCCACGTTGATTCTCGTATTCCTATAAAGGCATCGCTTCACGCCCACGCTCAATTCCTTTTCGACTCTTGTCTCGGTGTCTCTGGTACTGTGATTGCAAAGCCGTCTCAGAATCTAATGATGTTTTCTCATAAGTATATGCGGTACGCGTGTAAAACTCCACAACGATCGTTACGTTGCTGTCGGTTGCTATTTTCGATAATTTCCCGCCCGCAGCGATACGCGTACTTTATCGCCTGCAGAATTTTCAGTTACGATTAAATCCTCTCGCCCCATTAAACCTATTAACGCATGCTTTACCACACATCGCGCAAAGTAAACCGTAATAACATAGTGTGCTCGTTCAAAACCTCTGCTATCTACTCAAGGCATATAGTTGTTAGTTGCGTAAAAAAGTACCTTCGCCTATTAGAAAATTTATCCGATCGAATTAAAGTAGAATTTTATTTCAAAAAAATTTACGAATAATGTAGCTCCTCCACCTAGAAATTTTAACGTAATCAATTAAAATAGAAGATAATTTCAACAAAATTTTCGATAAATTTAGCTCCTCCGGTTAGAATTTTTACGGAAATTAATTAAAATAGAATTTAACTATACATTTCAAGTTTAAACTTTTCCTGCAAAAGTCCCATTCGGAGATTACAGTGACATCTGCAGCACAGAAAACGAATGAACTCGCTAACTCGATCGTTTCGTTTGATAACGAAGCTTCTTTATACTCGAAGGACCCAAACATACCGTTCGTCGATACGAACCTTGACAACTTTATTTATTTTATATTCTTCACTTCACCATATCGAAGCATAAAAGGAAAAACCCCAAGATTTACGCAGTTTTACGTCGATTTATCTACTTATACACAACTTATATTCTTATGTATCTATATAGCTTCGTGCTTCGGTATCCATTCGTAACAACGTTCTCGCACCGATACGATATCAGTGGAATACACACTGATAGTCGTCTAATTTCGTAAAATTCAAGGATCAAGTGATTCGTTCAAGAACGATTACATCCAGATATTAAAATAGCGGATTCATCGAATCATGATCGAAGACTCGGGGACTTCCAGCTCGATCGGTATATGCGTCATTAACGAATAATCGGAGAAAATAACCCACATGTTGCCTCTCTGTTTTCGTTGTCACTCGATCAGCTGATCAGCCATGGAGACTTCAATCCTGAACGCGGTAAGTGTCGCCTCGTTTTCTCGATCCTCCTACCGTCGTGGGGGACTGAGAATATTTTCTTCGCCGCGATAAACAATCTACGCGTGTCAGGATCATTCGTCACCGACCAGTGTTGGCTCGCGCGAGCCATTCGGTCGAATTTAGCAGAAATATGCGACTGAGCGGGCTACGTCGTCTCCTATCTCGAGCTGTCCAATGTCATCTGTTAACTTTCCGCTTCTATTTCTCGAGAATACTCGCCCACCACTTTTCCATGCCATCCCCTGCATAGGCATAGACGTATTTATACATAGAGTTTTCTCTACCAAAGGCACACGAGAGGCAAAGGAGAGCCGAAGCCCTGCTGCTACAAGGACGGTTCGAGGAAGCAGCCGAGTGCCAGGAGACAGCAGCCAGCCTCTTGGGAGAAGCCCAAGCAAGACTCGGATCCACCATCGTTCACTTAAACACCTCTGGTTTATCTAGTCAACCGTCTCTGGCCGTCAACACCTCTTTGCACTCTTTTGTTACTTTAGAATCCCTCGCTCTGCAAAGAGACTACCACAAAAGACAAGCCGCTGTAGTTAGGTAAGTATCAGAGCACGGATAAACTGTTACAGAAGCAGGTAGCGTAAAACTATTCGTCCGTGTATCTTGCAGAATGAAACAAGCTCAATACGAAGAGTACAAAGCTACGCTAGAAAATCAGCAGCGAGAAATACTTAGCAAACAAGCGCCCAAGCAACTTGGAAAGGATGAACTGCCAGCGGACAAGTTTGATGGAACATTGCGCCAAGCTATATATAGAACAATCGAAGAGCAAGATAGCCTGTTGAGTCTGATTCCGTTACCAAATAATGAAGATAAAGCCTTCAAGCATCCGAAAGATACTGGCACCGTTATTGAGGAGCTTAAAACTGTTAATTATCAATTGCGCTGCTTGGTTGGCAGTTTGCTAACTCAGTTGGAGGCCAAAGAGGAAGAAGTCCGCCAGCTGACGGAACAGCTTCAAGCCGCGTCTGTCAGTCCTAACGACGAAACCAGATCGGATAACGGACATTCCTTGCGACTTGCACCCTTACCGCCTCTAACGCCTCTCGAGATGCCCCTTTTCGATTTTACGTCCACGTAAAGTATTAGATAATAAATGATAAACCTTCCTTTCGAACCAACTTTTCCATGACATACGAGATATTCTTTGTATAATTCACTCGTATCTGTAATAGTGATAAATGTAAACGTTCGTGTAGAATTTGCTACAGTATTCGATCTCTGGATGCACGATTTTCGATGTTCAAGTACATGTATCGCTAGCAAAATTTCTATTGTACAAAGTGAAAAAGGCGTGTTACTCTGACGCGTGTCAACAGATTTCGACTGGTTTAATGCTATTCGGTGGGATCAAAATACATATCAATTATAGGTGTAACATGGCATAACCGCGTACGTACTTGTTCCGTTTGCGAGTCAATCTGATACGCTTTTGTGTCTATGTATGATAGAAGCGAATGGTTTCGAGATTAAAATACTGTCTACTGCCGTTTCGATGTGTCTAGGCAAAAGCGAATAGTGTAATAATAAGTGTCCGTAATAGAAGCCTGTAAAACTGTATGCTATTGTTGTTAATCGTCTAATTTCGGTACATTACAATTATTGCGTGTTGCTTAATTCGTGTAAATGTTATCGTCTCGTCGGACCCATAGAAATTGTTTGGAAAACTTTATTCATCTACCGTGTACCTAATGTTGCGCAATAAATCTCTTCGAAGATTACTGTTTCTTATGAAATTTGTTTTTATAGTAAATTTGTCGCGAGTGTTGCGACACTGGTGGTTGTTTGGCTACCATCTGCGGGAAAGATAAGACGACACTGTCTGAATTCTAGCGTGACGTTCAACGCGTTATCGATGCGCTGAAAAATTTGACACTCTCTCCCGATAAATAAACACGTTCAATTCCGAAGCGAACCTAACCGGTTCCGTCAAATACTCCACAATGAATCAGAAAATCTAGGAAAAGAAAATGCCAAAAAATGAGCAAAATTATCCGTGCAACCATTCTGAAAATCCAAATGTAGAGCGGTCGGTATTAGTTGATCGGAAACGCAAATTCCTGTGGAAATTCCACGTAGCTGGGATTACGGTTGAACGATGAATGGATCAGGTGAGGTAGTAACGATTTTCATAGGCCAGGCTGGAACGCAAGTGGCGAACGCTTGTTGGGAATTGTTTTGCTTGGAGCATGGCGTGTTGCCCAATGGTTGCATTCGGCCGGACTATCGGCCACTGGACATGTCGTTTTGGACATTCTTCTGCGAGGCACAAGTGTGTACCTACGTAAACGGGAGGGACGATACGGGTTGGATGAGGAGGATGAGGAGGATGAGCATTGAGCGGATGATGAATGAACTTGCAGACGAGAAAATTGACACCGCGAACGGTGATCGTTGATCTGGAGCCTACGGTAATCGACGAGATCAGAACGGGCGCGTACAGGAAGCTGTTCTCTCCGCAGTCGTTGATCTCTGCGAAGGAGGATGCGGCCAACAATTTCTCGAGGGGGTACTATTCGATCGGGCAGGAGGCGATCGATTTCGTGCTGGACCGTGTTTGTAGAACGGTGGAGGCGTGCACGAGGCTAGCCGGATTCATCGTGTTCAGGTAAAGGAAGATCTGGATCTAAGGACAGCTGATCGATGCGATACCATTTACCTATTACGCAGATCAGTGAACGGTGGTACTGGAAGTGGATTTGCTAGTTTATTGTTGGAAAGACTGTCGCGCGACTATCCGAAACAGATCACGCTAGACTTTGTTATTGGCCCGGCTCCTAATATCTCCACCGTGATCGTCGAACCTTACAATGCGGTGTTCGCCGCGCACGCTGGCTTGGACCACGTGGACTGCTGCTTCGTCTTCGACAACGAGGCTCTGTACAACATTTGCGCAAGGTGCTAGCCTCTGAAAGCTCGGACTCGTTCAGTGGCTTTATCGGTTTTATCGAGCTGCGGGCTTGGTACCCCCCACTGTTTTGCAGGAACTTGGACGTGGAGAATCCAACTTACACCAACTTGAACAGGCTGGAAGCTCAAGTTGCCTCGAGCGTGACGGCATCGCTGCGGTTCGAGGGAGCGGTGAACCTGAGCCTGGACGAGATACAGACGAACCTGGTGCCCTATCCAAGGATTCACTTCACCCTGGCTACGTACGCTCCCCTCACCACCGCTAGGAAGGCCATGCACTCGGAGATATCCACGCAGCAGATCACCTTCGAGTGTTTCGAGCCCGCGAATCAGGTGTCTATCAAAGTCCAACGCATTTGCGGTAAACTCGTCGAGTCTTCTAGTCTGATCGAATGGAATTCCAGATGGTAATGTGCGATCCACGCACGGGTGCTTACATGAGTTGCTGTTTGCTCTATCGCGGAGACGTAAGCCCGAATGACGTGAACAGAGCGATCGCGATGCTCAAGGGGAAACCATCTATACGCTTCGTCACTTGGAGTCCGACTGGGTTCAAGGTACCCCTTCGTTCCACGTTCAACAGACTTTTCTTTTTTGTCCGTTCATTCGTAAACAATCGGCTGCGACGAGGATTCTGCACGATTATCGTTGACGCATTTGCCTTTCGAAGGAAACGCATCGAGCGATCATTCGAATAATCGTATCCGCAGGTAGGAATCAATTATCAACCGACCATGACGGTCCCCGGCGGAGATTTAGCCAATTCGATGAGGACAGTGGCGATGATCAGCAACAACACCGCCGTCAGGCACGCGTGGACAATGCTGGCGCGGAAATTCGATTTGATGTATCAGAAGAGGGCCTTTGTTCATCACTATGTAGGGGAAGGTATGGAGGAAAGTGTCTTCCAGGATGCTCGAGAGAATATGGCGACATTGATCGAAGATTACAAGGAGGTCGAAACGTAATCTCTCGAAAAATTGATGCCCTGTATTTCTTACCGATTCTTTGGATATCTCACAAGTAAACATTCACTTTTTTGCGAATAGAGTTTCCCGACTTGGAATATATTTACCACTAAGAAATCCTGAAAATTATATGTGCAATGGACCCATTTTACTCGTGTTATTGAGGCGTACGCGAAAAACGTCTAAATCCTCTTATTTCAGAATAATTGGCTAAAACCTGGCATCTGTTCATTTTTTTGAGGTGCTGAATCCGAATATGATGTTATTTTTTGTATAAACATCCTAATAAAAAAATCGGTTTTGGAGATAACGCAAAAAGGAAAGGCTGGAGAATTTTTTAAATAGATGACTTCAAAGTTAACATGGGGGAATATAACGATAACACTTACAATTTTATTCGAACACGGTGGAACAGTCAATGTGGAGATCGTTGAAAAAAACAGGTTAACATGGATTTTGGAGTAAATTGGTGGGAGGAATCCGAATAAAAATATTTAAAAAATTCTTCGGCCTCTCCTTCTTGAGTTATCTCCAAAAGAAAAACATTTTTTATTCAGAGAACTACCTTAGGAATTTTTTTTGTACAAAAAATAACGCCATATTAGGATTCAGCACCAGAAAAAAAACATACAGAAGCCAGGTTTTAGCCAATTATTCTGAAATAAGAGCATTTTGTAAAATCGGTCCATTGCAGATGTAATTTCCAAGATTTCTTAGTTACTATAATTACTTTAAAAATATATATTCCAAATCGGGTAACTCCATTCATTGTCAATGAATGTTTACTTGTCAGTGGCAGAAGAGTTGCGCCTATTTACAATCAGGTAAACAGTCGTCTAACGAAGTGACACGCAGATGATTGAGAGTCTCGATGATGTATGTGGGTGATCGTGGGATTAGGGCGCGCTGACGAAAGCGCAAGCTTCACTTGCCGCTACAGCTCGTTGCCAACGGGATCAAAGGATATCTTCCTCCTTTTGGCTCCGCGTTCAAACAAGTTTAAAACAAGGAAACCGCAATGTCCGCAAGGTGTCAGCTATTCGGAGAAGCCTTAATTCCCGTTCGTATCGCGGATTAGGGAGAAAGGAAAAGAACGAGCTACGCGATTGCAGGAGATTAGGTGGAGAATCGGCTGAAGATAAGGGGAGAACTGGTAGACTCTCTGGCACCAGTGATCAGCGTGTGCCTCACTGTTTGCACTGCACACGACCGTACGGAGCATCGATAACGAATCGCGACCCTTTCTATTCCAACTGGCGGAATCACCTCGCTGTCTTCTCAGTCACGCGCGGAACGAACAATAACAATATACACAACTCGGCTCGGTTCACGTAACACCGTGCTCCTGATAACGCGCTTCAAATAACTGGTAATTCCTAGCGATAACGACACATCACCTGCTTTGTTCTGGGAATAATTAGAACTTTATCTGCATTATCGGGAAACGATCAGGCCACGATTGATTTAGAGCAAAAGCCCACTTCGCCGGGACGTTTCAAGGAGAATTAGACACACGTGCTCTCAAAGATGTAGCGAAGCTTTGGAATGTAGAATCAGCCGTTACAGATATTTCGGGTGCCAGAATCAGCCACGAGTTCAAGCCGTGCGTTCGACTAACAATAAGTAGATTCGTTTAGATTTTAGATTGAGGCAGCAAGACGCGCAAGACCCTATCCACGGCGTTCCCCTTTAGACTGCCGTGTATCCTTCAATGGCATCAATGCGACGAGAGCGAGAGGCCCGAGAAGTGATCCCAAGCGAGCCTCGCGCGTGTTTACTTTCCCACGTTTTTTCTCGTCGATTGTCTCGACGCTCGGCCCGTGTTTATTTGACGTCTGTCGGCCGAGCAAGCTCACTCCTCTAATTTCGCTGACCACGCGTGTCGAGATCGTCGAGATTGTCCAGCGAGTGGAAGTGAAATAGGAGAGTGGGTCAGATCTTGCAGGTGTAAAGGTGGACTGGTTTCAAGAAGTGCGGCGGGGCAAGGACGTGGAAAAAACGGACGAAAAGGAGCCGAGGCCCGTTTAAAGTCGTATCGAGTGCGTACCTCGCTTCTCATCCATTGTCTGTCTCCGCTACTTCCAAGAATGAAAAGTTACATGAAATCAACTGCATTCGTGCTCGCTACTACCTTTACATATACCAACAAGCTGTAACGATAATTTCTGTATACGACAATAAAAGAACTTTACCATGAAATAGCAGATAATAATTGAACTTGATCTCGGAGCAAGCCGTGTAAGGTTACCTATATCTCTGTGGACGCATAAGCGCTTCCTACGCGCATGTATGCGCGTTCGGCGCGAGTGACTCATCGCCCGTCGACAAAAACTTCCATTAAGTTTTCCGTTTCTCGTTCTGCTAACTGATATAAATTTCGCTTGCGCGGAACCATGACATGGTGAACTTTGTATCGATGCCGGACTTGGAGAATACCCAAAGCTTCGATCCATCACCAGGCACGCGTTCCAGTAAGCGCCAAACGATAATGTATCGCTGGGTAATCGCAGAGTACCATGCCCCCTGCAAAGATACGATCGTTACCTTGTAATATCTAATGTACCTATCTTTCTTTGGAGCGCGATTGGGATACAAGGCTTCAAGAAACGATCCACCTCGGAGACTCGGAGGATTCGGATTCAGGCACAATTGGATAGAGCGGAAATCCCCAATGAATTGCTCAACGATATCGTGCTCGGTTATCGATGGAACGGAGACACGAGCCTGAGCTCCTTATCGAAATTGGTAATCGTCTATCACGATCACGATGTCTGCTCGCACTCGTTCGCGAGGCCACGAAAGTTTCACGTGAATCATCCCACTTCTTCTCGCACACACGCGTTAGCGTTTTGCGTATTATTGGCAAATCGCGGTAACCGCGAGGTCTGCTTGTCCTCTGCCATCCAACGCGATTTCGAATCATACATGTTTGTACGTCGAACGACCGTTCGTCGTGGCCTCTGGAAAAATTTTCCATCGGCCGTTCGTCGACGGTATGTAGGTACTTGCATCTGACTGGAACTGGTAACACGTGAAACGCGGGAGCTTTCAGATAACTATCACGTTGCGAAAGGAGAGCTATCAACGAGTTCATTCCTTCCTTTTCATTGCCGATTACGATTTCGTCCTAGTAGGACCCACGTGTCTAGAACTTGATCACGCTTGATCCAGTCCCTGTGTACATACATACATATATATGCGCTCGAAGAAGGCAAGGGCAAGCACGAATAAGTAAATTTAACCACGATCCCCGCGAAACGATACCTACTTGAGATTAAGTTCTTGATAGGTTGTATCAACAATTAACAGATAAAACTGCACTCAACGGTCAATGGGCATCGCGTGATAGACGTGTTACGATTTTTACGCGGTGGTTGATTTCTTCGACAAGATAAAAATAATGAAGTTTCTTGGAAAAGACGACACCTTTTGACCGATACGAATTTCCGTACGTCTTGATAAATATATCTATGTGCTTAACGTCCTGTATAGCGCAAGCATACGAAAGAAACGACGATTGTAACATTTTCCTTTGTGCGAAAATTCGCGAAGACTGTGACGTATGCTCGCGACGAATCTCAGAAACGAGTTACACAGATCGACGTCAGAAACAAAGTGCATCGGGATGATGCAAAACGCTTTTCCTCTTTCCTATCAATACGGACGCAAATTGCAGATAATCGCGGGAGGAAGGCGAAGAGGAAAAGACGAATAGACACTTAACGGAGGAAAAGTTGTGGTCAACGATTTAAAAAATATTCTGACGCATATTTTGGTCCGTTGACCGTTGTATTGCGCCAGAGCGGCTCGGCTAGATATTGGTTAGAGCCGATAACGATGCATCGATGGGTAGTCAGAGACGAGACTGGCCTGTTTATCTAAATTATCTTGGTTGCGCCGTTTGTAAAAACGTCCGCGTCCCACCACCGGGACCACCGAGCTGCGTACGCCGCTCGAGGATTCGGTGATCACGGTGAATGACGCGTGAGCATATCCTTATCACGAGATCCCGTGACGTCGTTCTAATCGTAAGTATAAATTATTCACCGGAGGAGGTCTGTTCGCCAGTTCAGCTTTTCTCCTCGCACGGATGAGTTAAAGAAGCCTGCAGCGGGACTACCCTCGCTAAATCACCACCTCTTCGAGCTACTGCAAGCCACTTGGACGCAGAACCGTATCGGTTCTATTCGAACGATCTAGTCACCATTCACAGTATACAAAGGTGAGGATATTCACTCGATTCCCTGCACCTAGTCTACGCTCCTTTCGCCTAGATCTTCTCAGACCTCTGGCTTCCAGACCTCCTTAGAGAGGATCGTATTCAGTGGTACCACGGTTATCCCGCCGACCCGTCGCATTTCACTATTCAATATTCCTGGAATTCTGCCTGGACAATTAACGATCCGTACGTTTTACTTTCAGATGTTGATCGGTGGAGCAGTAAGCTACGTCGCCGGAAGGCAGGCGGTTCGCACGGTTTACTGGCGAACGGCAAACAACGGCCGCCTGCTGAAAACCGCAAAAACCTGTATGTTTCAAGGGCCACCGAAACCTGCGCCATCTTCTACGTCCGCCTCCCCGGCGTTCCAGGGTCGCTCTCACATAGACCCCATTCCGACCGTTGTTTTAAACCGTCGGGATTAGAGTACAATCAACATGAAATCTGACTGACGCGTCATGACGAAGCGGATCGAAAAAATGGAGGGGATAGACTGCGTCGAGGGTGGGCCATGGAGCGTCTACAAGACAGACTTGTACATAATTTTTAATAATTTAAGTTAACTCGCACATTTGCCGCTTGTACGTTCATTAGTAGCGTGACTACCGAATAAACATAATATTTATTTTCTACATTCATTTGTCAGAGATTCCTTGGTCTTGTTCCCGGTTCCTCTTGATTAGGAGAATCGTCGAAATTGCAAGCGATTTGCGGTTCCTCTAAGTATTATAAGGCACCATCTTTAGAGTCGATAAGAATTAATCGTCGTAACTGGTTTCCGCCCGTTCTCGTCTTAGCCTTCGTTGCTGCGTTTTATCAACGATATTACATTGTCAGCGATATTACAATCTGGCAGTTGTTCGCAACTCGCCGCGTACTACGTCAATCCGTGGGATCGCTGCCCTGAATGTTTGCCAAACAAACGCGTGCGAATCGATCGATTTGGATAGTGGAGAACATTGCTGATCGAGTTTAGTTGGGGAACCGAATCGAATCTCTCGCGATGTTGCTCGATCAATCTCCCTCGTTAGGTCGTAGCTCCGGTCTTATCTGCGGTAGTAAAAGAAAACTGCAATCACGCAAGAGAACCGTGCTCGCGCGGTGTTAGACGCGCGATGCACCGATATCATTCAACATGTGTCACTGTTTAACAACACACATGGATGACCTTCTCGTCGAATGTTGCAAGTAACTGTTTATATAATGCCCTGCTCTGCTACAAGAATGCAGTGAAAATTGATTTTTCATTGACCATGGCGCATGACCCATAATCCGTAATGAAAGTCTAACGCTCTAATGTCCGATGGTCGTTCCAATAGCACAGCCTTAGAAACATAGATTAGGTCGGAGAACCCTTTACATTACACGCGATAAGAATTATTAGCGAATATGTGGAACTCCTGGATTTACGGAGATAAATGAACGGTCGTGTATGTTGCGGGTCAAGGTCTTGGACATTCAACGCAGTGGTTGGCAGCATAGCAAAGGTTTCCCTAAACGCGAATCTTGAAGGCTAGGCTATCCCACTCCCAGGTGGATAGAAATTCCACTGCAAGTGGTGTAAGGGAACACAGTCGAAAAGGAAACGGCGAACGAAGGTGTTAGCAGTGGCATCTGCACACGGTCCTCGGAAACCGGATATTTTATGTACAAACTAGAACGTATGAACTGCGCAAGAACCACGGAAGAAGAACGTGGAAGATGAGAGATGGGTGATAGAAGATGATATGGGCAGGCGGGGAGAGATCTGAAAGAATCCTTCTCCTCGAACGCAATAGTGTTCTAAGTAGTCTTTACGGTTGTTGAAACAGTGAATATCTCGAAGGTGCTTGCAGCTTTCGACGTTCCCCTCTCTCTCTCTCTCTCTCTCTCTCTCTCTCTCTCTCTCTCTCTCCTCTCGTCTCAGCGATCTTTAGCTCCAACTGCGAGTAAATCGGAAATTGCTCTGAAGCTCGCTTGAGGGAGGATCGAACGAGCATCGCTATAGTTACAGGCAGCCGAGTAACCGAGAATCGGGTTGGTGGGGTGGACGCGCGGATGGCAAAGTTGCGCGGGCGCACTGTCAGGACTATCGATTTAGCGAGCGAAAGGTGCCACACGGTTGGCCATCGATTCGACGTTGGTCTAAAAGGATTGTAGCTGGTGATTCCGAAAAGACGGCAGACTCGGGACGGAGGAATAATTGGTTGGAGTAACTCCGGGCAACGCTGGTGTCCGAGAATCGGTGAGACGTGGTCGTGTGGTGATCGCGATCACCGGACGATTGCTCGTTCGATTCGATCGGCCTGTCCCGGAGCAAGAGGAAGGCAGAAGACCAGCCAGAGTGCGTGAAGAGGATAAGAGAGCTGGTCCTCGGAGGTGAGAGTCATGCAGAACTATGGCCACGAGGATTACGATTACGGGGCTGCCGAGGGAGGGTCGCAACTTGGCGCCGGCAGATCGTTGCCCCAAGTGCCAAGTGTCAGGCCCATGGTGGACCCTCTGGCCCAGGGAGAGGTCGATCCCAACCTGTATCCGCAGCCAAAGGAGGCAACGCACAAGATTCGTGGCAAGAGCGACGTGATCGAATACCTGTTCGGATCGGTGGATCAGGAACTTCTCACGGTCAAGACCTTTTACTTCTTCTTCTACTCGGCCTTCGGCTCCCTGTTCCCCCTGATGGGGGTGTACTTCAAGCAAATGGGCATGAACGCTGGACAGTGTGGCCTGTTGGTCGGAATCAGGCCCTTGATCGAGTTCCTCAGCGCGCCTTTCTGGGGCTCGTTGGCCGACAGGTGAGCGACTGTGCGTATAGTCGATGGGAGCGGTATAGTGAACTGCCCGGGACACGATCGGCTACTGTAAAAGTCGATAGCCTTGGTTCGAAAGCCCTCTTCGCTCGATCCTAACCACCGACTATACTTGAACGTTCTGCCGCAGATGTTCGAGGTGTCCAGCGTGATCGATCGACTTACTTTTTTTTTTCCAGATGGCAGAAAGGCAAAGTGATCCTTTTAGCCTCTCTTTCCTGCTGGATCATCTTCACGCTTCCTCTGGGCTTCATTCAGCCCCCAGCCACGTCTTGCATGGTGCTGCGAAACAAGACCCTGTATCTGGAAGCGTCCAGTCCTCAACAGAGGATCGTCAAGAGGTCGGCCAGTATGGACGATTTCTATCATCGGAACGACGACGACTGTTTGGAGGTGGCAGCGAACGTGGTTTTCGAACGTCTGCGGAAAGACGAGGACACGTCCGCGAATAACGTCCAACAGAACGCTCGAGATTCTTCGGAGAAAGAAAATTACGACCACAATAATAACAGAGTTCGAAGGGAGGTCTCCACCACCGAAGAGAACCCTGTCGAGGACCTCAAGTACAAGCAGCTGGTGTTCGAGGACGACGCGAACGATCCTGAAGCAAAAACTATCGACTTCGAGACCCTGCAGAGGAAGAATCGACCAGCCGACGTGCTCGAGTACAAGCGGTTCCTCAATGTAAGTTCTCTAGGTCTACGTTCGGTAAACAAGACTCGCCCCGGGTGCTTTCTATTTCAGAATCAACCCTTGGACGACGGGAAGCCGCCGAAGAAAGCGAACACGCACAGCAAGACACGCGTGAAACCACCTCCGGCCAAGGTTATGGTGAAACGTGACTCTCAGCAGAGATTATTGTCGATCGAGATGCTGTTGGAGAACGATGGGAAGGACGAAGTGAACAGAGGCAGCGACGAAGACGAGTCCCTGTTCTCTCAGCAACGCTGGTCGTCCATGCAAAGACTGCCGCAGAAAGGAGAGGAGGACGAGTTGGACGAAGATGATGACGTCGATGACGACGACGACGACGAAGATGACGAAGACAATCAAGAGGATGTTCAAGTGCCGTTGGTGAGAACTCGGCGTTACGTTTGGGTGCCCCATGGCGGTCAGAGCCCTCACACGGTCGCTTATGCTGCCAATTACAACGACCAGGAGAACAAGGGATGGGTGAAGCCACTCTTCAGCTCCATCGTTTACAGGCTACCGGTACACGCCGTTCCTCCATTTCCCAGTTGTCTCTCTTTAAGCTGTACACGATTAACGAGCAACTCTCGCTTGCAGGACATTCAAAAAACCTTCTTCCTGCTGCTGCTGCTGGTGATAGTCGGTGAGTTCTTCTCCGCGCCTGCGATCACGCTAGCAGACTCGGCCGTCATCACTCTGTTGGGCGAAGACGCGGATCGGTAAGGTTCCACGTTGAGCTCGAAACCAAGTTATTATAGCTCCAAAGCTACACCACGGAAACTCGAGGTTGGTTTCAAACCCCGCAGGTACGGTCACCAGAGAATGTTTGGCAGCTTGGGATGGGGCTTGGCCATGTTTTTTGTCGGCATTGCTCTGGACAACAGCACCGCCTTCCCCGATCATCCCTGTGGCCCGGATGTCAGAGAGAAGAACTACACCATCTGCTTCGCGACCTTCTGCGTTCTGATGGGCGCTGCGTTGATCGCGGCTACGCAGATCAATTTCAAGTACGATGTAATCGCTTCGGAGCCGGTGAGTGATCCACTCGACTCGATTCCAGCGAGAAACTCGGATGAAACAACCGCGATACAACTTGTTTCGTTACTCAGGAAGTGGTAAAACCCGCGGCTGAACCGACGAGGGAGGAACAATTGCAGAGTCAACTGTCGCAGCAGCTGAATTTACCTAGCCTTCAAGATTCATCAGCGGCGGTGAATCCGAAGCCTCAACCACCGGAGGGCAAGGTAGTAGGCGATAGAACGCTGGCTGGTCCCTCGATCTCTGGATATCAAGCTGATCCGCGAACCACCGTTCTTATCCTTTCAGACAAAAATGTTTGCCCAAACGATGCGAGAGATCCCGGAATGGGTGACCGTACTGAAGCAATTCAAAGACCTCAAGTGCGCGTCCTTCCTCTTCGTTGCTTGGTTCATGGGCTTCGGTATTGGGCTGATCTTCACCTTTCTGTTTTGGCACCTTCAAGATTACGGTGGCACGCCAACCTTGTTCGGCGTTGCCTCCGTTATCAATCACATATCCGAGATATTTGCTTATTTCTTCAGTTTTAAGCTGATCCGTCAGCTAGGCCACGTCAAGGTAATCGACGATACCGCCAGATTCCCAGAGGAGCCAACTCTTACCACACCAGCGTCCATTCGCTTCTAGGTGTTATGCATGGGATTAGGCGGGAACGTTCTCCGTTTCTTGTACATATCGTGGCTGACCACGCCGTGGTGGGTGCTGCCGTTCGAATTTATCCAGGGGATCACTCATGCCGCCGTTTGGGCCGCGTGCTGCAGTTACATAGCCCACAACACGCCCCCGCAGCTGCGTACTAGCGCGCAAGGCGTTCTTCAAGGTGTCCACCATGGTCTTGGCAGAGGATGCGGTGCTGTGATCGGTGGCATGTTTGTCGACGCTTACGGTGAGTCCCGAGTTCCGAACGCTCGCATAGAACAAGGCTGGAACGATCAGGCTTACGATATCGGTTGGTGAATGATTCCAGGTACCACTGCAACTTTCAGAGCGTACGGGTTGATATGCCTCGTGGTGCTCGGCGTGTTCGTGTTCATCAACTTTTACAGGAAGGACACAGGTTTCGTCTCGGACCTGCCGCAGACGGAGGATCCGCATCAGGTGGCCGAGGCGACGCATCTGGCCCCACATGGCGTGCCGAGCAATGCCATACCTCGAGCGCTCAGCTCCACTCGTCTTCACGAGCTGGCTAATCAGGATTCTGGCTACGGAGCCACTTATCAAACCGCGGGCGGTAACCTCGGTGTTCCCGGTGCAAATGGAGGTGAACGATGCTCTCTCGCTAACGTCTAATATTCTAACCAATAGCGATAAGCCTGCGCTTGCTTTTAATCGTTCAATTATCTGAACGGTACGGTACTTCCAGGTCCCGTGAACCCGACGAATCCATTTCTGAACGGTGGTGGTGGTGTTGGTGGTGGCGGCGGCGGAGGTGGATATAATTACGGTATGACTGGCAAAGGCGAGGACGAGTATATCCGTAGGAGCTTCCAGGTTTAGTAAAACCCTCCCAATTCGAACGTCCGCGAGAAAGACGTTTGTAGAATGACAGATCGAGAGAAAACTTCTACGCAAGGCTATACTCTCTGAACGAAAATATTCCTCTCTTTTCTTTTTATGTATTACATGTAGGGTTGCCACCTTTTTTACAGAAAAATAACGTACATTTCCTTTCGTGGGGTATAAAAAAAGTAGGGGAGACCGGGGCTAGTTGACTAAATCCATTTAATTGTTGTATTATGGAATAAATTATGCCACGATTCGCGATATCGAAGAATGATTGACCAGCTCGCCATTTAATTTGTCGCCGTGACAAAAACTTGCGTGTTCTGTCAGTGAGAATGAATAATCTAAAAAGGTCGGCAGGAAGGAAGTATTTTTGTTTCGACTATTTATGAATTTTTGTTCACTAACTACTGCTTGATGTTTTTTCATGAATATTTTGTGGAAACGTGATACATTGACTATAATTTATGATATTACACCCCCGGTCTCCCCTACGGTCAACAAATTAAAAGTACATTTTAATCTTATTAGTTTTTATTTCTTCCAAACATATTTTCTATTGCTTTTACCAGCACAGAATACATTTTTATTCTATTTAAATATCTGAATAACGTAAGACACTTTATTTTAAAATACGGGTGGCAACCCTAATTACACACGCTTCGTGGCTAACTACATATTCACCATCTTTCGACCCGTGATTTGGCCGCCATGAACAGTATCCTGATCGAACGTTTCTTATTCCCCGCAGCTTTACAGTGAGGTGGTTAGCAGGGAATTCGATCTGGTCAAACCGCCGCCGATAGTTACCCATTTACACGCTCAACAACCATGCACCAATCCTTTCCATCAGCACGACTACGAATGGTAACAGTCCTGGAGGATCGATCCTGCTTGAGGTGATCAGGATGGTCAGGGAATACTGGCAGACGGCCGGCTCGTTCTTCGGAGAACCATGAACAAACGAGGACCATCTTCGAAGAGTTAGAGCGACGAATCTCGTACACAGTCGACAGACTGCAACAGGAAGCCGAACCCGAACGCGCGAACACTTTACGGTGCCCTGTCCAGCGGCGTCCTTTCCTCTATGTACTTACTTATGTATATCGTCACGTCCACAGATTGTGTTCGGCGACCTTTCCAAGCTGTTTGCATCGAAAAGCATAACGAGTAGAGAAATCTACGGTGAGCCTGACTGACGAAACGACGCGACCGGTTGCTCCTCGAGACATTGAACGCTCCAATCGCTATCTTGTTTATGGATCGTTGAAAGAAAAAGTCGTTGAATCTGTCAGTTGAATAACAGTGACGCAACCGAAAGTCAACGACAAAGCGCGGAATCGTTGCGAAAAATACGCGTAGCAACTAGAAACCGATTACGTTCGCCACGGCATCGAGCGACTTGGACGAGAGCACGCGCAAAAGCAAGCAAAGGTTTACCCTATGTAGTCCGACACGGCACGCGATCCTTTCTGCCGCGTAGCAATTCGATCGGTTCGACAAGCAGGCAAATCCGAGGAGAAATGTGCATCTCTAGCGATCGCGTGCTACGCGACTGTTTCTGTACAGGTGAAACCACCATTGTACAGCGGTGTAACGGTATCTTTCGTGACTAAACTCTATACGTAATATACCCAACACGTGTAGGACAACAGGATCTGCGGGGTTGCTTCAACGAAAATATCTATTTATCTTACAGACTTGCACTCCACCACTGGTGGTGGATCGGCGATCACTGCTCCTGCTGCTGCTGCTGGTGGAGTCAAGCACCTCGATGTATTAATTGTGTGTCTACGCGCGATCGCGTATATACTCTGCTTCTCGTTTCACCGAGAATTCTGGCGTCCTCCGGGATCGGAAACCGGGACGAGGAAAAGGAATTGGCCTGTCGATCAAGGCACGAGAGAGGATCGCCAGCACTCATTGTAAATACTCTCCCCCCTTCTCCTACCCCACCTGTCGATATTGTAACCCGTGTTTCTCGTTCACCTTTTGTTTTCCGTTTATAGGCTGAACGGTGCTCGTTGCGTCTTGTATCTATAAAACGTCTTACGTAGGTACTTGTACTCTAATCCGGTAGAGAATTTATCGAGTAGTCTGTCTCGTTCTGTATCGTACCGTTTTATTACGTAACCAGACACGTTTTTTCGTGATAGGTGTACGATATTGTTGAATATAGAGCATGGTTAAGTGGGTCGGCGATAACGATGGGGACGAAGACCGATGTTTCGAGTCGGAAGAATCATTAGAGATGTACGGTTGCCCGAACCGAGACATTTCTAAGGGCAAACGGTTCCCTGCTTTTGCCTCCGGTTCGAGCAAACGGTCGCACACAGCCTAATTCGAATTCTTCCAACATCCTGCTACCGTACTCGAGATCTCGTTTCCCGAGGCACAAGCTAGAAATAACGTTGTACCTACTACGCATCTCGTTGAATTTCATGATAAACCTAAGGCATAGCGTCGTACGCATGCGAGTGCTTTAGCTCAGTGTTGTTAAGTAAACGTAATTAAATTGTAAGTGTGTGGATCAGAATGAATACCTGTTATCCGGGGACTGAGTTTCGCGACATCACCCCTATAGAGATAATAGTTTATCGAGGACACCTTCCACTGAAACTGAGTAGAATTAATAGCAGCCATCAGCGACCTAACCCAGCTTCCATACAAACCGTTCATTTATCGAAAGCATGCGCATGCACGACACAGAGAAGCTGGACATATAATGCGTATCGATTAATCACGGACCACTACTGTAGATTCCTATATATTAGGAAGAGAACATATCTGACGTGTGAATTAGCAAATTTGCTTCTTTCCTCATCGATGTGCAATCGATCCAAAATTCTCTTGCCCGTTAATATCGATGTCTACGATGTTCTCAAAGCTTACCTACAGCACTTGATTCGTTCTCGTGTTTGATACTCGATCGAACGTTTGGCTTTTGCCTTTAAATTCGAATGAGCCGAGCCTCGACTCGGTGAAAGGCGTGCTCGAAACATGTAAATGCAATCAAATTATCACTGGTTTCCTATTCTTCAATGTTTAGTTTGCGTATCGATCCTTGGTCCAGCTGCATCTACGATTGCGTAGCACAGAGCATATTTTCATCGGACGCAAGCCCGTTATTTAGCAATCAGTGGCAAGTTTTAAGAAACTTTAAAGTCTTCCCCAACCCATACAAATGCATATTAGCGGACTGTTTCGGATTCGAAGGCAATACCACAGAATCTATTTTCACCTGAATTCATTATCCCACGCGACGTTCATTCCGAGCATACTTTTCACCCAGACCCACGTACTCTGCGATATCCTCAATGATGAACGGAGTCACGCGCGAAAAGTTAACGGCAAAAGACATTCGGCAAACTCAATACATATCACCTATATAGAAGTTAAGTTAAAATGGAAAGGAGAGACGATGGATGTAACACGTAACGTTGGAAGGATGATTGCTTCGCACGTGGTCGCTTGGTGTCGCCTCGTATCGTCGATAACATTACCGCGGCAGCGAGATTTTTTCCTCCTCCGAGAACGATACTTGCTAATCAGACAGAGATACGCGGTTCGCGAGAAACGGTGATACAAACTATGATACAATCCACGGCACTTGCTTTATGCGACTCACGTTGTTGTTTCCAGTACGTCTAACAAGACTGAAGTGTAGTAACGTATTTAGCTGGAACCGACTCCAGTCGTCCAAGTTACTCATCGAGCAGCAGAGTTTAACGAATGGAAGGGGGAAAGGCCTGTCGAGGGATTCATGTGCGAAGCGCGATAATAGCTTTACTATAGGTATAACGCCATTAATAGATTATTATCAGAGGAAGAATATTATACAGTAACAATGTAATTAATATACCGTTTGAAAAAAAGAAAATGCCTCCCAGTGTTCTTCTCCCAGACTGACGCCACGTTCTCGTTCGAATAAAGCTAAATTCGCACCATGCATTACACCTACTTGGAAGGAACCATGCATTTACCGCGACGGGGATGTATTAAAAGTTTGTAACGGCAGAGTAGGCAGAATAAGCAGAAACAGCAGGCTATACATACATATATGTACATACAAGTACCTTGCTCCTTTACGGATACCAAACTACACTCCTGTAAGAATTGAAGTTTCTTTTCGCAATAGGTCAGAATAAAGACGATTGTAATATATGTAACGCTCGGCACTTGGTAAATAAAGGTTTATTACTCGTCGCACTTTCCTCTATCGATTAACTTATTCTAGACAAAGTTACATCTAGAGGCACTAGTCAAGCTTAAATTCTAGCTGACTACGAGTTCGTGTTATGCTCGATGTTCTCTAGGACTATGATCCTCCGTACAATTGGAGAAAAATCGAAGTGGTATAAGTCGAGATCGACTAGTAAATCTATCGGTTCTTAATTAACAGCTATGTATGCTCACTCCAAGTTTTGATCACTGACGGTTAAATGGTGTTCTATCGGTACTGATCGGTCTGTACGTGTGTCTGATATAATATGTGTATATGTGTGTGTGTGTGTGTGTGTGTGTACGCGACACGGCTTTGAAGAGACGAGAAGATACGGAAGAGTCAAGAAAACCGCGGTTCGCGTCCCCCTACCCTTTATCTTTAACTTTATATTATATAATAAAAACCCTATATCCTAGGAATGTAAAGTATCGACGACTCCGTCTCAAAACCGCTACTGATCGTGTGACGCGAGGAAGTGATAATAACTCACATGACTAGTTTGTCTATTTCCCTAGATTGTTTGTCGTATCGTTCCACGACGTACACACGCCTTGATCTAGGTGCTACGTTAAAATTAACTCGATATCACGGAAATTAATAGCTGACCCCGATCCCAGAGAGTACTCTGGTTCGTCGTTAAGTACTCTTCCTTCGATTTATTCGTTTATCGACGGAAAGCCGGTAAAGATTATACGTAAGTTTGGTGTGTCCGTAGAGATTGAATTAATGCATAATATATATGCAAAGGCAAGAAGCAAGCTGTAAGATGCGATCATGGCAATTCGCGGTTATAAGATTCGTTTGCTTGTTATCAAGTGGCAAGAGAATCAAGCAGAATAGCATTCGAGTTGTTAACGCAAGCTAACTTTCATTCACACACAGGAAAAAACAAGCGAACGTTGGCTAAAGTAGCCTATCATTGGCATGATTGTGTTTTCTTCTCTCGTTGGCACAAATATTCATACGCTTTTCTGGATAGTTGCGTAAATAATAATAATATTAATGGTTAAACTGTATCAAAAGAAAAAAAAATCGAGAAAAGAGGGAAAAGAAAAAATTGTATACGTATTATCAAAACTGTAGTGGTGCCCGATGTATGCACGTGTGTGTTGTACTACGTAACTTAACTTGGAAAGTCTCACTAATCAGCTACACTTCTCCCGCACAAGTGCTCGCTTCTATTAATACTTGGTAAAATACTTTGAACGGAACCATTTAATCCCGTTCAATTGTCGTGTGTCTCACGCAAAACTGGACCGACACCGGGCAGTGTGTCACTACGGCAGAATTGCATGAATTATATAATACTGGCACAGTGAGGCAATGATCTTAGGATTCTCTAAACTATCGTTCGTAATATACTTGTTATAAATTTACTTATTGACTCGTATAACTCAAGCATACTTGCACCCTTATCAGATCACAGTCTCGCACTCATTTGTTCCCTATGTAAACTAATGGTAACGTAACGTCAAACTGTCGAGGGTCGATTCTTTGTCGACGATTCCTTGGAGACTTGACACAGTGGTAATATCTGGCAAAGGAAAAGGGAAGAGAGACAAAAAAAAAGAAGCGGGAAAGTTCCCCCACCCCCGTCGAAAGGTTGGATAAGAGAAGATTGATATCGCGGCGCCGACAAGGAATCGATTCCTGTGTTGTTTCCTCAAATACCGCACCAAAATAAGTGATAGTTGCACGTCGACGATTCTATACTTGGTCACAGCCTTTGGGGATGTAACGTGACGTATGTTATTATCACTGTTATATTTATATCTAAAGCCTAGGAAAAGAAATATTGCAGGCACGAGTAACCTTCGAATGTCTGTGAAATATTAGTCTCTTTGGTAAACGGATGGCGTGAAATGACGTAACTATTACTAAACCGTTTCGATAACAAGACTGCCGTACGTTCGGATATGTGCCGAATCGTTTGTTCGCGAAGAACACATCGAATCCCGACGCACGTTTAATTAAGGTAAATTGCGTGTCCACTATGTAAATATACGTATGCAAGTAACTATTTAATTACACAACCTTCCCTTGCCTGATGTCTCTTGTGAAACGAAACACTTATGTATCTCACTCCGTGACTCGTGTCTACCAGTCTATGAAACATGTCGAAATTGACAAGACGCTAAAAATTTCGAAGTATCGAAACGTGCCACGGTAGCCCTATAGTTAAACTGAGCAACTATCGAATCGTAAAACCTTCTTGGGCACAAAGATGTCTAAGTAGCCGCAACCGGTTTGTATTTATTTCATAATGTACTTTGAACACGATGCATACGGTACGATCGCACAACGCAAACGTCAAAGAGACAGACAAAACGCGTGAGATCCTACGATTTATGCTTTACTGATGCCGCATTCTGCCATATCATAACACGCTGAACGAGCGATCTAGTTTGCAGTAGGAACTACATAATCTGTCACCAGAAAGTCTGTGTCGTTTGTCGAGATTCTATCGTTAGCCTGATTTAGTCAGATATCGACCTCGAACATATCTTGTTCGATCGGTTTTTTAACCCAACTCCCAAGGTGTGCCTTCACGAAGGCCTCCTTCAATTGGTGCTTGGCAAGCTGTTGCAGAGAGAAATTAAAAGAAAAACAATATCATCAGACAGCGAGTACGCGTCGCGAATCGTAAGATAAGATAAGGTAACGTAACGTAACGAGAATAACTTACTCCAGACTTACCGAGTAATTCTGTACAGAGGATTTTGCATCTAGATAATGACGGCACTGATTCTCATCAGCGTCGTCAATTGTATCGAGTTTACCTAGCAAGTTGTAAAATCTTCTGAAAAGCCCCTGCTTGGATATTCTCGATGGTTTACCCAGCTCGTCTTTCCCGGTGGTACAGTTTATAACCTCAGCGTCCGGTTGACCTGGGAATACGACCAACGTTTAGCATTTAACTCTAACGTAACCCTACTCTTAGCATCACCTTCACGTACCGGTGGTCCAATTGACGCTGTAGTTCGGTGCCTTCCCAGGCTGTCTAACTTCCGAGGAAGTGATGAGACTCATTAGCGGTTTATTAAGTCTGTATGGCGGCGGTAGACCTTGAATCGTGTTTTCGATGCGTCCACAGACCGCCCTGTACATGTGACTTGGGTTCAATAGACTGCCAAGAACGATGCTGTGGAAGTAAATTGGCTCGATGAAGTGGCTTAGCAGTGCACCTTGCACACCAAGTACGTTCCATCGAGCTATTTTGTCCGAACACGACATCGTTAGCAGTCTTTGGCCCTACAAATTGAAGAAAGAACGTTTGTGTTGTACGGCAGAGTTGGCGGGAAAACCAAGTAGAATTTCTCTTATTCTTAGTCTTATTGTTATTTCTGATTAGTGTAGGACACCGAGTGTAACGCATAGCGCATAGCGTACCATAAGTACACCGTCCCACGTTTGGATACCCTCGCTGCTTTTCACAGGAATCGTCCCTTCCCCGGATTCTATTTTGGTTCGCAACTGACCCCTCGCTCGCCGATTCGGGTGTTTGTCAACGGACTCGTTCTCTTCGTGGGGAGAAAAGATCCTGGCATCCCCGCACGGGGCAGTATTTATGTACAAGTGAAATTGAATGCCTTGTTTCAGTTTGAACCCCTTTTTAGAGGGCTCTAGAATCGATTCCACGGCCCGATCAGCCGTATGAAGCTCCAGCTGTTTGTACAAGTACTCGCACAAACATCTGCGCGCCACAACCTCGGCATGACAATCGTTCAGAGCCCCACCGCTCACGCTTAAATGCTCCCCAGAAACACACTTGGTACCTTTTAGTTGAAACAAAGACAATGCCACAGTTTTACTTTTACATAGACAACCCAGCTCGTGGACTAAGGAGTCGCATAGAAAAACTAGCCCTCACCAGTTGTTACGCATATCAGATCCGCGTCTGAACCTTTCGTTTGAACGATACCCGCTAGAACTTTACGACGGGCGTGTTGCGGTTTCGACTGAATAAGTTCGCTGAACTTCTGGTTCACCATTTTCCCAATTTTATCGGCTAACATTTGGGGCAACGTCATCTGGTCTTGCCAATGCCCGGTATTGGGGAAATTTGGCAGGACACGGACGGGAAGCGGTATGCAAAACGAAGAACTGTGAACGTTTCTCAACTTAGCCAAAGCTGCTTTGCTAGCCGCAGCTTTGGCTAATTTTTTGCTCGGTCCAGTTCCCTCGAACGTTTCTCCGTCGATAGTTACCGATATCGTGAACTTTGCGTAACTCTCGCCGTTGTCCGACACGCATTTATACACGACGCCCGGGTACAATTCGTTAATCAGAGCAACGGGCCCTTTCTCGAGAAATTTATTCGTGCTCTTTGGCTCCTGGGTGAGCGTTTTGAAAGCGTTCACAAGATGATTATCGCGCTCCGTAACGTCGCTGGTGAAATCTGGCTCGAGAGGCAACGACGGCTGGCAGGTGTTAATCGCTTGGTGGACCTCCGGCGTGTTTCTGAATTGAATGATGTTCCTCAGCGCCAGCTCCGCAGCCGCGTGCTTCGCCATCTTTTTGGTGCGACCTTTCCCCTCGTAGGTTTGCCCATCTATTTGTACAGCGATAGTAAATATGGGAGCATGGGTGGGTCCGGTCTGGTCGACAACTTTGTACACCGCACCGGTTTTTAATTCGTTCAAGGCGCACACTGCATTCTTGGGCTGTGGGTTTTTGTGGCGTTTCTTCGCGTTGCTGCTACCTAAGAAACACAGATCAATTTGTTCGATGCTTTGTTAAAAAACCATAGTTGGCTCGAAAGACCTTGAACCTGGAAGACTTATAAGGTGATCCGTGTTCTGCTTGTTTCTACTAAAAAATCAACTTTAATATGCGCATGCGTATAACGACTAAACGTGGTCGATCGTGCAACCGGCAACTGACCTTCGGGATCTGATTCAGCGGGCCTCTTTAGGATAGGCCTGGAGATGTTCGACTGTTCCATCTGCGAAGGGTTACAATCAGCTGTAACTATAGATGCAAAATTAATCCTAATTAAGGGAAACTCACCCCTGTCAAGTGTCCCTCCTGCAATCCCTTCGCGGGAGGTGCAGTCGCGATGGCACCGACCATGGATGCGTTGCAGTCTAAACAATAAAGAGGCACGAGTATCAGCGTATGTATGTATATCGGGACGCTTGAATTACGCGAGTCGATATACGAAGCTCATACTCGTCTCGCAGCCTTCCTGCTCATTGTTCAACACAGTCACACCGTTCGACATTTCTTCACCGAGCGAACGCCCCGACAGAAATGCACTTAAGAAAAGCCCGTCTCGAAATACTGCACCGTTGCATTGATTTTAATTATACTCGTGTCGCGATATCCGCAGCGCCACTGCTGGCTTTCCTCTACATAACCTAATATGTATGCACTTGAGCGTCTCCCGCAGTCTCCCAGTTTTACACAAGTCCCTCAGCTTCCGAAGCGATACACGCGGTACGCCGTCAGAGAAAGATAAGTATCTCTCAGTTTCTACGGTGACGAAAAGGGAACCCCTCCATCGAGCGGAGATTCTGTGTAATCAATTCATAGTGACTGAACAACACGCACCACTCGCAGCTACGAGCGCGGCTTCTGGCTTCTAGCTTCTGGCTTCCGGCCTGCCTGTGCCTGCCGTCGAATAGGGTATATGTACTGCGCACACGGCCAGGAAGACTCGCGCGGACAGCCGATTTCAAAGCAAGTCGTAGCACACTTCTAGAATCCGACTGGAATCCGACTAACGATGCGCAAAAACTTTCAGCTGCAACGAACACGGAGGCACGCGCAGCGCTTGCATATACTTACATATGTATAACGCGTCTTGTCTTCATGCCTCTAATCCTCTCCCAGAATCTCCAAAAATAGTAGGTATACAAGCGATAACCACGCGACCGCAGCGAACACAAATTCGTTCTTGAAACAATATCTATTACGGCTAAACATCCAGCCAGGACACAAGTACTATCTGTACGATCGAGAACACACATCACCTTAAAACAGTCTCACAAGTCGCAAAAATAAGCGGAGAAAATACATAATCGGCTTTGATGGCGAGCGGGTTCCAACTTATCTACGTACATACAAGCACGCAAAAGCCTTGCTCACCTCGTATCTCAATTTCCCGTGTCTTTGCTTCACTTATCCCTGTCACAATAAAGTCGATCAGAAGCCAACGTAACTGATAATGGTTTAGAGATTCCAGATGACGTTTACCGTTTTCGACACTGGACGTTAACGGTTCGGCATTGCATCCAATAGACGCGAGCAGTCTATCAGAGGACGTGCAATCTCGTGCATCAGCTTCGTTGCCGAGGATCAACGGTCGACAGGCATTGCAAAGAAAGATTTCCTCTCTTACCGATTGCACGTGCTTTCTCGTACGCTTGATTTGTCGTTGGAAATATTCAACATTCCTGTGGAACGGACCGTAACACTTGGGCTGTTTTGTCAGAGGTGCTTCCATAATTTTTCACTTCTCGTAGGATACCGAAACGATACGACCGGACCAATTCTACCGATACGACTGGCCTGACTGCACTTGAATGACGAACGGGCGAACGGCGTAGCGAAATGTGAGATAGCACGTGGCAACGGTGTATATTCTCCCCTTCACACTTCCAATCCCTTCCGAAGAATTATCTTCTAGGTAGAATGTCTTTCAAATTTCTAGGAAGATAACAATCATATCGCAAGATCAAAGATACTCACCCGGGTTTTCCTTTGTTCTAAGAAGCCAGAGAGTCGCCAAGAAATCAGGTCCAGACAATGTATCGGTAAACAAGCATTAACGTTTCTCAACGATTCTTTGTTCGTTACGATTGTAGAAAAGACAAATACAAGAATATAGTAAGTCTTATTCATCGTTGTTATTGAACTCACGCGATACGGTGGGATATTTCTTTGCCTACAAGGGGGAAATCGTTCCATTTTCATTAGCGCCAGCGAACCGGAAGTTTTCCAGCATAAAACAGGTGCCATTTCCGATATTTAGTGCATCTCGATGATAGGCGATACGCCAGGCTTAGACAGTTTCATGATTAATCTCCAAGTAGAACGTTCAGTAGATGAGTCTCGGTAGATTGATAAGGTGGCTCGTTAGAAATCGATGATCTTTGTAATTCGACGAGGAAGGCGGTCGATTATCCGACCAAAATAATCAGGGCAAGATTGTTTTTATTAAACGATTTTATTCAGCTTCGATCCTCTGAATGTTTATTTGTATGGTTAAAATCTGGCAACTCAAATTTAACCCACTTCCAACTATCCAATTGTCTTGAAACGTTGCAGGCGTGCGTAGTTTGGATGACGATGCAATATTTAAAAGAAAAAAATTACCCCGAGAGGGTGAAAAAATTACCCAGTCATCAATAAATATAACCGATAACCACAAATCCAAACGACTTGAAGTCAGCCACTCGCGTTCTTTACGAAAACGGGTAACTGGTCGCTAGCGATTTGAAATTAAACAAAAGATATTTCTAAAGAAGTCAGAGTTGCGAAATGTAAATCCATAAACATTAAAAACTGGAAAATAAAAAATATATGAAAAAGAAATTTATGTCGAACGATTTTATTAAAAATGCGCTAAAAACTAAAAAATAAGTCTTCTCTTGTACTGCAATTTTGATGGCGTTTTTTCACTGTAAATAAAATCGTGGAACGGGATTTTTCATAACAGAATATGAATTAATTTAATACAGGATCAAGCGTCGAAATGAATTTATTGGGAGATACCCTGCTCCACGATTTTATTTCAAGTGAAAAACATCATCGAAATTGCAGTAGCAGAAAAGAATTATTTTTTAGTTTGTAGTGCATATTTAATGAAATCGTTTAATATAAACTTTTTTTATATATTTTTTTTTACAGTATATGCAACAGGAGTAAATGTAGGAAAAGAAGTTGCGAGTACCTATACGCTGGGGGAAATAAAAGGCCAAAACTTGATCGTTCGTCGTTCTTCGCTCAACGCTATATGTAGAACGCAACAGAACCCTCTACATACATTTACATAACTCTATAGATTTTCGTAACAGCGGGGTGTCCTCTCAAGAAAACGTAGCCCGAGCGCGTATCGCTATTTCGTCACGCTTGGCCCTCTTCACGGAAAAACATACAAATACCAGAATGCCTGGGTAAGTCCTGAAGAGGGTAAACATCCAAGTGTATTTAAAACTAAATCCTACGCATACGACATACATATTCGGAGTTTTCCCAACGAGGGATTAGTTATCGAAACACTTTGAATTTGTTTTTATGATCGACCATTAAACATGGCCATTGGTTAATCTCGACTTTTATGGAAGCAATCAAAGAACAGTTAGCTTTCGGACCGATAAAGTTTCAGTCGAGTGGTTGGTTGAGAATTTCCTGCCAGTCGCCAGCACCTCTAAAGTGCAATCGAACGGTTCGCAGCGAAAACCAGAAGATTTCGGTAAAAATGTTTGGGCGTCACCTGTTCTTCTTAATTCTAGCTGTGCTAATTTTATTGGTGAGTGATTCGGGAAGAATGTACTTTTAATTTTAAGTTGTTTTTCGAACAAGGCTAACCCGAACGTTTCTCGTGCCAGGATGCGGTTGACGCAGACATCAAGAAAGACTGCCGGAAGGAGTCGAAAGTTTCATGGGGTACACTGCGTACTTACTAAGTATTTGAGTCACACGAAACGCATCTAATCGTTGCGTTAAAGAAATCGACGAGCGATAGGTATATGTAGATAGCTTTTTCTCCTGTTAAATATTTCAGCGGCGTTAAGGAGAATGAAGGCTGGAGATTTCGAGCAAGAGGACCCAAAATTGAAGTGCTACCTGAGATGCTTCATGACAAAGAACGGCATTCTAAATCGCAACGCGGAGATAGACGTGCAGCGAGCGCTTCGACATCTTCCACGGAGTTTACAGGAATCCTCGAAAAACTTGCTTAACAAATGCAAATCCGTCGGTGAGTGCATAAAGCAGTAACCATTATGCAATTACATATGTACATTGTTACATCGTCGAGTAGACGTTCCAACAGAATCTGGTATCTGGTTGCAGCTGGGTCTGATCCTTGCGACAAGGCTTTCCAAATTGCCAAGTGTTACGTTACATTTCAACCAGAGGTAAGTGCATTTCGACACGCGAGAGCAGTTCAGTTTTCGTTCGGCAGATAAACTGTGAGTTTTGAGTTGCAGATCATACACAGCGTCCCCTTCCTTTAGAATTAGACTCTAGAGAAAACTTTTTCTCGAAAGAAGCGTCTGAGCTTCGAAGACGAGTAAAATATTACCCGCGACTTTGTATGCCTGTCGCGCAATAAATGTTGCATACTGAAAATGAAGGGAAAAAAAGACTTGTTCCTGGACGGTGTAATATCTTTTCGCGGACGTGTGGCTTAGGTCGCGTCTATATTCAACGGCCTGAATCTGGGTCACAGTTCTGCCCATCGGGGTATTAAAACAATCTCTAAGCTCTTCGCGTGGCCGGAAAGGGAGCACAATGAAGGGTGACGAGAGGTGTGAAGGGCCGAGAAAGGGTTGCAAATGATACCGAGGGAGGCGAACAGCACGCGTTGGCGATGCCGGCCAAGAGAAAGAGAAGGAGGTGTTGTTGACGAGCAGGGGTGTAAGTGGCGAAAGTAGAAAGTACAGAGAAAAAGCGAGGAAGCTAATTGCAAGTAAAGGACAACGTACAAGTACACGTACATAATGATGCGCTTGTTTCCCGCGTGTTTACCTCTTCGCCGGGACTTGCAATTTCGTTATTGCGACTGTTGATTTTCGAGGGAGCTCCCGAAGCTCTTTGCGTGGACTCGCCAAGAAAAATGATAATACCTGCTAAGGAGAAAGGCGAAAGTCCATGGAAGAGGTGAGCGCCGAGAGGCTGAAAAAAGGGGGAGGGGGGAGGAGGTGCACTGTCGTGGGCGGTAAAATGGGGTAAGACTGTGAGCGCAGTCGCTACCGCGCTCGGTCGTGTCCGCTTTACAAAACACCGTTATTAAAGCGACGGTACGAAGGGGACAGTTACGTGGCGAGCTAACCCTGTGATCTAGGGGGTGGATCTAGCCGCTAATCCCAGTCTCCGGGATTAGTCGGACCTCACCGAATTTTCCAGCTCGGTACACAGCTGGCGAGAAAAAGGGTCTTCCCGATTGGCCATTTCTCTCCGTGCCGTTACCTCGTTATCCTTTTATCTCGATGTCCGACTATACTCTAAAAACTGTCACTCGCCTCCGGTTGCGCCTCTCCAACGCACGGACGGAGGAACGTTCTACTGATTTTTCCTCGACGCGGACGACGCGGCGCGATGGTCCGCGAGAAGGATGTCGCATAAAACTTTCCTTTATCTCTGTCCCCGTCCATTACCCCGCGAGAGTGCAGAAACTTGCAGGTGTTTCACGAGTGTTTTGCATTTTTTGGCCATCCGTCGGAATACATGCATACGACGCGTCGGCGTCGCTCGAAGCGTCGCGGAACGGCGAAGACCGATCTCTTTAACAATTCTAAAGTTTCACCCCTAAAGCTCTGGGACCGTGGGACTGCCACTGGACGGAAACGTTGACAAAGGTTTCGTAGAACAACGTAACGGTTAAGCTGGATTAATATTTGGAGAGTCGGGAAATAATCCCCCGATACCGAGGGCGATCGGCGATCCAATATTTGAAAGAGCGTGGATCGGAATCTCGGCCGAATTTCTGACGGTAAAATCGTACGGTTTGCTGGAAGGTAGGTAGGTACGCTGGCTCGTTGCTCGGGAAACTTTCAGAATCGTTCCAGTTTTAGAGTGCAAGCATTGGCCTTGCATCGGGGCTGGGCCACGGGGAATTGGCTGTTCCGGATTCAAGAGCAACCTTCTCGTAAAATGACACGCTTCTGGGGAACTGGAGTCAGCCTGTCACGTTTTAGGACCTAATAAACCTTGTCTGATAAACAGTTTCCATCTTCGAGAAATGTACGCGATATCTCGATAACGATTTCGTAGGCTGCTGGTAATCGATTGGAGGCGTAGTAGGTATGTAACGCTACGTGTCCCACGGCGGATCAAGAAGTCGTTCACTGATTTGGCGTGGGGAAACAAAGAGGGAAATGGATCGATGTGCAGGATCCGTTGAAAAGCCGTTCGTGCACAACCGAAAATTGCCTCGTAAAGTGTGAATAGGAAAAAAAGGAATTTATCGCCGGTCAGGGCGGAACGTGATATGCAGGTCCATGGAAAGCGACGGAAAGCAACGGAAAGCGGGGATGGTGGCGTTACCTGGCGCCTTTCCAACAATGTGTTCGCACTTTTTACCCCCCAGATAAATTCGCATGCCGGGCTCACGGCTGATTGGCCGACATTCGGTCGATCGTACGGCGACGATGCGTCTGCGTGCACATTGCGTTCCGCGCGCATTTTCCAATTTTCTCTACCCCTCGCACCCGCGTGCATTCGCGATTGACGTCACTATTACGAATATCCAACGCGTCCCCTTTCTTCCCTGACGTCTTGGAAAAGTTTTCGAATCCAACAGAGTTTTGGAGCCGCAAAGTTATTCTACGTTCTACAACATTGATTCTCTAACACCCTTGACGCTCGCGATTCCTCTCTACTTAGGGACACTCAAATTCAGATCCCCATACAGCACACTTCGTGGCAGGAAGGTTCCAGGAAAGTTCCAGGAAGGTTGCGGCCCGACAACAGAACGTTCCGGGAACATTCCTGGAAGGTTCCAGGGAGGTTCCTATGTCCGCCCTTGTGGAACATTGCCCGGCAACGTTCCGGGAATTTTCTAGACATGGTCACGGAACGTTCCGGGAATTTTCAAACAATGGTCCCGTAAGTGTTCGCAGGTTTTACAGCAATGTTGTTTCGGCAAAATTTCTGTGACATTACAGAAAGGATAGAAAATATAAGGGAAATTAATTAAATTACAATAAATATTCATATATTTTTTTGTACATGTCGACAACAGCAACAGCAACAATAATAATAACAATACAAAAAATAATAGTATCATTACAGAAAGGATTTCAGGAACGTTCCGTGACCATGGCTAGAAAATTCCCGGAACGTTCCGTGACCATGGCTAGAAAATTCCTGGAACGTTCCGTGTCCATTACCAGAAAATGTCAGGAACGTTCCATGAAGGTGGCAGGAAGGTTCCATGTGGAATGTTCCACCACAACATTGCTGGAATGTTCCAGGAAGGTTTCTATGTCCGCCCCTGTGGAACATTCCACGGCAACCCCCATGGAAGGTTCCTGCCACCTTCAGGCAACGGAGTGTGCTGTATGGGGATATACGTGCTCTGCTTTCCGTTTCCTGAATCTTAGGCGGTTAGCTCTGTTTTCGCCAGCTTCTATTTGTTAATTAATCAGTGCATTACAGAGTCGTCTAGATCCCAACGCGTCCGTCGCGTCGGCGTCGGTTCTTCGATAACTCGCGTGTCACGCTTTCATTTGTCCATTTCAATTAGGTATACCTGTGTAGATACGTTTGCAGTGATCCTGCATCGATGACACGCATTAAATCGTACTCTGACGGATCCGTTTAATTGTTAGCTAGGTATATTGGATCCGATGTGAAATCGTTCATCGTAGCCCGGCACGTATCGATCTTGATTCATTCCGAATAATTGTACACATTTTCCGAGATAATGGCCGCGCTGAATTGTCCCAGGAAAATCAACGCGCCGTGTATTAAAGACGGTAGCTACGTGAAAGAATTATCGAGCGAATCGAAGGGTCGTGGCTGAGTTTTTATCGCCTACTACACCCGCGTAGATTATTTTAGTTTGAAAGATGTTGGACGTGTCTTCGGAGGTAATTCAGCGGAAGGCCGCGTCGAAGATCGCCAGGGAAAATGAAGGGGAAAATGAAATTCTCCCCATTGTACGAGAAGTTTCTCAATCTCGCTGGACGCGGCCGCCCTTTTATCGCGCCAGTAATTAACTGCCTAACAATTTTTCCCGGCTACAACGCTTAATTTAAACTTTATTAATGAACGGACAACGCGTCGTTAAGCAGCCGCCGTTAAGGACCAACGATTATCTAAGCCCAGCAAGATCAACGTGTTTATCAGATTTCTCAAGCGAAGGCTGACAGGGCCTCCGATAACTCGGCATCAATTAGCGCGTCCGAAGAAGAGGAGAATGGGCGAATCGCTGCGAAAGTGGCGCAGCGGGGCACGTGAAAACGACAGGGAAGGCCAAACGAAGATTTATACTGCAGCAGAATCGCCGGTCGACTCTCATGTTCGATGGGTTCGTGCACCCGAGTCGTTTTCGGCCAACTTTCCGCGAGCTTATCTCAAAGTCCAAGTGGAGAATACCGCAGGAATAATTTCGGCGCATCGGCGACGACTTCATCGAATCCAACAGCCGCGGAGTTTATCTCATCGAGCGTTCACTTGTCAAAGTTTCGATTCGAGCGAGTCCGTTTGTAATTTCGCGGAGCCCGCGGCCCGCAATTTGATACAGCTTCATTTGCGTGGATTCGCGCGTACATTCTACATATTCGGTATACGCACCTACGTACACAAATTTTCGCCTCGTTTCCCCAATCACGCGTCATTCTTTTTCCTCCGAAAATAATAAATAGGCAGTGAACACGTTTGTGTACCTTTAATTTACGCGCATCTACTGATGCACTCGGCTGTGTTATCCCAAACGGGAAATGTAATATTTCCCAATAGATATTCCTGCCCCTGCCTCTGCTTTCTCTCTACCATCCAATATCACCCCGAAGACACATCTATTTAGAAAAATCGATCCCAGCGCGGATTTGCTGGGAATGTGTCGTTTCTATCGGCTGAAAGTTGGGCGACTTGTAACGAAATACAGGATCAAACCCGTGACCCGGTTACTGCAACGGCACTCGCGGCAGTCAGCTGTTGGAAAATGTTCATATCGGGTATATGGGACACAGGATACACGTGCGCTCCATAGAACCTTCGAAAACTATAACTTCGTAAATACTGTCACGAAATCTCCGAAACTCGATTGAAATATGTATCTACCCATGTGCCGTATGGTTCATAGAGAATCGTATAATGCACCCCCTCCAACTCCTTTCTCATTCTTGCCTTGCCAATCTTTTCGACGTTTCAAAGCGATTCCGCAACTTTTGCGAGGCGATGACCGGTATACGGATAAGCACCACAAGCAATTCTCTCCGATGTCCAAATGAAAATAGTCGGCCCCTATCGCGAATTCGTAACTCTGTTTGTCGGTAACATCAACGAGTAATATTCATTAACGTGGATATTTACGCCGCCCCGCCATCCACTCGACCCTAATTAATCATTTCTACGATGCGCGCGGCGTTGGACGCGCGATAACAGGATTCTTTTATTTTCCATGCACCGAGCTAATCGAATTTGCCACGAAATCGAGCAGCTCCGCCAGGGAAGACAACAGCCGGCCGAAAAAAAAAGATGAACAAAATTGGTCGCGTCGGCATTCTCCTTTGCGCCAGCGAGAGCAACCAAAATTCTTCTGGCGAACCTTCAAAATTCTAGCTACCTCTCCGAAACGATTTTCAGCGGCTGCAACGGAGCAACGATAATTCATCATGTGTGACCACTGCGCGTAAGCCTCTTGTCTGTTTATGAGAATTACCGGAAGTCGGCGTATTTTCCAAGCGATTCGTTTATTTGCAGAAAAGTTACCAGCCAGAAAGGATATCAGGGTCAAGTGACGTGCAAATGCGAACAGTGAGTGGCCGTTTGATATACCTACCTAATTCTCTTTCGCGAATCTCGCGGAAGTGGAAACGACCGTTCCGACGTACCTCGGAAATCGGAAGCCATGTGTCATATATAATACAGTTTCTTGCGTTACGTTCACAGCGGCGAGAAGAAGGACGGCGAAGGAAAGGATAAGGACTTTGGTGGCTGTTGCTCGAGAAAGTATGATCGCTATGTCTCTGTTACATTTCGGGTATCTCGCTGAAACATATCTATACGGCGCGGCGGGCAGCCTCGGTTTGTCCTCGCAATTAAGAAATAGATTTCAACGGTTCGAGTACCTATATGGCCGCCGGCGACCCGAACCGCGCTCAGTCTTCGAGGGTATTCCGTGGGCCACGGTTTAATTAGGCTTTAATAGATGGTGCGTTAAACGGTTAATCCAAATTCCTCGACTGAATGTGCAGAGATACAAAGACAGTGGGCGGATGTTGCGGTTCCGCGTGCTGTGCCGGAACGCGAGAGCAAGGAGGCTGTTGTAACGGAGGTGGTGCGTCATCGAAGCAGCAGAATAAGTGTTGCTCTCAGGACAAATAGACGTTTAACCACGTTTACCAGTGAAGAAGCCTGAAGAAGGCTGTCTTCACAGGGGACGAGGAATTCTTACGGGTAAACGTCACGGATCACAAGGTTGAACAGAGAGCTCGGCGAGTCGCCGCGGCGGCCATACGGGCTGGCGAATAAATTAATATGTAATTCTAAAGAGAAGCGGGAAAATCGAGGAAAAGTACGCGGATGCTTGCCCCGCAAGGTTGTGCGCGGAGGGTTGCTAGCTTCGAATCAGGATGTCGTTCACTTTAAGAAGGAAATTTCACGATTCCCAGGGAAATAAGATGTAGATTGATGTCGGTTTCAGGGCAAGGGAGGCGGCTGGTGGCTGTTGCATGTCCGGTTGCTGCAAGGATAAAAATGGAAAGTCGAAGGAAGCAGAGGCTCCTTCGAAATGTTGCGCTGAAAATAGGAAATAAACTCTGGCAAAACGGCAATCGTTTGGCCTCGATAAAAATTTAATATCTCGTAGACCAATGTAATTCCGCAGCCTCCGAATAAACGCTTCTACGTAACACTTCGATCTGTCTTTTTCATTCGGACCACCTATTATGTATATGCAAAAAATATAAACAGCGACGATCGTAAACATTTGAAGGAATACGGCGTATAGCAACTATTGATAACTCTATAGCTCAACGAAAAAGCTCACTATCAACCATCGCTCGAACCTGAAATTTTCCTGAACCTCAAAATTTTACAAGTATAACGTGCGATCACTGCAAGTAAATCTGTAAATATATCATTTCGTCTAATTAGCTTGAATCGCGAACGGAGTTTTCTTGCGCGATCATAATAACTCTATAGCTCAACGAAAAAGCTCACTATCGACCGTCGCTCTAACCTGAAATTTTCCTGAACCTCAAAATTTTACAAGTATAATGTGCGATCACTGCAAGTAAATATATCATTTCGTTTAATTAGCTTGAATCGCGAATGGAGTTTTCTTGCGCTACCATAAAAACGCCTGTGCTCTTTCAGAACGTATAAACCACTGATAGATGGGACATATTACGAGAGGGAGACTCTCCCTGTCGCATCATCCTGGACCAGGCCGCAAATCAACAGCACGTCGTGAGGATTTCGATTCCCTTCGCAGCAATGTTTACGGAGACGACCGTAGAAACTACGGGCGTGTCCAGTCCGGATACTAGTCCCAGATAATGTCGGGTTTACTATTTACGGCAGGAGAAGCAGTGCTAGTCCCAGTGACCAAGGTTGTTGTTCCTGGAGGGAGAGTTGCTGCAACGGAGGCTGTTGCAGCCAGGTTGGAAACTGCTGCGCGGTACCCGGATCGGGCGAAATCCCGAAGGCCAGCGGATGCGAGTCGGGGTGCAGGGGTCTTGACAGAATGCGACTCCCGGCGATGACGAACTTTCCCCCAGGAATGCCCAGTAAGTGCCAACACATTTCGAAGAAATTCCGCCAACATGGGCACCGATACGCCGATAAAGGCTCTCCTAATTGTAGAGTTTATCCCCCGAACAACCTTACATTTCACCGA
Organism: Andrena flavipes; assembly: GCA_963971345.1. Taxonomy (NCBI): domain Eukaryota; kingdom Metazoa; phylum Arthropoda; class Insecta; order Hymenoptera; family Andrenidae; genus Andrena; species Andrena flavipes. The sequence continues at coordinate 33,409,419 of OZ020481.1, forward strand.
TACGACCCCAGGGATCTCTCCATTCTCCCCTGATTATTATTCGCGGCATTCTATTCCACGTTTTCGGTTCATTTTCTCCAATACACTTGCTTAGTTTCAACGGGTATTTTCCTTGCTGCGGCATTAAAAGATAATATCGAATCGTCAGGGGAGAAATGAATTAATTCGCGAAAAGATAGCATTACGGTAGGTTGGAGCAGTCTTGGTCGGCAGCGACGCGTATAGATGCTAATCTAAACGAGCTTTTAAACAACCCTTTCGCACGTTACCCACCGTGATAACGAGATTACACGAATTATCACGACACGCACGTAAAGAGCACGGAATTGACTTATAATTTCGTCCAGGTCGAGCTAACTAATGCCTCGTAAAAGTATAAACCTGGTAACCCTAGTAAAGGCTACTTTTCGTAGAGGCTACTTTTCAATTTTACCTTCACCAGACTATACAGGACTAGACAAAGTGCCGTGCACGAGCCAGGAGAAGAACGTACCTAAGTGTTTCGGGGGCGACTGCAACGATTCCCGCTCGGACACGCGCGAAGAGGAAAGCGAGGTCAGTGTATGCATCTCGATGCCGAGGGAATCGGAGCGATAGGGGAATCCACGGATATGGAAACTGCGATGCGAAGTGCACAAACACGTTCTCACCGGCGCCGACGCCGGGGCAAAGACCCCGAAACAGAGGGTGACTCCTTCAAACTTTCGGCGAAATTGCGCACGATCGATTTACTCGAATCTGTAACCCACGTAATTGCAAATGAAAAATAGAAAATCGACAAGTATACGTTTACATACAGCCACTCCTCGAGGAACCGCAACATTTCTGTATCGACTCTCTCTTGCATTATAATCCACGCTTGATTAATTCGAGAGTTTATTATTTCCTGTCGCGATTAATCACGGCGAGCCAAGGGTCCGTGCTCCGTTTCAACGTGTATATACGGTTAGCGAGACGTTCAAAGATTCGTTAATAACGATAAGGGCCTGATGAAGCGTTAACAAGGAGACGCTACTGTTTCGATATCCTCCGATGCGCACCATAAATTTCACCTGTAGCAAACTTCTAACTAGGGAAATAGCCGCGTAAGCGGATATAACGGTGACGTAAAACTGTGGTAATGGCCATCGTAAAACAGTAGGCGGATAATACATAATTGTATGGTAGAACGTTAAAGAACACGAACGAGGGAGAACGATGGAAATGGTTGAACTTTTATGCAGGTTTCCTTTCCTTGCCACCCTAACCGAGGAAAGCGAAAAACAAAAGCAGTGAAAAGTTTCTACTCCGCTATAAGATGAAGCTTCGGGGCATTGGCTGGTCGGTAACGAAGCTAGGATTAATCATAGCGCGATACCTTCGGAGGTATTTAATGGCACCCCGATTCATGCACAGGTCCATTCATCAACGCGGAAGGCGCTCCTATTGACTCGAAAGTAAATTGAAACTGGGGCGAGCCACGCTGCTGACTCTACGCTGACGGTCGTAGGTACTTTAGTTTACGTGCGCTTTGGAAGAAATTTTAAGCCAGCATGCTGCACCGTGCCAACTACGTACGTAGATAATTGTAAGCGTAAGGGGAGACGGAAGATGGAAGGACAGAGTTGGAGCGTGGGTGGAAGTGTCTGGAAGGTGAATGAGGGAAAGCCAAGGATACCGAAGAATGAAGCATGAGTCCGACAGACTGAGAAGATGATAAAGGGGGCTATCAGGTTTGCTGGGTGGACGTAGGCAGAATTGCGTGAGCATCGGAAGGGCGTCGCGGTGAGGGTAGGATTGAATGGGGCGCGCACGCGCTACGGGAACAGAGGTTTCGGGCCACGCGGCGGCACCAGTCGTTCCTCTCAAACCGCGAAACACGTCCCGGCGACCTCCAGCCCGAGAATCACCAGTCCAGCTACTCGCTTTTTCTAGTCCTCCCTTTTCTCGATCGCGTTGTGTATGTACGTGTGCAAGTTAAGCCTCTACGCCTGCGGGAATCCTCTCGGTACCATGATCTTCTACCGTTCGTACGGATTAGGGTCCCCGCGCGAAGGACCACAGGACGACGAGGATCAGGACGACGATCCTCACCTTCCCTTCGACAAGATTCAGCGGGATTTCGCGGCACCGCCGATGGAAAGTGTTCCGAGGAGCGGACGATCTTGAACACGCTGCGATACGAAGCAGCATGCACCAGTGGGTGCGCGACAATTAACGCGTCACCCAGTGCTAACGCTCCTGATAGCCGGCTTCTGGGTTCCTCCATCCAGGATCTCTTCCTGCTCGCTCTTCTTCCCTTCTCTTCGTTTTTCTTCTCGGCTCTTCGCTTCTCTTCTCTCCTCTCCTCTCCTCTCCTCTCCTCTCCTCTCCTCTCCTCTCCTCTCCTCTCCTCTCCCCTTCTCTTCTCTTCCTACCTCTTCTATTCTCGCGCAACGTTCGTAAATATTGGAAGGACTCGACTATCTTACGAAGTAGCGAAGAAAGGATGTACGGTGCGCAGGATTAAGTGGTTGTAACTATTGCAGGTGATCCGAGTAACCTCGAGTAATCCGAGCCGTCACGAACGGTCGGCAGTTTAGTATTCTTCCGTTAATTGCGAGCAAATTGATCGCTATCGAGATTGCGGTACTTAGCATCGATCTTCCGATCGACCAACCTTCGAATCGTTTAAACGGCTCCGTTCGGGAATTCGCCTTTATCGCCGCGCGCGTCGAGATTAGTTGCCGCGTTCGAATGAAATGCTCGTCCCGATTCCAGAGGATAGTTGGATCTGTTCGTTAAGGATTAATTACTAACGAGCAGCTAGTTTACGGTGAACAGGTTGTCGGCTACTTGTAGTTTGGTTTATCGAAGGAATTAAAGTATCTCGTAGCGTCTAACGTTGGAAGAGGCTGCCGTGGCTTTCGAAGAGGGCCTGACGAGGCTAGGCGATCCGAGTCGATGTCCCGTGAATCGTCTACTCTGGCTAATCCACGAGAAACGGAGACGGTCGACGCTCGGACAATTAAAACTTTTCCACTCGTCTGCGAAATCCTGCCGCTTGCTCGTTACGAGCACTTCCGTTCCGGAGCAGAAGCAAATGGTTTGTCCCAGAAGGGAAACCGATAAATGGATTGAAAGTTCATCCGGTGGAGTCCCCTTCGAAAGGTAAACGTCGCGTCGCGCCGCGCCGGGTGAAGGAGGCCGAATTTCATCCGAGAAACGAATTCAAATCGACGCGCGAGCCTCTCCGAGACATCTGATTAACTGCTTCGAACGTGCGGCCAACGAAAAGCTTCAGCGAGATCGATTGCGAATCGTTCAGCTTGGCTGATTGTGACTTGCGAGGGAGGGAAAAGCCCCGTTCCCTCGGTTCCCGGCTCGGGCTTTGCGAAGCGACGAAAACCGGCCCGAAAATCAGTTTCCCTGAGCTCGAGAGGGGTAAAGGGTTTCGGGGGATCCTATTTACCCCGAGGAATCCCGAGTACGCGACACTAAAATTGCTTCCTCCAAGCTTCCCGTCAATTATTGCCCCTCGATGCCTGCCGGCGTGGAAAGACGCGCTAAGCGAACAGCTCCTGACCGAGCAACCGAGTGAAAGAAAGCGAAAGAAAGAACGAAAGAAGGCGGACGCACGAGCATTTCGAATTTCCAGCTGAATCTTGTCGACGGATAATCCTCCAGACTTTCCTCCCGTCGTCTCTGCTAGCCAACCCCCCACGATGCCTTAATATCGAGAACGCCTTTTTCCCCGACTCCTTCGACAATAATGTTCGACGTTATTCAAGGGGGGACAAACGATTCACGACGCGACGTGTCGTCCAAGGGGCAGCAAGAGGACAGCACGGGCAAACGGAGGAAATTGTGAACGTATAAGAATGCGAGGGGACCGATAGACTTTCGAACGAAGCATCGATCCTGCAGCAACTCTCTCCTCGCATCCCAACGAAACGACGGATCCTGCAGACAGTGATCCGTGCACATAGAACTACTGATTCGGTTCGGTTCGTCGTGTTATTTCGTGAGAATGATGGGAAAATGTATGCCTGGTGGCAGGTTTCGCGCGTTAATTAAGGATCATCCATCGCAGGTGACTGCAGTGTAACGTTCTCCGTGTTAAGTAAATACCTTTCTAAATTGAACGCATCCACCGCGGATACGGGCGCCGATTAGCCTCGGACTGAATTATTTTCGGGTTTAATGGTGCGTCCTTAATTGAACCCTGCGGAACGATAAATCTGCCCTGCGGAAGCACCCCTGGAGACAACGTAGCTCGATTACTGAACCGCAGTCCACAGGATTTGGATGCCAGGTAACGTTTCGCCAGTCCTTTTTCTCCTTAAGCTAGCTTCCCTTTTCCAATTAACATTTTCATTCGCGACCCGCTTTCCTCGCGTCATTATTACATTATGTACCGCTGAGAGAATCACGCGAGCTTCTCAGTCGCGTGTCATTAACTCTTCCACTGTTCCTTCCGACGATAACTTGCACTCCTTTTTAAATAAATGATCCGAGTCTCGCGGTAGGGCAATCTTTACGGCGGCCACTTTCTAAGTACATACGCATTAAATAGTCTTCTGACGCGATGATGGTGGAATATATGTAGGATGCACTGGTAACGATGCGCTGACTTTGTTCGCGCCCCATAAAATTGCTAGAAATCGAGATCGCGTTGAGTGGAGGGAAGAGGCTTGAAAGATTCAACAGGCTTCCATTGAGAAATCTAAGTGGTTCGCTCGGCGTGCTCGTCGGATATTCCCTTATTAGATCCTCCGCTTCTAAATGTTGCTGTACTCGTACAAGTAGCGATTATAACGATGAAGAGGTAATTGGTAATTATTCGTTTATACGTGAATTATGCTGCGAAAAAAATTCGCGTTGCTCGAGGTACGATATGATACAATAACGTCACGCGCCTCCGGTAGCTCGCGGCGTATTGTCCACAGTCTAAATTATTCTCGGATGAAAAATTTTCCCGCATAATTGGAACTCCTCGGGATCCGCGATGCATTATGCAGAGCATGGCGGGGAGGTGATTTCTATCGACGTGGAGGAACCAAAAGGAAAAGGAAAACGAAACCGAAATGCGAACGCTATAAATTGCGCGCGAGCGGAACGCGGGTCCGAAGGACGGGCCAAGGAAAGGGGGGCTGTCTTTTACGCTTCATACCGTAGAGTGCTCTCAAGGGAGGAGCTCCAGATTTTTCGCGATGATAGCACTGATAGCGAACCAGCGGGGAGAAAGGTTTTCGTGGTTCCATTAAAGAGGATCAGACTAATATCCTGCAAGTAGTAGGCAATCGGGTTAAGAGCGCCCCAAGTCGAAGATTTTTTGCCCAACGATGCGTACACGTACGTATTGTTCGAGGTGGGGTGAATTTTCGGGCGACGCAGCTCTAAAACTCGCGGGCTCGGGTTCGAGAGCTTGAACGCCTCTGGCCGGGGAAATTTTCAGCCGGGCAAAGGCAAGATTAGCTAGCCTCGATGTTTCGTTGTCCCGGAGATCCGAAGCTTACAAGGTTTCCGTGGCACGTTCAAGGCCCGATAAAGCATAATATCCACGTATACGGGCCAAAGCAAGGGGATATACTGCCAAGAGGCAATAGAAATTTTGGGCCTGGAAAATTTATGTTACTTGGAGAGTAGTTGCTTCGGCTACTAATAATTCAGTGGCAGATTTCAGAAGTTTCTCCGAAGAATCTCGTATTAAAGGAGTCATGAAGTACCTAAGGTGCTTTGCCTTAGCTCGCCAAACGCTTGGCATCGTAAAAAATTACTCTCAACAAACGTCACGGTGTAAGTGAATAACGCGAGCTTCGTTGCACGCAACAATGGTATACATATACATATGTACCATCCCAAGTTCCTCGTTCACCGAGACGCGCAGCTTTTTCGGCCAAGCAACGATTCGCATCGAATGCTTTATATGTTAAAAGGATTACCGGAAACGCTGAGTGTCGCGGCACGAATAATGCAGCAATAACTCATAGGTCTACTACGGCTCGTACGAGTGGCAATTAACGAAATCACACGATTCATTTTACTCCGCGACGACAGCGGGGACGCTTACTTCCGAGCGTATCGCTTGATTTATCGCTTATTCGATCCTCGGACCTCGGACGAATTCCAAAACACGTATCTCCATCGATAGCGGAGTGGCAGAGGAGACCGTGGGTTCTCGTCCAGCTTTTTTGTCGAAGAAACGAGTAGGGAAGGCTCGGTTCAATAAAATGCACATGTAGTAAACAGGGGAACATAGATATCCGATAGCGGTACCCTGGGCTACATACAGATATCGGTCCTCGGTTCTTTTTATCGGGAATCATATTTTATTATTCCAATGGATACGAGGAACGTATTTTAGCTAATAAATAATCATTCACTTACAGTGAGTGGAGTTTCCCGATTTGGAATATATCTTTTTAAGTGCTCACAGTAGCTAAGAAGTCCTGAAAATTATATCTGCAATGGACCTATACATGCAGACGCCAGGTTTTAGCCAATTATTCTTAAATAAGAGGATTCTGTCGGTTTTGCGTACGCCTGAATAACACGAGTACAATAGGTCCACTGTAGATATAATTCTCCGGATTTCTCAGTTACTATGAGCAAGTGAATGTTTGCTTGTGAGTTTCCAGAAATAATTCGAAGAAATAGTGGACCTTAAATTACCGCGTTTACTTAAATCGAAGCGGAAACGGAAGCTGGCGAGAAGAGAAGGAACGGGTGTTAGAGAAAGAGGGTACTTGGCGTGGCCAGTGACACTAGGTGACTTCCGGTCTGGGTGGCACGGCCGGCGACCAATCAGCCGTAATTTTTCAATTGGTAATGGTGTAATGGAGGCTGGTAGATCTTCCGTTGCCAGCAACAGCTAGCTCTCTCAACAGCCAGTAATCGGTGATCCTTGACCAGGCTGCTACGACAACTGCAATATCTTGTCACGAGTGAACGATTGCCAGCAGTTTGCAACTTTCCACGCTTTTCCAAGCTGGGCCATCGGCTATTTGGAAATATCTATGCTTTTGGCAGCTGGAACGAACCTACTAGGCTTTACGAAACGGCAGTTGTCGCACCAGTTGGCAAACGTATCGATTTCAGTTTACTTCGCGTGGAATGTTTATGACGACTATATAATTCGACGCTCTAAAAGCGAGCCAGGGTTTGCTGAGTTTGCTCTGCAGTGTTCGCGGGTCGCGGAGCTTTTAACATGAGCGCTGAAACTATAGTTACACAGCTATCTTGGGTGGGCTCGAAACAAAATACGTATGTAGACGCTAACTGAACGAGGAACGCGCCTCGCGTTCTTTGCGTTTGAGTAAATATCCTTGCTCGTCGTCGGAAGTTCCCGAATTAATTTCAAGATTCCCCATACCCTTGGGAGTTGCGGGTAACGCGGAACAATCCTCTGCGGCAAATTTCGAATAAATTATCCAGTTACTGGACCGCTCGTAACCGGTAATCACGCGCTTCGTACGTGGAGGAGGCAAGCGGAGGGGATCGTCTTGATAAACTCGCTTTAAACGTAAACGCTCGCTTAATTGAATTCGTTCCCGATCCACGCGCAAGATTTGATGCCCCGGAAACGTAAATCGAAAGAGAGAGAGAAAAAACACGCGGAACAACGGGTAAACCTTCTTCTCCCAGCCCTTGCCGTTTCCTTGGGCGAACTATCTCGTCTCGGATGATCCTGCTTCTATCCCCTTCGAGACATTGCTAAGCTAAGGCTTAGAAACGACAAACGAACGGGCACGATTGTCAGCTTGACGGCGAGGTGGAAGACTAGGCGGAGGGCAATACATATTATAAATTAGACGTAATCTCCCCGGGATTCTCCAACGAAGGAAAAAATTCATACGACTGTCGATTCGCTGTGTTTAGTAAACGGATAAAAATCGTTGAAACTCTGCGATGTAATTGGGAGACAGAGGATCTCGAGGCAGAGCCTTGAGGCAGAGAGACTATCTACTTAAAATCGGATATCTATACGAGGGGAAACATAAATGTCGCAATAAATTCCAACGTTATTTACCACCGTTAAGGGCAAAGAAGAGGCACGGCGCGGCGGCGACAGTGACCCAGCGATATTTCATGGTGTTTCTTTGGCTTCGATAACGCACGTTTAACCTTTTTACGCGGTGGAGATCAACCGTGATGATTACGCGAACGTAATTTACCCACTTCCCCACTGAGGCCTCGAGGATTTTCACATACTTACGTCGCACGAACTCGTTCGTTCTCTTTATACGTATCAACTATCAACTCGGATGAACCACGGTACTTGATCTTTCTACGGAAAAGTGCCCTCGAATTCGTCATCCAGCTGACCGTTCGGCCTCGATATGTATCCAATTTTCTCTTTGCGTTTATTTTCCATCCGTACCTCCTCAGTGAACATCGAGAGGATCTGTTAGCGCGGGCGTCTCGCGCGGATAGAATGGGAATTAGATTGCTTTCCCTTTCTTTTCCCTCGCTTCGAAATAGCAACTAAGGGCGTTAGATGCGCTCGTATTTTCACGAGCAATTTATCTGCTTGCTTATTCATTTATTCGGAAGAAGAATGTTCGTTTGAGAATCAGCTGACCTCGCGTAGGCCTCCACGAACTATCGTATGCGATTATGGGTGTCGTTGGATTTACGGAGAATTTTGTCGTTCGTTAAGTCCGTGGTGGTAAGGTCGGCAAGGGTTTATTTAAAGCGACGGATTAAGAAAAGCTGCTGGCTAGCAAATCTGCTACCAAACGAATGCAATTCCGTGTCGCGTACGATTCGTGCGTACATCGGCGCGTAAAAGTATGCGACTCGCGTGACGAGCGTACACCCACTTCATTACTTGGTGAATATTTTTTCCTGCGGTGGCCACGGCTACGCTTTCCACGACCTCCGAGAGTCGAGCGAGGGGGAGAAGAAGGTCGTTTATAAAAAGCATGCTTTCTAATGTGTGTAAGTCATTACGTACACGGGTCGCGGTTACGAGAGCATCGAGTCTGCTGCGTATATAATATGTAACACGTAGGTAATACCTTACATCCGTCCCGGAGACCCATTTTCATCGATGGTCACGGAGAGATCTTGGCCTCTATCGTCGCGACGGTTCACCGACGTCTACCAGCTCGTTACGAACGAATCTTCTGACTACCTGAATTTTTATTGTAATACGTTCGATGACTGGGGAACAGTTGTTATTCGAAGCAAACAGACACACGGTCGGCCCGCAGTAGTGAAACCTCACACTGATCAGACGGCCGAGACTTTCCCTTGGCAAACGCGCGCGTACCTGCACCTGTTTCTATCAACACAGCCGGACGTGTAATTCAGAATCGATGAAAACAATCTTTTCGTAGCATAACAGTGGTAGAAAGATTAAACTGACCGACTGTCGGCTCCAATAAGCGGATTATCAATCTCGAGGGTGTCTTGGGCAGTTATGGGAGTTTCTCGGTGCCTTGTGATCGATAAATTCTACCGATATGCCCCAAAGCGCGCGGTTCGCCGCGTTTTTATTGATACTCGGCTACGGGTTGCTCAACTTGGGCGGTAAAAAATTCCTTGAGAGCCTTTCGCTGCAAAACAAAGCTAGGCTCCAGAATGGACGTTCATATACGATATACGACTGCGCGGCGACGTAAATTAAGGGGATACGAGCGAGGCGAAAGACTAAAATCCGCGGAGCGCGTAAACGGTGAAATTTTCAATTGCCCAGTGAGCAGTTCTTGTATCGCTGTCGGTGCGGAATGTCTAACGACAGCTGGTTGGCTGTCTGGAAAGGCGACATCGGCGATAACAAAGCGACACACGAATCCTACAAGAGCTTTCGCGGATTTCTTTTGGCCACGGTAATAGCGTGTCGCGTGTACGCGACTGAAAGGACTTACCGGGACCGGTATTTTGTCGTTTGCATGCGCGGCCAAGTGTTGGGTCAAAGGTTCTTGTTTGTCCAGGCCCGGATTTAGGAGACCGGATTGGCGGGCGACGCGACACGACGCCGTGCGATGGGGGGCGACAAGTAGAATAGGAAATACACAGGGGACGAGAACGGAGAGATCGCCGAAAGTGGGATTGACTTGGACGCGATTAATTCCACAGAAATCTTCTAATTGGCCGCGAATTCTGGGCCGTGCATAAGTTGGAGGGGTCGTTAATGGAATTGGATGAACCTCCGACTATCACGAAAGGAGAGCCAATTTCTCCGTGCCAGTCGCCTATGCCGTGACGTTTTACGATGGAAAAACAACCGAATAGAAGCGGGGAGATTTTGTGGCCATTTGCCACTTATCGATCCCAAATGGATCTCGTTCATCCGTAACGATCAAGTTCAACGGTGACCTTCTTCGTCACCTGCGACCACGGTATCGGCCCACCGTGCACGTGGCGGGCGTAGTGGGACGATGGACGTCCTACGGTTGTATCGTGGTGTGGTCGATGCCGACGATAATAACTAATAAACGATGGACGCCCATAAATAGCCGGCAAGCCGTACGCTTAAGAAACCACCGTAAATAAAACATACGCCAACAACTCTGCTACCACGGCAAGAAACAAAGTTCAGCATTGTACCTCGGGTATATTGTGTTGTCAACCCGATTCTTTCAGCTCCCCTGAGACATCGCATTCGCTGATTTCTCCTCCGCCGTTGGATCCCTTCGATGGCCTGAATAGTTTAATCGTTTGCGGCGAGCACACGAAGGAATCTCGGCCTGCCAATCCGTTCGACGCGACGGATTCTTTTAGGCAATTTAGGCCCTACAATGAGAAGTCGGAGCAGAGCAAGTAACGAATCGCCCATTGAACAGAGGGCAGATATTTCACAGGAATTCGTATAGCTACGTCCGTAAATGGAAATAGTTGCACAGAGGCGCGCGTATAACTGTTGTGCTCGGGCTCATTTGGTTTAAGCCCGCGCGGACAATTACGTTTTAATTAAAATTACTCGGCATCCTAGCGGGAGTCGCGCATCGAGCGTTTGGATAGGTGTGGAAACCGCTGACGACTCAAACGAGGAATTATCTCGGTGGCAACGATAACAAAGATTTATAATCACGGCTAATATCACGGTGCCAGATTCTCTCGGTTCATTTTTAGCTGATGTAGATAGGGAAATACTGCTCCGTAGTTATCGAATCTGTGCCAATTATTGCCAAATGGCTCGTCAATATTTCATTAAGAATGGATGCAGAGGAGCTTGTGTTGCTCGTGTTTTTCGTTGAGCTTTCGGAGAAAAAAAACCGTTACGATGCGGGCACGAGATAGGATTCTAAAGTAGCGTTCTGCACAGCACGTCAATCCAATCCAATTAAATCGTTGGAAATAAAAATAGACGACACGGATTTCCTTGGTTTTTTCCGGGTGGAATCGATTATCGGCAAATGGGACCAGCGTGCTCGCTCGTGGTTTCTGGTCACGCTCGATCTGATCTCGATCTAAGATCAGTAACGCGAAAATTCGCAACCTCCGCGCGGAACGGGATTTCTTTGTCTCGCGGGGCAACGTCTTGAAACTGTTGGGAAAAGCAACAGATGAAACTTTCCGAAACTCGTTAACGAGCTTTAATTGTCGGCTTCCAACTTTCTCCAATCGATAAAGCACCGGTGTTTGAGTTGCTCCGATAAGGAACGGTGCCCCCTTAAGACGGATCGAGTCTTTCGATCGTACGATTCGATAGGCTTGCAATTTTCTATGCGTTTTCTGCGCGGGCTTGCTGCCACGCCCATGAACCGTAAATTGGAAACAATATTTCGAATGGGAGCGGCGACACAAGCATTCCGAATCTTGTTGAATAGCGGGGAAAACCGCAAAGCGAGCGTTCCCCTGGCCCTAGATTTTCGTGGAGGTCGCAGAGTCGCGCACGTGTGCTCATAATGTGCCTCCTTCTCTCCTCTACCTCCTCTTCCTTTGATTCTACCATTCAAAATCACTTTGTCCACGATTTCGCGTGACGCAGCAGCCCTTTCCGCGGACGAAAATAAAATCAGTAGAATCGGCTGAATCGATGCTTGACGCTGGTGTACGCAAAGTATCTACCTACCACCGAGTCACTTGGTAAATTATGCACGTTCGCTGAATAAATTTACAGAAACACTCGAAGGACGGCCCGATAACGCGCTACACTTTTAGAGAATGTTCAGTGAATTTTCATCCGTTAGTGGAATAGCGGCGCCTTCGCGGAGGGCTGAAATAAATAAAAGAAAAAGGGCGAGATGTGACGGGGTGTGATGAAAGAAAGGTATGCTTCGACGTCAGGTTGCAGCTCCAGTATTTTCACTTGGAGACAACCGTTCGAATAGTTGGCCCGCTTCCAGAGTCAATTCTCTCGCAGAGAGTAAGCGGTGGGCCGCGCTTCAATTTCCTATGCATCGTTGCCGCAGTAATTGGTAGAAATTATTGGTGAGAATGTTCGCGAAAGAGTCAGCGTGGGGGTGTCCTGTGAAATCTTTCCTTTGGTTCTGCGCCCTTAGAGAGAGCGATCCGAGTTATCCAATTCACGGTTCGATGGCCACCGTTTTCCTTCCCAATTTATCCGAGGCTTCGAGCTTCGACTTGGGCTCCATATCGATTAAACGACCATCGTAGAGCACACCTTCCTTCCACCCGTTTGCCTCAGCTCGAGCGCGACGGCTGTCTTCTTCTTTAAATGTCCTGCGATCTTTTGTACAATTCCTGGCGTTCAGCCGTTTGGATTTAATGGTCCGTTTATTTCCAACTGCTGGTCTTCCCTTGCTTATAACTTGCACGGCTCCGAGCGAGAGGGAACGATACCGATCTTTCGCAGAGGAAAAGATACGTTTGTCCCGAGTAATGGGAAATTGGAATTTCAAATTTGATTTCTGTCGTTTGGAGGCGAGCGAAGGTACGGTGTTTCTTCCATTAGAGCATCAGGCGGAGAGGACTCTGGACACAAAGGCATCGATACTGCCGTCAGATATCTCGCACCGTATCCTATCGGTGAATGGACCACGGTACCGATGCGTCGCCGTGCCGTCGTCCACGGGAATTCGAAGCAACATCAAGATCAACGGAATTGGTGCGGGCGCCATCAGCTGATGAATCTCTGTGTATACCTTCTACGTGGTAAAGAAATAATGAACAGCTCGTGTGCACGTCGCGTCTGCACGCGCGCAATTTAACGCAAGGGTAACGAAATGATGTGAAAGGAAGGGATGGATGTCAAAAGAAGATCGATAAGATCGACGTTCAGAGCGGAGAACATCAAACGAGCTAAAATGGAACGTTCCCCGGAAAATCGCTCCGACTGTCGAAACTTTTTAGACCGTGACACCAATCACTCTGTGTCGTCGATAAATTCGTTTCGTTGCAACTCGTAATTACATTTGTCTTGCAACAACCACATTGTTCGCTCTTTTTCCCTTTTTAACCAGCCACAGGCAATGAAATTAGATTTCGTTCGAAGAAGACGCTAATTGGCTGGCTAGACGAATTTAACGTCGGCTTTTTTCTTTTTCATCGCAATACGTTTGGCGACGAGAAGGAAGGGTCCACGGAATCCGCGTTAAAATATGGTTAAAAAGTGGAGCGAGTACCTAGTTGGGAGGTTGATGGAACGGAAGCGTACACCACGCCCGCCTCGGCTACCATGTATCGTAGAATATTGTCCATCGCATTAATATTCGCGCGATTGCCGGCGAACGCAGCCCGCCCCGAAATTTACGAGCTGTTCTCTGCCAACTTTTCAATAACGTTTATCGCGAGTCATCGATATTTTAATGGGAAATGGTGTGATCGCGGTCCGAGGTTAGCGCGCCGCGACGCGAATTATTCTGCGCACATACCCACGTATGTATTCCAGTGGTCGGGCGTGGGCGTCCAGCAAACAAATGAAAAATGGCAAGATTCTTTTGCAAGAGTTTGTTTCGCTCGAGGGTTACTCGATCATCCGCTGTCGTAGAAGCGCGTGGTCGAGGCGAGACCAAAGAGGAGCCAATACCACCGTACGGAACAGTGGTGTAATTGAATTTCCGGCGTAGCTTGCGAGTTTAACGTTTATTTCACGTCGGCGCGGGGTAGTTTCCTCTCACGAGCCGTGCCGTTCCAATTCCAACGGATACGCAAAACGATAGGTACTTAGGTTGCAAGCCAGTATGTTTTGCTCGATTTTACATTCGACACCTGCGTTTCAGACAATATCCTCGTGCAGCCAGTCTTATATCTCGCTGCCGCACTCTCTCCTTCGCCCCTTTCGCCACTAGCCCGCTCAATCTCCCGATACTTTCCGATACCTCCTGCTATCGAACCCAACGGCGGCGCGGCGTGGCGCGGCGTGGCGCGGCGTGGCGCAGCGGCACACTCCAATTACATTCCGATTTTCGTCTTTCTGTCTTCGCGGAATTCCTCTACCTAATCGAATTGGAGCATCCAAGGAGCTGGAAAGCTATGTATGTAGCAGCACCGTCCGATGCGATTTTCCCCTGTTAATTTGCTTGCCCTTTTTACGCGCTGGCTCGGCCAAATAAAATCAAGGCACGAATCCTAGAGTAAACAGAAGAGTGGAACGTTGCACCGATCGCTTTTGTTTACCAAAATCGTACGCCCACGGTACGCGGACGTTCGGCCATCGTCACAGTATTTGTGTTAGGAAAAATATTTGTACTGGACGCCAGAAAAATCACGATCCCGGATAACCTGATTGGCGAAATTTTTGTTAACGATACGACGTAAACGCAGAGCGATGTTTCATCAAGCTGGAATCTCTAGAGATGAAGAGTTGCCGATTCCATCGGGGCTCGAGGGGCGAATTGGCTGGGTCAGCGTTTCAACGAGGACGTTAATTTCTGCTCGATCGCTGGTTCGTTTCTGTTCCCGCGATCAGCTGGATTCCGTTAGAGAATACTTGGTTAAGGTCGGTGTCGGCGGCGAGGATCGCGGCTCTGCCTGATCGTTCGAGTTATCGAGGTGACACTGAACGGGCGAGAAAAACGACCGGAAAGATTGGGACCGACGTCAGGTTTCGCTTCTAATGGAGAGAGAAGTTCTTCTCTCTGGGCGAAGCTGCCTTCTATTCCCGGTACAAGGGTAATCGATCACGTTTATCCTCTAAATCTATAAAAGCGATAAAAGATCGCGTTTGTCGCGGAGCGTTCCCCTCGGTCTCCAGTAATACCTATCGTTAAATAGCTCACTCGCTTGATAAATTGCGATCCTTCCCTGTGGCAGAGTTCTTGCCGTCGCGCCGACTCGCTCTAGACGAACAAACGGAGAGAAGAAAAAGAGCTGTGTACAATGTTCGAACACGTTTATCAGGGAATCCTATTGGCTTGGAAAATGCCGCGTAAAAGGTGGAAGACGAAGCAACTTTGCGTTGCCGTTGGCTGGCGCTGACGATACGCGGCAACTCGGTGACCCGATCATTCGGAGCCGCAGGTTTGGTGAAACGTGTCGACCAATTCGAACGTTAATGGATTTGCAGCGACAACGAGCCGTGATATCGTCGCGGGCCATGCACACCAGTACTCTCTGCACGCGTCCAAGCTAATGGGGCACCTCTGACATCCGAACAAGCCTATCGCCAGCCTGTGGAGCACCCGGAACGTTCTCCGCGAAATCTCTGCCCGTTAGTCTGTTTTGACAAATCCACGATACAGCCCGGTGCGGCAGATGAATCGGTTGGTCTTCCATCACGATCACTTTAAAATCGCGATCTATCAATCGATCTAGGGGAGAATTGGGCGATCGAGGTCAGCGGGCAATGATGATCAGTATTGTTATTATAAAACGGCACGTCTGAAATGTGCAATTTATTGTCGAACGACCTCGCCTCAATTGTTGCTAAGAAACCAAGAAAAACAAGCCTTTTTGTGTTTTAAACGTCGTTGATGTTATATTTTGTGCGCACCACGTAAGAGATAAATAGTGATTTTGAAGCTTTTTTACATTTTAACGTTACGTATATACAGATGTATTGTCAAGGTAAAGGATTAGAATCAAACTTAATATAAATATCTTCAAATTTATCAATGAAAACGTGTGCGGGCAATGATGGTCGCTTGACAATTAGCGTCCGCAACGTGATTACCATTATTCCCCAGTGTAGAATAAAAATATATTTCTTGATTACAAGAATTTTATTCTGCAGATGGGAAAAATACGCCCTAGAACAACTGGAAAAGCCAATTGGGTTTCCAAAACACTTGAAAAAACAGGGTACTAGTGTATTATGTGCTATTAGTTTGGCCATGATAATGAAATGTGGTTTCGACGCATATCTCGTTGCCTCTGGGCTCATTCTGAATGTTGTGGATGAAACTCGGCGGATGGATACATACGCGAAAAATTCAACAGCCCCTAGACCGTAATTGCGCACAACGTGACCGCTATGTAGGTGTGGACAATTGCGGTCAAACGCATCTGTTCTGTATTTTGTAATTTTATTGAATAAATCAATATAATATTAATTATTTTCGTATCCTACGAATAGGTTGATAGTTCAAGTTTAGCAAAAAAAATCATTTTCGAAGAATATTGCAACTAGCATCTTGGTTTTATTACACTTGTTGCTTAAGTGACCGCCATTATCCAGTCTCCTCTAACAACTCACGGACCCGATATCGACGTGACAGTTTCACGTTCGCTGTAACGGCTACATCGCGATCGTAGTGTAGGTAACCGGCAGTGTAATCGCTATTTAATTAGCCGCAGGAACGACCGGAATCTCGTAGGCGTCGCAACTTTGTGCACTTGGACTAATTTAAATTCCCCGTGGATTCTCTTGAATGAAGGCAGAAGGGGGCCGCATAGCTAAGTAGTTGTTTCTAGTGAAAGCAACGCTGTCCAAAGTTCTGATCGATTCGAAGGTGGTCCGTGGAGAGCCGCAAAGCACAAGGCATTCGGTCGACTTAATATCCTAATCGGGTAGGCGTGAGCGGTATGTTACCGGAAACTTTCGACTAATGCTCTCGATGGAATCCCGAGCTGCAGCTGAACGCGCGTCAGAAATCACAAGTTGCAGAGCCGCGACGCGTTCGGTAATATCCAAACGGGACCGAATATATGTATATCTACATACATATAGCTATACATACCTAGATTCTGACGGGAGACTATTACTTTGACTGGATTCGGGCAGAGTTATACGAAACAGCACGTACAGGTGTACGTATAGTTTGAAAAAGGATTTCATCCGCTCTACGGTCGGTTCTCGTTTCAGACAAGGCAGCGTATAGCGCTAGAACGCCCGGCACGTTCGCCTTCTCGAAGAGATAGTACCTATACGTATACGTGGCTGGATGGGAGATGGTTACTTTGAGTTTCGAGTAAATGATGAACTCTGGGGGTGAAGGGCGCACAGACAGCCAGGCGACGCTGCGCCGCAATATTGAAAGCGGAGAATAAACTAGACTGATTCGTTTTTCGGGGTAAAAGAGCCGTTGAGATTGTTCGATAGGCGGCGGGAATGCAAGGTTTATCGGCCCTGACACGTGTTACGGCAACGAAGGCGACGCGGACGCCGACGCCGACGCCGACGCCGACGCCGACGGGTACGGTGACGCAGAAGGGCTGTGAACGAGACAAAATCCGATGCTCCGTGTATGCATGCATGTACGTACGTAACGTATATGTATATCTGCGGGAGCCACGCTACATCCCAGCATCGATCGTTCCACGATCGAAACCGCTTTGATCAGGTAGCGGTAAACATTCTCCCAGGTCACGGATGAAAGCCGACCCTGTTTCCATGCCCCGGTCTGGCCACGAAATCACAGACCCCTCTTCTACCCCTGTCCGCCGCTTTCTCTCGCCTCTTTATCACACTTTTCCCTGCTAAATATAGCCGGGATGTATCGTGCATTGGCAAAAAATTTGCTAAACCACCAGCGAACACGGCTAACAAATGATTCACGCGCGTTCCCCTCGATACGTGCAATTGGAACAAACACGAACGCGTACCTGCATTTCCAAGTGTGCGTTTTTATGCGACTCGCGAGATCGTCCGCGTCGCATCTTCTGCAATATGAAAACTCTGATGGGCAAATCACGTCGCATCGACGCCTTTTACGAGGGTCGTTTTCTCTATTAAACTCTGTTGCATTAAAGTTGTACAACGACGAAGCAAAGGGGGAGTGCTGCGAGCCCGCTTTGCGACGCGAAAGCAATATAATTTTCCAGCTACCCAGCTCTATCTCTCTCTCTCTCTCTCTCTCTCTCTCTCTCTCTCTCTCTCTCTCTCTCTCTGTCAAGTGCTTAATAAACTCATCCTTAGGAAACTGTTGATCTGTTTCAGATAGCCGGCAAGACGCCAGACCTGGTTGAAGGCGTTTGACGAGCTAGCTGCCCGAGGGGGGAAGCTCGAAAAAGAAGGAAAAAAGAGAATGGAAGGGCAGAGGGAAATGGAGAAGTGGACGTGCGGTGGCGTGGATGGACCGGCGACCTGATGCGAGGGTGGTGGGGACGCGACTGAAGGGACGCGAGCGAGGGTTGGCGCGCGGCGTTCGTGGGACGAAAAATGAACGAAAGCGCGGTCTACCTGCTCGGTTCGGAAGAAGAGGTAAACGCGCCGAGTAAACAGCTGAACAGGAGCTTCTACAGCGCGAGCTACCCGCTGCAGAACAGCAGCTACGATGACCTGTGGAATCTAGCCAGCGACAGGGCCGGTCTAGCGATAATACTGCTGCTCTTCTCGGTGGCCACTGTGTTCGGGAACATGCTGGTGATAGTGGCGGTGGTGAGGGAGAAATACCTTCACACTGCCACCAACTACTTCGTCACGTCGTTGGCGTTCGCGGACTGCCTGGTGGGCCTGGTGGTAATGCCGTTCAGCGCGATCTACGAGGTCCTGGAGAATCGTTGGTTATTCACGACAGACTGGTGCGACGTTTGGCGATCGTTGGACGTGCTGTTCTCCACCGCGTCGATACTGAACCTGTGCGTGATCAGCCTGGACCGTTACTGGGCGATCACCGACCCGTTCACCTATCCGAGCAGAATGAGCAGAAGGCGAGCGGCCATACTGATCGGGATCGTGTGGATCTGCTCTTCGGCGATCTCGTTCCCGGCGATCGCCTGGTGGAGGGCGGTCCGAACGGAGGAGGTACCGGTGGACAAGTGTCCGTTTACCGAGCACCTCGGCTACCTCATCTTCTCGTCCACCATAAGCTTCTACGTGCCGTTGTTCGTCATGGTCTTCACGTACTACAAGATCTACCGAGCGGCCGTGATACAGACCAGGAGCTTGAAGCTCGGCACCAAGCAAGTTATAATGGCCTCCGGCGAATTGGAGCTCACCCTCAGGATACATCGAGGAGGCGGGACCAACACCACCGATGCCAGGCACCTGTTTCGGACCGCCTCGAGCACACCCGAGGATCTCCAGGATCTCCAGGAGCCTCTGACGGCGATGCACAACAACTGTTTAACCAGGGTCCCATCCACCAGGATCAATAAGCACCACCTCAAGAATTCCTCGCTGTCGCGAAAGCTGGCCAAATTCGCCAAGGAGAAAAAGGCCGCCAAGACCCTCGGGATCGTAATGGGTGTGTTTATCGTCTGCTGGCTACCCTTCTTCGTGGTCAACCTCTGGTCAGGCTTTTGCTCGCAGTGCATATGGCAGGAGGAGATCGTGTCCGCCGCTGTCACGTGGCTCGGCTGGATCAACAGTGGAATGAACCCAGTCATATACGCCTGCTGGAGCAGGGATTTCCGAAGGTCAGTCACAGTAATTCTCTTCTACCTGTTTCTAGTATGTATCACGATTATATTACATTATACGCAGCGCCTTCGGCCACTCGAGTCACTCTACGAAATCGACGTGCCCGCCTCGGGTCGCGCCGCGTTGCGTCCAATATTGCGCAAACGGCCACGCTTATAACGATCGGACAGTCTTCGTTTTGTTTGAACGCGTTCAGGCTCGAACGACAAATCACCGGCCAACTTCCGGCCTGCCGGTGGCCCGGCCGCGTTTCGCGAACGGATTCACTGAATAATTGACGATAAAGTTACAGGAGAAAGCGGAAGGTATGCAAATAACGCGATTTAATTACACGTTGCTGCACACGCTCGTGCGAACCAAGGGAGGAAAGTGGAAGGGCGGAAAACTTCCCCAGCAATGAATTTATGCTATTCTAACGAGTTCCGTTGTCCCTTTAATTAAACCCCACTTACGATTAACGGCACGTAACGTCCAGGCTGGACGGTTTAACTTTTTCCCCGGGCTGGAGCAACGGGAGAAGGTATCTCGAGATCGATCTGCCTCCACCCAGTTCATCAATCTCGGGCTCTCTGGTTTCGAGAGGAAACGAGACATCCTCCAACTGATTTTTCAGAAAAGTCGTTTCGCCCGAAACCGAGTGGCAGACAGCGGCCTCGACAAGCACGGGACCATGTTGCTCGCGTAATATGCCCGGTGAAAAATGACGACAACGTTCAGCGATAAATAACCACGGTACCTATATGTACCTATACGCCGATGAAACTACGGGGTGTAAGTGAAACGGAGGAGGAAAGTCGAGGGAAAAGAAAGGAGGAAGAAACGAAGCGAGAGTAAAGGAATAGCGTGTCGTGAGTCGTAAGGTGTAACGCGGGGAGAACATTAACTTGATAGAGCGTATACGGTGTATTTGTCTCAATCTCGAGGTCCTCCTTTCCTTCGGCGCCTTCCTGAGAAATCACTTTGCCACTCTCGTTCTGCAAACGAGACACAAAGATTTTCCTAGTCGGGAGATAAGTTGTCTTATCGTCAGCTATTAGGCATGTATCTTGTCGCTGAGTAGACCGTAAATAGAGTTTACATGGGCGAATAGCGACGAAGGAAACTGAATAGGCAGAGCAGGGAGACGAGATCAACGAGGCGCGCGATAAAAAGCAGGGAATATACGTGTAGCGTGTAGGTATCTGCATGCTCGATAAGATGCGCGGAAAAGTTTGTACGGAATTTAGACAAAGTTTATGAAGGAGCTCGACGGATGACTCCGAGTGACATGAATTCCTTTGTAAGGAAAAGGGACCCGCTTAATTGCCTGTCGGCTTCTTAAACTGACATTTCGAACGCGTTACAGCAAATTTTCGTCATCTCGGGCGGACGGTTTAGCGCGCGTTACAATAATAGCTATGCAAGTGAATGCCGATGGTCCTGGAGTTATCGTGCTAGCAATTCCCAGACAAATGGGTATGTGCGACACGACAAGTTCTATGCAAATAGTCGTCACCGGGCGAATTAATCGCGCACAAAGCTCTGAAAGGCTTGAACCCTTGCTCGCCTCGTTAAGAACGTAGAACAGAGATCCGAACAGCTTCTCTTAATACGTTTGATAACGAATTACCGCGAGCTCGATGCACGTACAGTCGACAAATGTTGATTAATGAGAACAGCCGTCTTATTGCGCGAGCAATTAAGAAAGCTCGCGGTGACACGTTCTCCTCCGTGGAAATGAACGGGCTCGGGTATAAAACCATTCCAGAAACATAGTGGTATTAATGTTTGAAAATTATGTTTCCCCTGCAGGTAAAAGCGTCGTAAAGTGTGCCGTAAACGCCGGGCCGGTAGAACACCGTAAAGATCCCGTGTTTAATTCCGAATTAAATTTTGAGCGCCACCACATCGATACCATCTCGCGAGAAACTTTACGCTCCGTCAAATTTCCGAAATGTCTCTGGCCACTAGACAAACTTTTACGATCCTGCGATTGGCGAAAGGAAAAAAAGCAGCCGGATTCTGCGAACGTTTCGTGGATAACGGTAGTTGATTATGGGTAGAGAAAGAAGATTGGGATCGTCGTTTGGAAACCCCTGATCCCTCGATAGCTGCGAGCCAATACGGTTTCCGGGGAAACTACCGGTCGAATGCTACTTATCTGCGATGAGACGGCTAACGGACCGACCATCCCTTAAATTACGACCGTAAATGCGTGCGCGAACGCGAATTTCCGCCTATGCAGTCGATATCAAGCGGGAAGGCAGGTCGGTAGTAGGTACTAGATACCCTGAAACCCACCGACTAACCATTTCGCAACTTTTCGAATAACCATTTGCCTGAAATCGATCTTCTAATTTAGTTCCTATTGCCTCGTGCGTTACAACTGTCTACTAGACGTGGCGCCCCTCGCGACACACGCGTATAATATAATAATTAGGAGCGAGCGTAATAAATTCACGACTCACCAAGTCACGCGAAGCATTCCGCATCGAGTCAAGGCGAACGGGAACAGCTATCCGGGGCAATTTTCCTTCGAGTCCAGCTGCAGCTGTAACTTGTAACAGTAAGAAGGTTAAGAACGGTAGAGGCAGAAGAGGCGAGCGAGCGGGTTGGTGATGGGCCAACCAGAGCGAGGACCAGTCGAAGAAGCAAAGCTCGCCGGCGAGCAAAAAGCCAAAAAACCCTCGCGTTTTCATCTGTTTTGCATTTCTGCATGCGTCGCGCAGTCTAGCGGGCGGTGTAAATCAGCGTGCACAGGAAAATGCCGGGGAACGAGGACGTCGCGGTGGCTTCGCGCGGAATAAAGAGCGGAACAACGAACGGTAAATTACTTGTCTGGCAGGAAGGTTTAAGACCGAAAGCCTGCCGTGTAGCGCCGACGCGAGTGTCTCTTCTCTAGAATCATTTTTCCATGGCACTGCGACTAAAAATGTTATCTACGCCTGTTTTGATAAAGCACGCGAGTCTCGGTCCGCCAACTACACCCGTATTTCTCTGCGGGGACTCCTTCGCGTAGGACCTTTCCACGCGAACATTTCAAAGGATGCTGGGTAAAAGCTCAAAGAAACAATCGTGTGCACCGTCTCGTACGAAAAAAAAAATAGAGATATACGCGAAAACTTTTGCTTCTCCTTTCCGTTCGTTCCCTTGAAAGGATAGTTTCGCGGATTAGGTGTCGAATCTGATTCGGGAAGAACAAACGGCATTCGGCAGAGGGTTCACAGGTTTTACGGCTACCAACGAGCAGCACATCCGAGATGCTCGATGAAATATTAAGGGTAGGTATGTATGCATTTGCTAAGCGGGAAGTAACTATGCTTTTATGTCGTCTTCTGCTTGGTGGAATGAGCACTCTTTATAGGTTCAATATGTAACGGGTGAGTTTACGATAGGAAACTCCTTGCTCATTTACGAGACCGTGAAACGATCTTAAGTAGCCGGTCATCGCTCTAACAAAGTGCATATACGGGGAAGCTGAAGTTTTATGCTCTCATCGAGGCGAGAAAATTAGCAATAAACGAAGAAATAACGCCGGGGGTTATACAGCGGCTACGAGGTGCCGCTACAGTGCGAGCAAAGGTATTGACATTTTACAAAAAGCAATTAACAAGTTAAGATCTTAGCGTTAGCTTGTAAAAATAGTTAGTCGCCGAAAACACTTGGTGCCATTTTCGATATAAAAATACATCGCTGAGAACGTATTAGAGTTATTAGACCGCGTGAGATCGCTTGAGACCCAAAATCCCCACGAACCAAAATCCACGAAAAAGTTATATATATTTGCGGTTCTCCGCGACAAGAACCGAATGGTTTTTCCCCTTCTGGCGAGCCAACATCGTTTATCCGAGTGGTTGGCCACGGTCCTCGAAACAGGATTCGCGAGACGTTGCCCATATTAATTGCGCACTAATCAAGCAAAGCACGTTTAAGCGTCGTTGCGGAACGCGAGTACGCGGTCCAGCTCGATTAACTGATACCGCGCTCGATTTGGCCGCGCTTTATTCGCTACGGGCTTAAAGCGGCGCGGCGTTGCGATAACACGGTATATCCCATGGGGAAATCGGATCAAAGCACACGAGCGGGATATAATGGAGGATCTCATTGATTTCACGAAGGACAGGTAGCAACGAGAAACTTGCTGCAATTTTAATAACTCCATTGAAAAAGTATTCGGCGGGAAAGTCTGCGATTCTCGAGGTGGAACGTCGCCTGTCCTGGGGGTGAACAAAGCGAAGGAGGAATTAAAGTTGCAAAGGGATCTTTTCAGCGATACTTGTCACGAACAGAGACGAAGGCTTCGGAGGGCAACCTTCGAGTTACCCTTCGGGACTACGCGACTCTGAAAGTTGGCGGTTTCCTTTGACATGGATAGGACTTTGATCTTTATCCTGATTTTTGGGGTGACTGGTATCGCTATAGGGTGTATAAGCACCGATAAACCGGAGGCAACGCAAACGTTTCGCGTTACACGGTAACCGAACGCGCCCAGAAGCATCCCGATCGGATTTTCATGTGCTACGAGAGCGAGGCGAGTCGAGTCGAGTCGAGTCGAGTCGAGTCGAGTCGAGTCTCGCGATAATTTACGAGATACCGCGGCAATTAACGGGAGCTTGTCGCGACCAGTTTATCTCGAGTAAGCGTATACGAAATTCTGTAGTCGCCGCATTCGTAACACCTGTTCCAGCCACGCGCCGCCACGGAACAATAGCTTATTAGCTTCTAGAATCCAGATGGACCACTCTTAATTCCATCCGAGCTTACAGACTTATCCTCTTAGCTTCTCTCGCTAACAATAAGAGTCTAATGACAATAGTGTGCGCGGCGACGAAGAAAGCAGCGAGTGAAACAACAAGCACCAGAGGAATTCAGAGTGACGCGTTATCGATCTCTCGGTTGAACGTATCAAGGGTTCCCTTTCACGATCCACAAACATATTTCTGCGGACGGAGTTGGCATTCCTCTCGGTTTCCCGGCTGAATGGGCATCCGAAGAAGAATTTCAATTCGCGATGAGGAATAGCGAGGGGACTGACTGTGAGAGGATGGAAGACCAGTCAAGACGAGGGTGTAATTTTCGTGCGAGCTGAGGGACAGGGAATGATAAACGTGGGTTAGCTTTGCGAATCGACTTTAAACGGGGATTCGCCGGGGATTCACCGGGGACCCCTTGCCCCAGAGAACAGATTCGTGTGTCTGGGTTTCTCTACGCTCTAACTCCACACACTCCACGTCTACGTAGACGTGTGTCGTATAAATGGTGTTTTTTCACGGTGGCTAGAAGGGAGAATCGGGGCTCCAAGGTTGCGGATGGATAGGACCAAGGCTCTTTAGCAAATTACTTTTATTCCTTCTCACGAAATGAGCTCCGGAGAGTTCGTAGCACTCGGCTAGCTCTTCCGGTGGCTTTCTTTCTCCATTCCCGCGAAGACACTCGGCGACGTAAGAAAAATCCCTTGCTTTAAATACCTCCCCGGCTTAACAGCGGCTTCTCTGGAAACTCAGATTTTTCTCACTGTCGCCGTTCACCGTTCTCCCGCTGTTATATTATTTTATTAATGACGATCCCGATTTTATGTTTCTTCTTTCCTTCCCCGAAATTAGGTCAGGCGCGTCAACCCCAAATCCGCGGCCGCAAAGTTCTACGAAATATAAAGAAGTTTAAGGCACTCGGACACATTTCACGGAAGCTATTTACTCGGAAATACTAATTTCAAGATTCCACTGTCCCTTGCCCCACAATCCTCCCGTGTCCTACTTGCAATTTCATCGCGATCCACGCTCCAGAAGTTTCAATTAGAAATATAACCCCGAGAAGTCCTTGTTATCCGAGGAGGATAGGAAAAATCTCGATTACCTCGAACACGGGAACGAGCAAGGGGAATTTTTCAGACGTCCGTCGTCAACGATATGCTTTGACACTTACGTGGCTGATGTTAAAGCTCCTCTTCGACATTCTCCTTACAGGTTAAACTCTGGTCGACCTCTGGATTACTTTACAGAGAGGCTGACGAGCCTTCGGAGGAGGGTGTCCCGAGCGTAGGCGTCTAAGTATATGATAGACGTTAACACGCGGTGGACCCCATCGCATAATATTATGTTTTCGAATGGCTGTTAAAATTGATGGCCGTGGGCTACTTTCTGGTTCAGGATCGGCCCAACGCTCGCAGGGGTTGTTGGCATAAGTCGCGAGCTATTTCGAAGATAATCGATGCACGATTCGTGCTGTGGTCGTTGCCGTATGGACACGGCGGCATGTTAAAGCGTGAATCGCGTGCAGGGAAATGAGCGTTACGGTGTTGCTTAACAACGAGTGTAACGGTTACGAAGGCATCAGCACCGACAACCGTCGCCCAACCAGCCGAACCAGCTCAACTTGTAGCAATCCCACGTGCGACTATATAACACGCTTCACGGCGGTTTGCCGTGGGTAAATGGAAAATCGATAGTCTCGGGCGGACTCCGCGGTGTACACGGACAAGGGGATCGGCTTCGAGGTCGAAAACTGAGTAGCCTCGAGCTGACCGGTGGCGAATGGTTATTAATAACGAATCGATCCTGCTGAAAAGTAGTGCCGGACCTGAATGAAAAGCCATACCGTTTTCAAAGGGACGGGAGTGTTGTTGGAGTCTCTTGATCGCGGATAGAAAACGCGGAAAGGCGTTCCTGTTCGAGCCGACGAATCGAGCAGCTCATTTATCGCGGGTATAAATCCCAAGTGTCCCCCTCGTTTCGTATTTCTGATACGAAACGGAGCCGCTCGTGGCCAGTATTCGAGGGCCTCGCGTTGATCGATACGAATTGGTCCGCCCCGATATTCGTCGTCTATCGGTTTACCTAGTCGTGACAAACATTGCCGATGGCCAGAGCTATTTGGTTCCTCGATCAGTAGCGAAATCTTCAATGGATTATTCGGTTATATTAGCCAGCAATGATTCCGAGATCGGGATCAGCGTGTAACTGTGGTCATCAATAATTAGACCAAACAGCTACTTGAAATCCATTAGTAGCTGTACGCTGGAATTACACATGGGACGCGGAACGAGCACGAGTGTCGCGTGCATCGTTTATACGTACTACTTGCGCTGGAAAGACATCGTAACCGCCCAACCAAGTTCAACAACTGCCCAAGAATATCGATAAACTTGATACTTTAAGAACATACTGCTCGGATTGGCAAATACTCGTATACATAAATATAGAAACTTCCGAGCCAGAACTCGGGGATTCGGGTTGAAAATTACAACCCCCCTCTTCGACCGTTCAATTAAAAGTTTACACAAACACAAATTTCATACTCTAGCACACCTTGCTGCAATTGGGTCAGTACTTTTAAGGTATACTTTCTCGAGAACGATTCTCCGGCTTTCCATTTCTCTCCCCCTTTCTTTGTCCCATTTCTTGCACGGGTACATTCCGAATTCTGGCTTTCCGGAGAAAATTATACGCTTTCTCCCTTTATATGTCAATTCCAAAACTTCTCCAGTCCCCTCGCCAACCAAACCTCTCCGTTCCACTCTCTCTCTCTCTCTCTCTCTCTCTTTCTCTCTTCCCTTCTACCCTGGCAAATTACAGCAGGTGTCAAGAGCAGAGTTCCTAGAGAATAAAGCGTGGCTTTCGAAATACTTATATTCTATTCTACAGGAAGCAACCGTGCGCTATGCGCAGAGATAGTTGAAATATCTGAAATGTAGCTTTGCTGGAAAATTCACCATAAACTTCCACTAACGTTCCGCGGGGCACGGACAGAAGGTATGCAGTAGCATGTATAACCGTAAGAAACGGCCACCGCAGGGTTGAAGGTTACTCGCACAAAAGGGGCATTACGTGGCAACCAGAGATTAATCCTGCACAGGTTTGGGAAGCCACCGAAAATACGTGGCCGTCCATCGTCCGCGAGATTTGAAATCTGAAAATTTTTTTCATCCCCGCCCTGCTTTGCCGTCCTACCTAAAAGCAACGCGAAAATTCAGCTTTACCGATGAATAATTCGCTTCTAATGCAGCCTGCGCTCTCCAACTAGCTTCCTCGCCTCGGGTCAAAAGTCGATAAAGAGTCATAAAAAGATTGTACAGGGCTTGGAAAGCACAGATGAAGCATTCGAGAGCGGGAAGGATGGGCAGTTAGGTAAGTTGGTTTTCGACGACGAGAAACAGCACAGACGTCTACAGTCAGCCTCCCCTTTGTAGCGACGCTACGTTTCTAAGGACAATCAAAGCGAACTGTTCCGCCGGAGACATGGCGCAGTGCATTATTGGTACATAGACCGGGGAGAAGACAAAGTTTGATAACTCGGTTGCCCGCGATAGATACCGTAAATAACGCGATAAATGGCAGAATCGCGGATCATGCTTCCGGAGAAACGTGGTCCGAAGTTACCGCGTTACGGAAAATTCCAAATAAACTTCTCTTTCGCCGACCAGCATGCCGAAACGTTAAATAGAAATGTTACCTGAACATCCACTTACAGCTTTCTGGCAGCACGTTTCAGCATTTCGCTTTTAAGCCGGCAAACTCGATATATTTAGCAAAATACCACTTGCACTTAACGAGGTACGCGCCGCGTTGTAGTGGCTGCGCTACAATTTCCAATGGAATTTAATGTATTCCACGGTTTCCTCGCTGTAAACGAAATAAATTCACGATGCCCCGGCAACGCGCAAATTTTCGCAGCGTACGCGCAGTCTATGTTTCGTGCGCATTCCGTACTCCGTGGTCGCTGAACTTATTTGTGATTCTAAAGTGAAATGATAGAGACAAACGTACCGCACACGAGTGCGAGATCGGAGCACGCTAATCCAGGTAGTTTTCTTGGAAAAACTTTTCCCGCATAGTTCTACTTGACCACCCAGAAAACAGCGACTAGCGGAAGGCTGTGACAGCGTCTGCCAAGCGAGATTCTTACCAAGTTCCAAAGTAGCCGCCAGGCGAAAAGTAACGATTCTTTCGTGAAACAAATTATCTCGATGTAAAATTTCCCCGATGTGAAATGGAGTTCAGTGGTTCCGAGGGAAGGAATTTCAAAGGATGGCTTTCACAACTCGTGACTACATGAATTACGGCTGAGAGCCGTGCGTTAAAGTAAATTACGATTCGCGGCGTGGCAAGTGACCCGAAAAAGGCGAGGAAAGAATAAGGAAAGGGAAGGAGAAGAGGCGCTGGACGAGGAACCAGGGCAGATCGGGCTCTGTTAACGACCTCTTTGTTATCGCGCGAACAGTCGAATTTGCATTCGCTCTAACCGCCTCCGACACCCCGCCGCGCTCCGGTTATCTCGCGGAATATTCTTCTAGGTCAGGGGATCCTCTGACCATACCTCGCACTGTCTGCGATGATAAAGGAGTCAAGTCTATCGCAGGATGATGAACTACACCTTTTGTTCACGAGTATCCGCGTTAAACGTTTAAACTTTAGTTTAACGCGCGTATACGCGAGAAAGCTACCGCATCATTATCGATGTCTCGATGAAAATGATGCTTTCACTGGATGCAACACGTGTCAGCAAACTCTAAACGGAAGATTGTTGGAATATGTCGATCGTTGACTAATGAGACTCTTAGTCATTCAACTCTAAGGATATATCGATTCGATTGGCCACACGAGAAAGCAGAACGCGACGCGGGAGACGCGGTCAGATGCGAGGAATCAGGAAAATCGCCGAGGTCTCGACTGTACGTCGGAGCGCTAGGCGCCGGGGCGTCTGCAAAATTCCAGTGGAAGAAGTAACGGAGAAGGCTGGCGATACGTTTGGGCGATGCGTTGCGCGCTGGCTCGCCTCGATTCCCTCCAAGTGGTAGAGGCCAGCCATAAATCGAACAAGTCACGTCGCGCCGGTCTTTTGCAACGGGTTGCCCGGTTGGTTGGTTGGTTCGTTCGTTTCACGGACTCCTCCGCATTCGCGTACACGCGCTATGTAGCTCTTCTCGCCACGTGTTGCAGTTTCCGACGTCACAAGCTGACGTCGCGTCCGCGTCGAGCAGTGGTTGCAGCCACGATGTCTCGTCCCCGACGAATTAAACACGGAGTTGATACGCACGTTGGCTCCTACCCTTTAACGGATAATTATGACTGCGGTGTGTTACGGCTCGATTGCTATCGATTCGGAGGGGAACTCGCAAGATTACGTCATGGAATGCGTCATAAAGATGCACGATAGACGGGATATACCTAAATAACAAGCTGTCTACGCCACCCTAATCACGTCACGCGAAATGATGTACGGCGTAATTGTTGACGTCACTCAACCACAGCGAAATCGACGGGGAAAAGGAAAGCTGAAATTGTTCTGGTAGACTTTCGCCCCCTTCGACGTGGAAGACAGTCTCTAATTGACGTTTGAAAGTCAGGTGACATTGCTTCGAATTACACACCTTCGCGTCGCTCCGATTGAGTTCGCGAAACATGGTTTTTCACTCGTTCCTCGGCTGGGTCGCAGAGTGATCACTCTTTCAACCAGTCATTTATCGAAATTTGGTCAGTTCACTGTGGCCAGAGTACAGGGTAACTGCGTTTTTACGCGGCGAATTTGCGGAGTTAATAAATTCGAGGTACAGCGCCACTGCGCACGGTAAATAAAACGAAACGTTTTGCAGTCATAATTTTTAATAATCGACTCTGCGCAACGTGCAATAAATAACGTCTGAAATGGAGTGGTTGCGGGGGAGGTAGGAAATCTTTCAATTTCCGAAATGATTTCCGAATTAACCCAGCTCTTCTTTCGTCCCAGTCGGTATCGAATTACCCGATTCATCGTTTAATGCTGTTCGTTTGAACGAGAAGCCTCGTGTATGCGTCGTCGTCGTTGTGAATGCATTTCAATCGAGTGCATAGCAATCGGCCGACTGCAACGGGCCGTAATAAACTTTTTAACGCGGATCCGCCGGGGAATTGACGCGCGCGTTTCGCCGATCCGGCGATTCGCCGAATTCGACGGAATTCGTCGAATTCGAGCGCCATCACTGGGCGAAATTCATTGTGACGCCGTTGTTGCTCGACCATCGATTTCCGGTTTGGTATGTCGCGCACACTGGCCCGATTGCCGGCAGAAATGCATTCGGCGCACGTTTCGTCGTCATTAGAACGTAAACTCCGATAGCTCATTTACGACCGTTAGCCCAATCAGAGGAGAATCTTCCGCTTGTCCGTTTCTACCCCTGGCTCCCACCCTCGCAGTTCTACCCGACGACAATGACAATCAGAAAGTACGCTTGGCTCGGGCCACAGTGCTCGGTGTCAACTGTACAAACACTTTGCTCGCCCGCCCTTTGTATAACTATCCAAGTGGAAAGCGGAGCGTCACACCGACCGCGGAAACCCATTTTTCGTTTGGATCCACTTGTAGCGCGTCCTCCACAGAACCATTGATTGGGGCATTTTGGTGGTCGATCAAGTGTAATACTCGAAAGAACGACAGTGCAGAATTAATTGAAAGCCGAGCTGCAAGCTGAAAAGGGGCTGGCAGCGGTTGTTTTTCAGGAGAAATTTGGTGCACGGATCGACTCGTCTTGCGCACTGGCACCCGTCCGTGGCTGATTAGTCGGGGTTAAGGTCGTTAACGGGATACTTAAACCGTGTCATAGAGCAGCAACGACGCAACGACGCAACGACGCAACGACGCAACGACGCAACGACGCAACGAACCAGGCCACTGCTAGGGAGAATATAGGAGAATATGGGAGAATGGAAGACAGAGGCGAGGAAGGAAAGTACAGGGCGTAACATTAATCAGGATTTCGAGAGACACGGGGAAGCACAGAACTTTCTCAAAGATCTCGTACACTAGCCCTAGCTTCCCAATCTAGCAGCAGGACACGGAACCACCGTCGACTGTTAAATCCCCGGTTATCTTAATCCCCGGCCGTACATCCCGTTCGTTCCACTTTTATTCCACGTTAAAAACAAGAAGACCAAAACTCAGATATCGTAACGAAGGGTAAATTGGACGGCGGCTATTCTGCAACGAATTACCTTTGAGAGGACGCGCGCCGCAAAGATAAGAAGCCAAATAGTCCACTGAACGCGGAGAATACGAGAAAGCGGGTGGGAAAAAAATCCGCTCTCCACGGTAGGTGCCTATTAGTATTAGACGTTGTTCGAGCTCGTACGTGTTACAAAGAGGAAAACAAACGCAGAAGAGCTCGGTATCTCTTTGCCGATTAAGTCAAGTTTCCGCGGGCGAGGCATTTTCTTGCAAAATTTCCCAGTCCCTGGAAATTTATGCCAGAAACTTTTGCACCGCAAAGGGTGCCAGGAATTTTTCCGTAATTACACGATGAAGAGAAGCAGGCGGATTCGCAATTTTTCCGTGAAATTTGAAATTCAGAGTGTCTCGCGACGGACAGAGAATCCGCAATGCCCCGCTTTCTCCGTCCAGACGTGTTTAAGTTGAACTCAAGCGGCAAGGAAAAATCTGAAGCGGGCAATGTTTAGCACGATTAGCGCAGGGATGGTAAATTTCTGCACTCGACTCGACAAAGATTCCATCCCGTTTCGTAGCCTGCATAATTCTCGAACCAAGTTCATACACCGAGTTCGGTTCGTTTCTTCTACGCTCTACAGTCCACAACTTATCGTGAATTTCAAGTATATATTTCCTGTGGTTTCCCTTGAAATCGAAAACCTCGAGTAACGATTGAAAAACACGCTTGAATAATACAATTTATCTGTAAATATATCGCGGATAAGTTGCGTCCGCGGTGCTGATCGATTTATTGAAATGGAACCGGGATGAATAATAGATAGCTACGTAGCATCGAGTGTTTTTCAAATATTTTGCGGCAATGTATTCTCAGCGATGCACCAACTGTAAGCTCTTAACGACTCATAATAGGACTATTGGGATTCGAGAGGATCTTTTAAACAGCGCAATCGTGAAGAGGGGCCAAGTCCCGAAGAGTTAATTAGGAAAGTTCGGTATGAATTCCATTAAAGCGCCCGGTTTTGCATATCGACGGTGAAGGGGCTCTTGGAAACGTTGACTTTCAGATTCGAATGGTCTGGTTATAGTCCGTTCATGACGCTTACGCCTTGGAGGATCTCCAGCATCAATCCAGCTCCCTTTTAATCTGATAGGTACTTTAACGATCCACCGTCTGACAGAAGGCGAAAGCCCGAGCCGAGATCATAGATTTTCATCGCGTCCATCCAAGCGTAGATGATTCCAAGCGATCTACCGCCAGAAACGATTCGAAGCTACCTCCTTAAAGTGCAGTCTATCGCGAGCAGGAGTATGCATCTATCGTTTGTCACGTATGTAAGAGGTGATACAAGAGTCGATGGACCAGTGAAAAGAGGATCGCGCTGGGAGCCCCGAGAATATAAATTTATTCGCTGGTGCAAACGAAATTCCTATTCGACTTTAACAAGATTTTCGCGGACCGAATGAATTTTCATGGATGCTCTGCAATTCCGTAACAGCGCGGCGTGGTACTCGCGCCAAGAAGACACGGCTGCAAATTCCATTAACGAACAAACAAATGGCACCCGAGTTTCGGTCAGGTTTGTAGGCTACTCAACGGCAAACAACAACGGCTGGCGCTATGTTAAACTTTGTAAAACAAGGTCACAGCTTTTCCATCGCGGATGGAAGTTTTACCGTGGCGTGGCCCGTAATCGTATTTCGGAAACGATTCTTTAACTACCACGCGCACACCTCGTCGATGGAGCGTCTCCCGTCGACGGCGTCTTCGTTCCCCGTTAGAAGAATGTTACATCGATGGAAGAAGTTAAAGCGCGTCTACGCTATAGGTACGAGATCTTTCGAGGAAGAGTGGCTTAATAGCGATGGAATCGAAGGGCAGAAGGGGTGGCGATGGTATTATACACAC
This sequence comes from Andrena flavipes, assembly GCA_963971345.1. NCBI lineage: Eukaryota > Metazoa > Arthropoda > Insecta > Hymenoptera > Andrenidae > Andrena > Andrena flavipes. The sequence continues at coordinate 33,442,838 of OZ020481.1, forward strand.
AGTAAGCTAACGAGGTTTGTTAAGCTCAACGAAATTGCGGTGGCCCGAGAATATCTGGCTTCAGCTGGTTAACAGTTTACAAGCATCGACCTACGAACAGTCGGAAGTAATAAGAAAGCATGATTACGAGCTTATAGAAACGAATTAAGTGGGGAAAACCTCGTCGAAAATATCGTTTGAATGGTTTAGTCGAGGAGCCTCCTTCAGCTGCAACGGAAGAAAAAGGGCTAGGGCTCCGTGGAAAACGAAGCATTACTCGATCTGCAAAATAATCCTTTCATTCTAAGCATCTGAATACATAGAATCGAGGACGCGTTCTGTCTCGAATCTCGGTATGTATGTATCTACACACTTTGCCCGGTGCTCGGTGAAACGTAAGCGGATTTTGTTTTGCGCGGACGCCGACGGGTTCGATAGTGCTCCGGCAACAAATTCGTTGAGAAAGCAACCGTGGCGTGGTCTCCAAACGATACAGAAATAGCGAATTTATGCGGCAAATAAGAACACGAATGGGAGGACAAACGAAACTCTGGAGAGCATCTCTACATCGAGTCGAGTCCCCTTTACAATTCTGATATTCTGCCTGATCGCGAAGGCAACAGCTCGGCCTATTGACCAGTTCGGCGAATCTCCAGCAATTTCGAATCCATGCTGGTTCGCATTACGATATGCTAATCGCGGGCTTCGCTTAACGCGAGATACTGTAAGTCGGTTCGCCGGTTAATTGAATTCACGCGGCAAACTAAACGACTCGGAAGGTCGCGTGAAATGGGATTTCTTTTTTCAATTCCACGCGAATGTTTGCGAAGAGAAAAGTAATTAGGTCTCTCTGGATCGCTGCTGGTCGATTTTTAATAGGGTAGTTGGCTAGATCGTTATGCGAGACAAACAGCCTTTATGGCTGGCCCGTGTTCCGTGCAGATTCAACTATCTGAAAGCAGTGGAGGAAATGACGTTCCTTTTACGATACGTAATAAATCGTCTCCGTTCAGGATCACCGGCCCCTTCGATTACGAACCCGAGGAGAATGAGTGGCTCTGACCGTGAATAAGCCAGCGAACGGCCGCACGAGGATCATTTTCCCCAGTTGGAAATACGGGGGGGGGGGGGGGGGGGACAGAATTAAGTATCGAGGACACTTTTCCCGGGGATTTCTTAGCTTTTCTACGGGAGCGCTATTCTTCGAGACGGTCGGCGATCGCCGCTGCGCCAATGGCTAATAAGATGGGTCGAATGACGTTCGGGAAAAGAGAAAGGAAAATCTTCCCTTCGCCCAGCTAGCTACACGCGCACATACATAGGTACTACGGCGTTTATCGTTGGCGGCAATGGCAGCGCCGAGCGTAGGGCGGTAATTAAAGTTGATTAGTATACTTGAGAGGCGCTTTATTTTCACGTGCGTGCGTGTACGTGTGACGTATGTACACGTTATGCGACACCCAAGGTGCACGGCAAGTACACATACTACTATACGTAGAAAAGTATCGTCCGCGTCCTTGACACGAATCGGCTACTTGGATGGTTTCGACGAAAAGGTTACAGCACACCTAACTCGCGCCTCCGTTCAACCGCAATCCAATATCCGTCTATAATTCATAAAGCGAAAGCCGATAATCTATGGTTAAACGGTGAAACGATATCCAGCCAATTCAAGAATATTCTTTCCTGAACAACGAGGGTTACTTATTGCTAGGTATCCATGTATTTAAGGGAGGACGCCTACCTAGAGTCGTCGAAACAATGAGTTCCTTTGGATTTTTTTTTAGAAAAAGCCGTTACACTTTTATTAATAACTATTCGTCTATTGTTAAGAGTACATCTAAAGGACAGTTCAGTATTGTTTGCGTTAAAAAATATTAAAAGATTTGAGAGTTATAGGAGTTGACCCGGATGTCCTTTTTTTTTTAAAGTGTTTTGCGATGACCACCGTAGCTCGTAGCAGAATCCTCTGAAATGAAAACTGGAGTATGAAATTATTTTGGAAAAATTATTTTCAGACAAAATGGCGGCGCTGCAAAGTTGAACAATCGAGTTTTAACACAAAAGGCGTTCCTTTTTTGGCGTGTAAAAAGAAACTAAGAAGAAAAAAGAAATCCCTGCGATAGCGCCTAGATAATTTCATACTCTATCTAAAACTATTCGAAGTTTTCATATTAAAGGATTCTGCAGAGGACACCGCAAAACGCTTAAAAAAAAGGACATCCTTGTCATCGCCTATAACTCCCAAATCTTTTAATATTCTTTAACGCAAAAACATACTGAACTGTCCTTTAGATGTACTGTTAACAATAGACGAATAGTTATTAATAAAAGTGTATCGGTTTTTCTAGAAAAAAAAATCCCAAAGCAGCGCATTAAGCGCTTAAGTAGAAATTAATCAATTATGCACGTCACTGTAACATTTTCCACGGATAGAGAGCGATCTCGAGAATTAGACAGAGCAGCCCGCTAGAAAATCCAATGATCATCAGAAGGAAAGCTGGAACGAATTGCTGGAGGTGAAGCTCCGTCTTGTACTCGTTGTCCTCGGCGATCGCGAACAGGGTGGCACGCATATCCTTCGCTATGGCCAGCTTGATCATGAAATCGAAAACGCCGTTACTGAGAAAGTCGTTGATCTTCGAGTCGATGATCCGCAAGTAGGGGAACCCCTTCCAGGTGGCTAGGGCGATAGGGAAGCTGCATATAACGTCGGTGGAGATCGTGTAGGCAAACGTCGTCTCGATGGCCTCGATACGCGAGGAATTCAGCACTGTTACCAGAGCGAACGAGTCGTTCTTTCCTTCCAATAGATCGGCAAATTGCTTCACGTACTCGTCCTGATCGAACGTCACGAATTTCTCCCGTATCCGCGCGATAATCTCGTCGGTTTCCTCGAATTTATCGAACAGGCTCGCGAACGCCTTAGTGCCGCCTATCGCGAACGAGGACGACACCAATTCCTTCATCGTGTCGAATTTCAGATGAGACTCGGTCATCAGCTGATCCGCAAGCGAGTCCACGTAGAGCTGCGTGAGGAATAGGCCGAAGATGCTCCACGAGATAAACTGTATCTTGCCGGAGATGGCGGAGGGTCGTCGCGTGATGGACACACCGATGATCAGGCCAAATATGTCCAGCCAGGAGGCGTCGCGCATAGAAAATACCTTGATGATGCCGCCCAGAAGCAAGGTACCGGCTATGGCGGCCCACACGTACGGCTCGAACGGCTGAACTAGACCTTTCAGTGACACGTTCGGTGTTTTCGGCACCACCCACACAACTTTCAGCATGTCGTAGGTGGTGGAGTAATCTATGTTGTCGTGGGACTGTTGCAGAATGCGACCCACCACCAGATCGGCCATCGTGTCCTCGTCGAACAACAACATCTGCATCTGCTCCGAGTAGCTGGTGTTCTTGCTCCACTCCGCTTCTTGCCGCTCGATCTGCAGCCCCCTCGTCAGTTCCTCGGTCAAGGCTCCCTCGAATCCGAGCAGATTTCCCGAGCCGTTCACCGTCGTCACGAACGGTGGCTGCTCGAAGTATGCCACTTTCAGGATACAATCGTTCGAGACGAGTGGGCTGATTCGCGTGAGATTCTTCCAAGCCGCTCCGTCGCATTTGTCCAAGAGGATGGCCGGAGCCGGGGTGCAGGGCTTGTTAGGCTGGAAAGCGACGCTGCCGGCGACCAAAACAGATTCCCCGACTCTGGCTAGCACCACCAATATGGAAATTCTCCGCAGCCACATCGATCCCGCCAGAACGTCAGCGTCCGCGAGGAAACTCTCCGCGTGTTCGAACTTGCTCACCAGTACGGCGACGTAGAGGCAACCCCGATTGCAAGCATCCAGTACGTAGAAGCTTTCCTCCACGCTTCTGCCATCCCACATCAAGAGAACCGCGCTGGTGCCGGCATCCTGCTTCGCGTGCAAATGCACGTCCGCGCTGTGCCAGAGAAACGCGAACTGATCTTTCAGGCTCGTCAGCAACGTTCGGGCTACTTCGTCAACACCTCTCTCGCCGTCGAGGACCATCCAGATGGATCGTGATGGGTTGTCGATGTAGGTGCGCAAGAAATTGCCGATGCAAGGTATCGCTTTCGAGAACTGTTCCAGTTGATTCTGATAGCGCGTCAGACTTTCAACGATGAATTTTCGATCAGCCAGCACACCCTGCTTCTGGTACAGCTCGATAAAGTCCTGAGGCACAACGACCAAGGACGCGGAATGCGCTAACGCGAATATGAAAGGAGCAGCTCGAACGAAATGACACGAATGCCACCGGGAGGCCGACATATCTGTCAAGCTCCTAGGAAAACGGACTGGGAACTGCTCTCTAACCAAACCAAAAGCGACAAACTGATGGCGTACGAGTGCCACGTTCGTGAGCGTGGCAATCCTTCGATTGGACGAGCACGAGCATGATAATCAAGGACTCGATGTCCTCAGTCAGATACGTATCGCTGAAACGACCGTGTACTTGTTACATACTCCCCAAGTGTTGTCGGAAGATAACGAAATTTCAATTTCGCACGAGGAACGGAGTTGACCTCCATCAGCTGATTACCGATGCCACGTTTACCAAAGGACAGGTCCGCGGCCGAGGTGAAGGGACATTTTTTTCGGGGCTTTAACAGGAACTGTCTATCTTTTATGATGATGAAAGTATCGGTCGCATGTTAGCTTTACGCTAGAACGGCCTCTATGCAAATATTTGTAGTGCGCGCCCGATATTCCAAACATCGCTCCAGTCATGCGATCTTGACGTTGAAACCATGCATTATCACGTGACCAACTTTCGAGCACTGTTTTACAATGTGCCTGGCCGAAGGTCGCGTTATTGGCCGTGCATTTTGCCGGGCCAACTGGCTCGAAACGGCCAAGCTAGCCGATCGGGGTAATCTAAATAAATTTATCTCCCTGTTACGATCTCTGGAAACCTAATCGTAGGTAGATAATAATCGAGAATAATAAACACTCGACGAGAGTCTACTGTCTGTCCCCAGAATCCGCGATATACGCAAGTGAAAAGAGGAGAGACGGAAGAGTCGGGGGTATCGAATTGAGACGCTGGTTTCTTGGGTTTTTCAGAGCTTTCGTGAGGATCCTGTGCACCTGCGGCCCCAGACGGATGAGGCGGCGGGATCAGCCGGCATTCAGATGTAAACCAAGTCAAGTGAGTATGAAATATTCATATTTCTCGCGCGAAACCTAGCGTGTGCAATCTCCACGAGCCAGGAGCGTTACAATCAGGAGCTGTTCCGCTCTCGCAAACCCCGAAAACTTTCCCTTGGAAAACAACCCTGCGCGGGGATATGATAAATTACAGCGGAGCCATGGTATCGGGGCTTATCTCGACAGATGAACTGACCAGTTGCACACAGATACCTACTTGTGTTCGACTTGAGACACGAGAGTTTTAAGCACCGTAACCTAACCCAGTCAAAAGCAAACAATCGCTTTAGAATCAATGTTTGCGTACGATTCTTATTTCCCTTAAGGCTTAAGGCTTAAGGAAACACCGAGGGATGCCCTCCTATTGTTCGCGGTCCTCCCATCCTTTCACGCAGGACGGATTACCTTCTATTCGAAACTAGAACTTTTCTTTGTCTGGTATGTAAAAGATTCTTTCCACGCTATTGCCTAAATAGTTAAGGTGGACGTTTGGGAAACCAACAGGAAGCGATGACGGGAGCTTGTTGCGGCTAGTGTCAAGTTGCGATCATACCCAGCAAACTAGAAAGCTACCGAAAGAAAAGAAGATGAGATTACTATCGATTAAACTTGGCTCCGTATCCGATGTTTGATCGTATAATTTCTTCGTTCGCAGCAGACAAATACGTATCGTCGAAGAGAACCAATGCGCTTTTAATATTCCAGGCTTTCAGTTTTAAGCGAAACATCGCGAGTCGTATAACGAGAAAGGAGAAGTAACTGTTGGATACTGCGGTCAATATTAGGTTCCTCTCCCTTTGGCAAAGTTTATCGATTCCAGTGACGCGATATTCTCAGCATAAAACTTTTCGTATTTATTAAAAAGGAGAAGTTGGAAGCTGAAGGCAAGCAGCAGTTCGATATCGGAAGAAAGATACCCACGGTACCTACAGCCAAATTACACACGGAAATCTAATTTGCATAAATTAGATTCGCGGTTGCGTTCGATTTGCATGTAATTTCATCTCGCGACACGCCTCGCGCGGATAAATTTAAATAAATATGTACGTCATACGTGTACGCGCTCCAGTCACGCTATCCAGGCGAGAATTTCGGATACAATGCGTAGCCTGCATTCCGGAAACATCTTCGCCATCCCTTTGGAAATAAAAATACTAGAAAAGCTTTCAGCTCTGGCGACAGAAGCAAACTTGGGATTCGGGCCAGCACTCGGCTGTTCCCTGTGCCCAATGTTACGCGTTAACGCAAACACAAACAGGAGTATCTCTCCCGTGTAACTGTTTTTTCAGAGATTCGCATCCGGAAGATACTACTCCGCGTACTCGCTCCACCACGTGCGAAGCAGCCGAGAGAGTTCGTGCGAGCAAACCTACATTTAACAATGGGATACCGTCGTCGTGACGTGGATATCGTCAATCGTTGGACACCTATTCGTAACCCTTCTGTATCCCTCCCTGTCCTTTCACCCGCCGCCGCCCAACGTCATCCAGCTTGTGGCAATCCTATCCCAGTAATCGTCCGAAGACACTTTGTACTGATTATCGGCGAAGGACTCTCTCACCATCCCGTATAACATAGCCTCGGTATGTTGATTAGTAAATGGATTTATCGATCACTGACTCACGGTACACACAAACACACCTGCACCTGCACGAGCAGCACGGCACGGTCAGAAGAGTGCACGTGTTTAATATGCCTATGTATTTAGGTACACGCACCTCTTTCAACCTCTCTACACGTTTCGGGATTCCCTTTGCACCTCTGATTGCAACCCCTTCGATTCCCATCGTCCGTAGTGGGCAGAAATCGTTAATTGATTCTAGAAAAAGTGAAAAGATGAAAAACTACCAGAACCATTTCGCGGAAAACGACGCCACTCTGCGCGTGTGTGCGAAGTATAGGTATACCACTTTGTACAGCTGGTGATGCGAAGAAATCGAGGTCGAAGAGCCCGGTTAACGGACGAAACGGGGCTTTCCAATTTTCATCGAGAGGGGACAAATCTGAAGCGTTTCCCCTCGAATAGGATTCTCCGTGGAGGACATATCGTGGAGGAATATCGATAAAGGATCGAAATATTACCGCGAGTTTTAGATGGAAAAAATAGCGGCTAAAACAGAAAGAAATATAGATGCCGCGTAGCTCACGGGGGAATATCGGGTAATCGTTGCTACGTACTTACGTAACTGACTTTTACCAGGTGAATAAATCTCTCGATGCGGTTGCATTCGCGGACGAAAGTAGTGCAAATGTTCGACAATCAATTGTAGCCTTTCGGAAGAGTGTGCAGGCCTCTGCGCGTCATTTAATTTATCATTGAATTTACGTCGCGTATTACCGCCGCCGACAATTCCAAATCAATCATCTGATTCGCTAAAGTTCCACGCAACCTATCGTTCATTTATCACCAAAGATGAATGGAATTAACGCGCGGTGTAATGTGATCGATTGGCCTGAATCCGAGCGTAAAGGAGGCCGGCGCGGCTCGGTCGCTGCGCCGGGTTTAGTCTCAACCACTCGCTCACCGACAACTCTTTATAATTTATAGGATTGCTTTTTTTTTTCGAAATCGAATTCGGTTAAACCGTGGAGGGCCATTTTTCCAGGCTGATCGACGCGACGCGACGCGACGTTCCGTGGCAACGACGAAATTGCCCTCCCGGACCCAAAACGATACATCACGGCCGTAAACTATTTCAAGCATCCAATGCATCTGTTTTTCGCGTCGGCCAGTACCATTGTTTCGGTAAAATCATAATCCACTTTACGATACGTTCCCGCTTTTATTTCATAAACGAGCGTTCCGCTGTTACAGCCCACGTAAAACCGCTCGCTCTTATCTCGACGCTGGCTCGCGCAAGAGCTGTTCTTTTCGCGATAAGTAGCTTTATATGCAGCCGACGAAACGGTTTCTTGCGCTGCTACTGTGCTTTAAATCCAAAGAAATCGTACCCGCAAGTTGCCTATCGTCGTCTAATCATCCAAATACCATTTCTATTCTAAAATTTCGATTCTTCATTGCCACGGCGCTCTGCTCTCCAGGAGACTTTAAACTGTAAGTTTCTAGGCTACTCAAAATGCTAATCCGATGGAAACGAGATTTAAATCTGAGCAATTTAAATGTGCAGGCTACCTATCGTGGAGCACTCGCTGAAATAGGATTCCTATCCGAAAAATTAGTTTTTCCCGACCTCTACCCTAAAGTTTGCTTCTTAACCCGTTCGAAATTCCAGATTAGACCATTCGAAACGCCGCGCATCGCGTCGGGCCATCATCACAGATTGGCTTATCCGGCTGCTAGGTAGGACAAACGCCTGTCGTGCCTGCGATCCTGTACGTCGTACGAAATCACCTTATACACATATTGTATTCCCTAACTTTCGCGTCCCTGTCCCTTCGCACACAAGAGCCGCCAGAGAGGATATTTCTTCGCGATTCGCCTTGTATCGCCGGTGGAGTTTCGTGAACGCGGTGGGAGGTGGAACGAACAGGTTTGAGCTGGCTGAGCCAACACGCCGGAATCGAACAATCCGGGGGACTGTTCTGCCGTGGTTTCACCGCGAAATTGGCGCATCGCTGGCAAACTTGACAACTTGTCAAGGGAACGTGACACGGCTCGCTTCTTTTTTCTCATGGACGCGTGTCGCGAGTCGCGAGGGTTGAAGGGCGACAGAGGAACGAGCTGCAAATATCGCCATGGAAGTGCCGAAAAACAAGGGGACATGAATTACGAGCACGTCTGTCGCTGGAGGAGATATAAATGTCGGAAACGGGCCTGGGTGGCCATTCCAGGACCACTCTCCCTCGTCCCTCCCCCTCCCCCCCCCCCCCCAGAGGCCGAGCCATTCTCGAAATAACAATTTAGAAAAAAAGATATAAATCGCTCGGTAATCTGGGATCCTCATCAATCGCGCCCCGTGCGAATACCCGCCTGGACATCTCTTTGAATGTCAATTTTATCGTGGCTCGTTTTTACGCGTCCTCCACGGCGGCCCACATCTTTTTCTTGGCGTGGAGCGGGGAAAACCAGTATCGCGCGACTTTTCCTCCGGGCTACGAAGTTCGGTCGGGCGAAGAAACTCGAGACAAAATACGAGTTTGATGGAACGGTTTGGGGAAAAAGTTTCAGGCCACGGGAGATGCACGACGATAATTCGTTTCAATAGCGAGAGGAGTTTATCGCTTTCGGCAAGAAAGCTCGTGCAATGGACGATCCTAAAAAACGTGCAGCTAGAAAGTCCATTGATTCGCCGGCCGTCCGCAACTACGATAGGACAAGATCGCAAGTTTACAGGGGCGAGCCAGCTACGACGAATCGGAGGATTCAAGTTTTCGATTCAAGGTTCGAGGTAGAAATTTCTCTCGCCGATACAATCCCCGGGTCGTCAGGTTAGATCTTTCAAAAGGATCGAGATTGACTTACAGAAAGATGATATATCTAGGATACAGAGGAAGGATATCTACGCGTGGCATGCCAGGAAAAAATGGAATCGAACGTCAGGAAAACGGGCGCGCCGGCACCGGTTAATGCTTTCCGTGCATTAGCACGAATTATCTTGCATCGCTTGGCGTCGGCGCCGTGCCGCGAACGATATTCATGCATTTCTCCCTGCATCGCCTACTTTTTCCTAATCCGACCCCCGCGTTTTATCAGCGAGCCACGCGCAGCCTCTTATCGTACTTTTTCATATTCGCATCGCACCACAGACGACCTTTCATTTCTCACTGAAATAAGACCGATGGAATCTGCCCGCTGGTCCGGCATTGCTTTCTTTCCCCTCCCAAGTGTTCGCAGACACATTGCGAGCAAGAGGTGATTTTAAAACTTTAAAGGAATACTCTTATCGAGTGACCGCGCGATATCTACTTGAACTTTCGCCTTTTTAAGCATATGCGTATCGATCGACGAGGTCGTTTGGATTGCCACCAACCTCGTGCTTGTCTGTTCACTTTTCCTCTTAGAACACTTTTTAGTCGTCGACTTGTCGTAGGTTGCGGCGAAAACGGTAATTGAAGAGTTTCAGAGGGTGGAGCATGCGCCTGATTGCAGCAGGAGACGGTAATTGTTACGGTGAATGATAGTTTAATCAGCCTTCCGGTTGGCGTGAAATTCGGCAGAAGGCATGGCCGATATGCCTACGTATGTGTGGAACCGATGACGATGGAGCACCGCGTGACGGCGAAACAGTTATTGACGGCTCGTGTCCATAAACCAAATAACTCGATAGTCAGCGAAGCGGTGAGCCATAAAAAAGTTGTCATCGCGGATAGTGTATCGACGAACTGACTTGAGCTAACTTGAGCAAACTTGGGCCAACTTGACGGATGAAACGGACCGTTGCGCTTTGTCCGGTAAATTCCACGGAGTCTGCTTTGGGACGAAGAAACAGCAAGAATGTTAGTGAGATAGGAAACTGGCCTTTGCACCGTTGTTTCGTCGGTTGTATCTCGAGGGAGGGCTGCCGCGACAACACACAAGTTTCCTCGTTTATCCTATCAAGCAGCGAATTCCCCACAGCCCCGACCTGATCGGATTTCCTGTTTCTTCCCAGCTTCTCCACTGGTTTTATAGTTTGACGCTCATCCTCTGGCGGATTAACGAAACCAGAAGGAGAGACCTGGGTCAAGTCCCATGCGCATCTGGCAATCCCCGACGCGACTGTCCAACAGTCCGATCGACTGATTCTCCTTCCCTTTACATCCAACTACTTACTTAGTAAAATCGTGTACGTACCTATGCAACTCGAAACCTTTGAAGCGATCTGCGGCTCAATTCGTTACAGCTAATACTGTGCTATCGATTCCGGGTTTGTAATTCATACAGGATCGTCGATATCGGATTAAGGGGCTTAATCTGGGATTAATCTGGCCAATGGACAGGTGTTAAATGTTAAATCGTACTAACTAAAATTCTCTCGACGGGCGCTGCATTCCCATTTCCACGGTTAGAATAACGCGACAGAATTGAAGCGAAGGTGCGTTTTACGTGGGCTCAGCACTCGCCAGCACCCCATCTTTAAATCACGATGCCCTCGATGGATTGTGAACGCGGCTTGCCTTCGCCAGCTGGACGCGATGAGATTAGCTAATTAACGCGTGGATCGATGACGCGACACGCTCGAACGCATCGTTTAATTCCGTTGAAATTTCCAGAAAACAAAGAAAAGATCAGCAGAGCAAAGGAATTTAATTAACGTTGAGCTTTGAGCGTCGCTCCCCCCCTCCCCGATGATCCAGCCCTGCTGACGAAGCGTAAGCAAAAATTCTCATGGCAAATGATAGAGAAACATAATTAGAAAGCGGAATGTTCTATTTTAATTAGTGGACGGGAGCTACAGTATTATGTATATGCAGTTGGAACGCGAGCCACTCGACGCCCGTTGGCTTTTCGTGAAAGTTTCTGCGCCGGAAGTCGATCGAGTTGGCTGGTTTTTGCGACGGAATTGGGTGGATGCCGATGCTCGAAAATTTCGCGCCACGTTAATTAGATACTCGAGTAGGTTCGAGGTTCGAGCAGAGGAGGATGGTACTCTTGAAAGGGTAGGTTCCAGAGGAGAGGAGAAGCGAGGGGGTAGCTGCAGAAAGGTTCTCCCTGGCTGCATACCCAAGCATACCTATATATATGCGTGCTATGTATACGTTCGATTCGATCACAATCTAAGCTAATTATTTCCACTTGACTGTCTACGTCTATGTACATACTCATACCTACGTCTATATGTATATGCCCACCGAGCATAAGCAAATTAACCGGTAGCAAGTAAGCACGACAAATATTTAGTTGGAAAATCTGATCGTTCTGATTACAGTACGTTTCGGGAGGGAACACCGGCGGGCAGACGAGCAGCGTCAGCTACAGTAGCGTCAGCCAAAGCAGCGACAGCGCCGGCGCTCCCGGGATTGGGCTACCGAGTGGTGGGATCTGACGACACACGGGGGCCCGGCCCGGGCCTCGTCGAGACAGGGCTATTCGTTTCCGGGACACGTGATTGTAGGCCCACTACCAACCACTCCACTCAAACAGACACCCATCGCTCGGAGAGTCCGACCAACAGTCAACAGGATGCAACAAGATCCCGCTGGCCCGAAGCGAACGACGACCGCTCATCACCCCATCGGCCCCCATTCACCGCCATGTGTATAATAATAATAATAATAATAATAATAATAATAATAATATATATTACTCACGTATCTTAATATCGTCGAGTTTACGTGACAAAAAGTGGACCACGAAGATGCCACACCATTTCATTCCTTGTATAATATATACATATAGAAGACTAGGTAGTCTCGCGTTTTCTACCTTCGACAAAGGATTTAGCGAATCGAATTGTGGAGAAATAGCGCCGTCAATCGAACCAAATAGATCGTTACCGTTTTTACGTTACCGGTACTTTGTAGTATTAGCGAATTTTCCAAGAGGAAAAACGGGTTAATCGCAGCGCGGCGAGCTGATCCGCGGGCGATTTATGCGGATCATGGCGAAGTGGCGAATCATTGTTCGGCGTCGGTGCGTCACTAAATCGGATATGAATGCGTTAGGTATCGCTCAGAAGACTGACAATCGAAACATTCACTGTAATTTAACGCAAGACCGCAAGATCGGTCGCGCACCAAGTGCGCCCTGCAGGGCGACAATCTTTTTCGTTCGTCGATATGCCGATATCTTGATATGTATGTTGATGTGTTGAATACCCTGACAGCCAAATCTGACATCAGAACCGTATTCGTCTGTGCCCGCATTTGGCTGCGTTCTGAGGTGCAGAGCCTTATGTCTGATCGGCAGCAGATTCTGCCGTCTGCTACGGTTCTGACGTCAGACCCTGCGTTCTCATGCCAGAATCAGAACCTGCTACCAATCCGATGTCAGACTGGAGACAGATGGTTATCAGGGTAAGTAATTACTGTAGAGAGAAATGTGTCGTTTGGCGAGAGGATGTATGGATGGATATATGTAATAGCTACAGACGAGGCGCGGGGGTGGTCGGGAATCGAATACTGCTTAATCTTATCACGGACCGCGTCCAACTTTATTCCCTCTGTTGTTCTTGGTCGCGCGATACTTGTTTACAGTTTACCTACAGCTACCTATCCTTACCGAAGCTTTGCCGAATACTGTCGCCTCACGCCGCAACGCGCATGCATCGGCGACGATAGCCCAAGTTCTTTTCAGTCGCTCCGGCGAGCTCGGAACGTTAGCCAATAAGCCTACATTATAGAATTGTGTGTGCTCGACGGTAAAGAAAAAGGACGAACGAGGTCGAAAGTTCAGACAAACAGGTTAAGTACGCGTTGTTTGCCGGACCCTACGTCCTTTCCATTACGCGACAGAGGACAAAGTATTCTGTACAGTATATGTACCTACGTCAACTACTGTCGATCGTAGCAACGGAAAACAAAAACCACGTCTCAAGGTAGCAAGATGATACCGTACCCTTCGGACAAAATTAGAATCCGATGCGAAACACATATATACCAAGTGCCCAGAAATACTCGATACAATCCGTATCCGATAGACTGTAGACATAGGTGATAGAGACGACCTCTTTCGACAAAAGAGACGAGGAATCAATCGAAACGACTGTAGAAAGAAATTTCATTATGTAAAAGCGTCTCGTTTCCGGGGGAAAATGAAAGCTCGCGTAAGAACGTTTTTATCCTATACGGCAGGAGTCAGATTCCTGTCAGTTCGTGTCAGTTGGCGTAGATGATTACGAGATTTCGAGTGTCACTTGCTACATTACGATGAGGCGAACAGGGTGGCATGCATTGTGCACGGCGAGCGAAAACATTTCCTACAGAATTCCCTTGCGAGCGAAAAGAATGAGACTCGCGGGGCTGAAGCACGTTTATGTGATCGGCGAAATTTCCGAGAACGAAACTGATCGCCGAGTCGTTCCTTCTTTATTTACGACAAGACTAATGTGACGTGAAATAAGTACCAAGGCCAACGTAACTTAACCCATACGATGGATATACACTAACGAGTTTGTTATTCACTCGATAATATTTAAAATTCTGTTAACCGTTCAGCAGACTCTGCTGAATAAATGGAAGAAGGAAGAAAACACGACTATCGAATTTAGTTTATAGTAATGAATCTTCTGAACTGTGTTCCAATGATTGTTTCGAAGATCATTTCAAGTTTGAGGATCACTGAACGAGTGTTAATTAGTCTCGAAACAATTGTATGTACCCGATCGCATCGTACATAATAGACAATCTGCATTCGAAGATTAAACAGACTCGCCGTTGTCGTCTACCTTCGACAGCGAATATTTTTGCAGAACACAAATTTGTTTTACAAAGATCACCCTCTAACGTATAGGCACCTATCTCAGTGTACATAAATCATCGCCGTGTACTTGTACATATTAGAGAATATTATGAAATGTAACCTAATGAAACGTATACGTGAGTGAGCACATACGGTGCATACCTAACGCGAATATATAGAGAAATCAATTCAGTATTATTCAGCATTAATTCCATCCTACTGTTCTAAAATCTGCGACGTGCAAAGTACGTGTAAACTGTAAAGTATCAAGAGTGATCTACTTGGGAAGCATTGTCCGGGAGGTATTCGATATTTCGAATGAAATTCTACGTTACTTGGCTGTACCGACCGTGACAAGTAAAATTTTTCAACTTTCGAACCAAGTGATCGACAAAAAATAATAGCGTCTATGTAACTGAATTATGGAGCGAAACGGTAGACTCACTTGGAATTTCCGATTAACGAAAGCTGATCGGGCCATAATATCCGGAAAACTAGACTGCTTTCACCGTAAATCCAGTATAATCGGTTTTTGGCACACACAAAGCATTTTTTTCCACACTTTCACTTGTTTCGGGCGATTTTTACAAAAAACTACTCACCACTCGCGAACGCGGCACGAAAACCGTTGGGGAACTAGACGCGGCGTTCGAAAAGTTTGTTAGCAGAAAAATCAGCGCGCCTGATTGGTTGACGTACCAACAATTCTAGTCATCCTAGATACTCGTTAGTTCGTTCCCGCTTTAACGTCTACGAAGCAAATAAAGGAAGAATAATGATCCATATAGATCTATGTGTGAAAATAAAAAAATTAATAACTAATGGATTTATTTTTTATCACAAAACTGACGCAGAAACAGCATAAACATTTCTACCGTGAAACAATATTTTTTCTCGTCATTTCCGGGATAGGAGGCGCCCTTTTACAAACAGTGCTCAGTACACACCGCGGTGCACCTTAATTACGTTCATACGTATAATGTTTTCATTGACTTGTTTCGTTGCTGAGGAATGCAGCGTATCTTTTATGCTACAAATAACTGCAACTAAAATCTCTTCTCCATTAAATGACACTGTTCGTAGAGGGCGTAATCTCTCTAAAGAAATCCGACGCAACCTTCAATATTATAATTAACGCTATCAAATCCTCGTACATATACAATACTAATAAGCAATGAAAACGTGACAGCGTGGGCGAGTCGCATTCTATCGTATACACAGGGAAGATTTTTCAGATCTTCCTGGCCTGTATGTATATACCGTATAAATGATATGAAAAAATAGACATTATAATTTTAATTTTTAACAAGTAGATAACACTCGAAAGTAAAAAAGGTATGATACTTTGTGTACAAGAGCCACATTATCGAGACCATTTACGTACCTCTGAAATAAATGTGTCTATCGATATTCTGTCCTTTATAATAAAAGAGAAGCGATAAAGATAAAGATTATTTATTATCCATGCACAAGTTTCCTTCAGCTAGACTCTGGACTGAACGCATCCAACCAGAAAAAAATGATTTTGTTAAATGGGTGGCGATGAACGAAACTAAATTATCTACACAAATTAGAATATATTATTCAATGTAGCTAACAGATTTATTCACTCATACATTCTGTACACAATTCTGTACTTCGCTATGAATTCATTTCTACATATTTTCATATGGCTCCATTTTATAGAAATATTACAATTTCTGTACACGTTCTCTCTCGTCTCGGGTACTGTACTTTATCACAAAGTTTGTACTTTGTACGATGCGCAAAGAAACTGATATAAAATGCACTTTTATTAAATATTCCTAAATATGATTACTCTAGATATTTCGGGAAGCTTGAAATATCGGTGCAACTTTATATTTTGTATCAACTAGAAGAATTCTCGCAAATTTCAGCGACGCGTCATCATATTGTTGGTAAAATTCATAATTAATGAACGTCGAGTTTTTAAAATCAACATTTTAATCAATTTCCATCACATTTACTGGCTATACGTAGTTACAATAACTATATTATAATTGTACATACATTCTGTATAGAAACTACAGAGTCATAAAAACAATTTGAAGGAAAGATCGTCTCGAACGATCCGATTCTGTTTTCTTTGGTACGTATTCTGTTGTTTTTGTGTATAATACAGAGGAAGTCGGCGAGAAATGCATAGTCATGCGATAATCGACGTAGAATTTAGAGGTTTAAACGTTAAAATTTACCCGATATGATTTCGGCGCATTCATATCGATTAATAATTCCGGTCGAAATTAAATTTATAAATAACTTGTTAAAATTTACCACCTAATGTAACTTTTGTACTCCTCATTTATACTGAATCGTTTAATAGTTTCATACCCTAGAATTATTGAGAAACTAAAGCAGGCGGATTGTACAAGACGCGCGGATAATCCTTTCGTGAACATCTGCAATCTTTCTTCCAGCCAAAGAACTTTGAATGCGCTATACATACTATCTAATCTTTGCACTTGTAATCTTGCCCGTACAATGTCTAAAGGATTTGTGATAATGGTGGTGGTGAATCCTCCTAATGTTCCAGCAACGGCTTGAATGAACAAGTGGGAGAACCACTCGGGAAATAATCTGATAAGCTCTTCTGCGAAGAAAAGAATGAAAACGATCAGAATTACTATTTAAACGAATTGGATTTGCATCTTGCTTTTCTTCTAACTGTAAATTCTAAGGCAGTTACCTTGATAAGATATATACAGGCCCCACCAAAGCGCGCTATTAGGAACATACGCGCATAACGACGCGATGTATCCTCTGTAAAACCCTCTGTAGCCATCCCTCTGATAAATCAATCTGACGATATCAGCTGAAATCTGGGTGCGGGTTCTTCCAGGTTCGAAAGTTAAACCTAACGGATTCACACCCATCTGCAAGCAAGGTATAAGTGAAGAAACCGTAGAAAGCGAAGCTTCTCTCTGTAGACTTACTTTGTCTATACGGTATTTGCCATGTTTAGTACTATTGATCCCAAGAACCATTAAGTGCTGACTTAGAACGTCAAAAGGGACTACTATCGTTTGTCCTACTAGACTAGCAGCACCGCCGGCGATCAGTGCTTTAATTCGTGAATCTATATGACCTATAGAACGATCCTGCCCAAGTATATGTCGCACACCTTCGTAAGTAGATACGTAAAATGCCCCAGATACGATTTGAACAGAACTGATCCAGAATCCTCTGTAAAGACCTCCTACACCTTCAGCTGCATATATCTTTTTCCAAGCATCTATCATTCCTGCATAAAATTCTCAACGATAGATTATTTTAATTTCTTCGGATCTTGTTAAACACACTTACCGTTGTACATATGATGGTGCCTCTGGATCTGCAAGCGAGTTTTGATCACGGTTAAAGGATACAAACAGCAGCGCACAGAGAACGACGACAGCATGCTGAGTGGAAAGAATTTTGTCTTGTCCATCATATCCCACTCGATGGTGCGAATGAATTGTGGTGCCTCTACCGCAGTCATCTCCGGGATTTATGTGACAAGTAGCTCCAATATTATTGCAGTACTCGTACAGTAAGGTTTGGGAAAGTGTTCGCTCAACCTGATGCTGCATATCTCATGGATATTTTCTTGGAATTAGGACCCAAATCTTTCACAGAACTAATAAAAGAAATATTCCTCTGTTACGTCGTCGTAAGAGACTACTTAACGCTTAACACTTAACAGAAAAGTACACACAGATTTATGCAGCGAATTTTGCTGTGCCAAGATACATAGATCGATAGGTATATTATCATGGCACGCGTTGCAATAATAGAACAAATGCGTTTTTCACACAACACAAATCGTCTTATATGTACATACAGATATATATATGCATGCAAACTCCGCATCATCGAGAATAATATGTACATGCGGGATGACGAAAAATCGCCTAACTGGATCCTTCCTGATATAATACAACGTACATCGATTTTAATACGATGCGCGTATATACTGTTTCTTATTCATTTAATACTGTATGCAGGTGCGTAGTTTAAAAATGACACGTTGCTTTCCCGGGATATTTTTACAATCTTGATACTGAGCCCGCGAAGGTCACTGTTAACGAAGATATGCAGAAGATTCATCGGTCC
This sequence comes from Andrena flavipes, assembly GCA_963971345.1. NCBI lineage: Eukaryota > Metazoa > Arthropoda > Insecta > Hymenoptera > Andrenidae > Andrena > Andrena flavipes. The sequence continues at coordinate 33,461,384 of OZ020481.1, forward strand.
AAGAACATCGAAAAATCGCTCGGATACATCCTTCAGACTTACGATGATGTAATGCAAGGCCCCAGTGATGAACTTTTTCAGCAATTCCAGCGCGCGCAAAGTGCCTTTCCATAGCCACGTTACACAAAAGGCAAGAAACTTTTACGATATTATCGAAATCATGATGCAAGAATATTCCTTTTCGTAACACACCTATTACGCGTAGCACTCAACAACCATTGTTTCATTCAAAAGTAGAACATTAGAACGCTTGTATTCGGAGAATGAAAACTTTGATGTAGCAGAAAGCACGAGAGATGTGATCCAAGTCTTTGCTAGACCCAGCAGTCAGTAGCAGTCAGCACCAAGACCCATGTGTTATCAGAAGGGAAATATGGGGACAGTGGCGTAATCCATGAATACACGAGAGAAGCATAATTGTAGTCTCGTGCAAACATGTCGAGAGATGTCGCCTGCAGTATCTAAAACTTTTACTTTCTACACCGCAAACCCTTTGGACTTGGAAATGATTTTCTACGCCGCATCAATTATATTTTACACTCAATGTCCAAACGTTCGACAAATCTTAATGGTTATGTATTATACCTTATACGTGTTACATAGTGTTCAGTGTCTTGATAATGTATAAATACACGTTGCTTGGACTTAGCGTAGACGATGATATATAAATGTATCTATAGAATTTTAATTAATTCCTCTTGCTATATAGTAGAAAGTAGGATAGGACAGAATTTTTATTCAATGTAATTTTGTGTCACACGCTCGGTGGAGCTCGCTCATTTTCTTGTCACACCCAACGTTATCGACTCAGTCTAAAATAAGATTACAATCACGGACGAGGTATAGGACCCCGTAGCTTTATATGATACAAGAGCTGTAGTAATTATGTACCGAGGACTTAACACAAGTCGATCTTATATCTACAGATATTGCCAAGTTTGGTGACGCACCCTTTATTTAACTTTCCTTTTGGACGCAGTTTGCGCTTTATACAATTTCTATTCTGCATCGATAATGTTGCAAGTGGCATAAAACTGCACAGATGGTATTAGGTCTATCCGAACAAACTCTAGTGTACATCGTCCGATGATAACTTATCAGCCATTAGAAACCATTTAAAGATCGATTAATGTCATCATATCCAAGACACGCTGACTTGGATGCCACGATTGACATCAAGTTAATATGCAATTATAATTACACTTTCACACGATATACAAGTTGGTTACGACGCGCTGTTATTACATTTTCCCGTCAACAATTATACATAATACTAATGCAAGGATATTTTGAATATGCATACACGTATGTGCGATACTCAGTTTGCGATTTGTGTGTAAGTCTCGGGATGGAATTTGATGGCGGGCAAACGGTTGCACATGCAATTCGAGGCGCAGCTTATCGGTGCCGCAGGGCGAAATGCGATTCGAAAGATTAACAGAGAAATCACGGACGAGGAGAGAAGCCCTCGTAGGTGTTCTCGAAATACCTACGAAGCTTGAGGGGGATGAGAGAAGGTCACCAATGATTACGAGGCTCCGCCTACCAAGCCAGGGGTTGGAAGCAACCCCTAGTCAGGGTAGTCCGCGCAGGGCTGATTTCTATACCACGTTGGGGGCGTAGACTTACCGTAGACACAACCCCCGACGCATACACCCTGTCTTTTCACCCTACACCGAGATCAAATCACTCGTCTCAGTCCTATCTTTGATCTTGCCGGTGCAGCAACGTGACCTCGAAAATACGAGCGATCACTCGTGTGTTCCGTTCGGTTTATCGATACCCTAAGCCGCGTTGTTCCGCTGGACGTGGTGGTAAATATTCAAAAGACGCGCAACCACAGAAGCGGAAGCTGACAAGGATGAATCAGGATCAGGAGGTGCCAGCAACAGCAACAGCAACAGCAACAGCAACAGCAACAGCAACTGCAACAGCAACAGCAACGGATTTGGTCAGACTGGTAAGTCGAGGACTTTTTCTTTTACAATTATTATATATAGATCTAGAGTCCTTGCATTCGATTAGCCAGAAATTCTATAACGGTGGTCGAAAACTAAAGTTACCCCGATAACTTGAATCAGCTATACCTAAGTACACTCATTCCCGGAAATGCTATCCAGAAGAAAAGTTGATAAACCAACGGGATTATCATAATTACTTTGCCTACGATCATTGTCAGACTACTTAGAATTGGCTTCACCAACGCGATTCACATTCCTGGTTTCCCCCGAGCCACTCGACGACACAATAGAGTAATAAGCGTGGACCACGATTACCGAGGGTAGCGATGAAAGTCAGGGAACGTATAATACAGTACTCGCGCGATGATCCTCGAGTGTCGAATTGCCGTGGCACGCGCCACCACGCTCTACCACGCTCCGATGGTTCGTCCCACGGGTTGCCACCCCTTTTGTGTCCTCTAAACACGTAATTGTCGCCACCATTCAACCCTCCTGGTCCCCTGTCCAGGACACAGGACACACATCCCGTACGGCGTACGCGAAACCTCCACCGTCACTACGACTGGAAGCACGACCAGCCATGGGTGGTCCCCGAGCACCCTCGTTCACGACCAAGGGAGAGGATGCGACCTCGCTCGCGGAAACACTTGATTTATGTTTGTTGATTCTAAAAATCACTCGATTCCCACACACCCGCCCCATTGCGCCTGGCTTGCCCGGTGGTTAATTGACTCCCCTGTACGGGGGAGCATATGCTGCCACTCGAGCTTCCCATGATTAGGGGCCCCTTCCTTCGCGACGCAACGCGCGTGTAACACCGCGTGTAGCTACTTACCTCGAGTAATTCGCCTGACTATCTAGTTCTCGCCTCTTCGGTCGCTATTGGAAAGGAGCGGGGTGCGACGACACAGTGTCTTGTTTTATATACACTTGTAGGTACAGACTACAGAGGGTGGAGCCTGTTCCTAGTGTACGGAGACACCGCTGGGAGCAATTAGTAGATAGACTTTGCTGACAACACATTGCTGTAATCACGAGTAGTCCTGTCATCTCCTATTGTTCGCGTTATGACCTTCGAAACCATCATTGTCTTCGCACCCTCGTCCAAGACGGCGGTGGAAAGAAAAAAAAGGGACAGGCTTTCTCGTCCAAGTGGTAACGCTTTTTGCCCCTCGTAATTGATCAAATTGGACGGCGCGGCGCGGCGTCTCTTTGTCGAGATTCAAGGATCGTTAATGAAAAGGAGACGGTCTACCGAAATTTCCTCTATATCTTATTGTTTGGTGAGAAGCAGTCAAAGAGTTTTCACAAGCAAAGTAACGGGATTCTTAAGATTTTCTTCTGTTGGTTGCATGCGAATCCGTCCCGTCGGCGAAATCTACAGATCCACCGAAAGAAAGGGGACTCTGTTTGGAACGTGTTGTCTGCTCGATGACTTTATTATAAACCGAACCAAAGTGCGCAATTACGAGGGTGGTGTGCGAGGGGCTGTTTGGGGTGAGCACCCCCGGCAGCATCATCAAGAACGATGGGGCGTTCCCCACGATTCATGGGTATCTCGTTTTCACTAGGTACAAACGTACTCGTTCGTTTGCTCCTACATGACACACGTACCCCGAACGATCCACTTACGAGCTCGTCTTTTACAGGGAATCGCGTTCTCGATGGGAAAGGTCAGAAGGGTGGGAGCTAGAGAGAGAGAGAGAGAGAGGAAAAACGTTAAGCGGCACGCGACCATGTTTGCACGTTTTCCTTTCGAGTCATTGCCTCGTAAATGCACTCGATTAACTTTTCATCGGCGAGATTATGATCTGGAGCTAGGGAAACTAAGCACGTTTCTTTTACTCGAATCTCGAATGTTTGACAGGTAGTCGGAAATTTCTCTGAATTCTTTAACGCGGTTGGAGAATTTGGTGGCGAAAGATCCAAGTCCGAAAGGTGTCGTAATTGCAAATACTTTCTCATATCAGGTTGACGGGATTAAAGATTGAACATAATATCGGGGAATGTAATTAAAATTTATATCAGAGGGCACAGCTTGTGGATTATGAGTGCTGAGACTGCTGAGCCATCACGGCGATTAATTATAAATGACTATTAATTGCAATCAGAGGAGCATTTAGGGTGGAGGCAATGAAGCTGCGAAAAAGAAAGTTGATTACGCCTCTATAAATGATAATATCCTGTGGAATTAAATGTAAAAGTCAAACGAGAGGCAGTAGAAGTGTAGACAATCATTTTACATTTCTTTGATACGTTACAACAGCGTTAGCCGAGACTCGTGAATTGCGTGGATATCGGTAAATGCGCCTCAAGATATTCCAAAACGAAGGATAACCGTGTTTTTAAAACTTTTAAATGTAAACGATAGTCACGGACAGTGGTAGAACTTCGTAAAGGGAAAGCAGACGGCGAGGTGCGGCGACACGGCGTTATTGGAATTTCCAAAACCGGTAACCGGCTTTACCACTAGATTGCTCCGCAAGGAGGAAACCATCCAATCGTTCACCGGATGTCCTCCTTGCCTCCTCTCGCATCGTTCTCTCTCCTCTTCTTTCTCATTGTGCCAGCCACGTTGCTTTACTTTTAATCCTGTTCCTTTCTACTCCTTTCTCCTCCAAATCGCCAAGTTTCTCCTCCTCTCCCTACCATTTCACATCAATTTTTCTTCAATTTTATTCTCATCCTTTCTTTTCCATCGGGTAAAATGTGACGGATCCAACGTAAAGCTTTTGCGTAAAGTATGTAAAAAATTACATACTACGACGGTGGTTCACGAAAACGCGGATTCTAGAATTTTCACGATAGCACATTGAAAATGAAATGCGTACAAATTTCCAGAGTACCTGTTTCTTTTCCAGCCCAGTGAAGAATTCAGCAGAGTAAGCGAACCTCTTCAAACAATTGCCACGGGATACTGTCCCGCTAATTACTCAGTAGCAGAGGCGAGCAGCGAGGAGAAGCAGCTACATCCTGGTGAGTATTTAGAATAATAGTAAAAAGGTTGATAAAAAGCGAACGGTATCGTTAGCATAGTGTCCGAAATGTCGGAATGAATGTCAGGAGTCGAAGCTGGCGTTTGCTCTTATTTTCATGGACTTTAAAAATTATTCGCCTTCCGACGAGTTGGGGTTTCTTTTGAACGAAATTGAGGAGAAAGTCGCGGTACGAAGGCCCGGGCGGGGCGGTCCGTTCAGACCAGCATCCCCCGGTTGACGAATCTGAAGCTCTTTGATACGATGTTGCTCGGGAACATCGAGACTTGAGCGTGACACGAAGCCTTAGTTGCTTCTTGGTGTAAGCACGAACCGTACACACGTCCCTTGTGTACGAAGAAAGTACCTACACACAGAGAGAAGGCGCAGCACGCCTTGAAGCACGTGCAGGATGTACGCGAACTATGTACAAGGGGGCAAAGAGGGAACCACCCCCTGAAGAGAGCCTGTCACTGGCAGGCAGGCAGTCGAGTCAATATCTTTATATAGTCGCATCAGCCACGATATTATTTTCTACGGGTCCTGGTGCAATTACGTTTCAAGCCCGGAGCAGACGATCTGGAACTTTTCAAAAAATTTCTTTATCGCTCTTCAGATCCGTTAACTGAAAACTGTGAAACCGAGGAGAGTTTAATTAAAATTGCAGGTATTATCTACACGCTGCACGATTGGAATTCGAAAGTGCGATTCTGTGTTCTCTAATTATTCTGATATTTTTAAATCAGTATCTGCAGATTTACGTAGCCTTGACCTAGAAATCCGACGGCAGAACGCGATGCCTCAGGACGAATTCAATAAGCAACGTATTATCGCCGCAAAGAGCCCCATGGGGTAGTCGAAGCCGGTTGTACCCCCATAGGATTCGTAACCACCCTACTGGCGTCTGGGTTCAGTGATTGACACTTTATATCTAACATTGGCATGCCGTGGTGTGAACCACCAGCCAGGATGGACCGCCTCCACCTAACTCAATCACAGCCTATAATGCTGCAATTTCTCTATCGTAATCACGTTACGCCCTACCACCCTCTCCATCCTCTTTTCGGCGGCAATTCGTCGTGAAGAAATATTGAAACGTCGACGCGATCGACTCAAATGGAAGAGACTTCCACCTTTCCTCTCGTTGCAACGCGTTCCTCGGACTCCAACCATCTTTTTTGCAAGTAGTTAGGTGCGTATACGTATAGACACAGATTAGATTCGCTTGGGAGCACGTTTCACCACCAGAATAATAGGTCTAATCCCGTCTATTTGGAATTCGATATTCCGTATAAAAGCTGCAGAAGGCAAGAGTTGACTGGATTTTCGACATACGCGCAGAGAACTGTCTTCTTGGCATTGTCCTTCTTAACGTATCGAGTTTCGCACATGGAATCTTGGCTCGTTTCTGCTATTATCGCGACACGTCGAGCAACGCATTATTATCCGGGAGCTACCAAGCCACGTAAATTCGATTCGTCAGGCGGGACTGTAACGGCTGCGGTGAACAAAACGAGGTTACGAACAAGTGGCTACCCGTAGCGAATCCTAGAGGCACATTAAACGGACCCCACGCACCATAGATATTTCTGTCGCGTTCTTCTATTCGGGTTCGCCTCGGATAGGGTTGTTTTTCCTACTGATTCATCTCCCTACTTTCTCCCTTTGTTCCATCTCGCACCCCTACATCGTGGAATTTTATTACATCCCCTGATATCGTGTCTCACTGATTCTCACACATAATTACTCAGAATTCATTTTATACTCCACAGAATCCACACTTGACGCCTTCGGTGTCCCTTTCCTTCGTTTTCTTCAGATTCGAAATACCCAACTGCGATTAAAGCATGTGGTATTCCAACAGAAAATTAAATCGCTTTGAATGTTCAGACAAAGGAAAACATCCGCTTTCAGGCTATTTTTCAGGATAGTAATGTAAACTCGTAACGTAAATGTATAAGAAAAAATACAGCTAAAGCACTCTTACTAAACTTATCTTCAATGTGACATCGTATAGCTATATGTATGAGGCCTTAATTTATTTCGTTGGGGCGTTCATTATGTCAGAGTAACCATTAATCTTTATACAGATAATATTTCTATGCTCAATTCACTGTTCACTGCTAAGATGAGATTACAGTGTACGTACACCTACTATACTTGGAACACGATGCTTGACTCTTATCTCTTATCCATTACGTTACATGCAAGTTTTTTATATGAATGATTGATAAGATGCTAAAACCTAAAATCTATTTATACAATCTACCAAACACGTTATCGGCTCGCCTAAACTACAATCCTAACATTTTTAAAAATCTATGTCGACAGCAATGCAAATTTGATTTCAGAGAACGAAGTATACTCCACGCAGGAATATAGACAGGAATCTTGGCTTCAAGATGGTGAGTAGCATCTCTCGCGAATAGTATCGTTTATATAAAGAATAAATAATGAATTGTTGATACACTGCAAAATTTGTACATAAAGCTATTTAAAAATAGAGGTTTGCAGCAGGGCTTGAAACGGTTCCAGAATCAATTCTTGCATCGACTTTTCCCTAATTGATATCATTAATTATTGTAGCTGCAGAGTACTGAATAAGCGCATATTTTTGCAAAATTCTTATAGTAGCAGGAGAAACTTTTAACTTCCTATTCTGAATAATATAGTGTGTGTGTGAATGTAAAAAGTAAGTAGCTGATTTATTTATTTCAACGCCTTATTAGTATTTATATAAATATTTCTACATTTTCTTCAAGGATTTTGAAAGAAATATCCATATATACAGTAATTTGCAGCTACAATAATAATCAATGATATCAATTAGGGAAAAGTTGTTACAAGAATTGATTTTAGAACCGTTTTGGAACCAAAAAAATAACGGTTATGGAGCCGATATGAGGTGGGAAATGGAAACCGTGACCGAAATAGGTAATAGTTGGAAATTTCGGTTTTTCGTAACAAATTCAGAAAAATTCTTCATAACCGTTTGGAGAACCGAAATCGTTAATATACCAGTTTCCAAGCCCCGGTTAACAGAGCCTGAATAGCTCAGTCGGTAGAGCATCAGACTTTTAATCTGAGGGTCCAGGGTTCGAGTCCCTGTTCGGGCGAATTTTTTATTCTTTTTTTTTTATTTTTAATAGCAAAATTATTGCAGTTTATTCTTCCTCTATTACATCCCGTCACTGTACTTGTACTTTAAAACACTTGGCATCCGTTCTAGTTGTGTACTTTTAAGCCAACGATAAGACGTAACAAGTCCCAGGAAACTAAAAATATATTAGGTAAATACTAGTTACCTATAACGTGAAATGTACCAAGACATTCTTCCCTCTGTACTGGAAAAAAGCTCCATTAATTGAGCTGTAAAGTTACTACCGAGAGACGTTTGTAAATTTCCCTCAAAGACGATTAGTTACAGTAGCCGAGCGTTTGGAACATTAATTTTAATTACTCTGATAAACTGTAATGTAATGCACGGTAGATGCAATGTAATAATAAGGATAACGAGGGGATATCCAGGACCGGTCTGTGAAAAATCTATACCCACCCCAAGGGTGTTGCAGCGAATCGTTACTCAAGTCCGCTTACTATAATACGATATATTCCCTTGTTTCTTCTGCATAAAACACGCTCGTTTCTACGTCGACGATATCTCGATAAATTGCGGAATTGATTTGCGTTAGTTTTTAGTGTGCTCCAAGAGATAGCATCGCATTTGGTACGAATTACATTACAGGTAGCAGCTGCGAGACAGAGGACGGCGAGCAATACGTGCCACAGTTTCATCGGATGTCAAGTTAGTTCGTAGATCCTCTATTTCTTTCCTCTTCGAAGCTTATCTTAACGTTTCGGTCGGTCGAGAAGCTCGCGAAGCCCGTGATAGTAGTGACGCCCCGAGATTCCTACATAATTGTCACATTTCGATAACGTCAAGTAGAGGCGCATCGAGGCCGAGGGAAGTCAATCTCCACAGAAACGGAAGTCACACGGAAATGCATCGTGCATGCAATTTAATCCCAGTTTCGAAAGAACGTTGATAGAGTTTGCGCAAATGGGAAGCGACGAGTTTGCGATTGATTTCTCGCGTCTCTGTGAATCCGTAATCTCGTATCGAATTACCCTCACGTGTGGGAGAACGATTAGACCGGTTCGTTCTGTTCATTTAATATGAAAACTTTTCTTTGTCGAATGTAAGCAATATCGAGCCTTTATTAAAAAGGGCAATAAATTGCCCGGGGCTGGTGTTTTTAAAGCAGCAAGAAAGAATCAACAGCGGGCTCCCGTCGATTATCGATATCGCATTACACGGGGAAGCACTTTATAGGTATCAAGTCTGAAGGCTTTTCCCTCCGTTTTCTTAAACCTCGGCTGATTAACGATTCTACTCGACCATCCCGACAAGCAACGCTAACATCGGCAATATCGGCATCGCACGGGGAACCTGCTTCTGCGATAACACTGTCCAACACGATTTGTGGTCTGCAATATCCGCTGGGTGCTTTTTGTAGAGTTTTTCGCCCTGAGTACAAATCCGCAAGCAGAATTGGTCTATCATCTTCAGTTTTTGAGAAAATCGATTTTGAAAAAAAATGCAAATTTTTAACTTTGAACATCTTTTGTATCGAAACGGTAATGGTTATTCGGTTGCTCTTTGCGTCAAATTATTCTATGAACCCTCTCGAATACAACGAGAATTCCTTAGTTTTGGAAATAAATTGAAAGATATCTTCAGAAATGGGTGCATTTCGGGTGTCATTTTCCCTTTGATCGTTGTTTAAACATATTTAAATGTCCGTAATGCAATAATAACTTCTACCGTTGTATTCGGAAGGGTTCATAGAATAATTCCACGCAAAGAGAAACCGGATAACTATTACCGTTTCGACACAAAAGATGTTCAAACCCCCACAGCACATTTGTTGCCGAAATGTCTCAGTTGCGTTGCGGTTTAATCCTTGGAATATTGCACGGAATGTTGCCGAAAAGTTACAAGTAAATTGCTATGTCCGCCCTGTGCAACATTGCAGGATATATTTTAGCAACATTTTTTCGGGATATTACAGCAATGGTAGCGCAACATTTCTGAGATTTTATAGGAATGGTAGTGCAACATTTCTGAGATTTTACAGAAATGGTAGAGCAACATTTCTGAGATTTTACAGAAATGGTAGCGCAACATTTCTGAGATTTTACAGAAATAGTAGCGCAACATTTCTGAGATTTTACAGAAATGGTAGCGCAACATTTCTGAGATTTTACAGAAATGGTAGCGCAACATTTCGGGCAGTTGGGCCAAAAATAAAAATAACGGTATTTTATATATATGCACGTACATATTTTTATCACTTCACTTGAATGTGTGAAGAAGAATCATAGTAGTATAACATCCGTGTATATTTTAAAAATAGAATATTTAATTTACCCCAGGGAAGATTCGAACCCGCGACCTGTAGCACCGTAGACGAACACTTTACCGCTGTAGCTGCAATTGTTAATTGAGAAAACTGCTTCCGTATTCGAACATTACATTCCAACCATGCAACACTTCAAACTGAAATTATTCAAAAACGAAGATTCGTTTTGACAAACCCCATTACATCTCCCTAATCGCTAAGCTGAACATTTCACAACAAATTCATTCCGACGCTTGATGTTGTATTAAGTTGATTCATATTCTGTTATGAAATATCCTGCGTAGTACAAGAAAATAATATTGTTTTAGTTTTTAGCGCATTTTTAATACAATCGTTTAACATTATTTTATATATTTTTTCATTTTCCAGTCTTTAGTGTTAGTGGATATACATTTCACAATTCAGACTTCGTTGCAAATATAATTTATTGCTGTATACAGTTTAATAGTTTGCTTACACCTTATAGTGCTAATTTACTAATTGTATTAATTACTTATATCACATTTTGTCACTGTTTACATACATTCCCTCGGAGGTTGCCTGTGAAATGTAACACTGTATTCTGTTTGTCGACATATTGAATATAAATAATTACTACAATTACTTAATGAACACATATGGTTTAAACAAATTCATAAAATATATACAGCAACAAAACATGTGTGAATAACTGCCAGTGACCGTAATATTAGCATTTAATTCATTGTATGTAATTAAAACGTTCCGAACTGTCGAGGGAAAATATCTAAGTCCGGATATGTTGCGGAAAAGTTGCTGAAATCGTGCTCGTATCTTGCGAACGCTCGCAACATATGAGCAAGATTTCAGCAACTTTTCTGCAACATATCCGGACTTAGATATTTTCACTCGACAGTTAGGAACGTTTTAATTACATATAATGAATTACGTGCTAATATTACGGTCACTGGCATTTATTGGCACGTGTAACACTCTCTTCAAATCTCTTTTGTTGCTGAATATTGTTTATGAGATTGTTTAAACTATATAATGTTAATTAAATAATCGTATTAATTATTTATGTCAGATATTGTCCAAGTTCGCTTATATTCCCTCGATGATAGTCTGTCGAGTCTTAGACTGCATTCTGTGTCTGGAGAATACGGGATCGCTACGGGGAATACGGATATGTTGCAGAAAAGTTGCTGAAATCTTGCTCATATGTTGCGAACGCTCGCAACATATGAGCAAGATTTCAGCAACTTTTCTGCAACATATCCGGACTTAGATATTTTCACTCGACAGTTAGGAACGTTTTAATTACATATAATGAATTACGTGCTAATATTACGGTCACTGGCATTTATTGGCACGTGTAACACTCTCTTCAAATCTCTTTTGTTGCTGAATATTGTTTATGAGATTGTTTAAACTATATAATGTTAATTAAATAATCGTATTAATTATTTATGTCAGATATTGTCCAAGTTCGCTTATATTCCCTCGATGATAGTCTGTGGAGTCTTAGACTGCATTCTGCGTCTGGAGAATACGGGATCGCTACGGGGAAATACGGATATGTTGCAGAAAAGTTGCTGAAATCTTGCTCATATGTTGCGAACGCTCGCAACATATGAGCAAGATTTCAGCAACTTTTCTGCAACATATCCGGACTTAGATATTTTCACTCGACAGTTAGGAACGTTTTAATTACATATAATGAATTACGTGCTAATATTACGGTCACTGGCATTTATTGGCACGTGTAACACTCTCTTCAAATCTCTTTTGTTGCTGAATATTGTTTATGAGATTGTTTAAACTATATAATGTTAATTAAATAATCGTATTAATTATTTATGTCAGATATTGTCCATGTTCGCTTATATTCCCTCGATGATAGTCTGTGGAGTCTTAGACTGCATTCTGCGTCTGGAGAATACGGGATCGCTACGGGGAAATACGGATATGTTGCAGAAAAGTTGCTGAAATCTTGCTCATATGTTGCGAGCGTTCGCAACATATGAGCAAGATTTCAGCAACTTTTCTGCAACATATCCGGACTTAGATATTTTCACTCGACAGTTAGGAACGTTTTAATTACATATAATGAATTACGTGCTAATATTACGGTCACTGGCATTTATTGGCACGTGTAACACTCTCTTCAAATCTCTTTTGTTGCTGAATATTGTTTATGAGATTGTTTAAACTATATAATGTTAATTAAATAATCGTATTAATTATTTATGTCAGATATTGTCCAAGTTCGCTTATATTCCCTCGATGATAGTCTGTCGAGTCTTAGACTGCATTCTGTGTCTGGAGAATACGGGATCGCTACGGGGAATACGGATATGTTGCAGAAAAGTTGCTGAAATCTTGCTCATATGTTGCGAACGCTCGCAACATATGAGCAAGATTTCAGCAACTTTTCTGCAACATATCCGGACTTAGATATTTTCACTCGACAGTTAGGAACGTTTTAATTACATATAATGAATTACGTGCTAATATTACGGTCACTGGCATTTATTGGCACGTGTAACACTCTCTTCAAATCTCTTTTGTTGCTGAATATTGTTTATGAGATTGTTTAAACTATATAATGTTAATTAAATAATCGTATTAATTATTTATGTCAGATATTGTCCAAGTTCGCTTATATTCCCTCGATGATAGTCTGTGGAGTCTTAGACTGCATTCTGCGTCTGGAGAATACGGGATCGCTACGGGGAAATACGGATATGTTGCAGAAAAGTTGCTGAAATCTTGCTCATATGTTGCGAGCGTTCGCAACATATGAGCAAGATTTCAGCAACTTTTCTGCAACATATCCGGACTTAGATATTTTCACTCGACAGTTAGGAACGTTTTAATTACATATAATGAATTACGTGCTAATATTACGGTCACTGGCATTTATTGGCACGTGTAACACTCTCTTCAAATCTCTTTTGTTGCTGAATATTGTTTATGAGATTGTTTAAACTATATAATGTTAATTAAATAATCGTATTAATTATTTATGTCAGATATTGTCCAAGTTCGCTTATATTCCCTCGATGATAGTCTGTCGAGTCTTAGACTGCATTCTGTGTCTGGAGAATACGGGATCGCTACGGGGAATACGGATATGTTGCAGAAAAGTTGCTGAAATCTTGCTCATATGTTGCGAACGCTCGCAACATATGAGCAAGATTTCAGCAACTTTTCTGCAACATATCCGGACTTAGATATTTTCACTCGACAGTTAGGAACGTTTTAATTACATATAATGAATTACGTGCTAATATTACGGTCACTGGCATTTATTGGCACGTGTAACACTCTCTTCAAATCTCTTTTGTTGCTGAATACTGTTTATGAGATTGTTTAAACTATATAATGTTAATTAAATAATCGTATTAATTATTTATGTCAGATATTGTCCAAGTTCGCTTATATTCCCTCGATGATAGTCTGTGGAGTCTTAGACTGCATTCTGCGTCTGGAGAATACGGGATCGCTACGGGGAAATACGGATATGTTGCAGAAAAGTTGCTGAAATCTTGCTCATATGTTGCGAGCGTTCGCAACATATGAGCAAGATTTCAGCAACTTTTCTGCAACATATCCGGACTTAGATATTTTCACTCGACAGTTAGGAACGTTTTAATTACATATAATGAATTACGTGCTAATATTACGGTCACTGGCATTTATTGGCACGTGTAACACTCTCTTCAAATCTCTTTTGTTGCTGAATACTGTTTATGAGATTGTTTAAACTATATAATGTTAATTAAATAATCGTATTAATTATTTATGTCAGATATTGTCCAAGTTCGCTTATATTCCCTCGATGATAGTCTGTAGAGTCTTAGACTGTATTCTGCGCGTCGACAATTCGGAATCGCTCTGCGAAACCCGGATTTATTGCGGATTAATTGCTGAAATCTTTCACATTTATTGTATCTCAATATATGCGCAATATTTCACGGCAATGTGTGCGCAATATTCCTGAAATATTGCACAAACTTGGCCATTGTAATATTGCACTTCAATATGTGCGCAATATTCCTGAAACATTACACAAATGTTTCCATAGCAATATTACATGCCAATGTGTGCGCTATATTTCTGAAATATTGCGCATATGTTTCCATAACAATATTACACGGGGATGTGTGCGCAATATTTCTGTAACTTTGCACAAATGTGGCCATTGAAATATTACATGGCAATATTTCCGCAATTTTGCAGTAATATTGCAATGCAACTCGCAACCAAACGGCAACATTGTAATGTACTGCAACTTTTGTGCAACATTTCGGCAATGAAATGTGCTGTAGGGGAGGTTGAAAATTTGCAGTTCTTTTCAAACTCGATTTTTTCAAAAACCCAGGGTGATGGTAGGGTTTGTCGGTTTTTCTAATAAATTTATAAAATTCGAAAACCGGTTTTAAAGTTGAAAACCCGGTTTTGCATGCTAGAATTATTACGCATTATTAATTAATCATTTAATTAAAAACGTTAACATTTTATCTTGAAATCGCCTCGGGTACAAGTACAAGCATATTTTAGTAAAGGTTTACTGTGAAACTAATCTTCATGATTCAGGCGTAAGGTGAACTTTTGACATGAAAATCCGCAAATTTATTCTATTAGATATGCTATTATATGTGGAGGACTATGTTGGAGGGCAGATATGTTGGTCGGTCTGAAGTTGTTTCGCGAACATCGATTGAGGGTAAATCGAGAACGTGAGAATTTTAGCGCGAGAAGGAGAGCAATAACGTTAAGGGTGCCGTCTCACTGGGCCTTGAATGTGTGCGCACGCTCACACAAGCTAGGAAAAGCGTGTACGTATACGCGATGTAGTAAACAATCCGTTTCAACCAACTTACGTCGTGGAATCGAAGGAAGCTTTTGCGGGTATAGTTGCCTCCAGCAGCATCCGTGCAGACGGGTCTGGTGCGTTTGAACGCTAATAAGCACCGTACGTTGAAATAATAATGAATTTATGACTCGAAAAGTGACAGAATGAGGCTTCAAGGCTTCTCCGTTGGTGGCGCTAATGTACTCGAACCTCAATTCTGTCACTTTTCGAGTCATAAATTCATTATTATTTCAACTACGGTGCTTATTAGCGTTCAAACGCACCAGACCCATCTGCACGGATGTCTGCGTGAGGCAACTATACCCGCAAAAGCTTCCTTCTTGCCGATTCCACGACGTAAGTTGGTTGAAACGGATTGTTTACTACATCGCGTATACGTACACGCTTCTCCTAGCTTGTGCGAGCGTACGCACACATTCAAGGCCCGGTGAGACGGCACCCTTAAGAAAAGCAGCAGGCTCTCTGGATGAGACCGATTTTCCCTACATCACTGTTCGCGAAACAACTTCAGACCGACCACTATGAATATATATACATTGTATCTGATCTTTACCTTAGTTTCGTTCTGAATGTTACCCGCACTACGCATTACACAACGCGCCGCGAAAGTTCCGTGCAGTTGAATTTAATGAAAGCTTATTTTATTTTCTTATATTTTTGTAAATATAAATATTTACGTATTAAATATTTTAACATAATTAAGCATAAATATTTTTTACTGTCTTAATTATACCTAGGTATTTTGTTTTTCTCTGTAAAAATTCGAAAACCGGTTTAAACCGTTTTTTTTGGGGGATAGTGGAATTCGAAAACCGGTTTTTACAAAAGTAGGTTTTTGTATAAACCTTAGGTGATGGCCACAAACGGTTTGCGGATTCGTGTTCAGGGCGAAAAACTCTACCAGAATCACCCAGTGGATATTGCGGAACAGTAAAAAAAGTTCCTTTTTGTTGGACTGCGTAATCCCTTCTTCCGATCCACGACAACATTTTACAAAACTGCCCGTGTGCGGCGTATGCCGTACGGTTTGGAAAATTCGACAAATATTTCGATACGTCTCGAACAGACGAGCAAACGACCAGAGGGAAAGCAGGATAATGTCTATATGCTCACTTACACACGCGTTTTCCTCCGAGCGTTCATGTGTTATCTGAGTAAAGAAATTTCGTGTTGGTAGTAGACGATATAGGTACGTACCCTTACTATTAATACAATGCTCTCCATGTTCGGATCCGATGCACAGTTCACGTACCTCTGGATCGCGGTGAAACGGAAATCACGCAAATGTTACATAGTCGTAATGCGCCGTATCCTCATGTGATGTCAAATTTACTCTTCGTGCGTTAATTTTATCTGCTGCTCGAAGAGAGATCAGCTGGTTTGTGTACGTAATACTAGAGCAAACATTCGGTACGAACCCTGCTCGCGGCAAACACGTTCATCGGCGCACCCAGATTTACCAATAAACTTTTATTCAAGTTACTATTTGCTGAATGCTGTTACGCTCCATATATTAATGGACCAGTGGAAAAAAATGGTTGCGCATTCGCAGTAAAATACACGAAGCTCAATTAATTTGTTCGCGTTTTTTATTCCGACCGAGCAGAAGATTTCTCCCACCGCATCGTCGATCAGACTCAATTGGATTAGATGAACTGAAGTTTAGATAGAGACGCTCGTTAATGGGACCATGGAGAGCACAAGTTATGCAATCGGTATGACTCTTTCGGCCGTAGAATTGGCGCGGCGCGGTGGTTCTCCCGTAGCAAGCAAACTTCCGATGTTTGCAAATACAATGATCGCCGGAGGCCTCTGACTTATGCTTCCCACGGCCAGAGTCTGTTTGATTTATCGGGGGCGCACCCTCGGCCGGGCCGCGCAAAATCGTCGACGGCCCCATTAGAAGCGAACCCACCCCCACGTGCCGCTGCAGCGATGCGCCTTTGCTTCCGCTTATGTTAGACACGCGCCCTTGCTGCCACTCGGTCCCTCGCCTCGCCTCGCTCCGACGATCTTCGCTCAAACAAACGATCGTCCTTCCACTAGGTTCGATAAAACGTAATCATATGCAGGGGATGCTCGCTGGATCGTTTCTTCGCGAGTTATCGAGTCCCCTTTACGGATTAAAAGTCTACTCATACATGCTTCTTCTGCGTCTTTCTGCAGATGCCAGTGTAAAGCAGGAATCCGCGAATTGCCGGAGAATTAGCAACGTGAATTACTCGCAGTACGGAGCCTCCGTTAGCCATCCCCACGCCCAGACCAACAGCTTCCTCGATCTCGACCCGGACAATCGTGCGAGCTGCTTCGGGTAAGCATCAACGAATGTTCAGCTCCAAGCGATACCGAACTAATTCACCTCTGTATCGCGTAAACGTAGCAAGCTGGACTCGCGGACCAGCGAGCCGACGAAAAACATCGCTGTGAAGGAAGAACCGGCAGACAGAGGATACGGGGAACAGATCAGCGTGTCGAGCGTACCTGCGTCCACCGCCCAGGATACTCAGACCAGTAAGAAACCAATAATTTCTGACATTACGTAGTTGACAGTAGCTTGTAGCCGATTCCTCGCTCGAGAATGTTCCGAATGATTTCGATCCCATCGTTCCCTACCCTCTTCTTAAACGTGCACCGTGACAAATCCCTTGACAATGAATCCACGTGGCGCACTGCGACCCTATAGGTCCCATAAATAACTGGAGCGCAGGGGTAATGCTCGGTGTTTCATCCATTAATCGAGCTCTTCTTCCGGTTTCTGTTCCTAGGACACTTTGCTGTCCTATAGTCTGTTCCGTCTTTGTCCGATTGTCATTCTTTCCACCACGATTGTTACGCTGAACTCTGCCTCGAGAATTCTCGGAATTCGGTAGGAGAAGTAATGAATATCCAGCAACATTTTAATAGAATATTCGTTGGTATCCCGGGCAACGTTCGTCGCTGGTGCAGTGGACTCGCTCACGCGTGACTAAGTACACGTAAGTGAATAATTGAAGAATGCTTTCAACTGGAAAGCTGCGGAGAGCGCTTCGTAGGATCCAGCAAAAGCTGCTAAACGAAGGAAAGAGCATGGAATTCTCTCCCTGGGGAGGTCGCAAGTCGACGAGCTTTCTCTTCTACAGAGAAGCTTGTTAAAATTCTCCGTTGCCAGTGTAGCACTGCTACATGGTTGAAAGTCGCCTTGGATGAGATTTTGAAAGGTTCAGCGAGAAATTAATCGCGCCACAGTTTCCATAGACTTTGCTAGACTATTCTACCGCCATTACCTAATAGAGTTCGACGCCAAGGTAGACGTGATACAATCTAGTCACAAAAGGTAGAGTCGGCGAAGGGTTTGCAAGCTCATGCTCTGTAATCAGGCCGATTAGTCTTCCTTTATTCACGCACGTACACCAAACAAATCCTTTAGGAACTCGGTTGCTATGTTCGCTGCCCGACACTGCGCGCCTCTATACCCATTTACTTCCAAGTCACCCGGGAATTATGCTTCTACTTCTCTTCGCGTAATTCCTCCCTACCATTAAGCCGTTTCAATTATTTACACGCAGTTTAGATTAATAATAGGATTATATACAGAGCTATCGCTGTTATCGATACCTCCCAACACGTATGGCCCGGTCCTACAAATTTTCTCCTGATAAAGGGTTCGAAACGTATCTTTCGCCCCCACCCCTCCCTCTCTCCCGATTGAAACGCAAATTTCAGGGCGCAAGTCAGCATGTAATGTACAGTGAAGCGCGTTAAGCTTATCTGTATTGCCAGTCAGTTAAATCGACGATCCGTCGACCAACATGTCGAGTGGAATAGTAATAACCTGTTAATGGCTGCAGATTGGTCGCCACCCTACTAATTAATAGGAGCATGAGGATCACGGGGATTAGAGACGGTCAAGTTACATTTCACGATTAGCCGTGGTGTTTCACATAGATACCTACGTACGTGCGCGCTACACACGAGCAAACAGCTTGCTGTAGCTGTTAAACAAACTACACAGGACATGTTGATATTATTACACGTGTACGCGATAATTTAGTTAGCGTATCGTAGCTAGCGTCGATAGCACGCAAAACGTTTCTCTGTAAACGTTCGGAAGCAGAAGAACAGCATTTCGCTGCTCGTCAGGTGGGTGGAAAATGGACCTTGCATTATTAAGTAGCCTCTGCTCCGGAATTTGGGGATCAGGCAGACAGGGATGGAAGACCGCACAAAGACCGGGGCAGAAGAGAAAATAAGGAAGGGAGGTAATGGGAGAGATGAGGATGAGCGAGGGAGAGAGAAAGAGGAAGAAGAAAGAACCGAACGAAGCTGCTTGTCTGAGAGTGGACGGGTGGAGGCCGTCCTCTTTTTCGTGCAACCCTTCTGCGCAACGCCCCTGACCAGACCCGGCTTCAACCCTTTTCCTGCTCGGTACATCGCCACCGGTTTCATCAGCTCGCGATTAATTTTAATCTAAAACTACCCGCAAAGCCTCTAGCCCCGCTTGCACGTTGAGGTCGACCCCCTTCACCCCCTTTTCGAGAGAGTGCCAGATTGGCCCGCAGCTTTCCATCCCCACCCACCCCGTCTGTCTCGTCTACGCGAGATCTGGATCCGACCGACGCGACGCCGACGTGACGTTTGCCAGGGAAGCACGGTAAAGGTAAAGCTGAAGTAAGATGAAGCTAACATTCTAACACGGTTAGATTTCCAAACTCTTCCTTCCCGAATGCTCCTCATTGTCAGCCACTGGCAATCAGATTTCCCGCTCGTGCTGTGGTCATGGGAAAAGACAAGTATCGCGCAGAGCGTAAACATTCGCTGCAAGTTGAAGAATCAATGGCAATCCCCGTTTACTAGCGGTGTTTTAATTGATGATGGAGCGGGAGCATCCAGCACGCAGCGTCGCGTCGCATCCCCGGCTCAATATCGGAAGAGGGTTCTCAATTTTTCAATATTCCCCGTACACGACTTGGAACGTAACCGGATTACGGTTCGAGAATAGGTTTTTCGGCTCGAGGGACCATGGAATCGGTGGTAGTGGTGGCGGTGGTGGTGGTGGTGCACCCCGAGAAGAGAGCACCCGATTAATATACATATCGCGCGAGCTCGGCGCGGTATTTCAGGCGGAGCTGCTATCCGCGAGCTTCGCCAAGCCAGCAACCCCGTGGGCTTTGAATATCAACCAATTTCCTGCCGATATTTGTGTGACGAGCACTTCACCAGCAACCGCGCGTGAGCGCAATCGCTAATACGTTGCCGGCGTTTCCTCCTTTCTCGCGGTCCTTTTCATACCGGTTGCCTCGCTCTTATAAATCATCCTCATCCCTAGCCACGAAAACCTGGTCAACTTGAAACGGTAAGAAATTCCTACGAAACTTATTCCCTCCTGTTTTTCTTTTCCATCTCGCCTTTCCGTCGCAACGCATTCAATGTTGCCATCAGCGTCCACTCCGCGCCCGCGCCATTCTCTTAAGCTTCCAACGAAGCAGCATATTGCTATCCAATTTCCAATGGGGCTAATTTTCCGCAGACAACAATTTGGCGTACCAGCAACAACAGCAGTATGGAAATGGAACGAGGAGCAGTAGATGCGGTTCGCCGTTGCCCAGTCGACCAGCCAGTACGTCCTCTGCTGCGTCCCAATGGCAGTCGACGGTATCGGCTTCGACGGAGGCCTTCTTCCCGCGGCAAGAGAACTGGAGCTCGGAAGTGTACGGAAAAAGAAGCGTGACTCCCACGTGGACCGAGCTGGGCGCTCAATTAGACACGAGAAACGCATCGTGGGAGAGACAGGGGAATTGTTACCAGAAGAAAGGTTCTCCGACCTCTTGGAACACAGAGTATGGCGGCAAAAGGCCACCCTCGACAACGGCAGTGTCTCCCTGGAGCGAAATGACCGTTGGCTATCAGCAGCAGCGTCGGGGCTCCCTTCAGCTGTGGCAATTTTTGGTAACCTTGCTGGATGATCCTGCGAATGCACCCTGCATCGCCTGGACCGGTCGTGGAATGGAATTCAAGCTCATAGAGCCGGAAGAGGTAAGGGGAATGTATGCAACTTTGTCCAGCTTTTAAGGCTGTAGAGCAGTGTGTTTTATTGACTCGTTAACGCGTCCTGTAGGTGGCTCGTAGATGGGGCGTTCAAAAGAATCGACCAGCGATGAATTACGACAAACTCAGCAGGTCGTTGAGGTACTATTACGAGAAGGGAATAATGCAAAAAGTGGCCGGTGAGAGGTACGTCTACAAGTTCGTCTGCGACCCGGAAGCGCTATTCAATATGGCGTACGGTTCCGGAGGGTCATCGAGTCTTCCGGCCGAAGTACAGAACGGCGCTCGAACTCAGGCAATAGCGGGCAAGGTGTCAGCTACGAATGATGTTCACGACTTGGCAAAACATCCCTCTCCTGGATACGGAGACGCAGTTCTTGCCATGTATTCCAACACTGCGGCAGGTCAGCTTTACAAATCTTTCTATTCGGTTTATAAATCTTTACGAAGCACGTAGAGTTTTCTAACTTTACTTAAAATGTAAAAGACGCGTGGATCTTAAAGTATTTCAACATATCTGCACAAATGAAAAAATGCTGGATAGAACAGTTTAATTAAGGAGGACAGCACGTAGCGTCTGTTGTATTCGTCTAAAACCAAAAATCGAACAATTTTTGGTTAGTTTACGAGTGCACGCACAAATCGTATAAATTAATAACTTAAAACATGCAAAATTGACCAAATGGCGGCCTCTTGAAAAAAATCACTTTTTCCAATGAAATTTTGCCTTAAATGTGTAAAAAAATTATTTATTTAAACAATATCATTATGCCAATAGTTAAGCTCTGTGAAGAAAATGTTAAAAAAATATCCGTGCACAAGATCATGTCGATCGGTTGAATATTTTTCGAGTTACATTGCCCGCAAATTGTAAAACTGTCGTTTCGAGACAAACGCATTTCAAGTTTTCTGGTAACCTGGTACTCCGTAATAAAACCGGCTATATCCGCTTTAATTTTTCGAATTCCGTTTTGCGGCTTTGGGAGCACATTATCGTGATGTTCAACTATTGATTTATGCGAAAAAAAATCGGTTTCTTCGCCCCGCTACACCAGGCTCCCCCCTTAAGCAGCCGTTCGTATTTACCCCGCTAGCTACAGGTAATCGCGAACAGAAAGAGTTTTGTTTTTCTTTCAAAACATGATTTCTATATTAAAGTATCTACAATTCCTTGTGTTGCCTCTGGAGATAATTAACCGAAGTTCGATTACCTGCAAAATAAACCCGATTAGAGTCAATACTCTTGTTCCAATTTAACTTTTCCCTCGAATTTTCCCTTCGTTCGCAATTCCCCTACTCTCCCCTACGAGTTCAACTCGCCGATACATGCAATAATTGTTTGTAAACGACACAGTGTACGGATCACCAAGCCTGCACCATCTGCACCAGTATCTCGGTGGCAACGATGGTTTCAAGACACCGCCGAACAGATACCATCCGCATTACTCGCACGAGTACAACGGCAGCCATCATCATCCTCCATCCAGCTATGCAGAGACCTTCCTGAACTACGGCCGCTTGTCGTCTCACGACGTTCCAGCCGAGTCCAGGAGCCAGGAATTATCCAGGATTTCCTACAGCCAGGAAGCGGATGGTATGAGCAGAGAGCGAGAGGCATCATCGATTTTGTACGACACCGTACAGAGAACGCAATTGCCGGCTGCGCCTGCACTCGCGCAACCCACCTTGCTAGACGTTACCACCACCAGCTCAAAGATCGAGCAGACTTCCTACGCCTGCCTCGGTGTAAGGAGCTGTGTCTGCTGAATCCCTGCCGACTTCACGGAGAGACGATAAGTCGGGAGAGAGATTCCCAAAAGAGTTTCTACCAAAGATTCTCCCTAGTCGTAGATCGTCGCGTACTCGTACACGTTATACGCGTATAGAAAACTGGTGTATAACTTGTATAAGTATTAGATAGAACGCGCGATTCGAATGCCGGCAAAGTCCACGTATTCGGATTTCCCAATGGTTGCCAGGCCGCGATCGTTGAATCCGCGATCTCTGTTTCGCGCGACTATTGGCACAGGTGGACCGCGAGCGGTGACATTCGGATAACGCGTACTATGAATCTTGTAAATAGCATTCGGTAATAGAGCTGAGATGTGGGACGCATGATGAGAATCTCGTAGTGGGGGAGGTCCAACCGCTTGTGACGATTGTTACGTGCGCGTGTTGGAATAGATCAGGATACGTTGTAATTTCTGTAAATATCAAATAAATCGTCTATCGGAAACAGCAGCTTCGGCGTTTCTTCTGTAGCTATTCGTCGGTAGCAGATTTATATCTGGTTGTGTCAGCGACGCGGCACGAGTGCAGCGAAGAAGGCAGGAGAGCTCTTTAGTCGCAGCGAATTAGCATAAGCGATTACGTTCGCGCTTCACCTCGGGCACGTAATTCCCACGATGAAAGCCGGCTCGGCGACGCTCGGCGGCTACCATGTCGATTGTAAGTAGATGCTTCTTCCACCGAGCGTATTAGCAGTCAGTGACGTAAGCCCCAGACCATTGGACTGAGGTCTGCGGCGTATTTCGGGCTGTGACACATAGTGGATATGTTTATATCGACCCCTCTCATTCCGTTCAACATTCAAGCTGTTTGATCGTCCTTGTTCCACTCGCGCAGATGTCTCGCTGGTGAACATCGGCGACTCAACTTCGGTCCCGGTGAGTCCGACACTGTCAGTTCAGCGTCGAAATAGAGGAAACACTGTTCGTTTCTTTTTACCTTTAATTGCAACTTTATACGTTCGTATTATTGCAGCCCTAGTCTATCTGAACCGTGCAATCGAATTGCCATTGTGCTCCATCAGAGGAAGAGGGACTTGTACGGAAATTTTGGTAAGTACCGTGTGTATCAGTTATGATCCATTGTGCTTGCTAACAACTTTCGCTGGATCGAAGGATGTCGCGACAGTGAAGCGACTTGGGTGGCAACTGCCAACCGAATACATATCTACCTTTGCCGTTTAGCCTGGTGTCTGGCTTGTATCGATCTCTTCGCGTAGCTTCCATAATCGAGAAACTACGTCAACGATAAAATTGACGTAGTGCCGTCACGGTCTCTCGTCAACAGTGCCTCTCCACCTCTGTTTCGCCGCTTCTGGTGATTGGTCATTTCGTTTAATCGATCGCGGCAATTCGTGGTGCAGGTCACGTGCTGGCAACATATGGCTCCAGCCAGCCTAAGCGTCACGAAAACCCATGCCTCTTTAATCAGTTACCATCTTCCTCGATTCCGATTAATTGGATGGTAATGGGAAAAGTTTGATTCAGTGATGTCGAAAAGCAAATCCTCGGGAGCGGAGGAGACCACGATGGGGTTCAAGGACAAGCAGAAGGCGTTGGACACGCTGAGAGTCCTGGACGGCCGAGATATCAGCTACCAGTATCACGTGATCACGAGTTTCGTGAGCCGCACCAAAAGAACGCTGCAGATCACCAGGGACGAGGAGAAGCTGGCCAACCTGCGCGAGGCTTTGAATGTCTTCGAGGACTGGTTGGTCGATTACACGGAGAAGAATCGCGGCAAGGAGAACCTTGCTTACTTGCCCATCGAGACCGTGAATAGCTTCAGGACTCTTGCCAGAAAATACGACGTTCTGGACGATGAATTCTTCATGTAATTACAAGCTGATTCTGTCGTTATCGCGCCTATATGACCCGCCAAACTCCATGACCGTTCTCCCGATTTTTCAGGGCGTATAAGAAGGAGAAGGGTGACTATAAAAGTTTACGGACCGTCAAGGCTCCGAACGGGCAAGTGACTTGGGACATCGAGAGGAATCGAAGGTTGAAGGAGATGATCGACAAGATGAAACAAGATCACGTGCAATGGTACGAGACAGACGTTGGCGAGTACCGAGGTCTTCCCACCAAGGAGCACGTTCGGTGCATCATGTTGGGTTACAGCCCGGACGTATCAAAGGTGAAGAAGCTGGCGGTTCAGGTGGAGGAGAATTTTATATCCGATGGCAACGAGGACATGGACGTCGACGAGCAACTCGCGGATCTGAAGGGCAAGGCCATGAAGAGGTATCATCAGAGCTCGACCAGCAGCGACAGCGAGGAGGATTCAGAACCGGAGAAGAAGCTGCCAAAACGGTCCCACGAGCCCGAAAAGGCCGAGAAAGAGGAGAACGGGCTCAGTTTCAAAGATAAAGAGAAAGCCTTGCGGAGCATTCAGTCGCTGGACGGCCGGGACGTAATTTATCAGTACCACGCGATCGCTGGCCTGGTGAAAAGGGCTGAAAGGGTGATATCGTGCACAAAGGACGAGCAGAAGATCAAAAACATGAAAGAGGCCATCGAGGTGCTGGAAAATTGGATCACGGATTACAATGTGAACGGCCGTGCCAAGGAGAACTTCAACTATATGCCGGTTGACTTGGTGCGAGCCTTCAAGACGCTGGCGAAAAGATACAACATCGAAGATAATGGATTTCTTAAGTGAGTGCAGAGTCTATCGGTCGGATTCTTTCGAGGAATTACATTGCGCCGTTTATTTTTCAGGGCGTACGAGGAGGTGAACGGGGATTACAAGAAGCTAAGGACAGTTCAAGTTCCAGGCACAAGCGTCACATGGGACATAGAGAGGAACACGAATCTACGAAAGCTCGTGGAGCAGATGAAAGAAGAGGATGCTGAATGGTTCCAAACGGACGGCGATCTCCGCGATTTGCCCACAGAGGGACACACCCGTTGTATAATGTGGGCTTTTAGCCACGATTCTAACAAACTGAAAAAACTTCTGCCTACGTTGGCAGAGAAGTTGTAATGTTAAGCATTCGCGCGTATGTAAATGCGCGAGTAACGCCAGTTCCTTATCGTTGCGTTGTACGCAAAAAGGAATTTCGGTTGCGTTTCTGTTTAAATGGGCGTTGTCAATGATGATATGAATAATAAAAGTAAGTTATTTTTCCGTACGCAGGTGAAGTTCCTTATGTAACCGTTTGAACTTGGAACGTTCGATTCGTCGATAGCGGTTCGATACCTCGCGCGTGTCGCGACATCCGACGGCAGCTCCGAGAATTCCGGTACTACGGCCGCCATGTTTGCATTCGTGTCGCGGAGAACCGGGAGATGGCGCGAGTTGTCAAAGTTTTTCGACCGCGGAACGCTGGATCGATAGTTTTTATTATTGGTGGTGTGCGGCTGGCGAGGGTGGGTGAGCTTCAGGTCCGGTTTTGAGGTTAGGGTTAGTGACTCGGTGACACTGGGAAACGGCGGTTACGGGTTGTGCTGCGTGCGCGGTGACACAAGGGAAATACGGGGATCGTCCGAAGCGTTGCGTTTCGTACGGTCGGCGTGACGAGACGAACGTTCATGCGAGTTCGGAAGCTGAACGACGCGGATCGGCCGCAGGATCGTGAGAAGATTCGCCCGGTGAAAATACGTTGGCGAGGGAATGGCACTCACGCTCGCCGCAATCGCCACCGATCTGTTTAAATCATCTGGAACAACGGAATCTACGGACGGCTTTAGGCCGTCTAAAAATAGCCGTCGCTTCCATCGAGGTTCGTAGACCTTTACGTTCCTCGAACGGCGGTCGCGATCGCGCGCCGGCCAAGGTGGAGGCGAAGGCGAAGGTGGAGGCGAGCCAAGGTCCGTCTGTTCGTCTCTCGGGAACAATTGACCAGGGATCGCGGTGGAACACGTGACATAACGACGCAACGATCGATCGTTAACATAGTCTTCGTCGACTTCTTGTAAACTCGACGACTGGAGATTTGCTTCGAGTGGAGGAATCGTTCGCGGAGGATTGAAGAAATCGGAAGTCGAGATGCGGGTAACGGAATAGAAGAGGAGGCCCCGGCACGACACGGCCCCTCCTCCCTCTGCACTCTGCCCCTGTCGGACGACGAGAGCTTCCAAGGATCGAAGCGAACGAGAGGATGGACACGAAGCAATCGGGTAGTGGGCCGATAGTTTGTCTTACGATGGATAAACGGGAAACGAGGTGAAGTGAAGATGTCACAAACGGCGGATGCTGAGAGTGAAGCAGGCTCCATCTGCGACGAGGAACGCGTCAGGAAACTGTTCCAAGCATGCGACGGCGACGGAGATGGTTTCATCGACAGGTGAGACCGATCAAACCTGGCTAATTTCCAGCTATATACATACATACGTACATATTACTTCAAACAACGTGCCATCTTCCGTTCACGGTTATTTCGTTGTTCCGGTACAATTACGTTAGTTCCAAGCTAATCGTTACGCGTCTATGAGCATTGAATCACGAAACGTCCGATCAATGATTCAACGCGAACACTTTAGTACAAACGAATACTCTGTCGATAGACCGGAATGTTTCCGTTCAAATTTGCCCATTGTGCGGCATAAAGACCTTAATTGACATCTTCCATCGCGTTAAACTGGGGATACACCCCTCGGGCACTGACACAGTTTAAAAGTTAGAATAACAAATGCGGTAAATGCACTCGAGGTAGTATCTCTGCGGTTACGAGCGACGCGAGAAATTCCCGCCGCATAAACTCGTCCGCGGGTAAAGTTTAGCAAGAGTCGATCAACAAAGTTGTTCGTCGCGTGGATTTTAATTACTAGCCCGATTAATTAGCCGGTCTGAATGCATCGCGCCCGCGCTGCTGCGAATTAATCTCGGCTTTGGGTTTGGGGGTCTGTTCTGTATACTGTTTTCTCTTCTTTTCCCCCTCTGATACCGTCGGATGAATAAACTTGGAAGATAATACGAGTGGGCATGGGATGCGAGCAGTGCGCATCGCGTAGTCACTGGTGCGTTTCCATTAAACGCGTAACCGTTTTCTCTCTGTTCGTTGCTCCCGCTGCGACCTACTCTATTCAGCTGTTTTTCGCGAAAATTAGCCGCCGATTCGCCAGGCTGCTACCCACGCTCGCATTCTTCTCCGGTTCACCCCGGCTGAAGCCAGCGAGTTGCTACGCCAAAGCGCAGCTCGGCGCGTTCGCGACAAAAGCCTTCCGAGCTTTTCCGAGCTGGGGTTAGAAACCTCGTTCCAGATGTTTCGCTTCCTTCTGTCATACCCCCCCCCCCCCCCCCCCCCGCACGAATTACGCATTTGGTACATACGTTTAGCGATGAATCTTATTCCAAGGAAACGGCACCGTTTCGCCTCCTGAAAGCGACGCGACGATGGATAGCTACCTCAAGGAATGTTATACTTTTGGCCTGCGTATTCGATACGCGTGTATGCGAGAGAAGTTCGGGGAGAGGAAAAGTTTGCTTGGGTCCACGGCACTCTGCTTCTCAGACTACGACCGTATAGAAGGATTAGTTTGGATTTGGATGCAATCTGGATGCAAGTAATGCGTGGCGCAAAGGCTTTCTGTAATTCGAGAGGCTCGTGGGATTCGAGTCACACCGGTGCCACCAGATGAAAATGAAAATGAGAATGGCAGGAGGAGGAGGAGGAGAGGAAGACGGAGAAGTAGAAAGAGCGGAGCATTTTCGCGTCTGGCTCCGCCTGTAAAACTCGCCATTCCCAGCTACCCTCGGAAAGGTCGCTCTCGGTCTCGGTCTCCAACGCTTTCTCACTCTTCTTCCACTTGTACCTACTACTTCTAAATTCTAAATGCTCCCCCGGAAGGTTTCTCCCCCTTGTCTTGCCCCGCGATTACCGCTGCTCCCTTCTCCGCTTTGATATATCGTAGAAATAGGCAATAGGAATACGAATTCCTTCCCCTTGTTCTCTTTCTCTCTTGCTTAAGCTCTCTCCTCGAGTTGTTTCGGTGAATCAGTTTCACGGATCGATAGCCTGCGAAATTATTACCCGCGCCAAGCTGCAGAATATTACACGCGAGATTGCGAGCGAAGACGTGCGTGGACCAACGGATCGTTGAATCGAATTCGACCACGATTTTATTCCTTTAGAGTACCGATAGTCCGCTCGTTCGATATTTGACCGAGAATTCTGCACGCTGCGTGCGAGAACACTTGTCGGGGGATATAAGCAAGGGAAGGACTGGCATTAGGGCCATTAGGCGAGGCTCGGAAGGGCGAAATTTCCCTTTCTTTTGGTAGTTCATTATTGTCCACCTTTCGCAATCTCGTTAAACGTAAGCTGACGGGATTCGCGTGGTTCCTAGCTCCGCCTTACGTCTCGTTGCTTCCGTAAGCTTCCGTATCCAGGATCCCGTATCTCTGCGCACCGACGCAACGCGGGGCGACCTCGGCACCCTTTTCGAAACTCGTGCACTACTTGGTGTGCATCCAACCGGATGCAAGCTCGCAGAATTACGAACGAAACCGAACAACCGCTCAAGTGCATACTTACGCGACTCGCCTTTGCGTCTTGCTTCACCCACTCCTCCATCGACTTCCTTTCCCACCCCTCCTCTTCCTATATTTAGGTACTTCCTCTCCCTACTTCGCTCTTTGTTCAAAACCCTTACTCTACCTTTACTTCATCTTTATCTTCATCTTTCTCTTTGTCTAAATCGGTTCTTTCATTATCATACCATTGTCCTCGCGATCACGTCTATCGTTATCTCGGTGTAATTGTTCTTTATAATTGTCGTTAGTCTGTGTCCACGAGGGACTTTGTACAAGGCCAATAAATCCATCCTGTCTCTCTTTCTCTACCCCTTGCCTCTTACCGTAACCCTTTGCCTTCCTCCCTCTGGTCCAACCTTGCAATTTACCGTTCCTCTCGCTCTCCCTCTTCCTTTTGTCGTTGCGAGTCCTCCGTCTCTAGCTTGCTCTTACCTTTCCTGTTTCGTTGCTGGGGTGAGTCGGACACGAAGGCAGTTTCGTATAAATACACCCGTAGTCGCGATGCCAGCGCACGTACCCGGGGCGTAAGATCAAACGAGCCAGGGTCGTTCGATGAAAGAAGAAGCGAAAAAGGGGTATAGCTTGTTACGGAGAACGAAATCGTCGAGGCGAGGCGAAGCGAACCGAGGCGAAGCGCGATTAAGTAACGAAAGGCGTCGCGTAATGCCAGATTGAGGGGTATTTGCTCGCGTGACTAGGCGGTTTATCGCGGCATTGTTTGCCACGGATTTTAAATCGAATAATAACAGAGTCACGCCCGCAATCGTTTGTCTCGTAATTGGACAAAGCTCGCTATAGGAAGCTGGGCTCCTTTTTTGTCCTCGAGCTATTCGAACACTCGACTGCGGATCGATCCGCTCAAGCTGTTCAATTCCCCTTTACTGCACAGACTTTTAATCCTAACAAACAAACGTTCCTTCGTTATTTAAATCGTAATACAGTAATGACTCGTTAGTGTCCCGTTTTTACCATGCGTTATAATCACGCTCACTATCCCCACCATTTCTTGAAATCCTTCGGTCGAGAGTGAGAGAACGAAAGAGACGACGGCAACTTCGTGTCAACTGTTTCGTTCCCTCTCGCTCGGCTCTGGGGTTTTCTCACTCGCGGCATCGGCCGCACGGAATAGTCTTAGAGCATATACTACTCTAAGGAAATAGTGTCCGCATCGCGTTAGTGTCCTGCCGCCAGCCCCGATCGTCGTGATTCTAACGAGGCATTACTGTAGTTCTACGCAATTAAAACCTACGCTCGTCCAAGATTCAAGAATCTTTGAACGCAGTTGAATGAAACGTTTGCGAGCCACGGTGGGCAAACCTTACCCTAGAATACTCCAAGTCTCTACGATACCCTAGGGTTGCACGAAGGGTGATCGCGTTTTATGGCAAGTGAGTCACACCGCCGCGGTGCGACCCCCTTTCGTTTTCCTACCACGATTACTCCGGAGTTTTACGCGGGATCGGCTGCGTTTCCACGTCTCCTCTCCTCCTTTCCAACGAAATCACATTCGGCCCGAGGTACAAGAAACACTTGAATATTTATATGATAAACCTAAGGTCCACGCTAGACGAGGCGAGCCGCGTACCTATAATTCAACGTCCAAGCCTCGAGTTTCTTCGGTTCGATTGCCATTTTTCTTCAGGCTGGAAACATCGTTCGACATCCCTCGCGAAGCGATAATTAAACATCAGATAGCACCGTCCAGGATGATTTACCAAGTCGGAGATCAATGCTAGATAGTATTCCTCTTCCTGCGCGAGCAACTTGTTCCGCTTTACACCGCAGGTTCCTTTGCGTCCAAGGCTGTAAATATCTAAGCTGGACACCGGCAAAAGTCGTGGCCTTTTCGTTATTATAATTTAAGGATCCCTTCGACCTCTGACACTCGATTAACCGCTCAATATAGGCGGGGATTCCTGCGGACCGGTGCAGGCTGTTCGCCTGCTGCCTCACCTGCACGGATATTCTTGACCTGTCCGAACGTCTGCACGCAACTGCACCACGTACCTATATACTTACCTGCATCGGGAAACTCATTCCGAACGAATTCCACGCCAAGGTCATTGTCCTCCTCTCCTCGAAAAAAGTAGATCGAACGGTTCCTATACATGGGGAATTACCAAAGCCATTGGGGGCTGAATTCAGAGTCATTGGAGGTGATTAAAGGTTGGGTGAAGTTGAGAAACCTCGCTCTGTTAACTGGTTAATCAATAATTATCGATCTCCCTCTAGTCCGACATCCCCTCGCTAGTTAATTATAATACTTACCGCACTCACGCTCCATTTTCCCAGTGGAATTTTTGGCCGGCGTGCGAGTTCACATGGGTGACTCTCGTAATTTCGTTAGGCGGCCCGCAACCTGTCCAGGGATCCCGTTTATCCCGATCCACCTCGATTCTCGCGCGATAAATCTGAAAATCGCGCGGCGACTGGTTATCGTTATTTACGCCTCACCGTGCACCCTCTCCACCCTTCGGAATTTTTCCCACTCTCGTCCCGTAAATCGCCAATTCCCGTACCTACTTTTCTGTTCCTCCGCTCGGCCCCGGAAAGGGTAGTTTCCTGCGTGACGGACGACCGATGGAACAACGTCCGTGCAGATGGCAATTTTCATCGGCTGAAAGTTAATGGTGATCGAAGATAGAGGGGATAGGCGTGGCTCGGAAAGAGGGAACTTAACGCGCGATAAAGTATCCATCGAACGCGACAAGTGTGAAAAAATCCAGGAAACAGACGTCGACGAGTATCGAGTCGTTAGCGCCTAGAACGAGTATCGGAGTGTTTCACCGTTAACGATCGGTTTCCCGACGAGCCGACAATTAACCCCAGTTCGACTTCACCATCGGCGTCTGAAGCTCCATCGAACGCGACGACTCTCGATTCCTCGTTGATTACTCGGAAATCGAAACCCCCTCGAAAGTTCAGCAACAGAAAGATGGCTCGGGGGAAGGGAAGGAGATAACGCGCCGGGATAGGAGACGACAAAGGACGGACGAGTGGGATGCGTTGGGGTGCTGGTGCACGAAACTCTCTGCTCTCCCAGTGAAAACACGGCATTAGGTAATGTTTCGTTTCTCCCCGTTTTCCCTTTCACGCGACGCGACGGAAGCTTCGCCACCTCTCGCTACCTCCCGCTACCTTCCCTCTCCTCGATCCTTTTTCTTTTTAATGCTGGCAAATATTCCGGCGCGGCGTATCCAGCGAGAACAGCCCGAACCATCTGAAAAGGGAGGATTGCCTGAAGGAGACGCGCAGTCCTTTTATCCACCCCGTGCCCGCTTCAAGGGCGTGCACGAGCGAAATAGAGCGGAACGCGCTTAACATGAAATACTCGTGTAGCTTTTCACCGGCCGGCCAATCCTTTTTCCCCCGCTATTTGTTCAGTTTTTCGGGGTTTCATCGCCTTCTACTCATCCTTCTCCTCTTTCGACCCGTGCAACATTCACCTACACAACCTCTCCCGACTCTATGAGGTCAAGGGAGGCTTTCCACGTCGAGGATCAACTGGATTTCTGAAGAGCCTTCGTAGGTACCTTTCAGACTGCTCGCGGGAATCATTCAAAGAGTAGATATTTACCGTCAGATTTCCCAGCCTTCGGACGCGAGTAAATCAAGAAGCAAGATTTTGCCTGGACGATCCGATAAAGTAGCGTCGCTTTCGCGCGGTTTAACAATGGTTGCTAGCATTTGCGCCTCGCGATCCACGGCGATATTTACCGGCAGAGAAGAACTTTCCGTAACAAAGGGTTTGCGCGAAACTGCGAACCGGTAGCGAATCGCTCGTCAACGCGCAACCCCGTAGAACGGCGTAGAACGATGTAACGTCGGTCGACGACGTCCACTTTCGCCTCCGAAAGGGGTTCGTTGTTCATCGTGAGTGCGCTGCATTGTGAAAATCATTTCACCCGTGGAAACGCCGTCGAAAGGCAAAACATTCCTGTTCCCAGCGCTTGAGCCCCTTTTTACGCACAGTCTTCTCGTTGTTTCACCCATCGTCTCTCCCCCTCCGGCCTCTCTATTCCTCCCTTCCGTCCTTCTTGTCGATCGGCGAATTAATAACAGCACCGGACTACACCGTCACTGTATTAAATTCCTGGATCTACCGATCAGAGATAAAAACAAAGAACGGGGGTGGCTTCGAGGATCTCGTAACGAGATCGCGCGTACTGCAGGGCGAGGCTGAAAATTAGATTCACGTTCGATCATAGCCCAGTTCCGTATCAACAGATCCATTTTCCTTTGGCTGTCCTTAAATTGCCGAGTGATCGAGTTTTCATAGCTAAGAAGATGCCTGGATGTTGCATAATCCACGCAATGCCATTCGGTTTTCTCGCGTGATTCCACCAGCACGCCCAGAAACACTGTCCCCTGTGTTCCACAATGGTGCGAATAGAAATTGCGCGAATCATTTCGGTAGATTCGTTTGCACTTTCGAACAATGCAGAGAGAAAACGCAGCGGTGTCAATGACACCCGCCGCTTCAGGTGTGCATCGCCGTTCGTTGCACTCTGTCGTGCATCAGACGCTATTTACCTTTCCGGCCTGACCCTTTCGTTTCGATCATCGCGACTGTTCTCTTACTTCCTCTCGGGCACAAATCCCGCAGCCGAAAGTCATTTATGTGGCTCGGCGTGGTCTATCGCTCGATACTGCGGAGTGTCCGCGGTGGAGTGACCCGCGTAGGACAGGTACCGGACCGACGAGCTGCGAACGTGTCTAAAATAAAGCCGTAAAACCGCACGCGTGACGTTCAGTGACACGCATCGTTGTGGATTAAGTCGCGTTCGTTTCACGCTCGCGAGCATCGTCTCTTTCCTCCGGTCGCTCTTTTTTTCCCTCCTCTGTCAGTGGAACCGCGGTGCAGCGCGGGGCGCGTGCACCCGATCGCTGCTGCAGTGGCACTCGTTGCATCGCTACGGCCGGACCTTAAACCGTGCGTAATCGCGCGTGTCACCGGGACAATCGAGTACGCGAAACCGACCGGCGATGGAGTCGTTGAAACCGTGGGAGTCGAGAACGTTGGAGAGGTTGTCCCTTCGAAAACTTAGGCGGAAAGTGTCGCGGTGGTACGTACATATTTGAATTTCAACCTCTGGTCGGTACGCAGTTTCCCCAAATATGCATTCGCTTCGGAGACTGGGAAATTTTGCTACTAAAGTTGCCGGAAGGGAGCGAAGTTTTCGAGTCAGGGCTTTCACAAACGCGTATCCACTTTCAGTTGTGTATTAATAACCCGCCGGGGTCAATGCACGATTCCCTGCGGTATCTCCTCTTGTCCCCTTTCGATGATAAACCGCGAAGCGTCGCAAGTTCGGAGGTCATTCGTTTACTGAAACGAGAGTAGGTACCGAGGTCGAGTGGTCGACTCCAGTGGATTATTGTTTCATGATTCCAGACGGGTTCCGGTGCATCAGTCCAATTAGCTCGTCGATCAATAATGTCTACGAAATACTGTTAGGTCGCGTCTCGGTTATCGATCCTGCCTGAGAACGAGATTCGCTTGGAATTTTAATCGGAGATTGGATCTGTTTGCCAAAACCATGCCATAGAGAGCGACTATTGGAGTGTTAGAATCAGGGAGAAATAAGGTTCGTAGGTTAAGCTGTTAAGCCAAATGTAGCAGGTACCAGCTGTTAACTTGAATCCGCTTTTGCGAAGCCTAAGGAACAACCGTCCTAAACCAACTCTCGCTGTTAATGCGAATGCTCGGTGGCTCGTAAGATCTTGGCTACTCTGCTCGCAGCAATCTGCTTTCCGCTTTCTTTTCGTCGGCGTCTTTGATTTAACCGAGAGCGCCAAGGTCTCGAGGAAGTATGTAGGGTGACTGTACCTAATATCGCCAGGCAAAAGTTAAATCGCTGTCAAGTACATCATTAATGAGGTATTTCTAGTAGATATTCTTGCATTCACGGAATTATTAAACTTACCTTCTCCGAATTTTTACACTATTAAGATACACTAAAGTATTTCTCTTTCTGTAATTGTTGATCACATCATGCTGCAATTACAGTATTGTTTTTCTACATATGTTTAGGTACTAATTCAGTGCATAACCGATTAATTTTAGAGTTTACTTTATAGCTCGTGATATAGCGGGTGGTGATATTAGGAACAGTGGCGATATTAGGTACAGTCACCCTAAGTTCAGTGGATTCGCGAGGCAGTAGTTTGTCTCTGACAATGAATGCTACTAAAACGATCTGACACCAGATTTCGCGAAAATCATAAAACGTTTACGCGCTGCTTCGAGCTGTTGCCGACGATACCTAGGTACTCGGCGCTCTTCGCTTGCATTTCGCATTTCAACGACCGCATAACGAATAAAACGAACACTCCCGTATATTGAAAGGAAAATTGATTGGAATACGTGGCGGCGGATTTTCGCGTGTTTTCATCAAAAAGAAACTTCCATTAAAAGGGAACGCGAGTGATATATGCCGCGCATTACGGCTGAAGTGGTATTCGTTAGGATAGGAAATGGCGAGACGCGAGAGCCTGGAAAACCGAAGCGAAGCGTATTAAAATAATAACGCTTTTACATATCGCGGAGCGGTGGAATTTCTTTGCCTCGCGTTACAAGGCACGCGCGCGTTCGCGTTTTACACGTGCCTGGGCAAACACAGAGGCACACGCGGAATTAGATGAACCCGCGTTATCTGATCGGCGTCGTCCATCGCCTTCCCACCTGCGCTCCCGGCTCCCCAGCCTTCAGGGAAACTTCCGCGAGGACGAGAGCAAAGTTTCCCCGAGTAAGTTCCAGACTTTCCCCTTCTGCATTCTACCTTCCCGACCAACTCCAATCCTCTTCTTCCAGCCCGCCCCGGTACACGCACTGTTCCGCAACGGTAAGAGGCCCTTTTTCCTTCGAAGAAAAAAAAAGAGAAGGAAATCGATGCTACGTAACATGCTCTCCGCGAGCTTAGCACCCATGTCTTTTACGTAGGTTATTTAAGGAAATTAGTCTTTCGTCGGTTGGACCACGCCTTTCTGCTCGCATCGCGACAAAAGACCACGCAGTTCGGAGAGCCCCTTTTAACGATTTTCCCCGAATGTCCGTGCGGAGTCCGTGCAGCCGGTGAATCTTTAATTCGCCGGTATCGACCGGGGCTGCATGTGTCTGTCTTCGGCGTGATTCTCGACCTCTCCATCGCATTCGTGACGTTTTAATCGGCCCTCGCCGATACTGTGTCGTACTGTCAACGAAAATTAAGAGGGACCACGTCCACCGGCCCTCCGCAGTCCACACACGCTGCCGCCGCCGCCGTGGAAACGGTTTATGGCCCCGGTGATTTTAATTAAGTCGCTTAAGTCGGCGACCGAGGTGTGTCCCGGCCCTTCCAGCGACGTCGCTCGCCACGCTTCTTTTTTTCTCTCGCAAACGTCCAGGGCATCCAGCTCTCGCGAGTTATCTCTCCGATTTATGAATTATTCAGAGAATAAATTATTCATGGGGGCTGGAGTTGCGTTGCAACATAGTGTTTTCTGCGATATGTTATCGCGCAGGAATACAGGTGATCTCGGAGACTTTGGGTACGGGTCAACGATTAGATTCGCGATCACTCGTACAAGTGGGAGGGAAAATCAAAGCTCTCTCGCCGGGAGCAATTTGAAAGTCAGAACTGCTTGTCGAATGTCTGCAGGGTGTGTACAATTGGCGCGAACGAGCAAACGAGTCTGATAGGTGTGACAGCATGCGAGCTATCCCACGTCGAATTTAGTCTCATAGATTCTTTTCAAAATTACAGCATTTGTCGATAACTTTGCAAAAACACAGTTAGTGAATTTTAAAGGCTTATGTCAAATAGTTTTCGAAATATTTAATGTTAAAGTTTTAGAAGTTGAAACATACTCAGCTGACACGTCATCCCTGAAACTGTAATATCTCGATGATTTTTAAAGAGAATGCCTCCGTCTTGGGCTCCTTTTAAAGCTGAAGGAATGCTTTCTCAACCCGTATATAGAATATTTTGTTTATCGTTAATAAACTTGATAGGAATCGATGTCAAAGTTTCAAATCGCGATTTGACGTCGTTCCCACCCACGGTTCCGGCTTGAAAAAATGTCATTCGATTCGTTGAACCTTCAGCTAATAAATGCGTTCTTCGAAAAAGTGGGGAGATTTTGGAGAGAAACTTTAAAATTAAATACTTGGAAAACTATTTGACATAGGCCTTTAAACTTTAGTATATGTACTTTGTTTTTGCAAGGTTATCGACAAATGCTGTAATTTTGAAGAGAATCGGTGAGACTAAATTTTTCACCTATCCATTTCAACGTGGAATAGCTGACGCGAGGAACTTTGAGGAGAGAATACAGGGTGTCCCGCGAGAGTGTAAGCTTTCAGGGAAAGAGGGACGCGACAGCCTATTTTGATATCATAATTTCCTAATTCCTTGGAAGTCGTCCTCGACTGAAAGCGTTCTTCTGTTTGAAATTTCAGCCAGGATCTGCTGACGGTATGCAGAGAACTGAATCTAGAGAATTCGGTGGAGGAGTTGATGAGGGAATTGGGAGCGGACGAGCACGGTCGCATTTCCTATCAAGAGTTTCTCAGGCGCCGGCTGGCTCTGCGACCAGAAATCGAGGCTCTCAGGTCCGGCAAGCATCGAACCACTAGTCCTCATCACACTCATACGCCGGAATACTTGCCCACCAGCAGCGATAACAGCCTCGGTGAGATGGAGAAAGAGACGCTTGTACGCCCGGCCACGCCACGTTCCATAACTTTTCCATCAGTTCGCCTTGAATATTCCTTGTCTGTACAGGCACCGTGTCTGGCCGGCATGAGAGCTGGGAGTTTGACAGCGGAGCACGCGACCTGTCCCCGGAACCTCACGCCCTTCAGAAGCTAGTGGAGGCTGCCGCAGGGGGCACCGGTAATATGCTAGACTTGGCGAATAAGGTAAGTCTCCAAACGTCTAAACTTGTTACGTTCTTCTCTTCTTCGCTGGCGATCGAGCTTCAACGAACCCACCAAGTCAACGCGAAGGGTGCACAATTGGAACGCGATTCAAGCCATGTTGGTCAGAAAAAAAACCCGGAAACGGAGAGGAAAGGTTTGAAAGGGTTTCGCGGTATAGAGTCGTGACGCAGCACGAAGCTGCCAAGTGCAAATTACCTCTCGCTTCGCTCACTTTCCTCCTTCTCGCGCCTGTACGGCGCCCTTACTCCCAGTCACGCGGTTGATAGGCACCTATTTACCTCTTTACATCGATTCCATGGAATCGAGAAATTCTGGTCCCCGCGACTGCTACTCGTTCCTTCGTGATAAGCCGCGCGGATACCTTTCCGCGGGATCGATAACGTCGACGCCATCGCGCCGCCGTTTCCATCCCCGCTTGTTGTTTCGCAGTGCGTTTTACCTTTTCATAGAATTCTGTCGAATAGAACACTGCTATCTAAAGGAGGCTCGCAAAGCTACGAAAGCGGACTAATCGATTCTAAAGGGATACCTATATGTATTTCAGCTGGTTTCAGCATTTCGTTGGGAAGGGATTCCCGAGACGAGATCGCGGGCTGAAGGGGAGAAGGGATATAAAAGTCGGCCGAATTCCTCGGCGGCGGGGAATTATCGCGGAGCGTCGTGTCGACTCGCGGCAAGGAAACGATGAACCTGGAGAGAAGGAAGGCACGGAGAATGGCATTTACTGCCTATAAATAACCGTTATTACGTAGTGCATTATCGCACCGAAAAAGCGAGAAAGCAAGAGTAAACGTTTAGCCAGCTGCGCGGAGGT
Organism: Andrena flavipes; assembly: GCA_963971345.1. NCBI lineage: Eukaryota > Metazoa > Arthropoda > Insecta > Hymenoptera > Andrenidae > Andrena > Andrena flavipes. The sequence goes on from OZ020481.1 coordinate 33,500,612, forward strand.
GAGGCTGCGAGACCCCAGGCAAAGCAACCTCAAGTACACGCGTACTTTGGCAGGGAAGAAAGTGATCTCGGCTCAGCTCGCTGACCAAATAAAACTAAAATGCCGATTGCCAGCGGCCATGGTATACGCATTCGCGCGATTCTCTAACGACTGGACCCGGCTGGCTCTTTCAGCTAAGTTCCAGTAGAACGAATAGAAATTCAACTGCACGAAGACTTGGGGCCTCTGTTCCGTCCCGATTATCGCGATTTCCACTCACGAGTTCGTAAATTCCGTTTGTCAATCACCGGGAACGGATATTCTATTGAACACTATTCTAATAGAAGTAATTAAGGGATGAAATGAACTGTGGGGTACACTTAACACAAAAATATATATTCTTAAACAATAACTGAGTTAATAACACTACAAAATTAAGATTATAATTCAGACGTGTTGTAGTTGGCGGTTGTTTGAAGACTGACTCCTCGATTCTCAAAAAGCCTTCAGGTCGCAAGAAGGGATGTACTCGTGGGAGGGGGCGAAGAATTGCTTTGTTGACCTGAGTGTAGGCCTAAGCCCGAGTCAAGAATCGCTAGAGTCAGGGTCGGTACTTGAAACGCCGAAACCGAAAAACAGGCAACCGGCCGGATGACAGCAATAAACACATAAACGGCGCGACGCAGCTACGTGGCTATACATTTTTTCTAGCTTATTAGCAGAGCACCTCGGTAGGTGGTAAACCTCTTCGAGAGGGAACGGTTTGAAATGAAACAGACAAAACAGAGACTGAACAGCCTCCAAATCGTGCAAGCGGACAATCAGATCCTCCTGCCTCGGATCCGGCAAAGTGGTCACGATCGTATCATAAACGGGGAGCTTTCCTCTTTCGAAAACGGGCTCTAGGTTCGTGCACAGTTTCGAAGCGAGACAGCGTCGTTCTGCCTAGGCCACGTGAAGCCGGAAGAACAGCTGCGGTCTCTCTCGCGAAAGTAGAAATTCAAACGGCTAGTTCGGATTACCTTCCCTCCTTTCCGTTATCTTCTCTCGCAGCGAAATTTGCATGATTACGCGTATGTACAAGACTCGACTCCAGATAAACCGCCTGTTCCATTTTCGCGTGCGGGCTAGTCCGAAGGGAGCGTGGCACGCGAATTTCCGGGGACTTTTCGCGCGTGTACCGCGTACAGCGCGCTCTAGCCCCTCGCGGATGATCTCACGGACGTTAATCTGCTCCACGGAACTATCAGAATTTCCATGGAAATGGAACGCGGTACAGCGAGAGGTGTCGACGCACAGCACAGCACGGCTAAACGTAACGTTGTCGTTAATTCTCCTCTCCATCCGGCAGAAATCGCCTGGCACTCGCAGAAATTCATAACACCGTCCTCCAAGTCGCGGCGGAAATGAATTGGCGTGCACGTTGTTCCGCAGACTCGGCAGCGATTCTTCGATATCTTCGTCGGACGTGTGAAGATTGTCACGTAGGAGCGCGATATTCCATTCTTTCAACGGAATCTATTCGTGGTAGGCTCGATCCTCGAATCTGTATATCGACCGTCTTCGGGTATACGCAGCACATACCGCAGCGTACCGAAACTTGCGGTAAACTACGAAATGCACTTTACTGCCGCGCTTCTAACAAACGACTTGGAAAACCACAGTTTCCAGCGAGCTTTAACTTCCGACTCCTCGGAACTTGCCGCGACTAGGAAGCCACATCGCGCGGAATCGATCTGTGGAGAGCTCGCAGAACTTCATTCCCGAGGACGTCCCGTCGCATCCGACCACGCGTGTCCCCCTTGCTCGCGAGTCTTCCGGTTCACCGACTGCGATTTCCTTGAGCCACTCGGAAGCCATGACGGCTGACCCACATCCGGCTTGTGTTCCAACGCATCCTCGGCGGTGTTGCGCCCGAGGAAGTCTTGGTACGCTTTCTAAGCTGCGAAGTCTATCCGACCGATAGCTGCGCGTTTGTCGCAGGGTTAGAACTATGCGAATTTTTCGAGTGCTCGTCGAGCTCGCCGTTACGCGAACTATGCAGCCCCGTGATCCGAGATAAACCGAACATGGCTTATTAGTTATTAGAGATACGAGAGATTGAATTAAACAGCACGATTATGCTATGCTCTGCGTCCGTTATCGCAAACACGCGATGCAGGTCGCGGTATGCGGCAAGGATTTGGCCAGGAACAATAGCTTATCGAGCGTGTAATCTTATATCGTGGCGGGTATCGTCCCGGGCTAAGCTGATAACTTTTATAAAACGCTATTGGGGTCATCGATCGATAACTCTTCTCAGGAAAGTGTCTTCCGTCGTCCTGGCGCGGGGAGGGAAACCTCTGTGTGCCTATCTTCCTTGTTTCATCTGGACAATTGTTTTCTGCGGCTGCCCGTTTACGGTCGAGTCGGCTATCAGAATTCCTTCGTTCCTTTTTCTCGTGGTCGTCGCTTGAAAATTACAATACATCCAATGCATCGCAATGCATTCAAAGACCCCGCGTTCACCTGAAATTTCCCATGGAATACGAAGAAGTTGAATTCAGCCCGCCAACGACAACTAAAAGTCATCCCCTCAAACCCCTCTCCCGCCAAGATCTTCCCGCCAATGGCTGACCGAATAAAGCTGATCCACGTCAGCTCGAGCGACTCTCCCAATCCAGGCTCCAAACGATTTTCTGGATTACAGCGAATTAATTTATAAGAACGTTTGCTCCTTGGGCAGGACGGTTCACGACCTGCGAGGTGATTGCTGTCTACGTCGTCGCCCATCACGCACGCGGCCAGTAATTGCCAATAAAAATCTGTCTCGTTTTATAGATGGAGACAGACATCCAATATTGCGTGGGAGGCTCTTTCCTCTTGGTTCGAGGAACAGAGGTTCGGGTGGCCGATGTTTTTCTAGGGCAGAACGATCGTTACTTTCCATCTTGACGGTCGCCCGCCCTTCCTCCCCGGATATTTACTTCCGGCCTGTCTTCTGTCTCGAGAATTTTGTCCCCGCCGGCGCGGCGTCTGCAAGCTTCACGACGAATTCTTCGGGTCGGCGGAGCAACGCAATAAACCCCTGAGGCATCTTACCCGCGGCCACACCGATACGTATATCGGCGCGCCCTCGCGCGCTCACCGCCGTGACCACCCCGTCGCGTCGTTCACACAATTAACGGGATCTCATTTCTTTATTATCGCCTCGAACCCTCTCGTAAACACTACGCACGTAGCTCATCTCCTCCAGATGGAAGAATCCAAGCAAAAGCACGCTTCGGTCGTGAATCCTCTCATCCAGAGGAATTTGAATTTATCTTTCCCGAAAGCTTTTTCCGCCGGGCGAAGAGTTATCACCGAGAATCCCTTCGTCTTCCACACCCTCTCGTGGGAAAGACGGTCTCGTGTTAATTGAGAAATTAGCGAAGTTAATTAAGAAGCCACACCCGGCTTGTCGGCCTATCCCCCTAATTACGCTAACACAATCGCGGCCGGCAAATCTACCGGGGCCCTTTCTTCTCTATCTCTACTTTTACCGATCCTCAGCTTCGAATTTCAGCAATTTCACGAAACTTTTTCCCTATTCCCGTCTGCAATTCGCATAGTTTGAATAAGTTCTCACCGTCCCCCCCCCCCCCCCCTTTACCCTTCGCCTCTTCTAATTTATGAAACGATATTAGAGACTCTTGGCCAATACCATCGTCTGGCTACCATACTTGTGCTTTTGAGAAAGTTTGCCGCGTTGAAAGTCACGGATTCTCATCTTCTGACGAGCAATCATTAGTCGTTGAATGCACCAAGATACCGTTAGGCCGTTCGGTTTGCGGTAGGTGGACAAATATTACGAGCTGGCAAACAGGTGTGGCGCGCGCGCGCCATTAAAGGACGGTGGTTGCACGAGCGAAGGAGCGAGCGACAACGAGTCGACGATTGAGCAATTTTTCTAAAACCCAAACTAGTTTGTACTTTGCACGGGTTTCCTCGCTCTCCGGGCAGCTCTCGCAATTAAAGAGTCTCGCGAAATTCTTCGACTCCTCTCTCTTTCTCTCTCCCTCCCCGTAAACTCGCTGCAATCCTGTCGCGTTCCCTGGTAATTATGTCAGGTACAAGTTCCACGTCGTTTGACTTTAAACGGCGATCACTCTCTGCCTCTTAATGGAATCGTTTCGACGCAATCGCGTTCCTATTCCTGTAATCGAACAGAGTCATTAGTCGGCGGCCAGGCCGGTGATTTTCACACTTCCTGGCAATAAATAAAGCCCTGGCAATGGCAGGGCCGCGCAATAAGCGCAGTTTCACGACTTTGTATCTAAATATATAAGGACGCCCGCGAAACCTCTTCCACCGATCATAAATTCTTCTTCCCATGAATCGTAAAGCTGCATACTATATGCCGTATAAATCACTGGGTGTTCGCATAATAAACCCTGCAAAGTATCTCGACTACGCTTAAGTACCGCGATTAACGTTCGACAAACGATAGCGCGATTATCAACCGTACACATTACGTGATTTCCGATTAAAAGCTCCGCTGGGCCACTTTGCCAGCCCGAATTCAGATAAGCCGGGCGAAAAGGTACTCTCGCACGAGTCGTGGCGAGTAGGGGAGACCGGGGATAGTTGGCTAACGAGGTTAGTTGACTAATTCCATTTAATTGTATTATGGAATAAATTATACTGCGATTCGCGATATTGAAGCATACGAATGACCAGCTTGCCATTTAATGTGTCGCCGTGAGAAAAATTTGCGTGTTCTGACAGTGAAAATGAAAAATCTAAAAAAGTCCGCGGAAAGTAAATAGGTATTTTTCTTTTGACTATTTATGAATTTTTGTCCACTAAGTACTGCTTGATATTTTTCGTGAATATTTTGTGGAAACGTGATACATTCACTATAATTTACGGTATTTTATTTTAACCTAGACTCGAATAAAACGGTTTTCAAAATTAAGCCTGTACCTATACCTCATGAAATTTGTAAACTTTTGGTATGCAGCAAGTCAACAAAATACCAATGGTCTAAAAATTAGAAATATAAAAATTTAGTCAACTAGCCCCGTACCCAGTGGAAGGTGTTCCGATGAATTCGTAGCTGGCAGACAGTATCATCCTCTTGAAATAAATGTCGAAACGGGACGAACTCGATAAAGGACGGGGGAGAAATCAAACTTAGAGATTTATTCAGCTTTTCGGCGCGCAATGGTTTTCACGTTCAATTGTATTCGACACGGCGCATGTCGATCAACCGTATCATTTTTATCAGCCGCGATACCCGTGGCTAGTTGTAAGCTATCGGTGACCAACGGGGTAAGTGGATCCAGAGAATGAGAGAGAAAGGATATAGGAGAGAAGAGAATCGGAGGTTTGAATGCAACGAACCGCAAGATCGGCGTCGCTCGGCATCCCTCGGACGCCCTCGGTCGCCGCTTGGCGAAACGCGTTGGGGGTGTGGGTAAATCGGTGGCTCAGTCCGTCACCGAGCGTTTCACCCAGCGTAGCGGTCACCCGCCGCGTCGCGCCGTGCCGCTCCGATACGGTACGATCCGATCCGATCCGATCGACCGATTTCGCGCACACCGCCGGATATATCGCGCGTGCTTCCATCACTCGGGCCTCTCCGTCGCGTGTGAATATCGCGTGTAAAGTGTTCGCGTTCTAACGTGTAGCGATCGGTAGATCAAGTGCCCACCTAACACCTTAACGCCTGGTCAAGCACCTTTTCTTTTTTCTCCGTCATCGATTGTCCCGAGGCACTGAAAATCCTAGGCGAAACAGTAGTTACTGGTAGGCCATGTGACCGTCGAGTGTTCACCGTCAGTTCACCCTGGATCAATTATCCGGAAGAGACATCCAATCTGAATTAACAACTTGACAGCACAGAGCCCTGTTCCATTTCTCCTCGACGTTGCGAAAGATCGCTAATCGGCCAGCTAATCGCGAAGCGATAGTGTCGCGTGCCTCGTGGCATTCTCTCATCGATCAGGAATGATCAGCAACGATCATGGGCGCGATCCGTAGGATTGGCGCAGGCTAGACTGCGTTTATGTAGGGCGCAGGGAAGACGGCCGACCTCGTGAGGACAATCGATGCAAAAGCAATTACGAGGGCAACGCGAATTGCACTGCAGCTTACACCGCGGTGCGGCGCGGCGTTATCTCCCCTGCGCCGTACATTCTGTCTTGGGGTTCTTCTCCTCTCGTTGTCTGCTTCACGCTGCACCCGTATTTCCGCGAAATTCTTTCCCCGACACGCCGCGCAACAGCAAAGATCTTTACCGATTGCTTTACGATTCCGTTGCTTCGCACTTGGCCGCGTCTCGTTCTCCGCCGGGCAGACGCAATTTATCGATGTATAGTTGATTCTTCGGAGGCAGCTTGATACTATCAGTTTGTACGTAGCTGGAACGATGCGTGCTCGATATCGCTAGTTTGTCGTGCGGTGTAAGCTGTATTAGCACGGTCACGCCCGCGAGCGTGAAAAACAAGTTAGCCAGTCGAGCGTTCTGCGTCCTGCGTTCTCTGTTCCGCGAGGCTAGTTCGACTCCATTAATTATACGCGAGTCAGTGTGTAAATTGAAAATAATAGTAATGCTTCGCCGAGGCGGCGTGTTTATCGTAACCATCGATTCGCTTCGTATCTCTTTTTGCATTTCACAGCCGAGTGTCGTTCGTTAGTTCGGCAGAGGATTATTTAGGATCGATCGAACGACGATTCGTATAGCTTGTCGATACGCGTTAAATGCGTGCCACGCCGTGCCGTCTCACGCCCCAGAGTTTCGTCACGTGGGCGGAGTTGATTGATTTAATTAGGCGATACGGAGTGGCCATTAACGGTGCACTGGCTAATGAAATCTGGTCATTATTCACCGATCGCGGCTTCACCATATCGGGTGACAATTTACATTAGCTAATGGGCCGGTTTACAGGCCACTTCGCGACATATTCACCGCCACGGTTACCGGAGAAAATCCAAGTCTGGTTGCGTAAATTTCGAGGACGTGTCGCGGTTGATATCGATTGGCCGGGAGAACGTGGGTCGTGGCGGTAAATCATGCACTAACGAGATCCAATCCCGACGAAAAAGAGCTGTCCTCGTGCGTGCGCGTGATCGAGAAAACGGTAATCAGCCTCTACGACAGCCCCGTCGCTTAACTCGATCAATTGATCGACTCGTGCTCCAAAATAACGAGCGACACTCGAATGCAACCGAGATGATAGCTCCCTGAAATACCGTAGCCGTCTGCCGGCTTGGACTCTTCAGCTGTGACGTCTTCGTACACTCGAGCCTTTTCATCTGAAAGAAAACATCTCGCGAGATAAAACTTGGCATATTTATCTCTCGATACTTGCACGCTGTATCGAACGCTGGTGAATCAGTGGTTGGCGAGCAATGCCTAAGAAACCGTGACTCGCTGCCTTGACAAGTGGTAACTGGTAACTGCCGTGCATGGGAGGCTTGATGGGAAGCATCAAAAACTTGGCACATAAAGCATCGAGCGCGATGCATTAGTGCGTCCGAGGTTCTGTACGTGTTCTCCTATCAGCGGCAATTTGTTAGTCGCGTCGAGAGCGTAGAGAAGCTAACGATGCAGAGAATGCGATGTATGTAGGAGTTGCGCGTAAAAATCAGTGCCTCGCGAGTCGAGTGCATCTGCACGCGTGTTACTCGTCCCTTCGTCTCATCTGTCTCTCCCGCATGGCCGCGCATCAACTTTCTTGGCTCTCTCCCAAAAACCTGCTAGCCATGGCGACCGTACTTTGGTGCAACAATACGATTCATTTAATTTCCATTAAAGCCGCGTTCCGTGGAGTTGACGACGTGCCGCGCCGGTCAGTACGCGTTTGGCGCAGTGTCTGGCTAGAGCAATGCCGCTACTACTAGCAAATCTTGGCCCGAAAGCACGCAGGACCGTGAGCCGGCGCTGGCTCGCTACCCCAAATTCGTTTATCTTCGAATCCGTTGCTCCTCGCTTTTTAGAGCACGCTCTCTTGCCAAACGTGGCGAGATTCTCTCCAAGAATATCGAGGAAATTCAGGACGAGGGGGTTCAAACTATCGCCGCGATTTTTAACGGCGTTAGGTACTGTCTCCAGGCGAAAATTGATTAGCCGAAATCGTGGAGGGTATCTACAGTGCAGCTGTTTCAGAGGTTTCGCGGTGATTTTAAAGCCTGCTTAATAAATCCTCGGAAACGGTCCATGAATAAAGTGGTACTCGGCGTCTAGGTGACGTGCCGTGCACTGTACAGTCGACTATGCATGTCTGCCAGTGTTTACCACGTGTGCTTGCAGTCTGAACGAGAGATACAGGCATTTACACGTAATGATTTCTGCGGTCAGGCGTGTCAGAGCCGGCCATCGGGTCTGACACTTTGATATCAGAGGACAGGATTTTATCAACTACGTGCCGTTGAGTTTCCGTCGCGGACTTGTTCATGGTCGAGCGACCATGAAGGAGAATTGGGTCGCCTGCACCCTCGTGCGTTTTAACGCCCAAGCATTCGATTTCCTCGGTTATTTCCTTCTCCAACGAACGCATCCACCGTTTCGTACGATTTGGGCGGATCGTTGGCGCAGATTAAATCGCTAAACAATCGTTGCCTGGAATTCTTGTTCACTTAGTTACTTGCCATGCTTGGCGGCATCGTTACCACGCGTGTACACCGTTCCGACGTGTTTCTTCTCCGTTTAGCAACGGCTGAATATTCAGGCCGCCGCGTTAGGCGAGACGTTATCCTACTTGCCTCGTTCTTTGTTTCCCAGCTTGCATATTCATCGAGGGTATTAGCGTAATCACAGGTCCGCTACATTCATCATTCTCGCCGAGCCCCCCTTCGAATTTTTCCAACCCTCGTCGCGTGTGCGTCAGAACGTGCGCTCTAACGTTTTCGTTTCATTCGGTTTGCTCGGCCGCGCCCCCCTCCCCCCTCGCCGTGCTTTTCTTTCTCCGTCCAGCAAGAAGAAGAAAAATCTCCTGGCACATTCCGGGGCAACGATTTCAGGGATCGGTAACGAGTTTAACGAACTGGCTTCCTCGCGAGGCATCCCTTCCGCGTTCCTCGTGTTTCTGCTCTTCCATCTGTTCCTGCTCTTCCATCCAGATCAGCACGCTACCCTCGCCATTTCGTTCGTTCTTTCGGAGAAAAACTCGTGGCTCGTCTCGCGGCCGAGACCCGACCACACTGCCCAGGGAGAATTGAGCGATCCACTGAAACGACACCTTTTTATGCGGCTGATGAGCAAGCTGTACGGATGGAATTGTGACAGGGAAATGTCCTTCCGTTGGCGAGTCCATTGAATCGAATGGAGAAAGCTTTAGGCATTGGTATTAACTCCAAGTGACATTTGCGTATTAACGGCGTTTAAATGGCATTTCGTAAATCGCTGCGCGACAATTAACTCGTAAATTAATACGCGAAATTGCTCGGCTTTCAGCTGGCGTGCTCGCCCAACCCGGTAATGATCATCAACAGACGTTTAATGGTGTTATTGCAAAGTGTCGGGCGTGTTTATACGGTACGCGGGAAAAATGCAGTCGTAAAAGCGGAGGTAAAGCAAGAGGGATAAGAGGATCGTATCGACATGCCGCGAGCAACGGGAGCTTGGACCGCGTTTCTCTGCTTTTCAACCAACTTTATTGCCCGCTATTGCAACCTGAATTGAGGGTACGGATGCAATAAGCGCTCGAAAATGGGAAAAATTATTGTTCAAACGTTAAGATAGATTTGAAAGTTAAATGTTGTTAAACGACACATTTTTTCTATTTACAGTTTGTTTATCGAATCATTATATTATAAAAATTATAAACAAAAAGTTTGCATCGTCCAAAGTCATTATTTCTTTAAACTTAAATTGCGATAACTTGAGTACATATTAAAGGGGCGTTATGAGACTTAAAACATCTAGCGAAGGCGTAAAATGTATGCACGAAAACCCTTATGTTAAAAAGTGTAATAATATTTAATTAAAAAGTATCGAGGCAATTTTGAGATCCATATAACTTGCAGCGACAAAGTTTTTTCTTAATAGGTATACAAGCAAGATTTTCACCAATTTTCACAATGATTAATAAATAATTGTAGACGACACGACGATATATATATATATATATGTATAAATCTCGCGCGGCACCAACAATCAACGCGAGGAAGTTAGCAGACATGTAGGTATTTCCCATATTTTTCGCGCTCGACAGGGTGGCTATTAACCGTGGAAATATTGGTTTCGAAGATAAGATATCCAGAGACTGGAGCACGAGCCATTCCCTTTTGGGTTAATTAACTTTTGATTCGCGGCTTCGTAAGTTTGTCCTGTGACGCGTGCAAGGAGAATAGATGACGAAATACTTGATTTACGTTATCGAATCAAACGTCTAACAAGATTTTGGATAAACAGCCAATGACTAGGACCAGGCCACCCCATGCCAGACATTCAACAATATTTCTGTCTACTATAGGTAGATACCGTACCATTGAAGCTCGTGTAAACAGAGCCTCATTGTGTTATCGCATCTGTATCAGTAACAGCTGCGAGGCGAAGTTCCAATCGGTCCCTGAAGGGTTAACAAACGCGTAGCTTTCAGCTACGTGACGCTACGAGTCGACTGCTCTGGATATTCGCGGCGATAATGCTGGTGGATCATCTTGCAACAACTGGCATTGGCAAATTCAGCCTCGCGTCGCTCCGCACGTGTACCGGCGTGCAGATGCTAATTACTCACATGATATCCACCCACGCGGTCTCTTTCAACCCCGGTTCAACGGAACCCTGACCTACGATCCGTTGCGCGTGACTCATATGGCTCCTTTTCATTTCACGCGTGCTTGCTCGCGGCCCCACGTCTGTTCTACCGTATTCCATTCGAATCCGCGTATATCCGTCGATAAGAAACACCCCACAGGTGTGCCGAGAAGACGATTCTTCCGTTTTAGGAGCTCGACGCGCCTGCTATATAATTAATAATCGAGATAGGAATCTGGTGGCGTTTTATGGGTGGACGCGTGAGTCAGCGCGACAAATTTCCGATGGCCATGCGCGGTGAACTTGCCGAAGGAAGAGTGAGAAAGGGTGGCGACGTTGAAAGGGGAAAGGGTGGGTGTCCGTTCTGCGTCAGCATAATGTAAATGTCCGGCGGATACGCCGCGACGCGACGATAGACGATAAGCTAATCCATTGAAGGTAACGCGCAGCTGCTGAACTTAGCTGTCCCTAATACTCCAGGCCCGCTTTCACTCTTTACTCATTAAATGTTTTTCACGGTGTTTGAACAGCACTGTATGTGTATCGCATTATACGTTCGTTAATGGATCCAGGGATCTTTGGACGGAAGAAGCGTGCGCCGACAGTTTCATTTACATAGGTAACGCCTTGTGAAAGACTAGTGTTCCAAAAGTGGTGTTCGGGTAATAATTCCGCTGACTCCCCTCGACTCGCAGGGCCATAAAAACACCATCGCTAACGTAGTATGCTTTCATAGACTTTCTCCGCAACGCGGTGCAATGCAATTAATAAGGAACGCCCGAGCATGTAAACGAGAAGAGAAGGAAACCGATCATTTGGATCCTGAAGAAATTCCAATACCATACTTAGGTATATCTTCGTAATCGGTTCTCGCTACAGGATATCCAGCGCAGCCAGCAGCCAGAAGTTGGCTGGCGAGCGATTTAATTGAATCGAAATTATGATTGCTATCTATCCCCCATCGATTTCGCGTGTCATTAATTCTTAACTGGCTGAAACCGTGCAGCGTGGTCTTTTATGCAAAAAGTCGCGGTCGACAGCCACCGGGTAGCTTCCACGATTGGTACCCACCGACGCAGGTGTCTGGCCACCTCTCTGGAATTCACGCGCCACGCGGTTTTTCCGGCATGCCGCGCGGTTACGCGCTCTTGATTAATTAACTCGTTTAATTAACGCGCCTTCCCATGGGCGACGACACGTGCGTCCCTGAATTTCCGGACCGCTCTGTTTCTCCAGCTGCGGCTGATCTTTCTGTTCGTCGCTTTCCTTTACGCTTATACCATCTCATTTGTATTGTATAGCAGCCACTACACAGCAACTTGAATTCGCAGCGGCGACCGGAAATAACGCCTAGATCCTGTAATCGTTTCCGGAGGCAGTTTAAGTCCTTTCCGCGGCCGCTTTGATCGCATTGACCGCGCATAAAAACTAATTGCAGCCGGTAATAAGGGCCTCGTTACGTCCGCAGCAGAGGTTTCCCTTTGCTTTGTCCCTTCCACGGCGTACATAATTGCTGGCCGAGCAATTAATTTATTTTGCGGACGCAGTTGCCCCGCGTTCTCTGCTGGCCGCGATCTCCCCGAGAATCGATAGACTCCTGGCCTGGCAGAGTAATTAAAACGGCTTTCTAGATCGACGAGTTTATGCTAACTGCACCACCATGCGAACTCAATTACGGCAACCGGTGGCCGTTCCCTGTTCGCCGTTCGTCTCCGTTAAAATAGGATAGAAGCCTGGCAATTTGTCGATCGCCGAACCTCTGCCCCGTCATCCATCTATTCCTTCCTACCCCACTTTCCTCTCATACTTGCATCCTCGTCGATTCGTTTCCGAAAGCTGAGCAGCGTAGTATGCAAATATGTTTACATTCAGAATGGATTTACGGCCGACGTGGCGTGCGCAGCCGGGGCGGCTCGTTCGCGAAGACGTTTTGTTGAAATTTGTCGGGCATCGAGGCGCCCCGTTGTTTTCGAACGTGAAACGCGTTACCGATGATTTTTCGCGGCTGTTGCGCAGAGAATTTAGCCCCGGATCGAAACTTTGCTCCCGTCCACGTAGAACACGAAAACATGAGCAGCGATATGTGTTAACCCTGCGATTGCCTTCTAGTGGACGCGTGTTTTTAAGAGAGTGGAATGATATTCAAGGGTAACTTGGATATTACAGTAAGTCTCCGTTTTCCCTCGCGAAGGGAGCGAGTGTAATCGAATCGGCGCGGCGGCTGCGCTTAGGCGTGGAAACGAATCGTTGAAAAGCTAACGAACAGCCGTGGGGAGAACATCGAAGACCAACGTTGACCGGGCCACTAATGACAGGTTAACGAGCAACCGGAATGCCGCGCTCGTTAAACACGTTGAAAGTGCAAAAAACCTGCAACCGGCAAATCTCACGCCATTAAGCGTTCAGCCCCGGTGCTCGAGCTTTTCCACAATTTCGACATCGGAATCAGGGTGGCTGCTTGCTAGTTGAGGCACGTGCCAAAGCGGAAAAACTCACAGCTGTCGTACGAATTATAATTAGTGACTTTGATTCTTATGTTTCTCACTCTAAATTGGAATCCCGTTGCGACGCAATTTTTTTCTTGTTTTTTCTAGCTGCGAAGTTGTAGATCGTATCGCGTTCGTAGACTACGACACCTTATCTACCGCGCCAACCATCGCTTGCCATCTTTGCTCGCACACAAACTTTCGCCCCTTGAAGAGCGATGCTGTTCCTCCATTATCCAACTGCATTTATCAGACCAGACGCGAACAATTAATTTTCCAACGATTCCCCAGACCTCCAGCGATAAACCAGCCGGAACGCAGAAAGATTTGGCTCGATTGCACTGCCGATCGCTACGATATCGCGATACGTCTTAGCCAGTTACTCGGTCGACGCGTTACGTCGAGTAATCAACCGTGACGGAGAGTCGGTCGCGAGAACGTATTGGTGGTGCTGGTAGAAGCACGGGACAGACAGAGTGGAGGAGCAGAGGTTAATAGAACGGCACATCGTTTAACGACGCACCAGCAGCCGTTTCAATCGAGCAGGGTGTTGGCGACGAGACGGTGGTACACATATACCTACCTACGTGCGCGCGAAGAAGGATCTCCTCAGTGTCCATAGGCGCGATGAGAGTTCCAGTAGCGGGCAAGAATTGAGAAGGACCGCGGTAGCAACGTGGCGGGCTTTACGGTGGCCGTGAACAATGGCTCCGCGGAGCCAGCTTATTACGTGGATCGATTGCACCGACAGAGAGTGCAGCTGCAGCAGCAGCAGCAGCAACAACAACAACAACAACACTGTCAGCAAGCCACGAGGTTCTCGGTGCAGCAGAGTCACGTCTCTGTCTCGGGCAAAGAGATTCTGGAGGCACCGCGCAGAGACGATCTGGTTTATGTGCATTGCGCCACCACCGAGGAGGAGGATGCCGAGGAAGAAGAGGAAGACGAGGAACCGCGAGGATTATCCAGGTCCAGGTCGTGGCTCTGCTGTCCTGGAGATCGTAGCTCCGACAGAACCGTTCCCATACAGGTCGAGGCTAGTCACAGGGACAAGCACCAGCAGTCTGTAAGTCTTAGGACACTTTGCTACCGCGTTTCCGTGTTTCAGTTTTCTTGCGAATGCGCTGCAAATCCGTACAAATTGACCCTCTCGATCCCACCACCGATGTTACATCGCATCCATATAGTTTTATCGTAGGGGAGAGTCGTAGAGTACAGACCGCTCTAAGCTTTTTTGTTATGTTTCGGGGTAGAGTCGATAAAAATCAGAAAATCAGAAACGTGTTTGTAGTTAGATGGAAGTTAGTAAGAAGAGGGAAATTATTTTTTAATATGGATAATATTTTTTTCAACACCTGCATGGAAGGTTTATTTTTGAAAGCTTGCTGAGTGATTCGCAAAAAAAAATATAGAATACTGTGCACAAAATGTTGATGGCTTAAAATCTTTCTTTTTTTCGTTGAAATAAACTAAAAAAAAAAAACTTCCGATAATGATTCTAATTTGTGGTTACCTCGCCACTCCATAAATTTTTGTATATCATCTCGTACTTTTCTTTTGATTTTGATGGCAGCAAATTTTCTTCAATCGCTTTTGCAGCTTCTGCTACTTTCCGTTGCTACATCCCGTACCGCTATCACTCTCAATATTACTCATTTTATCTTTTAATTCTATCTTTTAATAAAATGGGGTGCTGTGACAGTTGTAATATCAAGTTGCAACGAACAACTGCATCTTCATATCACAGGATAATTCCAAACTCCAGTTTCCTTGGAAGCAAAGTAAAAAATTACGAATACGCGTGTGCGAAAAGTCCTTTTCCCTTGGGACAAAAGTAGAAAACGCGAATACGTCTAAAATTGGTCATTTTTCTCCCGCTCAGCAGGCTTAAAAGAAACACCCAAAAAATCATTTACTTGCACGAGAAACAAAAGATCAGCTTTAAAACATAACTTTTAACCCACTGAATATCAACGTACACGTTTAATGCCTCAGAACATCGAGAGCATTGCAGTAAACAATATGGCCCCGAAATAGATTATAGAAAATTCTGATTTTCATCGATTAATTCAAATAAAGTGCTAATATCGGGTCGAAGAAGCGAGAACTAGCTTTGGTCGGCACTGTACGCTGGCCGGTACTGCACAACTCTCCCCTACATGTTGATCGAGAGTCTCGCTTCGTCCACTAACGTCTTCAAGATTGAGCCATGCATCGCGTCGTTTTCTTCGTCGGTCAATTAAGACTCAATTTAGAAGCTTAACCGTCTCATTAATCTGCCCACCGGACGGTGCTCGAAACTTCAATCAAAATTAACAAGCAAGCAATAAAACACGCTTGCACGATGCCGCCGCCTCGCACGTTCATAGTACATATACACATAGGTATTTCGAATCTGCATGGAAGCTGTAATTTTAGCCACCTTCAATTTTCCCCGCCGCGAATTTTGCGTCGGTCAGGCACGATTGCTTTCGCCTGTTTCACGCGTCAAGTCGATCTCGTGATTTACTGAAATCGCCCATTTAAAGTGTCCAGAATCGCCGTCGGTATTGTGTGGAACGGTCAGACAGTTTTCGAGTTTATTCCAGCATCGATTAGAGAGGATAGAGGGGAAGGATGTTGAGACTGGAAGCATGGAGGGGTGGAGGTTCGATGGAGCGTCACCGAGCGCGTTAACGAAACGCGGAACAAGCATCCGCCAGGGGCGGACGATTCCAACACCCGATAATGGAGTTCCGTAATTTTTCCCGCTGTCGTATTCGATTCAAAAGCGGGGCTCACAGAGTGAATCGGCCCGTCGCCCGGCGCGACGCCGGCGCTCAGGAACAGGACGATGTTTCTGTCCTTCCGGCTCTCTCCACTCCTTGTCCTCTCGCCCTTTTCGTCTCCGTATTCATTCCGAAACGTCTCGTTCATTTTTCACCCCCACCCTCCCCTCGACTTCTCCCGTCCTCTGCTCGTCACGTTTAGATTATCTTCCTTTTCCCCATTCCTGTCTCTGCCCGTTGTTCTTCTCGTTCTCCCCCGTTTTCTCTCTCGTCCTCGCCCTTCTGCCTAGCTCTCTTGAAGCTTATGCGGAATCGACTGCTACCAACCCTTTAAACTTTAATCCGGCAGAAATAGAGCCGCCACGGACGAGCGACGGCTATCCTAGCCACCGAACGATCGATTTCATTGAGAAATTTCGACTAAACTTCGCTCCGCTCCACGTAATTTCGTTCGCCTCCGACTACCCTTCATTCTGTGCGTTTCCTTACCTACACAAATGAACAATGGAACGCGATTCTGTCACGCGTCTGCCATTGCTGATTACTTATTCGCGTTGGATGTCTAAGTAGCTAGCGAGATTTAGACGGGTTGCTCGGATGAAATGAATCGATATTCGGTGGCTGAATTACCGTCGCGGAATCTTGAGGGATCTCTTCTTCGCGAGTCTGTACAGTGTCCAACGTCTGCGATGCAACATCGAGCTGATTCTGGGACGGGAGCGTGTCTCGCGTAATCTATTTTCAAAAATTTCATTGTACCAGCCGAATTAGTTACGTAGAGAAGGGCACCGGTGAAGAGATCCTCTGGACCAAGGGGTTTCGTACATAGAAGAAGGGATGCCATTTTACAGGCAGCGCCCTCGCATCGTGCAGAATAGACGTGTCCGTGGGTTACCTCCTTTGTCCCAGTGGCCACAAAAGGACCGTTTCAAACGGTGTGCTCTCATCCCTTGCTCTGCTGCGTCTTCGTTCAGCGATCCCCCGGATCAAACTGAGTGCGGTTGCTCTTCCCTTTGGACGGTGAGACAAAGAGAAGGAAAAGGGTCACGGCAGGCTGGTCAAGGAATTTATGATCTTGAAAGGGACACCTACTTGACCCCTTTAACGGATTACCGTCGGACTACAAGTTCATCGGGAAAATCTTGTTAGAAACTATCGGTCCGCGTTCGGTTGATCTTATTAGGTACGAGCTCGCTGGACCAACCTCCACGCCAACTTATCGCATCGTTGGTCATTCCGAGTTGCTTGTTATTTACTCGACTACTTACAGTAGTGGTATTATGTACTCGTAGGTAGAGTATTGTGGAGCAAGAGTGCGCACTTAAAGTTTAGGCTTCTCTAGAATCCTTGGGCTTATACTGATAGCACATATCATTGTGTAAGAAATATTTTTACAACAACAAATTTTCACAAAAGGGTCTTATTTTCCTGCAATTAATTTACAATTATATTTACAATTAATTTTTTTAATCAAGGTTATAGTAATAGCGTATTCTTCTTCACACGCGGAACAAATTATTTTTTTCCGTAGACTAGGTATTCTCTTTTCGAAACCGATTTATTTTGTTCCTTTTAAAATTTTCCACGAGTAGATGTTATTTTGTGGATTTTTTTGCTTTTCTAATTATTTCATTGCACGTTCGCATTCAGATTTTCTTTTCATTGCTTCATTTACTTCAAGCTGATTTTTAAATGGGGAGTTTGCATTCGAACTCTTGCCCCCACAGCTACTTTGCCATTGTTTAATCAATCCTGTTATCTACCAGGAGAATTGAGAACTTCTATTACTACTTTTGAATAGAAGAATTTCAGCTCTTTCAAACGACAAGTTACTTCAAATATTTACCGATCAATTTATTGGAATAATATTGATTCCTACAAATGAGAATATTACATCAGAACTAAAGAATTTAGTACTTACCACATTGTACGCCGTACGCCTACGGTAACAAAACAAAGCACAGCTACATAATTGCGAACATAATTGCGAACTTTTACCTACGTTTACTCTATATAAAAGAGTTACGTAGTCCGTTGGACGCTTCTCGAGCTACGTATAACTATAAAGGATGATAAATTGCTGAACGGAAGTACTCGACTGTCTTCAACTTCCCAGCTTCCGATTCTTGAGTCGAGCCGTTGCATGATTTCTCATCGATCCGTTCTGAGAGGTCAGTTTTTGCGCGGGAAACAGCTGTCCGGTTTCGTTCGCCCGCCGAGCCGCGCGCCGTGCTATTGACTTTCATGCACCACCTTTGAAACAGACTTTTTTTGCAAGACCTGTTTGATCGGCGAGGTTTCTGTGGTCACGTAGGAAACACGAAGACAGTTGTTGCTTTCACAACCTCGACAGCGCATTAACTCGCGATAACAATTTCCAACTGACCATCCTCGAGTAATTGGTTGCTCTATAATAGTGTTTCCTCTGAGGAGGAAGCAAAGTGGATGTTACATAAAGAGTTTGTCATTTCAACCAAGAGGTGATGCAGATACCTAAAAGAGTGGCTTTCGTGTAGAAGCCAAGACACAAGGATGCCAAGACACAACGAGTTAACGCGCAGAAAGGTTTTTAAAGCTTACAGTCGACTCGCCTTTATATTTCGACATCCGTCCCATTCAGTCCTCTTTCCTTTCGACTCAACAGCCAGTGGGAAAGTGTTCTGATTACCCGGTTCCCGTCAAGGGTCCAAGAAGCTTCCGGCCTTCGCGAAAGGCGAAACAGTTCAAGGATGCTACGTCTTTTATGGGCAGAGGACATTGACGAGCATTTTCTCCGAACCGAAATCACCAGCCGCGAATCGTCTTTCCATCGTTCTCCTTTCAGGAGTTCCACTCTCAGCACATCTTGAAACGCGATTTTGTCGCCGCGAATTTTGCTCAAGAATCCCGTGATACTGCTGGTCAAAGGAAAAGTGGCCGCCCAACAGGTGCCGCGAGGCTTCCACTTTTCAAATATCGTATTACAGCTGTACAATACAGAAGTGAATCAGCAATCTCTGCTAAATCCCAATAAAATAGCAAAGACGAGGCAGGAAGAACTGCTTGTTTTATGTGGACGTGAGAAGACGAAATATCGAGTATTCAACCATAGAGAAAGTCGCTGCCCTTCTCTGGTCACCCTTATCCACCGGTTCACGTCGCTTTACCACAATTTCCGGTATCGCTTTACAACGTGCGCGGTGTCTGGAGGCCACGAACGTCTCCCGCAGGAGAAATTCGGTCGAAATTCGTTGTTCGATTAACTCCGAACTCCAAACCGCCCGTCCAACCTGTCTTTGGTAATCGGTGGTCTGAATCATTGCAAAGAATTTGCGCCTTGTTTTGCCGATATCCCGGATAACGACGACGGCGCTGTGCTGGTGTGTGTGCGACGGACTCGCCCCATTTCCAGGCCACCGCGCCGCGCCGTTAAGATATCATCGTCCGCTTGTATCGATTCGGTTTCATTGGTTTAACAAACAAATTACCATGCTATTGAAATCGTATCAGACGCGTTAATTCACCGAGAATGGAGAAATAAGATGGAGAAAATGGTTTTATTGGTGTAATTACAGCTGTTACATTTCACATTATACATTGACCGTTAGGAAACGGGTCAGACGATGAACAACGATGATAACGAGTGGCTTAGAGGAAGGCCACTTGTGCTTCGTACGGTACTGCGACGATCCTGGTTTCGGACCGCATGTAGGCACCGGCTTCGTGCCGCAAGTGCCGGTGTTACAGCGAGGAGGAGCCATCACGCAGGGCCTACCATCCGGACAGGATGGCGCTTCACGGCAGCTTCTCCCTGGCAGATGGATATATTCGTCCGACTGTCCGGTGGCCGTGACAAAGACCACCCCCAGGATAAGCGCCAGCGTCAACAGAAGCTTCATCTTTTCAGAGTCTCCTGCAATAGTGATAACACGTCTCACGGAATATTCTGTCGGAAACAGAAACTCGGCTTGCATGGCTCGGTGGGAAAAGCGACGTGTCGAAATGCAATAGAAAGAGGAGCAAGATCGCAAAGAAAACTACATTAACATTTAAATAATTATTTAACAACTCTTGAAATTTTCAGGAAACATTCGTGACATATCAAACACTGAAAATAAGATGTTTTTTTATGTTTTTCGCATATATCGGCAAGCCCCCCCCCTCTCGTTAAATGTTTAAAAAATAGACTTCGAAAAATGAAAATTCTATTTTTTGTTCGTCTTCATAAATAAAAAGTGTTCTAGAAGCATTTAAATTTTCAAAATTTGAGAAAAAAAGTTTTTTTTTTAGTTTGTCGGAAGTTTTTTGAAAATCCAATTGTCGCACGAGAAAAAGTTATACAACATAAAAGATGCTCCTTGTCCGGATCTACAACTTTTGTTTGACATATTTTTTTATCCAATCAATAACTTGGTGGATATTATATAAAATCGACTTCGCGAGCTGTTAAATAATGATTTAAATGTTTTTTAAAGATTTTTTTTAATTATTTGGAACTATTCGGGAGGGTGCCCCGAAGAAAATCTTGAAAAAAAAAAATTACCAAGGGTAAATAAGAACCACCCTAGTACACACGTATCTTAATATATACAGCAGAAAGTTTCTATATGTTTGTGTGTTTGTCTGTCGCCTAAAAACTTTCGAGCGATAAACTCGGGGATCACGAAATGTGCCTCACCTCATTATGCCTGACTCATCCAAATGAATGTGACCATTTTCACAAAGAAAACTAAAGAATTTTTTTTTATAAAAGCAGAATCTAAATTTCGGGCGAAGCCGAGCATTAATTAAAGCTAGTTACTTATAGTTTACCTGCGGTTGCAATGCAGCTTCGATGAAACACGATCGCCTCGACACGACTACGGCCGGTTTCCGAATGATTCTTTGTAATTACGTGCCGTTATATTTATATAGGGGAAGGTGGGGTAAAACGGAACGCTTAACTTTGGAGGGTGATAACTTAAAATCGGGAGGAGAAAATGACACGAGACTTCAACAGGAGTCTTCAGTGGACCTTAGACTATAAGAAAATCATGGTCATTGATAAGAAAAATCTTTGGGAACGACGGAAAGTGAAATTTACCGGAGGTATCGAAATCTTCGCCTCGCTCAAATCGTGGGATAAAACGGAACACCCACTCGAACACCGTGTAAACGTACAAAATCTTTATTTTTATGATTTAAAATGTATTAATTTATGTTAAAATCTATAAATATATGT
The DNA here is from genome assembly GCA_963971345.1 of Andrena flavipes. Classification (NCBI taxonomy): domain Eukaryota; kingdom Metazoa; phylum Arthropoda; class Insecta; order Hymenoptera; family Andrenidae; genus Andrena; species Andrena flavipes. Next base: position 33,521,768 of record OZ020481.1, read on the forward strand.
TTTAGGTATAACTATTGCAAATAAAATATAACAAAAATATAACAGTTTGATCGAATGAAAGATGTATCTCATACATCATAATTTTCTATACAAAATCAATTTTCTTGGAAACAAGAATAGTAATTAAAAGAGATAATAAACACGTACTAAGAGACGTTTCCATTCTTCCCCATGTATAATAGGCGTTCCGTTTTGCCCCACGTGCAGTCATTTAGTAAACATTTAATATTTACACTTCAGCGTGAGGTAAATAACTTTTTATATACGTCAAAATGTAGCGTAAGAAATATAGAATCCAACGATGTACTTGCCGTTATTAATTTTCCAAGTCCAAGTACCGAAAAGTGGTCGAAAGTCCAACGCAATATTGAAACGTCGATACCGGAAATTTTTCAAACTCTCTTAATGGAAAAATAACTTGTGCAGGCGTCTATGGTCTATCATAAAATGCTATGAGGACCCTTTGGTTCCATGTCACGCGGTACCAACCCATTCGCACCTCTTATCTAAGAGAAACATTGGTGTTCCGTTTTACCCCACTTTCCCCTACCTCGTCCGTCTTTGTATCTCCTTTTATCCTTATCCGCGCTCTATCACGTGGCCAGGAATCATTAGTGATTCGTCATATCGTAATGCCCGTCGTACATGGTTGCGCCCGCCAAGGACACTCTGGTAACACGGCGATGCTGTAATCGCGCCTACGCATATTTTTTCTCGCGTTTCTCGCGTTCACGCTTGAAATACCGCGAATGCGACGAAATTAATGAGGACCGCTAGTAATAAGGAGGAGGACGATCGTCTGGAGTCAGCGTGCGGTTTCCATTTACGGTAACGCTGAAAACGGCTGCACCTTTTCGACAATTAGGAAAGACCATAACAAAACCAAGCCTCCTGACTTAAACAGCCTCAAAGTTTATTTTCAATTCGTACATTTTCCACTGCGATCTTACATGCTTGCGTCCGCTTGGGGACACCTTGGGAAACCTTGGCTCGTCCACGGTTCTCTGATTAGGATTCTGCATTTGTGCAAAGTAAGGACCGCCAAAGTTCATTTCAATAGCAACCAGATAAGGGTTCTCTTCCTTCTGTTTTTGCGTTTCTCGAGCTGACCAGTCAATGGAAAAGCAACTGAAACGTAGTCCCGGCATCTGACGTATGTTACTTGAGCGGGGTAGGCCGCCGAAAGAGTGAGAGGCGTATAAGGGTGTCGCAAATGAAATTCTCCTTGTCATTGTGAATGATGGATTTTGTGTTTCAGCTGCACGCGGCTGCACTGTCGTCTTTGCGATCGGAGGTGGCCGAGCTGAACTCGAGGCTGGTTGCGGCGACTCGGGCGAGGGAAGCGGCCGAAGCAGCTCTGGTCAGAGCCGAGGTGCAAGCTGCCAGAGCGGAACAGAGGGCAGAGCAGCAAGCCGCTAGGCACGAGGAGAGGCTCACGGAGTTGCATTCCGTGATCGCGGAGCTCGGTAGGCAGCTCGAGAGGCACCGGGCTACCGTAATTGCCGAAGAGGATGAGTCCGGTAAGGCAGAACACTACCGATCCACAGGCCGGAGCAATTCACTTGCGCTCCTTTCTCCCACGGCATGATCGTCACCGAAATTCCAAGATTCTTGCGAAAACTAAAGCCGCGGCTGTTCCTTTATACATACTTATAACTTTGTAACGCTTTTCTCTCTCCTTCCAACACCCGCCGTTTCTTCATTAAATTAGTATTACGATTCATAGAAATAGAGACGAGCAGAGACGCGGAGGGCTCGATCACGAACCCGGTGGAGGAGAGCGAAGGTGGCGGTGACATCCAGGGCGACGGGGATCGTACACTAGGGGATGCCGATTCCAGCTGCTGCGAAGACATCGAGCCGCGTATTACCGAGGTACATATTTCCAAGTAGCTTCAAACTTCTCCAAAGAATCTCTTGGTTATCCATTTCGCCACCGATTACCAACTTCTGCAATCGAAATTGCTATCAGGCTGCGCGCCAAGGTATTAAACTAGCACCGGCAAGCAAGTAATTTAATCGAACGAAAGTTATGGGAACACCCTCGCAGCAGGTGATGCAGTTGCAGACTTTCCCGCCTGAACATAAGAGAATCGAATACAGAAGTTGGGTATCTACTTAGTTGGTGCGCGCGCGAAATCTGTATTAGCTATAAATATTGGCGATAAGGATAAAACTTGTGTTATATATTCGGCTGTATATGTTTTAATCGATAGAATGGCAGGGATCAGTTGGACAGTCCGGCAGCGTTACCAACCCCAGAACCAGCGCAGCAGGCAGCCTCGTGCCAAAGCCTGGCGGTGGCTACATTGCAGGAAGAGGTGACGGCCCTTCGAGCTGAAATTTCAACTTTACAGACGCAACTGGCCAATTTTAAGAATCAGCCTAGCAATCAGAGGCAACAGACTGGCAGTGAATCACCCCGTAGGGAACCAAGAGTGGGTAGCAATTGTATCTGTGGCAATTTATTCTCTGCGATCCTTTTCTGCCAGACGTTTCGAACGCCGAGGCACAAGGCTTCCCTTCTACCCAGGAAAATTGAAAGAAGTTTCGGCGTTGAAACGAAAATCGTTCGTCTCTTATTCGCGCAGCCTGATATATCGGACAAATCTTTTGCATCGTTACCCCCAGGCTCTGGCCATAGGCTTTGATCAACCGACACTTTCACGAAAATGTTTGTCAACCCTTCTGACGTAATGTTTCCTCGTGCTCCTTTGATTTTCGCAGACAAGAGGCAACACCAGCTCGCCGGAACCTTTGAGTGCACCTTGCTCGCCACTCTTGCCACCCCTGCAGACACCGCCGACAAAGAGCGTAACGAGGGAGGAAGCTCCGGTTCTTAAAATGGCCGAGAGGGTGAGACTGAGAAGGACGGACGAGAGGCACATCACAGGACCCGATATTACCAACTTGGGGGTACGTTACCGTTACCGCGCCTCTTCCTAACGTTTTACGAAAAAAATGGGAAATTAAAGAATGAATGCGACTCGTTAGGTATGCTCCACGATGGTGGCCGAGCATCTGGTGTCGGATCTTCTCGAGCACTCGAATCTTCAAGAGTTGAACGGCTCCGAGAAGCAGTTCGAAGTCGAAACGGAGAGGCTGAATAGCAGATTGGAACACGCGCGGGCAAACAACGCGGTTCTCGCGCTCACGTTGCACGAGAGTAAGGCGCAGTGCGACAGGTAATTGATTCGATGATATTGCTCTGCACAATGAGAATTTGTGCCAGATTTCAGTTTCGCGACGACACGATAGGACACTACGGCAAGCCGTTTTCGCTTTCAGACTGAGTCTTCTGGTAGGAAAGTACGAATCAAACGCGACCGCGTTGCGGCTAGCTCTTTCCTATAGCGATCGCGCGATAGAAGCTTACGACGTTCTGGTGGCGTTGTTGGAAAGCGAGATCGCTTTGTCGTCGGAGAGGAGCAGCGTTACGATCGATAACAGAAGGGCGGCTGAGCACGTAGCGTGTCACGTTCTAAATAAACTGGAGAACGAGTGTTTAAACAGCTTGAACTCGCCGTGGGAGGACAGCATAGTCCTGTCGGATGAGTAAGTCCACGATATGTTCTTCTAATCGCAATAAGAGTGTCCTTTTCTCGATTCTTGCGCGTGTTCAGGCCCGAAGTGACGTGGTGCGTGGAAGACGAGCAAAGACTTCGAAGACACATCAGCAGACTGAAAGGAGAACGCGCCATGGTCAGGTCAACTGCTGTCGAATTGGAGAGCGTTCACGCCGAGCCATTAAATTCCAAAAATACCATTTCCCTGGCTGAGGCTCGGAAACTCGACTTGGAGACTGCCGTGCTTATGCAGGTTTGTCCGCCCCTCGTATTTCTCTTCAACTCTACGCCCGTCGCGGTGATAAAAAATATACTCGTGGTAATAATCGGACAGGAATTGATGGCTATGCGAGAGGACAAGGCAGAGTTACGAGCACGGGTTTTCCTCCTGGAGAAGGAACGAGCTACCATAGAATTAAAATTAAACGCCCGCGACACGCAAATCACGGCGCAACATGCTGCCATCGAGCATCTTCAGGGTCAACTTAGCGATACAGAAGCCATGCTGGCTATGGCTGCGAATAAGGTAGCAAACGGGAATCCAGCCAAGAGGAAACGAGCGTGTACTTATCGCTTTCGAAAATGCAAATCTAAATTACAGGATCGGGGTTTAAGCGACAACGAGAGCGAAGGGATAGAGTCCGAACTGATAGAGGCGCTGGGCCGAGAAGCTAGGCTAAAGGAACGTTTGCAGGAATTAGTTTCTACGTTGGATAAAGTGAACAAAAATTCCGAACTCAGGCATCAGCAGTCCGCGGAATTGGTCAACGATTTGAAAAGAGCCAACGGGTAATTGTTGCTTAATCGTGGAGAGAAGGTAGAAAAGTGTATATCAACTTTACATTTCTTTCCAGAGCCCTAGTACAAACTTTAGAGAAATCTAAGAAGAAATATCAATCCAGGTTAAAGAAGTTGGAACAACAAATGTTGGGCATGGTAGAGAGGCATGCTGCACAGGTATGAACAAGTATCGAACCTTGCGTTGTAGGCTATTAAAAACAAACTGCCACAAGTTCATGGTATATAATTGTACGATCAAATTTATTACGCTCTCTTACATTAGTCTTATCAATAAGTGCGACAGTGATTTTATATGTCTTCTAACACCCCCTTCTTCCTTCCGTTGAACTCTGCAAATCATCATCAACTCTGTCGCCAATGCTGCTTCTAGAAATTAGTGTTGATCGTAAGCTACTTAAAATATATCCACTCACAGATGCATAAATGATGTTAAATTGATAGCGCCTTCATTTTACGCAATCTCTCTTCAACGGCTTCTTCTATTCGGTTCTTTTTGTACGTTTTGTAAAAGTTAACCTCTCCAACGTGCCAGTGTATCATAGTAAACTCCATAGCGGCGCCGGCAAGAAAAAATAATGGTAAAAGGCGAAATTCTCCGAGAAACTTGAACGGCAGGTTGTAATATATTATCCTTGCTCTCCTCCTTATTTTGAAATATAGCATCCCGAGCATTGTTACGCCATGTAAAATTATCCTCTACCACTCGACGGTCGCCATGTTACTTTGCGCGGCGCTGGTGCAGGCGCGCATTTTACGCAGTCGCAACGTCACATTTCAACAAAGTCGATTTTCTCGAAAGTGCAGCGGAATATGAGAAAATTTTAATCATTTTTCTCGACTTATTTACTTGTTATAAGTAGAAAAGAAAGAATAACTTTTTTTTATATCCCGCTTAGTTTTCGAGAAAATCGACTTTGAAACTTTTAACGTTGCGTCCAGTCGCGTATAGGAAAACCTACCTAAATAAAAATCACGGGCGATTTCGGCGTAAGTGGAATTCGTCCTTAATGATATGGAACCATGTTCCTTCCGATCCCTCAAGTCCTCCTCCCCATTTTCTACTTTAAATACACGTTGATTTATAGGTGAAATCGATGAAGCAACGGATAGCATTGCTAGAGGAAGAATCAGCCGGATACAAAACGAGTTTACCGCTTCAGTCGCAGAGTTCTGGGGCCAGCGAGACCTCATTATGACAATTCAGTGATTAATCAACATCATTCGACACTGGCGCGACGAATATTTTTATTGTCTTTCCTGTCTTTACGACTTGACCGAAGCGGGGATGAAATTTACGTATTTTTTTACACACGAACAGTTGCTCGGGAATAACGCTTAAGTAATCGCTTTTGTAATTATATAAATACACGACGTGTAGTGGATATCCTAAAGGATTAAATTTCAATCTAGGCTTACGCGACTGTGCTGCCGATACATCAATGCGAGCAAACTATTTAACAAAGTCCTCCAAGTATACTGTGAAATATAAATAACTGTTACTTAATATTCTACGTCATTCATACACCGTGATATTCATTTTGTAAATATGTATATTTCACGCATTAAAGAAATGTGTAATACAGCTAAAAACTATCATTAATTAAATCATGCTCTATCATATTTTACTGCAATAAAATTGAAATCAGTATTATTCTAGACAGGATAGAAATATCTGTTGAACTTTTATTCATAATATTGTTACATAAGTGTATAGCAACAAAATAACACGATTTGTTTTCAATGGAATACAATGGTACGATCTTAGTAGTGACTAAAACTTTTCTTGCTATGTACAAAATCTATTTTATTATCTTTTTTATGTTATTCTTTTTCGGCTAGTCTCTTTTTTACTGCCTCCTCTATAAGATCGTTCAAATCATCCAGTGGTTTATAGATAACATGTACAGTTTGTGCGCCTGCCATCATGGTAATTAATGCAATCGCAGAAAATGACGCAAATCTAAACCATGCCATTGCGCGCAGTTGCCCACTGTCAATATTATACGTAGAATAGTCAAGTCCTTTGTAGGCTTTCTAACCACTGTCAGCGAGTAACTCACGTAACCTTTCTTCGATACCGTCTTCTACAAGTTTCTTTTTATACTCTTTATGAGCGTTGATACCTTCAAGCTTGAAGTGGATCATTCCACGCAGTAAATGAAAGATTTTAATTCACGCGACATCTGCAATTTTTCAATCAGACTATTTAACAGAATCACTCTACTATGGGCCCGTTCCGTTTCGCGCATTGAGTGCATAGGTAGACTGCCGTAGACTGCAGAGAAAACCGATACGTTTCAGTTAATGCGTGCATTGGTGGCGTTGGTGGCCAGTGGCGCATAGAATTCCCTAGAATTCTTCTACTTCTAACCAGTGGTGAGTAAAGACACGAATTTTTGATTTTATACACGACACGTGTCTTAAGTGTCTTAAATGTCTTAAATGTCGTAAATGTCATAAATATTTTATATGTATATAAATAAAATCTGAAATAAAAATAACTAACCTATAAAACATTTTTCGTATATACTCCAAGTCTTTGTAGTAGGAACTTGCCGACCGACGAGTTTACATCGGTTCTGCGCATGTTGGCGCTCATTGGCTATGCCACCACCAATGGTCTTTCGGCTGCGCATCCGTTCTGCGCCGAAAGCGCAAATGACATATTGAAAATATGGGTTACAAAATGCATGTGGATAATGGATAGAAACGCTCATTTTCAAAAACAAAAAAGGACAGGAAAGCAACTGAAATATTATAACGATAAATATTAACCTGAAGTCCGGAAAAATGTTTACTTTACGTTTAATGGGAAACGTTTCTCTTACAGATAGTTAACGCTGGACAGAGGAGAATTATTATTAACATTTATAACGACAAGAAAGCTCAAATTCTAGACATGAAATATCAGGAACTAATAAAATCGGTTGGGACTACATGCGGCGTAGGACTTTTTGATTAAAAAAATTAAGTTAAGATACACTGACCAAAAATGGATATTGAAAGGTTAATAAAAGAAATGCATTGCGAACCCAAGAATTTCGATACGCCAACTAGTGATAGAAAATTGAACTACTGAGTGTAGGTCGAAATCCGTCGAATTCCATATGACTATCAGTGTAATAGACATGTTGTAAAAAACGAGTGTTTTTAAATTTGTTTGAACACTAAATTTTTACTTATTCTATTAATAAATATTCGAAATGTTTGGTGGGATCTGTACCTATTTTCAATAGTTTGCCAACTTACTACCAGAGGGCTGAAATCTAAGTCACGTCTCCGCTAAGTTTCCCAACATAGAATAATAAATATAATTTGTTTAAAATAACAATTATGTTTACACAAACATGACATTAGGTATGATATTTCCATATATGGAAATGACACCAATGGATTCCTGGCATTGTCCCGATTAAAATCATACCTAATGTCATGCAAATTGGACTAATTTTACATAAGGAATACAAAATGATTGTGTAATTAAAATTCTGGAAGACTAAATAAGCATAAAATAAATTATAATATAAAGAAAAAATTTAAAAACAAGCTTTTATTAAAATGTACTAAAAAAGAAAAAAATAATTTTGATACCGGTCTAAATGACTGCCTTAGAAGAGTCTACTCATATGGCCAACAATAAAAGCGTTTGGCGTAAATATTTAATGTTAAAAGTTATGCAAAAACTATTTTGTCTTGACTTTTAATCTGGTTAGATCTCAGGATAGACTTTGAATTGAGGAATTAGTGGAAAAAATCGATTTGATTGCCTAGAGTTACACGTATATGTAGGCATGGGCCCACCACTACTCTGCTGCTTGATACGAGACACATCATAAGATTACCATAATTTATTAATAATTTTTTAATTAGTTATTATAGGATAAATGATAAATGAAAGCGTATCTCTGTAGACAGAGTTTCCGGGGTATACAGTTGAAAAAAATTAAAAAGTTGAAAAAGATAATATAAACCCATGTCTGCAAATAATTTATTAGGCAATTATAAGATAGCAGAGAGAGATACTATGCTTCTCCGTTGTGTGGGTCTGTAGAGTTGCTGATTGATGAACAAATGAAGAAATTTTAATTTGCCTTTTAAAAATGCTGTATCAATTTGACATCGCGACAGCCTGTATCTAAATTCTCACCGCTGTTATATCTTTCGTTCCTACCGCTTATAGCGCTGTACTCTTATTTCATGCTTGGCCGTTAACGTTGGATGCAACACGGAAATGGTAATGGGGCTCTAGAGCCCCAAAATCAAGTGACACAGAAAACAATAGAGTGAAAGCACAGACCAGATATAGGATAGACCCATCATGCAATGTAATTTTCTGTCACACACTCAGGGAGCTCGCGAGCTCCCTTACGTTATCGATTCAGTCTAAAATAAGATTGTAACGCTACGCGTGGTAGGAATTAGAATTTAACACGGGTAAAACTTAGATCATTTAAAACCCGCGATTTACAAATTATTCTATTAGAGTAACAATTTAAAGATCGTTTTATAAACGTATTCCGTGCAACGACACAGAAAGAAGGTTCACAACAAAGCAAGAACACATTCGCCCTTTAACCTTGCTTTCTATTTCAGTTTATTTAACGCAAAATAAATTTACTGAACATAAAAATTTATACAAACAACAGCATTATTTGTCGAAGACATGCTTTTATGATGTAACGTGGAATACCTCGCTAAGGAATTGTAACTTGGTATATTTCAATAAGGTGCTGAAGCAGAGACGAAAACCCATCAGTTCCAGTATCTCGCTAAAAGTTTCTAACTTGCACATCTTTCAATCTTAACACTATACGCGTGCTTTTGGGTCGGGTAGGAACAATCGAATAACATTTCAAGTTACATATTTTATTCTCACATTTCACCAAAGTATTGCAACTCAAAGAAATTCTTATACAATCGCAGCTATCGGCTCGGTTCTCACCGATTACCAGGTCTTACCGCGTGGAGGTTGCTGCGTTTTGAGACCCGTAGAGAGATACATGGAATCATAGTTCCGTCGATCTCCCTGTACATGAAACCCTTAGCCTACAAAACCAAAGAGATGGATGGAAACAAAGTTCCATCGATCCCTTCGATTTAGATATCGAATCTAGGGAACAGCCAAGCAATCACTCGATGGAAATAAATTCAACAAAGAAGGAAAGACTACGGGTGAGCATGAAACGAGTATTGAATGGCGCAGTTCCTACCATCCTGCTGAACGAGTCGAAATGGAAAAGCGCTCTGCGTCTCCCAGACGATTCCTGTTGCTCTGACTCATGCGACCCGCCAGGAGCAACACCAGGTGTGACCTGACTCAAGCTGTCTTACGCGGAGATTAGGTAATCGGCCCGGGTGACTTACGCAGGCAGCGTACCAAAAGGTGCACCCCCTACACCCGAAACTTTTCCCTTTCGACAAGAACACCAGGAGATGAAACTGATCCACCCATACAGATTCCATGCTCAGTCTCTCGCTCCCGGAATCGGAAGCATACTTTTTAAACACACACACGCGCGCGCGCGCGCGCACGCACACACATCTACACGGGGACCCGATGCAAGGTGATAGGTCTATTCTATACCTCGTCTGTGGTGAACGGTCTATTCTATACTCCGTCGATGAAATAGCTTTAGTAGGATTTTTACCAATAGATGGCGCTGTATCGAATTTCCCTGGACAAAATTTTCAGTCTGTTTTACCCGGCTAAGATTAGTTTTGTTAAATAGGTATTTACGTTTTTACATCTCTACTGTGAAGTTTTTCATTGCTAAAGTCATAAGGTTTATATATCCACACCTACCTTGTGACGCGTGCTGTGTAGATTTCTTTGACTAATCGAAAATATCTCGTCTTGAATTTGATTTCCAATTTTTTTCTTAAATTGATACACGTTTAATAACGAAACAAAAGAATAGAATTTATACAGAGTGTGTAAGATTCTGGACGGTTGTCGATCGGAGTAGAAGAGCGTTGACCGTTTGATGCGAAGACAGTGGACGTGTCCTTATACTCGGCAGCTGCCTGCGGATTGCTAATGAAATTACTTTGTATCTCTGCCGAGTGAGAGATTTGGTTTACGTAAGCGTAAGGCGCAAGGGATAAGCTGCGCGAAGGTAGAGGGAAAGAGGTGGTGGGAATGAGAGGACAGGCTCAACTCCTTGGCGGGGTATCCTGCGGAAATTCGATGCTAATGAAGGAAATTGCGTAGATGCCAAACCAGTAGCACTACCGTTTCCCCTATCTCTCACCCTCCGCCTCGCCGCACCACACCTCCCCGGCAGCACTCTCCTATGAAGTGGTAGTAACGAATTTCTCCCTTGCTTTGCGTCTGCGAGCCGTGTCTCCAAGCTCGCTAATTTTCTATTTACCAACTTGCTATGTACTAGCCGTTACTTCCCTACGTAACTCTCTATTTGCTCGTATACTTTTGCGCGACAGCGTTACGTCTACGTAATAATCACGTTACATGTAGCATATAACAGATTCAAGGGAGAATAAGTCTACTTGCTGGAAGGGAGAGGGAAGGTAGAGTTTATCGCACGTAGCAATGTTTTATGGGGTAATCGAAGAATATCGAGAGAAATTGGGGGAAAGAGGATTACCAGCCTATAGAACCGAGGGACGAGGTTGCGCGCGGCCTGCCACGTTATCCTTATCTCGTCAGGGATGTCTCCCTTATTTAAATGGGCTGCCAATGGAAGCAGAAATGGGAGGGAATTTTCCCGAGGGTTGCGCCGTGTGAATTGCAGGGGGTGGAACGCTAGGGATATCTTGCTAAAATCATAATCGACAAATTATCAGACTCCATGGTAAACTGTCCGCTCTCTGCATTTACGTATACCACACGTTACGACAAATCGTAAAAATTATTTCAGAGTTCAATTATTGTATTCCGAGGGATCAGCTGTTACTTCGTGCTCGCTACATGCATGAATCCCGGCTAGAGGTTACAGGTTCGGAAAGTTTGCGACAGGACGCAAGCTGCTCATGCTCGGGCTATTCTTAAGCGTTGCTCCAGCGGACAGTTTGCTGCGATGATATTTCTTCGGGGCGGAAGCGCTAGGAAATGAAAGTGTCCGCACGGGGAATATTTAAAGCGCGTTTGCGTTTGCGTACGCGCGTGCCGAAGAATAAACGTCAGCCCCTCCTTCCCCAGGGGATGAATTCTTTGCCGGGATTCGTGAAACTTTGATAGGGAACCAGCGAAGATACATAAATCTTAATTAATCGCTCGAGACTACTTAATTTCTCTGGCGGACGCGGGGAAATGTGGAGTTTTAAAAGGGCTGGGGCTTTGCCTCAAGTTTTCGGTGGCGACTCTTCGCTTTACTTGAACAGGCAACGCATTCGTGCTCATTAAATTGCTCGCCAGCCAGGCATGTTGCCATTCTTCTTCGTTATTTCGGGGCCGTGGATAGTGGATATTTCGTTAACCACGTATCGCTGGTAATGCTGCGGATCAGGACTGGAGGGGCTCGAGTGTATCCACTGGCAATTACGAGAATGAAAGTTTGTTTACGTGACCTGGATACGCGTGTAAGAGTTGAAGGGACAAAGGGTGAGGGTGGTGGAATGGACCGGAATAGCCGTCTATCCGTTATCAATCGGAGACTGGAATTCGGTTAATCGAGAACCTAGCCTCCTCGTACCTCTCCTTCCATCATCGCCGTTTTCGCGCGTTAATTACGCTGGTAATTAGCGGAGGAATCGCGTCGTTATCAGCATTCTCGGGCTGGCTTTTCCTTTTCCAGAAACGTATTTCCGAGCTCGATGTCGCTGGATAGCGATAACAGTGGTGTCTAGCCGAAATACGAGAGCCTTGATAAATTCAAGATAATCACGGTGAAACTAAGGTCAGGAGTGATCGATCACCGTCCGATCGAACCGTCGATCGTAACGAGCTTTCGTTTCCCTATTCCTAGGCCAGAGAGTCGCTTTCCACTTGGTTCTCCAGTAAATTCCACAGCAGAATTTCCACCCATATACCCATCCTTTTCATTTCGAGAGACGATCGGTTATTTGCATGTTTATGGGGTGCTTTAGTTTGTAGCTTTTCGTGCGCAAATGCCTCTACAATGTATGTAGCTATGTAACACGCGGCATTGCTTGCTTTTCAGGCAATGAAAGGGGTTACTCGCGCAAGTCAGGTCGTACCTGCCGGTAAAACGCAGTCGAGTGGCACGGAATGAACTGCAGATCCGATACCAGCCATTTTTATTTCCCTTTGCCGCTGCCATTTCGTTGCACGTTATTTATCAGACTCGAAGAAAGGAAAAGTAAGCAGAAGTAGGGGAAAACAATTCCGATTTCATTTCCTGCCACGTCTCTCTCTCTCTCTCTCTCTCCTTCTCGGTACCCATGTGTCATCGAGCGGTTCTTCACTTTCGCTCTTTCGCTTTTTCGTTCTTTCGTTCATTCCTTCTCCTTTCCTCCTTTCGACATCCCCCTTTGCCAAGCTCGTGGGATCGCGTTGATTAAGAGGGTGGCGAGGGTTCGAGCCTCAGCGAATGGTCTGCAACCACTGCACCGCGGTGAATACGCGCGGTGAACTTGATAGCAGCGTCAACGTTCCGCTTGCCAGCTTGACACCTACCTTGTGCAAACCAGCTAGCATGGAAATGCTAGCGAGTAACGAAGCTCGAACAACTCTGCCGAGACATTCGCTATGCGTCAGAGCCGATGTTTTTCAACGAGCAAGTGTCGAGGCTCGGTTATTTGGCTGATCGGGGCGTACTTTAATAGACGAAACCGCACTTTCGATTTCCTCTTGCGGGTCACGCGATGCGCGCTAGTAGAACAGAACAAAGCCACCGTTTACTGGTCCGCACTGCCTGCCGATTCAACGAATTTCCGTCGATCCCGCTCTCTGTGCATATTGATCGCCTGGAGACCTCGTTTCTCAACCTAGGATCCGCTAATTTTCAAATTTCCGGCTCTTTCACCATATGCAGTATCCACTGCTGCGACCTAACTGTTTGCGTCACTTTAATGGATTCTTACACAATCGTCCGTAGAAGCCACTTTCCAGATGGGATTTGGTTAGAGAGGGAACCTTCGTCTCTCGAAACGACGCGCGAAACTTACGCGGTAAAAGTTACAGGACGGTTGGAGGTGCTCTATTACCTTAACGAATCCATTAATTAAAAGTTAAATCGAGTGTATTTTCGTTTCCGTCCGCGCGGCACCCTTTCAGCCCATTATTCATGCTGACCCGATACCTACTATCTATTATACTTTCACCCGGGGGGCCGAATTAATCCTGATTTTCCCATTCAGAGACTGGAGCGTCGCGGTTCGTGCGTGATGTTCGTACTCCAAGCCCAAGCGCATATTTCTTACACGAATACTTCTGATCTCGCGATATTCAATATGTATTATGTGGCAGTATCTACCTGTATCTACCTGTATCTTCCTACATAGGTATATTGCGCGCTCAGAGAATGCTTTTCCCTTCGTGTTTACGATCGCCGAGTATCTTATGAATTTCCTATATGGAGGCATATTATGGAAAAGCTGGATACCCTGCGAGCGGCTCGCGTACACCTATGTACTTATGCGCGCGTGCGATCGTGGATAGAGAGCAGTTTATTGGAATATTTGTACGTCGCGACGTCCGCGGCGCGCCGTGCCGCGTCGGGCGCACCCGACAGCGGTAACATCGATTGCAAACTTTACCGGGAGCAATGACAGAATCCGATGTTCTTTCGACTTTCTAAAGAAAACCAAGCAAATCTTTTCCAATTCCTCCGGAACTCCCTTAAAAAAAGAATCTTTTGGAAATTATAACGCCAAGATGTAGAAGATCTAGAGTACCTACTGTACCTGTATCGCCCTGTTTACACTTTGCAGAAATCATCGTGGCGAACGAGCGTTCTTGCCACGGAATTTTCTATTAGCGGATGCAACGTTTATTAATCCTAGCTTCTCGAGCCACCATTCCCCTCTGGTATTCAGCTTCTCCCCCAGGTTTATATACAGTTACTTTCTATCTCATCGTTCCCAAGTATCGACGACCTTACTCGTTCGTGACTAGGTTCCAAAGGGTCTACTAAGTGATTGGCTGTGGTGCACGCGCGAGAGGAATTTACCGCGAGCCTGGAGATCTTGATCGACCGACTTGAATAATACACCGTGAATAGTTGTTCGTATCTTCACCTTGAGTAACGGGAAAGCTTGCAGGTAGCCAGGATGTCTGATCAGTCAGTGTGCAATACTACTCGAAGAAACTGATAGAAAGAATGACGAGGCTTTACATTTATGTACTTTGATTAGCTCGAAACCCCACTGCTTTCAAGAAATCCAAGGAGCTGAAGACCGAGGGGGCCATCGAGAGTTCCCAAAGACCTGTGGGAATTGTTTAGAACAGTCTGGGACGTAAGGGATACGCTCTACGATAAACGCATCGTGTATAATCTTGTGTACAGATTAAACATTGATTCTCGTGGTCCTTCCATCCAAGTAGAACGAACCAATATATCTCCGTCGTTTGGCTAGAGGAAATAGGGAATCGACCGAATCGAGGGGCGTATCAATTTCTCTGCTATCAACTTTGAGTCGCAGAATTCACGTTGCCGAAACTTTTATCAATTTAGAGGAAGTTAATCAACTCCGGAAACGAATGGTGTTCTTAGCAACTATTATTGGTGGCAAGCAAGCACATATACATAATATGGTGGGTAATTTTCTCGCCAGTGTTCCCTGAGATTTACGGGTTATTAATTTTACGAAGCCCCAGGCTGTCTTAATGTCTAACCAGCCGCGCGTGTACCACCGACGATATCTCAATTACAGCGGACCATGGCGGATGTTCCGCACGGCCAGACCTGTCTTACACGTTTCCTCCTGTTATCATCCAGTCTGTTTCTTCGCGCTTAATTACCTCTCGTTCGAATCGCGATTTCACCTCGGGGTTTTAAGAGAAACGCGGCAGAGTGTCGGAGCGAGGCGAGCAACTTGAGAGATGAGAAATTGTTTCCGACGAGCGACAGAGGCGTTTTCAATTGCATCGACTCTTAAACATTAAGTATGAAATTTCAAGGAAGCGCGGCATTAGACGAGGAAATATCGTACTGTCGGCTACGAGACCCGACTACCGTAATAACGAAGCAACAAGTCTATTTTCATCAAGTTCGTTTAATAAAGCTAGTACGTTTATCTGCCCGCGAAAGATAGACGGAAGGAAGACAAACACGCTAACGAGGGGAGGTCCGCCCCGAAGACGGAGCTCCGCCATTCCCAACATCAGCGAAAGGAACTACCTACTCTCTATCTTTGTTTTTCTTTAAGGGGCCGGGCTTGATTAATTAAAACGTTAAAATAATTAATCCGCGTTTCGAACGGAGGCAAGATCCTGGTGAGGTTTGCTCATCTGGAAACGTTTACGCGTCGAGGGCTGGTCTAACAAGCCAGAAGACACCAACCACCCTCCTCGCGCAGTCCTTTGATTTCTCTCGTTAAACATTTGCACTGTCGGGTTTCCAACTTCTCTTTGGTATTCCCGAACAATGCAACCACGCTGCACAGTGGATACTAACCAGTGAAATCTGATGCGGATTATTTCCACTTTCAATCAACACCGTGCGCAGGCGTATACAGGGTCATTGTTTAATCCTGCAACCCGCGCGCGCGCGAACTTGTAAAATGGCAACACCGCCTCACGGACGCATTCCACTACAACCATGCACCGGCCTAGCGCAGAGCTGCCAGCGACCGCTAGACAAGAGTGATGCCCGAGCTTCGAAAATTTTAGCGTCGCAAAAAGCTAGGTATTGGGAATTTCACAGCCCAGGTAATCGAGCCGCGCGCTCCGCTTTTATGATCGGTATACCACTCGCACCCCAGATTACTGTAATGAGGTTTGAAAATAATGCCAACTGATCTTTTACCCGTCTCAATTTCAAAAATTTTAGCTACGAGAGGATTGACTGCGGCGCTATACCCTTATATGGAGAGATTTTTCATCACCTGCTTGTAATAAGCCACAATAATGCACATGATTCCAAAAAATGACATTAACTAAAACATTCAAACACAAAAATTCTAGAAAAAAAATCCAAACACCGCTACAATCAAAGACATGCTCGCATTAGTTACCCCTTACACCTGATCTAGGTATGCACCGCGTTAAGGATAAAATCATAAAAAAGAAAACCAGAACAATAGATTCTGAGGTCTGCAGAACTAACACATAATTGACTAAAAATTTAATTTCTCAATTTATGAAAGTAATGATACAGAAACAACTAGCCTATTGTTTATCAACAACACGAATTTTAAAAACAACATTAAATACATTATCAAATGAACAGTTTGCAAAAGCTTTTTAAACAATTACGGTTAAAAAATTGATAAAAGAAAAATTAAGTAAACGTAAAATATGTTAAATTATCCATCATTAAGAGGGAATAATTTTTCCTCATTTTTCGTCGCAAATTTCATTCCGATATCTCTTATAGTTGAAAAGTTATACGAAAAAGGCCCGAAATTTTTCAACCCGGACCGGGAAATTCTGAATAGTTCTTTGCAACGTTAATTTGAAAGAGACCAGTCCAAAATTCTCGAAGCTCGGGCATCACTGCTGGCCAGCGGTCGCTAGCAGCTCTCCGAACGCCGGGACGGTGCATGGTTGTGTTGGAATGCGTCCGTGAGGCGGTGTTACCATTTTACAAGTTCGCGCGCGCGCAGGTTGCAGGATTAAACAATGACCCTGTAGATGCGAAATATCTACGATGTCGTTCAATTAGGAACAGTTCTTTTAACAGCGAGCGTCGCGATCTTCAGCGAGACTTTCCTAAAATCCTCCAGCCGAATAAACGAACGACATTAACGCGATTAACTGTAGGCGCGTGGCTAAAAAGGATTTCCGGGTAACAGAGGAAGCGATTCAACGTCCGTGCAGCATCATTGCACTTTGTTCGTTCCCGAGAACCAAGAACCGAGAGCCGGGGGTCGAGCAAAGGGTGGCTTCCACCCTCTTATCTGGCGAAGCTGGGGTTTCAAGATCGTACGCCTCCTAGGTATTGTATTCCTGCACCTATACTTGTCCCTCGTACTCGCCTCTCTTCCAGCAAACACGACGTCCTTTATTTTCGGGTAATGTTCCGTGATAACAACCAACGCTGCCTGGCTAGTCTCTCCGCTTGGAATTGCTCCGCTGGGACGATTATTAATATCGCCGGCTAAGCCGCGGACAGGGATCGGGGATCGTTAACAAAAAGAGCGTTGCCCACGAGATTTCACTGGTTGGTTTTTTTCGGGGAGCAATAATCGCAGCCGCGGCAGGGGTTGGATGGTTTTACGCCGGCGAATCTACCACAGACTAAGTTAATCGTAAAAAGAAAAATCAAGTTGGAAGGGGGACAGACAGGCAAAGTGGGGTAGATGAAATCGTACGAGGCCGTATCCTGAAATAATAGCTACTTTATTGTTACACGAATACCATTCATACGTCACAAGTGAAAAATATTGTTCGAACGGATTTTATCGACAGATTTTATTATGTAATATAAACTTACGTGTTATACACTGCTACATGTCCTTGCTTAACGGTTAGATCCTATCGGCTAGTTCCTTAGATGCTAGAATGCACAGTGACTTGTACAGAATCATTCTCCTTCATTCCCTTCGTCGCTCTGTCATTGATTTGTCATTGCCCCTCGCGAACCGTTCTCGCGCGCAAGGAAGAAGGGAGAAACAAGTGTACGTATGTACCTATGTATGTATGTACGTATTTACGTGTAGGAGGAGAAATGAAAGGTACAGAGGAGGCAGGAAGAGATAATCGAAATGGGGAAAGGTAGAAAGGATAAGATATACATTTACACGAGCATTTCTTTGGTAACGTCTCCTCCTTGTTATCTCGCGCTTTTATTTCTTAGGCAAAGTCCAGCTACTACTCCTTTTCTCTCTCCGTTGTCGTTGAAACTTTCGTTACGAAAGTGTCCCCTCGAGCGTTTAGTTTATAAAACGTTCATCCTTAATGCTGCTAAAACTGCGACGGCTTGGTCCTTCTTCCCGGTAGAAATGAAAGGCCTTCCCTTGTAGTCCTTCGTCGACGGTGGTGGTGGTGGTGTGCACTGTGCTCCGAGAAAATTTCACCGGTCCACGGATTAACCGGGCTCGCGACCGTTCGCTTCCGCGAAACGTCTTTCGTTTCTTCCGCCCTTTCGCCAACACAGCGTTTTCCCAATCCAGGATGAAGATTAGTCTTCATCGGAATTAGTTCCTTTCGCTCGAGATTACGCTATTCTTGTACTTTTTATCGACTCGGCATCCGATGTTTCTCGGCTTCTTTCATATTCAAGTTCGTCAGAAGATGGTATGCACGCGGGAGTTGGTTAATTCTTTGATACCTACGCTAATCACGGTAATTGTTACGAAATGATATTACGGTTATCGTACAGGGAGAGGAGGGCAAAAGCCGAGCGCGCTATAATACGAGCCTATTCGTTAACGAGTTACGATTAAACGTTAGTTGTTAATTATTATCGTTAAATTTACGCCTAAGATATAATACATTCACCTAAGACGTACCCGATGATATCTTTTGTAAAAATTTCCCTACCGCCTCAAGAAAACCAACGTCGTGGCCTTACGGAAGGAAAGCTCTTCCCCTCATTTTCTCCTTTGTTCCGTGGATTTCGCGTGGATTTACGCGAGAATTCGACGAGGCGAAACAGGCACCGGGAAAATTGCATTCCTACGTCGATAGCTACTGTTTCGCAAACTCAAATCGTTCTGACATCGTACAGCAGGCACAGCTTCTTTTAACCCCTTAACCGTGTCACCCTTTTCAAACAAATGAATTCCCCGTTGCTGATGAGTATTATTTTTCATATGCTTTCGACGAGGGTAGACTGTACTCGGCTCAAGGGTTAACAGAATCGGGAACAGAGATCCGCGACATCGATTAAAAGCGGCGAAGACAGGAAGATAGGAATCGACTTGTGCGTTCTACTTTCGAATACGTGCCTCGAACGCGAGTCTCAAAAGTCAGCGAGCAATTCTAAACCTAACGTTTGGGCAAAAAATATCCGACAACACCGACAATGTCCCTCTAAGACCGCCGCGTCGAGCCGATCGACACTCGAGCTACCTCGTTCTTGAATTCCTTCAGAGAAACTTTTCCATCGATCGGCTTCTTCATTCGTCACGCGTACAACGCACGCACACATGCTCGAATATAACATCATACATACCTGCACATACATGCACACATATACACGAGCGAGACGGTGTTCCTCCGTGCGAATCCAATGGGCTAATTGCGTTCAACGCTTTAGCCTCGGGGAATTGCCGGCGAGTTTTCGGACCTTCAGAGAACTCTGTACCACCGTTGCTTCTCTTCTCTTTCTTCTTCTTCTTCTTCTTCTTCTTCTTCTTCTTCTTCTTCTCCTTCTTCTTCGTCCCCTTCTCCTACTTCTTTTTTACGTTCTCGAGGACGACCGAATTGCTCGATGGAAAATGGGGCGTTCGTGTTCGTGTTCGAGTTTCCGGGGATCTCGTTCAAGAATTGGTTTCACTCTGAGCGGGATAATCCGTAAACCGGCTCGAATTCTTCTGGAATTTTGCGTTCGAGCCCAACGAGCTAGAGCTCGTATCCTATGGATCGTATCGACGACCAGGCAGTGGCAGCAGAGTCACAGAGTCGATCCTATTCCTTCAAGCTTCCCCTTTTTAACGATGATTTCTTTAATATTCCTTGCAAATAAACTGGAACAGTTTGATCAATTACAATTGGAAAGGTTGAAATTTTCCCCGTGCTCTTTCGGATTTGCAGGAAATATCGCGCGCAGGAAACGCAGAGTCGATGAGCGATCGATTGCGAGCACGTTGGAAAGCCTCAGCCCTCGAAAGTCACCGAAATCAAGTGCTACGACCTAGTCGAACGATTTCTCTTAACTGATATGCGCTTGACGTTGCGTTCTTCCAATGTCCATACACTCCGCTGGAGAATCGCGTAGAATCTCGGTACATTGGATCCAGTGGCTATCGAGGAGCTCGGGGTTGATTAACGTGCAAACGAAACTCGATTTGTGGGTAAAAATTTGCGGGCTGATTCGCAAGGATCGATATGTCTGTGCCTATTAGTCAGCCGTCATATCAGGAATATTAAAAATATTTCATTCCACGAGGCTCTCGTTTCTCACACTATTATTATCCCGAAATGTCTCCGATAGTCGATCAACGATACCAACGTTGCACACACTTACAATATAGCGGTTGAAAAAGGCTAAGAAGGCTTAAAAGGCCTGAGAAACGTCAACGAAACTTTCCAAGTGCAAACAGCCGCGGCTGAACGACCGTCCCCTCCGATCGAGCAACATCGCCCTGACGCTCCGTCTGTCGGCGCGTCGCGTCGCGTCGCATCTTCACCCCCGCGAAATCGTTGGTTCTACGACTACGATAACATTATTGACGCATTCTAGCGGACCACTAATGACGATCCACCGCGTTCGTCTAGGTATTTTCACGCGCGAGACCCGCTGCTAGGGCTCGCCAATCCCTCCCGTTCCCGGCCTCGGTCCCTGTCTCGATCACGTTCCCGTTCCCGATCGATCTCCGGATAAATGGTCTCGGATCGGTGGAGCACGATAGATTTGCCATCGGAGCAGGGGCTCGCGCTGCCGCACCACTTGGTTTCCTTCAACGGCGGACACGAGGATCCACCGCGACGCGGCTTTATCGCTATCTTCCGCGTCCTCTGGGTCTCTCCGACTCCGCAGCTACGGCTGCAGGCGCTCCACGGACCCCATTCCCCGAGCTTGCAGTCCCTCGGAGGACCTGCAATAATCGACGAGGCACTCTTACTCGGTCCACAGCAGACTTGGTTAAACGTAAGCCGGATTTAAAAGGCGAGGTTTAATTGAGCCTCGATCGACGTTCAATCGAGCGCGTCGCTAAACCCAAGTCTCCAAGAGACGAGGGAATAGTCTTCGAGAACAATCTGACTGGGCTTGTGGCCTAGGCTTAAGTACACTTTAATGAGAGTGATTAGAGAAAAGGAGGTATGGTAGTCGTGGCGCGCTTGTGTTTTATGTTCGTAGGTATGTGCAACGTTAAGGGATCATTCTGGTTAGACGGTTTGATAAAAATCGAATTTTTATAATATTTTTCGGAAATACATATCCTCAACAATGTACTGTTAAATTTTCATTGAAAAATTCCAAATATTTTAGCTTCTACATAGGCATTTTGTAGGAACCGCAGAGGCTCGACCACCATAGATGAAAACTTTGAACGCGTTTTTCTTGGAATGTCATCTTTTCACACGGTGCAGGTAAAATCTCAAAATCTATCGAACCGATTGCTTTATAAATTGAGCTGCTTATTCTGCACTCCTATGCTTCTGGCCGGTACTACAACCAAGTATTTCTGTTGAGTATACCATTTAAAATCGAAAATAGCACCGAAAAAACAGCCGAAATACATTGATTCTTGTTTTTTGCTCGCCATTTGGTTAATTTTAAGGATAAATCATTTATTCTAGTACGGGCCATAACGACAGCCAAACTAATCAAGAATCTCTTTTGGTTTCAGAGAAGTCCAACTGCTGAAATCACCTGCACGAGCGAGGCATGAGTTTTTAAACATGTCATCAAAATCGCTTTCAAAACTATTTTAAAAACAATGATTTTATTACTTTTATATTTTTTATTTACTGTAGAAATACAGTTTAATCAATAGAAAAAAGTTTTATTCCATTACTATAATTCCTGTCTTCGCAATAAATTCCTGAAAATCGCTGAATTTATCGGCATGCTAACCAGAATGACCTCTTAAACGTGCTCTCTGTTCGTCCTATAGTCTCTATATAGCCTTAGGTATCAGAAATAGGGGAGAGGTGCCAATATCGTACTGGTCACCTAAATCGTGTCTCGTCAATTTCTCAGTAATAATTAATGAATGTAAACGACATCTGACAATAAAAATATCAAGTAAATGCGAAATAAGAAATAGAAACAAAACCTTTTGAGTTTACACACTATTTTGTGCGTGCTATAAACATTTTAAAAAATCAGTAGGGGCCTAAAAGGTGAAGCTACAATATCCAATAGTCATTTGCGTCGGAACTAGCAAATATGAAATATAACGTAAAATGTCTTAAGTGGTACGATATAGGCGAACCTCCCCTAGCCAGCGAATGAGACGTGAACTTGATCTGAAGCGTGTGCTTGGATACCCGAGCTACATGTATAATGTCTGCATGCACAGTAAACGCGACAGACGCTGCAGCGGCAACCGAACGGGAGAGTAATATCTTTGGAAATCGAATGCGCGTCGATAGAGGCTACGATTCCGAATCAGATGACGGCCCAAGAGAAACGAACTTAGTTAATCTACTCACGTGTTCTCAAGCGTTTCCCTTTGGACGTCAGTCTATGATGCTTCATCCTGAGCCTGTGCTGACGCTGGCTTGTGATGTCGGTTGAATTCCATGAATGGCCAAGACTATTTCCACCGGATGTGTTCGCCATCTTCCTCTGAATATCTTTGAAGATTTCAGCCTTTTGCGCCTCGGCCATCTGCTTGTATACCTGATAATATGGCCAGCCAACCTTGGCCTCGACTTTCGAGATGTTCGGCGCGGGTGTCGCGCCGTTTCTTGCCCTTTGGAACGCGTACGACGACGCGATGCTGTCTATGATCGCTGCTTTATTGTCTCGTGGCAGTTCCGTTGCCACGTGCCCGCTTCCTGTCGTTGTCCAGTACCTGGAAACCAACAAGATCGACGGCGCTGCAGAGACGCAATTTCAGGCAGAGGCAACTTTATCGCTAACTCCTTCCCCACCGAGATGAGCGGCGGAGAATCACTGCCAACCCGTGCTAGCCTGTGCGCGCTTCTTAATTTATTTCCTACGCATTTGCATGATTTCAATTTCGCCCGACGAAATCTGTTTCCCGTTGGGATAGGATAGACTTTCCAATTGGCTCCCCGACCGTGGCTCGTCTCTCGCTAATTTCGTTTCGCGGATTACTTATTATTTTTCCACTAGCTCGAAAGGGGGTGTTGGTCGCGAGGCGTTTCGGGATCGATCGAAAGGCCATTGTCTCCGATGATTGTAAAAATGAATGTTCCAGCTGAGAAGCCTGAGAGAAAAGGGCTCGCGCGACGGTTAACCCGCGCACGCTAGAACCATTACGAGAATCACGGAAAAGTTTACTTTGCGTAGCTCATTTACGTCCTCCTTATTATTAATGGTCTCGTTAATATTAAACATTGTTGGCGTCGTTATTTGCCTTACACGGTAATTTACATTTATGCGGATCCGGCCGCACTATTTTTCGCTTCCTTTTCACGGCCCTGTTCCCCGGCGCGGCGCCTCGCTGGCGGTGAGGGGTTTAAACTTTCCGTAAAACAACGGAATAAACTACGCTTTCGTTCAGGATTTAATTATGTTTTTCCGGCGAAAACGCTGCAACCAAATGAAGAGGAAAACACTTGGCATTTTTGCGGCTTCCACTTTTAAATTTTAACGTGCAACCCTAGTGGAATTGCTTCACCTACGAATCCTCCAATTAACTTTGCCGCCGACTTAGCTAATTTTCTAATTACCGTCCGATGCGCTTCAGATGTTATGCAAATCGCGTGAAATTGTAAAAAGTGAGGGAGGGGAGTCAAGGGGGCTCGACTGCGTGCCAACTAGTGGTGACTGGCGAGGGAGTGTCGTGCATTTGCACGGATAGGACTCGCGATTGAAAAGGCCAATAACCGATTCGAACGAGTCCAGCCCGAGAGATGCTTGCAACTTGCAACAGTTCTTTTTCTACTACTGTGCTCGCTAATGGTTACAATTCCACGTAGACTGCGCGGCAAAATAACACCACTTTTGTCCTTTTTTCTCGTAGGAAATCGTTTAAACCGCGCGGATTGAATTTGCGGAAACAACCATGAGCCTCAGCGCTTTGCGTGATCGCGTTTTGTTTTCAATTCGCCGCGAAGCAGCTGAAAGCGCCGAGAATGCTGCACCAAAGTCGGCCTTTCGTCAAGGATCAAACAACGAAATAAACCCAGTCTGCGCCCGCAATAATCCGGTAAAAGTTTTCAACAGGATTTTAACATCGATTCCAAAGAGACAGGTATGGAGACATGTGCATTTACCAGTCGCGTTTCTCACATAAACGGGAATGAATTTAGAGGAACTGCAAGCTTGCGCGAGTAACTGAAAATATATTTATGAAAACACGTTATTATATTGAATTTGCAATTCGAATTGCTCATTACTGCGATCGGTTAGCCGTTGGATGGGTGGTTTTAAAATGCAGATGCTTGCCAGGGCATAAATTCCTGTCCAACGGCTGACAACGGTAAATTCCGTGTTCCCAGTGGTTCCGGCTCCCGTCGCTGACATCTTTTTGTAAAAATTTAGAAACAACCTTATCCTGACGAACTGTCGAAACGAAAAGTTTTTTTTCTTTTCATATTCTCTAATTAAATAAACGTACGTCGGAGCGATTCTCTGCGAGCCACACGGAAAAATATCTTTTCAGTCTGTACTCTCGATGATGTCCTATTTCCACAGCCTGTTTTTCGCGATACGTCTGGACAGTGTCGCGCGGTTTTCAGCCCGCCAGGCCCGCCGGATGTCCTTTATGCGCGAGCGCCCATTCAATGCGTCTTCCTGGTTATCGTCCAAGCTTCCCTGGCAAGCGTTTCCGGTTCGGGACCTATTTTTTCCAACTCCACTTTTCCCATTGTCTCGAAACGAATGGAACGGGGTTACTCGGGCAAGATGTTTAAATCTCGTTTTAGAAATGGAAATTTTTTCTTCTTTCACGCGCCGTACGTCAGTTACCGTTTTCGAAATTTCTAGGTTATTTCAAGTACACGTCAGGTTTTCTCTGGTCAGGAGAAATTCGATAGGAATAAATAAGCGAACGCAAGGAACATACCTGTATCTCTGAGGGTCCATTTCTTTTCGTTCTTCGGCGATGGCCTCGTTCAGGTCCCTGTTCGGATCGATCCCCCTGGGGGTCGGACTGTTCGCTAGTAGATTGTCGTTGCTGACGAACTCCACTTCAACGTCGTCCTCGTGATACGTTTCGGTTAACGTATACTCCCGTAGCTGCAACACACGTGCGACGTGGTCTGGATGAAAAACATTCTCGCGCGTTTCGCGGATAGTTTCGCGGTTAATCAATCGTAGAATAATTTCCTGTTCTTTACGAGACTTTGCACTAGCTTGTTCTTTTGTTTCTTTCAAAGTTCGTAATAAGTTTACAGCGTTCCCCAGCATGCGGTTCGCGGGTGGACGCTAAACGACGAGGAAGCAGTCGTTTGAAACTGCCTCAACTTGGGCGCGATCTTGCTTCATCATCACTTTCGAAATTCGAATCGACGCCGACGCGACGGAATTGGTCCAGCCGTTTGGCTTGAAAGCTCGAAGGTGAGCTCAGCGTCGAACTTTGCGCATTCCCGTGCGAACAAAGCACACCTAAATTATCCAGTAATACCGCCGCGCCCGGATAATAACCGGCAGACATAAACCGAATAATCGCGAAGCAGAATTTCCACCGTGCCCTATAATTTTCGACCCGGAAACTCGAATCGGTAATCTGCCGCTGATCAAGCTGTCCCCTCCTTCAATTACCCACCTCGCAACTTCTGCTTTTGCTTCTCCAGCGGAATCCGTGGCAAACAATTTCTAATCGGATCTCGGCTGACGAATTGATTCAAATTCCCTAGTACAGAGGATACTCCGATGCCGCAAAAAAGGCGGCGAGGCGCAAAAAAAGACTCGGCCAATATCGTCCAACGGAATGTTGAAAAGCGGAAATCCGACGGTGTCGCGAATGCCGCGCACCGATGCTTTCACTCCGTGATT
Source organism: Andrena flavipes (assembly GCA_963971345.1). Classification (NCBI taxonomy): domain Eukaryota; kingdom Metazoa; phylum Arthropoda; class Insecta; order Hymenoptera; family Andrenidae; genus Andrena; species Andrena flavipes. The sequence continues at coordinate 33,547,962 of OZ020481.1, forward strand.
AGTTCTCGCGCGAAGGATCCCGAGGGAGGCGCATCGACAAAGTATCGGTTCACAGTCACGATCGATCGGTTCAAACGGATTTTCAGAGGGACGCTGACGCGACGCGGCTGGAGGGTTCGGGGTTGGGATGTACGTGGTAGTTCTCCTCCCTCCTCCCCTCTCTTTTTTCTCTCTGATCGCGTTTTTCCCTCTTCTCCGGGCTCAGTATGGATTCTTTTTCACCCTGTGCCCGCGAGATAGCAGACTAGAAGTCCGCCCTGTTCGGTCGGAAGCGTAGCGGAAGTAGAGGAAACTTCACCGCGATTATCGGGCCGATGGTCTCGGAGTCTTTTGTAGCGGCGTCGCGTCGTTAGCAGGACGAAAGCCGATGCTCCGGTTTACGATAACAGAATTGAATGTTTCTCTTTATCTTATCGGTCGTGTGCTCGCCATCGTTGCAACTTCGATAAGTATAAAAAGCTGTACTGCACGTCCCACGCCCCCCTATTTGTATTTTAAAATGTACCTACTAGCAAAATGGGCTGCCGCCAACAAGTTCCCCGATCGAATACTTTTGTACCTATCTCGAGCATGATTCGATGAACGCGAGTTTTGAGTAGACGAGGGTGATTAACTTTATCGAGGAGAATTAGCCGTATCGTATTTTACAAGGGGTGGAGATAATTACATAGCGATAAGGTCTCGTCAGCATCGGGGAAGGGATTAAACAGGACGGACGAAACCTGTCCCTTTATCTCTTCGACGAGTTTTCGAGGGTAATACGATGACGACGTCCCAGCTTCCTCTGGAACCTACATATATACATACTGTCAGCGGCGGGGGGGGGGCTCTCTTTGAAACTGTGCCGAGCGCTAATTAAGGTCTAATTAATTGTTTCACGTACGGTGGCAGCTTCCAATTATGGTTTCCAATCGATTATCAGGCTCTGCGGTGGACGTACTTCCTAGTTCGTATTCAATGAAATTCGAATACCGTGGAAAAAGAGTTAAGTGAAAGCAAGGTAAAGCAACTCGAAGAAATCTAGGTATGTACATGTGAACGTAGAGACCAGGAAGTAGGCCAATGACGACAGACGAAACGAGGACGGTACCTAAAGCGTTCCTTACGATCAGGGCACTCCCCGTTGTAGAACTCGATTAGTAATAATCTCTAATTAAAGTCACCGCGTAACTGACGCGTCGCGCTGTGTCGTCCAATTAAGTGGAGCAGTTTCTCGGCTAAGTTGCGAGACCAATGCAGTTGTTTCTTTCCTCATCGCTAGTCGTTGAGAGAGAGAGAGAGAGAGAGAGAGAGAGAGAGAGAGAGAGAGAGAGAGACGATTTTGGGAGAACCATGCAGACACTACCGCGCACTCGGAGAACGGAGAGATTAGGATTTTGGGAAAGCAGATACGGTTTCTGGTGTCTGGTTTCTCGTAACGAATCTGAATCCTCTGACTCGGAGCACTTTTCCTCCTCTCCGACAGAAGTCACCGACACGGGCGCGGCGACGCGACATTTCGGGAAACAAAAACCCTGCAGAGAAAACGGAGCCGTGAATAGAGGTTGCAGCTGGTGGCACGAAGGGCTGATATTACCAACCAAAACATACCTATCTGTACGTGACTGAGAAAATTATCTCGGTTACACGTTGCGTCGCTCGAGTAATATTCGAGCGGAGCTCGCCCAGTTGCCCGAGTTCTCTTTACACATCTCCTGTATTTCCCCCCACGCTTCTTTCCACCCATCGTCTTTGCTATTCTTATTTCGCGCCTACGTGCGATTCTTTGTCTTCCCCTCCTCTGAGACCGACAGCAGGGCACTGGGATAGATGCTGCCGTACGTATTCTTTTCATGGGAATTTTTCGACTGAATCGAAATCCACGGTTTACGTGGCAAAAACATCATTCCATAAATATTATAACGTTGCAGTACTCGGTAGAGTCGGTATCGAAACGTAAAATATAGCAACCCAACCGATTATATTAGCGATTAACTTTACTACTTGGCTTGGCCCGAAATTTAAATTCTAATTTTATAAAAAAAAATTTAGTTTTCTTGTGAAAATGGTTACATTCACAAGAAAACTCTGGGATCATTTCGTGATCCCAGAGTTTATAGTTGCTAAGTTTTTAGGCGACAGACAAACACACACACAAACATAGAAGCTTTCTGCTTTATATATTAAAATTATTTCGAGTCGTGCAAGAGATACTGCGATACGGGTGTAAATGAAGAGCGGTTATTACATCCCTGGTCCAAACGAATAGCCAATTCGAGGGAGGGGGAGTACAAAAATCGAAGGGGATAAAGCGCGGCGAATAAATCTCGCGCGTATTTACGAGCAGTGTATTTACGCGTTCATTTGCTCGGTGCAACGGCAAATGCTGGCGGGCGCGGTGGAAACGTCGAGGGCGAAGGGTGAAGGACGGAGGGCAAGGGGTTGGTTAGCCTCGGGGCGTAAACACAAATTCGAAAATTTCGACCCCTCCGGTTTCCGTGCAAACGACACCTTCTCGTTCATTAGCGCCCCGTGTCGAGCGAAACCTAATCTACGCGAGAATATACACGGTCGCAACACACGGTAACGCACGTGCAAAACCAATGGATCGTGCAGGTAGCTCGGCCCGCTACTCCTCCCCCGGCTGCAAAGGGAGAGGAGCCCGTATTTACTCGCGACAACTCCAACAACTCGCATAAATTTCAACCATCAGTTTTTAAGTGAACAACCCGGCCAGCAAATCGACTCTGGGTTGCTGGGTTTTCGCGTGTCCACGTTTGCCGAAGATCGCCTTCGAAACTATTTTAAAGCGTATTATTTGCACCCTGCGTTGCTCGCCCGCTTTTCTAGCATTCGATTTCCCCGAATTTTTCCGAAATCTTTCGATTTCCTCCGATTCGAGGCTCGCTCCTTCTTCGAAAGTTCAACCATACTTCCATGACCCCATTTTCTTTCCTGCTCGTTTTTCAACTCCTTTTTCTCCCTCCTCCTTGCATTTCAACGAGCGCTCGTCTTAATTACTCGAAACGTTGGCAGAGTCTTTGAATTCATCGAATCGTGTTTTCCTGGCGTGCATCGCAGCGTTGGGTCAGTTGCTGCGAACCAACTTTCAGTCGGTTCGTGGTGTCCCTTCCTACATCCCGGATTCGTGAAAACAACTCTGCCGTCCCAGTTGCACCACAGAATGCACCGTGCACTTTAGGTTTCCCGTTTTAGTACTTGAACGCCCCAATGAAGTTCTACGTTCACCGTTTTGGTTCAAGGATCTTCCGTAGCACAGTCAGTGTTTGCGAAATCCATGATCGGTGGATGCGCCGATGAAATTCTCTCTGCAAGATTCGTCCAAGCCAGCACAGTGCACGCCACTTTGATCGCGCGCTCGATATATCAAATGTTTGCTTCTTTTACAGCTACAGATGATATTTGTAATGGAAGTGGGAATGCCCTTTATATTTAAGTATACTTATTATCATGATATCGGCATAAGTTACTATCAGAATAATACGTGAGTATTATTCCAACCTCTGGCGGTGCCAGAATTGAAAATCAGACCATGCGCACTCTTGCTACCCGAGACAAGCACCTTTCAACCCTCGCTCCGCGGTAGCTTCCGCGTCCAGATGCTGAGATCCACTCGACTCGCTTCGGGATCAACTTGCAACGTTTTTATCGTCGCCCAACTTTTTCCTCGGCAAAAAACCTCTTCGATATTTAAAAGCCCGACACCCTGTCGCATCTGCAACCCTAAAGAGACCTGGCAGGAATTTAACGACATTCGTCTAATTTGTAATTGTAAATGGAGAATTGTACGCCGCACGATCCGAATGGAAAATAAACGCAACGTTGGAAACGCAGCAGTTAATTGCATAATACTCTAATTTGTGTATATTCCACGGAAAACAGAGGAAAGTTTGTTAGGGTAGGTAAACAAGTCCGCGACCACTCCACCTGGCAAACTGGAACAATTCGTAGGAATAGCAGGGAGGAGTGTTCGAATCAGCGCCGCTCACCTTGTTGACTTAATTTAACCGGTAATAGAGTTTGATTAACTCCGCGACGATATCGAGCCCCGACTTGGCGCGAAACTTATGGAATACAGCTTTTACAAGTTCCCGCTGCATCATTTATCCTTTGCTGCTTCTTTCAGCCGTCTTCGGTAAGAAAACGATCAGCCGCAAGCACCGGTTTACCGGGGAAGCGTAAAAAATAAGGGTACCTACTACTACCGCTTCGGCAGCATAAATCCATCAAGAAACGACGCGACGTAAAAACTTTTTATACCGCTTTCTTTCCTCCGCCGCGCCGCACCGATCCTCTCCGCTTCGTCTAAGAAACGACGTTCCATTAGTAGAGTCAACGTTCCTCCTACTCGTTAGCATAATTCTTCGTTCATTGGTTCGCGCGAACGCCCGGCGAAAGATAGCGAAAAATATTTGTTCAAGTTACAGCGAAAGGAGGAAAAGCTGCAATACAGTTGTAACGGCTGCTAGGGTAATCGGCAACTCTGATCACGAACACGAGGGGAACGGACTTGGGCGACGCAGACGCCAACTCGACCGGGCAGGTGGTGGAAAATTCAGTTTGCCAGAAACTCGAATAACTCGCGTAAATTTGACCGTTCGGTTTTTCGACACGGTCGTCGGTCATCCGACGTTCCCAATTTCTATTCCGAACCAGCGGCTTTAGTTTCCCAACTAAAACTGCGGTCCGCAGTTCGAACGAGGCCAATGATTAGATGACATTCGTTAACTAGCAGTAGTCGGTACCATCAAGCCTCGCGCCAAAGTTCAGCGGAACTTGCCGCACAACGAACGAACAAAGGAACGCGAGTCCCTCGTGTTTCGCTACTTTTGCCTTTTTAAATGCGAGCAGTCGGCGATAAGAGCGCGATAATTCCTCTCCTTTAATCCCACGGCGAATTAAAACGGTTTCCTCTCTTTTATTCTCGCGGGATCTCGGTGCAGTTTGCCAGTTTACGCGGCTGTAGTGTAATAAACTGATTTGGAAGGTTGATGCCGCTGTTTTGTTTCAGCATTCAAGTCGTAGTCGCAGCCGCAGTAGTTAAACCGTGTTTTCTAATCAATTATTCGCAAAAAGTAATTAAACCCGTGAAATACTACAACGCATTATTTTCCACTGGTAATGCCGCAAAACATACGAAATTCTCGTCGCGCCGCTGGACCGGGACTCCCATAAATCTGTGGTCGGTGAGGTCCACCGAACGTCCTGCGACCGCCATTCCTCTTCGGACCGAGGAGGATCTCCCCTTTGGTAGGTACTGCAGTCCGTCTGTGGACCGTATATGCAGTTGCTTGTAAAACCTAGCCGCACGCGAGGCACGAAGCTGCACGTGTTACCTGCTTGCCGACGGTCAACTTGGCCGTCTTGGCCAACTTGCCCGGCAGAGCTAGTAATCGGATCACCAGCTGCGCGCTACGAACAGAACATTTATCCCTTAGGATGAACTAGCCTAATCGAACTGCACACCTCGTCCAGCCAATTTCCTCTCGTTTCGACTCATCGATCAAAAAGTTTCTGGCGCGTTCGAACCTGTCAGAAACCTGTGCAATTTCAAATCCATTTCTGACTCTATTCCAGCATATTCCATCAAACTCCCCCGCTTCTTTTTTGCAGTTTCCAAAAAGCTGAACACGGCAATGAAGCTTTCGCGGAATTTTTGTTCGCTAGATATTTGATTTCGCAACGCGGCGCGCGGACGAGGACAGCTAAATTCCCAAGCAATAACGAAAACAGTGTTGGGAAGGGAATCGTTCCGGGGGATCGAGGGGCAGGCGTGCAATTACATCGGTGCCGGTGGAATAATTGAACGGTTGGATCGATTAGAATGACAACGCAGTATTAGCGACGCTGCAACAACACGCGTATTATTAACGCGCACGCGAGCCAGTTTCTCCCTTTCGAGCTCCGCCGTGCCCGACACATTTATCATTATTAATGCATGCAAACTCTCTGGATCACCAGCTTTTTGTTCGCGTCCATAACGCTCCAATTTAATGCCTTAAAGCACAACGCACACAGCGCTCTCTCCGTTTCTACTGAATCGCGATTCCTTCATCCGCCCTCTACTTCTCTAGCCTTTCGCCTGTTTATGTACAGAGCCAGCGATCTCCGAGGATTTTTTATCTTTCTTTCATCTCTTTTCAGCAAAAAAATTCACGTCAAATTCGGCATTCTTTTTCTCGCTGTAAGGTACGCAGCTCACCAGACTGCGTGTTTTGTTCGCAGCTGAGGTTTTCGACCGCGCGAGAAGCCTTTGTGCTTGCTGCGTTTCTACCGCGGCTAGGTCCCTCCCCCCCCCCCCCCTCCGGTGAGCGCAATTAATTCTTGAGAGTTTATTAAAAGTAATTGCGAAAATAATTGCTAGCCGCGGCGATGAACGTAGGCTTTTTATTCGTTCTCGTTTCGGCCCTCGTTCCTGCCAACCTTTAAATTAACTGTGTCGAGTATACACGCCCAGTCCGTTTACTTTACACTATACACTTTACACGATCGGGCGAGCAGAGCGATGAATGAATGGAAATGAATGCGAAGGTATCGGTATCGTTCCCGTCCCACCGAGTTTATCCATATTAATCCGAGAGGAGGTGATACAAGGCCGTGTACGATCGATACGATGCTGGTGGTTAATATATACGATGCGTTCTCCGGTCGCCAATTAAGGTTTAAACGTGCACTCGATAGAAAATATAAAAAGTAAACGATGAAAGAGGCACATTGTTGAAATGGTAATGCAGGTTATTGGATACAATTGGTCGAGTAGCCATCGAACGATTCGGTATCTAGTAATCGAGTGGGCAGGTGAATATCTGTTAATCGAGGTGCGAATCCTTCTTCGTTTATGCCGCGTGTAACGAGCTCCGCGGATCGATGTAGCGTTTTTCACCACGAGAAGATACAGATGTATGGTACCACTACCTACCTGTGCAGAGGGGTGCGAGGAGCTGACGCGTACGCGCTGCGCAACGTTAAACGGATTTGTCCGGCGTAAAATCTATAATACTGGCACCGACGATAATTGCCGCGGCAGTCGCCGCTGTAATTTAATAATTACCGGTAATTTTGCCTCGTTTATTGCCGCCTGGCATGTCCCTGAGCCGCGATCTTTGCGGCTAACGCGATCAGACAGGGGAACCGTGAGGAATTGCAACCGTGGGATCCGACTCGATAACTCGATATCGATCGCATGAATTTACGAAAATCGAGGGGCCACCTCTTCGCGGACACCGCAGGGAAAAGCGTGCTTATAATTAGAAGCAATAGACTGCGTTAAATACATACATCCTGGTTCAGTTTCGTTTTATTTGTCACTGCGCGTGAAAATTCGAAAATTCGATAACGAGATTTTCCAGCGAACTCGTGAGTTACACGACGACGAATCTAAAGGACAATTCTACTCAGGAACGAATTTAATTGGCGCAGCTTCCAGATAGCAATGTACAACGATAAAGCACAAGAATTCGATCATCCCGTTATTGATATATCGATACCGGTAGACGTTCGCAAAGTGGACAGGGAAGCTAAATTCGATTTGCGCTGAGCGAGCGAGAAAAGCTGTCTATTTCGGCCGATCGCGATCGGCAGAAATACGCGGGGGAAAAAAAACGCTTTCGTATATCGTCGGAAAGTCCGCGAATGGAATGGCTGCGTGATTTAATCAACGTTCCCGATTATCGAATGAAATTTTCAGCGATCCTTTCCCCAGGGAACGCCAGGAATGTTTCGAGCGGGTTCCGCGCGCGATAGACCGAAGATGATATCCCCAAGCCAGGCTGCGCGGTCGCGGATAATTAAAGTGGTCATCGGCATGCTCATTATCGTGATTTTGTCATTACGTCGGAAACGAGTGGCGTCGAGGATAGACGGTTGAACGCGTCGCTTGCATCAGCTGCAGCCACCACAACCCGCTGGTTAATCCGTCGATAATCGGGCAAGGCTGACAAACCAACGCCGAGGGCGTTCACGGAAGAAGGGAGTACACCGTGGCCGGTTAACCAGTTGTCCAGTTGCGGCGAAATAGCCAAGTAGAAAAGAGACGGGGAGGAAGGAGGTAGAATCCATCGAGCGAATCAAAATTCGCTGGCAACTGTCGCGTAGAAAACACTCTAGGTTTCTAGATAGAGAATTAGAGCGTTCGGTAAGCACGAGTGCCCTCCTATTTCCTAGGTAAAGCCAAACTTTTAACAATCTGACACGGTGCGCGAGCCACTCAAAGTTGTAACCAGTTCAGCTGCAGCCGAGCGATAAAAAATTCTATCGCGGATAAACTGCGGCCCGCAATTCTGATTACGGGCTTCGAGTTCACTCCGTCGAATGTATACGCTCTGCTCGTTACGACGCGCATAGAGCGCAATATGCGCGGTTTGCATCGACTCGATGAAACGGAGCAACATTCTGCGGATTCCATAAATTTTTCCTTCGTTAGAGTTACGCGAATTGTGTTGCTCGTAATTTCACGATGGAAACGCGCGTCAATTGTTCCAAGTAGGAAGCAGTCGATATCCTACGCTTAACAGGGTGACGAGTGTTTCGCATTCACCACGTTAATCGCGCGGGCATCAATTATTCGGTTTTATTCCGTGAAAACAGGCGTGGATAACATTAATCGTAATGTTTTTGTAAATCTGGCCAGTTTGGATTAAACGTAAATACCCTAATTTCCTGTGTATGTAGTAATACCTATGAAAGTTGAGCGCGGACGGCTGCAGTGGAAGTGGTCCGTATATGGTCAGCCGCTCGCGTCGGTGTTATGTATTTCGCGGCTAACTACTTTATAGGTCTATTATAAACGATTCCTTAAGCGTCTGATGTTTATTATAATAAGTGAAGTTACGGCACTTTGAAACTCCACCCGATATTACCCATGGCGCCCGGCAATAAGACGCAAAGTGCTCTCTCTCTTTTCAAGTTTAACGAGAGGGCGAAAATACGCGCGCCGTAAATGTGCATTTGCACAAAGACCGTGGAGAGACCGAATTTCATTGGGACAAGAGTCTTTGACTTATTCAACGGCGTAGTGCGTACTCGCCAAATATTTATCGTCGTTAATTAATTACGAGAATTTCTTTGTGGCTCCCCGGCTCCTTCAGCTGTACATTGTACACTCGTACACTGCTGCTTTGTCTTAATTTACTCGTTAATTACATTTGAAACTTATGCCGAATCCAAGTTTCGTTAGAATTTCAACGTTACGTTACATGCATAAAGGCTTTTCTACGTGTACAGCAAAAATATAGTTTTTAATTTAATTTAAAAGAGGCGTACTTGAAGAATTCCCTCTGAGGCCAACGTGCCCCATTGCATTTGTCAGGTAGATTTCATTTTCTACTTTAAAAGTTTAAAAGAATTTTTGCAAGAAAACTAAGCAAAACTGTGCGTCGCGATGGTTGGAAAGCATCGAGAGAGCGCAAGAAAAATCGACCATGGGAAATAAATCCTTATGGTCGGCGAAGCCCATAACGTGTCACCAGTTATAAATTCTTACGTTTCCGCTCAAGTTTGAAATAGTGGCGGCGAACGGAAAGGGAGTTGGCGATCCTCAGTCACTGTACTCTCTTTCGGCTTCTTGCGCCTCGTTCTTCATCTACCAGTGTCGCCTACGCGAGAATTGAGATTTCACTTGCTCCCAGCAGAACCAACTTCTCCACTCATTTTTCATAGCTTGGTAAATTCTCCCTGCCTTTTTCCTGCTGAAATCTGATCGGACCCTTTCCTTTCCCCTCTCGCTACACTTACATTCCTTTAAAATAAGTATACGAAAGCATAAATTGATTCTATTATATCCAGGAGCGATAGAATTCTTTAGATATTCAGGCAGAAAATAAGATTCACCCCTCGCGACGGGACATGCCGATATTTTCCACGCGAACCACACACTTTCCCCGCCATTCAGTCTCCGAAATCTAATATAGCCGGTTATTTACGTACGTTACTAGAAGGCCAAGTAATAACGAGGCCTTTCAGGCCCTTCGGAAGGGCAAAACGCGAGACTCTTTCAACGGCCGCGTCGTTGTTTGCTCCAGAACTGCGTGCCCGGAATTTCTCTCCGCGTCGACCGTCGCCGTCGTGTACACACTACACACGCGCGCATGCTTTTTCCTTCCCTAGAATCGAATTTTCCACGGGACCTTGGAATGAACAGTTTGCGGGAATAAAAGGTATGGCCGGTATTACGTGGCGCGAGAAAATATTTTCACACTTTTTGGCTGCTTGGATTCTTTTCAAAGGATCGAATTTATAGCCGTTCGACGTGTCGATGTCGGGAGATTCTTTGGTGGCTAAACCAAGGCAAACGAACAATACACGTGGAACGGAGTTTTTTTCAAGATGCTGTATAAAGTTCGGGATTTCTCATTCGTACGGTAACGTTTTCCTTAGTCTAGAGATGATCGATGCCTTTTCCTATATTTGTGGGCCAGCGCTGGAGGTTGATTGCTAGATAAGTCCAAGAGTGTGCTCGTCGATAAACAGCGAAATTGAGATTCAAGGGTGAGTAGAGTCACGGGTCTCTCGCATTTATCTTGAGAACAAGGTCGCTTATCTTGACAGCGAAGCGCTGACACGGGGATTGTGGGGTTGAATTGGTCACAGAGCTCGCGAACAATCATCTCCATTACCTCTAGCTTAATCCTAATAATCCTCCTTCGTAAATGTATTTCCTTTTGATGTTTGACAGCAAGTCGACGGAACAGAGATCTCAATGTTTCAACTTCCTCCCTCGAAATTTAACAGACCGGGTTGGGATAAATTACTTGGCAGAAGGTGGAGAAGAAGAGGGAGAAGATGGAAGAGGAGATAATCGAGAGCAGTCGAGATAATCGAGATAATCGAGCACCTATGAATAGTTGGTAATTACATAAAGTACGCGCGAACATGGAAATATGCTGGTGCATGCGCTCGTGTCATGGTTAACCAAGCTCTATTGCTTTCAGCCAAGTTTGGATAATCCAGCCGGTCGAGGTCGGGCGATCGGGGCTCTGCCGCCGTGCCGCTTTGCCAACTATCACGACCCTCCCTTTATCTGGGCTTCACGATAGTAACTCATGGCTTACAAGCGTTAACGAGTCTCGCGAGATAGAACATAGTCCCCTAGGAGCAATTATAATCGAGGATCATCACCGTAATCGATGCCAAGAAGCGTCGAGTCGCACCAAAAACCTCTTGGAAATCCCAGGGCGTAATTTTCACTCTGATTATCAGGAAGAACGTCGGCTTACCGCATAATTCGGACCACTGTACGTACGTACGTTACCCCTAACTAGGATGTACACGCGCGGCAAGTTTTACCAAACAAAATTATATGGGTAACAGATAGATAATGGAGTAGAAAACAGGGTGCAGGCGGCAATCCCCCAGCTTTAATGTGCCTTAACTGTGTAATATCGTCGCATTAGGCGAAAGCAAGTTAATCGGCATTAACGATAACGGAGCTTCCCAGCCGAATCCACGATCCCCGAACGGCGCGGCGTAACGCTGCTGATTCCCCAACCTCGTCCCTGGTATTTATGCCGCAAGCTTTTAGGATATTAATTTCGAGAACTCTCCATACACGAGCAACTGGGTCACGGAATACGAATGAGCGCGAACATCTCAGAAAATATCGAATTAAACCTCCTTCCCTGTAACGTTTTGATTAAACTTTTCCCACCTGCCGTGTTCAACCCTTGCTGGTTTTCATAATTTCAAAAAGTTTAAAAAAAGTCTCAGGTATGCGAGTAGTCAGTATTGGGTAACTAAATCTTTTCACTGGTCGCCGACCAATGTACATTTTTGGGGATAGGTGTAGAAACTCGGAAAATAATACGAAATACAGAGGAAGAAGAAGAAGAGAAAGAGGACAAGTATTCGTAATGTACATAAATATCCATATGCACGGAAAGCAACGATACGTAATCGTTCTAGGGTATTTCGCGAGCAATCGAGCAGCAATGTGCATTTTCCACCGGTTCCAAGAACACAGACACTATCGATTAGAGGAATCGCTGCACACCGATGAAACCCGTCGCGATACCAAGCGAACATTACGATTGCGCGTTCCAATTTCAAGCTTAATGGAGTACCTAAGATGCTCGAGCTTAATGGAAGCGTTCGCGTGATCGTTTTTTCCCTCCCGCGTTCGTTTTCTCGCCGTAACGTGGAATCGCGGACACGCTAGTATCTGCCTGCTCACTGCTGGCCGTAATAGCGGACACGAATCGCAGGGGAAACAGTTCCGAATTAATAAACGAGAAACCATTCTGCCAGAGTGCGAAAAACCAACCGACCGGGCCAAGTTTAATCAGCCGTGAATTACGCCAGGATTTTTGCTAGCTCTCGGCTTCGCGTGTACCTACCGCGTCGCATCATTGATAAACCGTGTCAGAAACAATTCGATTCGGGGTTACGAAGTTGCTGCTTCATATATTCGTGTGCCAGATTCTATCGTAGCAGATTGGAGTGTAAGCTAAACTATACCATTGCTTCGCTAGAACCGTAATCGACTTGGCCATAGTTAGAAGAGACACCGATACTATACTTCGCCTACCCTGTTGAGTACAGGTGTCTCGTGTAACTCCGAAAACATCGAAATCCCTACGCGACTCAGATTCTGTTCTCGTTCGGTTCTCTTTGTGTTCTTCCAAAACGCGACAGAACCATTTGACGCTCGGTGTCAGCCTAATCCGGACTGCTTCTAGGTAATGCGCGACGTAACTGACTTACCTTGGTGAAAGTGAGGGTGGCTATTGGCGGCAGGCGAGGTAGATTCGGATAATAGAAGCTTCCCGCGGGATGCGCCGGGTATCGTGACGTGATCCTGTACGCGATTCCTTGGGGCTGCGTTGGCCAATTGGCAGCCGTGAATGTGAATCCGTTATCCGTCCCTCCATCCAGTGGGTCCAACTGAGAAAAGAGACCGAGAGAGAGCGCACAGTGAGTCCGTGAATAGCTGGTAGATTTTAATGAGATGGGAGAAGCCGCGTACGAATCGCTCGGATATTTCGCAAATGGGGCACGACCTACATACTTCTCGATCGACGCTTGTCAAACGTGTCCGTTTTTTTCCGCCCCTTTTGCAGCCGAAATTGCTGGGGCCGGTTTAATGAACGGCAGATTATCGATATACCTACGGTCCAGTGGGAAAAGAATTCTTTTCTCCTCTATCGAGGGCAGAATTTTCAAAGAGGAGCTTCACAGGTAGTAGGTACCTACCATGAATAAATTCAAAGGTTCGCTCGGCCATGCCCGGCACTGAAATTTTCTCTAATTGTAAATCTATACTGGATCGAACTCTGGCAAATTATACACGCTCCTATCGCGCGCCGGCTGCTTAGTAGGTAGGTAGTTACTAAACGTATGAATCGATGGTTTTTTTTTTAAAGGAATGGGATTTACCTCGACGGTGACTGTGTCGACCCAGTTGCCCTCCACGCACAGCTGGAAAGAATCGACGCCTACGAACCAGTCGGGGCTCGGATTGATTCGCGCCATGATGCTGATCAGGGTGTGATTCCCGTCCAGAAATGCTCTCGAGATACTCGCCCCTTCGCCCTGCGGAACTGGCGGTCCTGCGAACGAGTGAAGGCAGTTGGAAGAATCCCCGTCACCGTCCAAGCCATCGGTTCTTCCAGTTTCCACGTACAATCTCGCGCCACTCGACAGCCTTTCACCCAATCTGTACAACGTATAAGTGGAATCGTGCGTTCGACCTGCAAAGCAAAGTAACAAAGATCTTTACGACTTTTGACTTTCAACTCTTTGAACTTTTAACGAATCAATGTTTCATCAAGTCTCTGTACAAGAGTTCGTAATACGTTGCTGTACGCTCGACAACATTTCCTGACCATGGCAATACGCTTTGATCACCCGAGAATTAATTAACGAACGACATTGCGAATTTCGCTAACTAGTCGCGCCGCGCAGCGCCGTTAATTAACTGAAAACGGTCAACTGGGCGCGGTAATGCGGCGGCGATGTAGATTTTTCTTTAAATACATATATGCATCGGTCTGTCTGTGGCAGACATGGAGGATCAGGGCAAACGGTTATAGGGATCGTTACCGACCTATCCTTCCGATACGAGATAACCGAATTTATGCGAGCCAGGGAATTTGCAGTCGGTGAATGCAACGCTCGAGGGAACCGTTGTTTAGCCTTTTTCAAATGAGTAGATACCTCCACGTCGAGTGCTAAATATCGCAGACGTCGCACGGAAAGCGCGATTTCAATGGTGGACCCATAAAAAACGTTGTTACAACCTATAGCCAGTGTATTTTTCAAAATCCTCTTCTTGTGCGGTAGAAAAAAATTGCAATTTGTCGGAATATCGAAAACAAAATAGTAAAGGTTGTTTTTAAAGCACTTCTTTTCTGAGCCTGTAATGAAAATTAAAAAATCACTTTTGTAAATTTAAGTAAGTTTTATACATGTTGAAAATTTCATCAAAATCTGTAAACGTTGCTAATCTTGAAGGTTCGAAATTACCTCGTCTGCTTTGTTCGTCATTACTCCACGACATCAAAAAATAAAAAATAATTTATTTCAGGGGTGAGAATCATGATTCAAGCAACGTCTTGGTCACAAAATGTTGGTAAAAAAGTGCTTCATTTCAACTTAAAAAATCCCAATTGTAGCATTAATTCAACAGTAATTACATGCAAATGAAAATTGACAAAATATTGCTTGAAACATGATGAAAATAATAAATTGTGTTTATCTCGAATAGCATGAGCGTTCTGTGTATTTATCACTTTCTGCCCGGCGTTGGATACGACCTAAAATATTAGCTAATGGAGATGGAACATCAGTTTTTATTTATTAAAACGCCGTAACCATCGCGTTCGTGATTACTTCACTCTCCCCTAGTGGAATTTTGGGAACGTTGCGTGTGCGCCGCTGGCAATGAGTTTCCAGCGATCGTCGCCGGGAAATTTCTTACGCGTAAATTCGTACTCGGGACCCAGACGAAATAAGATAAGAAGATATCGCCAGGCATAATAAAATATAAAAGCTGTGCTCTGAACTCCGGGCACGTACCCTCTCCGTAGAACTCGCATGCGGGAACAGAAAGAAGACGTAGGTGTAACATATCTCCGGACGGGGCCTCGGGTCATGGACAGCTATAACTTTGCGTTTTATCAAGGATTCGACAACATCGGAATAAGCGATAACCTTCTCAGAATTCACACATTCGGAAAAGAACGTTCCTCAATTTCAGCGCGGAGTGAATATCCTCCAGAGCGAATATCCCTTTAGCATTACGGCAAAAGCGTACATACTTTGCTGGTTCATCCCTGACAGGCCAGTTCGGACAAATGTTTCGCGCAACGTGTCGGATATAAAGAGCACAAGGGGGTCATTTGTCTCGAAAAAAGCCGCGTTCGCGTTTTCATTTATTTTGCACAGAGTTGGAATTAATGCGTGGACGGATTAACTCCAAGTCCTCAAGAACTTTCGATTGGAAAGGGCTCGTTGATCCATGTCGCTGTTGTAACAAAATTCGTGGTCGAAACGGTCGCGGTCGCTTGGCGACCAACACGCTACATTAACATTTTCACGAACAAAGTTTCCATTGATTGATTTGTTCGTTGATGGGCTGTGAAAAGTTACGTACACGACGAGTTTGCTGGTAAAGCTCTCCATCGGCCAGGCCAGAGATTCTCGACCATTCTCATGATTTTCCAAGTTTCCTCAGCTGTCAGCCTCCGTCGTTGTCAGGGATAAAGAAAAGTGGCTCGATGGGAAAAAGATCAGGATTGGGGGAGACAGGAGAAGAAAGACCGTCTGCGAATCCTTTTCCTAATGGGTTTCCCTGTTGTTTCGAGCATGCTGCGTGTTCTAGTTTGAGAAACGCTGCCTCGAAGCTATTAAGGGTCGTGAACACACGTATAATCGACGACATGAACGTTATTCAAATGGAGCTGGTGTACACCGGCGAGCATTGCGATTCAGGATCAGAGGCTGCCATTAAAATTCATGAGCACCGGCCGTGTAATTTCGTTTTTACGTGCTCGTACGCATTAATACGGTCTCGAACCCGGCAAGACCTTGGACTCGAATGCTTTCCGGGAACTGGCAAACAGTTTTTTTTTTTTGCCGGGGGATGTAGCTTATTGGGGGATGAATTTCGCGGATGGTCGCTCGCGTCGAAACTTTGGCCGCATTTTCAATTTGCCAGGTTACCCGACAAAACGTCACTGGTTGTGGTTTCTCCGTCTGGCTGGCTGAATACGGCCAGACCTGAAATTCGCTTTTCAAAGGGTGGACCTCCACCCTCACTCTCTCCGGCAGCACGCGCTGCCACCCGTAATTCTATCGACTACCAGAGAGACTTAATTACTTGCAAAATTAGCGAAAACCACGAGGGAAATGGCCCGAACACGAGAATTCCGCATGGACGTGGCGCTGAAAGCGATCGAAGGAGAACTGAGAGCAAGAGGGAGACGCCGGGAGTGCTCGCTGTCCTCCAACACTTTCGACCGTCTAAATTCTAAATCGTAATGAAACCCTAACGAAATCTGAGCACAGCAGCCGGGGAGAATGCACGAGGGATGCACCGATCGCGAGCCCTCCTCCATTTTACGTAGGTGGATTTTTTCGGGTAGACGACTGTTCGTTAGCGACATTTAGGTAAATAGTTTCCGCGTGTGTCGCTGAATTTTATTATGTCACGAGCAAATAAAAAACACATGTCCCGTTTTTTCCACGCTTCATAAATAAAATTTCGAGTTATTTCCCGCCGACATTCCTCACCTTTTCATTGCTCGCTGACCCCGATGAAAATGATTAGGTACGCGATTTGGTTTAGACTGTTTTTCGTTTCCACTTTCCCCTACCTTTCTGTTCGTATTACTACCTACGCTTTAGTCATGTAGGTATTCGTGTCTTCTACTGAGCTAGAAAAGATGAAAATTATTATTTATCCTGGAAAGCGAGGCTTCTGTTAAATAGATTAATTCCCTCGACTGGATCACGCCAGCGAACAGCTGTGCATAAATCATCAGCGAAAGTTGCAGCAGAGTCGCGCCTGCAAAGAAGGGTGTAAAAAATTTGGTTAAATTGACTCCAGTGTCGGAATTGAAAGGAATCGAGATGTAGGATGTGGGTGCACGTAGGTAGCTATTCGCAAGTTTCTGGTGGGTTCAGACATGCTCGGGCGGTGCTATGCCGCCAGGTTTTTCGTTGGAAATCCATCAGGCCAGGGAGCCAGCGTGCCAAGAACAAAGCTGCTTTTCACCATTGGCCCGCAGGAATTCCACTACCCCCGATCTGGCCCGAACAATGCGCTTCCCCGACAATACGGAAGCTTTTTAATTAGGAGCTGCTTCTGGTACGTGTGAGTGCGCCCATCTATATGCGTGCCAGAGAATCGCTCCATAGCCTTTCGTTTTCACCAGGCCCGATATCGAGAGCTCGAAACAAGAGAGCCCGCCCTGACAAATCATTCGCGCGGAGACTTTCCAGAACAGAACCATTTGTCTTGGCCCGAATCGGCCGTGCCAATCGCTAGATGAATGATTATGCTTCCCGGACACGCACAGCCAACGAACTTATCGAAGAAGCATCGAACGGCATCGCCGATTTCTTCCAGTATCGACATGCGTTCTCACCGCCACATTCAACGTAGCGTACAAAACAACATTGTAAAGCTGGGAAAACTAATCGCCGTAAAAACTCGTCGATTGCATCGAGTAATCACAATGAAGTGGAATTTTGCGAAGCCGGGGGAATTCTCACTTTCCCGATTTTCCAATCGACCGAGTTGGACGGGTTTCGGGAATGAGAAATTTCAACGCGGAAAGCTTGAGGGACAGAGAGAGAGAGAGAGAGAGAGAGGGGGGGAAAAAATAAACGTTCGAACAGCCTCGACGACGAAGTCGTGGAAAACTGGGACGCGGCGCGCCTCTCGCTGGTAACTCGACAAATTCCGCTCAGGTTTTGCGAATAACTCGGCCAAGTCGCATCCGTTCGGGGCTCGCTCGACAAGTCTTCCAACTAACTTCGACCCCGTGATATCCCGTAGAGGGTAGAGAAACTCAGCTTTATCCGGCCTCGGTTCAGAGCTTCGCCTTTCAACAATTTCATAGGCCCCCAGAAGACTCTCTATTTCAGAATCACCCCTAGGTGGGCATTGTACGGCCGCGGCCCAGGCAGCTCGAGCAGCAAATCTCCGTAGTCGGCGATACAACTTGAACAGAACTTTCCAAACATGTCGGTCCAAATACGATGCAACCGCGAGCCGCAGTTGCACTAGCGTGCGCATCTTATCGCCAGCTTGGCCAGCAGTCGAATGAGCGTCCGCGTCGGTAGATTGAGCGACCGAGACTTGTATCCAGCAGAAAGCGGATAACCCAATTTCGACGGGTTAGGTTCGTGGTACCGGCTGTGCTGCCAACCAACGGCGACGGCGTTTTCTTCTTTTCGCGCCGCAATTCTGCGAAGCATTCCCGCGAAACGTCCTTCCACGCCACGTGGACAGCAATCCAGCAGTGGGATGAAACTTTTGCCCAACTTCAGCTGTCGGCAGTTATGTATTTATATACATACAGTGGACGAAATTTCTATAAGAACGCTAATATTTTTAATAAAAAATGTAAAATAATGTGCTAATACAATTAATGGAAGGCTAGGAAATAGTGACGGAAGGATACAAAATAAGAAAAAGTATTAAGAATTAAAAAATTCGTTGTAGTTTTTGTTATAAACTATGTATAATACTTTAAAGTACAGAAAACTAACGAAATTTGCATAGGAACAATGTATTAAAAACAAAACATTAGTACAAAAAATATAAAAAGTATAATATTAATAAGATGTACTTCCACCACTATGCTGAATTACTTGAAATCTTCGGTTCTCCATAATAAAAATTAATTTTTGCAACGTTGTAATATGGATTCTTTCTTCACTCAACTCTAATTGCCTTTTCGAGCTCCTTAATGTTATTATACTGCTTCCCATTTTTATATACAGCTATTGATAGGATTCCCTATAAGTTTTCTATTGAATTTAAGCCCTGGGAACGAGCGGGCCATCTCTTCATAAGTGATAAATCTTTTTGCCGAAACCATTCGCGTGGCTTTTTAGAAGTATGAATTGCTGCATTATCTTGTTGAAAAAGAACATTTTCTTCGTGGTTGTCTTTTTCTTATTTTGTAGCCTTCCGTCACTATTTCCTAGCCTTCCATTAATTGTATTAGCACATTACTTCACATTATAAAAAATAGTAGCGTTCTTATAGAAATTTCGTCCACCGTATACATATATTATTATAGGAGCCGGAAAAAGGGAGCCACGCGCGGCGCCGCGAATCGAACCTGAGCCGTACGCGTGCTGATCTCAGTCGCGTTTGCCACCAGGGCTACGCCGACTCTCCCTGTCCTTCGAACTCCTCATAAATGGACGCCACCTAGGTGCTAAATAAACTAAGGTCGCACACTAGGCCGTTGCCTAAATGCCGGTATGCCTACTACAATACTTAGGTATATATGGCCGGAGACACAGCGTTAGCAAAAGAGCCTCGGCATCAGTGGAATCAAGGTTGTCCAGTGTGATGGTGAGCACGGTGAACGGATCAGAGGGCGTTGTCGAGGGAGGAAATGAAAATTCACTTGGCCCGATTCCGCAGGAAACGAGCGATTATTGGACAAGTAACCGACGGTGCGATGCGTCGCGTCGAGTCGCAGGCAACCGAGGACCGATGGATTTCCTGGAGCCAAGGGGATGCGCGGGGGATAATTGGTTTACTAATGAATTTATCGGAAGCGGCAATTAGTTTGCATCGAACTGGTCGTCGCGTCGATCGATATCAACGACGAAGCAGAAACAAACTCGGACACGTGCGAGCCACCGTCGCGTGGCGTCGTCACCGGAACATTAATTTCCAGAATTCGTGCTAGAACGGTGAAATGTCTCGTATCCTGGTTAAATGTACACAGAGTTGAACTACACCCTGAACCTGGTTCCCGACTAGATCGCATACACGTACCTACTCTATGCACCTAGGGGAGAGTGGGGTAATTGCGAACACCTAAGCCAAATAGCAAACAAAACGAAAAGTGTGTGAGAAATTAAATTATTTATTATCCACAAACATACTTAAACTATTCATCTATAAAACACTGTGACGAATTTTTGAAAAATTATGATGAAAATCAACTTTAAAAGCGAAGAAGAAAAACCCTTGCTATTCGTAACCCGACTGCCGTGTTGTATAAGTAAACTATTAGCTAATGGAGAAGGAACATCAGTTTTTATTTATGAAAACGCCGTTACCATCGTTCGTGATTACCCCTGCTCTCCCCATAGCAATTCGTCGAATCTCCGTTAACCTCTCGTCGTATCAGTTACCCGTTCAATAGCTTTGCGTGAAAATCCTTCGTCGCAATCCGTCCCATTCAACTGCCTCGAACGTATAGCTGGCGCAAACTTGCACCGCTCGATTGACAAGTCGAGTGTCAAGAGTCCGATACACGTATCAGGGATAAGCCCGGCAGGTAGACAAAGCTGCGACGCAATCAAGTATTAACGCGCTTACGTGGACGAGAAACATCAGCAAACAACTCGGAGGGCGGTTTGGGGTGCACGTCGAGGTTCGAAGGCATCAACGAAACGAACTGCAGACTGCAGCGTAATGCGACTGCACCGTAACTAGCCTGCTCTGTCCGAATTAACGGGGACAACAACTAATTTGCCTTAAGGCCACATAAATTATGAACGCCATCCCTTCTCGACAATTCATCCTACCGTAGCTCGTTTCATTTAATTTCCCACCCTCCGCCAGTATCCTCCCTTCCTTTCTCTATCGACATCTCTGTCGAGAATCGAAAATCAAACCTACCAGAGACCAACTACACATTCTCGGTCCTATATGTGAATCTGGCCTGGATCTCCACTGTTTCGCGATGGATTTCGACGACGATGCTGATGGTTACCGACGAATCGTTCGGCTTGGAGCCTGACTACGTTGGGAAACGAGTGTTCCGAAGCCGTGCAAACAAATGGCGGTCTAACGAACCGACGCGATGCGACGGGTTCGCGCCAAGTACCGTGTTCCGGCACAATGTCCCGTGAAACGTTTAAATGGCACGCATTAGCCGCCGCGACGCTGCCTCCCGGCCATTTCGCAGGATTTCCAGGCTGAAACGTACACCCGTAATGTCGCTGAAACCGTTTGCCTCTATCGGCCATTTTTACACACCTACCGGACCGCGGACTCCTACTTTCCTCGCTTCTTTCATCCTAACAAGTCGAATTATGGACTACGGACAGTATCGATCGACCAAGCGAGTTCTCGTTGCTATTTAGTTTGCGAAGAGTCGGTGGCTCGATCGACCAATTCGTCGGGTAGCTCTGTCGTTGCGAAATTAACAAACCAGACGCTTTCAGTTCGTTTACCATGCTCTACTCAGCGAGTTTCAACAGCCATGCTCCTTACACCTCGGATCGAAAGACCAGGAGCTGCGAGGAGTTCGTTAGTGCGGCTTATCAAGCTGAAAGACAAACAGTGCCGCGAGAGGATTACATACAACGTTCCATTGGCCTGGCCGTTCGCAGGAAGATCCAGTTCTGGTTTTCGGACAAGGAGCAATTTCTCCTGCGAAAAGCCCCATCTGTTGCCGCTGCCCCGTTGACGAACAGGGGCGCGAAACAGGCGTTTGGAAATAACTGCATCAGCTGCGCTCGGCGCTTTTCAATTGTCGCGACTAATAAAATGCAAAGTCGCTTCGATACCGCGGAACCCTGATGGGGCAGGATTTGAAATTCATCGGGAAAATCGCGTTCACGCCGGGCAAATTTCATTTCGCGAACGTTCGGGGGAATTTTTCCTGAGAAGAGCGGCGCGCCGCCACGATTCGTCAAGATTTCACCTTCTGACTCGAGAGATAACGGAGATGAGCTTTTCTGGGTCGAGTGTACTTCCGTGAGAACGGAGGACGGAGGACAGAGTGCGGTGGAGTGGAGAGAATAGAAGTTCCCGCTAGCTGGTCTGGTTATTTCAAGGTACGAGAGCCGAGGTTCAAGTCCATATCTCTTCGTCCTTAGTAACTGTCCCGCTCGAGTACATTGCCTTGGCCACAGATTCCAAGCTCGAACGGATCTGAACAGCTGTTCCTAACCCAATCGCATGTTTCGACCAGTTTTAACAAGCATTTTAAAAAGAGAGATCGTCGGTCGAACAAGCAGAAGCGACAATTCCAGCGAGCGTGCCGATACTTTTGCAGACGTGAAAAAGTCGCGGAAAATACGTCGAGCCAGGATTCATTGTATCGCCGTGCCGCGCCGCGTCGCGCAGCCTCGCGGCCGCATAATGGACAGTGATACACTTCAACAGGTTGAAAACAGGTTTGCCTTTTTCCCCGCAGAACCCTCTCTGGTTTCCGCAGTGAAACACACGGCGAACAGTCTAGGTTATTTAATGTGGTTGGCGCAGTGTGTCTGCGCGACAGTATCCCCGCAAATGGCAGCTACTGTTCGCATCGTGTCAGCCATATCACGGATATTATACGACCAATGAAACTTTTCCCTTTTTCCCGCACGTCGATGAAAGGAGGGCTCGCGTCCGAGTTCTTTTCGTTTCATCAAAGATATCATTTCACGTGACTGCTAGAGATACAATCAAGTGGCAACGTGGCGGTTGAAAATAAAAATTCCATTTGTTAGTTCGCCTTCATAAATAAAAAGTGTTCTAGAAGCATTTAAACTTTCAAAATTTGAGAAAAGAAGTTTTTTTTAGTTTTTCGGATTTTTTTAAAACCGTTTGTCGTAGGTACGAGAAAAAGTAGATAATAGAACATAAAAAATGCTACTTGCCCGGATCTATAACTTTTGTTTGACATATTATTTTATTTAATTTGGAGGATATTATATAAAATCGACTTTGGAGCTGTTAAATAGCGATTTAAATGTATTTCAAGGGCCAGGGGACCCTCACCCGTTATCCGATCTAACTCAAATTTTACATAGATATTTTTAATTATTTGGAACCATTCTGGAAGGTGCCCCGAAGAAAATTCGAAAGTCACCCTAATGTATACTTAGAAACACCCAGCCTGTGTAGACGGCATTGCTCTTTAGGAATTCATGAATTTGCACATCCGTGTTTGGGATCAAAGGAACCTGCATCGGAGTAGAAATACTAGCCTCGGGTCCTTGTTTTCTGCTGTTCTTTTTTCGCGTCCTTGTACCCGGCGCTCAAAACCTATTATTTACCTTCACACCTAGATGATTTCCCCCACCCACACTTTCCTATTTTCCCTATTTTCACTCGCTCTACATACATAGTCAGCGAAATACGATAAGTCGACATACTCCGTCAGCCGTTAAAGTAAACGTGTGCCGAGACAATCGACGGGAAAAACGCGGGAAAATGAATACGCAAGCCTCGTCCATCTCACTATCAGTAGGGGTTGCAAGGAATTAGGGAGTGAAGGAGTCAAGGAGCGTGTTTCTCGCTCATCGGGTACGTGGACGACGATTACTGCCTCGATCTAGGCGAACCTAGCTGATTTTAGATGAAGCTAGATGCCTAAGTGTTCAACATTTTGTCACGTACCTACGTTCAACGAGTACTTACACCACATATTGTAAGCAGTAAGTCACGCAAATTATTTCCTGATTGAGAAAAACGCTTTCGAGGAAAAGCTCTACACACTTTTTTTTGTTACCATTTGCCCCGGTCTCCCCTACCTACTAAAAATATGAAGAAACTGGTCGAAGCATTTGGCAGATTTTCGATTGGTTCATAGGCGCCAATGCTGAGTGACGAAGTTAGTGGGAGAATTGCGCGAATACATGAACGCGGATACGAATGCAATCAGTTGATGGACTTGTGCCGCGGGTTCAACCTCTGCGCAACGAACATGCACAATGGGTTAAAATGATATTGTCGGCTCTGGCCATTCGATTAAGTTTCATAAATAACGACGTAGCCATGAATATAGTATTGAGCGAGTCCTCGTGGCGACTCACCTTCGCGTGAATCCTTTTTGCGAATCATGGCAGAGGCGAAACAATTTGCAACCGCTCTGAGTAAATAAAATGATCGAAACAGGCCACAGCCATCGGCTTCTCTAAACGCAACAATTTCAACGATTACGCAACATCGTCAAGCACCGTCGTCGCCGGTTTCAGTTCGTCCAACGGTGACTCGAGCGCGCCTGACTCGGCTCGGTCAGGTTGGCGCCTCGTATTTATAGTTTGACCCAATCTCACGGTAAAATCGTAAAACACTCGACGGAAGGAGAGGAGAGAAGAAAGAGAGGTCTGGCTGTCCGCCTCGAGGCGCAGCTTTACGCGAGCATCGTGTCACGTTTCTAGTATTCGTTTTTGCCCACCCGTGTCCGAGAGGGACGAAATTAACGCCAACAGGCGAGTAACCGTCGCGTCGGCATCGCCTGCGTGGTCCGTTCAACCTATCGAAACTTTATTCGGAAACGCGACCGATCTCAGTGTCCTTGCGGATCCAAAGTCCCGATCGAAACCATCGCAAAGCGAAGGGACGAAGACGGATAGATAAACGAGACGAAATAATTCTCCGCAACAAGAGTTCAATTCACCGGAGCATCCTGGTACAATGAAGAGAAATTACGCGCGGCAACTGGGGAGCGCAGCTACCTGCAATTTATCGCGTTTAAGCGTCGGCGTCGAGCGTCGCCAGGAAAGAAGAAATCACCAACTGTCTCGTTCAAGCGAAGAAACGTAAACAGCCACGGACCTTTTCCACCACACAGAATACATCCCCCCGGCCCTCTTATCCCCGGGGAGGCTTAATGTGGCTGCAGTTCAACGGTCCGCGAAAAGAAATCCTTCAACCGCGTCCCGCGAAAAGCCAGCGTTCAATTAACAGCGAATGATTATACATGGCCTACACTGCTGCCTGTTCTCTACTCTCAAGACAACTACCTATACTGCTGATTCGCGTGACAATTACAGAGAATCCTATCGTATCGTCGCGAGGCTGGATTTGCAGGTTTCGTGGTAGCATTAAGCGATAGTGGTGCGATGCGGGGATGCATTCAGCTGCTCCGTTTCTCTGTTCCTCTCGCTCGCACTCTTTGTGCGCTTGCCGGGCGCGCCGTTGCCTCGTTGGACAATCGTCGACCGGTATGGTACATATGTACACGTATATCGACGCGTGCCTTCGTCGGAACTAATGCCACAGGGAATTTCATGTTTCCTCTGCAGCTCTTGGACAAACATCGGGACAAAGACAGGTCTGGGTTATCCATTGGCAGTGCCACTAGCCCGGATACGTATGTCTCAAAAGACTGGCTCGGCGGGGCTGGGCTCTCCCTCGGATACGGCTGAAAGCCAAGCCAGGGCCAGGCCAGGCCAGGCCAGTCCAGTCCTGCCTCCACTCCGCACCACTCCACTCTCTCTCTCCCTTTCTCCCTTTCACCCTCTCGCCTCGCATCGCAGCCACGCTAGGCCATTTGCGAAATGATTTCGCTATATCGCCGTGCCCACCCGACCGCTTGATGTACGGGAGTTACGTGATTAAACCCGGGAGCACGCGTTATCACGGCCGCGTTTCCACAACGGATGTAATACGTCGGTTTTCGCGAGGCTGCGCGTCCAGCTGGACGAGCCACCCGGTCTTTTCAGCCATCCAATTCGCGCGTGCAAGAGTCAACCCTTTCTATTTGACTCCAAGACTGCCCGACAGATTGGTAGATAGCGCCCCTTCATCGCGAGACGCGAATGGTCAATCCTCTCGCGACTTGGCATTCTCCCTGACCGTTGAGGTGTTCCAGTACACTCGAGATATATACGAATCCACGTAATCAAGTGGGTTCGTTTGCTTCGGAGATTTTTGAGGCGTTCAGTGTGTATTCTGTGGGCAAATTGTTTCGACGGAAATTCCTCTTTTAATCGACAGTGCGATCCGTTGGTAATCTCTATCCCGGAGATGGCTCGGCTCGTGTACACATTCGATATATTACGTGGATCCACGGTTCTCTCGACACCTTCCCCAAACTTGTCCGTCACCGTTACAAGCGGCGCGGGCAGCGGAATTGAAATGATTTCGCAGGCTCCCGAAATAGCAAACGAACGGGGCGGCACAGGGTGTCTGGCTGTACGTATTTGTCAGGAGGCTTTTGGGATAACGAGGGCCAGCCCTCCGCCCGAAACGACCCAATTCTCCCTGGGAACTGTCGATAGCGAAGAGAAGGTCACATGGAAGAGAGAACGTAGTGGCGGCAGCATCGATCCAACGAAACCAACCAAGTAACTTGGGATTTGGTCACCTTACGTCCGCTCCGCCCGTTCTTCCGCTTTTTACGAGCAACGGAAAATTCACCTTACGACCACGAGATGTATGTATGCACGTACGTGGATCCCTCGCATCCCAACCACCGTCTCACTACTCCCGCACAAGCCTGCAGGCGCATTCGCTTGACCCGTGTGCGCTTACACCAGCACTCCACAGGAAACTACTACCCAGATGCAATTTTTAGCGGTGTATTTGCCTGGATCTCGCTTGAATTCCGGCCGACAGGATCGATCCCGGTTGGCCTGTCGCCGCGAATTAGCAGACTTCGAATCGAAGCGTTTTGGGCGCGAGCCCAGAATCGCCAACATTTTTTCGCGGTTGAAAAACACTGGCGGAGTTCACGGACACACGCCCGCGCCGCTCCTGCGGGAGTTCCGCTTTCTGGCCGAAAAGAATTTCCATGCAAAATCCGGCATTCTTTTTTTAATATCATCCAATGCCGAGATCGCAACGCTCCACGTTTTTGCCTCCACGTTCCGCGGATTATTTCGGTAGGAATCTCTTTCAAGAATTTCGGCAGCGGCGGATGATTAAAGTTTCTGGAATTACGTAAGTATTCGCCGTGAGCGGAATTTCCCAGTTGCTTTTGTCTCGATTCTCCCGAGACACGCTCGCAACAAGGTGGCTTAAAACTATAAGATATGCAAAATGAGACAACATTGTACCTGCCATTGTTTGCGTATTGCTTGGCACCTGAAACGTCGCGGGAATTAAAGGTTGCACCGCGATTCGTTAATAAATTCGCTGTTGCGCCCATATAAATCACAGCGAGGCGACGCGATGCGTGGCTATCGGAGGACGCGCAGTAGATCGAGTCGGCGACTGATCAGACGCGGCTGTGCTTCCTCCTTCCATTCGCTGCAAAGATTACTAAATTGCGCTCGACCACGCAGGCCTCTCGCTGGGCAAATTAAATTCCGTCATGGGTCACGCCGATTTCAAACTACCACGGGCGTGTGTCGCGGTAGCGTGACTTTCCGCGTGTGTGATACGAAATCGAAGACGAGCCGGGCCCCTGTTTTCCAATTTGTCGCTACATTCTCATCGGGCGCCGCCCTCGACACTGATTTATTTACGTCGACGGGTCTGGCCTCTCTTCCTCTGTACGGACAGCTTCAGTCGCTGCACATGTATCAACCGACCATTCTTCTGGGGAGGACCAACGAATTGTGTCACACACCTCAACGAACACCTTTCGCCGCGCACTCTGCTCTTCGGCATATTTCCTCCCCGATAGAACCATGACAACGCATTCGTAATTCATTTTCATCCCTTCGGATTGTTCGTCGCGAGCAGTGATTCGCGCGAACGATTCTTTGCGAGCCGCGGTTGAAAATTCTTTACGCGTTTGAGATAGGAATTACGCCGAATACTTTCGTGCATACTTACGCGTCCGCGTGTTTGCAGCAACTTTATAATTCAACTATTTCAAACACTCGCCGTACTTTCGCCTGATTATGGGAGATCGATGCAAACGTTCTGCTTGTTGCTTCCTCTCAACTCGTTCTCGTAGAGAGACATCTATTCCTCCGTCAATGATAATTTACTTTTCTGTCTATCCATCGTTTATCGTACAACGCGATCTCTGCATACAAAGCTACGTTGTTCCAGACGCGTTTGTATTTTTCGTGAAACACGCGACAACGTTCCCCGAAATGTCAGGGAATTGCTCAAAATGCAGATCGCGGAGAGAGCGCGTACGCGGCCACGTGTAATGCAATATTGCACAAGTTCGCGGAAGTTTCGGCAAGGGGAAGCTTTCGCTGACACGTGAGACCAGACAGTTGAATATTACATGCGCGGCTGCAGCCTTCCCTAATGCTGGGAACACTGCTCCTCCGTGTTCCGCGCCGTTTCTTCGCGAAACGAGAACATCGATCCTCGCCGAGGGGAACCTTTTCAAATTACGAGCAAGCCCCTGCGACTTTTTGTCCTCCCGATATTCGATCGTATCCAATTGCAGCCATCGCAAACAGTACGCGAACGCATTAATTCCATTAATTTCCGTTTGTTCTCTCCCCCGTCGAATCTTGTTGCAGCTTGTATTCAAGCAACTGTATTATTATGAGCTCGTTAGTGTTTCCACGAGGACGAGCAGTGACGATGGTCGGGACCAGGAATGCGACCGGATGATCAGGACCGTTCGAGATTCCAGTCGTCCTGCGATCGGCTTTAATTAAATAGCCGAAATTTCGCGTCTCGGTTTCATTTCTAGGTGTGAGATTTGCCACGAGTGTGTGGCATGGTTCGCACAGCGCGCAGATTGGATCACGAAAATCCTACCATCGTTGCCTGGGATTCTTGCGGTTTTCGCTTATCCACAAGCTTTAATAACGCGTTCAAGCCCGCGCCACGCGACTCTTGGCTTGCGAAGGAATTCAATCTCCGCGATTACTCGTGGAATAGAGCCTGCACTAGCAGTCTTAACGACTTACCGTCCCGTTCGCCAACGGATCGCGGAGATCCTCATGCCCCTGGTGTACAACGTCACGCTCCCTCTTCGTCCCGGTCAGCGTCAGCCCGCGCTAGGCTGTTGAATTTTTCCGTACACAAGCCAGGGTCCGCGTCGCGTCGGCTATAAAATAGCCAACCCAGCAGTTGAAAACTTATAGGCATGCCTTTGGATATTTCAGTAGACTAGGCTGCGTCAATCGTGTACATCTATACGATCCCGTTTCTCGTGACCGAAGACTAGCACCTAGCGTACCTTTGACTGCCACCCGCGATGGGAAATCCTCCACTCCTAAACACCTCTGCGAGACAGACAGAGGAAAGCCAAGCCAAGCTGAGCCAACTCTCAGGCGAGCCACTAGTACGATCGAGGGAAGGAAAGAAGTTGCCCACCCCCTTTCCATCTTTTACTCATGGGAATGCCAAATTACCGAAGGAGCCACTGCAATTCTTAAGAAACTTTGCGCTGTGAGAAACGGGAGCGAAGGTGCGGAGACCCTCGGCGAGTGTGGAAAGTGCGAGGCGAGAGAAACAGGGGCCACCGATCAGAAGACAGAAGAGGAAATCGTGAGACGTTTGCTCGACGCGGCTCTGGCTCGTTTGTATTGTATGTATTTCACCTACCAATTCTTTTATTTCCTCGCGGAACAAGCTTCCCACCCTCTACCCCGCCGCGACTTCCGTTTGCCCGTTTCGCTGCCGACAGAAGAATTAAGGGGAAATCTCGTGCTGTGCACCCGGCTTGCTTACATCTCCACGGAATTGTTTGCTCGCACAAATTAGTTTGTTCGGGCACCGAGTTTCTGCCGTTCAATTCCATTTGCTGGGGATAGGGGGGGGGGGGGGGCAGGGGAGGGGAACGAGTGGAGGCGAGTTTCTAAATTTTTTTCCTTCGAATCGCGACGGGCTCGGTTCTGCACCGAGAAACTGAACGCGATTGTGCAAGGGATATTGCGAGAATTCCTGTCACGCGACTTTCCACAGAATTTTTGTTCCGGCGTTTTTGGTCGAGCTTTTTCCCTCGCAGGGTCGATCGACAGAAATCCTTCCCGGCTACCCTCTTCCGCTAGCGATCTCGGTCTGTTCCAGAGGATCGTGTCGAGTAGCGATTCCCCTCGCACCGATTCCCAACCACTTGGAGTCAATAACAGGGCAGACGTAGTGTGGAGACTCGCGATTCGGAAGTCCTTCAACCCCAATTGAGGGCATCTCGAAATTAATAACTCCGAGTTTTGTGCTTCTCCAAAGAAACGGCTTGTCGATTGATGTAGAAACGTAACCCGGTTCGCCGTATCGATCAAAGCTTCGTACGCAGCGGGTAGCCAGCTTGTTTTCACAGCAAAATGGAAATTAATTTCTCCGGGCTCGTTCGCTCGGTAGCTCGCGACCGGCTAAATTTCACGGTCGCTACGAGTTCCCGGGCCGCTCGAATTAACCAAGACTGACGAGCGCGCTGCTCTAATAAAAGCGCACAATGCCGCGACAAAGGCGAAGCGCGCAACACATTTTACCAGGCTCTAATTAGCGCTCCCTTGCTTAGCATTATGGACGGTTCGTAATCGATGAATTCAACCAGGATCAACACGAACGTCTTCCATTTGCATAATGAAATTTTCTATACTTGCCCGCGGTCTGCCCTCTCCTGACTCTCCTCGCCATCGTCGCGTCGAGGGATCGGTTTCATCGTCAAAAAGAAATAGATAAGAACGACTCTAATTACGCTGGCCGACATAACATCGTCGTTGCCGTCAATGCGTTTCACCATAATTTCATTCTTAATTTGACTATTATCCGATGTCTAAAGGCCGTCTGCGACACTGCAGAATATCCTCGGACTACATAGCTATTTAACAAAAAAAAAAAGGAAGAACGAAGGAAAGGTAGCATCGCTTCCGCGATCGTTCCATCGCAGAAACGTCGTCGGGGAAGGAAAACGATGGCCAAGGCGCCTTACTTCTCTCCGCGATCGATTCTGAAGCGTTTCCGGTGAGTTGGTCAGCCCTTCAGCTAGGAATGTTACGCCGTGGCGCGACGAAATCCCTCGGGACGTTACAAGCGCCGAAGCGGAAACCTAAGCTTCCCTTTACCCCTTTACTTTCCTCTCCGGCTCCGTGCCCGTTCTTCCGTTTTTCCGTCCACGTGTGCTCCAGTCGACTAACGTCAGCCAGCGGAGCTTTTGATCGAAGGTTTAACGCCAGCCGAGGCTCGCTGGATCGGCAAAAGACTCACGCAGCCGCGTTGTGACGCTCAAACGCACGCTGCCAAACCCCTTTTTATGCGGGAAAGGCCCAGGAAAATTAACCCCTGTCTCGGGTATTTTCATGTCGAGCAAAGGGCTCTGTCGGTGCACTCCGGGCTTTTCCGCGCTGTCTAATTCGCGGGTCTGACGTGAGTCAGACGCGGGCCATGTAATTAAGAGCGAAGTGGTTGAGCGCGACTTTGCAGCCCGTGCGTTTGGAGGCCACTCCAGCTGGCTTTCGCAAAGTTGGTCTAGTTGTTTTCGCGGTTCTCGCGCAAATGCCTGTCTTTGCACGCTCCGACCCGCGAAATCTTTGTCGATGTTTGCTATTAATACCGTAAGAAGGGGTAAGTAGGTGACGCGAAAAACCTCGCCGTGGCTGCCGCTCTGAAAACTTCTTTCCGCCGCTGCAACCGCGCCGCGCCGGTAAATGGAACGTTTTATCTGGACGTTGGTCAGGTTCTCTCAAGTGTCGTTTTAACGGACACGAAATAATCTCTGAGCGTGGTTGGATCGAGGAGTTTTTCAGCCGGACAATCTCCGGAAAGGCTAGCTAACTGGCTGGGCCAACCGCTCATTACGCGTAATCCGACGAAAGCCATCATTAATCTTCGTCCTCCCGTTCTTTCTCGTTCCTTCGGGCAAAGCTTGCTGGTTCTCGCCGGGGACGAGATCGTATCGAAACGCGGCTAGCGGCCAATGGCATCGACTTTCACTGTTCAAGCCAATTAATCGCATTATAATCACCGTCGTGTAGTGTCGCCTCGTTAACGTTGCTCGTGCTTCTCTCGCTGATCATCCTATCGGAGGATAATCGACGCGATCGAGCACGGAATTGTCGGAGCAAAGATGCAGCGGCGGCGGCGTACAGCCGGAAGGCAACATTATTTAGGGGTCAGTTTGAATCGGACAACTTCATTCAGCTAAGTATCTGCGAAATAGCCGAGGTAACTGCCGGCTGATGTTACTTCAATCTGCATAACAATTGGCCAAGCATCGGGCGAGCCGGCTGGCTGGGGTTCGAGGGTGGCGAGCGAATAAATTATGTGCCCTTGACTCTCGCCTGCACGCGGAACGCCGATGAAAATTTATGACGACAGCTCTCGGATAGAAGGGTCCGACGAGGGGGAGATCGAAGCACCGTGACGCCTACGCAACCGCGAACGACCAAATTTATAGTAAAAGGAGGATCCTCCGGGAAGGATCGGAATGGTAGCGAGAACGAGCAATATTCTAATAAACCGCGGCTCTGGATTTGTATAAAAAATTCATTTCGCCACCGCGAGGGAAGGAAGCATTACTTCGTTTGCCTTAAAATTCAAACACACCCTCCGTGGGCCGAAAACACCCCCTAAACGCATACAGAATACTATATAAACTTAGAGGGGAAGGTGGTGGTCTGCGTTAAACGACCGGTGTAGAGTCCCCGCGTCGAAGGGTTTACGCGCAAACAGACACCGAGAATGTGGCGAAAACGGGTAGGGATTCCTCTTAAGCCGACGCGAGCGGTGCGATGCGACAGGACGACATGCTCGAGACGTATTTATCTCTCTAGAAAGGAGGCTGCGATCCACGGGGATACCAGCGGGATAGTGGGACAGAAAACGAAGACAGCTATAGATATAGGCAGATAGAACGAGCAAAATCAAGGACATCGACAAGCCTGAGGAGTAAAGAGCACGTAGGGGAAGGAACAGAAATTCCAGGCGCGACGGGATTTCGAGGCGTGTTTTTCTTTGCCGATTGTCAATTCTGAGAGAGCGATTCACGACAGTCCGCTTACTGTTTCATCTTCAACTTCCCGTTCCCGTATCCAGCTCGGTGCATGCGAACTCCTTTGTCCTTTGGTTCCTTGCCTTTTCATCGTTTGACGAACAATCCAAAAATTCCCCAGCTTCTTACTTCCACGAGCACCTTCGTTCTTCTTCATCCTCTCACCTCCTGCTACTTTTTTCTACCTTCTTCTGGGATTCAGCAGCCTTAGCCTTTTCCTACGTTCCCACCAAGCATTTTGCTGTCCAAGCCCGTCTGATCGATTGCACCGCCCCCTTGGGTTCATCCGTTTTTATCCAGTTGCCAGGTATCTATTTCCTGGATCTCCTCGCGAATCCAAAATTCTTCTTATTCCTTGGCCATTTACGAGCGTGGCAAGGGGATTCTGATCCTTCTGGGCTAGTTGCTCCTGCGGGGTGGTTACCTCTTTAGCTGGGGATACTGGCTGCACGTCGAACGCACAGAACCCTTGATCCAAGGGGGAAGCAGGTGGTGGCTGCCGCGTTCCGTCTCAGCTACGGATCGACCGGCAGGCTTTGTAACCGAATCATTAACAGGGAGCGCTTGTGTACACGGACCGCGCGTTTAGTTCCTAATCGGGATCTTCGAGGGGGAATTAACGCGGCTCTTGATCTCCGAGGGCTGGAATTGTTCCCTTGTAAACGCTTCGCTGGTCGTTGCCGCGATGCGATACAAATGATACAAATGATGGAAGCTTGCACCTGGTGTAAATAACGACTTTCGTGCCGTTTTATCAAATCGGTGAGAAAAAATAGTAACGAACGAGTGGCTAAATTCGATTGGGACGATGACGATGCCCGCTGCGATACCATCAGTCACTTAATACTTTCGTGCTTCAGCCGAATATTAATGACGCCAAGTCGAACCACGTAAGACGTCAAGCGAAGATTTACAGACGAGAGTTGCTCCGGTTTGGGGGTAAGCAAAAAGGGGCTAGTTTTATCGTCGGCGGATCCCACCTGCGGCTACGCTTCTTTCGTCGCTACAAGCGACTTTCGGGGTCAAAAGGGAAGAAGGAAGAGGGCCCAGGCGGCCAGACTTTTTTCAGGAAAAGCTATTCGCCCCCTAGACCGACGTTAGCTTCTTATACCCGCGAAGAATGATAAGGAAAGGGGTGGATCCGCCTGCTATAAGCTTGGGAAGCTCGCTGTTTCGTCTGCACCGGATGGTTATTTTGAAATTCTCTAGCGGGGCTGGAGAAAGATTGATGGTATTTTGATAGACTCTGGAAAGTTGCCGGCAATCGGAAGCTTCCAAGGAAAGGCGACATACACCTGCTGCAACTTTCCTGGATCGATCAAGTATCAAGCTCGTTGATTACTGGATTTTCTTTCCGAAATGCCGATCGGAATACCGTCAAGCCACTTACGAATCTCGAGACGAACCAGCCATTGCAACTATGTATATTGACGAGCTGCTTCATCCTCCGACGAATCGTGAGAGCAGTGATAATTCGATCCAAGACTTGGCTGGAGCAGCGCGGAGAAAAAAGAAAATGAAAGAAATCGTGGCTTTCCGCTCCGAACCCCCCACGATGACTCGGGCACTTAATACCTTTAATATCGGCTTTTATTAAAAGCTCGTGCCTTGTGGGCGTCGACGAATTGGGGAGGCGGACGAAAGAGCACGAGTTTAATAAAAGCGAAACAAGCGGGCGAGCGAGTGAGTCCAACAGCCGACGCGATGCGACGGGAAGAATATTTGCCCGAGAAATAATTACAGGCCAGCCCTTAGTGCATCTTATGACCCCCGCGTTTCTCACAATTACACGCTATATAGAAGGAATCCACACGGTCCACGTAGACGGACATAGGTAGCCTATGTACCTGCGTGCTATGCCCGACGGCATTTCCTTCTCAACGCTATTTACGACTGTTCATTCAAACACTACATTTCCAGAGCAGACCACTCTACTCTAGCAACGATTGCAAAACAAACGCTAGTTAAGTCGACGAGAAAATACAAGGAAAATGTTGCTTTCAAACTATTTAGTATGCTGTCTGTTTTAAATTTTTCTACGTCCACCTCCTGTATAGGTTTCTCGACATTTGTATTCGAAGCGCTGCACGCTGAAGGAGAAGAGCAGAGAGAAGCGGGTTGGTTGGTTTCGGACAAGGACCAGAAAAGGTCGATGGACCATCGTAAATCAGACCTCGGCAAAGAGTTTGAAAAATGTTTGAAAGGGCGTGTAGGTCAGCTCGGGCCAAGCTGAGACTCCTTTCGAGTGTTTGCAAGACTCGGTCGGCTAGTCGCTGCGGTACACGGTAAAAAGGCCACGAAAGTGTTAAAGCTCGGAAAGCAAAGTCGGCTGGTTCTACGTCCTCGGATATCTTCCTTCGTAGACTACGCAACGTGACTATTTCCAAATTGTAGCCGGAGTCCTTCCGTTTTCGCCAATTTCACCAATTAGCCGCTACAAGAATATTGCACTGCGACCAAATTAGGTAGACACAACAATTTTACGTGACATAACGTAAAAATAACGAGGTTTTGCGAGGACATCCCGAAAGCAAATACAGTGAGAAAGTCAGTGCATGTAGGATATATGTATTCTCTGATTCAATCAATTAAAAAACTACAATAGAGTGCAATTAACGGCGAGTAAACTGGCAGCTTCTCGCTAACAGCGCAGGGTGACCAATTACAAGGCGCGAGGCGAGGCGACGCGACGGAGATGGTGCCCTCTAACTGTTTGCTCTCAAGGGTTGCCATTTTGATGGAGCACTTAATCGAAATTGAGGCTGAGGGGGAATGTAGTTTGGTATGTATCCATTAGGAAGGACGGAACAAGCAAGGGAGCAAGGGAGCAAGGGTGTCGACCACCTTCGTACCCGTCATCCGTCGCCGGGGAATCATGTGTATCGAATAATTCAAAATCATGGGCCACTCATTAAGGTTTAGTCCGTGGCGAATGCGCGTTGGCGTGACGGGGCTGGCCAACTCAACAAAACTAATTTAAACTTGCGATCCGAGCTGGTGAGCTAGCGTGTAGCACTGCCTTACACACGGCAGCGATTCCTGATTTTGATAGTTGAGTTAATCGAAAAGACGGGACGAAACACGAACGTGGTCTCCCTTTTACGAATCCATCGTTTAACGTCTGGTTATTGTCTTGAATTCCGTTCATCTGGATTTCCGTCGCAGCTGCGATTTAATACTCGTCGATTTGGCCCCTCAATTTCCAGTCGATATCCGTTCCCTTCGACTCAACTTGATTCTGTCTTCCTTCCATTAGATAGTCGCTGACCTTTGATATCTATCTCTCTCGATTAATAAATTAAACACTATCGACCGGGCCTGCCTCGATGTCTTCAACGTCACTGATAATAACTGCCATAACGCGGAAGACGTTATGGCAGTTATTATCAGTGGAGAGAAGAAAGAGACTACGATTGTTGCCCAGATAACGAATGCAGCGCGTCGTGGTGTTCCAAACTAGGTAGGTACTTTGACTTCCAAAGCCCGGTAGAAAGAACTTTTAACAGCTCTCGATGCGCATTCGCGCCGACAGACAGCTTAATTATCTCGGGCTAAGAATGCGTCGCGATGTGTAATCGCGTAACAAACCCAGCGAAACTAATTTAAAGTTAAAATCGAAGATGCGTGCACGCGTCACGAGTCTCTGCCTCGTCATTTCGAATGACGAGGCTTAATCGAACTTCGAGGGACGCGTTCTGGTATTCATCCATCAGGAGAGTCTATTATTGTGATTAGTAATGCGAAATCCATACTCGATCATTTACACTTACAGATAAGCAGTCGCTCACAGTCGATCGATGCGCATTCTCGTCGATTCGTTTTGGTAGGATATCGGGATTCGGTGATTGGCTGATTCCTATTCCAAGTTCCACAACAAGTAGGTAGGTAGTGTTTTCACCGATCCAACCGAAGCTCTTCTGTATACCGGCGTTGCCCGATACGCGCTAGCAACGCTTTCGAACGAAGAGGGATCAACGCCATCGATTCGCGAGACGTCAGCAAAGAAATTAGTTGGACCTTAGTTGATGTTACTGTGAACGTGAAACTCGACGTCTAGTAAGTGCAAGTAACAGACGAGGCGCTCCACCTTCGACTACGTGGCGACAGCACCGACGTCGACGTTGGCGTAGACGCGCGACGTCGGAGTTAGGGAGGCAAGGTGCAAAGGAACTCGTCTCGTCGACGCGACATATCGTCAGTCATCGTAGCAAACGAGCGAGCGAAGATTCTCAGGGTAAAAGGATCGCCCCAAGTCTCGAATTACGCCGAGTCACTTTATTTTAGCACACACCCGTTTACTAGCTAACAAATCTGTCGAAAGATTTTGGTGTAAAAAAGAAACGCAAGTCGCGAGTTTGATTGTACGTAGAAGTCAAGTACGTATAGTGGATGTCTGACCAAGCGCTGACATGCACTACTGCTTACTGATTTCAGGTCGCACAGCGCGGTATTTGGCCTTAAACCCTGGCCAAAATTCTAGGTGTTTTAGAATTTCTTCAAACTTGGTATCTAAGGGTTTTTGGGGCCGCTGCTTTTGGATCTGATGTCAAAACTTCAAAATTCAAAATGACAGCTACAATATGGCGTCAATAATTGCAGAAAAGTGGCTAAAATTATTTTTTGTTGTTTAATGAGAAACAAAAATACTTTATTGATCTCAAAATATATATTTGTGTCACAATAAAATATATCGATGAGAAATCAGATGATGATGTCCACACTTCAACTACGTCCTCTTCATCATGGAAACATGAATCTTGTGTGTCCAAGGACCTGTCCTAAATAGTCACCAGGAAGTATAACAAAATCGTTAATGAAATTTTATAATCGTAAAGAAAATTTACTGAATTCTTGATTATCTTCAAACATTAATAACTATACAAATATATATGATAAAAAAACTCTTACCTAAAACGCTTCCATAATGTAAGAATTCATACTATTTCCTTACAACATTTTAAAAATCACTAATCAGCCAACGATGTTTCAGAGGATGGTTAAGAAAGAAATGCGCGCTCTAAAATCTTTTAACTTTCGACAAAGTCCGTTGTTTCACGAGTGCACAAATGAATAAAACAATATTGCTACACTGTTTCTCACATATTCAACTGCGTCGAGCAGCATTTTACGACTTATGTGAAATTTTTTAAATCGTCTTTTGGCCAGCTTTTAGGGCCAAATACTCCACTGTGCGTCGCTTCGCCTGGGGCATACACGGAAAAAGGCCAGACCACGTTCACGTGTCCACGCGAGGCTCTAACCGTCCCTCGAGTTTCCTCGCAGGAGAGAAGTTTCAAGCAGCCATCTGATTCCCACGGACGTAGGACAAAGTCTTGTCTAAAACCGCGAACCAACCGGATAAATGCACGGGTAGCGAACGAACGGAGAACCGGCGATTCCAAGTTCTCCGTTCGTCAACGAATCTTCTATAGTTGATGTAAATCTATCGTGTTCTCCCTTATCCGTCCCTTAACTTGTCTCGATTTCTGTTAAATCGGTTAGAGGCGTCGCGTCGAGCGTGTCTAAGAGATCGGTCAATAGTCGCGACGCCACGCGACGGTCAGAGATAATAAAATTATCTTTGCCGGAAGCAAGGTATCAGGAATTGAATCGGATCCGATCGCATCGGATCATTCGAGTGTCTGCTACTGTGTGCGCAAGCTCCCGTTCGCCTAAGGGTTTCTATCCTCCGTGAATCCACCTTCCGAGCAAAGTGTGTGTACCCTAAGGTTTCCAGTTGGAACGCAGTCTCTTTGACGAAGCATCGCGATATATGGGCGGTCGTTTGCCAGTGTCGCGACAATCGTCACCTAAATTCAATTATTGTCGGTGGAAAACTATTATATAGGGTAAATCCGGGAGACGCGGTCGGGCCGGAGAGTTGGTCGAGTCGCTATACCTATTTCAGACTGTCTACGTAAAAATGCGTTAAAGCAATTACTTCTCTAAAAGCCAAACAGTTGAATGAATAGCGTCATTTCCTTTCGTTCTGTGCTCTTCTGGATTTATAGGCTTTAAAAGGTAATTGAGGTTACATTTAACCTCTTTTGTCAAACAGCGGTGTACAGAATCGTATTTAAAATATACTTCTAAGAAGACCATCTCACGCTGCAAAAAGGAGAGATGGTCGAGTTATGATTTTTTTATTATTCTTGTTTATTTAGTTTATTTATACAATTTTGTATTCATCTACCTTGCTAATCGCTAGTAGGTAGTTCATTTCATCTTTGACGTGTTCTTCACTTGTTTAGCGTAAACAAATTAAATATCAATGAATCCGTAGTTGTATTCACTCATAAATAATTTTTCTTTATCGTTTGTTAATTTTCCATGAATAATTATGTGAGTGGTCTCTGCCAACGACGAAAACCACCTGTCCCGGCACCTCGG
The DNA here is from genome assembly GCA_963971345.1 of Andrena flavipes. NCBI lineage: Eukaryota > Metazoa > Arthropoda > Insecta > Hymenoptera > Andrenidae > Andrena > Andrena flavipes. The sequence continues at coordinate 33,587,063 of OZ020481.1, forward strand.
TAGAGGTGGTCAGATGTCATGACTTCAGTTTTCAAGCCGATTTACAGTAAATATTGTCTTAAAGCAAATATCGACCAGCTTTTCTGAATGAGCATAAAATTCTGAACATATAAGTTTGTTCTCATAAAATAATTAATTTCTATATTAGTTTTAATAGCCATTTTACATTAGGTCGACTGCGTCTCCCGGATTTACCCTATATAATAGTTTTCCACCGACACATCTACCCGAGAAATATTCCCACTAATCAAGGGGTAAACAACTATCGAGCGTGATCGCGCGGAAGCGAATGGTTGTCTGGTGGATCGATGCTTTGGGTTCGATCGTGAACCGTATTTTTGCTTTAAAGTAACAGCTCGTCGCGTCTGGGTGAAGGGCTGCCGCGGCGGGACGCGAGGTTCGCATGATCGGACGGAATAGGACGCGTATCCGTGTTCGACTAAGGGCGACTAAGGGTGCCTAAGGCGCGTCGGGGATCAGGTCCGTGTATAATTTAAGCTTCGTGTATCAATCGCCGAAGGGCGAGTACGGCTGGAGGAGCAATTCACGTGGCTACGCATACCGACCGGCGCGGGGGGGTTGAGGGATGAACGGGAGAGAGACTCCAGTTGGAGGCCTAGGGGATGATTTCCCGGTGGGCTGGAGCCGACGCAACGGGTATCTGCTTATGCTTCGGTGTACAAGGTGCCTTCGTAGCAAATGTCTGCACCAACAGCCTCTACGAGTACCTACTCGTTTTGTAATTTCATTATCTGTGCTTTGGCTACCTAAGGCGATACCAAAACTACCTGCCCCGCGTTTCGAAGGGAGCGAACGCAATGATTCCAACCCTAATATGTAGCACAAGTCTTATTACACTGCGGTAGAGTCGAGAGCTTTCGACATAAATATCTAAGGTTAATAGCTTACAAATCTGGTGCAAGTATATTGCCATAATTACGATCCATGGCTCTCCAAACTAAGTTTGTTAACTCTTGAAAACAGAAGAATTATATCAGACCTGACCTTTTTACTTAATGTGATATATAGCCGAAAAAATTGTCAACCCGTACTAAATGAACTCAATTTCGATGCAACCACTAAGAGCCTTAGGCATCGCAATCTTTTTTATGTAAAACTCATCGAACCCTTTATGGCAAGCGTATTTCTTCTCTGATTCAATATATAAGATCCGTACAACGCTTCTACGTCTGTTGCTCTGAATGTTTCACATTGTATATTCATATTTTTCTTTTTTCCTTTTCTTCTTCTTACTGTTATATGTTTGTCTACATTTCTTGATATGCGTCTGTTTCTCTACCTCATTTTTGTAATTAAGTGTACCAAAGGGTTGTCTAACCCGTTTACTGTAATTAAATTAAAAATTCAATTACCTATCGAAATCTCTATGACGCTGCAGCAGAGGATAGGTTTTAACCTTTAACCGTGCGGTGCGAGAGAATGCATTCTTCATGCGAGCAGCCGCCTGTTGGCAAATCAACCCTGTTGCGGAGTCACCGACTGTCAGCTTTTGACAAACATCGATCGCTCGGTTTCAAGTTAATCTCGTTGCATCCGTAGATGTATGTATGTACGTAGTTTTACGTGGTCAGGGATAACGGGACAGCGTTTATTCCACGCCAGCCGACCCTCCAAATTCTTCCTATGCATTGCAAATCTCCTACTAGATATAGGTAAACGTATCGATCGCGCGCGTACTCACCGCGCCGCGCCACGTCCAACCAATGCGCGGTATCGCCTCTTTTTACGGCCGAATACCTTCAATGATTCGCGCGAGTTTTTCCAATCGATTCGGACAGCGAACCTCTACGACGAATCAGCGAGAACTGCAAAGAGATCTCGGTGAATTCTCAGGCAAATCAATTTTCAGAGTGACGGTATCGCTTTGAGATTTGCTAAGACACCTGTCACGATAAGAGGCTGGATTGATTGAAGGCACAGCCACGCATCCGTATTATTATTGCTGACGAACAATTTAGGTTGGCCGTAGGCTCAAGTAAATCAGGATCGAATGTTCCAGAACCCCATCGCAATCGCAATCGCAATCGCACTCCCGATTAACGCGCTGCAACTCGGTGAGGATGTCGATGATCGCGGTGATGGTGGTCGCGTTGCGGTCGTCGACGACCAATCACGCTCTCGACGTCCCCCGCACTCGTGTCCTCGGCAAAATCCAAGGGACTATCGTGCAGACGCTAGACAGTGGGATGCAGCCGACCCAGGGGTTGGTAGACACCTCGTGTCAGCTTCCAGTCCCAGAGGCAGAAATTTATTGACCCGTTATGGAGAATGTGTTGTTAATCGCGTGAAAAAACCTCGCGATACACGTAACGGAGAGACACGGAGAAGCTTCGATACATATTACGGGCGGCAGCGAAAAGCCGGCGGTTTTACGTCGTCAACTGCAAACGAAGCAGGCGTGACGCGTTTCAAACGACGGTGGCTAAGATTTTTCGGAGAGGAAAGGCCGAGAAAGGCAACGAAAGCCGAGAGGGTGGCAGTCCACTTCAAAGGACGAGACGCTAGCTAACGGACCATCGTCATCGTGATTTTTCCGTCAAGGACCCTCGACGTCTTCGATGTGTATAGTTTGATACAAAAGTTTCGCTTGTTTCGTTAAAGGTAGGGTAGATGCACCATTTGTGGCCACTTTAAGGTATTGTACCAGCTTTGGCAACATCTTAAAAAATATAATATTTTTCCGTGTAAGCAATAACTGTAACCTTATATTTCAGGTGGTATATCTGCTAAAAAAAATATTTATGATGTGAAATTCTCTACAGAAAAAATAAGATAATTACAGGGTAAACCAACCAGTGAATGACCGAATTGTTGAATTTATGGACCTTTGAGATTAAACTTGAATCTATTTATGTATAACAACAAAACAACTGTTCAAATTGCATTTAAATTTATTTTGCTTGAAATTTCTATAAAAATAATTACTTATTCATATCGTAATTTTTAAAAATACGATTACGAAATGCAAAAATTGTCGACACCCAGTAAATGACAGCATACTTTTAATAAGAATTGTACTTATTAAAGTTTGCTTAATACTCCTAACTAAAAATATGGAATATTAAAAGTGCAACTACACTTCATTTATAAACATATATTATTTGTAAATTTATAATTGACATTTCTTTGCCTAATGGGCATTCACTGGTATGCGGTAAATTAAAAAACAGTGCAATGGCCACAAACGGTACATCTATCCTACGGTAACGTATGTACCGATTATCGCCACGACAGAGGAACAAGTGGACGAAGGAAGGAAAAGTTTGACGAAAGTAGAGTAATGTCTGACGTAATTGGTAGCTCGCCGCGTTCCGACAATCTTCCAATGAGGGTGTGTGGCGAGCGATGTTTGAGCGAAGTTATCAAAGCCGTTCCCCCGGGGGGCGAAGGGCAATCTTAAAGCCCCTTTCTTTCCAGGGCACGTCGCGGAGTCTCGGCAGGCCTTTTGAAACATTCTGTACTTTAACTATCCGCGAAGCCGAGGCTCGCGTATCGTTCCGTCACACGAGTGCCAGTACTTGAACTCTTCAGTCGTGCCGAGGCGTGGGCTTAAAGCACCATCCAAAGAAAATATTAGGGTCGCCTGTCACCAGTCACCATCATCCCCGCCCGCCGCGACGTATGAGTTCTCGAGCCTCCCTCTGGCTCTGGCTCCTAGTACACTTTAGCCATCGGTGTCGCGACCATTTACATGCCGCCTCCCCTTTCGTGTCTGTTTTTTAAACTTGACGGAGTCTCGGCTCGTAGCCGACTCGGGCAGCTCCAACCGCGAATCGTAATTGAAAACCCTCAACGTTCGTGCGCTCATCCCGGCAAATAATAAACGAGAATTCCGCGGCGAGTGTTTACGACGTTCGGGGAAAGTTAAGCGAAGGGACTTTGGCTCGCAGAATCGAAGGAGATCTCGGCTGCAACTCGGTCCAGCCGGAGGGTTGTTTGATTTATCGCGGGATCCACGAAAACACGAACCGTGCCAATATTAATCCCGAGAGAGAAAGAGAGAGTTTGCGCTGATGCGTCGTCTACGTCTAGGCGGTCTTTGTTTGCCCTGAAACTGGCCAAGAGATCGTCGATGATAGCAGTTTCGCAAGTGGGTCATACGACGCCGACGCGACCAGATCGACGATCCTCCTTGTAATTCCTCGCGCGCAAGTCGAGATCTCGCATTAACTGGCTGCCTGGATACCATTTGCAGCTGAAATCGAGTATCACGCTTGGCTGCTCGACCGTCGAGCTTTACTACTACCTACAAACCTGATATCCTTCGACTTTATTGGCTTCCTCTGCTCTGCTGTCCTCTTCTGCACCGTTCCACCAGTCTCCCGCTACTCCAAGTCGTCGTTGCCCTTCTTTCCCCCCAACATGGAGAAGGTGCCGCTGGGCGCGTAATTAGACGCCCAAGCTCCCAGTGACACGAGTTAGTTATGGGAACTGTGAGTGTTTGCCTCTAAAATTCTAAATCTGATAGACACGGTAGTCGTAACAACTGACAAAAGTGCATCGTGGTTGAAAATCTGCGCGGCGATCAAAGGGTTCCACCGCGTTTCAGGAAAGCTTGAATCTTCAACCCATTCAACTTCCTTTAGATGCAAAGTCTTTTAACGACCACACACTCTTCGAGACTTTGCCCGACTAATTTCCGCGTTGAAACCGCGTTCGAGTTTAGCAAACTATCGAGATTTCAATGCGAACACAGTACCTATCCATATCCTATGACACTTTCACGTTTAAGATGTGTGTAACGTCGGCTAAAAGGGAAGTGAGATTTAGCCCGGTTCGTACGGTTACGTCGCGTCGCCGCGCCGCGCCGGCTTCTCGATAACGTTACTCGACTCCCAGCAGGAAGCCCCAAGAAATACTTGGCAACTTTAGTGGCTGAAACGACCGCGATTTCTGCTCGGTACGTTTGACAGAGTAACGACCTCCAACTATCCTCCACGGTAATATTGCTCCAACGATTCGATATCGATTAAGGGGGTACTCCACTGTGGACGGTCGAAAAATCAAGCTATTTTTAAAGATTTTTTTCTCAGTAAATACAACATATAATGAAATAAATCTTTTTGGTTTTTATAAAGCTGCTCTTATATTATACCAAAAAAAAATTAAAAAATATTTTAATTTGTTTTACTTGTTTTTTTACAAAGCTTCATTATGACACCTAAACAAAAACGTGGTGCAGGTGATTTTCCGGCTTAGGCTTATCCGAAACAAAAAATCCGAAAAGATTCTTAATCTGTATGAGCTATCATCCGTACCTCACTTAACAATTTTTATTGAAAAATAACAAAATGGCGCCTGTTTGAAGGAAAAAGTTCCCCAAAATGGTGTTTCTCAAATGTTCCCCGAGAAAAATCTCGGTTATTTTTCGGCAAAAATTGTTAATTGAGTTACGGACAATAGCGACACTTATACAGATTAAGAATCTTTTCGGATTTTTTGTTTCAGATAAGCCTAAGCCGGGAAATCACCTCCCATACAGCACACTCCGTTGCCTGAAGGTGGTAGGAACGTTCCATGGGGATTGCCGTGGAATGTTCCACAGGGGCGGACATAGAAACCTTCCTGGAACCTTCCAGGAATGTTCCCGGAACGTTCCGTTGTCGGGCCGCAACCTTCCTGGAACTTTCCTGGAACCTTCCTGCCACGGAGTGTGCTGTATGGGGCTGCATCACGTTTTTGTTTAGGCGTCATAATGACGCTTTATAAAAAACAAGTAAAACAAATTAAAATATTTTTTTAATTTTTTTGGTATAATATAAGAGCAGCTTTATAAAAACCAAAAAGATTTATTTCATTATATGTTGTATTTACTGAGAAAAAAATCTTTAAAAATAGCTTGATTTTTCGACCGTCCACAGTGGAGTACCCCCTTAATGCTTTAATTCTACAACACTTCTCAAACGTTTTCTCGACAAATTTAATATATCAAGTTCGAAAATCCATAATATGCTTGATTAATCGCCGAGCTGCAGGCAATCCCGATGGAATTAATCGTATGCACGGAAGCGACCGGGCGACGACGGACTCGTTAAAAAAAAATCTTAAGAAAATCCGGCCTAATTCACGCTCGAGTGGCCGCAGCCTCTTTGACGTCGCTAAATCTCCGCTCGTTTTCCGACCAACCCTCGGACCGCCCTTAATTTGTCTTGCAGAGCACGTTGCGCGCCTCAAACGCCACTTTTCCGCTCGAGCGGCCTCTTCCAAACAGCGTGCCAAGGAGACCCTAACGCGTCCGACAGAGATCCAGAAGGAAGACGGTTCGAGTTGGCTCGGCTGCTGGCCTGCCCCCACCCCTCTACCCGAGCTAGAACCTGAGAAATTTTAAATGGAAAAATAACAAGACGAAAAGAATGCTCTCCCGGCGGTAATACAAAGTGAGGGCAAGAGAGCGAACATCGCGCTAGACTTTGGGAATGCTGCCGACAATGTCGCGTAAGAAGAAACGTAGCAGAACAGTTGCGTTCGAGTTCGAAACGCCCACGAACAGGGAGAAGATCGTATTCCAGTGGAAAAATTTGGAAAGTTGAGCTTAAGCAATCTACCCAGGTAGGAAAAAGATCACCTCGAAGTCGAAAAACTTGGTAGAACGGGAAATAGGTCGCGCTTACGTCGAGAAACTTTCGAGAAGCTAGAAGGAACCGCGTTCGGCTAGGAAGGCTGTGGAGGATCGGACAGGTGATTGCGTACAACTCGCGGAATCACCGAAGGGAACAAATAAACGATCTTGTGGAACCAGAGTTCTGAAAGGCTGGAACAGGAATCAGAGACGAGAAGGAGACGGCAGGCGAGAGGAAAGCAGGGAAGAAGTCGTGGAAGTTGAGAAAAAGGAAGAGAGATGACTAGCACGGAGGTGAACGCGAGCAGACGAAGAGTATAAATGAAGAGAAACGGAAGGAAGGAAGAGAGGATGAAAGGAAGGAAGGAAGGAAGGAAGGAAGGAAGGAAGGAAGGAAGGAAGGAAGGAAGGAAGCGAACAAGTTATGAGGCTGTATTTATCCCAGCTTAACCTACGACCGACCTAGCACAACCTTCCGAGACACCAACTCGCTCAGGTCGAGCCACGATCGTGGATAAGAGCAAGATGTACCTCAAGCTGACTGCTCGAGTCTCGAGAAAAGGGATGGCGAGTCTGATACCGGTGGAGGTGGCTGCCGTTCAAACTACCCTGGAACTAACTGTTCGTATAAATTTGTGGGGATTCAGTCGCGTTCGAGTGTAAGAGAGATATGGGGCCAGCTAGCAGGAATCAGGAATCAGGAACCAGAACCCGTGTCCTGTCCCTTTCCTCCTTCTCACGCGTCTACTTGCATCTACTTTACGCGACCAAATGTCACGTCCAACACCTAACGAGCACAGGCAAAGCAAAGCTTCCTAATCCAATCACGATTATTACCGAGGATCAAGAAAAACAGTAATAATGACCGTCTATAGTCTAGATTACGAGGATTTTAATAGGTCAGCATTCTATTCCATCAATCCATTTAGCTGGAGGCTGGTGATGATCATCAACGATCCTGCTGAGTCACCTTCGCGCGATTCTTCTCTCTTAATTCTCGACCGATTATCGGACGTCCGCATCCCTAGAGGCCTTGTTCGCAGACTCGGTCCACGTTCCCTTCCCATTCATCGGCACTGTCGAAACCGTCTGGGTTAGCTGCAGGTTCGGGGGATGAAACCAACGCATTCATCCACTGCCATAAACTATCATATTAATTGATAGGGACGCGGAGAGAGAGAAAGTAGAGGATCGACAACGATTCAAGAGGAGCGGCGAACATTTAACGGTCAGTCGTTAACGATATCGATACCAACTCTTTCGTTGTGCTCCCTGTGATACCGATAACGAGTAAACTGGAGAGGGTAGATTGTAAAGGGAAACCTTTTGCGTTCAGCGCGACAGAATTAATAGCCAAAGACCACTATGCAGCCGCTCGGAAAGCCCATTTCGCTCTACCGATTCGACGAATCATCAACCCGTTTACCCCGAGGACTCTGCTTTCATCGGCCAACTATTACTGAAAAGGAACACCTACCTATAGAATGAATCTAGTACCTCCGTTCAAGACGCGCAGGCACGAAAAGTGAATGCTCCTATTGCGATTACCGCGACTATTATGCAAGATACGAAACTAAGCCGATAGCAGCACGTTTCAAAATTAGCCGACTCTAATACCGTCGAAGCGTATTCTCTCGACAACGAATCCCTCGAGTCGAACAATCGTTCTGTAGTGACTCATACCACTAACAGAAGATTACGCCTTCGAGCTATTTTTATTTGCGATTCGATTCTATTTCCGAGCGGATCCTCTGCGCGGTGTACGATCGCGATGATCTCGTAGGAAAATGTATGCCAATGGGATATTAGGTGCACGGACCCGGGTAAACGCCAGGGGGAAAAAGTACCGCTTTTCCGAACGGGTCTGCTGACAAAGTCAGGCAGAGGCGGTGCGCCGTCGCGTCTGACACGGACAGGCTGCTTCCACTTCCACTTTCCACGGCTTCGAGTCTGCCCACGACCCGAATAATTCGACTGTCCTCTGCTTTTTCCGCTTTCTTCGACGTTAAATTTATGTACCGCGTTCTCAGAATCTCTCGCAATCGCCAAGGCCAAAGTTTTTGCGAGAAGAAAGGCAAACGTCGGGGTAGTTTCCAGTGGACGGAACTCCTGATGAACGTCGTTGCAAACGGCCGTTACTTAATCGCGTACGACACCCTCCACGCAGCATCTTTTTTCATCCAGTCCAATTACCAGCGGTAGCAATGCCTGGAAATTGCGGCCGCGGCGGTCTAAACCCGAGAGAATTCAGGCTGATATTTTCACGTGCTGGTTGCGTAACGACGTGGCAGCGAGGCTAACTGTCAGTGACAGGCTAAAACCTTTGGTCCAGCAAGTTTGTCGAAAGGGGAACCGAAACTCTGGTCTCGACGATACGATCCTTGAAACACGGGAAAACTCGGGACGTTGGCGCGCTTCGAAAGCACTCGTTCGCGCCATTAAAGTCACAATTTCCTGTTCTCGTTCCAGAAGAGAAAAGGTGAAAGAGAGAGCCCAGGCCCGCTTGCGGCTCGAGCGAATTGGTTCGAGAGGCTCTCGAGGAAAGTGCAGAAATCAATAGTCCCCGCGATATAGCGGCACGCCAGCACGCGGCAAATTCTACACGAATTCTGAACAATGGCTATTGATTACACGCGGAAGGAACTGCCGAGTGTCGAATATTCCAAACAGCCAGTAATCATTAATCACCGAGCTACTGTCTCGACACGGCGCGACGCGAAAACGTCAGGCTAGGAGGAGATATCCCAGTAAACGTCCAAGACAATAGCAGAACGTACAAAATGATAACGCCCATTTGTATATCGTTGTGCGGTTTTCGTTTTTCCCAGCTTCAACATCGCCGATGACGATAGTTCCACTCGAATCGTTCAACTTCCATTTTGGCCGCATCGATCCGAGTCGTAGCTTAAAATTTCATCGGGTAAAGAACGCCCTGAGACCCGATGTGGGTGTTTTTAAAAGTTTGCTACTCTATGCCGGAAGGATCGTAGAACACGACGAGAAAGATTGTTCGTCACACGACGCAACGAGCAAATCATTCGCTTTCTCTTGATAAAGGGAGCTATCGAGTTCCCATCGATTCGGTGCTTTGGGAATAAATAAATGAACGAACAAATAGAACGATGTAGCTATTACATAAACGGTTATTTAATTCACGAAATATCATCCTCGAATGTAGATTCCTTCCCCTTTAGTCTTTGTCCATTCGTGTCGTTTTATCGCAATCGCCGTAATTAACAAATACTCTCGAGAGGGGGGGGGGGGGGTGCTAGCTGGAGATGATTAAAAAGGGAGAATTGAAACAGAGTCGGCAAGCAAACCTACGAAAGCTTGCGAGCTTATTAATGACAAGCGTCAAGCGATTTTCGTAATTTCGAGTCAATCGGAAAATATAGGTACACACACGAGCGCGTCCAAGCGGATGATCAAACGAATATTGCGTCAAATTGCCTAGGCCCGTGTAATGAAATACACGAGAGGGTAAATTGAATTCTCGTTGGATTCGTTGTTGCTGTGGCTGTCAAAGCAGCCCTCTTTCGCTACAGCAGACCCTTGGAAATTCATTCAGAGGAATTTATTATAATTCGATCCACCGAATTGGCAGAGAGAAATAGGTAGGTAGGTACCTATCATCATTGCTGGCGCGCAGAGTTCGTCGAGTGCTGGCTGCTCGAATCGCTGAAAACTACAGCGGAATAACGATGCCTTGTTTTCCTCGCGTTCAGTTTCATTTTTCACACTCGTTCGACGAGTCCAACTGACGCGACGCGCACCGGCTGCTCCGACTTGTATCCCGACGAGCGATAAACAACGAAAACTTTATAATTCGACCACTACCGTTACCGCGGCCGCTCCACGCTCCGGCGAGTTCGTGATGTGCGGTTGCCGGCTAACGAACGAAAGATCGACCCGAAACGAGGGGAAAAACTGCAGAGACGGGCGAGAGCCAGGCGGTGCTGAGCTGTCCAAATTCCCCAGGCCGACTATTATTTTCGCGTAAAGCCGCGGGGCAGGTAGTCGAGTTGTCGCGAATCGTGGATGCTGGACACGAAATCCCTTACCGTTGGACCAAAACTTGGAGCCAGGCGGAAGAAACCGCGAACGAGAATAAGAATGAAAAGAGAAAGTAGCGCCGCGATGTTTGCACTCGTCAAGTGATAGAAACCATCACCAGCATCAGAAGAAAAACGAACCCCACGATTCTACATGGAGAATTATTTAAATTCCCTTAAACTCATTACCACAACGTAGGTGACACCTGCGTGTCTTTTTTACTGAGCAAAATTGTCCTACTAGACAGCAGAGTTTAAAGACGATCAATCCCGTCAAAGGACTCGATGATTTCATCTCAAAGCAATTGTTTAATATGATGAAATTTTGTTCGATTCCTGCGTTAGAATCACCACAATTAAACTTGCCGAGTTTCATCGGATTCATCCTACTATACTCTCTTGCCACCGCCCCAGCCGCGCTTCATTATTTATACTCGGTTTCACTTTTCCAGAATTGTTCGTTCCAGGCCGAAGGCTCGTAAATAAAAGAAATGCCAAGGGTCGACCGAGCTCGGCCTTCTTTATTGTACGATCTTCAATTAAAGAAGCCCAAGAGGCTGGTGGGTTGGTGGGCCGGTGAAATTTATTTGTCACTTAAAGGCACCAGAGCCTATCAATTACCGCGGGAACATGTCGATTGGCTTACCCACGCAAATCTTTCTCCCCCTTCGAAAATATCCAACCTGTCGGGCGTTTCTTTCACCGTAATCAAGGCAAATGTCGTCGTGAAAGTCGAATCGATTGAATCAACCAATATCCATCGTTTGTGTTAGGTATGTATTACTTTGTTCGGAATAAAAATTAGTATCTCTTGTCGAGTTTTGTATTCCACGCACCGAATAGTATTGCAGTCAATGTATATACATAAATCCATGTAGATATACCGGTGGTGAGGATCGATAAGATACTTTTGGATCGAGAGGAATCGCTGTGGAAGATAATTGTATAATACGTTGGACTTTGAAACGTCTCAACTGGCATATTACGGTTCCCCGTGGCGGAACTATCGCGAAGGAGCGATAAATTCGCTTCGTTCCGTGATTAATTGAATCTCGAAAGCAACGTCTAATATCATGGAAAGGGGCACCTAACGATCCTCGCGTTCCAGCCAAGGGGGTGAATATTCCCGAGGTTTCATTAATTGACCAAGAGCTGCATGCAGATTAAATTGGCTCGAGCCAAGGACTCCGTGAGAAAGTAAATCGCAAATCTCAGACACCCCTTGCCAGCAAAGGGGATGCTTCGGAATGCCAGTCATATCACGGAATTTAAATTATCTTGCCGCGGGAGTGACGAGCCTCCATGCTCGTCTGATTTTCTCGTGTCTCCGAAAATTTACTACCAACTCGAACTATTCCCTGAACGAGGAACGTACAACTAGCTCGCAACAGTGCTTCTGGGCAATACGCGCGATACATGAAAACGCTTGCAAACGTTTCGAAAGCTTCCATTCGTTTCGATGCGTTTGCATTTTCCATTCCCGTTTCAACCGTTTGACGAAATATTGTTTCGCCTAAACGCATCGTTTGTCGAGCGGTCGAATCTAAATAGATGCTTGCATGACCAATTGGGCAACACATAGGGTGTAGCAGAAATAAGATACATCTGACTCAGAATAGACGAATCGAATCCATCGTGAATAAATACATTAAAGGGATTGTATATCGGATTGTATATCCGATGCCAATGTCGGATAAATTAAATGCGGCCAAGCTAACACTCAGTCTACAACCATTAACAGCCTGAAGCCTTCAACTGACTACCTTTTAAGTTTCTACAGCCTCGAGTAAATATTACCCATCTAACAGTGTAAAAGTGGCGGCGTAAAGGGACGGACAGGGTAAACCGCGAAATGAGCAGGTGAAAAAAAGCAGGGCGGAAAGCGGACATCGTTACGTTTCACGATCGCCAGCCGGGCTGGCAAAGGGCTGTATCATTGGAAAGCAATAACAATCGAAGCCAACGGAAACGGACGTGACGTCAACAAGCGTACAATTTGGTCGACGATGCGGAATTGGTTCTATGCGCGATACCGGTGCACCGTTGCACGCCGCTCCGCGGCGTATTCATCTGGCCTCCGCTCCTCCTCGACGCTTTCGAATTCTCGAATTAACTCCTATTCGATCGTGTCGCGATCGGTTTCCGACCACCGCCGCTTCCCCAGCTACTCCACTATCTCCGCTTACCCCATCCCGTCGATCCCTGCACCACGCCATGGGAATGCCATGTAATTTACGCGGTGATATCGCATGTGCCGCATAGTTGCATACGCCCGTCAACTCTGCGGGCGTCGTCAGCGCCCGCCCTTCATTTAGGATTTTAGGATGTTGCGCCACGGAGATTTCACTGCTGGTGAATAAATTCGTCCAGAAAAGAGCACTTTCGAAAATCCATGTAGATTCAAAGGACGCGGTTTTCGCAGAGGGTGGCTGAGAATTCGCGAGATCGAGAACAGACGCGAACAGAATCGAATCGAATCGAATCGAATCGAACCGCGATTGCGGTCCCGGAGTAATCCTACCGCGTAAACCCCGCGATTAAATTCCCGTGATATCCTCGTCATGCTGCCAGTTCGTAATTCCACCCACCAGAACAATCTTCTCATCTGCGGCGCAGCGACTTGAGCGCTTCGCTTATTTCCAAGTCATGTGTCGAGCTATATAGTAGATACCTATGCCTGCTACCGCTCCACTGTTTTGGCCGCTTGGTCGGACGATTCGGAGACGCCGGCAGTCGTGGAGAAATCTCGAGGATCGACGCAGAGCCCGAAAAGGAGATAAGGAAGTGAAATTAAATGGCGGACGCGGTGTATGTTTGCTGTGGGATTTCCAGATGCAACGCGAAGTCGTCTCCTATCCTCCCCCTCGAAACTCTGTTTCCCAGCAGTCTCCTCGCTTCGGCCAAGTTGTCTCGAGTTGGTAATAAGGCGGTACGGCTCGTTTGCCTTTTCTTACTGCTTTTTATTTCAGTCACTGGCCGTCTTCGCAATCCCCGAAACTCCTCCGCTGCTTGCGACAACAGCTAAACGTAGTTGGCGGCTGCTGTTGCCACTCGACGAATATCCGCGACTATCGACAGTCGGTTTATCGAATCTCAGTTTCAAGAAATCGTCGCGTCCAGGATTCGGACGAATATTCCGCCGATTGAAATAATAATGAAAATCAAGGAGAGCGAGAGCGGCGAATCGAATTTTTCCAGATAAAGGTCGTCGTTCACTAGGCCGAACGGAAGCGAAGCGAACACGCATCGTTCATATGACAGAACAGTAGCGACCACGCGTCGCCTATATGATAGAACAGCGCCGACGAACAGTTCGCTTCCGTTCGGCGAAATGAGCGACGGCCTTAATTAAAAACAGGCGGAAGATAACAATACCTACGAGAAGCCCGACAAACATCAGTCATTCAGTTCGCGATGCAAGCTGAGCCAATTAAACGACTTGTAGATCGCTAAAAGACAGGCGGCGCAGAAAAACGGGCTTCCATTTTTAAAAGGTGATCCAATCAAGCCCGTCCAAATGAAATTCCGTTCTTCTTCCGTTCGCGATACAATCAAGGAATCCGTTACGATAACAACGACGAGACACCGAACACAATTCCGAGTTGCAGCCGCGTGTCTGCGAGCCGAATAAGCAGAAGATTCCGAAGCGATCCGATCCGACAAACGAGAGAGAAACAACAAAAATTCTAAGGGTGCACGCGCACAATTTTCTCCCTCGCGATAGCGTCTATGCGCGGAAATATTCCCGTGGCGGGCATCTTCTGGAGGACGGAAACGAGCTGGGCCAAATCGCGCGGCGGAGTAGTGAAAAGTAAAAGGGAGAAAGGGAGAATAGTCTGAGCCAATCACTCCGCACTCACTCTACCGAGTCTACTCGAACCTTTTCGCTCGGTCGCACAGAGCAGAGGACCAGGATAGAAATAACGTAATAAGGAATAATTTTATTCCCGCCTACGCCTATATATCGTCACGTCCGCGTCCGCGTCCGCGTCCGTGCGCCAACATCCACGGGCGCGTCTAATTTCATTTCATTTCACGCAACAGGATTTCGCTGATAATCTACTCTTCTTCTCTGCTGGATTCATCGAGTCGGTCGTGCTTCTTCCTAGCTACGTTAGAATCGAAGAATCGAATCCAGCTAGGGATTGTGCCCCTCGTACCTAACGAGTCACTCGACTATATTTCAAAAATTCACAACGGAACAATAGCTAACGAGAGGACTAGTCGAAGAAAGAAAAATAAGGGAGGAAGCTGAGGAAATAACGTGGTGCTGGCAAGAACAAGCTCGCTATTTCCGCAGACCCATTAACGCCGCGGCGCTTTAGCAGAGTGGAAGAAAAGAAGACCGGGAACGCGCGCTACGAAGATGCTGAAAGCGACCAAATGCGAAATTAACTGCCAACTGTTCGCCCCGGTCTGGTCGCAAGGTGGAAACAAGGGCTGAGGTCAGAGCACGGCAGTTCGTCGCGCGGAACATCGCGGGCTTGCATGCAAACAGTCATCCTGGCAGTCAAATAAACTTTTCAATTTCTAAATGCTTTATTGCGGCAGACATTTCAATTTGAATATCATACGATCGCGATGCCAGCATATTTATTCTTTCGTCGCCTGACTATTCTTCGAGAACTCGTTGCTGCAACTTTCGCTGCCGACTAGAACACCCAATTCCAACCAGCACGATAAAAATAAAAGTAGGGTAAAGGACCCAATTACTGTCACGCTAAGCTGTTTTACGCGAAATAACGAATAAATCTTATAAAAATGATGCATAAAAAAATTAGCATACAATTGGAACTGTTATTTATACGATACAAAAAACAGTAGTTAATTTTTTCTTCGTTAATTGGAATAAAACGGTGAAAAATTTTAAACGAATATTAGGAGAACGGAAACGATCACTTGCTTACTAGCGAAAGAGAAGACAAGGCGTTAAAGAAAATGCTATAGTTCTAGTATTTAAGCTATTAACATAACAAAATATAACGTTTTAAATAATATAAGCACCATAGAAAGTAATAAAGATCCGAATTCAACGATTCATTAAGTCTTTTTACTTATTAATTGGTTGACAGTGTTTGGTACAACCGTTTCAAGCATTTTGGTATTACTGTCATAGCAGTAGTGACACTTAAAATAACATAAACAGTATTAGGTTAGCTGGCAGTAATTCAGTTAAATATATTTGCAGGGTGTCAGTAATAGATCCCCAAATATATTTTTGAAAATCATGAATTTATACATAAAAATCGAAATTTTAAGATCCATCAAATTTGTTCATCAAGTGAACAGATTAAACAATAATAAATAACAAGAACAACATAGAACCCGGGAGACGCGGTCGGGTCGGAGAGTTGGTCGAGTCGCTATATTTCAGACTCTGTACATAAAAATGCGTTAAAGTGCAGACCAATTCCTTCTCTAGAATCCAAACAGTTGAATGAATAGCGTCATTTCGCTTCCTTCTGTGTTTTTCTTGATTTATAGGCTTTAAAATGTAAATTGGGGTTACATTTAACCTCTTTTGTCAAACAGCGGTTGTACAGACTCGTATTTAAAATATACTTCTAAGTTTATTTTCGTTTAATATTTGGGATAATAAGATAGTAGAGACATTGAGGGACAATGCTGCCAAAGTATTTGGCCGTATCAACTCTTCCTGTCAAAGATAACGAGAAGACCATCTCTCGCTGCAGAAAGGACAGATGGCCGAGTTATGATTTCTTTATTATTTTTGTTTATTTTTTTATTTTTTATTATTATTTTATTATTATTTTTGTTTATTTAGTTTATTTCTTCACTTTTGCATTCATTTGTCTTGCTAATCGCCAGCAGGGAGTTCACATTTTCTTTAATGTATTCATTACTTGTTTAGCGTAAACAAATTAAATATCAATAAATTTGTAATTGTATTCACTCATAAATAATTCTGCTTTATCGTTTGTTAATTTTCCATGGATAATTATGTCAGTGGCCTCTGCCAACGATGAAAACCGTTCCTCCCGGCACCTCGGGAGAGGTGGTCAGATGTCATGACTTCAGTTTTCAACCCGATTTACAGTAAATATTGTCTTAAAGCAAATATCGACTATATTTTCTGAATCAGCATAAAATTCTGAATACATAGGTTTGTTCGGATAAAATAAGTAATGTCTATATTAGTTTTAATAGCCATTTTATATTAGGTCGACCGCGTCTCCCGGGTTTACCCTACACTTTTAGTCTATAAGTACATATCTATAAGACAATGTCAGCGTCAACGCTTAATGTGTCAGTAATTGGGTCCTTTACACCCTATTCTACCAACTTTATCTACAGGTAAGAGACAGAACAGAGTGAGTGACCATTTTGATTCCGACTCATGGATCACGACGTTCCTCGAGCGACTGATCCCGATTTTCTTTTTGTCCCCTAATAACGAAAAAGAAAGGAAATACTAAACATCGCGTTCTCGAGGCGCCATAAAACTGGAGGGAAGAGAGAAAAAGCTTGAAGGTAAAGTATTTCGCACAGACGTTCCGGCAGAACGAAACTTTCTTCAAACTATCGTCGGAGAATTAAAAACGAAGGTAGAGAGGTGGCTCCGTTTGACGCTAGGTAGGCAGGCAGCTGATAAACGCTTCGAAACACTCTGCAATCGTTCCACAAACTGGCGCGTCACAGGCTCGGTTAACAAACATAGTGACGGGTTGTATGCTTCCAGAGCAGCTACGATTTTTCGCGATTTACGCGATTTTTCGTTGAAACTCGATCGACAGTGCATCGCGAAAAGAGCCAGTCTCGTTTTTTGATTGAACTCGGGCGGCGCGTCGACGAGCCGGTAATATATTCGCCGAGCGCGGCGCACTCCGGCAACGAGCAGGAAAAAGCGACACCGTTTGCGGGACGGCTTAGCCTATTTTTAAAATTTTCGTGTCGCGTAGAAAAATCCTCGCGCTACGTAACTGCCGACAGAAGCTAAGTTCGTTGTCTGCCGTTGGCACTTTGCTTGACGAAAAACCGCAAGACTAATATCGCGCCCGTAAATAACCCAGCGGTCCACGCTCACGTTTCCTTCGGCTTCAATTTCTTTTACCGCGTTATCTTGACTCTATTAAAAACGTGGCCTCGCACCTGAATTCTCAACATCGATACCATCTAGAATGCAAATGCGACGCTGCAAAGCTCTCGTATGCTGATTAAGGGATGTCGTGACGTTTGTTACGATATCAATTCGCTTGGAAGTACGGTCAGCCACGAGGTACAAGGAGCCGTAGCAAAGAATGGGTTTTCTCGGCTGGTTTAAAACGCCGACTACTCGACGGAAACGCGTCCAACACCGAAACATTTGCACCCGAAGAGCTCCCAATTTACGTCCATCAATCTCTCTGTCCGTACAGAGTCCCCTCGAAAAGTCCTCGAGCTACAGGGAAATGCGGTGCAAAGCGCGCAGAACGATTCTGCCTAACAAGGTCGTAAAGGGGGTGAAGCGTACGCGAGGCGCAACCCTCTGTACTTTTCCCGTAACCGTGCAACCACGACATCGCGTCGTGGCCGCGAGACTCTTCTCGGCAATGCGTAAGCCTTCGAAACAATCCGCCAACCAAATTTTGTCGCAAATCTAATTTACCGAACTGGAGGCTGGCCACCGTGAATATTTTATGCGGCGTTTGCGAAACACCTGGCAAGAGAAGAAGAAATGCAGGCCCGAGTGTCCGCGAAGCGCGAGTCCAGTTTGGAAAGAGTCGGAGAAACAGCAACGAGCAAAACAGAAAAAAGAGAAGGAGTTGGTCCGCGAAATAGAACAAAATCAAAACCGGTGCTGGACTGCCGCGCCGCGCCGGTGGGGTGGTCCTTCAAACGCGTAATTGAAAATTTCGTTACGCGACCGGCAACTCTATTTATATAGCGTTCCGGGGTTATTTTTGTTACTTTCGTTATTTTCCTTGAATTCTATATACCTAGTGGCTTCATTTCCAGCCACACCTTACGTAACCACGAAAATTACATTACTCCAAACTCGTTTGCATTTCAACGGGATTGCTTGACCGACTGCTGACCGATGCAACGGGGAAATCGGTGCTTCTTTACTAGTCGACGAATCAAATGTAGAAATTTGCTGCATAACCTAGGGAACGGAGCCGCGAAGGCTGTGCGGCAGGAAGAAAGAGCAGCCTAATTGAGAATAGCGCTGGGACTATTTGTCAAATTTTTCGGTATTCGAATATTCGAATACTTCAGTTGCTCAATTATTTGTCAAATGTAATTCGAATATCCAAGTATTCGAATACTATTCGAATATTTGAGTATTCGAATAGTATGGTGTGAATTATAAATCAAGTTCTTTAGGTTCATTTGTCATGGTGAAATCTTGTAAGCTAATTTTGGACTCACTTCACACCATACTATTCGAATACATCAGTATTCGAATATATCGGTATTCGAATAGTATTCGAATATATCGATATTCGAATAGTATTCGAATAATTACATTCGAATACTGAAATATTCCAAGTTTATTCGTAGCATTCGAATACTTGTAAAATATTCGAATATTAAATTATTCGAATAGTCCCAGCCCTAATTGAAAAGAAACAGAGAAAATTCTCTAACAAAAGCAGCAATTGTTCGAGCTTGCGCCACGGTTGATTAAGTTGAAAATACCAACGTCTGAGCACGGCAGCAAGCAGGCCAAGCGAGAAAGCGAGGGTGAGAGGGTACGCGTGTCGCCAAGCCAGGAAAGGGGAGCAACTGAAAGAGTGCACCCCGCTGGTCAGAAGAGAAAAGCCGGTCCGAGAATCGAGACATCGCGAATCGCGAGGGGAGACATTCCATTCCCCCGATGTTTGCTCGCCTCTTTCTTCCCTTCCACCTTTTCACCCGCCTGCCAATCTTCCGTTTCGCCACGGAACCGACGAATTTCCACGGAGTAAGGTGGGGTCTTTGCGTACCTTCTTATCGTAACGCTTTTCAAATGGACCCTAAAGCTCAGGTGCCCCCTTTTGTGCACACGATACGAGGGGACACAAGAGGATCTGAATTCGAGAGTAAACAAGGGAAAAAGTATACGGGAGTTGCAATCCCTTTCACTGCATCGATTGCTGGTGTCGGGCGTGCGTGGTCGGGGAAAGCCAAATTTCGAGATATGGCTCGGGGTGCCAACAACGTACAGCCGGATACCAGATGGAACAGCAGAAAAGAGTACGGGCTCGAGTAGCATCGCTACTTTTATTAGCAATATCCCTAGGATCGATAAGCATAAAATTCATAACGGCGTTTCCCCTTCCACTGAATACAGACTCCATCCTATCTTAGGATGTTCCCCTCCGTTGCGCCCTGCGTAGCGATACCTAAGCTCAAGCTTTCTTCGTCTTTACGCGATATATTACCCACTACGATGCCGTAATATTCCAGGGATATTAAAATCATCGCGCTGAGTGTACAGCTAATCTAACGACAGCTGTCTCTCAGACTAAAACCGCAATTCACCAAGCAATTTCACAACGAACCATTTATTTCTCTTACTCGTTCTAGTTTTTCGTGTACCTATGTATTGTACTTCCGTGCCCGTCCCTCTGTGAACCTTTTCAAAGAGATTATCCGAAAAGCCGCGAAATTCGTGTCGCGTAGTTGGCGAGAAACTTATGTGACCCTGTATCAACTCGAAACCCTTCTCGTGTTTGCCGCCCTTTACGGGACACGCCACTCTCTGCCGCCTCCGCCAAGAACCAAGGCAAAACGGCGTTCTAGGGAGCAAATCCCAGAAACTAAGGCTTCCGAGACTTTAAGGTAGCCCCAACGAAAAAGCCTGCAAGGCTTGCCTCGATTCGATCTCTTCCTTTCCAACCGAAAACCGCCTGAACTCTTCCGCTTCGAATTTTCAATCGTTTTCGTCAAAGGTTAACTCATAAAACGGACCAAGTGCTGCAGTGTAACACGCGTACCGAAGCACACAGCTAAATCGAGCGATTAATCATCGGCCAGACGAAAGAGAAGAAAAGGGAACGGCGGAGCGTAACCTTGATATTACGGAAATCAAATTAATAATTCAACGGGCGGATACGACAAGACAGAACGAGGAAGGAAGAGAAACAGAAGAAAAGGGATGGAAGGTAATCGAACCTGATAAACGGTAAGATATAAATTAGCCTACACTTCAAATTGCATTTTCCGGGAGTTCAAGGAAAATCCTCGATCAAAGGATACTTACAACTATGTGTATAGTCGAAGAAGAATCCTCGGCGTGGACGCATTCGCGAGCACTTGAAAAGTTAACTGTGTAGACACTAGACAGTTGTAGACTTTACGCTGTAGAGGGAAAAGAATTCTAATCCTTCGGATGGTCCATTATCCTTCGAGAACCACTTCTGCTAACGCCACTGAGTACAATTCAAATCCTTCGTTCTTTCGGCGCACGATAAACGCTGTCGAGCAGAATTTCAATCCACTCTACAGCCATGTATTCTCGTTCGAGCACCACCCGAGCTATCAAACAGAATTTAAATTCCCTATTACAGGCCACTACTTGGCCTCTCACTGTGGACAAAAATCTAGCCCTGATACGCGCGATTACACGTGTCTTTACATGCAGGCCACGCCAAACTTGTATTATCTCTGTCAAGTACTACGTCAGGTGCTTACGGTCTATTCGCTAAAGGGTCTCTTCGGCGAGATCTCTCGGCGAACTCTCCTCCTCTCTATATTTCTCGGTAGTGTCTTCGTTTATCCCGAGAGAGAGAGAGAGAGAGAGAGAGAGAGAGAGAGAATCGTACTTAATAGAAGAGCCATGTATATCTAACCCGAGCTTATTATACGTAAAGCATGTTCCCTTGACAAGCGCACTCGACCCACTGAGCGCAACGATGACGATGACGATAAAAACCGCGGGTCGAAAGAAACTCGATGCGAGGGACAGTCTAGTGTCTTCGTTAAACACCGAATATTTTTTCGAGTGGAAACGATTACTCCGCAACACAAATCCATTTATTGAACCTGTAGGGGAGATCGGGGTAAGTTGATACAGGGTTAGGTGGATACAGACGAATTATCTCGACACTGTATATATGTAGCTCCTTGTGTTCCTTCTTGTGAACCTTCTTGTTCAATTCTTTACTACGATCTAGCGTACGTCTGTGTACCTTAACGTTAGCAATCCATTTTTATCTGTTTTCGTTTCTATAGAGAATAAATATTTGTGTTCACTTTCCAATCCGTCTCGAGGCGGGATAGAGAATTTTATCACTCAAATTAATTGGGCATCGAGTCCTTTGAAGGTAAGGTAATTACGTTTTGTTATTTTGTTTATAGGTATTCTCTACATTTTTTATGGAGATGTTTGTACATAATGAGCTTCTGCGGGGTAAGTTGATACGTTTTCTCTGGGACATGTTGATACAGTGTATCAGTTTTCCCAGACTATTTTTAGCTGGATATTTCCTTTTATTTCTAGGAAAATGGTACGAAATCATGTCAGAAAATCGAATCGCGGCAAAATACCGCAAAATATTTTTCAAAAAGCGTGTGTCGGTATAGAAAAGGAGTCAATGTCGTCGCGTCAAAGCGCGAGAATCTACGGAATAGATAAAATAGCTTTACTAAGATATATTAATAAAACGAAGCAAGCAGCTCGTGTTAAAGTGGGATATTCCAGACATGCCCCGCAGTGGGGTAAGTTGATACATTTTACCTTCGCCCAAATAACATTTTTCCATTCATTCTGAATGTATCTTCTCAACTTCTCATTTACAATATATTAAAGAAGAAGGACCAAAGTATATTTTAGCATATTTATTATCAACTAATTAATTCAGACAAAAATGAACAAAATTGAAAACTGAAAAACGTACCAACTTGCCGCGGTCTCCTATCCTCAGATTTCCTGCACCGCGCACCCTCTCTCATTGGTCCCTAGGCCCCGTTTTACGAGCTCGTAAAGTTGCATGCGCGAGCAATCGGCTTGGCAGCATAGCTATAAGAGCAGCTAATACCCTCTTCCCGTTCTCCCCTAAGATCTGCAATAGCAGGAGAGCGAGTTCCATCAAAATATAACCGCTGCTCGCCCAGCGATTACCTCGACAAAATTAAAGAAATCAGACGGTGAGTAAATCGGCGCCAGCCAAACGCTGGGCCAAAGGCTTCTGGCCTGGGAGAAACGAACAGGATTCACCGATAGCGTACCGTGCGTCGTGTCGCGTCGCGTCGTCGGGAGTTGGGCTAGCCGTTCTCTCTTACGTTCTCTCCGGCCGAGCGTCTCCAGGGACATCCCTAGGTTTGCAGTAAAGGGTCCTCCACTATGGTCCCGGTAACGAGAAAGCTGGATTTCGAGCGTCGGTCTAGTTAAGAGATAATGCTTAATCGATACTGTCAAGGCACGACGGCATTATCGTCAGCGAACTGTGCTCAAGACGGAGCAGACCAAGAGAATGGAAGATGCTCGCCAATGGTGTTGCATCCCCTGGTGCATCCAACCAATTTCCAACCGCACGCGCCATAACTATAGTGTCTGTACGCAGCTATTATTGTATACAACTATTATATTATGTACAGCGGCGCAACCCGTCTATGTATTAATCCTCGGCGGGGGTGTGCGTCTCGTAAGTTTAAGTTTATATCAACGAGCGCGCCAGTGCGGTCCTGTGCACGCCGTACGGCTGCGAGATACGAGCAGTAGGTACAGTCTTCTCCGCGATTTTGCGGCCGCTGCTATCCACGTCTCCTTCATCCTTCATCTTGCCCACATGAAAATCCCCGGGAACGCTTACGGAATTCCAGCTCACCTGATTCCTCTCCTGGATGATGCGACAAACACGACCAAACGCGTTTCGATCGCGAGAACGCGACCATTCACTCGACCCACGAAACATATTTATCGCATCTCCACTGTTGTATGTGCGATTTTGCAATTCTAGCATTTCGCAAACGGTAGGATATACTGGAAATTACTGTAGGTACTTGCTCGCAGGTCTAACTTCTTCGTGTATCCTCGAGAAATTATGTGATTGTCGTTACACTGAAGGGAATCCTGGTGTGGTGGCTGGACCACGTGCCCTGGATGCGCCAACTTTCTAAGTGCCTCCTAACCACGCGAATAACGCGACGTTGTACCGCACGGAAAGGCCCTGGATTGTGGTCGAGAATAGCAGAGGACAGAATACTGGCCATCGGCCGAAAATTTCTTCGTTTCCTTCTTCTGCATCTGCCTTGTTCTTTTCACGCTATTCCTCTTTTTCAGACATATTTCTTCCTTGTTCCTAAATCTCAATTTCCCCAATTCCGCTCGTCTACACCTGCAGTTTAACGAGTTTCTTAACGAGCTTCTGCAGGATATGCCACGGAACCTTGGCCAACTGTCGCCTTATGCGTGCTTTCTTCCATCTCTAATTCTGCGCTAGATTCCGTATCTATGTACGTAAGTTGACTTTGAATTAGCCCGCGATTAGGGGACAGGACAGTTCGCGGTTCGTCTGCGCCAATTCTGTATACAGCTGATTTTCACCGGTGAAATAACCGAGTCAGATTTTACCAGTGAGCAATGCGAGTGGCTTTCTCCGTTTTATTAGACAAGTTTTCCTATAAATGGCAAGCCGTCGGTTTCGACTGGATATTTATTATGATTTCACAGCTATCCTCGCGGTAGCGTGCACTACTTAGTCCTCCTCCAGGGTGCAACTGTGCAAGCCAGCGAGCGAGCGAGCGAACCAGCCAACTACGAGAGATCCCACAACCTTTCCACTCGACCCAAGGATCCCAGGCGAGTGCTCACGAGCTGAAAATCCGCCGACCCTACTAATTTTCCATCTTTTTCTCTCAATTTTCTTCTCCGTCTTTTCCCCCAACTTTTCTTATCAGCGTAGAATTAGATTTTACGTCGTTCGATGGAAGAAGTAGCAGCGACGCAATGCGAATGTCCGCCAAGACTGGATGTGGATGTCTGCGTTAAAAGTACGAGCGAAGCAAGGTAGCCTGGTCTACAGTAATGCTTAATTGGCAAACTGGAACAAGCAGACGGTGAAAGACGACGAGCGTCGGAACCAAGCTATGTATCCATAATTGGGAGAGCAGCACTATCAAAGGTCTTGCGTCGAGATGACGCTTTTCAACAAAGTATACGAAAAAACAAGCGCCTGAGGAAACGGAAACTGAGACAAATAAAGGGTTACTAGAGCATTAACTGCCTTTGGAATTGACCTCGGTGACGTTGTGTATCGTTCGTATTATCCATCGAAACGGACACGACGAAAGCGAAGCGACGAGGACGGTTGTCGCGTAAGCCGATTTGCTCGCGCAAATCAGAGACGATAGGTAGGTAGCTAAGTAGACGAGTTTCGCTTGCATTTCATTCCCGAAGAGGCGCGTGAATTCAGAAACAACCGACAAGTTGGTTCGTTCTTTCTTGTGTGAATGGTAAAAGAACGTGTACCGATATACATACTTGACATTCTTACTAGTGTTCCTCTTCGAGAAATTTTATAATTTTTTATTTCTCATTTCTCGAGAAACTTAAGTGTAGGAATATTACTATAAATCCCATTTGTTTTCAGAAATTAATTTTGAGTCGGATCAAATTGTGTGTTACTATGTTAAAAAATTTAGATAAATTTTGTCAATATTATTCCAGAAATATAAATGTTTCAATATTTTTTTAAATTCTTGAGAATTCTCGAGAAATATAATCTGATTTCTCATTTCTCGAGATGCGAAAACTATCGAGAAATCAGGAACACTAATTCTTACTCTATGCATATCAACAAGTTAATTTCATAATTACCAGCCCCCGTGGAAAGAAAATTCTACGATACTTCCAAAAGGCTTCCCCGTTCTTGATTCTCGCCCTGAATCCTACCTCGCACCCCGATTCGATCCTGTGCCTAAATCAAAAATGCACCCTCTCCGGAAACCCTTTCACCGAGCGCGAGGGGTGCGGATACATAAATTTCAAGGATGAATTCGTCGTAACGAGAGCATCGTTTCGTGCATATTTTAAAAGTGGGAAAACATCGTCAGTGCTCTACGAGATAGGGCTGATACTCTGGCCTGACCATCATCGGAGAGGGATGCTCGATGAGAGTTGTGACTCGTGGGATGTCTCTGCACATAAATACAGAGTAGCACGATGCCATCAACAATTCATCGCTATTATTACAGGCGCCCTAACGACGCGGACGCTGCCAGCGACCGAAAGGGGCTAGGGAGGACAAGAGAGGACAAGAGAGGACAAGAGCGGACGATACAGCTGGCATCCTCGAGAAGCAACTTATTGTTAGCCGACGCATGGGTTCTCTAATCTACATCCTTAACGACGCAGTTAATCTCTTCAAAGCTTCTGCCACGTGATCTTTGCAATTATTCACGAACGTGCAGATCGCATCGGCGCGGCATCAATTCGATCGACAATTGAACGTTCCGGACGCGCGATCGCACGGCACAATTTCATTTAAATTAAACTATAATTTACGGGTTCGCGATTAATGCACGTTGTCACGATCCAACCACCTATCTTATAGAACGCTTTTGTCCCCTACAAAATTTATTACCGCAACTGAAAGTTGCCCGTTTAATTATTTACGCCGAGTCCATCGAACGCGACCAATAAAATAGGATTAACGGAATCGCTGAAATTCGAGCCTGTGCAATCGATGCACTTTATCGAATAAGCGGGCTGCTCGGTTTGTCCGGAAATTGTTTGCAATTCAAAATATTAACGATAATTAAGTAATGCGTAAAGGGGCAACGTATTCCGAGCCTCTGTTTGGCTCGTCATCAAATCGATTAGCTGGAGCAAGTGCGATAAAACCACCACGCGGACGAAGACAGACCATTCGGAAATGTTTGCGATCAAACGCGACCCTCTTCGCGTCGCTGTTCCGCTTCCATTTTCTGCCACTTGGAAAAGGCAGCATTAAATTCAACTAAGTAAGTACGTAGTTCGTTCCGCTTTTTCTCCGCCCCGATCGTGTCTAATTAAAGCGTCCCGAACTTCTAATTTATTTAGAAGGGCTCAAGCAAAGCGGGCAGAAAGGCAAACGTTTTTGAAATCGAATCAATTAAATCACGCTACCCCACCGCGTCGCCTCGCGTCGCCTCGCGTCGCCCCGCGTCGCCGATGAATCCATTCAGATCCGGGGAAAAAGGAACACCCCGATATTCGACGTTTTAACGGCTACAAACTTCCGATAATTCTGCGCGCGGAAGCTTAGAGACAGTTTCCCCGAATACGTTTTTAGCCTGCAATTTTATCGCGGCACTTCGGTCCGCATAGGTATCGAAGTGGCCATTTCCAGTACACGTTCTTCAGTGGAAGGTTATTTCTACGCTACGTATGTATACCTATCTGGCTAATAAAATCCGCGTAGAAAAAAAGCTACCGAGATCATATCCGCGTTTGCCCAGAAGCCCTATACCGCGAGAATGTCGCGTAGCAACAACTCCTAAACTCTTACTCTTTATCGTTTCCTCCGTGGCGCGTAATAGGCCGTCAAAAAATATTGTCCACAGGCCAGAGACGAAAGGGAAAAAGCAGCTGTTTAACGAGCAAGTCGTTTGCTCGGAAAAGCAAGAGAAACCGGGTGACCATTAACGCGAAAATATCGAAATAGCCGCTCTTTGTTCCCGCATTCAAGCTGGCCTGTTCAGTTTATTTAAGGAGAATAGGAAGCGAAACGATTTCAACTAATGGACCGCGCTCCGGATTGGATGACAGTTTTTAAGTACCTTCCAGTTTAGTAGAAATGACTGTCCTGTTTAGCCAGGTTCCACTGACAGTTCGCTTCGGACGCGAAGGAAGGTAGAATTTTTCTCCACCAAGTGGGAAAGCTGGCGCGACGTCGTGCGCTTAGGTAACTGGCACAACGCAACGACGCGAACCCTGGCTAATTTCAAGCGTCTTCAGTTGGTTATAGCACCGGCAATTATTGTTCCAGAAAGTTTCCACAACATTGGCAACTACATTCTAGGCACGTATCGAACAGACTATCCCGGCAAAGGGGGATCAAACTCCATTCCAGAGTCGAGGATGATCCCCCGGTGAAAGGAACGCGAAGGAGGACGAAGGAAGAGAGAAATTCTCTCACGATCCGCGAAAACCGGAGCGTTTTATAACGCTACATTAACCGGCAATCTTCTCGCCTACTGCTACACTGCGAGGGATGGGCGGTCGCGGCGTTCGTCTTGCCGGAGAAACGAGCGACTACGTCGATTAAACTTTTAATTACTCCCGCGGCAGCCAAAAGAAAAACCGCTTTCGAAAACTTGACGCGTCCCCTTCGTGTGCAACTCCTTTAACTTCCATGTGACCGCATCCACCGCGCGCACTGTCTTATTAAAACAAACCCACGCACAATTGCCCGCCAAACGGATAAACGCGTTTCTTTAGCTCCCATTTTTCTAATTCTCTCAATCTTCCCATGCTCGAGTCTCCCTTTGTAGAATACATAGCCATGTGCCTCGTAAACTTCTCTGGAACTACGCTAAAAAAGTACCATCTCCTCCTCTCTTTCTATCGCAGTCCTATTCTTCCAGCCTCCGTTTCTTATTACTCCCTGCAATCCGTCTCGAGGCGCGGCGGCCTTCTTGGCCAGCTTTTGAAACAAACGAGAGTGCCGCAACCCTGCAGTCCGCCGGTGAAAGTGGCTCAAGAGCAGCGAGGGTGGCCGAGGGTGGACTAGCTTTACAAGTTTTAAAAGAAATATCAAGTGGAGACTGCGCTGGCCCCGAGTCGAAGGAATGGAAGTTGAGTTATCGAAGCGCTTTGCATAATTTAGCCTCATCCCCCATCCCCCATCCCCATCTCCATCCGCAACCTCCTACTATTCTACTCTCAGCCATCCCATTTAGGTTTTCGAAGCGTTATTGCTTAACGATTCCTCCCCCATTCGGGGGAATTCCAAAGGACCCGTCTTGACCGACAGGGAGAAGATACAAGTACGATTAGCAAATAGTCGGCGATACGTGCAATACCTACGAGCTCGTCGTTTCCGAGAGAATTCCAACACCGCAACATCGACGTTCGGACCAGTGTTGTCGCGTTCATATCGATTATACTTAAGCCGAGCTGTTTAACTTTGAGAGTAAATTCCGGAATGTACGCTCCACGCTACGAGCGTACTTTGGCTCCCGTGCTACGAAAACACTTGCAGCAAATGGGCCGAGTCCACCTTTATCCCCGCCGTTAGTGGTAGCAGCAACGATCCCAAACAGTATTTTGCCGTTAGGCCACCCTTCTAGGTTAGCAGAGTTCCTCGGGAACTCGTCACATCTACGATATAGGACGCGTCAAAGGGGGCGTGGGAACGGAATTGTGTAACTATGAAACTCCTCGAGCAGACTACGGCGACGTCGCTATTCGGATAGGTGAAAAGCGGCGAGCAGCATAAACAAAATCGCCTGGTTGTAATTTTATTTCAAATCCTACCACGCGCAGTGGACCTTTTGTATTTTGTCGTTTGATAACTAGCTTTCCAATTTGCAGAGATTGCCGCGCGAAATGTCGGGGCAAATTGCTATAATTGACACCGTCGCGCCAACATTGAAACGTAATTTTTATTCCTATCTCACAAATTACTTTCCGTTCCGCGCGCGTGCTTCGCGCGGCCCGGAAAATAAAGGGGGAATTTTTAACCGTGTCCAATCGCGTCGATGCGGCCGGATCAAACCGATAGCAATTGCTCAACGACAAACAGCCGGGTTGATTCCCGAAAAACTTGGCTAAAACTACACTGAAACTTTAACGCAATAATTATAATAGCTGCCGCGGAAGGTATTTGAATAATTTGTCAGGAAATTGGGGCTTCACACTGGTTCCTCCTCTACCCTTTACCTTGGCGGACGAGCAAACAGATGCAGAGATACAGTAGAGCCGAGGCATCTCCCGACTCCCTGCCCCATGCTCGTTCGCGGACAATTAAATGCATGCCAAAATACGCGCGTAGAAGCAAGGACGCGAAAGGTAGATGTACGAGGGCAGAGAGAGAAAGCGAGTGGCAGCGCGCAACGGGCGGAACAAACCAACAAAACCGCATGCAAACGTAGACAGCGACGACAAAAAAGCAATAAGGGCTGAAAGCTGAGGCGGAGTAAATAAATTGGACGGAAAAGGAAAGGGAGGAGCGCGCGCAAAGAAAGAGAACAAACAAGGTGGAGAAAGGACGAGGCAGGGGGTTGAAAAAAGGGATGACAAGAGATGAGTGGAGAAGAAATGGGGGTGGAGGAACCACGACAATGCGTAGTCGAAGCGGTAAGCTCGAGGGCTCGCGTTTATTAAATCAACAAAGGCCCCATGGAGGGATGGTTTTCAGACGCGAGCGGTACATCTGCTAAAGAAAGCATTGCATCGTATACCTCCTCCTGTGCTCTCTGCGCTTCTTCTCGCTTCCTCTCGCTTCCTCTCGCTTTCCCTCTCTGCCCACCTCGCCACTTGTTTATCCACCCTCTCCTACCCACCCCCAGCTACCCCCTTTTCTCGCTTACCCTTTGCGGTTTGTC
Source organism: Andrena flavipes (assembly GCA_963971345.1). NCBI lineage: Eukaryota > Metazoa > Arthropoda > Insecta > Hymenoptera > Andrenidae > Andrena > Andrena flavipes. The sequence continues at coordinate 33,617,150 of OZ020481.1, forward strand.
GCTTGTCCCTGTTCGTGCTCGCGATAACGGCAACAGCCAAGCAACTCCGTATTCGCTGGGAAACCAGGGGCCAGATTTCCTTCGCGGGATATCGCTCGTAAAATTCGACTCTATCGTCCACGAAACAGATTCTACTCGATTCCCTAAGAATGAAAGCTACGACCTGTGAATCCTGATCTGTATCGCAGCTCGCCGCGGCGCAGCAAATTATTCACAGCCTCGCCGATACATCGCAGGAAACGGCGGATGTGTTTACACCGTGGCATCAAAGCGAATCGATAGTTGGAGCTCCGTTGCTTAGCGGTGGCGCGTAAACAAATTTCGATCTTACCGGACTATCTGAGAAAACGCCACGGTCGCGAAGGTTATCCCGCTGCGAGGCTCTTCGAATCAACGCGACATTTTCTGCTTATTATTTCACCGTGTAGAACTGGTGCGGAGAGATGGCCTAAAAAGATGAAGCGGCCACAAAGCGTGCCGATCGCGGGAAAAGTGCGCCGTGATGCATCTGACGTTCGCCAACATTCTCAACGACAGATGCAACAAACCAGATGGGAGTCTTGTTATCGACATAACCGCCAAATCTTCCACGATTATTTAGAATCCCTCGGGAAGCAGGTCGTTCGGGATGGAAAAAAATATCGGGAAAATCTGGACGACCGTTTCCTCGTAAAAAGAGAAACAGATGTCGAGAACAAGTACCTACCGTAGTGCAGGTTGTTACGAAACAGCGAGATGCTATGTAAAGATGAACCTCTTTGAGACGAGCCGCGGCGAGAGAAACACGCTTCGTATTCCGGCCGCTATTCATACTACGTACGCCTACCTACACACATACTTGCAACTTCAATTCCAAGGACCTCCTGCGTCTCGTTTTAATTAACCACCAGGCCTAATAAACGTATTCATAGTCGGTAGAGTTGAAGGAGAACCGAAGCACCGAGAGCGCTGTGACTTTTTATCCACCAGTCGCGGCACGTACGGAAAATGTACCAAAGGAAAGACGCGCGAGGACCGAAAAGAACGAGCAACAAAGATTACACGGAGTCGCGAGAGCAGCTGCAATCGCAATCGCAATCGCGCCCCTTTTCATTTCTACCTACGTCATGCCACAGAGATGAACTTTAGAGAAACACACGCGTGGAATAGCTTTTCTCTTCGTCGCACGCGCAATATTTTCCTTAGCCAGAGATTCGAAGAGACGAGATATAGCTACCGTAATGTAGTGCAACCACTAGCTTCCCCAAGCGTTTAACCGCCACCGGCCACTTCCGCTAACCATCGGTGGATTTTCAAGTGTCACGGAACAGCCGTGCGTCTGAGCAAAGCAGGAAATAGTATATGGAATTTCATCAACTAAATATTGCCTCGAGTTCTTTTTCCACCCACGTCACTTGTCGTATGTTTAGTGCTTCCGGTTCTCGGGAACGCGCTCCCGGCTTGGTAGGCTCTCCGAGGCCAGACCACAAACGGCTGTCACTACTGCGCCTCGACTCATCGCGTCGCGTCGCGTCGCCGCGCGCCACCCAAGTTAGGCGAACAGTAGAATCAGACGATACTTGATCAGCCATCCGACGACCTAACGCGACTACGCAACCTATCTCAATCGGATGTACGCAGGGCAGAACGAGATGATATCGAGGCGTGGGAACGGGGGAATACATCAGCGCTGCGTCAAGTGCATTATTTTTTCCCGATTCTCTTGCTTTGCAGTGTGGATTCGAGCGCAGCTGGTATACGAGACAGGAGAGAGAAACGGGAGCAAAGCGGGAAGACTCGACTCTCTCGGTTCAAGCTAAAAATACCTCTCCTCTTTACCTACGCCCTCTCTTTCTCTCTCACACGCACACTCCCACCCTCGCTTTCATCTCCGTTTCTCTCGCTCGCCACTCGACTCATCCCTATTTCCTCGTATCTCTGTCCCTTTGCTTCTCTCCGCTCCAAACCATCGCTCTGCGGCTATAAATAAATAAGAAGAAAAAAATAACGAGAACAGCGAGCACGCTGCGGGTGTCTCGGGAGAAGAATAATTAGAAACGGCCCTTGGAACGTCCGCGAGAAGAGAAAACCCTGCGATGGAAAGCATGCTTCTCGCCGTATCTCTCCGTTTTATTTTCTCGCGCGGTCAACGATTTCATCGATGCACCTTAGCGGCCAGTGAAAATTTCAATCGTTTTCGCATTTTTGTAAAAACCCGAGACTTATGCCGCCAAGATTAGATAAACACGGCGCGGTGCGCTTAATTCCAATTCCAGGGAAAAATAGGTAAGGAAGCCCTCCTCTATTCTCAAGGGTACTAGTACCTAGCATCCTTTGCGACAGACTCAACGAAATAAACGCTACCTGTGGCCGCTATGTTTTATTAACCCTCGCGCATCGTTCGCGATTTGTATTTCTGGCACCGCCCGCACAACAATTCCTCGAACCAGCGACCAAACGGAACCACCTCCGCTAATACAAACGACACCGTCTTCTATCTCCCGGCACAATATCGGGAGAAATACGGAAATAGTTTACGTGACTTCCGATGCGTCCGCTTCAATCCCGACGGCATTACAGCTAGTAGAAGCGCTAACGCTCTCGTCCCCTGCTGATAACAGCACAGAGAACGCCCTGCTCGAGCACAATCGAACAAGTAAAAATAAGAAACAAAGCAAGAACAAAGCACTGGGAGAATGAAAGAGGGATACCTAACAAGGAAAGAATCGATCCAGTAACAATCGAATTAACCCTGCCAGGACAGAGATTGCAGGAGAAACACAATGCTGAGAACATGTTGTGGCCAATTTTACCGATTTCTCGGCAACCAAAAGAAAAGAAGGAAGGAATGAAAAAGCAGGGAAACAGTCATTTTTTAATGACCGTACCCTTTTTCACGATGAAAATTGTTAAACGTGGAAGATGGACGGAGGGAATCGGTGGAAGAAACAAATGTTTGGCAAAGCAACGTTTGGCTAATTCCGCGAATCGAGGGAGAAAATGTTGGTTGAAAAAGACTCGATTCGCGGGCGCGCTGGAGGAATCCTCCAAGTACGGATAGCGAGGTCCCACACGCTAACGATTCACAAATTCTCCCCCGTAGAGCGTAAAACAAAATGCCACCGACGCCGACGCCTGGAAATGCCGCGCATTCGCATTCCCTGCATATCCTCCTTTCCCTCTTTTCTGTTTTCTTCTCCCCGTCCACCCTCCGCCGCCGTTTCGCCATCGTCCCATTCCGCCCCATCGACTCGGCAACCTTCCCTCCATTTTCCACGAGATCCGAGAATGCGAGGTCGGCCTTTAAACCGAAATTGAATTTCGGCAAACGCGTGCCGTTCTAATTCGAATTTGACATTTCTGCCCGCCGGCATTCGTGCACCGAGGAAAGCCGGGCCCCGCCGGAGAAGGGCAAAGCCAACCACCGCCGGATCCGGCTGATTTATTCGACTTTCGATTCTCTCTATCGACACTGCTCCCGGAGCGTCATCGCGTCGGTAGAAAATGCGAAGCTGCGGAGAGTTACGAGGCGCCAGGGAAATTTATAGACGATAAGGGACCAGTGACACCTGTTCCCGCCTGCGCTACGATTACCATCCGAAATATTTCTCTTGTTTATGGACATGCATCGTGACCGAGCAGCGGTTCGCGTAAACGGGACTACTCCCGTTACCTACGTACGGAGGAATGGTAGAATTTCTTCTTCGATACCACACGGGTACTTTCGCGATCGAAATCACATCGTGAAATCTTACGACGCGCGCCCACGCATTACAGATTCATTGCGCACACTCGATCTTGGCCGAAATATCCCTCCCAGATGGGATCAATTATAGATAGACCGAATATATACTGTTTTTAAATAAAATGGGACACAGAATATTTGTAAAGTCGACACTAGATCAACCTCTATGAATATTTTCCTTTTAGGTAATGTATAAAATAATAGGAACGTAGAAAGTTAAGCTATTATTATAAAATTATTTAGAGATTCAGTTTACAAACTTAGGGAAGCAAAAATTGAGCAGCGAACTTTGCGCGCTTGGGATCATCAACGACCCCAGGATACCAGTTAAGGCTTAACGGAAGGAGATTTTGAAAAACTCACCGATCAGCTTGCCGAACTGCGCTGGAGGCTTCCACTCAGGATAATGCCGTGGAAATCGTGCCCTCGACCAGTAAGTCCTTAGAATGACCTTATACAGGGCTAGCTTATCCTGTTTCTCCTCTTTCTCCAGTCTGTCCTGGGCGAACGATCCGCACTGGGCAACCACCAATATCAGGCGTGTTCCTAACAGTGCCAAGAGCAACGTGGACGACTGCAACCACTTTCCGGCAAACATCTGAAAATATGTTCACAGATGTGTTTAAGGTAGTTCCTAACCAACTACGTTAGTCAAGTTAGAGTTGGGTAATAAACTATAAATATGAAGTAGATGATACAAAAATAGAATATTAAATTGATTAGCGTGGTGAATTGGTTTTTTATATCCAAAATGTCAGAAAAAATGTACATATGAATTTGAATCGTCGTTTGCTATTTAAATTTCATTGCCACGTTGACTGCTTTTCGTAATTTCTAAAAAAATTTGCACGTAAGCCTATTTTTTATGGGCATTTACGAAGAAGCCATGTGGCCAGTTTCGGAGAAATTAATAAATTCATTTCGTGACATTTCGATGTACTTTTGTGCCAATTTTGGTACACTTCTTGAATATAGTTTTCCTGTTTCAGAAGAAAAATTGAAACTATAACCCTCTTTTTTCCGACCCTGCCATATATCGCTGTGTTAAAATGCATAAACTTTAATTAAGAATTTCTCGATAACTATGTGCTAAATAGATTTTAAACTTTGTACAAGGGTGTCTTGTGCTGGAAATTAGTTCTGAACAAAATTCTGAAAGAATTCTTGAATTTAGTAGATTATCCAAGAACTATCTTAACAGCTATCAGAAAGATCAGTCGGAGTCGCAAGTTTTTTCAAGAAATGCGCAATAATGAGGCAGTAAAGATGTTGACGCGGGAGTGTCGGGACACATTGTACGAATGCGTGTGCATAGGAAGGCGCAGTATGCGATCCTGTCGTCTCCCATGCATCGCCGCGTTCTGTTTACATATGCAGATTTACCAGTGTACTGAAAATTCAAATCGCATTCGAATCACTTCCGATCGGTCGACACTGCCGCCGCGCCACGCGCCACTCGTACAAATATCACGGTGATCTTGCCTGCGCCTCATTTTCCGCCACGTCGCGCATTCGCGTTACGTTTCACCGTCAATTCCCACTACTTTCAAATTGATCGATTCACCTAGATCTAAATCATTCTCCTCGCTCTCCCAAACGATAACGAGGGATTATTTCCAGTTACGAATATAAAAGGAATTTCTTTCCGCCGGCCACGAGGAGCTAATTCCGCGGTTAATCGGGCAAATGGACGAAAAAGCTCGTGTGCACGCGATACGCCGCGCAATTATCCGACAGAGGGAATTCTTCTTGGTCCCACCGCCGCGCCGCAAAGTTCAGAATTTTCTAGTAAGCAACAAGTTGTCGCGAACACGATTATTTGTTGGCACGTAAATAATGAAAAGCAACGAACCAGCTCTACCCTGTCCCTCTCTTTCGCTACTTCTCTCGAATCCATGCAACCACACACGAGCACAGAGCAGATTGGTAGAGACTTTACAGTTTAAACGGCAGTCAATCAGCCAACGAAATAATATATATTCGTGCATTTACTCGCAATGAGATAACAGTATCGGTGCTCCTTTCTCAGTATATATGTGTGCACCCACTAAGGTTTTGTTAAGAAGCCGAACAATTAGTTTAATCATTCGAACCTGTCGTCGATACTCGAGACTCAAAATTGGGGTCGATAAAGTTCCAATGGAACGGTGGAGAGGAAGGCGAGCATAGAACTAAGATCTATCGTCTTCAAGGGAGAAACATTCAATGGACTTTCCCAAGTTTTCGCTACGATTTTACTGAAGCTACGAAAGCTGGCGATACTTGCTCGGGTTGGCGGGCAGCCGCTCGAGCTTTAAATAACCTTTGAATAAAAAGGCCGAAAAAGTTTTTCGGTTAGGCCAAGGCTCGTTGCAGGATCTACAACGAAGGGAGCATAATCAAGCAGCCCCAGTCTCAGCCCCCAGAACCAGGCCCCCTGTAGTCGGGGTAATAATAAAGCGAGACGCCGGTGAAAAGGTGCGCGCGGAAGCGAGACGGTGAGAGGTGAAAGGTGAGAGGAATAGCCGGAAGAGACCAACGCTTTCGTCTCTCTGGATATTCAATTTCAATCGGATTTCTTCAGAGCTTCATCCCAAGGATCCGTTAGAAAAGTTCAGTCGCGACCCAGGCCGATTTCCAGCGATTTCCACCAACGGCCAGAATCCAGAAAGGGCAGGGACAGGGGTGATGGGGTGTTTTAAAAGTATACGACGGGCCAAAAGTTCCTTCTTTGCCAGTAGTTAACTTTTCTGGAAGCCCTAACTCTGACATCCTTGGTGGTCCTCCTATTCACCCACTCGCTGTTTGCTATTTGCCCAAGAACGCTTGTTTTCGCCAATGCCCGTCGTGTTGTCGCGGTGAAGTCTGTGCTCCCACGAAACTGTGCTAGTCTAGTCGTAGCCTAATAGAAGGAACGGTGAAATAGGCTTCCCTGCTGCATATAGGTAGCACATCAGAGAAGGAATGAGTCAGACCTCACAAATTTCAACGCTCTATTTTAAAAGCAGCTGCTTCTATTAAAAATGGAAATACTTGAATATCTACGCCTTACGCATAGTAAATCTAGATGTACAGTTGGAATGTTATTTTTACTCCTAGGAAGGTATTTTTCAGTTTACAAATACTTTCTAAAGTATACTTGCTAATCTTTTGGCAGTGAAAAGGCCCTAAATTCACAATTTTCTCAAGTTATAATTTATTTCTTTAAAACGGTGTATTGAAAACAATTGAAACTCGGCAGATATTATCATCTACCCATATACTACATGCACAAAATATTGGAAACATTGGTACCATTTTTGCAACATTTATTCAGTCGTTTTATCTGTCAAGATCGTGTTTTCCATAAGAGTACGTGTAAAATTAGTGTAAATTGAAATCGTTATAACTCAGCAACCGTTTAGTGTGTTCGTTTAAAATTTTTGGAGCACTTCAGGAGGATTAAAAAGAACAATATCACAAATTTTCATCAACTTGGTACCATCTTGAAGATAGAGATCGCTAATAGAAATATCGACGATTTTACAAGCACTAAAGAAAATCGTAGCGAGGATAGTGACGGTAATTCCGATTAGGTAATAACTGAATGAGAACCGCGATGCGTTAATAACAATATGTGTTAATGGAAAATATCGATTTGGAGCTTTGCAACTAGTTGGAACTAAAGATGAAAGGAAACAAGGACCAACATTAACAGAGAAGATATAAAGCAGAAATCAGTTGCGTGGTCGTAAGTCAATTAATACAGCTTGCAGCATCGGTAAAAATTGGGTCAATTACGTCTTCGCCAGAACAAGCTTGCGCAGAAAAGGAGAAAACAGAGGTTTATTATTCTGATCTTAACCAGGGCATTTAACGAGAATGCCTACGGGGAAGACACATCCGAAGTTGAAGTTGACATCAAGATTCCACTAGTTAACAGTTGATTTTTCAGGCGACTGCGCTTTTCTTAAGCAATTTTTCAGTTCAATTACTTGTATTCGCAGGGGATTATAAACGCGGTAAACTATCTAACTGTGCAGTCTATTGACAGAAGCGCAGAGGTAAACCGAAGCAATTGAACCGCAATTGTTTCAGGTTACAAACCCCCGGCCCCGGTAACAAATCCACACATCTAGCCCGCAATGCCGAGCATAACCACGCTCTTCCGTCATTTTCTCGTATTTCAGCCAATAGTATTCGTTTCAGTTATCCAATCGATCTTGTCTCGATCGTACCTTTTATAACTCTACGAAAGTAATCACGTGCAGCGCTAAAGAGAAATGGGTGTAGTTTCCTCGTACGGCGCGTGCCTTCGAAAACGATAGCATGTGCATTCGAAAAAGATTGCAAATTCCAAGTTCGATCGAAGAAAAGAATTGCGCGCGACAACACAGAACGCGTTTGAGAAATATTGCAACGCCATACCACGCCAACTCTTATTTTCACTACTACATAACCTCGATTCCGCGGCTGACACGTTTCCCTTTTTACTCTTATAGTTATTACACAACGAGCGAGAGAGGCGAGCCCCAGTTACCCCGCGAAAACATCCAGATCTTCTAAAATTCCGAGCAAAACAAGTAACGATCGTGAGCTCACTCGTCGTCGTCGTCGTCGTCTTCGAAGAAATGCGTACAGTATTAATAACCTTCGGGTTCAGCTGAGGTCGGAGCTCCCCTAAAACGTCTATTGGCTTTGTTTACAAGCGAAAGTTGTCCTTACTCGGGCTGTACACGTGTCTCAAGCTTACTCAACCGAAACTATCTAAACCCCGAGCGACTAAACGTCACTTATTCCAAACTATCTGCCCCACCCTATGGTTAAAAGACCCGAATAAATATGGAAGAAATCACAACCGACAATACACACGGAATCTAACATCGATAGAATTCGCAGTGTCAGCGATTAAAAGCACATAGGCACGTATTTTTGTTTACAAGCTAGAAAATTCATGAGTCACACACGGGCGATAAAGAATATTCTACGGTAACTCGTCTCACCTTGCCCCGATGCTTGACGTTGCTTCTGCTAGTCGTTCTTTCTGTTTCTATCTCTCTTTCTCTCCTCACACTCTCTCCCTCCCTCCCTCTCTCTCTCTCTCTCTCTCTTTCTGTCTGTTTCTGCTACTCTTCTTCTCCCCCTTTCCCCGCTACTGTCCTTCGCAGAGAGGACACACTTCACATATCACACACAAACGACGAATAGGGCTCGTGAAGTGAATGATATTCACAGGGAAACCGATTGGCAAAAGGAGAACGATGGACCGGGACGGGGACACGTAATGGCGCGATAGCGTTTCGCGGACGCGAGTCAAAGAGTTTCCGGCGCGCGCGAAATGGAAAGAGACACGAGACGGAGAGAGATGGCGCACGAAGAGACGGCACGCGAACGAATTTGGTCGCGAGCGAACGGAGAACGAAAGAGGGAAGGAGGTTCTCACGTTTCACGGCACGACGGCGTTGCGTCGCGTTTACGTCCCGTCCCGTCCAGAGCACCATTCACTTTCAACGAAATACGCGATGCTTTCAGCTAGAGGGTTGCCGCGGAACTGCACGGCTGTGGCGCGTCGCTTACGTGGCCCGCCGCGCTCCCTACCCAATTCTCTTGCCTTCCAACCCTGCCATTGGCTGCCTCGTTCGCGCCGCCTCGCGCCATTAGCCGATTCAAACCGAATCTTCTGCTCCTCGATTCTCCGCCAATGTAACGTTGCTCGTTTTCAAATTAAATCGCGCTAACGACGTGCCATCTTATCCGAGTATCTACTTAAACAAATTAGATTAAAGAAGACAAAACAATTCTCGAACGAATGATACTTTCGTCGAAATCCTTAGGAATCAGGTAAACCGAAATAGGAATCAGGTAAACCGAGTACGAAATCAAATTACAACTATACTCGCGCGGCGGTCGCAAATCGCAGAACCTTTGTGCTTAGTACCGCAATGCGTTCCAACATTCGATTCAAGCATCCCTGTCAAATATATCTACGCTCTCGCCGCCACCTAACCCAGCCCCGACATTTAAAGTCGAACAGAATTATATTTCCTTGTCCTCTGGTTCTCTGTTACTCATCGTACAAGCAAGCATAGTTTTACTTTCTTCTGGGCCATTTAATTAGAAATAGGTACACCTTTCGCGTTTGTTATCCTGTGGAAATGGTCGTATCGATGTCACTTGCAAAAAAGGAAGAAAGATACCAGGGAGGCTGGGTCGCAGGTGAGGGGCATCAATCGTTAATTATGTTCACCGAAAGGAAGATACGGCGTTAATTCGACGAGGCTTCGCGTTCGTTTCTCACGTTCGCCCTCCAGCTGGGGAAAATGGCAGGATCGATGTTACGAGACGCAAGACTGTTGCAAGGTAGTATGGTTGTTTAACGGAACACCGGCTTGCCTCGATCGTTTCCAGAGAGCCACTTTGCTGAAATTACCCGATCCGACATAGATGAGTGGCAAGAAGCAAAGAGAAACGAGGGTGAGGCGAGAACGACGTTGAGCACGTAATCTAGATTTGCGAGTGTTTCGTGATAGCAATCGACGATAAGGCATCCTAACGAGGAACTACGGAATATCCTTGGAGAATCAATTAACCGTTTCGTTGCCGCGCGTGCGATAATATCGAAAATTCAATATGAAACTGGAGAACGAACTTCAAAACGTTCGGTTTTTCTTTTCTTTTTCTCGAAGGTTTCCCAAGGAAAATGTAAATTACTCTGATCCCTCTTTAAGGAGAATGTCCCAATTTCTGCTCATTTAAAAGGTTACTTATCATAAAGAAGGTGTAAAAAATTTGTTTGTGATCGAAATTTGCAGAGTAATTGATTAATTCTTAATAATAAATCAACCAATTCAAAAATTATTTATGAAAGATATTTCAAGATGTTTACTATTAGTAATTTGTAATTCAATACAATGCTCTAAATGTCCATATTTCTGCTCACGAAAAATAGCGGTGTACGTATTTCTACGATAGTAGATTACGATCGAAAAGTCATGAGTCTCTCCCCAGCCAGACAATTTACAGCAAATTTGCGTAAAGTTTATCGAATATCAAATCACGTAATGCAGCAATCTTGTGCGCTTTGTGAGTGCTCACCTTGGCGTTAAATTTAAGACATGTAATGATTCAATTAGAACAGAAAATATTGTAGCAATCTTTATACACTCGATGAGGATATCCGATCATTCTCGAAAGCGGATAGCGAAAGTTCCCGCGTCAGATCGTCATCTATTTACCTTATATTTGTGCAAAATTTACCTACAGTTGTGCATTGGGATCATATTTGAATCACATTTGCAGCAATCAATGCAGCACACAATGATTGCAAATTGCCATCATCACTTTACATTATATTTACAACATATGTTTTAGTCATATTTAGTAAATTAACACGAGTCTAACGATATAGCAATATTGATCAAAACATGTAGCAAATGTATTGATTCATTGCATGATCAAGAATTTAACTCATGAAAGTCTATCTGGGTCGCGTAAATGTTCAAAGAATTTAGAATTATTTTGTTGCGACTATAGTACAAACGTAACCTTAATAATAATAAGAAAAATACGAAACGAGCAGAAATTGGGGCATTTACCTTACCGGCAAAGAAGAAGGGAAAGAAAGAAGGTGAAAGTGGGGTAGGTCCAGTAACCAGTGTAGGTACCTACGTCGTGACTTTGGACCGCGTGCGTGTGAGACTTGCAGGTCAGTCTTTCTCTTTTTTTTCTTTTTTAAATAGAAATCGGCTACGAAAAGTAGCGTAAGCGTCTCTTCCTGTTTCGTCTACGTTATACCCGTCCGCGTCTGTCCGCTGGTCCTCTCATTTTTCATTCCTCGCTCGGAGAAAAGTGCACTTTAGCCGTGTCACCTGTAGACAAAGATACAAAGGAATATTCCGTGCGTCTGCGAATATCACGTAGCTGGGCCAGTGGAATATTTCATACGGTGGCACGAGTGCATGTCGGTGCTGTTAGATTCGTGTTTGTAGTCGGACCGAACGCAGGGGACCTTTTATCTGTCTAGGTGGGCTGACGTTGAGCTGCGAGCTGCTGGAATAAACGATGCAACGCGTATCGATGCGCTTACTGTCGAGCTCCAGAAATTTATCAGAAGGTTTACGCGAATCCAATGGATATTCCAAGTGGAGATATTTAGTCGAATACTGTTTCTCACGCGAAGTCAGCGACGATAATTAATTTTATTAACTACTCATTGTAACATAAACTCGTTCGTAACGCAGTAGGTAATTCTTCCAAAGAATTCTTTGCTCGACGTCGCGCGTGAACTCGGTAGCAGCCGAAGAAGATACCCGGTGAAGGATCATCGGGAGACAGATTATCGTAGCTCTGGGCTAAAGTTTATCACCTCGTCGAATGATGGGCACTCGATCGAATTTGGTAGGGATGATGGATCCCCGGCCAAGAACCACCGAATTCATCTCGAATCGTATCTCACGTCGCACGATGAATTATCGATACACTCGAGACACACTTGCAACCCCTGTGATGAAGCTGATAGATGAGAATCGCCTATCCTCCGAAGTCCAAAATTCCAGAGTTGGACTTGCAGAGTCGGAAGTTTCAAAAGCAAAACGCTCTACCGTCTCCTGCGAATCCCTCGCTGCTTGTATCGTACTTACGTGGCACTGATACCAAACCGCAAATCGCTTCCCGCGAGAACTGAACATTCCTCCGCGGAGTCACGCGTTGTAATCGAATGAGAAGCAAGTTTAGACAGAATTTGTTCGTACAACGGAACTCGGGGAAACTTTTAGGCCATCCGAAGATTCTTTTGGAGGGCCAAAAACAATCGATACCAATGCAATGGGAACGAGAGTTCGTTGACTCGTTGTTTCGCGTAAAAAGGGTAAAGTACCTGCTGCTGTCGGCAACCAAGCTCTAGATCGCATCGAATCGCGTCTCGCGTCTATGTCTATGCCATAGAGCCATAGACGATTGAGCTCGGCGATCGTGTTCTTTCTCGCAGCGAGATTGAATTCGTCGAGGTAAACTCCATCCACGCCATCTAACCTCGATGGAAAGGGTGCTAGCTTTCGTTCCTATCGCTCTTCCAATCTACCTTTCCTTTCCCAACTTGACTCTCGTCAAACTCTCTGGTCGCATATCTTCCATTCTTTTTAATTCGTCTGTAATTCATTGTAGGTAGGAGTATACCTACTATTCAAATCATTTAACTGTTACGAGGATTCTTGGTAAAAATACTCGGTGGGAATGTTTTATTTTTGGCTCGTAAATCCATGCGTTGCGCAGAATGAGGATTCCCGGTGAAAAGATCTCTTTACGACTGGAATTTCACCCTCTGCGTGACGTTCTCTCTTTCTAGAGACCCCGGCCAAGGTGCCTACTCTACATACCGAGCTTCTTTCACCGCGTATTCCGAATGACTCGTTTCATCGTTACGCCTCCACTTACGCTTACGTTTCGTTTTACGCCTCCCTTTCAACACATTCACCGTCCACTCTATTTTATAAACGAAAGACGGACAATTTGAATAAAAAGCGGGGCTACGGTTCTGTTCTAAAGTCGTCGGTCCAGCTAATATTCTCCCGAAAGATCGTCTGTGGGCTTTCTTTGATAAACTTGACAGACCTCTAACAGAATAACCTTCGCCAACGTCCGCGGCGTAATTTGACGTAATTCGAGAATATATTCTGTTCGATTTGACCAAGGTTATTTGCACAGCATCTTGGAAACGTAGCTGCCTATTTGCGTAACGAAGCTATCCAATCGATTCGAGGAGGAACACTTAACGTGGTAGTCCACTCCAGAGTAATTTAAAAATTGCTCGAAACCTGTCGTCTCTCGTCTCCCCTCGGTTTCTGCCAACTCATCTCCATGAAACGATGATTTTCGAGAGGGAGCAGTGGCCACCCTTAATAAGGTGCACCGAGTGGGCTCAAGACGGAACCGGATCAGTCCTGAAAGGGCGAGAACGGTAACCACCCTCGAAGCTTGGCCAGGAAACCTTGGCCGAATCAGGGAAATTATAATCCTGGTAAGTAGTGGGTCGCGGAAGCCTTACGAGTACTCGGGGAAAAGCTACGAGGGGAACGAGAAGAAGAAGAAGAAAAAGAGAGAGACCGGGAGAAGGAGAAATGTGCGCGGGACCGTGCAGGTTTGTACTTAAGCTTTCGATGATATTTCATGTTCCAATCATCTGCTCGCGAGCAAAGGGGCAGTTGGAGCGACGACTTCGGGGGAAGTCGTTATCGAAGCAGTTTCGACGGTTTTTCGATTCGACTTGGTGTCCTGTCGAAGAGATTAAACGAGAGACAGTTGGAGGACAGTGAGTCGAAACCCGCGATTAAGCTAGGGAAGATAATTGAATCGCTTCCCAGGAGAGGAGAAGCCGAAAGGGCCAAGCGGCACGGTGTTTTTGACGAAACTCCCTCGTCCACCGCCCCTGCTTCCGGAGGACGTTAAAGTGGATCGTAATTGAGAACGGTTTAGTAATTAAATTGAGATTATGAAGTTACCGTTTCTGACCTGAATAAAGTTGGCGGACGACACTGGTTGCCGCCGCGAGAATTCGTTTCCGCGGCAGCTGGAGATAAAAAAGTTCTTCTGCAACAAAAGCAAGGGAAGGAAGGGGTCATACTTGGAATCGTGGATCGTTTAAAAGATCGTTCGATTCCTACGGAGTTAAATAGAGACTGTGAAATAGACGTCGGTGACACGTAGGTATTGCAAACACACCGTCGTGGTCGCGTCGTTCAGTGTCGATTAAGGCGATAAGTATCTAATTAAAAAGTGCTGGTTAGAATCAATCCCTATTGTTTGCCGACCCTTGTACCTACATACTTGGTGGATAAAAGGGGAGCGAAGACGTTAGATAATTACGGAGCCTAGAAAAAGAGAATCGACCAGTGTTTGGTGAAGGAGGAAGAGAAAGGTCTATAGATCCGAGTCGGTTTCCCGGCACTCGTTGGAGGGTAACTAACCGGTCGGTGGTGAAAGCTTGCATATTTTAGGATGTCATCAGACCCTGAGAAGCTGGCTCGAAGCGGATTCGCTTGGGAGCGCAGGGAGAAAGTCGCTCTGGTGGCTTGATTATAATATCTTTGGTACAACACGGTGACGGAAGAATAGGTACAGCAAGGGCGGCAAAGAAAACGAGCAGGAGGTATTGATTTATCGAGCTACGATAAAGCTGCTGGTAGCACCCAGCCACCAATTGACAACTTATTATTTGGCTTAACTATTTATTATCCACGATGAAAAGATAAATAGTTGCCATCGTGACGGAGGGAGGAAGAGCCAAGAAAGACACTGAACTTGGTCGTTCAAGAGATGCGCGTAGGTAAAGATGCAGAGTCGAGCAGCGTATACATATGTATGCAGGTGCATATTTGGAATAGCAGGAATGACGGCAGGTACCGCGTGTGACTGGAATGTCGCGAATGGAGCTCAGAAATAAATAAAGACCGCGAGTGTTACGAAGGCAACAAGAGGAAGATTCCTTTGTTGCATGCGAATCAAAGAATCGAAGAGAGGAACGGAGCCAAGCCCTACTGCTCCATTCGCGTTCATGAATGCGAGAATATAAAACCGGGATGGCGTCTCGTTCGAGGGCAACGAGAGACAGGGGAAACCGAAATTGCGTGACGGGAAAAAATTCTCGAGACAGTTGCGCGTGGCCTTTCCCGATGGCAGAAATTTTCAAGCACTTTTTCCATAGTTGGCAATTTCTTTGATGCACGTCTCCTTCGTCCTTGTTTGTCGTTCGCTTCTGTTTCTCCGAGCACTCTCCTCGACCGCGGTCGAGTCTGCTTAAACATTAAACAGGAGAACCTGGACTTTTCTCGAGTAAAGTTTCGCGGGAAGACGAGAGCAGAAGCTGTGGAGGCTGGGAGGAAGGACGACCTTAGTAGCGAAGGAGTAGCGTAGGCCAGACCGTGTCTGTGCGGATCGAAATGGAGGAAAGTTCTCGTTCGAAAAGGCGCGCTTAGAAACGCCATCGATCAGCGTTTCGAGCTCGCCTCTGTTTACCTACTCCTGCCGCTCCTCCCGGCTGCAATATAACGTTGCAAAACTTGGACAGGAGGGACCGCGATTTTTATCGCGATTTACTCGAACGAGACGGAGCTTGAGCTACATAGCTCTCTAAGAGTTTGCTGTTCGCTCTTGGGCCGTGTCACTTCAGCGCTTTGAGGCCCAAGACGAAAAGCGACATCCGCGAAACGCGCGCTAACAAGTACCGAGAGACTGATATCAAGCGGTTCCTGTAATTAAAAGGTCGAGAGACACACGATCCTTTTTGTGGTCGCGCTGCATTTGTGAAAAGAAAAAAGAACAAGCTGGGAGGAAAGAGAGGACTGAATAGCGGCGGGAATTATCAGAGCAGAAATTCCACGGGGAAACGGCTGGTGAGTGTGGATTAGGGGGAAGTTCGCAGCATTCCATGATTAACGGTTTCAGTATCGTGAAGCATCGTAAAGCGAATATCGCAGACTGACGGTGGCATAATAAAGCACGCCGTTCTCTACCTACACACTATCGGACGGTGACTAATTGCGCGCATCTCTCCACCGAACGAGCAATTCCTTCGCCTGACGCGACACCAACGGAAAGAAGAAGGGAGCGACGGAGCTGCAAAGTTGGTTAAATCGGGTGCTGACAGGTAAATTTACGGGAACAGAGGGACTGGCGAGGCTGTGAACGAGGCAAACGAGGCAAACGAATTTTCGGGGGGAATAAGCGAGACTTGACTAAGCGGCTGATTATCGTTGGTCTAGAGCTAGACTCTACGGTCTAGAATTTGGTACAGGTCCGGATCGGAGAGGAGAGCAAAACTCTTAACCGCGTAACTATGAATTTATGGTGCGGCTCCTCGTGGCCTGGCGGCTGACCATGCGCGTATGTTTACTACTGAACGATGGAATGCCAGCAGAACAGCCGCGAAACGAAAAGAGGAGCCACTTCTCGAGGAAATCGATGGACGAAGCGAAGGTTCACGATTACAGATGAACCCTAGTAAGAAATAATGAAAATCCGCTTGATGTTCTCGCGTGCCGTTTGGAGAGTGGGCGAGCGATAGATAGATGAGAGGAGAGTCTGCGGTATCGTGCCAATTATCAAGGGCCGGGGTACCACATTTATCCTCGTTACCAAGGATATTAAGTAATAAGAAAGAATAAAGATCCTGGCCGACGATATTGCCGTGGCTGGCGTGTACGTGACCCACGGTATCCAGTTGCCCGCTGGACTTGCTTTCGTCCATCTGATATACGGGTACGCGCTAAACGAGAAGTAATTGCCGACGTAGGAGAAAAACTGTCTCCGCGTGCCGCCGCGACGCGAGTACCGTCCAAAATTCCGAACGTCCATCGCGTCTTTCGATATTCATTGTCAGAAAAATTTCAACCTGACGCCAAACAAATTTACTCCACGGCAGTGGTTAATATAAGCCTCGTGCGGTGTTCACACGGGCATCGCGGGGAAGATAAAGGAATGCCAGAGAAGGGTAGCGGAGAAAAAGAACCGCGTCGATCGATGCATTCGAATCAGCTACGAAAATTGAATCATAAATTGAAGTTGATTTGTCCGTGCCGTGGCCAACGAGGATGCGTTTGTAATGGGAGCGAAGCAGTGGCAAGCCGTTGGGAAAAAGAATAAAAGAAACAAGGCAACGGGGAACGAAAGAATTTATCGAACGAATTTATTGAAAATTAAATCTTACCCTTTCTCTCGCGTTCGCAACGCCAAAAATAAATCTCAAGCACAACGCGTTTCAACCACCACTCTACCGACGATATTTCCGATGATTGGTGTCGCCTAAATTACGTATTCTGTCGGCGAGAGTAGCGCCGCTGGCAACATTCATTTTTAACGCTTATCGACTGTGTCGTTGCCTTTTGTCGCAACGATTATTTCTCATGATTCCGAATACCGGCGAGAATTACTATGTCCAAATATAAACCTCCTTGGGATAGATGATGTCGGTATTGCAAGATAAGTGCGCGAACCCGAACAAGGTAGCTGTATAAATGCGAGGAAACTCGTTCGGGTTATCAATTAATTCGAGTTTCTCGCGTGTAAAGCCGATGTATAGTAGAATTTGTCGCTGCCCTGCCGAGTTTGCTAATAATTTATTTGAGCGCGAGAAAGCCTCTAGAGGGGCGCGAGATTTCTCGTATTTTTTCATCGACCCGACCCGCAAACACGCACTGGCCGATCGATATGTATTAATCAATTCACAACGCTTTTTCATAGATATTAATAATTCAAAGTTTCGTCCTCCTCTCCGAGTTCTTTGAATCTTCGGACTCGATGAGTTTTCCGATTATTGGACTCCGATAAAGCGACCGATAAAGGTCTTGTATGGCTCCCCCGATAAAAGGAAATATTATTGCGTGAACGACACCCTACAAGACGTATGTTTCGCCACGTAGGTAATAACCTGCAGTCTTCACCCCCAATCTTTGATCCTCCTCGTCTCCTGCGAATCACGTTCCATCGCGATAAAATACGTCTACGCCTTATCGAAGTATACGTGTAGGTACACACCGTTACGACCGGGACCATAAATTTCTATCCGCGTGACTTAATGGACGGATGAAGGAGGCGAACTACCTACGGAAACTTGTGCGTTTACATTGGATTTTCGTCAAGTGTACGCGGCAAACACTAAGATGATCTATTTCTACTGACTTATAGACGAAATAAAACACAGCAATACGAGTTTGATTAGACAATTGAATTTTCGCCAGTGCCAGTCATTATTAACTCGGCTAGAAAGGAGAAGAACTTCTGCTCCCGGTCTTCATAGCCCGCAATGCGCAAATCTTGACGAAATACACGCGCAAATGGCGAAACTTCCGAGACCGAAGCACACGTTTAAGACGCTCACGCAACTACGAAATTACGGCTGTAATTACCATCGAGACGTTCAAACGGCCGGAGCGACCGCCAAACTCTCTGAGAAAACTGGAAAACTTCTCGAGTAATCCTCCAACGGTGATGTTTTTTAGGTTGATTAAAAAGCTACCTACGCTTTTATTTCGAGGGAAATGCGCCCATCAGCGTAATCTACGAGGTTTCGCTTCGAAACGATACATTATCGAGTATCCGAGAGTTGTGACATCAGACCTTGTTCCGGGAACGTAAATCATTCGCCGCACTATATGTCCTACATACCTACTCGTTAAAAACGCATTAGATTTTACCTATGTATGTATGTGAGACTCGCCCGATCCCAACATCGTCGTGTCGCCTCATCTTGCGAGTGCAACCGATCTATCCTAACAGAATATGCATTCACACGTATAGCTAACGTAATTTAGCACACCTCTGGGACGACCTCTCGAATAGTTATAGAGTAAACCAACCAGTGAATGACCGAATTGTTCAAATTATGGACCTTTGAGATTAATGCTTGTTTCTTTATTTATTTGTTTGTTAATAAGGTTAGGTATAGTAACAGCACATTGGCTGTACCTCATCTAAGTAATAAAGACGATTAATAATAATACTTGAATATATTTATGTATAACAACAAAACAACTGTTGAAATTCCATTTAAATTTATTTCTCTTGATATTTCTATAAAAATAATTACTTATTTTTAAAAAAAACTCTCGTAATTTAAAAAAAAAACATAAAATGCAAAAAGTGTAGAAGCACAGTAAATAACCGCATATTTTTATAAAGAATTGTACTTATTAATGTTCGCTTAACACGCGTAATTAAAAATATGGGATATTATAAGTGCAACTACACTCCATTTATAAACATATACCTAATTTTTAAATTTATAGTTGACATTTCTTTGTCTAATGGGCATTTACTAGTATGCGGTGAATTACTGATTGGTTTATCTTAGGTACAGAACCGATGAAGCCTGTAAAGTTTAATTCCCGAACAGCAAAAAGCAGCACGAATAATCAATGACAATGATATGATTAAATTGGAGATCCATGTTGGATCGGCGTGGGTAGACAATAGAAAGCTGAACTTCTAGGGTAACGATAACGTTTGAGTGATTAGGCGACAACTGGAAGCGCACTGTGGCTTCCTCTTGGAAAATGGGATCGCTTTAAAACCAGCCACGTAACCTCTGTTTGTTGAAATTTTCGACGGGTATGGAAGTTTCGCCGCACGCTACACGGTTTCCGCGCGGGTCGCCTCGCTTCGCAATCGGCCCAATATTTCACGACACGGGCCGTTACACCGACGTATACTGGAATTACAAGTGTACAAGTGTACAATGCCCGTTGCGAAGAGGACGCACGTCGCGATGCTACGAATCATTCGGTGAACTCGAACGTTTGCAATTTAATCGATCGTCAGACCGTTCGTATCCTGGTTTCTCGCGCGAATCAAACAGCTAAGAAATACATGGTACATATTCTGCTACAAATACTTATCGACAGTGACGGAATAACTCGACGCGGCAAATATGATTCATGTCTCTGTTTACATCGCCAGTAATTTATTATCGGTGGAAAAGGCTGACTATTCGTAATGGAACATGCACCGCCCTACGTGCATTATTTATCACACCCGCGATGCCCCCAAAAGTCCAAAACACGTGGCACGCATTCACTCGGGAAAGTTGCCGAAGGAACACGCTTCGTCTCGAGAATACAAGCAAACTTGCCGTAATGCGTCGGGAATACAATTAAAACTTAACCAACTGATAATCCCCGTGCGAAATAAAATCGCTAAATACGGTTTGAAAGGAAATTCTGCGGAGCGGAAACTAAAGACTCGATTTGTCTCAATTCGACAAACATCTCCACTTGGGGAAACATAAAAACTGCCGCTGTCCGAGGGAATATCTCCGCGCTGGATTCCAATCGGCCGGAAGTGTCGTTGGCGAGGACCCGATCGTCACGACTCGGCGAGTCTCTCCTCGGCGAGACTGCTACCAACGGATGTGGACGTGGAAAAGAATGCAGAGGCGAGAGGACAGAAAGGCACCGACTCTAATTGATATAACCAGATAAGAGGTCGGGGCTCGAGGAGAGACGAGAACGCGGTTAGAATTCGAAGGGCCCGGAGTCATCGGAACAGAGAGGGACAGGCCGAAATGGCAGATGGAAAGAGGAGAGCAGCAGACTCGCGGAATTCCCCCTTTGTCCGAGCCGAAATACCATCGGCAGTCGCAAAGAAAAGACTGTCGGCCGGGCCGAGCCGGTTGGACGAGCCTAGACTGTCAACCGGCGTTTTTTTCCCGTTTTATTCCTCCTTTTTTCCTTTTTCCTTCGCGTCTGACGGATTCATTATGTAATTCGCGTAATGGCCGACTACGACCCCACCTCGACCCTCTCTCCATTTCCCCCTGACCGTCAAGACGTCTTGGAATTCAATTGTTTCAAAGTCGCGGAAACTCCAGAGCAAGGGAGCGGATGAGGGACAGGAGCGAAAGTGTCCCTTAATTTTCTATGTGTACGTGTTCTCCTCACCAACGACGCGACGCGACGGTTCCAACTGACGTAAAAGACCTCGACTACGGATCGATCATGGGGGAGCAACCGGGGAAAATAATACGTGGCTCTACGAGGCCACAATATTTCACTGTAGTTCATAAAAGTTCTCAACAGGGTAAGGCGGATTTTTTTCCAGCGGCTAAACTTGTATTCGAAATTCCAGGTACGACAGTTGTTGGCAAATTTCTTTACGGATTAATATTTGCTGCGGCTGGAAGACGCGGAATCCATGACGAGACGCGAAACAAGCAGAGGGTAGAACAAATATGAAATAACGAACGTGGTCGGAGACAAATGGAGTAGGGATCTACCCCAGGACTAACCCGAGAAACACGACACCCCCGTAGGAACTTTCGGTGTAGCTTGTTAAAAAAAAAAAAGGAAGAAGGAAAGAAATGTATCCGCAGGTTCCACGGGAGGGTTGTCTTCTGGCACGGTACTCTGTCCGGAAATACGAGCGAGGATGCGCCTGGATATTGAACACGGGGAAAAATGGTAAAACGGAAAAACGCAGACACAACCAACAGGATAAACCGACCCCTGATTTTGATATTCTTTAAACTTGCCTCAGGCAGCTTTTCGGATTATATATTAAAGTTGCAACCGAGTTTCCACCCGTCCGCGTACTCCGCCTTCTTCCTACCAGGCGGAAAATATCCTAGTCCAAATTCAGACACCAGGGATGTAAAATTAAAGGGACGCGTTACGTGTGTCGGGGTACCTATACCTATACATATGTATATAGTACATACTCGCTGAGTCGAGGCTGCACCAGTTACAGCCCCGAATCTATTATTCTTTCTGCTACTTTAGTCGTGGGGAATAATGTAACAGCGCTACAGTCGCGGCTTAAACCTTAAATAGAGGAGAAACAAAGGATCGAAGTAATCGCACTTGACGCATTTAATATCATGCCCCGATACATGGATTAACGCCGGGGAAAGGGATTAAACAAGCTCATTCGAGTTCCAGTCGAACGCAAACCGAGTACCTATGTATGTACAATTAACCCAACCTTTTGGTCAGCTCTAACGGCAACGCTGAAAGCACGTACATTCCGCAAATGATGAGCATCGTTTCAAATAAAATCACCACCAGCTACTTCGTAAACTTTTCCCCATCAAACAAATTGGGAAAGATGGTGGGATCTCTGGAAGAGGCGAGACGAGGCGAGGCGAGACCAGATACTAAAGGAGAAAGCTATGGAAGACCCGAAACGGACGAAATCGTGGAAAGGTCAACCAACGGATGTCCGTAGGGAATGGAACGAGATCAGCAAATTGGGAAATAGCCACGAAAGACGATGGTCTTTTGTTTTGTCTTTGATGCACCGCTTCTAACTTCCAACCTCCTGACTGATAGGCTGGAATTCTTATATCCTGGTATCTCGATAGTCGAATATGCTTCGTATGTCATCGATTTTCCACAAAACCAGAATCATGGCCACTTTGGTTTCGTTAGAATTTTACTATACTCTATCTCCAACTATAATTTATTTCTACTCTTATTACACAAAGAAACCGAGAGTTGCCAAAAGCTTATTTATGAATTCACTACTCGCCTCGTACGCCGAAATAAGAAATACGATATCGATTAACTGCCAGGTTATTCACGTTCTACGCTGGGTTCAAAAAGTTGACAGAATTCCATCGACTGTCGGCGTCGCCCGAGTCAGTGTAGCTAATGCATTTTTTGTTAGTCAACCTTTGACGAATTTGAAACCTAAAAATACTTCATGTTTTAAAAAACTTCTTAAGAAACTTTTAACAGCTCGGAGGAGGAAACGTGAAAAATCGAACCAACGCCAACAGTTCGCGCCATTTCCACACTAATGCGTATTCCACACTAATACATGCTTCCAAGTCATGTATTCAGTACCACGCGTTTCAAAGCTACATCATATGCACAATTCTGATAGCAAACTCACCGAGAATGATGAAAAGTGTATCACGGCCCGCTAGAACATCGCTGGAACGTGGCTAGAACGTCGCAGGAACCATGCACAAATTGATAAAAACTGCACGACACAAACCATCACGAAAGCTTACAAATTTCTAATGGCTCCCTCTCAATTCGCTGCACTAACCGTTCTACGCCACCGCAAGTCACGCGACGTAATAATAACCTCCCCCCAAATATGTACATCCATCGTTACCGTATCGAGTCGCGAAATATGATATCTAAATACACGATCGGGTCCATATTATTTGAAAAAGCTCGTGTGCACCAGCAGTTTAACCAACGTATACGTGCACAAGTTAACCGAAAGTTTAGACGCGATTCCTGCGCGGACACTGATGCTTTCGTTCTCTGTCCTGGACATCGGTACAATCGCGTTTCTGGACTGTGACGCAATGATTCCACTAACAATAAGTTTGCCTCAAGTCGTGTATACATACATGTAATTGTCTCCCTTACTCACAATCTAAATAGCGTGTTTGTGGTTCACAATCGCTGACGCGGACAGAGTGCTCAAGTGCAAGTGTTAGAAAGCATCGTTATGTTGTTTTAACGTGTGTTTACGCGCCACCTCGAAAGATTATGTAGAAACCTATTCACCTCTTTTCTCGTAAACGTCTCGTCCGCGGGCTTCTCACTTGACACATCGTTACGTTCGGTGAAATGACTTTGTATTTTTCATAGCATTTTGCCCTTGAATAGTAAGCTTTCGTACGGATTAATTCCACGGAGTGATCGGAACAACATGTATCGTCTCTGATTAGTTGCCGCTATTTGTAGCAAAAGCGGAAGTAGCAGAGAAAGAAACTGTAATATAAAAACAGGCAGAAATACGGATAGAAAGAGAGAGAAAGAGATAAACAACCAGCTTGGAAAGCAGATGATTTAATGAATGTTTAAGTTATATTATTTCCGGTTTTACCACAAATGACTGCGGTTACACTGATCACTCCCTGGAGGTTCACTACTACGGATTACACGAAACCCGTGTCTACTCAAGCAACTAATATTGCGCGGGAAAATTTGAATTCACTCAATCCGCACAATAAGACGTTATTTCCTTTAAACATTTCTTTCGATCCGATTACTCGCATAAAGTAAGTACTGTAATATAATTTTTCAAAATTACGCGGAGAAATTCAGCTCATTGTCAGCTGAGTGGTGGTGAGATGAGGTAGGATGGGGTGCGGTGAGGTGAGAAGTGGCAGGAAGACAAAATACGTTACAACTATTATTCGCAGAATCTATTATTTTTCGCTTATAAATCATATATAAATAAAAGCTTCGATCTTACTATTTACATACTAGAATAAAAAAAAGTCCTCACAATCTTGGATAGAGAGAGCCAACGAACAAGGCCTCATTCCGCGAGGGTATAACGGCCAGCGTTAATAGTGATTAAAAACCTTTAAACGATTAAGAGAATCGATAAAGTTATATTAATCTCAGGCAGGAGGCGTATTCATTGATTCATACCTTACGCTTTCAGCTTTCCATGTGGTACAGACACTAATATATATACACACACACACGCGCGCGATTGTCTAAGATCCTGTAGCCGAAAGCATATTTTCCAATTCTCGTAGAAGCTGCGCAACGTGTTCTATTAAGGTGGAACCAGTCATCGTGACTGGCCGCAACGTTCGACTGTAACATTGTTTATACAGATTGGCAAGCGCTTCGAACCTAAAACATTGAACCAGATTACGTTACATTATACGCAACACGTACCAACGAGCGTATTAACGACGTACAGTTTGAAATACGTACTCTTTCTTATTGATATTACTATTCTTAGCGACAAATAATTTAGTTAGAGATCTCAAGATAAACTGCAACCTCTGTTCGAGTAATATCACTAAACTTTCTTCGTCTTCTGTCGACTTCTGCTCGTCTGTTCGTTTTCCTTCTTCTGCGTTTTCTTTCCCTACCTTGTAACTCGTGGCAATTGCGCTTTCTCCCTTTTCCTTCTGAGAGCTATTTCTATCGCACAATATATCCATTATGGATTTGCATTGCAGTATCAATTCCAGACCGTTTTGATATGCTTTCAATTTCCCGTTAAAAGTTGTAGCACCTGAAACGCGATATTAGTTAACTCGGGAAGAGGCGCGTAAAACCTCGTGGATAGAAAATTACACACAACGTGCTTGGTGCTCGGTTAAGGCAACTCTTTCCATCTGCACTGTTAGAAATTCGGTAGTTTGCTCCAGAGCCAATAGCAGCTTTGCAGCTTTGTCGTAGTACAGCTTGCACAGTTGCAAACTGGTTTTTCTTTTAACGTTGTCTGCGTCCGGCTCGTACTCTCTATATACACGATGGTGCAAGGACGCTAGCCTATGTTGAATAGTAGCTGCACGGAATTGATAAACAGGTTGCCGTGGCCCGGACGTTTCGGTATCACAATGTTTCAGTGCCTTTTGTAGGATATCGACGACTTCTCGTTCCAATTCTTCTTCGGTCTGAAATCACATCGCAGGAACAAGTAAATTAACCGAATGATTCCGTACGCGAGAAAGGAAAGGAAAGGAGGGAACACATACTTTGCAGCCACTTATGGGATAGTCTTGTAGTAAGGTGGCCATGGTGAAAAGGGTGGTCGAGAGGTCCCATGTAACGGTATCCCAAATGGCAGGATTGGATTTTCTAGAAGACAAAACTTGCAGAGCTTTCTGATAGCTCGCAAGCGCTTTATTGTAGAAATGACGTTCTTGAGTGTTTTGCTTCACGTGCATGTGGGCGCAGAGTCGCATTAGTCGTCCCGTATTCGAGTGTAAAAGCGCCAAATTCGCTTGATCGTAAACAGTTTCGAACGCTTTCACACCCGCTTCTAAATGAATCAACGAACGCGTAAGTAAGGCTGCTATTTCAGATGAAAACCCGGTGGTGTCGTTCGCACAATCCTCCTGCTGGTAATGCGCTGGGAAAGCAAGCAACAGCGTAAATTCGCCTGTTCGTAAAATGACAAAGTGATAATACTGATAAATAAAAAAAAACACTTACTTGCAGCCTGATTCATATAAAGAACGCCTAGTTCGTTGTGAATGTTTCCTAATCGCCTTAAAAGATTATTTTTATCCATATCCAATGGTTCTAAGGACAAAGCTTTTTTGTAACAAATGTAGGATGCTACTAGAGTAGATTCTAGACTGTCTAAACGTTGGGGTAGTAATTCGGCGCCATCTGGAACAGAGAATAAATGCAATTAGCTTGCGCCACTGTAATATGCTTATCTTCCACGTACTTTTCGCCTAGACATCTGGATATTATACATACTCATATCTAAATCTTCCATTCTACATATCTCCTCGACAATCTTCTCCTCGGTCGCATTCTTCATTTCATAATCTTTCCGATGTTTCTCCACGTTACACCAATCTTGCACGGCCATGAAACAACAATCTCCTGCGCGACCCAATAAATAGCTGATCGACTTATCGTTTCTTATACCGCAGAAAATTTCCAATATCTTTTGACAGCGTAAAACTGCCAGCATGTATCTCAACGATGCCCCGTAGTTTCTATTAGCGTATTCATTTTCGGCGAGTACAGCGAAGATTAAGGAAGCCTTCTCGTACAATAGCGTTTTCAAATGCGCATTCCAGCTGATATTGTCAGTTTTCTGGGGAGCTTGCCACGTGGGTAGAGTTTCAGCTTTATGTTTACACAGCAATTCTTTCGGCTCGCTGCTTTCGGCATGAGGATGTTGCTCCCTCAGTGCAACCCTCTCCGATTTCTTGTTCTTCCTCTGTTTCAATTTGCGTTTATGAGTGGGACTATTGCTTACCGGACTCGCTCTCGATTCCGCTTCTTTGTTCTCCTCTTTCAAAGATATGTACGGCATCGGTATTGCCTGAAAAGGTTTCGCCATGTTTGGATGAGTCTCTTCGTATTCCTTCCTCTTCCGCTCCTTTTCCTCTTCTTCCATTTTCTTCTGCTCTTCCTCGCAGCTGTCTTCAGTTGGGAAATACTGTAAACATTCCAGTCCATGGCAAACATGCTCCAAAGCAGTCAAACATCTTTCTTCGGCTGTACCCGAGATAGCCGGTGGCTTGTATTTCGGCTCCTCCCGCTCGGTCGTCTGTTCCTTCACTAAAAGTTTGAATAATCTTTCAATTTTTAAATTTTTTTAAATCTGTCCAAGACAAACCCTTTCACTTACTGTTAGCTAATGTTAAGGACTTTATCGGAGCTTCTTCGAATTCTCCTTCCTCGTCTTTATCATTCTCCTGATGTGTACTGGATTCGCTTTGAGTATCTTCCTCGTCGCTTTGATCCGAAAGCCCCGGGCTAGCGGGGTCTGTGTCCGACGGTATATAAAGGTCGGACAGCATGAAATGCGCTGATGTTACAATCTGGGGATATTTCTCTTTAGCCAGCAACTGTATACAATTCTTTAGTAGCATTCTAATGGTGCCCTGTTGTCGGTGGTAATCAGAGGAATATTTCATGTTACGAGCTACTCTATACAATAACATGGCGACAGGCACAGTGAACGGATTCTGGCCCTTTTCATCGGATACGTCGTTGCACAATGACGTTAAATCGTACAACTTTACGACATCGTCATCCTTGCCTACCGATCGTAATGAGAAATTAAAGAATGTTAGACAGTTAGCTACTTTATTAACAAATTTCCCACGGTTCCTGAAGGGGAGGTTCCGGTCTAAAAATCGATATTTTTATTTAATTTTTCGAATGCTCAAGCTTTTAGGTATGCGAGTTTTAAAGGATTTGTTGAAATTCGTAAAATTCCCGAAGTTATAGGCATTTGAGTAGTAGCAAATGCATGGGTAACAACCGGCCACTCGGCACTCACGTAAAACTTTAACCGCGTGAAACCTGTATCTCCAAAAGTTATTATTCGATTCGATTGAAACTTCTTTTATTTTGAAGAATATACTTCTTGCTAGGGGGGAAACCAGAAAAAATTACAAAAACTTGAAAATTTACAATTTTCAAAGGCGTTGAGAAGACGAAAAATATAGGGAAAAAGTGATTTCAAACTTCAAGTGCCGTTATTTTCTAATAAAAAATGTCATTTTTGTAATTTTTTTCTGGTTTCTCCCCTAGCCAGAAGTATATTCTTCAAAATAAGAAAAGTTTCAGTCGAATCGGATAAGAACTTTTGTAGATACAGGTCCCACCGATTTGGATGAATTTTTTGACGCCTCGACTTTAACGACTCTCCAGTGCCATCTGCAATGATTAATTATAAAACAAAAAATACATTTCTATAATTTAACCCATTCTTAATACAATGCAAAAAGTCCCATTGAATTAAATATAGTAATTTTCCTTTAATTAATTCCTAAAGATCACTTATTTCTATCGACTCCAGACCGGAACCTCCCCTTAAACTTAAACCGTCTCTTTATTCCAATGGCTATCTTACCTTTAAACAACCAATAAGTGTGCCCAGCCTTTGTTGCGTTATTCTTCAAGAAGCTTAAAATATTCTGCGCAACATCCCTGATAAGTTTAGGGCTGAATTTAGAATGATCCAAATTCGGAAGATCTTCCGTTTTTATTAATTCGTACTTTTGCACGATGCCATCTAGATGATAACACATCACCACCTCTGGAACATTACACATTAAGTTGTCCAACCAGTAATCTATACCGGTTAAAACATTAATGGGCTTGGTCATGTCCCTCAATCTTAGACTTATACAGGGATGAGTTTGCCCCCCAAATATCGGCATATCTGTCCCGACAAGCATTTGTATATTTTCAAAAGTCCATAGAATGTTCCTAGCAAAATTATGATTATAATTGGGATCCGGTACTTTTTCCTCTTGCGACGGCTCTGGTAAACATGGCTCCAATGGTTTTACGGGTAGCTGCGGTTTCGCGTACTGCTCTTTATTATCTGCCACTACTATCGAGTGATACAAAAACTTGGATATCAGGTTTCTCTGCTGCAAAGCATTTCTATTGTTCGTCTTGTGGAACAAACACTTTTCTTTGTCTCCCAGATTCTCAAAGACATGCTCGTAAAAGAATTTCTTCAGCCACTCCCAGTCGCTTTCCGCCTGTCTCAGTAAATATTTGTGAATATCAAACTCGTCCAATAGCAGAGTGTTCTCAATTCTGTGGACCACCATTGATATCACTCCGTGGTTGTAGGGTAATTTTAGTAGTTTCTTTATATTTTCAGCATCCGACACAACGTCAACCTCCCCGACGCAGTCAGGAAACATGTGCGCCATACGGAAGCTAGAGAAGCCCGAGTTTTGGGACCAGACGCTCTGTAGGCCATAACTTTCCGCGGAGCTGCTCAGCCAATTGCTCGGAGGTAGATTTAAATCTGTGTTGCACTGCAGTTGAGCGTAAGTCGCCGGTGTTTGAACAACAGAGTATTTTACAACTGCGGTAGACTTGACTGGTTTCTTGGGTGAGCTCGGCGGTATGGCCACAGGCATCGCCTTGGCCTGAAATAAAAACAGTTGCAGAAATTTACACCGCTAAGAATCTGATGTTAACTCTGGACTGGAAGGAATTATATTCTAAACTCGAATCTGTGGCAAATAAGACGGCGAACGTGTTGTTTCTGACTGAATAAAAGCCACACACTGAATCTTCTAATTAAGAGAATGGCGTTAAGCTAAATAGTAGAATTAGTAGAACGTTCCTGATCGAACGGTACGTTACTCACCGTGTCGACTTTAGTGTCCAAACTCTGTGACATTTTTTACTTCGAATGTTGTCACTCGCGAGTTAGGGGAACTCTCACCTAAGTAGCTGTTTGGTTGGAAAATTTCTAGAATGTATCGAAAAGTCAACTGTTCGCATCGGTTAGCGTAACGCGTAATCGGAGTAATCACAGACTGCGTGCTACGTGGTGGAGGGAGAATGCAACATGCAACACACTCTGAAACAGGTCGCAGCTTTATCGATAACACTCTGCATTACCCGCTGGATAAGGATCGTGATATTTTTTTAGTGCTTCCAAAGGCCGAAATGCAGAAAACGAAGATGTTTAAGGGCCAATTCCACTTGCGTCCAAATCGTCCCGTGATTTCCATTAAGGCAGGTTTTCCTACATGCGACTAGATGCAACGTTAAGAGTTTCAAAGTCGATTTTCTCGTAAATCAAGCGCGATATGAAAAAAGTTACTGTTTCTTTTCTACTTATATCAAGTAAATAAGTCGAGAAAAAGGAATAAAATTTTTTGATATTGCGCTGCGTTTTCGAGAAAATCGACTTGGAAACGGGAAGATGTTAGGTGAAAGTAATTACATCTACATATTTACGTGTACACGTAGGAAATATTATAACGGGAAAAGGAAGCCAAACGTGCAATCAGAAACGCCTATGACACCTATTATTACTACTAGGAGAAGAAGGGAAAACATAAGATCGGAAGAGGACGAAAAATTTAGCAGCTGAGCGAGTAAAGACCGCTGTTTATCCGCGATCCGCGGCGCTGAATGGATTCGGAAGCCTGTGAAAAAGTGGACGTCACTAGTAGCGCGAGCATATATAAGGCGAGGATTGAACCCTCCGGATTCAGTGGTCTCCGACGATAAGTTGCCCTTCTGCCGTTCTCTCGAGCAGAGCCGAGAATGGTGGTGAATTTCAAGGTGTACAAGAAATGCTCGCCGAATGGAAAGATCGCGGTGTACCTGGGCAAGAGGGATTTCATCGACTACCTGTCGGGGATCGAGGCAGTGGACGGTGTGATTCTACTGGACCAGGACTACATCGACACCGGGAGGAAGATATGGGGCCAACTAGTGTGTAGCTTCCGTTACGGCAGAGAGGAGGACGAGGTGATGGGTCTGAACTTCCAGAAAGACCTCTACCTAGTCTCGGTGCAGCTCTATCCGACCGCAGAGAAGGTGGAGGATAACCTGAGCAGGCTACAAGATCGATTGCTGAGAAAACTGGGGGCGAACGCTGTCCCGTTCACGTTCAAGTTTCCCCCAAGTGCCCCGTCGAGCGTGACCCTGCAACCGGGCGAGGACGAGACCGGCGAGCCTTGCGGCGTCAGCTATTACGTGAAGATCTATTCCGGAGACAGAGAGAGCGACATCAGCCACAAGAGGAGCACGGTAACGATGGGGATCAGGAAGATCCAGTACGCGCCTACCAAACAGGGTCGCCAGCCGTGCACCGTGGTTCGAAAGGACTTTCTCCTGAGCCCCGGCGATCTCGAGTTGGAGGTGACTCTGGACAAGCAGCTCTACCATCACCGGGAGAGGATAGCCGTGAACGTGTGCGTGAGGAACAACAGCAACAAGGTGGTGAAGAAGATGAAGGCTCTGATCCAGCAAGGTATCGACGTGGTAATCTTCCAGAACGGTCAGTTCAGGACGGTGATAGACGCAGTGGAGACACAGGACGGCTGCCCTATAAGCCCCGGCTCGAATCTCCAGAAGGTGCTCTATCTGAAGCCGGATCTTGAGAACAACAAACACCGAAGAGGCATCGCTCTGGACGGCCGGCTCAAGAGGGAAGAGAGCGAGCTGGCCTCCAGCACTCTGCTCACATCGCCGGACGTCCGCGACTCTTTCGGCATCGTGGTCTCTTACGCCGTCAAGGTGAAGCTCTACCTCGGCGCGCTCAGCGGAGAACTCTCCGCGGAGCTGCCGTTCATTCTGATGAGACCGAAACCCGACGATCGGATCAAAGTGGTGAACGCCGAGACCGATAACGTCGAGATCGAGAATGTCCTGGACGAGAAGCCCAAGCTCAACCCAAAACCGTAGGCCTCGACTCCGCCTCTAGGATAATCCATCGAATCCGTCCATCTGGCTATCGGTCGAAATACCCAATACCGGACCGCATTAATTACTGAATGGATCAATGTTATATTTCGTAGGTAAATGGCGCGTGTCCTGTAGCTTATGTATGAAATTCAATAGCCTGGAAAACGATGGTGTACCGTTTCAATTAAATATATACTTGTACATATGCGTAGCAGCCTATACAAACAGGGCTCTTTCCCGATTAACTAAATTACCCATCACTGTTATTCGAACCCTGACCATTAAATACCTACGTTCGTTAAAAAGCAATCGAAATTGAGGCTCGATAAGCCTAACCCCTCGCCAATATCTCGCAGCCGCGATTAATCGGCGATATTAAGCAGATAAGAGTGCGTACTATCTATCGTCATGCGACGCGACAAATTACGCCACTCGACGCTGCTCCAATTTGTCTCCTGGTTGGTAAGTATCTGCGCGTCGCACCGGATGAGAAATTAACGTCGACAGGGAAATATAAACGGGCTCTGCAACATTCCTACAATTTGCATCCTCTGCGTCCTTTGCATCAGTGATCTGATGAAATAGACGCGGCGTACTTTCAGTAATCACGGCGCCGTACCGTTTCGATCGGATCGGCCTAGAAAAGTAGGTAAATGCGCCAGACTGGGTGCACGCGTATCGATTAGATACCGAAAGAATTACCTATCCGCATTTTCGACAAGCCAACAAGTAGCTGTGCAAGGGGATAGAACGATGATGCACAGACAGTTGAAAGAGTTTTGACCCAAAGACGCAGGGACGGCGAGCCTATTTTCGCAGGATGGCCGCAGGTAGGTAGCTACCTATATCTACCTATGTCTCCTCCGCGACAAATCGAAAGAAAGGAAGCGCGGATCCTACGATTCCTGGCATGGAAGGTCCTGCGAAGGGCAGCCCCATCTCCGCGAATATCAGCCTGCGCGCTTGTGGGCGTTGGAGGAGCAGAGGAGCGACAAAAGCGGGTGTAGAGGATGGACGAGGACGGTGCGACGGAGCTGGACGAAGCTGTGGGGAAAGGGAATCCGCGGGTCTGGTGGGTATCGCGGAGAGAGCCAGCGAGCAGATAAAATTAGAAAGAGAGGTGAGAAAAATGGCGAGACAGAGAAAAGAGGGAGAGTAAAAATGGGAGAAGGATGAAAGAGGGGAAAGGAGGTACGAGAAGGAGAGAAGGAGACGGCGAGGTCGCGGCAGAGAAATCGAAGGGAGAGAGAGTAGGGAGAGCGAGGAGAGCAGAGACCAACATGGTGTGTCGAGCTGGGCGGGGGAGTGAGATAGAGGGAGATGTGGGATTCTAGGGAGAAAGATGGAGAAAGAGGGAGGATAAGCTCGGGGTTCGGGCGGTCCGCGGGCTCGGCGGCTCGGCTGGTGCGTCAGTCAAGCTCGAGACACCCGCGAGAACGGAGTGGTGGTTCCCGTTGCCCCCCTTGTTCGATAACGTACGTTCGACGCGTCCGCGCCCGCGCCCGCGCCCCTTCCGTCACCCTCTGACCACCTAACAAGAGTCTCGCCGTTAGAGGCAGTGTCGCATAGAGTGTCGTACGAGGCGTGTTGCCTTGTCCATCCGCACCCTTCGTCGGCAGTCTCTCTGTCCGTAACCCTCGTGTTTTCAGTTTTGAGTTTTGAGTTGTGCCGGTTCGGAGAGCCAGGCGGACCAGCCCGAGAAACAGAGTAGAGCTGCAGCCGAGAGTTTCCCCTCAGATTCTCCGGCGGACAAATTCTCGCAGCAACAACCAACAAGACAGTGGCGGCTACGCTACGTTAGCAGCCAAGTGAGTACCTCGTGAAGCCTTGACTCTGCTCTCTCTTCTTTCACAATTATTTTCCTCCCCTCTCTCTCTTTCTCTCTCTTATAACTCGCCCACTCGCTCGCTCATTCGCTTACTCACTCCCTCCTTCCGTCCTTGAGTCTTCCTCCCTGTTCCTCTCGATCGGTCCTCCTCATCTGGATTTTTCTCACTAGCCTGGTCTTCTTCTCTCTCTCCCTCTCTCCTTTTCTCTCTTCATTGACGGGCACAGACACCGGCGAAAACTCACCGATACCCGACGAGTTTCTCTTCCCTTCCCTTCCCTTCCCTTCCCTTCCGTGCCCTGCCCTTCCCTTCCCTGCTCTTCTCTTCTTGTTCTCTTCTCTACTCTTCGCTTCTCTTCTCTTGTGCCGCGGCAGACGGTGGCATCGATTTCTTCCTCCCGTCGTCCTCTCTCGCAGCCAACGCTCGCCCTTCCCTCTTACGCGTTACGCACGCACGCACTATCTCATAATTTCGAGTTGAAATCGCTTCTCACTTTCGACGCTTTCGATCGATCTCCGAATGGACGTGAAATCGAGTCTACACGCATACGTAGGTACGTTGAGAACGAAAAGGACGATATCGGTATCTGCGGGCCATGGGGGGATAAGAGTTCCGCGCGAGTGTTTGGATAAAACCGTTTGGATACACCCATAGCGTGTATTTCGGTACAGAAACTTCCCTGGGGGTTGGATTACGTTTATTTGTTCTGGCCACGAAAAGTTCTTATCTGGCCCGCCGCGGTCGCTGAGATCGTAGCAGGAAAAACGTGCTGCGAGTCGGGGCAGCGAGCCTCTACAACGCAATTCAACATAATTTTGCGGCGATTCTCTGGCAAGCATAAACCCTGTTAGCCTAGTCCGCTAGTTTGCTCACGTGGATCAGAAATAGGCAGCTATTAAGACTGGTGTTAAGAGAGGTGTTAAACTTATCGGTTTCGCCTGGAAGCGTGGAATTCCATCGCGAATAACCGAGAGAGACGCGATGTGGGCAAGGTCGAAGGCGGTATCGAATATATCGGTGCGCCAATTCGCGAGTGCCCGCGACGCGTCGGGTCATTAAGATATCTCTATTTATAAGTAGGCTTCCCTTTGTTTATCCTGCGGTTTACACGGGTAAGTAGTGCCGGCTGCCGGATTCTCTGACACGTACGACTGTTTCCGTTGCTGTAGGTCGAAAGTGTTTGCCATCAGTGAGCGATTCGGATCGTGGGGATACTAAGTTATTAGACGGTACACGGCCGGAATCCATAAGTTCTCTGTAATTGACTTAACGGTCAGGTGATTAGTGACTCTGTTATCGTGTTCGAACGAGCCTGAAAACCGAACGGTAGGAATCGTTGGCCTCGAACGGCCATGCTTTAATACGGTAGGTATTAGTCACGCGTACTCGGCCAATGAATATTTCAACGTTACAAAGCGCACCGTTCCCCGTGGCCCGTACAAACATTCCATCCTACGTTTTCGCTTCGAAACCTTTGAGTTTAAACTTCGCAAAAACTTCCGATCGACAATGTTTCGTGGAAAGCGTCGATCCAGTCGCATCTGCGTTGCTTGGTTAACGATAAGTAGCCAATAGTTTTCCTGCTCTGTGGAGTAATCGGCTCGCGAACATCGACCGCTTCAAACAGAATCACCTCCGACGGTTCTCCCAGTTGCTTTTGTGCGGCTTCTATTGGCCTGCTGACACCTTGCCGCACCACACCTGACACCACACGACAAGGTGCGCGATACACCTTGACGCAACAATCTCATTCTTCTGATCCGCAACACGGCTGAACCGTCAACATCCTCCAATCGCTCCTTCGCCTCTCCGAACACCGAAGAGGACGGGAAGAGACGCCGCACCGAGATTAATTGACGCTGGCCAATTATAGGCGGACGCGGTTATGCGTATCGCGCGGAAGCGAACGAACGTGCATCTCGGCTGCGGTTCCCACCAACCGTTGTTATGAAAGTATAATGCGCTTCGGCGCTCTGCGAACGAGACTTTCATCGGACCGGCCCATTATCTTGGATTAGTCGTTGGATGTTAATTGCGACGAGGCGGGGTGAACGCGAGCGCGAACGTAAACAAGCCAGCTACCAGAAGGAAGAAGCAAACCATACTGGTGAATAGATTACAAAGGAGCGAGCCGAGTAATCGCAGCGATCTTTCCCAGGCATCTAGCCTAGAAAATTAACCGCAGTCGGGTTTCCGTTTTCTGTTCAAAAACCTCATCCTCCGGCCAAAACGACGGACAAACCGCGGCCGAGGCGGCGACCGAAACTAGCACCCTCCCGAATTGTCGAAACAATCAATGCGAAACATGGGTAGGTAAGGTAAAGGCAGGTAATACGAAACATCTGATTTTAAAAGCTTGTCAAAAGTAGAGAAATTTGATTTTTTTTAAGGGGTACTCCACTGTGGACGGCCGAAAAATCAAGCTATTTTTAAAGATTTTTTTCTCAGTAAATAGAACATATAATGAAATAAATCTTTTTGGTTTTTATAATGCTGCTCTTATATTATACAAAAAAAAAAAAAAAAAAATATTTTAATTTGTTTTACTTGTTTTTTATAAAGCGTCATTATGGCACCTAAACAAAAACGTGGTGCAGGTGATTTCCCGGCTTAGGCTTATCTGAAACAAAAAATCCGAAAAGATTCTTAATCTGTATGAATGTCGCTATCGTCCGTACCTCAATTAACAATTTTATTGAAAAATAACAAAATGGCGCCTGTTTGAAGGAAAAAGTTCCCCTAAATGGTGTTTCTTAAATGTTCCCCGAGAAAAATCTCAGTTATTTTTCGGCAAAAATTGTTAATTGAGGTACGGACGATAGAGACACTTATACAGATTGAGAATCTCTTCGAATTTTTTGTTTCGGATAAGCCTAAGCCCGGAAATCACCTGCACCACGAACATACTGTTTTTGTTTAAGTGCCATATTGACGCTGTAAAAAAACAAGTAATACAAATTGAAAATATTCTTTTTAATTTTTTTGGTATAATATAAGAGTAGCTTAATAAATATGAAAAAGATTTATTTCATTATATGTTGTATTTACTGAGAAAAAAATCTGGATATTCTTCCGAATGGCCCCAGTAGCCGATCGAGATGAGGTTTTGAGGGAGGAGTGGGGAGGGGATGTGGACCCTAAATCAAGAATTGTAACTTCGGGTATTTATTAGTTTCCAAAATATTAATAAAAAATTATTGTTAATTTTTTTTTGAAATTTTTTTTGGGCGTAGGTGCGGACACCCCTACCCAGAGACCCTCCCGCCCCCCCCCCCCAACTGTTTCACGAACTGCTGCACGCGTTCCCCGTACCTCCGGGTACTCCTCAGGCGCCGGAAAGGCACGCGTATTCAGCTGAAATTCAAAGTCAATTTTCTCGAAAACGAAGCGCGATATTAAAAAATTGTATTCTATATTTTCGTCTTATTTTGGCCTATAGAATCACCCCCTAGAATATTGACTATCAGTAGAATAACACCCTATATAATAGGATGGGTCGCATTCACAAGTTGCTGGTTCAAATCTCCAAACTCACGTCGTTCGCTACCGTGCTTTACGCACGCGCCCCCCGCGCTAATCTAGCCTAAACCAATACTAATACCCGGGACAAGGTGGAAAGTGGAATGCGTTATGTCGAAATAAGTCAACAGAAATATTAAAAGTTTTTTATTAATATCTCGGAAACTAATAAATTCCCGAAGCAACAATTTTAGATTTGGGGTCCACACACCCACCCCACCCCTCCTCTCAAAGCTCGTGTCGATCGGCCACTGGGACCATTCGAAAGTACAGCCAAAAATCTTTAAAAATAGCTTGATTTTTCGACCGTTCACAGTGGAGTACCCCCTTAATAAAACTGACATGAGGGGACGAAGGAATGTAATATGATTAATGCATAATCATATTTACATAGTTAAATGTACAAAATCTAATTGTTTTGCAATTATAGTAAAAAAACTGAAAAGAGTGAAAATCGGTCGTTCGAAAAAATAGGTCCTAATATGGAAAACCTAGGAAATTTCTAAAGAAAACTCAAAATTCTTTATTTTTTTTACTAAAAGTGAAGATTTGTACAAATTATTGTAAAGAATACTCTGGCTCGTCGATCTCAACTACCCTGAGTCGTATAAACGAATGACTCTCGTTCCTTCTACGCGCTTCGAACCCTCGTCGATGCCCCTGACGTCATCGGCCTTCCTCGAGCATCCAGGTTATATTGTATGTACATCTTACGCGTCCTACTGGGCTAACTTAATTGGTAAACTATTGTGGATTAATCAAGAACACACATATTTAATGACAAATTATATCAGAATAATACTTTGTAACATACCTTCTCTACGATATTTAACTGTTAGATGCACTTGCCAGGAATATCATCGTCTATTGTGTCTAGGGATCTAGTATACACGATTACCTGAAGTGTTCGATATTTCCTTATCGAAATTCTACGAAGTTCCATATTACGTGCCGTTCCATATTACCTGCCTTTAGCCTATGTGTATTGGCAGTGGGTACATCCGTAGAAATACAACGTATCATGCGTGACGAAGCCGCTTTGTGAATCATCTGGTCGAAAATAGAGTCCCGCGAACAGTGGCCAAGTACAAAACGCCACAGAGCTGTCCACCACTCTGTTCGACTGACAAACCTGCTTTCGACAAACCTGACCAATATGCTACTCTTCGACAAACCAATAAGAAGATGCTTTGCAATTTACATCGTCAGTTGCGAGTTGCGAGAACAAAGTCCGGGGATACGTAGTCAGCGGTTGCGCGGAAATTGCGAAATTTCCTTGAGGAATCTGGGGTTGATAGCGCGCGGTATCGCATCCACGTCATATCTGCGACCATGCCAGGAATGCGTTACAGTTTTCGAAGGAAAAAGAATGACGATGCACGAGCAGGAAATTTCAACCGATCGATAACGGTGCAACGTTTTGGGAAAATGAGAGACCGAGAGTGCAAATGGTCCGTGACAAACGAGCCGGACTGGAAGCACGCGTTACAAACCGCAGCCTCGTCAACACGGTCGCGTCACGTCACGCTTCGGTATTTTAAGGATGTATTGGAGCTATCTTCAAAACGGTACCAAGTTGATGAAAATTTGCGAGATTGTTCTTTTTAATCTTCCTGAAGCGCTCGAAAGATTTAAAATGAATTCACTAAACGGTTGCTGAGTTATAACGATTTTAATTTACACTGATTTTACACGACTCTTGTGGAAAGAGACGATCTTGACGGATAAAACGGTTGAAATAAGGTTGAAAAAATGGTACCAATGTTTTCAATTTTTTTTTAAGTGTAGTATACGGGTAGATGAAAATATGTGCCGAGTTTCAATTGTTTTCAACACACCGTTTTAAAGAAATAAATATAACTTGAGAAAATTGTGAATTCAGGGCATTTTCACTGCCAAAAGTTTAGCAAATAATGCTTTAGAAAGTATTTTTAAACTGAAAAATAGCTTCCTAGGAGTAAAAATAAGACTCCAATCTGTCCTTGGAGTTGCTTACATCTAGATTTAAGACGTCAGTATTTCAAATTTCATATACTTTTGTCTGATATTGTACGTCCGATACATCCTTCACCGTCGACCCTCTCCGTAAAACCGATGCGATAACAATAAGAAATTTAGCGCTGCGGCGAAACAAGATTGGAGGACTGGGACTCGTTGCATCAAGACCGGCGACTATCGAATTCGAGCAGAATTCGACCTTCATTGGGCGTGGTTTCCTCTGATATAGAATTTATCGCGAAAGAAACGGCGACTCATCCTACACATTCTTATCCACGTCCGGGTATCGATGCTTCCACGTGAACCAACACATAGATGCCTACCTATGCGTGCTCGCGGTGTTATCTCTTTAATCGCTGGCGATCGTTGACGATCGTATGCCATTGTAATGGAGGATACGGGGAAAGGGAGCTGCTGCATGCAGAAATAGCTGCTCCGAGCGGAGAAAGCGACCGGGTGACGCGGTATTCTTCCGCAGCGTCTCTATTCTCGGCCAATGATCTGTGCCTCGATATCAAAGATTTATGCAAATAATCTTGCCGGAGATCGAGATTACGAGCGTCGTAGGTGCATTCACCAGGCAGGCGCGGTCACCCGTTATGATCAAAAATCTCAGCGGACGTTGGACGTTGACTTTTAGCCAACTTTGAAGGAACCGTGTGCATAGCTTTTGCGACGCTACTTATTCTAGAAGTATTATGTATACTTGCCTACCTATGTGAAATAGCAGCTGCTGGCCTTGTCTTCTACATTTCCACGAATGTCTTCTTCAAACCCACGAATCTCAGCTTTCTCGGAATTACGAATGAAATCAGTCTGGTGTATCAAAGAGCCTGATAAAACGTGGTCTGGTCATTCGATAAAGTAAATATCAGTGTGACAGGTCTTATACCGTGTGTATAATTGTATATGAATGTTTCGCAGATAGCGACAGATGAACGGACCGATGTTTGCCACTGCAACTTTTTCTTCTTACGCCACACTCGTCAGGATCACTATCTTTGTTCTTTAGACACGTCGAAGCGCAGCGCGCCGCGCCGGTGAAAAGACCATGCGATAAGTTCGCTTAATCGCATTATAGGTTTCGTAAGGCTTCTGAGCCGCCCAGATACCAGCCGGATACCTTAAACACTCCGAAACTGCTGATCTCGTTCTCTGTTTCTCCACAACCTTGCAACCAGGTCAATCGTTAAAAAGAAGCCGAAAAGGATTCGAAGCGACATGCTTGCAACTAGGATAGTGGCGAAAGAAATCTCCTTACGGTCTTTTGATTGGGTAACGCTGAAATTCGCCAGCTATTCGCGCACATTTATTTTAAAATGGTGAATAAACGTCTGGCCACGTCCAGTGCTTTCCGGCTGACGGTTGCTCTATTTTCTGTGCTCGCATCGAGCTTGCAACCGTATATGTACGCGTATATCCTCGATGTGTTTGGTAGAAGAGGAAAGTGGTGGGCAGCTGTACTAGGGTGGAACGAAATGTAGGGGTAAAATATTTTTTTACTACTTATGACTTCTCATAGTGGGCAAAAGTTGACTTTTATAATGGTATTTAAATATTGAAATATTAATTTTTACTGAAATATTAATTTTTGAAAGACTTGCGGCACCTGAAAAAATTTCTTAATCACGTTCAAACTTTGGCAGCTGAAATACCATTATAAAAGTCAACTTTTGCCCACTATTAGAAGTCATGAAAAATAAAAAAATGTTTTGCGCCTATATTTCGTTCCACCCTAACCTGTGCCCACCCTGTTGTAAGTACAGGCTGATCGTGAGTCAGCCCGTATATATTTCGGCGCAGCGTGGCGGGTCGAGTGGTTCCCGTCAAACGGAAGTGTTTCGCGCTGAGTCAACTACGAGAAGCCAATCTCTCGATTGTCTGCTTGAATGTTAATGCGCAGAGAATGAGCAGAGAAAGAGGCTGCGGGATGGTTGCTTTGCTACCAGTAGACCCACTGGCCGTAGTACGTACGTAGATATGAACGTTCTATTCTCGACTAGGAACGTTCCAAAACAGTCGGCGCAGGTCCGATTTCTGTCATCGCTCCGCTCACTCTCGCCACTCTCGCTCGGGCCACTTTATAGACCGGTCGTAAAACTTTAAAAAGCATTGCGCACGTCCCTATAGAGAATCAGGATCGGTCGAAATTAGAGCTCTTACTACCCGCCCGCCCGGGTACTCGAGTACCTGGTGAGACCCCGGGTAGAAAAAAATTACTCGGGTACCCGGGTACTCGTAGGATACCCGACTACCCGGGTACCCGTAGAATACCCGACTACCCGGGTACCCGTACGATACTACATTCAATTGCTTGAAGTTTATTCCGTTCATTACTGATGTTAGCCGAGAATGATCGAAAGTCGAAATATAGCTGTCAAATCGAAATTTTCAACTATCTCATCACACTTCAGTTACTCGGGTTTCTCATAGATACTCGGGTAATTTTGCCTACCCGGGTAGCCGGGAAACTTTTGTCTACCCGGGTACCCGGGTATCGTACGGGTACCCGGGTAGTCGAGTATCCTACGGGTATCCGGGTACCCGAGGTCTCACCAGGTACCCGAGTACCCGAGTACCCGGATACCCGGGTCAAAACAATAGCTCTAGTCGAAATCCTCGCTATCGAGAGTTTCCATTCATTGGTGGTGCGGGCCAATTCCAGCGACTCGCGTCGCGGTGCTCGGTCGATGAAGAAGCGCCTCAACGAGCAGCTAATTGTAAGAAGATTTATAAGAATAGATACCCTTGCCGACGCGTACGTGCTTCCTTCTCTGTATTCCGTGGCAGGGAAAGGATCTGAGAGCAGCAGGCGGCATAGCACGGCACTTCTTGGCTAGGGTTATTTTAAACACTTGTTAACTAGAGAGCATCGCACGGATTCGTAGCCGCGGCGCGATCCAGTCCTTTTGCATGCCCGCATAGATCGAAAGCGGCTGTTCGCGCGGAAAGATTGGACGTCCAGATAAAATGGTAGAAAGATAGGTACGGTTTCTCGTCACGACGAGGGGTAAGCCCGCGGAGTAGAAAGGCGGCTGTTTCGATGGTCACCTGTTTCTTCCGCGGGAGATTCACGATTCATGCATTATTCATATACAACCACATACCCTATCGGTGGTTTTTTGCCTTGAAAAATGAGAATCTGGTAATCCGTAACGGCAGACACTGTGCGAGGGAGAGTAGGAGAATTGCGAACTCGGGGTAAATCCGAAAACTGTGATGTTTGCTGGTTTCCCCTTGTCCTGTCCTCCCGCGATATTGTTACATGATGCGATTAGCTGTGTTTAGTACTAAGGAAACTGTCACGACGGAAGGCTGCGGGCTACCGCGAAGATAATAGTTGTGAAATGTTTTCGTAGCTTCTCTTAAAATTCTACGCTCGAGTATTTTGAGTCGTAACGCATTAAAATTATACTACTCAACAAAGCTTAACATTTTCATAGTTCAGTTACTTAATTCTAAATAATATCACGGGATCACTTTGTATACATACATGTCCGTATTTATTTCATTTGAAATTTCTTAACTTCTGTCCATTTGGGGTAATTACGAATAGTGTATAGGAGGCTATTACGAAGGATGGCATTTACCCTTTTCGCTTATCATTTTGAAACTTTCTTAAATCTCCCGGACCCCGGAATTAGGAAGAATATAGGTACGTAGGAATATCGTTGAAAGATTTTGCGATACTCGTGAAAGAGGTTAAAGATAAAAGACTTTCAATCCGTCAGGCAGCAAATAAATATTCAATCCCACGAACAAAGAAAAATTCGATCGAACAAGAGGAAAGACTGTGTCAGACTCACAGCGTGAAAGAAAACCAGTATTTAATAAAGATCAAGAGATCTTGAGCAACCGTTCGCATTTACTCCACTAACTACAGGTAATTGCCGACTGAGAGTTCTGTTTTTCTTTCAAGAAATGATTTTTTTTTTATTAAAGTATCTATAATTCCTTCTGTTCTCTTTGTAGATAATTAACCAAAGATCATTTACCTGTAAAGTACATCTGATTAGAGTCAATAATTTTATTTGAATTTAACTTTTCCCTTAACTGTTCGTAATTCCCCTACTCTCCCCTACACAGTAACTTGTGCTTCCTACGAATTCGATTTTACCTGTCCAAGCTGATCGCGTTCACAACATTCAGAATATTTCAGCCAGATGATGCGCGATGTTTCGCGACTTCGCGAAAACAGCAAGCGTCGAATCAGACTTACGGAAGCCTAACTGGTATTCGCCGTGAGTCACGAGAGAACACCGCGCGTACCTCGCACACTCCCACGAACCGATCTGGCCGGCCACGCCGCACCGCACCGGCCAGACGTGACGCCAGCTGCTAACAAATGCTGAAAAATTTCTTCCTGCCGACGTTTGGCCTGGAAATCTGCTGCTTCGCGGCGGAATGTGTTTGCGATACGTTTCGTTTCCCTGCGCGGTTCAAGGCATATTGTCACGCTCGAGTTTTCACTGCAATCGCACCTCGGTGCGTGTTCGCAGAATCTCGGGATCGGAAAATGGCAGAAAGGTGTCTGGCAGCTGTCCAAGGGGACGTAAGCGAGCGAACGCTGGTCGTGCCAGTGCTTATTCGGAATCCCGGATAGAGGATACCGTAAAACAGCGCGCATCGCGCGCGCTTTATTACATGTGCCGTGCCGTGTGTAGGTAAATTTAGGCATGGGATCGCGAGCCTAGGCCCCTAGGGAATGTCTCGGTTCGCCACGCTTCAACTTTAAACCCATTAAGGGGTCATGCCTAGTTGGCAAACGAAAAAGAACGTCATTTTCGGGAATTTTTTGTGAAAAGTGTGGTGTGTGTTTCTTACAAGAATTTTCTTATTTTAGAACTACATATATTCGGCAACCCTCGGGAATTTTGTTATAGGAAAATATTAAATAACGAAGGAATAACAGCTACCTACTCTCGCGGAAGCTGTTTTTATAATGGCGCTGCGCGGTGAGCATAATTTCTCCGAGCCGGATCATCTGAAATCAGAAAGTGAAGAAGATTCTGTTAATATACGAGTTTATCTGATTCGTGAACGAAGGATGTAAAAAAAATTGGTTTCAGACAAAATAACGGCCGATTATCGCAAAATCATGATTTTTCGTTGTCTGAATTGTTCGTTTTTAGTAAATTAAAAATAGAGTTTGCAACAAAAACGGAAATCCTTGATCCTCGAAGAAATCTTGCTAAAAAAAATAGTTTCCGGGAGAGTGGCTGTTAGTCGTTCACATATTAATATTTTCCCATACCTAATTAAATTACCGAGACTTGCTGAATATACGTACTTTTAAAATAAGCAAATTGTTGTAAAAAATATACATTAGATTTTCTACAAATAATTCTTGAAAATCCCTTCTTTTTCTCCTGCCAACTAGGCACGACCCTTTAACCGCGCACGCTTAAGCTTTTCAGCGAGAGAACCGTCCACCTTCGAATAGCGAAGTGCGTAGCTATCAAGAGGCAAAGATATGTTGCGTCGGAAAAGATTTCGCATCCGAGCCTTGCTATCGATAGCATGTAGACGCAGATATTATTCGATTGATCTCGAGTGATTCAATCGAAACTCCTTTCCATCGTGCAGACTCATCGAGAGCTTGGCGACAGAGCTCCTTTTCAGCCGACTAATTGCATTCCACGGAGGGAAGATAATTTTTTCGAGCGACACACTTGAATC
This sequence comes from Andrena flavipes, assembly GCA_963971345.1. Taxonomy (NCBI): domain Eukaryota; kingdom Metazoa; phylum Arthropoda; class Insecta; order Hymenoptera; family Andrenidae; genus Andrena; species Andrena flavipes. The sequence continues at coordinate 33,661,981 of OZ020481.1, forward strand.
AAAGAGCTCACATTCCTCGGCTTGATTCACCAGCTCGAGAGATCGTTGCCTCGTTCACGGCCGGGTCACTCGTTCGTAGTTCGTTCGTGTGGCTTTTACTTTGCTTTTTACCACGCAACGTTCGCCTGCACCTATTGAGTTTTAGCAGCGATCGCGAATCACGATGCTTCTATACAGAAGCTTCGTACAATAAAATTATACGTAGGTATAGGAAGTGATACGCATACCGGTGGAAGACTCAGAATCAGAGGTTATCGGCCGCCGCGCCGCGCCGACGATAATAATGCGCGCATTCACCCATTCGGCGATAATTCCCCGGCGAGCGAGAACCGCGATTCTTTTTTTTCCGCGAGACGCGCGGCAATATCGCGGAATTCTAATCGATCAAGCTTAGAAAATTCATTCGCTCTCGTTTGTTCCGCGGAGCAGTGAAATCGCGGGCGAAGCGAGGCGAAGCAAGGCAAGCTTTTTCTTCCGCTCCAGTCACTTTCAATCTTGCGCCTGACAATCAGTCAACTGCAAACTTATTTTTTCCACTTCCCCTGGAGAAACCAACGGGCCAACAATTGTCGCCGGTCGAGAGGAAAGCGAAAACATGCTATTAAGTAATACCGCGGCCTGCTAGCGGAGGGAAAAGGCGTGGATCTCGAATCGCGTCAGCCGCATTTCAGATCATTTCGATTCGTACACGCGATACCATCCTCGTTTCACGATGCTTGAGCCTGTTTACTGTTATAATCGCCGGGCCGCGCCGAGCCGCGTCAATCGCAATTGACTCACAAAGAACGCAGTCGCGTTTCAATCTTTAACTAACTGGCTGGTTGGCTGGCCGTTCCTCCAGCTCGTCCTCTTCCACCTCCTGCTTTTTGTCGAGAGACCGCGCGATACTTCATGGAAAAGAGTCGCCTACTTGTTTCGTATCCATACATTATGTCATTGACCGTTTATTCGCGGCTGGTGGCCACCGATTTTATTCACCGCTTTGCAAACAGGCAGCCTACCGATTGAAATGCGCTTCGATGCCAACTCGACTGTCGACCACGCGAGCCTGAAGCCACGCGCGGGAAAATTCTCACAGTCCCTTGGCCTTCCATACGAAACCTTCGGACGGATTTGCTGCACGTGTTACACTTGATGCTACCTTTTTGCTTCCGCGCAAACGCCACTTAGCCTGCGAGATCCTGAAAGAAAATTCTCCCGTCCGTAGAATACGAGAAGGCTACACTCCACAGAAAACAGTTTGCCCACGAGTTTTCAAGCGCAATGCTATTCCAGCTACATATATGTATGGTGGGTACTGCACGGCTTCATTAATTTGCTGACGGCGTAACGATTGCGTCTTGCTTCGGCAAGCGTTGTTACGATCGCGGCCATTCTTCCCCCGCTGTTCCGGGAAAATGAATATTCCGGCCTCGCGTTTCTCAATCCCGTAAATTCCGTCTGTTCAGTTAACTGACCACGATTTCTTGGGTCGCGCCGAGAAGAAAGTAATTGCCCGCTTAACGTCGCGCGCCCGGCTTATTCGACTTGCAAGCTTGTACAATAAAAATTCGCTCTGGTTGAAACGAGGTGATCGCGGGCCAAGGTCCGCTGGGAATTTAAGCTTTCATAGTCCCTTCGAGGGAGCGGGGTGGAAATATAGCCGAGCTAAAAGTCTTTCGCGTGGTACAATCGCGCAACCGTGTAAGCTGTAAGAGCGAGATAATCGAGCGTTACATCTAAGCACCTAAATGCAACGCAACAACGGCTTTCTCGCGAACCATGTGAACCGCAGCTGCAGCTACGAAACCTAACGAGACGAAACACGTGGTCACCGTTCGATCCCAAAGCGGATCTCGTAGCTGATGAAAAGAAATAGGTATCTGTTCCGTCTGATTGTAAGCCGGTGGCCATCAGACCTCGGGAAAAATTCCGATACCGGCTGTAACTCGGTGAATGGAGCTTAATCGCCCGAATAAGAATTTTCTTTGCACGAAGCTCGAGACGCGATTGCATGGTAAAAGAAATTCGCTTAATAATAAACGTAAGAAGTTGGCCAGAGAGGGTAAAGAAGGGAGGAAAAGGGTCGGAGAATCGCGTGTCTCGACCAAGCTTGGTCGAAGCCGGAGAAGCAGGTTAATTTTCCCCGGGACTTCCGGTGACCTTGGACTCGGTCGCTCCAGCGGTCGCAGGAAGAAAGGAAACCGAGCGAGACTCTCATTCATTGTCCGGGGATGCAGGAGGATAATTGGGGGAACGCATACTCGGTCATCCTCATCGTTCTCACCGGAATGCCGCAAATACCGATTCTCCGCAGGTCGTTCACCCGCTCTCCTCGCCTCGGCAGCGCTCGCCTCTCTTCGTTTTCGCTCGTTTTCGCTCGTCTTCAACCGTCCCGTTTTCTCTCCCCACCGCGGAAAACCGGCACCTCGCTCCGTCATCTCGAATCTTTCCGAAAAGCCTTCTTTCGCCCTTCCCGCTACTTCTTTTTCTCCCGTTCTTGCTGGCGCCTGAACGACCTTGCAATTAGACAGAATCAGACTAGACGGCAGCTTGAAATTTTTAAAGAAATTCAAAGCGAGACGAACGCGATCGTCAAACGTCTCGGAGAATATTTTTCAGTTTGCAATATTCTTCCCACTTGCATCCACGAATAATTCGAAAGCTCGTTAAATGCAAATAAAGGGCTGCGAACGAGTAGTCGGTCGCCAAATTTACGTATCAAACGGTGGAAAGTAGAGCGCGTTCAAAGCGTCCGGGAAAAACAGCGAACGTGAACTACAATTTCTGAAACTTGTATTCTTATGTAAATTCCTGCCTGCTGAGCAAACACGGCGGCAATATCCTGCGCTTTAAAATTCTGAAATAGCAGTGGGAAAATTGTAAATTGTTTCGCCCTCGACGTGCGTCCGAAAACAAAGAGCTCGAAGAATCGACAGATGCCTCGCCTCGCCTCGCCTCGCCTCGCCTCGCCTCGCCTCGCCTCGCCTCGCCACGCCTCGTCTCGTCTCGTCTCGTCTCGTCTCGCCTTGCCTTGCGAGCATCCCGGAATCTTTTCCATCTCGTTCTCGTTAAGTGCAGTTCGCTGGCCTTACAGCGCATACGGAGGAATCGGGGAATGCATACTGACACGGTCAGCTGTCCGCCAGGCCAATCGTTGAACGACGCTGGTCTGCTAGCGCGAACGTTTCTCAGTAGTACGTACACATGTAGTTGGCACGATCCTCGCTGACTACCAGCTTGCAGCGTGGTTGTTGCACGATTATTAATCACGATAACGAACAGTCTGCTCGCCCCCGCCACCGTCACCGTCGTCGTCGGATAAATTTGTCACGCCTCTGCGAAACAAAGCTTTATCTTCGTTAAGAAGCCTGCCCTCTACCTCTCGCTACTTGGCCCACCGTCGTCTCTTTTCATCCGTTTCATTCCGCGGATCTTTGAAATTCCACAGAAACTGTTAGATAAATTTCTACCCTCGACACGATAGGTACACGAATAGATTTGTTAATCGAGCTTCTTTCTTCAGAATCCTTCGGCGACCGCTAAAAATCACTGGTTATTTGGGTTGTGAAACATCCCCGTTTACATTCTCATTCCATTTCTGCCGAGTCCCTAAACGTTTCTTCGTTCCTTGGATACTTGAACCGATGCCAACTGGTTTTTCTTACTCGGTTTTCTTAGCGAAGGCTAGCTTTTTCTCTCTGGATTTTGAATACGCATCGCGTTAGGTAAACGAAGGAAGGAACTCAAGCGACGCGAGCTCGCGAGCGGTCGAGGCCATCACTGACGGAAAGCCGCGGTAACTTCGGCCTCGGCAAGGCGAAGGGAGAGAAATAAAAGGAAGGAACGGAGAGAGCAGAGGAGCTAAGTAGTAAAAGTGCGGCACCGCGTTTAATTTCGGCTTTCTTCGCGCCGACATAGCTGCACGGCTAACAGAGATTCCTCAGGGGACCGGTGTCGGTTACCTAATTATAGTTGCATAGAAATCTGTAAGGGGACACCGGAGCGGAGGAAAGCGGAGGGGACTTGACCGCCCGTTATGCACTCGGGTCGCAATGAAAACGCGCGGCCACGGCGCTCTCCGTTTCCGGATGAATCTAAAATCTAAAGCAAGAGCTTTCCCTTCGATCGCTCTTTTCGCCAATTCCTTCTTGACTCGTTGCCGCCAGCAGAGCGAGCGTTTAAGTATTCGCAGCAAGAAGCTCTCGAGGTTCACGCTCCAGACATTCGCTGCCAGGCCGAATCATTATCAATTCACCTGCAAGTTGATCCGTTGTTTATCCAGATTTATCCAGATTACGCGTATCTCCTGTCCAAGTTAAAGTCTCAAACTGCCAAGGCTCCCACTGACGCGTTCGATAATCCAATAATCCAATAATCTCCGGGGAAAAAGGCTTAAAACCGTCCCGTGGCAATCTCGCGGATAAAGCTGGAAACGAGAGGCCGTTGAGAAAGTAAAGTTTCCATTATCGATTACGTCTTCACCGGACTCAGGTGCGGTCCGCGTGCGGTTACAAATGTCCACGGCACGATGCACGGTGACTCGGCGGCATCGGTTATCGATCCCCCTCGCTCACCGTGTCACGCATCGATTCGCGTTAACTACGTAAATTCGTTGATTACCGAGTGTTAATTGCCGGTGGCGGCGCTCCCTCGCCAAAGAAACGAATTCGTTCGTTCCGCAGAATCGGAGGAATTCCGACGGATTGCCTTCGTTGGGTTCGATGCAAGTTGTTGAATGATGATCGAGAAAGCGAATCGCCGACGAAGGAAACGGTAGCGTTCCGCAGAACAGTTGGCCAACAGTTTCGTCAAGATTGCGCCGAGTGAACTCGATCGGCACTCGATGCGCGACGCCATGCAAATTGGCGCCTTCGCGTTGGTCCGCGCAATTACATGTAGCCAATGCGGTTGCCACACTTTAAGTGGCTGCGGGGCGACAAAAGCGGCAGACACCCTCGCGTACGTTCACCCGCCGCGACCCGTCGTACGATTCTGTAAATATAGCTACGTAATAGGGCTATATCTCGGTAGGAAGCTATAAAATTCGGAGTGGACACCAACTCTCCTCGCTCCGCTGCTCTCTTGATCATTCGCGAAAAAGCTAGGTAGCGCGAAGATTCCGCTTGCCGCGGAAACGTTTGGCAAAAAACAAATCGCAACGCCGAAAACTCTCGCTCTCGGTTTCGTTCGTGGCCGCTTTTGGTCCGAGGATTTCCCGGCAACTCCGCAGAGAGGAGAGGTTCTCGCGCGCGTCGTTGAATCGCGGTAGTGTGTCATTCTAAAAATAGAGAGAGGTTTAAACGAGAGAGTAGCCGCGATCCGGGAGAAAGAGAGAAGGGATTGACTTCTATAGTCCCGGTCGTGAACCCGAAGAACGACCTCGGAGAAACGCCGGCTAAAGAGAGGTACGAGAGAAACCAAGGAGAGAAAGGAGGGAGGGAAGAGCGAGCGCGGGAGCGAACAAGATAGACGGAAAGATAGAGACATATGAACTTAGGTATACCGAATCGAATCCGCGAGAAAGAGAGAGGGGAGGTGAGGCGGAGAGAAAGAAGAAGATTAAATTAAACGGGCAAAGCGCGGAAGACTTTAACAGGCGCGATCACGACGACAGCAATGTAAGCCGTCGTCTCCGAGCGATTTTAAATATCACGCAGTGCTATCCAGCATGGAAAAACTCGCCAGCACGCATGCGCTCGCGCGTGGCGCATGCTCACTGCGGCGCGCGCCGCTCTGATCAGAGCACTTTCTAATTTTACAGTTTACTGCAACACGCGCCTTAGTTTATGGCAGAATCGGACAAACCGATCGACGCTTCTCCTCGGTTGTTTATAATTTGCCATGAATGATTTGGAGTTTGTCAAACCGCTGCGCTGCTACGAGCAATCTGGTTTCAACTAAACGTGAAACGAAATATATTTTTACTATTCGTGACTTCTAATAGCGGGCAAAACTTGGCTGTTATAATGGTGTTTAAGCTGCCAAAGTTTGAACGTGATTAACAATTTTTTTCAGGTTCCGCAAGCCCCCTTCAAATATTAATATTTACTAAAATATTAACATTGACTGAAATATTAATATTTACTGAAATATTAATTTTTGAAAGGCTTGCAGCATCTAAAAATTTTTTTTGATCACGTTCAAACTTTGGCAGCTTAAATAAAACGCAACTTTTGCCCAGTGTTAGAAGTCATAAATAATATAAAAAAAATATTTTGCGCCTATATTTCGTTCCACCCTAGTGACCATCGATCGGGGTATAGACGCCACGTGCGTTGAATCACTGGTTACTTACTTACAAGGGAAGAACTCGAACACGGAAATTCAAGAAATTCTAAAACATTGTGAATATGTAGAGAATTTCCTCCTGATTATAAAGCAATTTTTTGTTTGCTGTCCAAATTCACTCTATGGGGATGTAATTGACCTCTGAAAATCCAGTTATTCTCCAATTTTGTGTTATAACTCTATTTATAATTCATAATTAATTTATAAATTTATTTAAAAGAAATAACTTTTGTCTTGAAACTTTTTTTCAATCTTTTACAGTTCACGAGTTATAACATAAGATTGGAAATTTTGGATTTTCAGGGCTCAATTACACTCCCTTAGAATAAATTCCCTACATATTGACAAAGTTTCAGTATTTTTTTTAATTTCTTGGTTCGGGATCTTCCACTGTTAGATAGCTATTTACCAGAGATGGGCAAAAAATGATTTGAAGTAAAAATTTGTGTAGGAAATTTTTATTTCAAATAATTTTTTGCCCATATCCTAAAGGTGTGGGCAGTCTCTTTTGCCCTACAATCTACATATAAGTAGCCACCTATAAATATATCTATATAATAATCTAATAATATATAATAGGGTACACGGTTTGCAGCAGCCAGCTTTCATTGAGCCAAGTAAAATTGATCTGGTTCGCGACACACCGTGTCCCATTGCTGGACTCTAGGACTCCAGGAAGCGAATGCTGGGTATCCTTGAGGAGTTTCAGGTTTCATTTTCGAAATACGTGCGGTTGCTACCGCATAGGTAAATACACAGACGCATCGAGTGTCTAATAATAGAAGGATTTGGCTTGGCAGCCAACCACAGCCCACGACGAGCGAAACTGGCCTGCATCGCTTCCCGAGTTCCATACGACCGTATCTTCCGTTAATTTCGACGTGCTCGCTTCCAAAGGCAGAAGCGCGTCGCGTCGCGGGAATTAACGCGGAACACGGCTCGTATTCCTCACCGTCATTGCGACTGCGGCACTGGGTCGAGAATTACGCCAAGAGCCTCGAGAACAGCGACGAATTTCGTTGCTCCCCGAATGCGGAGCAATCCAAGAATAACCGCCGGTGGCTGCTTCAGGATAGCTGAAGCTTCTCCGCATCTTCCCCCGCCGCATACTTTCCTAATCGTCGGATCGCGGATGTTTATGCGAGAGCGAAACGCACGCAAACACGCGGCAACACCATGCAATTCGTTCTCCAACTTTCCTCTCAATCCTAATTGCTTGAGATCTTCGGCGCTTTCACGTTAAACCTGACGATTCCTCTGCTCTCTGCTCTCCCCGTCTGTAATTCGTCGAGCATGCATTCGCTCGAGCCGTTAAATCGAGTCACGCCTCCTTCTCGTCTTAATTGATTGTAACTCTAGGAAAACTGACCGTCCAAAAATATCCGGTGACCCTCTTTCAAGCCTCTCCACTCTACTCCATCGCACTCGAGCCAGGAAGCGTAAAAGCGAGCGATTGCGAAAAGTCTCTCCAAAGCAGAGATGGGCAAACAATTATTTGAGATACAAAGTTTCGTACATAAATTTATATTTCAAGTAATTTTTCGCCCATCTCTACTCCAAAGAGCGTACCAACATGTGTAGGTACCTAGGTGTGTAGAATCCACCGGTTATTCCGTCTGTAATAGTCGACAGGTGTCATTCAGAAATCACATTGTCTTCCTTGCCTCGGCTGTTACGTACTCGCTAGCCGTCTAATCTATGCAACATCGTAAAGCCCGCTGTCGTTGTCTGGTTTCAGGTGCCCGCGGTACAACTGCTCGAGGATCCAGGCGCGCCATAATGGCGGAGGTGGTGTCAAAGAAATCAATCAACGTCGTAAGTAACAAGAAGAACGATGTGCAGTGCAGTGTGCAGTCTAACAATGGTTTGCTAGATTTGGATAACATAACCACAAGTAACAGTCAATTAATCTCGTTGTGCGAGAGCAACGACGACGAGGACGACCTAATCTTAACTAATAACACTCGTAACGAGCTAGACAACGACGACAAGAGTCTCCAGGAGCTGATCGAGAGCGAGCTGGCTTTGAGGATCTGCTCCAGCAGCGAGCAAGAGATGACGCTCGACACGGGCGAACAAGAGGAGTCGGCCAATCAGCCGGACACGGTGAAGAGAATCGTACTGAGCAGGCGACAGGACACGATAGACGCGAATGCGGAGTTGATCGCCGCGGAGGTCCAGCACTGTTCATTGATCGAGGAGCCGTACAGTTATCGGAACGGGCACGTGTCACCCGACACCAATATCTCAAGTTCCTCCTACGGGGAGAACGCGAAGCCGGACCCGATCGCTGCTGACTTCCGGGGCGACGAGTCGAACGATGGAAAGGTGGGAAACGAGGAAAAGGAGCTGGAGCAGCCGGAGGAGCAAGTATTTGCCGAACAGCCGGAAGTTGGCAGCGCGATTGTCATTCAGAAAACAACCGCGGACGATCGCGATCGCGATCGGTCTACGCGTCACTCGGACACCGCCGACGATGGCAGATTATCCCCGCGAGCAGAAGACGAGGACAACCAACACCCGTGTCCAAATTACTTGGTCGGAGGGTCGACGGTGGCTGCGGACAGGCCGCCGGAAACATCGGACATGTCGGAGCAGACTTTAGAGTCCGACTCCGAAAGGATCCCAGGACAATTAACCACGACGGCCGTCACTCCACTCGACAAGTACCAGCAGGAGGAAGCGGTCCAGAGCACCGAGTCGCGAGAGCAGGCAGGCTTCGGGCCGACAGAGAACGTGCTGGAGACCTGGACAGAGCAGGTAGCTCTCGCCGAGGATCAACAGACCGGCCAGTTCTCGGATAACTTTGACGAAACGGTGTGCCAACAGAACCTGCAAACGCGCCACACTTCGGAGCCCGTCAAACAGCCTTTCCTGATCGAAACCGACAACCTCGTGGACGTCCAGTCAGAGCCTCTGATTACTCAAACCGATGATGTTACGGAGCTTTCGGCCGAGGACAAGTCGAAGCTGTCGTTGGACCAGAAGTCCTCGAGCTCGATCGAGGAAAGCTCCATTTCTGCGATACCTGCCGAGGAACTGGAAGAGGAGGCGTCCACCGACGCAGCCAGTACTCGGGAGTTTCTTGACACGGAACGTCGCGTGTTGATCGAAGAATCCGACGTCCAGCGTCTCGACCAGGACCCATCGTGCACCCTTTTGCGCCCAGAGATCGTCGATGATCCTCGGCTGACCTGCTCTCACGATCAGCAAGGGGACAGCGCGCAACCAAGAGCCAATGAGGAGGAAATGAAAGAGGAAGCGAACGATAACGCGGACGACCAAAACGCGATTGCGGAATCGTCCAGTGAACTCTCAGTGTCCGAACCCACGTTCATCGAGAAGACCGAAGTAGTCGTGTCCGGCGGTAGCGTAACAGTTTCCGAGGAAACTAAGTGTCTCGAATACGGAAACGACGACGCGGAGCCAACGGCTGAACAGTACGCCGGCGTCGACGGCGACGTCGACGTCGACGCCGATGCTGACACCGACACCGACGTAGACACCGACGCCGCTCAGGAGGAACACGACGATTCACAATTGCGCGCACCTCTTGCCACACCGGACGACGAGACCAGCGACGTTTCTAACGCGTGTGATGTAAGTGTTGCTTGCTCACTAGGATGGCTCTTATTTTTCACTTCTGAAGTTTCTTCGCGGCCCCGTCTCAGAATCTGATAACGGGAGAAGTTGTTCCTGGGCCCTTGGAGATTTAAATAATTATTTAACAGCTCACAAAGTCGATTTTATATAATATTTTTCAAGTTATTGATTATATAAAAAAATATGTTAAACGAAAGTTGTAGATCCAGATAAGGAGCATTTTTTATCTTGTATTACTTTTTCTCGTGCAACAAACGGTTTTCGAAAAACGCCCGAGAAATTAGAAAAAATACTTTTTTATTTTTCTAATATTGAAAGTTTAAATCCTTCGCGAACCCTTTTTATTTTATGAAGCCGAAGAAAGAATTGTAATTTTTAAACATTTAAGGTGGTGTATGTGTACCGTGAAATGCCAACAGGTTAAACAAATTTCCCTTATTTTCGGTGTACATATTTGTCTGAATGTTTTTTGAAAATTGGACACTGAAATTTGCAAAAATATCGAAGCTGTAGACATTAGAAGTCAGGTATTCAAATGCATTTTTCTCGAAATCATGATTTTCAAAACTATTCAACCGATTTACTTGAAATTTTCCGTAGCTATATATATGATAAGTACACTATCACTCAGTTTTTTGACAGCGCTGATTTTTTATTTGATTCATAGTTTCTTTTTTATTGCCCCAAAAAGTGCAAGATTTCATGTCCTAATTTTTTAAAGTTTGAAAATTTATATGTATTTATTATATTTCCTATTTCTTATTTATGAAGTCTAAAGGAAATGTGTATTTTTGATTTTCAACCTGTTAAATGCTGTTACGTCTCTGTCACCAATAACCATACTTCACTTCTAATATCTATATCTTCGATATTTTTGCGAATTTCGGTCCCAAATTTTCAGGAAACAGTCATGACATATTAAACACAGAAAATAAGATATTTTTTTTAACTTTTTGTCATATCTCGGTATATGGTCCGCCTTAATTTTTTAAAAAATAAAAAGTGTTCAAGAAGGATTTAAACTTTGAAAATTTAAAAAATAAAAATGATGATACGATAATCGAAGATATTACATAAAATCGACTTCGTGAGCTATTAAATAATTATTTAAATCTCCAAGGGCCCAGGGGCACCTTTTCCCGTTACCCGACCAGGCTCAAGCTTTACCCAGATTTTTTTTTATTACTTTGCCCTATTCTAGAGGGTGCCCTGAAGAAAATCTTGAAAAAAAAATATTCACCAAGAGTAAATAAGAGCCACCCTGTTGCCCACTTTCCCACTAACCTACCGCTACTAGGGGCCCGTTTTCGGCCCGATCAACGAACCACTCCAAGGTATTCACGATGCTTGATCCCCTAACATGCAAATCAAACTAAATTCATTGTTTTCGTTTGCTGTTGCCTGATGCGGATACTTTTTCACGTTTCATTTTCAGCGACAATTACTTTGAACATCAGTAGGTACATCGCGCCAGCACTTAGACGTTAGAGTAACTATCCGGCTGCGAACCACTTTTGTTCCGAATCGCTGGTAATCGCGTCAGGTTACAAACAGTCGGCTTTCCATTCGCATTGTTGCGGGGCGTTGAGTAATTCTTGCAAACGAGCCATTCCAGCTACGCTTTTCCCGCCACTTGCCAGCAAACATAATTATGTACACCGTTGATCAGGATCCCACGCGTATTCCACGCCGCTAATAATTATAATTAATCTTATCGTTGCCAATATCATCCTCTATCAGTCAAATATCCTGCCGATCGCCAGCAAATTTTTCTCCGCCCAAGTTTCTTTCGAATCATAGATATAAGGGCGAAGGTGGACGCGTTTAATTAAATAACAAAGATCCGACTGGCTCGGTGACGTTGCGCAGCCGCGCGTAACGACCACTTTCGTTCTCCGTTCTTTCTTTTCATTGACACCCGTAACGATACAGATTAGATCGTGCGCGCATTACATATTCGTCGGCAGGCGCGCAGCGAGAGTGCGAACGAATGTAATTGACGATTACTCGGGGCGCTCGCCGTTACGTAAGGTTATTCGCGAATAACAAGTAGCAAAAGATTCGCGCGAGCGTGAATCTAGGGTAATAAATTCAATCGTAGTCGAATCGATGAGTTACGATAGCGATGAGTCAAGACCCCAATCAGTGTCGCGATCCGTCGCACGCCTAATCTATTCCGCTTTGTTAGGGAAACTTTTCCAATATCTAGATTGCGATCCAGCTGTCTTAAACAGGGTTTAGTCTGTCGTTTCCGACTACCTCGTTATCCTCAGGGACGTTAGGACGATGCACGCGTTAGTTAGTTTCTCCTCGCGAAGAGGAAAATTTGCAGCGTGGGAGCAGCTGTGAATCCCTCGTTCGTTTCGGGAGCAAATGGCCGTGCTTAATACTCCTCTCTCGATGGGGTAAAAAAACTAAGCTAGTTGTTGCCAGAAGGAAAATAATACCTAACTGGTATATCTGCGACGGGGCGAGAGATGCACTGGGGAAAAGTAGACAGCTATTTAGTTTCGAAGCACGGCTAGGTGAAGATATCGAGGTCGATCGAAGGATAAAGAATCGCCGACCAATCCGGAGGCTCTGCTTGCTGTTGGATCGGCCTGGTACCTTTCGTTCTGCTGTCTGAGCACGGTCTGTTCCCCTTGTGTTTCACCTGGCCGTCCGAGCGGTGCGGCGGCCAACCGTCTCTTCGTGTCCGGTGGAAACGGCCAATCGCGGAAATCCATCGTATCCCCACGATTCCCTTCTGCCGTCCACGCTTCAGAGAGCGCCGAGTTTCCTGAACCTGGCCTCTCCGTGGCCGCCGGCCACACAGAAACGTTGGTAGTCGCGAGTTTAGCGGTTCCCCGGCGCTACGTCTCGATCGTATCCTCTGTTGCGGCCCGCCGAGAATGATCGTCAGTCAGGTAGGCTTGCCAGCTTTCATCTTCTCGCGGCCCTTTTCTCGCCTTCCATCGAACAGTTGCAACTGTAACGACTAGACCTACTTATGCGCGAAGCCTGGCTTCGTCGTCAGTCGAAAATATTCACAGCGGCATCTGACACGTCGCGCGTCGGCTCACGAGTTAGAAAGTCTCGAACGGTCGAAAGTTACGACCGTTGCCAGGTGCTATCGGTCACCGTGACCAAGCTTCGTCGAAACACGCGACGCGACTTGGATCGTCCTCGATAGTTACGCGATAGTCAAGGATTGCTTCCCGTCCAATCAGGCTCCTCGGATTACAGGCTTGTAAGCGTCGCGATCAGGCGTCTCCGCTCTTTCGTTTAGCCGGAAACGTGTAGGATAGGTATTTTAAAATGGATATTCGCCCGGTGAAGCAACTGAAAGCAAGTGTGCTGTTTGTTTTTGAACGCGCAGAGCGAAAGCCGGGAGGAGACGATAACGACCAGCACGTCCGTGGTCAGCTCGCCTAACGCTAAGGGTGCCACCAAGACGAAGAAGAAGAAGATCGAGGGCGTCGCGGGCAACGATGCCTCGCCGAACCATACGCCGCGCACAAAGAAGACCAAGAAGAGCAAGAAGAGCGATCTCGAGAAGGAGAACATCTCCGTGGTAAGTGGGCGAGAGCCGAGCGTGTTTCTTTCGTCTCTTACAATCCACGGTCTACAGTCTACGTAACCTGTGTGGAGGATAGAACTCGCGTGGATCGCGTCGTGTCGCGGGCGGTTTCGCGATTAACGCGCGGAACTCGTTGGAACGGAGGTAGCTAGCGGGTGGGTGACTAGGATGAAAGGGGACGGGGACGGGGACGGGAATGGGAACGGGAACGGGAACGGGAACGGGAGAGCGAGAAAAAAGAAAACACCCGCGTTTCACCGGATGTCGAGCAAAGAGAGGATCGAATCGAGATGGTGAATCCTGCGAGAGGATTCGTCGAGGAGACTCGGCGTACGCGTACGTACTACGTATAAATATGGTGTGCACGAACCGTTGATACCGTGTTAATTAGCACTTGGAACATCCACCGGCAGAGGTGATCGTCGCACCACGAAACCCGGAACTCGGTATTTAATCCTTATTTGCATGCCATCGATTCCTAACAACAGTTTCCAGGCTTTTCACTTTAATTGGCGCTGACAGAGAGAAACGGTATTCCCAGCGACTGTTGCGTTTCCCAGCGAGTTTTTGTCCTGCCCCCGTCGCGTCGCGTCGCTTTTGGGCATTCCACCGCATGGCAATTATTCTTCTCACCAGCATTCTCGAGAGTAGACAGACGTTTGTTTTTTGTAAGACCCTCCAATCTCCAAGTACACGGCTACTTGGTGTGCACGAGTTTTCTCGTTTCGAAAATTATCTCTAAATTATGCCACGCGTCCACGAAATATTGCACCAAAGACGTTCGCTGGCCGGTGGACGTACCGTAATTTGTTTGCATGTACAGTGTGCGCGTGTTTGTCTGTTTTGTTAGAACTCTAACTTGCAAGAGTCGAGCATGCACCCCGTCTCCCGGCAGATGCATCTGGATACGATCGATTTCTCGAACGAGGACGATCTGTCGAACGTGAATGTCAAGTCTCTGGTAAGTTTGAGTTTCGAAACGATACTTGGAGCAACGGAAATGGACGAACGTTTTGCCTTCCGATCGATATTCTACTTTTCATTGCGTTCCTCTAGCGTTCTCTCGCGAACCTTAAACGCAAACCGTTCAGCTTGTTGTAGTTGGGCGGCATCTTTTCGATACGCGAAGTATCACTTTCTTCAGCAATCGTTTCGATACGCAGGCTGATCCATTTTCATCAAAATCTATCCGAGCGAATTTGTCGCGTAAAGAAAGGGGAAGAAATTTTCGTCCAATTCCGCTTGGTTGCTGGACTAAATGAATCGATTTCTGGATGGAGATGGGTCAGTCGGCTGGCTCCACTGTCGCGATCCTCGAGATTCAATCGGTACAAGTCTCTACCATCCAGTCGCATCTGACTACTTAGCTTTGCGCATTGTGTTTTGTGCATGCAGACACAGAATTATGTATCGGAGTCGAATCGCCACGAACAGGAACGGTCGATGAAGGAAAAAATCGCAACCGGCGTGTCGATCAAACAGTTGGTAAGTAAGGCAAGGATGTATGTACTTTTGCGGCTCGCGTTCCACTATAACACGAGTAGGTATCTCTGGTCGATTTACCTACTTAGGGATTTTTAGTCGCGGCGTGTCGATCCACGTATCATTTCTTAATAGAACTACAACACACGCGTGGTGTGCCTATGTGCCTAAGTACTTGTTTTCGCACGTGGACGCTTATACCGAAGGAGAGCTGCTCCTACGCGAACACCGACGTCGACGCTGCCTGTCCAAACACTTTTGTCAGTTGTATTTTGTTGTCACTAACAGTGTCGTAGCTTTGGCGACATCTCGAACATGAGCGACGGCGATCAGACGACGTACGGGAAAACGAGTCGCACGATGGAGACCGAGGAGGTTTGTATATTTTACGTCATCTCGTTCGTTTTCCCTCCGATTCACCGGTTATTATTATCTAGTAGCCCGGTTCTCTAGTAGTCTGCGTACGAGAAACACGGGCGTTCGAATCATTGGGTTGGTCGTGGATGCTTTCTAGTTCTACATAGATACATTCATTTATTAACATTCGAATTCACAGGGCTAACTTAACCCTCGACTCTTGAACCTTGTTCCTGCCGTCCTCTCGATCGCCGATACAGCTACGATACAAGATTTTACTTACGTCTTACTTTTACCACTTGTGCATGTAGGAAGGAATAATTCTAGTAGGCTGGGAGCGTGCCTCCCAGCTTCCACGATCCGCCGCGTACGTCCAAAACGGTCAAGCTATTAACAAAATTATCGTTGCATGAGCTAATTAAAATTCCCCGTCGTTCGCTTTGCGATCTGTTGCAATGGAATTAAGTGGACGGCAGGCAAATAATTGTTCCCGATTATCATAATAGCATACTAATCGCATAACGAGTACGAGCTTTGCGGGTTTGGGAGCCACGAGTGTTGGATCTTTCCTTGGAATCCGCGACAATTTCAGGGAAGAGGGGGAATTCGGCAGACGGGGCAAGGTACCGAATAGGAAAAATCTCGCAAAGCTCGTCACTCCGCGAATCTGTTCGCAACTCGCCGCTAATCTCAGTTCCCGTTGACGCTCCCGTCACGACGATCGTAGAAAGCAAGGTCGATGGGTGATCTGCGAGTATGCGAGAAGGGTTACTCGAACTTCACCAAAGACGCACTCGTCTTCGCCGGGGTGTCGGTCAAGGCCCTCGTAAGTATCTTTCGTGAGCCTTTTGGGTAACATCGGAGACGGCTAGAGTAGACTTTGCGCGAGAATCTTTCCTAGCCAACAGATCGGTTTCCAGTTTTCTGCTCCTGGAGAGCATGCCTCGCTCTTCGGTCGCCCACGTCGCGAATGCTGTCTCTCCATTTAAGGAGGAAGCCGGACGACTTTGATAATAACCTACTGCTCATTTGCCCCACTTTGTAGCCGCTGGCACCGAGAATCCAGGATCGAGGTCTTGCAAGTTTTTTTTTTTTGCCGCGCGGCCACCGTTTATCGCGGTTATCCGGTTAGCGTTTTCGAGTCGAGTGACATAATTCTTTGGCATCGCAGAGCATCGGTGAGCCGCGCAATGGCCATTGGAACTTGCTGTCGTTGCTGGAGATTCCAGCTGTCTCCGATGATTTCCCCTCTCGTTCTTCAACTTTGTCCCCTTCTCTTCTCTTTGACGATACGGCGATTGGCGAGCTTCGCGGGGCTCGCGATCAGACGTTATTGCTGTTATTAGATAGGCATCTCTGGTCGTCGCCGTCGCCAATCGCTGGCTCCTCGAACTCGAGAACGAAGGTAGAGCACTTGGGATTATTTAGCCAGCACTCTAACCCGCAGCCTGTGCTGTTTCTTTCTTTTTGGTCGGTACCCTCCCTGGTCGTGCATGAAACCTTTACCGAAAATTTACGAAACCAACCTCCTCGGGACAGAGGGATTCCTACTGTAGTTTGGCAAACTTAACGAGCGAGGGTAAGGACACGGATCGGCCCAAGTTCGAGGTAAGCCCCCGAAGAGATAACCACGATACGATATAATCGTACAGCAGCTCTTATCTCTCTCGAGTTTTCTTCTCTCTTGGTCGCTTACTCGCTTAATCGCTTACGCTTCGCGCCCTTTGCATCCACCACATTCCCTCCTCAGCCGAATTCGCGAGAAGCGAACGGCGATTCCGTCCCTGCACCCTCCACCTCGAATAGCTTGCAAAGTGAAAAGAGCAACAAAAGGAAGATATACTCCTCTACCTACATACGAGAATTTCAGTGAATTTTCGCACGCGGTCTTTCTTTTCTATCCACCGAACCGTCGTTGACGGTAAGCGCGCTTCAAGCTTCAGATGCAAAAAGAGAAACGTACCTACGCACTTTCCGTTTCCACTGAACGCAATAGAGCACACCCATTTATGCTCACGCTGAGGAAGCTTAACGCCTTAGGGCTAAAGGATACAGGCACCCACACATACCTACTACATCACCACCAATCCTCGGTATTTTCTCTCGACAGCGAAGCTGCCAGCTTTCCCGAGCACCGAGCACTCTACGTTTGACGCCTCCACTGTTTGTGTTTACAGAAGTCGAGCTTCAATAAATTCGACGCTCTCAGCAAGAAGACCGTGCTGCATGTGCGCTCGATCGACGCAGGCAAAGTGCAACAGCAGCTGAACGCCGTAAGCACCCTTAATATCTCGATACTCCTCGACCGTTTCGTTTCGGTTTGTTCCAACGAATCCGTCTACGAATCGACCGTTTCTCGCGTGTACGACAAGGCTGTAGAGATGGGGGATGACGATCGAGGGAGCCGCGATGGGCATAGTGGGTATGGAATAATGGAATTTGACGACAGGTGGGTCAGAATGGCGACGCGAACGCGAACTGCCGGAGCTGCGGCAAGGTCGTCTTCCAAATGGAACAGACAAAGGCCGAGGGTCTGGTCTGGCACAAGAATTGCTTCCGGTGCGTGCAGTGTAGCAAGCAGCTTAACGTCGACAATTACGAGAGCCACGAGAGCACGCTTTACTGTAAGCCACACTTCAAGGAGCTCTTCCAACCGAAACCGGTTGAAGAGTCCGAGCAGCCTGGTAAGTCGATCGCCACGGTTCGCCCTACACGTAGGCGGAACTCGGCTCGATACATACATACATACATGTAGTTACATTTAGCCTCCTTTCTTCTCATCTTCTTCTCATCTTCTTCTGACTCGCGGCGCGGCGCGGAGCAACATGGCGATTTCACCCTCCTCCTCCCCATTTCTCCCTCCTCACTGAATTCTGTCCGCTTGGATTTCTCCTCGATCGCGACATGGCAATCGGTTTCACCACCCGCAAAGGTAAACGAAAAGAAATCAGCCTCGCGGATCTCGAGCTGCCTACGAAAACAGTGTCAACTCAAACTGCCGCCGGACCGACTTACCAAAGATACTTGCCACGCAAAACTTACTCTGCCTCCCCCGTAACCCCTCTATTATTACACGCAACTACAGTCAGATCGTTGTGAACGTCTTGTGAAATCCGTAGTGCGACCCCGAAAGCCGGAGATGATCATTAGGGAGAACGAGCCGAAAGAGTTGCCGCCCGATGTGGTTAGAGGTAAAGTCCTACATCAAACGTAGACGAGTTGGTAAAAATTGTTCCTCCAAGAGTGACCTCTAACCGCTGCCTAACCGTTTTGCAGAGTGAATCTCTAATACCACTCACCACTCACCATTCACCAATTCACCATTGACGATCCATCATTCTCGTTCTCGAGTCGTCGCATTCGAATCGTATGACAATGGTCTTTCTGCATACGTGATACGTATTCTACGTGTCGTTCTCGACTCCTTCGTTTACGCGGGATCGTTTTGCTCGTGCTGCTTCTATCGCGAATAACACGGATTCTCTAACGTCTGGCGATAACCGGCAAGAATCATCGTTTTGCATGCATCAACTTTTACACATTTACACGTGATAAATAAGAATTCTCGTGGGATTGCTGGTTGGTTGGCTAATGGCTACGATATCGAAGGAAAGCGTTGTCCGATATTGCTTGCAGCCTCCGACAAGCCGGACCTGGGTCTCGAGGAGCTGTCGAGCCTGAACGTCAAGTCCCGGTTCCAAGTGTTCGAAAAGGCTGGCACGGAAGCGAACGAGATCGAAAGGTCGCCGTCGCAGATCGCGGTAAAAAGGTCACCCAGCATCCTCAGCAAACTCGCCAAGTGAGTAATCGCATCCTGGTGATTTCGCGTCAGCTGTTTGCGATCGAATCGGTTCCGGTGCCCGCTCTCTCGCCTCTTTCCTCGGCAGTCATGCAACCCGCAGATCGTGCGTCACACAGATTCGTTTCCACACACTCGAGCACAAAGCCGAGAAAGTTACTTTATCTCGGTAATAAAGCCGATTCGAGACCCCCCACTGACCGTTCTATTCGGCCTTCGTCGTTGTTGTTTCTGGTTGTCGTTGTCATTGTTCTTGTCGTTGCCCTGGTCGCAAAGGAAATTTCGAGAAACGGGAATTCCGTAGGACACAGGGGTAGTGGCGTGTGTTGGCCACATGTGCCGGGCAAGACTCGCCGATGTAAAAGAGTCGAGGCGAGACTAACGGCTACACGCCGATGGTACTCGGTTAATCAGCAGTTTTCTTCCGCCTCGTCGACTGCAGCTAGAGAAAACGGCAATGCCAACTTGCCCGTCTTTCCTTCTGTTTTGTCCAGATTCCAAGCCAAGGGCATGGATATCGGTGTGGCGGACGAGTCTCTGAATGGAATCCCTTACGAAGAGTCGAGCGAGAGCGAGGAGGAGGAAGAGACGGAGGAGGCAGAGGGTGAGAGCAGAAAAACCATGCCCGCTCTTTATCTTCCGAGCATCCCTCCAGTTCCCTCCAACCTTCGATTCTCCCGTAGAAATTCAGAATGAAACACAGAAAGTGCTCCTAACTCGAAGCTTGCCCTTCGCGTTCTATGCGTTCCAGAGTTAGACAGCGAGATAGTGAAGGCGAAACGTGCCACGCGCGAACGTCCGATAAGTTTCAGCAAGATGGACGACATAAAGAACCGATGGGAGACGACCAGTCAGCAGGGAAGGCGCGAGGTTCAACGCGAGGCCAGGAAAGAAGAGATCGCTGGCATTCGTTCGCGGCTCTTCATGGTAACTCCACCTTCGTTTTCCATCTCGCTCGAGTCGAGAACTTTTGCTGATATCTAGCTTCTCGTTTCGTCTTTTAATCGATCGAGGAGCAAACGCGTTAATGGATACTCCACTCCTGTTGCAGGGCAAGCAGGGTAAAATGAAGGAGATGTATCAGCAAGCGGTAGCCGGAAGCGAGCGGGTGACAAAGATCAATGCGGCCGAGGAGATACAGCACTCTGCCACCCACGCCCGTTCCATCAAGGAACGATTCGAACGGGGCGAACCTATCGCCGTTTCCGATGACGAGACAGACAGCAAACCGAAACCGGAGAAGGCTGACGAGGAAGTAATCGCGGCAGGTGCGCTCCGCTTTCCCAGCGGCTTATGGCATATAATTGTCTACCTATTTCCAGAACAATTCGACCAAATTAATTGGACGATTCTGTGACGAGTTATCGCATATGTGCCATATGTATACCTCCGCCGATCGCACAAGTAGGGGGTTGTCCTTAAATTACGTGAGGCTTTTTTGAGGGGGCAAATTTCTTACGTTTTCTTACAAAGGGGAGAGGAGTGTCAGGTAGCTTCGTACGTAATACTTTTTAACCTAATTTTCAATAAATACAAATTCTATCATTAATGTTCCAAAAAAGTTTTTTAGTTTCAATTTCCCGAAACCGAATTAAATGAATTATATAAATCTTTAAAAGAATGTTAATAACTGAACAAATTCAATGTAAAGAATATTATGTATGAAGGGGGTTGCGATATCAAATCTTACGAATTCTTATACTGGCGGAGAAATAGTAAGAAATCGCGAAAATTACCCTTACGTAATTTAAGGACGGCCCCTGGAGAGATGGAACTTGCAAGTTGTAACTGTTAGGATAGCAGTGTTGTTTCATTGCTAATCGAATCCTAGTTGCTAGGTATTACTATTAATCGTATATCGAAAGGTCAAATACTTTGCACGGTTGCGATACATTACTCGATTGAATGTTGGACAGGAATTAGCAGAAAGTCTCGATCGATGTTCCTGGAATTGGACGCCTCGGCGGCGAAAACTGGGCGACCGGTCACCCCTGTGAACCCAAAGACGCCTGCAGAAACGCCGAGACGCGCGAGAGACGTAAGTTTCCAACTACTTCCCTACTTAAATTGCAAACGAACCAGACACAAAAGCTATATATACATAGCAGGTTTCTGATTGTCAGTGGGTAGTGTCGGGGGTCGGGGTTCGGGGGTTGCGCTTGGGGTTCATGTGTCAGGGTGGTATTGGAGGGTCGTTTCACGAGAATCGAATCGTTAATCGTTGGAAACCTGTGCGAACAAGGCATTCATGGGACGTCAAGTGTCGGACGATGTGGTGCGCAGCTCGGACACGGCCGAGGAGATTCACGGCGAGACCTCGGACATTTCGAACAAATTCAAATTTTTTGAGTCCTACAAGGAACCGGAAAAACAACGAAAGCAGTTCCGTATTACCCCTCCGCGAGACGGTCAAGTCAAGGTTGGACAATTTTTCCGAGTGTGTCGTTTCAAGGATTGCACTGTGCCACTTCCCTTTATTAACACTCGAAATATATCCCAACAGTTAACCGTTGGAAAACTAACAAGCCGATTTCTAATAGAATTTCTAATCTTTGCGATGCAACGTTCCCGCGTGGTTTTTACTTTGCCTAACGTCGTGGAGTTACCGTCACGTTTGTTGCATGGATTGATAATTTGATATCTAATAAAGGAACCGTCCGTATATCGGGCTGTCCAAGTTAATGCTAATGCTAATCCTAATGCTAATGTTAATGCATCGGGCCGTGTCCCGTGGAAGCTCTGAAAAGCTCGCGAAACGCGCAGTGCCAGTTGATTCCGTGTCCTTGAACCCCCGTCGAGTGGTCAGCAGCCATACTTACTTTTACCGTTAGTATTCCCCGATCCTTCCCTTGCGCATTGGCGAGGAGAGCAGGCCTTGCAGCCAAGCAAACCATCGTGTGGTTCGGTGTGGCTCAGTGTGGCTTCTCCCAGTAACTCACCAGGGGGAACAGTAAGAGCTGCGCGTCCGCCTCGTGTGAACGCCGAACGGCATAGCAACCGTCGTCGACTCGACAGAGTCCCAGTTCAGTGCAGTTCAGCCTTTGCCGCCTTTGCATCGTGCCGGCCCCACGAAACGCGCTACGCTCCTCCACGGATCCGCCTCCGTAGCCCATACCCCGATACCCCTTTCTTGCCTCCTTCCATCTCCTTACGGCAGTGAATATCAATTGTGTCTCGCGATCCAAGGACATCGAGAACAACGGAGTGAGTAGAAGAACCGATTCATAGCCAAGAGGGCTAAATTTCAGAACGAAACGGGTCCTCGCCTTTCGATCGAGAAATTTAGCCAACCGCAAATATCAAATACTCGAATACTTGATTCGTCAGTTTTCTGAGAGGCGAGGTAGGCAAAGCGCGGCTCGTAGTCGCTAAATAGCGATAGATAATACTTATAAGTAATCGGGAATAATTGAAATGCGAGTGCTCGGTTTGCGCTAGAAATGTCGGGAGAATATTCTAATCGGCATAGAAAATTGTCCACTCTGAAGTAACGGCGCAGAATTCTCGATACATGTGTATATTCGAAGCGTAACATACGTATGCATGCGCTTTCTTTTCGACGAAAGCCGCCGCGCCGAGTCGATCGATTTGCACACGAAAGACTTTCTTCTTTCTTTCGGCGCGTGTCTCGTACTTTTACCCCAGGCGCCAGCGATCCATTAGTGATTAGAAAGAGTCCTCGACACGATATAAACACGACTATCATCTTAAAATCTGCAAACGAAAGGCGAGATCGATCATTCTCTTCTACGAGATAATTTGCCCCTTTTCAAATGAAAACTGGCGAGACGTTATTAATAAAGATTCGTACGGGCAACTGGGACTAATTAGCTTTCTCTCGGCGTAAACCTATAAATCTCTCCCAGATCATTTCAAAGTGAAACGTGTCTACACGCACTCGCGTTTCTCGTGCTCATGGAGGCAGAGCCGAGCGGTATCGAAAGAATTTAGCCAGTAAGGTTTTCGTAGCACAGTGGAACGCATAGGCCGGAGGTACCTAGTATCGTAAAACAGTTATTCCGTAAATTTCGTTCGGCTTACCTGCTTCTGAGGTACGAGCCGAGTAGTAGACTGTAGGGGACGCAACAGGCGCCGCGTACGTGTGTAAGTAAAAGCAGCCGAGCTGACTCATCGCCGGACGAGCAGCAAGTCGTTCAAAGGAACACCTTTACATTTTAGTTCTTCTCTTGTCCGATCATCGCGCTTTCGGGCTTAAAAATCCGTTCGCGGTTAAAACAGCTCAGAAATTCCAGCGAGCAATTAAAGCCGGCAGAGGTGAAGTCAATTTGGAAATTCCACAGTTTCGTGGCTTCTCAGATCGTATCTCAGGATTTCGGAGCAACCTACTTCAATGAGATTAGTGAAAGCGGAAACGGAAACGGTGAGCTGCTTGTTTTCGCACGTTTCTTTCGATCTGTGCACGCCTCCAAGACTTGGATGGCTTGTGACCTACTTGCCTATTTCTCGTTAACTTGAACAAGTCTCGAGCATCGGGACAAAAACATGGCAAAGTAAAGACGCGAGAGCTCAGTTCGGGGTCGTATGGACTTTGTAGTGTTTTCCCTCCTTTCGTTCGCTTGCCGTTGATCCCATTGACGAATGCATCCTGTCTAAAATGAAACACGGTAGGAGGTAGTATGTAGGTAGAGTGCCGAGTGCTTTACGTTAGTACTCGTTACATTAACGTGCTCATTGGCTTAAAACACCTAGTACCAACTACAGGTACTTGTATGATTTCGGCAGATGGACTCCCCGGAACGTGAAATATACCGTGATCCAGACGTGGTCAGAGCCGACGACAGGGCTGACAAAGTAGTGCACACAGACACAGCCAGGAAGATGCTCTCGATCTTTAGGCAAATGGAGGAGAACGCGAGCAAGAAGGAGGTTCCGAATGGGCCGAAACCTCTGAAACGCTTCACTCCACCGCCCGAAGACAAATACGCGAAACCGACAGCGTCCGACTCCGAGGAGGACGAGGAAGAAGAAGGGGACGAGTCGGAAGGCGAGGAGAGCGGAGAGGAAAGAGACCCCAACTACGTCAGAGCTTCGGATAAGGTTCGTTTCTGTCTGTTCAGCCAGTTCTGCAGTTGTTAAATAATCATTCTCGCGTTCGCGATTCCACGGGAAATTTAACACATATCAAACGGTGGAAAAGGGAGAAAGATCGACGAATAATGTACATTGCGCATAATTACCACCAGGTGGAGGACGAATTCTTAAAGCAAGCGCAGCACGCGGCGCGCGCGAAGAGCTTGTGCGCAAAATTCGAGCACTGGGAGGAGACGGACGGGAAGACGGCGACGGCGAGCAGCCAGCACATCGCCGAGATGGAGATCGCTCAGAGCACCGGCGAGCAACCGAGCATAGAATCCGCGAGCAGTCTCCGAGCTCGCTTCGAGTCGCTTGGCTCCCAACAAACCGAATCACCCCGTACAGCCAAGGTCAAGGTGAATCGATTCGTGGTGAGTACTCTTCCATAGAAACTTTCTTCCTTCCCATTCATCTACTCCTCACCCCCCCCCCCCCCCCTAACTCATCCATCGAAATCGAAATCGACACTCACCTGGAGCTCGTTTCTTCTCGTTGTTTGCGTGGTTTCTCGTCGTCTTTTAGCTTTTAGCGCGGAGCGTGTCTCGGTTTTCGCATGGTGTGTGTTTTTTTTTCTTCTTCATCCCGTTGTCACACTCTCCGCTTTTCGTTTCTCCTACATGTGTGTATGGAATGCTTGCGCGTGCGCGCGCGCGTGTGTGTGTGTTTCCTAAAAGCACGATTAATCTCGATGTTACCCCGGCGATCAGATAAATGTTGTCTTGGCGTCCGTCCGCGCAAACTTTGCACCGTATCCAGGCCACTTGTATTTAGTAGCGAGTACTTGATATTGTTTGATTTTCTATTCTCACGTAACAGCCAAAATCGTACGGTTCGTTGTACTTGTATGCACGCACTTGTAAGCTGCACGCTCAAAGAACGTCTCGCGGATCTTGACGTAACAAATACAAGTAGTGTGTATCTAGTAAATAGGATAGAGTGCTATTTGCCGAAGCGCGGGATAATTCTTTGATCGTGCACGGTACCTACCGAACGCAACGTGTTTCAGTTTCGTTTGAAAATCGATACCCAAGTAGTTGACAGCAGTGTGCGTACTAACGCGAACGTAGACCGGAGCTGGCCGACCTGGCGAGTCCAGCAAGACTATTGGTAATCGCACACATCTCGAGTTACACAGCATGACTAGTTAGCCCGATTCCCCGTAACCGTAACCCGTTCCGATTGCCTCGCATTTTGGGCTTGCGATTCACGGCTGCGAAAACGTTGGCCAGCTTTACTTTGACTCGGAACAACGATCCAGTGATTTATTCTCTGTTGAACGTGAACAGTAAACGACGCGGGGAACGGAGGATCCGAGGGTCAAGAACGCGAATAAAACGGCCCATCGAAGAGGAGTGACGGATCGGAGAAAAGGACGTGCTCGTGCGCGTGCTCGTGCTCGTGCTCGCGCACCCCACGCAAGTACACACACTTAACGAGAATACGAAATGGTTGGAATTTTGCTCTTCGAAGGAACGACAGCCAATCGAGCCGACGCTTCGCTGTCCGGATCATTCTATGGTCGTCGCACATTTTTCAAAGTCTTCTCCGTCGAGCGTTCCGTTAGCGAATCTCTAGCTGAGATCGGATTCGCTGTATACCTAAATTGCATACCTATATATAACAGCCGAAGCTGGATACGTGGAAGCGCTTTTCTCTCAAGACTGCGTAGGACACTGTAGACACTTTATTGTTTAGCCATTAGTGGATACGTTCTACGGATCAAACGAAAGGAATTGAGACTCTCGTTCTAGTTACTAGTAGAGCTACTTGAGCGTCGCGACTCCGTACATAGCCCGATCGAAATCGATGCCTAGATTTCCCAATGGTTTCTATATCGGCCGCTTCGACGTATGTATCTTCGCAGAGGAACCTATTTAACGAGCCTAAGAAGGCTAAGAATCGTTTTCACGCTCCCGCTAATTCGCTTTCTGCCTGTCTTTTACACGAAAAAACATTTGTATTTCTCACGTTTCCCGATGGATGTATGGATGGATGGATGGATGGATGGATGGATGGATGGATGCATGTATGTATACGGGAGTTTGTACGACACCTCGTTTCGAGTATAAAGTGCCAAACCGTTGAGACGCGATTGTCAGACACATCTGTGGAAAACCAAGAAGAGCCTCGAGTCGCAGCTTTGTCCAGCGTTTTCGAGCGTTTTGTTTTGCAGGTCGATAGAATGGTAGGGGTAGGAGTTTTGCCGCACGCATGTCTGCCGGGAGAGGCGATATCTAATCGAATAACCGATGGAAAAAACAGCAAGAACGAATCGAGCGTGAATTAGAATATGTACCTATCTAGATTACGAGATCTCGCCTGGATCCATTATCGCGTAGAGCTCGTCCAACCTTTATACAACACCGGTCTACTCGATAGTATCGCAAGTATCTTTTCTACCAAAGAAACTATTTATATTAGAGAAACAGAAAAACATGAATTACTACTTAGGACGAGAACAGTCGGAGATGAATCGCGCTGCGAACGAGAGTGTCGGGAATGAGGAGGATAAAGGAGGCCAAGAGAAATCGATCAATGCTCGTTCTCGAGCTCCGTTGTCGTGTGTATTGTATAATCCAGCCAGTGAATTGAACAGTTGGAAAGTCTTTGTTCCTTACGCGGGAAATAAGCCAGTGTCGAAGTCTGTGTTCGCGAGACCAGCACATTGAATAGGCTTTTTATAATTTTTATAACGTTTGGTGGATAAGCGATACAAGGGAGCTTCGTCGTAATCCTTAGAGTTAAAGTCCTTCGCGGTGGCATCGGCCCAGACGGAGCGAGGGCGGCTATTGATTCCTTCCTCCGTCGCCGACGCAGGCCCATAGTACGCGTACACTTACACACACACACACACACACACACACATTTATCATTGGTACAGAAGTAAGGCGTATATATATATACATATATATATATATATATATCAATCCCCTGAACCGTTTAAATGATCGCACCGCGTCAGGACGAGATCGAGCACACCCTGAAATCTGTTTCGATCGTGTCGGTGAACAAGGGCGAGATGTAGAAAAAGCAGGGGAACGATTTCAGGGCACGGCGAGATAATTCTTGAGTCGACCGACTACTTACAATTAGGGAGGTGCAAGGTTTAGAGGCATTAGTAATTTTTTTAATGAGAAATTCAAGTATATATAGGGAGGACAAGATCGAAAAGTATAGACGGAAAACAGATGGCAAAGTTTTTCTTTAATCGATGGAATTCAGTGCAATAATTTTAAGGAAACATTGTTATTAACACGACGTGAAACGTAAACCGCGATTGTTTGTTGTTAATTAGCGAGAGGAGTATTTATATTTGCGAGCAATTAATTTATAAACCGATCGCTTAATTCGCGGCTCTGCTCCGCAATGGATTTTACCGTAGGGCGTAGACAGATTCGTTGCGTCTTAGACCGTATAATTTTTTAGATACCCATGATACTTTTGTTTTATATCGTTTACCTATCACGTGTAACGATTTATTACCATCATATTGCAAACGATAAATAAAAACGCACATCCTGATGGAATATAAAATGCCAGGGAGTATAGATGTCAGGCATAAACTCCTATTTCTTTCAAAGCGCCAACGCGTCGAATTGCCAGCTGGTTGAAAGGAGAACGGTACAAGGTTTGCTTCGTTCACGCGTCACCTAGACCGTTGCTCATCTCCTCCTCGTCATCCGCCCTTCACCTTTTATCCTACTATTTTCTCTTGATCAATGATTTTACTTTCTTCCAAACGAAACCAACGATACAGGAGATTCAGGCGAGCTGCACGGACGTGTGCGAGAGCTGCGAAAAGAAAGTGTACCCCCTAGAAAAGGTCGAGACGAATAACAAAATCTTTCACAAACAGTGCTTCCGGTGTCTGCAGTGCAATTGCGTGCTAAGGTAACGTTTGCAACCTCTCCTAAACAACGAATACCGTAACAGATCACTTCATTTTCTTTTGCTCCAGTGCTCTCTTTCTCCTCTCCCCTCTCTGTCTCTCTAGGATCGTTAATCGCTGCTTCCCATCGAACGAGATAGATAACTATGTAAATAAATAAATAAATCGGTATTCCCCAAACAGGATGGACACGTTCACCTTAAACAACGGTAAACTCTACTGCATCCCGCACTTCAAGCAGCTGTTCATCACGCGAGGCAACTACGACGAAGGGTTCGGCGTCGACCCGCACAGGAACAAGTGGTCGACGAGTGCGAGCAACGCGACGAGTTCGGCGCCGATCGCGGTCTCGAACGGTGATCTCTGACTTGTCGCGTACCCGTCATTCGTATCGTGATTAAGGGAAAGATAAACGTGTCGTGTCGTGTCGCGTCGTGTCGCACCGCATCGGCTCTATGTACCTATGTATATGTTCGGCCAGTGAGCCGCGGAGTGAGCCCCGATCACGGTCGGGGAGCCGAGATACCCGTGGAAATTCTTCTAGTTCTCCAAAGACGAAAACCCCGGGCCTCTCGCGAATCATTTAGTCCCCTCTTGTTCCACTCTTACGGAAACGCGTCGATCAGCAATCGATGAGAAAGACTCGCGACGAAAGCTTCATCCTTTGTCCTACTCCTTGCTCTCCTGTCATTTTAAGTATTTTATTCTGTACTTCTAGACCCTATTGTCAATGCCCCATTATAAATTTCGCTTAAATATTTGTTATTATTATTATTATTATTATTATTCTCATCGACATCACTATTATTATAATTTTTTA
This sequence comes from Andrena flavipes, assembly GCA_963971345.1. NCBI lineage: Eukaryota > Metazoa > Arthropoda > Insecta > Hymenoptera > Andrenidae > Andrena > Andrena flavipes. The sequence goes on from OZ020481.1 coordinate 33,690,854, forward strand.
CTTGTATAACTCTTGATATTATTTTATTACATGTGTTGTATAATACAGAATTTCATTGCGCTTTATAAACCTCTGTGCAGCAATTATTCTCTTTTTATCGCGATTTTTTTTTTTTTTTTTTTTTTTTTTTTTTTGACTTTTCGGGTTACGCCGACAACTGCGAATTTCTGGAGATGGCGAGACTGTCGCTTCGATTGCATAGCTCTGCAGTACACGTGCATATTCCTTCCGGTTTATCTAGCCTTTTTGTTCGACTATCTTGAATCGCGTCGCGATTGGATCGATATCTCGCGTTATATATACGGTTGGTAATCAGTTGAAAATTGAAACAGTGCGAGGCACGGGCTGAAAAGACGATATTAATGTATTTACCGTTTCGGGTCTAGTGACAGTAAGTACGCTCCCTAGTGACTTTGTTCGCGTCAAGTTGGGACGAAAAATTGCCAACATCATCGAGCACTTCCGCCTTATCAGTTTAAATGTAAGTTTAAGCGTGCACGTGCTCGAGTATCTACGTACAGTGAGGAACGAAAATTTTCGGACACTTTTTAAAATTGCATAACTTTTTTTAAAATTAATCCAAACGACTTGAGATTTTTTGAGAAGCTAAAAGGATCAGTTTGTTATATAAGTGACGTGATTCGCCGTTTTGAAAAAGTTACAAGTGGTCGGAATAGCGAAAAAAATAGTAAAGATCGTTTTTCAATTTTTTTAAAATCGCCGATTTCGGGAATTTCGCGATTTCATAGCTCAGAGCACCGTTAACTGATTTTGATGAAATTACATCGATCTACAAACAAGTTTTCCGAATTTTCATTACAGGCTCATAAAAAAAAAGTTAAAAAAACGACTCTTACTATATTTTTTCCTATTGCGACACAGTGCATTTTTTTTAAAACAACGAAACACGTCACTTAGAAAAAGTCGTTTGAATTAATTTGAAAAAAGTAATGCAATTTTAAAAAGTGTCCGAATATTTTGTTACTCACTGTACGTCGATCGATAGTTGCTTCACGATTAATTGTAAGAGCGATAGATAAGTCTTGTAGACCGCAAATATTTGCACTGTGTCCGCCACGCGTAACACGCCACACATTCCAGATGGAGATCTGCATCGACTGCTTGGAATCAGCGAGGAACGCGATCGAGGGTGGGGCAACGAGACTCGAAGTCTGCTCTGCCCTTTCTGAGGGTGGCTTAACTCCCACCCCTGGCCTGGTGCAAAAGATTAAAAGCTTCTCGGCTCTGCCCATCTACGCGATGCTTCGACTGCGTCCCGGTAATTTCGTGTACACTCAGGAGGAGATGGACGTGATGCTACACGATCTGTGGATCCTCAAGGATCACGGCGTCGATGGTTTCGCCTTTGGCGCGTTAACGTCCAACGGCGAAGTGAACCTAACATTCTGCAAATACGTACTCTCAGCCGCTCACCCTTTGCCGCTCACTTTCCACCGTGCTTTCGACGAGGTCAACGACCCTTTAAGCTCCTTGGAAACCCTAATAGATCTCGGCTTCAAGAGAATCCTAACGTCTGGCCAGAAGGACACTGCCGAGGAAGGACTGCCGTTGATACAGAGGCTCGTCCAAGCGGCACGAAACAGAATCGTTATCATGCCAGGCTCTGGTATCGCTGAGCATAATATTTCCAAAGTGAAAGCGATATCCGGAGCGAAGGAGTTTCACGCGTCTGCGAAGAAGAAGCTACCGACTTCTGGCGGGACGAACAGAGTCAAGATTGGCGATAGTAAAGAGAATTGTATCATGGTGACTGACAGCGAGTTAGTTCGAGAAATGCTTCGAATTATTACATAGCAACACTACTTAAGTAACTTCCACCTATTCGCATATTCGCATTCGCCAAGCAATAGTTGAACACCCGATTATTCTGACAAAAGCTATTACACATACCGATTGCGGTTGGTAGCCTTCTGTTTGCGCGATCATTATTATTAATAAAGTAAGAAAAAGAAGGAAAAGTTACGACAACTTTCTTATCACGATGACTAATGGCAGATGTACCCAAGGTGCCTCGTGTATGTGTTTAAACATTATAAACGCACCTCGGTTTCTATTACAATAACTCAGAATCCTGCCGCGTAAGGTTGAAAGAATTCGTTAGGTATGGCACCTACGACTAAAGTTGGTCGTCATCGTCGCCAGTAAAGAGAGCGCGTATATATGCATGTACCTACGAGAATAGAGGGACGGGCGAAACAAAGCAGAATCACACGGATTATAATTGACGATTATACGCGTGCCTGGTGAAATTCTAATTGCTAAGTGGTAGGTGCGCGTAAATGGGATACCCGTTACGTGCTAGAAATCATGCATGAGGGAGGATTGCCTCTTCCGTGGCACAGAAAATAAAGAACAATCGTTGGACGACAACCTAGCAGCCCCCTTTCCTGCATTCCGAGAATACAAATTCCCCGAAATTGTCTCAAGCTCGCTCGCATTCCTATCCCGTCCGCCACGAAGAAAAAAAAACAAAAACTTACCTTGCCGGCTAACCAACGAAAAGAAGAAAACTAACCATAAGCAGGATTCTTGGAAACTTGTATCTTTGTTGCTGGGAAATACTTCGACGGGTGAGGAAAATGGTTTGGCCGGTACGATCTGGTACAGAGGTAAGTATACATAGCAAGTTAGATAGCGAACGTGTCGCAACAATTTCGCGGCGAATATCTATCCGACCAATTTGGAATTGCAAAAGTTTGCGCAATGATGGGTCAGCGCAACAGTCCCATACGGTGTATATATTTACCTAACACTACCACCTAACTCCTTAGGTGGGGGCCCTCGCACACGGAAGATGAAGTCTGTCTCTGCCGTTGGTACTTTCCTTTTGCGCCACAGGCCTATCAGGAAAAGTGCAGTGTACACGATACACGCGCACTTCGATCCGTTCGAATCGAAAGCTGCTTAGAACGTATGCTACGACCGAGGAGCAAATCCTGCATACACGTAGGACTCATGTCCACGTATATGTAAATCCATGAAAACTTGAATCCACCGATGTATTCTATCCGTGTGCAGTTGCGAGAGAATCATTGATTGTGTGGTGTCCATGCGTTTGCATGTCTCGCACTACGCAGGCAGCGACGTCGCATTGCATCGCGTGTCCACGAGCAGCAATTCAAAAGTATTGCTACAGATGGAGATAATTGCGTGGATAATTTCTTAATCGATTTCACAAATCATTTTCTTGGGTAAATTTTAACGTTGTACGTGCAGCAGCGCAAGCTTTCCTGTAAACAGGACGATGCGAGCCTTTGATCCGTAAAAAGGATGGCGACTGAACATGGGGGACGAAATCGGACAGACGGGATCGACGATGTAACTAATAATAAGAAAGTTATCCTGCCAATACGGCGAACGGCAGGGGTGATTTAACAAATCGGAACGCCCTAGGCTAAACAATTTTGGCGCCCTAGTCCCCAAGGCATGGGCGTCCGCGGGGGGGGGGGGGGGGGGGGACAATAGGGACAGTTGTCCTCCTGGTTTTTTTGAGAAAAAATCGCTTATTTTTCAAAACTGATCTTTATTAAGTTTATACTAAAACAAGGAATATTTTGAAATTTCGGTTTTAAATTTTTAATTATTTTGACACTATAATTAAGTCGATTGACACTATTTCAAAGTCGATTTTCTCGAAAATGAAGTGCAGTAACAAAAAATTTTATTCCTTTTTTCCAACTTATTTACTTGTTATAAATCAAAAAGAAAGAGTAACTTTTTCCATATGGCGTTTCATTTTCAAGAAAATCGATTTTAAAATTCTTCACGTTGCGTTTTTAGTCGCGTACAGGAAAACCTAGCTTAATGAAAATCACGGTCAATTTGGGCGTAAGTGGAATTCGCCCAAAATGGGTTTAAAAAAATAAGAGGAGTGTATTTTTCTTTATCATCATTCCCAAGTCCCCTCCCCCTTTAAAAAGTCTGCTGACGCCCCTGCCCCAAGGGTGCAATTTCTTTGCAATCGGTGCAAGGTAATACATCACAACCCCGGGTTTCCTCCAAGGTAAACACGAACAAAAACAATAGAAATTTTTGTCTCCAAAATTGGAAAGAAAAAAAGCATTTCGACTATAGCCCATTTAGCCCATTGGTAAAGGCGGCCCTGGCGAACGGTGTTGGCGTCCATAATACCACGCCATACCACACCATACCATGCGGACCTGGTCGGCTTGTTTCGGCTGAACTCGGCTCGGCGCGTGTAATTTCGAGTCGTACTCATACTTTGACAAGGTGCGTCGGCCTGTAGCTCTATCATGGGTTCCCAACGTACCTCGCATGAGCACCTTCCCACTTCCATCTCATGTTCTGGCCTCTGGACCTTGTCCTCTATCGTCATCAGCTAACCATATACATTTTTTATCATACCCCTAGGAGTACTTTCAATGCCTGACGTTTCTTTGAAAAGTGACGACAGTGGCGACGTATCGCACTGCAAATTGAACCGATGAAATGTCGAAAGCAATAAGTTGCTCGAGCGCAAGGGAAACTTGGAAGAAGTTCAATGTCCCTCTTTCCGCCTGGGGGGTGTAAGGGTTCCGCGGGGAAAGAATTATTTGAGAATCCCTGATCTAGTGGCGAGTTGGCGCGTGGGACAGACAGAACTGCCGTCTGGTGTCTACTGCGTGTTATTGCTCAACCTGACTCGTCTCCCAGTGCGAGAGAGACGTTTGAACGGTTCGGATCGTGGTGTTGATCTGTGTCCAAACGCGAGGTGTGCATCGTAAATATTACATCGCATCTCGCATCGTCCCGTCTCGTCTCGTCTTATCTTGTCTGATTTCATCTCATCTCATCTGCTCTCCCTTCCTCTCATCTCATCTGATCTCGTCTCGCGGTGTCGGATCGAATTCTTTTCCAGTTATCAGGCGTTCCGTGTCGCTGTTGCCGCCACCCTTGTACAAGCGGCAACGCAGAAACAACATCCAAGCATCCCCGGTCCAGAGAGTGGTCTCCGCGTAATTTACAAGCTCCGTCGACGGAATGAATTCTTCGTGACAATTTAATAATTAATCGAACCTTGTGACGGTTTACTTTGACAAGAAAGGAAGATTGTTTGGCGTGGTGGCGTGTGTAACAGTGTATGTTGTACCCAGCATCTTGTCGGAGAGCGTGTTTGCTGATTTACTCGTGAAATCGGTAAACTTGATTCGCGTAGTGCGCGATCACGTCAAGTCAAATACGACGTTCTTTCCGCATGTGCGAGACTCAGGATTTGCGGAGATTCTTTCTGGAATAATTACGCATCCTCCACACAAGGTACATTCCCATCCTTTTTAAATAAATATCTGACTAATAAGATTTCCTACGAAATTCCACCCGCTGCCATAAGCACTACTCGCGTACTCCCTATCTTTCGTTTGTTCGTTCTTTTTCTCCTGACAGTGTAGTAGATGTACGCACTTGGATATGTACATAGGTGCTTGGAAAGGCGCGGGTGCCGATGCCGGTGCGCGTAACTCTCTGCATAACAGATTTCGTGCACGTCTTATGAAATCGAAAAGGCGACAGGTGAAGTCGTAGTCGTGTAACGAGGAAGCAACTGGGATCTCGTATGGCTATCAGCTTTCCAAAGGGACGTCTTCACTTCTTGTATCTACGTATTTGAAAAACTCTGACGCACGGCAGCTCGTCACAAACACGAGAAAACGTCCCATCGCGGCCAATTCTTAAATGATCGAATAATTACGCGCGGTTGTTTAATGGATTTGGACAGCGTGTTCGTCACCGATTGCGTGCCATTCGGTGTAGTCATAGACTCGGTACCTACATACGCGTAAATAGCAGAATCGCTGGAATCATTATCATCGGTATCTCCACCTAGATATAATTCCCGAGGGAGTTGCATCGAAATTCGGCTGAACGAAATTCGGTTTGCCAGCTAAGATAAAAGCCGCCTCTCTTGAAAACTGTGAAAGTCATTTAAGCGCTCTCGTGCCACCGGCCAGTTTCGTCCGACCTACAAACATATTTCCCCAGCACAGTACCCTAGGCTACCTAGGTGGGTATAAGATCTGAGTCGAGGAAGTGAGCCAGCCGGTGCCTATTGCCTCGGTGTACTTTCGATTTTTCGAATCGACGTGGACACGGACGTGGACGTGTTCCTTCGCTTCCCTGGCCATTTGTCGATCCACGTGGCAGAGTTGAAACGAGAAAGCCGAGAAAGGCTACGCAGATTCTTTCGATCGCGTCGCACCGTCTATAACCACTCTGACCTCTAACGGTACTTCCATACACTTCTTTTCTTCTTGGCTTCCTCTCGATCGGCGATAATAGGCGCTATTGAAGGAGAAGGAAACAAACCGAGGCGTTTCATCGTTTTATGTAAGACAAACGGAAAGGAAATTTGTCGAGCTGCTTGAATAGTAATTTGCGCTTTGGTATTGCGACACACGCGCACTTGCACATAAGTAACAGTAGTAAGACGTAAGCGGTGAGGTGCATAAATCGACACGCGTAATTGGCGCGGCACTTGTTTCAAGCTTTGGCTTTCACATGGAAATCGAAGTCGACGCGTTTCCTTTGATGTTGAGCTAAATGAATTTCTGTCGTTGATGCGCTTCGATGTGTTCAATGTCGCGTTGTGAGGTTATTATAAAAACGGGGATTTTTGTCGGCAAGTGAGTACATATTATCATGTAGGTACATAGATTACGGTCAAGTATAAATGGGCGAGTCCAGATTCGCAAGCAAAGCAGATGCGCTAGTAATTAATTAGGGCCGCCTGGATCGATTGTGGAATATTAAGTGGTAAGGTGGTAGATTGGCCACACCAGTCGAGGCGTCGACCTCTTGGCGCTAGCATTTTCGCCGTAGTTTCCGGTCAAACTGTCGAAAGCTCTACTTTCCGAGGCGGTTACCTCCGCGTTCCTTTCGACCGCGGAGCTGGAGACACGATAGAACGTAAGTTCCGAGGACCATACAACTCGAGCACCTCTACTCTATGTCCTTATCTCAAGACAAACTTGAGTGAAAAGATGAAAGATTTACGTGGGATCGATGAATGCATGTACGAGTTGAATCTTGTATCGTTTCTGGTTCGGCAGTCGTTTCGCAGAGTGGCACGGTTGACCAACAAGACCATGTCGGCGCGGCCCGGCACGTTGGTCTCAATCGTCAACCGCCGTGACGAAAGTTCTTCTTCGAGAACGCAGAAATTCTGATTTCTAGGAAAAGTTGCAACGTCAAGATCGATAAGGGGGCATAATGTTCGTATCGTTGCGAATCTTTCCACGTTCAATTATCCCGAGACTGAGATATATAAATTATTCGAATAACGTTGCGAGTAGTATTCTGCCCTCATTAATCTCGTCGACCTGGTCAGCCTTCATCTCTGCAAGTAGCGTACCTATATAATTTACCCGATAGAACATTGCTTTTTCCCCACGTTGCGTCGCTTATGGTCGCTTGGAACACGTAAACATTTCGATGCAAGTTTGTGCGCCACGACGAATCTGTCCGCTACTCGAAGGCCTTGGTATTTTCTCTGCCATTTGCCGACAGATCGTTCGTTCTACTCTACACTCGTAAACCGCGCTTTCTTCATAATGAGCCGGAGCATTCTCGCGCGTCCGCGACGTGCACTCCCTGTACCTATAACAGTTTCACTTTCCAGCATTTTCGCAAACGGCTACTTGCGCAAGCTGTTTATGCGTATCTGAGTATCCCTTTGTCGAAGAAAAAGGGAATTATTTTTCTTGGCTAAAGTCTCTGAAAGCGAAGAGAAACGTTTTCCTAAAATTAGTGTGATGGAATGTTTGCAAGACCACTTCGATTTCGAAATGTCCGCTTAAAGTATAGCTCCGGGTGGACCGACGAATGTTTTCGTTGCTCGCTCGACTCGTCCTCGTGATTATGCAAAATTCCTCACGGTATCTGGCGAAACTTGCAGAACAGCAGCCGCTGGAAGCAGCGTTTTTCCATTCGACGCTGGTATATTTGCATTGTAAATCCTGCCCCTTGGTTAAATTGCGCGAATATCCTACACGTAATCTGATGCCTGAAAAACATCATTAATTCGAATAGGATACAATAGAAAAAGTTGGTTCGATTTTGCAGCGTGGCGATCGCGTACGCGTACGTCGACGGACGTTGACGGTGACGGTCAAGCATTCTCGGTGGAGAGAACGAGGGAAAAGGATGTATCGGCGTTGAGAATCGGAAAAATTTAGACGCGAAACCATTCCACGAACCCTTGAACCTGTCGACGGGGACGGTGACGCGGCAGCGGCGACACCACCGACATCGACAACCGCTTGGAACGTATCCGCCGAAATGGAGAACAAAGCCGATCCGAAACAGAGGGAGAAGATCAAAAAGATGTTCAGCTGGAGCGACGGACTCACCGCGTAAGTAAACGTCCAATCTTACGTAGTTCCGTTCTCGCTTCGTAACTACAAATTCCGCAGACTACTTATGTAGTTGACTACTAATTCCACTACATATATCACCGTCTCGCAAAGAGGCATATCGTTTGCTAGATCGCGCAGTGGTTCCAAAGTGACTTTCTATCGAGAAAACTCCGTATCTCCGTCAGTTCTCAACCTAAAATGTCACACAGTAGTTTTCCAGAGTTTTCAGGCGTTTTCTTTAATTAGAGAATTGATGGAGATACAGAATTTTGTCGACAGAAAGTCACTTTGGAACCACCGTGGATCGGGAGTTAAAGTTATGTGTGAGTTGCGGCTAGAGTGACTAACGTAAAGAAACTTGGAAAAGTCGACGGAAGATACGAAGCAAATGTTGCAAGAGCCTCCTCGCGATGCTGATACCTATATACGTATGTGGACTTGCTTGAACGCCGCGCCGGAGTTCGCAATGGCGCGTGAAAGTGGCCATTTTCTGGACAGTCGTCAACTACCAACCAGCTCCGCGCAGAGTGCAACGCGGCTCATAAACCCGTCTCGGAGCTTTTTTTATTTCTTAGTCAAATTTTTTAGTTCGCCCGTTTCCCCTTCATTCCATCCTCTCATTCCCTGTTTAGCTCAATTTCCATACGTATTTCCATATTCAGCATAATCTTGATGAGATCTTGCTTTTTACATTAAAATCGATCGATCGATATACTTTTCAGTTTTTCTTCGTTACATCTTTTATATCGATGCAACATCTGAGAACGCTTGGAGCTGTATTATCTTTCGTCCATTGAAAACCCGAAAGTTCAAAGCTGATCGGCTTCGTTATCTCTCGTACCGATTCTTTAGACTTTGCTTTAGCGCAGCGGTAGCTCGAAAGATGGCACCACTTTTGCCATTGCGTGTCGCGCGACGCGCACGCTAATTAGCATAATTCTCCACCTGTCTCGTTAGCATGGAAACGCACCACGACTGATAATCGTTAAGAAGAAGCACGGATTGCGTGACATCGCAAATACCACCGCGTTACATAAATACAATTTAATACGCGTGTAGCTGGTGGTGGCTACTTAACAAACTTGCAAATTCTGCAGTTACGTGGCTACACTGATTCGAATAGAAAGATTGGCAATATCGAGTACCTAGAATCTAGGGTGGGACACTTCCCATTACTATTGTCTAGTAAGGATTCACGTAGATGCACGCTACTTGCCACCCTGTGCCCTGTTCCCTGAAACTTGTCTACTTTAACGCCTGGATAGTTTGACATACTAACCTGTTTCTCTGCCACTGACGCTACATGCATACTCAATGAAATACGAGAAGTGGGTCAGCTCCGCGAGGCGGTAAAGTCAACACGTCCCGAGACTCCCGCGAGCCTGCGAGAGCCCACTGCCCAGACAATTGGCCGGAAAGAAAAGTCGTGGGAAAGTAAACAAGCGAGCCTCGCCTCGGTGGGATCGTAAAGACGTAAAGAGCGTACTTACATGTCGCTCTTCACAGTTCACACCTCTCAATCTAATCCCATTGATGCCATTGAACACGATGATGCACGATACGTATTACGTACTCTAAAGAGGAGCGCCGCGACGTTCTTTAAAAGCACGATCCACGACAACTCCGGCAACTCTAACTGCCTAAATTCAATCGAATCCGACCGAATTTACAACTCGCAGCGACTAATTCCCACACTTGAAATCTCTTTACTTCACCCTATCTATACAATCTTCCACTCTACAGATTCCGCACGTGTAATTAACGCGGTATTTTAAATCGTCTTGATGCTCCTCGCTCTAAATTCTAAATCATCGCTGCGATATGTCGAAGCAGAATGATCGAGTGCTGTTAACGAAAAAAGGTAACGAAGATTGATGATTCGGCATCGCGAATGAGACATGCAAATAATGTCGGAAGAAGAGAGAAGCGCGCGTGCGTCCACCTTGTCCACCTTATACACCTTATAGAGGATGTATTATTGGAAAGATCATTTGCATCGTATAAATGACGGCGTCGCGTCGTGACTCGATCTTACAATCAGCTTGAAAACAGACGTCGCTCGTATATGATTGCTTCTTAGTAACGCAATTACCTATGAAGAAAAAGATGTTTGCCTGTGCATAAGCTTTTTTTCCTATGTTTCACTGTTTCCTCCACGCGATTCCTTTCGTAGCTTCGTTTCGCTTTGTTTCTTCTCGTCTCGGTTATAGACTTTCAATAACGCTTCAAGCTTTTCATTTTTGTCTACGAGAAGACGGTTTCACTTGGTGTACAAGGGTACGAAAGCTAAGTAAGTAGTTTCCCGTCTCACGCGATCGTCACGATGGTCGATTGATCGCGCAACCACGTATCTTCACGTGTCTTCACGTGTCTTCTGTACACCTACGTAGGTATACATACCTCCCTACTATCCACTTTATGACGTTTGAATGGTCGTTGTCTCGTGGCGGGATTTACGTAAGACAGCAGCTGGACTGACCGCTTTCACGTCCCTATCCTATGTACCTTTGGCCGCACTTAACTATCCCATTTGATAGTCCTGTGACGATCTCTCGAGCCTGACCGGCTGTTTCAGGGTTAAATCGATCGATTCAGGTGACTAGTATTTAACCGTGCATCAGCATACAGAATTTCTGCAAACATTAACGAATTATCACTTGTTAGACCTTAAAGATCGCGAAGGAAGGGCGTCAGGCGGCCGCGGCGCGGTGGGTACTGGGTAGGCGAGGAAGAAATTTCGTCTCTGCATGGACGAGAGACGTGACGACGACGCGCCGAGCATTCGACGAGTACACGCGCACCGAAGCAGACTTTCGCTTTTACTTGAAAAGTCTACGAAGGTAGCTGACACTAGCTCCGTGAGACCTTGCAAAGACCTTCCCCTCCATCTTCGGTTAACCCGCTAACAGTAAGAATAAGAGTAAGATTTACCCACGTTAGACGGGCCACGAATACTGAGAAAACCTCGCGGAGCCATTCGATCTTACCGGTTTACGAAGCAGCCCCATATGTAGACAATAATAATTATGTAAAATGGTGCGGTTCAATTGATCGTTGTCGCGTCCACACTATGGTCCGAAAGTATTTAGCCGGCAAGAATTTTTATCGATGGTACGCGACACGATGCTTTCGGTCGAGTGGAGGCCAACAGTGCTCGTGCGTCGTATGATCTCAAGATCAGAAACCACCGAATCGCTTTCACTTTTTCGAGATAGTCGGCCACGATGGGAAATATTGACGGCGCGGTCTTCTGCTTTCTATCTCTCCCTTACTTCTCAACATCCCTCCGCTCGAATTCTCCAGCAACTCGAGCTTCTCTTCTAACTTTCCTTCGAAATAAGAGAAATTTTCTACAAGGCTGTTGTTTTCATTAGTTTTATAACGAAAGGAATTCTGTTGGACAATCAGCTTACGCAACAATCGGTTTTCAAACCGTCGAAACACCGATCGTTGGTCGCTTCGTGGAATCCTTCGTACTTATGTAGAATCCGCGTCGATGGATTAGGAAAGTATTAGGTACTCGTAGAATCGTTCTTGAACGCGTAATTGATCTGCTAATTTGCAACTCTCTCGTTCGGAGGTGTCGATCATTCGTAGGATCAGTTGCCGCAATTTTCGCAAGAAAGGATTCATAATTTCCTGTTATTTAATCAAGCTCCCATTACGTCAGAGACCGTATCCGAGTTACGCAAGGCTGGGGAAAGTGCAGGCCGTCTTGACCACTGTTACGGTCGCTATTTCTCGGTCTGGAATGAAATTGTTTGCCGATCACTGCCGACGATCCTCTCGATTCACGCCAGCGGCTACGGGTACGTTAGCAGTCGGGCCAAATAGACTAACAACTAAACTTGAAGCTTCGCTGAAAGCAAAGACCCTGAGTGGATTTCATCTAGGGTAAACTCGGATAAGTTCGTGGCACAGGTTACTCCGTGATACTTTTTCATTTATCTGTAACTCGAAATTGTGTGACTCAATTTAGCTGGAACGAAAACTAACGGACAGCGTTGATCTTCTAGTTTATGTTGTGGTAAAATAATTAGTCAATTGAAGTTAGTGTGATAGAGTGGGAGAGCATTTTGTTCTAGCAGCGCATTGTTCGCGAAATTTGTCGTGCTGGTTGTGGACGATCGCTTGATTATGTATTATAAATATATGCTTTCGAAGATAAATGGAAAGTTGAAACTATAGGTAAGTGACGGTAAAATGACACTTTAGCGAGTCTTACTCTTGAAATTATCATACAATAAAGCATCAGTGTTATCTTTGCTTATGAAAAGTGACTATATTCCTATTTTTCGTGCGCCCGAGTCTGCGTTTCTGATTGTGCTGTTCGAGAAATTCTGATGGCAAATTCCAGATATCATTTACACCAAATAACAATAATATGAAATAATATAAAATAATGTAAAATCATTTAAAATAATGTAAACTAATGTAAAATCATTTAAAATAATGTAAACTAATGTAAAATCATTTAAAATAATGTAAACTAATGTAAAATCATTTCAAATAATGTAAACTAATGTAAAATCATTTCAAATAATATAAAACAATATAAAAAAAAGTAGGCCATATCACGGGCTAGCGAGATCTATCACGGAGTTGCCAGAGTACTATCACGGACTAGCCAGAGTATGTCACGACAACATAATTTTGTATATTTTCAATTAAATATACTTAGTAAATTTCTGTTAACCTATTATTTGTTTCTCTGATGTCTGGCCTATCATTATATCTTAGACTCACTTTCAGAATATGTAAATATTAGCAGTTAATAAAAAAATTCTAAAATTATCACGGACTTACCCGAGTTTACACCAACATCCAAATATAACACTCATTCTTCTGCCCATAAACGGTCTACTCCAGCATCCCCTGTGTCGTTGCGAGATGACTAATCGCACCGTTCTCCATCACAGCGAACACTGAAAAGTATAGTGCGGATGTAATTGCGATCCAAGTGGCGCGCACCTACATATCTCACAGCCGTATGCGAGTTGGCGAATTTAATTGTCAGCTATGGACAATCGATACGGAGATTAGCCTCGTTACGTAACCTCGCGTAGCTTCAGGATTCCAGTGATTGCGTTCCGAAGCCACGCAAAGTACATGCATACTAATCGCGGTACACGTGCGGAGAAGTCGCGAAAAAGTGGTAAAGACGGTCACGGAGACTTTGCAATTATAATAATCCCCAAGTCGTTACAGGCCTGTGTCCATTCGTCATCCGCTCGGACGTCGCTGTAGCCGCTACGAGGCAAGGTTTCCACTCCATGTCCCGGCGAGAATAAAAAATAACCCTGAATCTTGAGGCTTCCATTAGCCACGAGTTGATCTTAACGACTTATCCCTAATCAGTTAGCATTTCAATGCTTTCGCTGTCGGAGGGGCACGAAAAGAGCCCGCTATTGGAAGAGAACCCCGCCGTGGCGTTTTATTATCGGCGACGGTAATAGAATAATAATATCGGAAACAAGTCGCCACCCACTGGATGAGCTGCTCGTAGAATATCGTAGCGTGAGCGCAACGAATACGTAAGGAAAAATGACGAATTGATCGGTGGGTGAAAATTCACGAGCAACGATCGAACTGAAAATCGAATGAGCAAAGGACGACTGAATCGGCTGAAAACGCCACCAGCGAGTAGGAAAGTGTCGGCGGGGGAGGGAGAGGACACGAGGCCGCGGATGCTGAAAACAGCGACGATCCCAGCGGCAAGAGCACGCGCTTTAAAACGACAAAGCATGACGTTGGAAGGACGACAGGTGGAGGGAAGGTGGTCTGACGACAGAAGAAAGGGAACCAGTCTATCGAACGAGGACAGATTGGTTGGGCCGAGGAACATAGGGACAGAGGGGGCAGGTGAGAGAGAAAGACGTGGGCCAATCTGGACTCGACTCGACTCAAGTCGACTCAAGTCGAGTCGAGTCGAGTGGATTCGCGGGCTTGATTCTACTCGCTTCTGACCGCTTCAGTCTCCCGCGAGGACTTGAAAGTAGCAGAGAACAAGAGGATCCCGCCGCCAGTGAACCTCCGTGTGCGCGAGCCGATAAGTACGTCCCGGTCCTGTCGAGGGGGTCACTCCGTGGAAGGGACTGTGGAAAATACGGGTGCACCTGTGTTCGCGGCGGTTTTCCTCGTCGGTTCTGTTCTACGCGAAACGAAAGACGCGTGGCTGGATCTAGAGGACCGATGTCATCGGTCAATCGTGAACCCTCGATGACGCGCGTGCCTGGCCAGGATTATACTTAGAAGACGCTTCCTGCATACATGCTTGGAATTTCACGCGAAGGAGCATCCGATCGTTATACCAATAGGATTTCACGAGCTTTCGCGAGCTTTCACGAGATTTCGACGCCCCGGTCAAAGGTACGCGCTTCGAAGCTGTGAATGGTGATGTCGATTCGCGAGAAAAGGTAATCATTGCGTTGATACGCACCTGCCTATTTCCGTTTAGTCCTGTCTCGAGAACAGGTGTAGCTACGTAACAACTGTTAACGGACCACTGTGCGGAGCGATCCGGATTTCAGGCCAATTGCGATTCACCGCAATTTCGTATGAACCCCGTATGAGATTAAGTGCTTCGAATGCCGGAGCAAATAGAGCTGGCTTATTAATGGAGTCGATGGCTCCGAATTAAACGCGATTTTATCCGTGTTCCGCGGTGACTCAGCTTCGGTGGAATCTTTTCGTTGGACGAGCCGAATAGAAAGCGACTGACGGGAGGAGTTGCAGCATTTTGAGAATCGTGGAATGCCCGCGGAGTGAAATCGAAATGACGCGTTCCCAGACCGTTCCGTGTAGGCATATAATATGTAGGTATGTATAGCTATTGCTCGTCAATATTCTCCTCGACTCGTAGATGAACGCTGCGAGATATTGGTCACGGTTTCTCGACTCTTAATCGATAGAGAGTCCGGAAGACGGATCTTCCCCGACGCGAGATAGAATTTCACTTTATCTTCAGGCGAAATTCGGTGAAGAAATCACCGGCCCTATGGTCCACGCGCATTCCTTTCGTCATACCCAGAACGTTGCTGGTGTTTTGTCGGTGGGTCGACTAAGTAGTCTATCTCTACGTAGCGTGAAGAGTCCAAGAGCGTAACTCTCGCTGGCTCGTTACGATTCGTCGGATGAAACGTGGGAAAGGTTAATTATCTGGGGTTTGTTCGCGAAGAAATGGTACATATGGTTAAACAGCTGTGACGCGGGACATCCGGGGAAATATAGAATGTACTTTCTCGACGGTAGAAAAGAAAATGCGAGTGATCGCGGTGATGGCCTGCGACCAACGAAACAGTCGTTGTCCCGCGCCACGTCGCGTCTTCGCATTTAGGTATTGCCGTGCCCCCGATAGCCGTCCAAGGGATCCTCTTTATAAATTCTCGCACGCCTTCTCACAGAGCTCGTCTCGATTGTCCGCGAATCTCACGAGCGTACAATGAACGTGACACGAGTAGGTATGCAGTCGTGCAAGACACCAGGAGCAGAACGAAAGCCGAGCTCGCTTGATTTGCAAACGGTGAATCTGGCAGATTCCCGGGAGATGGAATTTCGCGCGATCCACGTAACGATTAGTCGCGATCCGTAACGGTTCTAGAAAGTAAAACGCAGCCGAGCAGTCAGCTAGGCAGCCAGTACGATCGCCGCGTACGACGGTAAAAGTCAATGACAGCTTGTTGAAAATACCGATGCGAAACGGCAATTGGTAGGCCAAACTGGTTACATTTCGGGCCACGTTCGTATGCCCCCTGTGTTGTATAATTTCTCGTGTTATTGTAAACGTAATCGTGCATACCTACGAAAACCTTGCAGTTTGCTTGCGTAACAAGGAATTTCAAGCAATTGCTGCAACAAGTTAACGAAAAGATGAGCCGATTGGAAATTAGATTTATCGCGGTTGCGGCAGCGTATCAAAGTTCGCCACAAGACTACATATTACGTAGCTATCCATCGTGCAAAGGAATGCAAATAGCTACGAGTAGACTTGGCCCACCGTTTACATACGCGTGGCAAAGTATCGTAAAATCATTTACGTCAACGTACCCCATCTTGTTACGTTCAAGCCACTCGATTTCGCGAATACCAAAGCTAATTAGTAATCGATGAGACTAATAGGTGCCGGCTTCTTCGGCACAGTCAAAATTCAATCTCGGTCTCTTCCATCAGAGAGAGCAGAGTACGCATATCTGCCTATAGCCTTTCTCCGTCAAAGTTTATTTGTTTTGCGTAGAATAAACGCAACTTCACCGACCAGTTTCTTTGTTGGCAATTTTCTGGGGCAATACATAGTGCGTGCCTATTGTGTAGCTAAGTATTCGCGTGTTGAAAGATCGCTCGCAGTTGCCGCGGCTCTCGCTAGCTCCTCGTTAAAAACTGCGAAGGGTCGCAGCGTAGAAAATGAACGAAAGCTGGTAGATTTCGCTGGCTACGTCATCGTCGAATAGTAAAACGTTAATCCGCGCCGTGGCCGAGGATCCACCACTTTCCTCGACGACACCGCTGCTCACGATCGCCTGTGGATTGCGAAGCCGCGAAAAGAAATGCTTGATCTGGCGGTTTTCATAAGTATGTCAGCTGATTGCGAGGCAAATACCTCCTCTACGTACACACCACGACATTGTACCTATCGGGCCAATTGTCGTAATCGTCGTAATCCATAAAACACACATACGTGCGTCTCGCGAGAATCCGAAAGTTACGGGATATTGAAATATTGGCTTCGTTTTATTCGTTGATTTGATGTACAGCTTAGGAAAGGGTGGCTGTCTCGCGATCTCGAGATCCGTAGATCGTTTCGTTTCGCATATGTATGTAGACAGGTAGGTAACTATCTACACCGCGCCGCGCGTCATTCAGAACGAGGCGGCTAATCGTGACGCAAAGTGCAAACCGAGCGGTCCAAGGTCGCGTGGACGTGAGACACTGGGGGGTCAAAGTACACCTCGCTATTGAGAGGAGAGTTCCGCCACGAGCTGCAACATCACCTTCATTTTTTTCTTCACTGGTTGATCACGTGATTCGCGCTTCTCTTTCTTCTTGCAAACAGACCCGCCGGGCTCATCGCCATATACTTTGATCCTCGTGCCCTGAAAAACACGAGCAAAAACATGTTTGCTCCGCGGATGGATCGCGTGGAAGCTTGGCTGAAAGATACTCTTGTATAACTGCTGGAAAAAATCAGCTTTGCATCGCATTCCATGTTAGCATTAGAGCTAACGATTCGTCTACGGTTCGCGATTTACAGACCACTTTTGTGCGCGCCAACGTGGGAAAGAGAAAGAAAGGAAAAGCCGACCAAAAACCCATGGTTGAATTGAACGACGATGGCGACGCACAAGTTTGTTTTTTTTATTTATTTAAGTATATCAATGGGATGAACTTTTTGTTAGAAAAAGTACAAATCGCAGTCGCACAAACATGGAATAAATAATTAGGAAGTACAAAAGAAAAACAATTAAAAGAAACAAAAGCAGAAAAGTAAGCGCAAAAGAACCATTAATGATAGTGACAAAAAAGATATAAAAGAATCATAGTAATAATAACAGCAGAAAACATAATAGTAAAAGTTAAGGGGAATGGGAATTACGAACAGCGATCAGAGCAGAGTGATTGGACGAATTATAGGAATTAGGTATTGAAGAAGTCAACAGAGTTACAATAACGATTCGAAGTTATTAGAAGTCGATTAAGACTATTATAATCGCCATAGAGTGTTTGATGTGACTCAGGAAGGAAGAGAGTATGTTTTCTAAGGCAACGCACAGGTGCATAAAAGGAAAGTTTTTAAAGGATTTGAGGACATGAGATACGATAGTTGATGAGTTTATATACAAATAAAAGGTCGGCAACTGCATGGCGTTGATCGAGGCTCGTTAATCCAAGGCGCAATAGCGTAAAGTCATAGTTATGGGAAAATAAAGACATAGGTGATTCCGTAAGATATGATGCTAGTCTATGAAACCTGTGCTGCACACCCTCGATTAATACAGAGTGGCATTTATAAAGTTGATTGTCCAACGCTCCCGATCACCATGTGAGTCACGGTCGAAATTTATGTCGTCCAATTACACGCTGTTAATCGAAATCGAATCAAGGTTAAAGCTTTATCTACGCCTTGTAAATATCTTGTAGGAAAGTATCTTTACTATTTCCAAGAGAACTACAACCTCACCTCCTCTATGCTCGTGACCATCCTACGACAGTAAACGAAGGAGAAATTTCTTGAACACGTTGCATTCGCGTGGTTGGATAAGACCACGAAGGGCTGTGCGCTGTGCGCGGTGTCTTGACAATCGTCGCCTCAAGGTCAATCGATATAGGACGTAAAACACGTATGGATCTATGTACGTGCGATTAATCGGGAGTCAAGACGCGTAACCAAGCACATCGTCGTACGTGTTTTCGGATCATTGCCGTATCGTGACTCGTCTCATTCTTAGATAACGTTTCACATTTCTTACGCCACCAATCTTTACATCTACATGTACATTCACTGCTCGATAAGAATAATTTGCGAATCAAAGGGGAATAAGAAACAAGAGGCAAAGGTGTATAGTGGTTTTGAATAATGATTCCGTGACTTTCAACGGCGGGATATCACGATTCAGGTTCTTATAATTTCTCGTATCTCGAAGGCGTGATTCTCACCACGAAAGAAATCAAGCAAACAAACTGAGAATGAGAATCAGTCGTATGAATATCACTGGAACGAAAATACAGTTCGCAGTTCCTGTCCGCGTTAAACTGTAGTTTCAGCAGCTCGCATCAGTCACGGTGTTTAATTAAGTTTTAAGCGCAGCTAGGGCTGCCATCCATGAAATTAATAATCTAGGACAGGGAGCATTAAAACCTCGGACATTTCCACTTGAAATCGGGACACTTTTAACTATTTCTTATATGAGACAGTGAGGGCAACAACGGTCTAACCTACATTTTTTTAGAAATTGAGTTAGTAACGATGATGTATTCCAATAGGCTGCACTAATCATATAAAATAGGAAAAAATTGAGTGAATTAAAGTGAATTAGACTGTGTAACCGCAATCAAGAAATAAAGATAAAATATTTATGACTTTTTGAGCGAGCAGCATTGGAAAACCCGGATCACTACAGAAAATTCTCTCGGACGTACTTGGATGCCCTAAAAAAATGCACAAATCCAGGGAAACCCGGACGGATGGCGCAAAATATTTTTTTATTATTCATGATTTCTAATAGTGGACAAAAGTTGCCTTTTATAATGGTATTTAAGTTGCCAAAGTTTGAATGTGATCAAGAAATTTTTTGAAATGCCGCAAGCCTTTCAAAAATGAATATTTCAGTAAATAGTAATATTAATATTTCAGTAAAAATTAATATTAATATTTCAATAAATATTAATATTTGAAGGGCTTGCGGCACCTCAAAAAATTTCTAAATCACGTTAAAACTTTGGCAGCTTAAATTTTTACTTTTGCCCACTATTAGAAGTCACGAATAGTAAAAAAATATTTTACCCCCATATTTCGTTCCCCCCCTAATGGTAGCCCTAAGCGCAGTCCACCTTTATTTCCTTGGAGCGATTCGACGGACTGGCTTAGCTATCGAACCTCCCGACCACTCACTTGTCTTCAACATTCTTGAAAGACTGGCCTGTGTCTTCAAGCTTGCTCTTTCCTAACTCACCAGCGAAATCCATCCGCAATAATTCGCGTTAATCGCAGACAAGTCGAAACGAAACCATCGTCCAAGGAGAACTCCAATTTCGTTCTTTTCTAATTACCGCTCCCTAACTAGATTAGATGATATCGTTGTACCGACTGTTGCGTGACGTTGCGCGGCTCCGATGCATTTATGAAATGACCGAATGTGTGCGGTAATACCTACTTACTGTTAGCCGCGTTTGTTAGTCGCGTAACGACGCCGACACTTGGGTATTCGCGTTTCGCATTCTTAATTGCATGTCTTTCGCGAGAAGAGGAGCGGTTCGATCGATTGGAAGAGGAAAGAGAGGTGGAGAAGCGCGGAATTGGGAGGGAATTGGGGTGTCGGCCATGGCCCAGAAAACGGAGGCTCTTTCCACTTTCCACGCGCGTTCTCGCGGCACATCCTCCTCTGGAATGCCGACTTGCGCAATTTCGTCCAAGTTGTTTCAAGCCCGCCGCGCCGCCACTTCAATTTTTGAATACTAATTGTAAGTGCGTGTATGGTTGCGCCCGGTGATCGGACCTTGACAAAACAACAGCCATCGCCCCGTCAAGACAGATCAAACTTGGGTGTATGTAGCCAACAACGCCACTTAAGTAGTTGAACCGAGGTTGCATCAGTCGTAACGCGGCAACGATTCGCGTCGCTTCGTTTCGGAACCAGGCGCACAGCGAATTAAGTGATCCAACCGTGAATTAGTTGAGGCAGCCCGGGGCCTGACTATAGCGACCGTTATCTACTTACGCCTCCGACCACCGAATAACGCGTACCCATGCCACTTTGCGCTTTCCACTTCTCACGGAAATCTCTAGCGGCAGAATTAATGTTCTTCAGGATGCAGAATGGAAATTGTTTGACGCGCTGTAATGGCAAACGACGCACCGAATCGTGTAGCAGATGATTGACCTACCTATGGAGAATAACCGCCGGAATTGCAGCGCCATGATAGTTTACGAGATGAGGGAGAGGAGATTGTCCTAGACCACGTAGAAACGTCTTCGTTGTCATGACTTTCTTCCAGGGGCCGATACCCATTATACACTCGCCGAGAGGCGTTACGAAACGGTGTTTCATGGCTTTTCTCTGTACTTCCTAATACGTTTCGAAGCAGCCTCTTTTTCGGACCACCGCGACCGTTTCTTTCACACGTGACGGTGAAAATGTCAAGAAAACGAGGAATTAAGGAGAAACGTTTGCACGGCCTTGGGAGGCTCGCAACGATACGTTTCCCAGCGTCCGCCCGCACCAGTGCGATCTCTGCTCACTGCTTATGCTCGCACAGTGTGTGTGTGTATGTGTGTAGGAAGCGAGTATGCATAGAGGTATACACATATGTACGTCGACAGGTTGCCCAATGAACCAGGCGGGGAGCGTGAGTCGGCGAAAAGAAAGCGGTTTTCTTACGTAAGCGCACATGCTGACGCTCTGGGTCTTTCTAAACCTAAACACCCTCGATCCCTCCATCTACGACTATCGCCAGGGTTCTGTCGCATCCAACTACGTATCATGCGATCTCGACCTCTCGAGATTTTTCTTCGCTCGATCGACTTGGACGTGACGGACCGTGGTGTGTTACATGCAATTCGACCTTGATCATTTTCGTCACTCCATCGCTGGCATTTCATAAGGCTTTTGCGATATGTAACTCGGTTGCGAATTGCTCGTGACTCGTTGACCCTGGCTCACATAATTAATAATCGGTCTTGAGTTGATTTCAACTGGGCCGCAAGTCGATAGCCCATGAATCACGTCAGAGACTATTAGAAGTATAGGTAATCACGGGGGAGCCTTTTGGTGTGTTCAGTGACGGGACCAGTGGAGGTGGCGAGGATTCGGTGAATGCAAACGCTCCGGAAAACATGCAGAATAACACGAGCAACGCGTTAGACGCGACGATGCCGCCGAGCCCGGTTTTGGCAACGCCAGGTTTGAACAACCCAGCGTGGAATCGGCAGCAAGCGGTCAGCGTCAGGCATGCGTTCAAAACTTATGGAAGCAGTAAAAACCCAAATCACGTGATCCAGAATCTCAGCATGACCGTGGCGAAAGGATCTATGTGAGTAATTTCGACGAAATGAAATTGGATAATGGGTAATCTTTATTACTGAGTTGGCCAACGGGTGAAAATAATGTTTGTCCCGGGTAGATACGGACTGCTTGGCGCCAGCGGCTGCGGCAAAACCACCCTGCTCTCTTGCATCGTCGGACGGAGGAGATTAAACTCAGGCGAGATCTGGGTGCTCGGTGGTAAGCCCGGCACAAAAGGCTCCGGCGTTCCAGGGAAGAGAGTCGGATATATGCCGCAGGAGATAGCGCTCTACGGAGAATTCACGATCCGAGAAACTATGATGTACTTCGGCTGGATATTTGGCATGTGCACCAACGAGATCACGGACAGGCTGCGATTTCTCCTGCAGTTTCTCGACCTGCCCTCACAGAATCGGCTGGTGAAGAATCTCAGGTCAGCTTTGTTCGCCGTTGTCAATAACCTCGCGTTCTCTTACAATCCTCGGGAATGAAACGAATTGATTGGTTGCAGTGGTGGCCAACAGCGACGCGTCTCTTTCGCAGTCGCTTTGATGCACGATCCCGAGCTTCTGATCCTTGACGAACCAACCGTAGGCGTGGATCCCTTGCTACGACAAAGGTAAGTTTCCCAAGAATTTTCACCCCAATCCTTGCTCGGTTGCGCCACGGAAATTCGTATTACGAAATAACGAGGCTAGGCTGCTTTCCCATTCGACCACCAAAGGAATGTGGACAACCACCGATTAATAGGTATCCCTCTAGCTGCCGGCGAACTGGAGCCATGCTGGAGCTGGACAATCTCGCGTTGAACTATCTTTGCCTCTTAACCTACTTTGACCGGTGTTACGTTCTCGATGCATTTGTGCAACTGTGTGACGGACTTGGCGAAAAGGTAGTCACAGGTGGTAATGGGATATGAAGCGCTTCGAATCTGCATATATGACGAAAACTTCGAAGCACTTCAAACGTGATTCGAAGCTAAAACGCTTAAAAGTCTTGGAAGTCTTGGAAGTCTTGGAAGTGTTGGAAGTCTTGGAAGTCTTGAAAATGAACATCTGGTTGCCAAAAATAATCAAGTTGATCGATCAGAGAGTCTCACCAGGGTCGCAGTTCATGACTACATTGTCCCGCAAAACCTACCAAGACTTTAAAGCAAGAGTTTCAAGACTTTCAAGATTTTCAAGACCTATCAAGACTTAAGACTTTTCAGGACTTTCAAGAATTTTAAGTAGTCGAAGCGCTTCGAATCCCATCATTAGTCGCAGGCCACAGTAGTCTACTGACCACTAATACTCCTAACCCAGACCAGGTCGGGAGCCGAGCTCGCCTTCATCAGATGCCTGAGCGTCGACGAACAGGCGGCTTAATTAGCCGCGAGAAAGTTCACGAGGCGATTGTGCTCCTCGTTCCGAAGGGAGCGAGTAGCTTTCTTGGGTCTCGTTTCCCCAACAAGCTTAAGCAATTGTCACGATTTTCTTCACAATTCTGCCTTGCATTCGACCTAACCACAACTTTCACATACTCATGTATCTATGTACCTATGTTACAGTATCTGGAACCACTTGGTGCAAATAACCAAAGACGGCAACAAAACCGTCATCATCACTACGCACTACATCGAGGAAGCCCGCCAAGCGCACACGGTATGTTGCGGTTCTTACGTAACAGATCCTGTATTAGAAAATTCAATATTCCATCGGATAAGTAGTAGTAATCCCCGTTTTCCCTTTACATACTTCTTCTTGCTCGTCCTTTATTTGCCGAGCCAACGTATTCGTTAGTAGAATGCGACAGCAAAATTATCTCGATCACCGCCGCGACCGTTTAGCTGATTCACTTCACTTGAGTATTACGTCTCAAGCAGATTACAAACATGTTTGTTTCTCCTATGTCCCTTGATTACCGTTCTTACGTTCTTGACACATTGTCCAGCCGACTGGACAAGTTTATTGTTATGCGTTACGGGGCTCGTTTCGTTAGAGGAAACGCGACTTCTCTGCCAAACGCGATCCGCTGACGACCTTCGGGCATATTCAAGAGAATCCTATTCATCAGTCGCGTCTGGAAATGGCCCGCCAAGAAAAACTTGACAAATGATTAACGAGTTTATTATCGCAGAAGGAAATCCATTTGGTCTCTGTTATTGGTTGAAATCTCGCGTTTAAGCATAATTGGCATCTCTTCGTTCAGATGGAAATTGCTTGGAATCGTGTTGAGTTGCTTCTTATCAAGCATTTCCAGAGCAGAAATCTACCTAGCCTCCTAGCCTTGGTACCTATTGTCTTTCCAACTGGAATCCTATCCCTGAGCTTTGATTTCCTGTCGGCAGATCGGTTTAATGAGGAGTGGACGGTTGCTGGCCGAGGAGTCCCCTAGAGCACTATTGGCCATGTACAATTGCGCGTCCCTCGAAGACGTTTTCCTGAAACTGTCGAGGAAGCAGGGGCAGTATGCTCAGCCACCGGCTGAATTGAACATTTCCAACAACATTAGTCTGGTAAGAGGTTCATGGAACAGTTGGGTTTCGTGCCCAAATGTCACAAATATTCAAGCAAAAAGGCTAACATAACATATTTATCACGTAACATTTGTTAAGGCTTCCCTGAACTGGGGGAAAAAGAACGAGCCTGTGTACGTGACGGAGGAATCGGGCGTGGTGGGGCTCAACTTCCACCAGAGCAAAGAGGTGCTGATTCACGATTCAACCAACAGCATTGCAAACCACTACGATGTAAGATACTGAAGAGCTTTTCATATATACCACTTCGACTTTGTCCTCGAATAAATCTAACTGATTTTTCTGGGACAGTTGAACGGGAAAGCTATGACAGGCGCCAAGATCGGCTCCACGCTCGAATGCAACGGTTGTGGTGACTTTTCCGACTGTTACAAGATCACGAACGCAGGCAAAATGAAAGCGCTTCTACAGAAGAACTTTTTACGTATGTGGAGGAACGTTGGGTAGGTTTTTAGGGTTATCGCGTTAGTATTATATAATATGATAGGCTGCTACACGCGTGTATGTATGTAGAAACTGCGAGAAATAACATAGTGCCCTGTTCTGCGCGTAGAGTAATGCTCTTCATCTTCGCGCTGCCAGTGATGCAGGTGATTCTGTTCTGCTTGGCGATCGGAAGGGATCCAACGGGGTTAAAGTTGGCGATAGTAAACCACGAGATGTTTTACGAGAACATGTCTTGCCCGGTAACGGAGGACTGCAATTTCTCGCACCTGAGTTGCCGGTACTTGAACTTTCTGGACAACGAAACTATGGTGAAGGTACGACCTAGCCTCTTCTGTCTCCGATCACGTCACGTCTCGCTGCCCATATTCATTCAGTCTGTGGCACACAGGTCTATTACCCAGATCCTGACGCGGCGATGGACGCTGTTCGTAGAGGAGATGCCTGGGGAACGCTCTACTTCACCGAAAACTTCACGGACGCTCTTGTCGCGAGAATGTCCCTAGGAGCGCACGCTGACGACGAGACCTTGGACCAAAGCGAGATCAGGGTCTGGCTGGACATGTCTAGTGAGTCTCTATTCCCTCTAATCTTTGGCCATCTTTGGCTAGGCGCATCCCTTGGATGTTCGACGCGTTTAAGCGTTCACGCGCCCCGTTCCTCGTTGCAGATCAACAAGTGGGTCTTATGCTGGCCAGGAATCTTCAGTATTCGTACAGGGACTTTGCCAAAGATCTTTTATCAGCCTGCCATCAGAACACGAAGCTGGCCGACGTGCCAATTCAGTTTAAGGATCCAATATATGGCACTAACGAGCCGAGCTTCACCGACTTTGTGGCGCCAGGTGTAATCTTGACGTAAGCAACAATCATTCTCCCCTTAATTCCCCGACCAATCGAATAAACAGAAAGCACTTTTTTTCTACAGCATTGTCTTCTTCCTGGCGGTGGCTCTTACGTCGTCCGTTCTAATTATTGAAAGAATGGAGGGTCTTTTGGATAGAAGCTGGGTGGCTGGCGTCTCACCGGGCGAGATTCTCTTCTCGCACGTGATCACCCAGTTCGTTGTGATGTGCGGGCAAACTGCGTTGGTGTTGATCTTCATGATTCTAGTGTTTGGCGTGGAATGCAAGGGGGAAATCGGCTGGGTGATCGTGTTGACGATACTTCAAGGTCTGTGCGGCATGTGCTTCGGTGAGTTGATACTACGCACTATCGCCGCGCCAGAACGAACATACGTCTACAGCGATCGGACTGGTCGCATTCAAACTCACATTCGTATTAACACAATAATCAGGAGAATTTCTCTTTCAGGGTTCGTGATCTCAGCAATCTGCGAACTTGAAAGGAATGCAATCCAATTGGCTCTAGGCAGTTTCTATCCGACACTTTTGTTAAGTGGTACGTGCTGCGCTTTTATATTGATTTAGAACTTTGTGTTGATTGCATATTCGTTTCCATTACATTTCGCCTCGTGTGTTGAATTTCAGGCGTCATTTGGCCAGTAGAAGGTATGCCAACGTTCTTGCGGTACATATCGCAGGGTCTTCCGTTGACGATGGCCACGACGTCGCTCCGTTCCATGCTTACTCGCGGCTGGGACATCACGGAGCCAGACGTCTACGACGGCTTTATTTCCACCATCATTTGGATAGTCGTGTTTCTCACGATAAGCATAATGGTGCTAAAGTTCAAGCGTGGGTAAAGATACGGCTGTCGTCAACCGTTGTTATCGATATGCGAAAGCGGAAAGCGAGAAAAGGAAGAAAGAAGAGAAGAAGAGAATGAAGGAAGGAAGGAAGGAAGGAATGAACGAATGAACGAAGGAACGAAGGAAGGAACGAAGGGGAAAGAAGGAAGAAAGGAAAGAAAGAGAAGAAACAACGAAAGAAAAAATATTGGGTTGGCTGAGAATCTCTTGGTCAAGCACCGATGCAGGACTCAAAGCGAGAGGAAGGGGTTGTTTCGGTGATTTTCGTACGTCAACGTTCAGATATGTGATGCTCCTTAGTGTTCACATAATGTGCAAATGCTAATGCATGAATAATAATGCGAGACGTGTCTGTGATCCTTAAGGATTTGTTTTCGATCTCCCGCAGCACCTACTCCTGCACCGTTATCTCTGTCTTCTACTTTACCCTCTCACCTCTTTCTCTGTGTTGTTTTTCCTTGAAATCGAAAATCTGGTAATACAATAGTACGATAACGCGTATCCTCGGGGAGATAAGACAAGTACTCGTCGTCTCGCTTCAATTTCGCAGGAGTACCTTGCAGTACCATCCGCGATTTCCTCTTTCTATTCGAATTTTAAAGATATTACCCAGAGGAATTGGACGATCGAGACGGTTTGTATTTGAATTCGGTAAAATGTGCCCAAACGAATTTCTCCCGAGTATACCTCTACATATAATAATAGGGTTGTGAATAAAAAGTTGATAGGCTGATGAATGGTTGATTAGATATTTAGGACGGTCTTACTTGCCCATGACTTATCTAATTGTGCGCTTTATTTACAATTTAACTTTTATCGATCAGAAACGAGACGGATAGACAACTCGCCTCTACACATACGTACTGCGAAGTGGCAACGCGATCCATGTTCCACACTAACGTAAGGCGTAACGTAAACTATACCCGACAATAAAGCGTTTACGAAATTTTGTGCGATAGGAAATTTCGATCGACAACGCAGTTGAAGCGTTACGTTGAACACGCGCCAGTGTGCAATATAAATTTAGGGATACTTATTACCTACTGATATGTACCATATTGTAGTATATAAAAAACTATAGTGGTTACGTTTTCTACGCTAGCGATATTTTCACCTTAGGTACTTGCGGCTGAAAAAACATTTGAAATTGTACGATACTTGTAAGTAGTGTAGGTACCTATGTTTTCAGTTGAATTTTCATTAGCATACCGTGTAAAGTGTAAAGTGTAAAGTATAAAGTGTAAGGGATAGGTATATAAGAAAATAAGAAAACAGAGGCAAGGTACATTTCTATTTTTCTTAATTTTCTGTATAAAACAGTTACCAAAAAAGATGGGAAAAGAAAAGAGTAAAGGAAAATAAAATGGAAGATACAAAATATTTTGACAACTAATTGGGTAATTGACTGCGACGGCTACTTAGAAGACTGGAGCAACAAGTGGCGGAAGCAGCCCCTCGTTATCGGCAATTAGAATCAATCTAGATAGTTAGATGACAGAAGACGTGAATTTCTACGGTCCCTCGTTGGCGAACCATTCCCGATTGTCCTCGACGGCACGCTTCCAGTACTCTAAAAGATCGTTAAAACGGCGGTGCAGGTGTTTGCATTGTCGTCAGAAAGTGGGAGAACCTACCACTCAGGTGTTCCACTGTACTATCCGAGCCGCCGTACTCCGCTGGCAAGATATCAATTGGTAGAGATTCGTAAAACTTTAGTTTACCCCGCGGGTGAACGTACACTCTCTGTTTCAACTTGGAGTTCATGAAGCTTCTGAAAACATTCAGCACAATGTTCACCAACCTGTGAGCATTGATAAAGTTCAAGGAGTGAATTCTGACGGGATAACAGCCTTGCCAGGCATGCACCAGATTCTTAATCACGTGTGGCGGCAACTGTAGCACGTGTTCATAGGTCATCCCGCCTAAATCCAAGATTGCCGTTACGCCGTGTATAGTCGCCGACTCGTGGTCCCTCAAAGCCAAGTCCAAAGTCATCAGGGCCGCCTACAGTAAACTATATGCCTAAGCACTTGAGTGCATACATACCTACATTGTGTATGTGTAAAGTATCAGGTATCACGGGGAGAAAGAAGGGTGCTGTTTAACCACCTTTCTTTCGTATCGTTCGAAACAGGGACTCTATCGGATAGATGGATGTAGGTACAAATGTACACATGTACATACCTGCTGTACACAATACATATGTGTGTCTTTTTTTAACGCCACTTGATCCGTTCATTCGTATCTATTATACATATTGTATGTACATAATTGTGCACGCGAATTCTAATGTTTGGCACGCATACCTTTAACATGTCTGATATTTTGTGCCTAGCGGGGGTATGCGCGGCCGCGCGTATTATCACCACCATCCGTCCTTCGTTATCTAAGTTTTTTAAAGGTAAAAGCACCCTACAAAAAAATCGACTTGAAAAAATGAAATTGCACTGAAAAGTGAAAAATAATTTTTCCCTTATTTAATCTACGACTCTCGTATTTTTTAAGTCTGCGCCAGATTTACACAGTGCAAATGATGAGGTATCGACTTAAAAAATATTAGAGTCGTAGATCAAAT